>CM018685.1:2410000-4810000 GCA_009363875.1 Mikania micrantha
ACTTAGGCACTATTATGAGACACATAGAATACACATTAAAACAAATTACCCAATTAAGTCGGTGTTAAGAAAACCTGAGTTATCAGGAAGAATGGCCAAGTGGTTAGTAAAACTGAGCACTTACGATTTAATCTATGACCCAAGAACAACAATTAAGTCTCAAGCACTAACAGACTTTGTGGCAGATTTTAGTAGTGATATTCAACCAGAAGCAGATTCAGAAGTTAAACTCCTGGATGAGGATACCGGTGAATGGACTCTACATACTGATGGAGCCTCGAATGTAAGAGGGACAGGTTTAGGGATAATACTAAAATCGCCACAGGGGGACATAATACCCCAATCGATCAGTTGTGAGTTCCAAGCAACTAATAATGAAGCTGAATATGAAGCTTTGATAGCGGGACTCTAGTTAGCTAGGGATATGAACATAAGAAATCTCCATGTATTTGTTGATTCCTTACTAATAGCAAACCAATTTAATGGTTCCTATATGGTTAAAGGTGATAAATTAGCAAAATACTTAGAGATAGTTAAAGAGATAGTAGGATATTTCAATACTTTTGATATCACACAGGTTCCTAGAGAAGAGAATGATGAAGCAGATGCATTAGCAAACCTCGCGTCATCTCTGAAAATTTGTGATGATATCAATATCCCTATCCTACATATCCTGAATCCAGCTATAGATATAGAAAGTTCAAATCAAATCATTAAACCAAAAACTATTAATGCACATGAGACATCCTGGATTACACCTATTCAGGAGTATCTCCAAACAGGAAAAATACCCGATGGAGAAACAAACCATAGAGCTTTCAAAACCAGGATATCCAGATACATAATAATTAGGGATATCCTGTACAAGAAATCGGTAGCTGGTCCATACTTAAAATGTTTAGAAAAACCAGAGACCTTAGAAGTAATGAAGGATATCCACGAAGAAGATTGTGGAAATCACACTGGGGGCAGAGCATTGCTTTCGAAAATCCTTAGAACATGATATTTCTGGCCTACTATGAGGAAAGATGCAATGTCCTATTCCCAAAGATGTGATGTTTGTCAAAGACACAACAATATCCTTCACCAACCAGCTGACCTTTATATCCAATAGTCTCATCATGGCCATTCATGAAATGGGGAAATGATATAGTAGGAAAACTACCAAAAGCACCAGGAGGAAAAGTATTCATGCTTTCTATGACTGATTACTTTTCAAAATGGATTGAAGCTGAAGCCTTTGTACAGGTTAGAGAAAAGGAAGTAATATCCTGACCAGTGTAACATCACTGTATTTCAGGTTGTCCGTACATGTACGACTGTACTGTTACGACCTGATATGATAATTATTAATGATAATGAATTATTGGATGTTATTACTGATATTGGTATACATATTGAGAACATATTATTATATGCGTAAACCATGGGAAGTTTAGTTGAAACACAACTAAGTAGAACCAGAGAGTTTATCGCAGTTGAATTCACAAATTATGGATTGTGGTTTGGAATGGAAAGGTATTAGGAGTTTGTTATTGTTTGGGTACTAAACATAGTCAAGGACACATGGTCATGGTTTACCGAAATAGCGGTGGGACGGTGGCTGGGGCAGTTGCAACTGACCCCTACATATGCCCTATACATATGCATATTTCGGTCTATCACGGATGTGTCAGTGATATAGTTTAGTGGAATTGGATTGGGAAATTATAATATTAAAGTTAATAAAATAATGAGGATGATATTAGAAATGAATACGCGATGGTGAGGTTACGAACATAATTTAAACGCGAATATTAATTCAGGAATATTAACTTAATAATGTATTCGCGTGGGTGACGATTCACACGAATATAATTATTAGGAATAATGTTCTGAAACAATATTCTATAAATCTTAAATTGAATCGAAATATGGTACGAGCGTTGGATTCGGAAAGGTGACGATCTTTACGAATACGTACGTGAGTAACGCGTTTCGACGAGATGACGAAATAATTTCTAACAATATTAAAATAATAAAAAGGAAGTTAAAAACGTTTATTAGGAATTACAACCTTAGACGGAGTCCGAACAAATCGTTTTATTTAAATAAGTAATTTAACGAACCAGAACAGAATCAGTTACGAAATAACTTTATTAAAAATTATTTTATTAAAGCGAAACCTGATTATTTAAATGTTTTATATTTTAAATATAAATTACGAGAAGAAACGTGTTTTACGAATAAAAACCGAACATTTAATTATTGTTAGCGCGTATTAAACGGGACCGAGCACGCGGGGATAGACCTGGGTATAAAAAAACCCACCATTTCTCTTCTTTTTCATTTGGAAGAAGAACACACTCTCTCTCTCTACATTAAAATTCGTCACTCTCTCTACCTTCTCTCTAGCTTTTCTTGCTCATTTCTCAACGGTTTTGCGTAATCTTGGTGCCAAATCGTTCATCTAAGCAAGAGAAACAAGAATCCACGAAGAAACTGGTTATTTGATCAACATTTCGAGGTAAATTTTTAGTTTTACTTTCCGGTTTTTGTTAGAAACATTATTAGAACATAGCAACTATCTTCTTAACCGATTTTTAGGTTTATATTGTATTAATCGGCTTAGTAGTGAATCATGGAAACCATGAATAAACTCGTAGCAACTAGAACATGGGGAGGATGATGTTGAGAGGCTGGTCGCAACACAGCCTTGGCTGAACCTTCCAGCCGCCACCCAAGGGATTCCCGAACCTAGCTGTGTAAACCCTAGTTGGCTGAACCCCTATAGATCGGCGAACCTATTGCAGCCAACCTGGACGAACCTGCATGCATGTGGCTCACGAACCTTCATGGGCCGAACCCATGCAAGCAGCCGAACCCTACCAAGTTGACCGAACCTATACCCATCAACAAGATAGAAAGATGCCGAACCTGTGGTGAGAGTGTTAAACGAACCTGGTGCCATGCAACCTTATATTCAGCGAACCTCTCCTAACTACGAACCTATGAAGATCTAAGTGGTAAGCATGATGTCACACGGACCTGCTTTAAACAGCCACGAACCCCATGGATTGACAACCCTATGGCCGAACCTTTTCTCACCTTGGACGAACCCTAAGAACGACCGAACCTGTCTCATCAAAACCATAGTCGACCGAACCTATGGTGAACGAACCTTAGGGTTTTGGAAGAAGAAAGCAGCGAACCTAAAGGGGCTAGGCGAACCTGTGGCTGTTAAGACTAAAATTTGTCAACTTAAGGATAAACAGATAGGGTTTGAACCAAATACACTCGTGCATGCATGGATACGTTGGATCACCACCTTTTATAATATACATAAACTTTGAATTTTGAACTTACGTTGCTTGAAGCTTTTGATGAGAATAACATATAAATAAATTCCTTAAAACTTAAAGTAAGTTTGTATAACTTAAACCATGGTGGTCGAATAGATTAATCATGCATGTATGTGTGGATGGGTGTATGAATAAGGGTAACACTCTCTAGCATACACGTCCTTGAGAAGTATACATAAAATTACACAATAGAATTATCATCACTAGATAAATTAAAACTAACAAGTTTGAATCTCATATGGTGATAATCAGTAATGAAATCTCAAGGTTTCAACTTTAACTTAGATTAAATGAATTAAGTTAAAGAAACACTCAATGATTTTAAAAGTAGATATCTACGGATATTTAATCGAAATAGTATGTGTATACTTATGAATGTGAAATATACCATAATTACAGATTTTTGAGTTACTTCTGATTTTGTATACGCGAGCGCGCATTCTACGAAGACACTAAATCTAAGGACTCAGGTGAGTTCTCATAACCTCCTTTTAAACTATTTTGTTTTTAAACTCGGAGGTGGAACATGTATACCAGATTTGCACATTATCATAATAACATATGGATGACACCTGTTTATTGTTATGATATTCAGATTATTGGATTATCATAATTCCATGAGTCGTTGCTGTTGACTCCGGTCATCCGCAATGATTGCATGTATTGTCACTATTCCATGGGTCGTTGTTGTTGACTTCGGTCATCTGCAATGATTGCATGTATTGTCACTATTTCGTGGGTCGTTGTTGTTGACTTCGGTCATCTGCAATGATTGCATGTATTGTCACTATTCCATGGGTCGTTGTTGTTGGCTTCGGTCATCCACAATGATTGCATGTATTGTCACGTGGATTGCCACAACTCCGTGTGTCGTTGTCATTGACCTTGGTCATTCACAATGATGCATGTATTGTCACTTATACTAATTGAAGATATTGATGACTGAGATTGGTTGAATGTATATGTGATTGATTATCTATGATTATTTGAAATATGTGATTGTGTGTTTGTGATTGTGTGTTGGGTTATGTGTTGGATTATCACGTAGGTGCTCATGTAGATTTTCTTAGAAAACTATAAACTTTTATAATCATTTTGTAAAACATTTTTAAATATAAAAACTTATGATTACTCACCAACTACTTCGTAGTTGACACTTGATTTTTACATGTTTCAGGGAACGAGGAGAAGTAAGTAGGGCACGATAGCTCTACATCTTTTGGACATCATCACATAGGATTCTTGGACTTGGCTAAAATAACTGAAATTCTGGAGACTAGAGTTTAGTTAGTTTAGCTAAATCTTTTGTGTATTTGATGTAACTAATTCATGATGAACATGATTTTTGATGTAATTAATTTGGTTGATTAATTGATATGTGATGATTTAATTAGATGCCCACAAGCTTATGAACAATCTACACATCCCTCGTGGAATCCCGACGTTTCCGCCATCGGTCGGGGTGTTACAACCAGATTCGGGATACCTGCTGAGATTACCTGCGATAATGGATCCCAATTCATTGGCAAAAGAACTACCAACTTTTGTGAAGCATGAGGGATAAAAATGATTACTTCCACACCAGTACATCCTCAAGCTAATGGCCAAGCAGAATCAAGCAATAAAATCATCATAAACAATCTCAAAAAGAAGTTGGGATCCAAGAAAGGAAAATGGGCTGAAGAACTCCCATTTGTCCTATGGGCAGATAGAACAACTACAAAAAATGCGACTGGTCAAACCCCATTCTCATTAGTGTTTGGTTCAGAAGCTGTACTCCCAACTGAGATGATTATCCCTACTGCAAGAACAAGTTTACAAACTATAGAAGCTAATAACGAAGTATTATCTCAGGATATAGAAACTATTGACGAATCCAGGGATATTGCGAAAATTAGAATGGCTGCATATAGCAAAAGATAGCTAAATCTTACAATAAAAATATAAGGATCAGAAGATTCCAAGTAGGAGATTTAGTTTTAAGAAAAGCATTCCAGAATACTACTAACCCAACAGATGGTAAGCTTGCCCTAAAATGGGAAAGACCTTATAAAATCGACTCCGAAGCTGGAAAGGGGACATATAGATTAGTTACTATGAACGGTGAACCTCTCCCAAGGGCATGGAATGCCATTCATCTTAAAATCTATTTTATTTAACAATTATCTTTATCCGCATGATTATCTTATAAATATGCTTATATTCTTTGAATATCCCCACATTTATATCCCGATACTAACCCAAGCATTGAAGAGGCTTAGGGATCCAGGCCTTTGCAAAAATATTTTATGTTTTTGCAGGAATAGCTGGAGAAGATACGAGGCTATATGTCTCAGCCCAAGTTTTGACTTGAAATCAAAACTTGATAAAGACCTCGCACTGACTTTGTCTCTCATGAAGACTTAGGGTTCATACCCTCGCCACTAGCTCACGTATATCCTGCTATAATCCAAGATAATGGGACCAGTACACGCATGAGTGGCTGACAATTTCATTATCAAGGGTTATAACTATGGATCCTCCGTAATATCCCAGTATAGTTGGAGATTTTGGGACCAGTACACGCATGAGTGGCTGACAATTTCATTTTCAAAGACTATAACCAGGGATCCACCAAACTCCGGCCTAGTCGCCAGTATCCCAGCCTTAGTCGTCAGCATTCCGGCCTTAGTCGCCAGCATTCCGGCCTTAGTCGCCAGTATAATCGGCCTAGTCGCCAGTATAATCGGCCTAGTCGCCAGTATAATCGGCCTTGTCGCCAGTATAATCGGCCTTGTCGCCAGTATTCAGGCCATAGTCGCTAGTATTTTCGGCCTTGTCGCCGGTCTAACCGGCCTTAGTCGCCAATATATTGGGATTATCCCAATCCTTTTTGTTTTTGAACACATGCAGGAACAAACTCTCAAGCATACTTTGGGATATAACTTCTAGTTGGGACACGCCTAAGGATATGGAAGAGATGTGTAGCATCACTGTATTTCGGGTTGTCCGTACATGTTTAATTGTACTGTTACGACCTGATATGATAATGATTAATGATGATGCATTATTGGATGTTATTACTAATATTGGTATACATATTGAGAACATATTATTATATCCATAAACCATGGGAAGTTTAGTTGAAACACAACTAAACAGAACCAGAGAGTTATCGCAGTTAAATTCACAGATTATGGATTGTGGTTTGGAATGGAAAGGAATTAGGAGTTTGTTATTGTTTGGTTGCTAAACATGGTCAAGGACACATGGTCATGGTTTATCGAAATAGCGGTGGGACGGTGGCTGGGGAGGTTGCGACCTACCCCAACATATGCCCTATACATATGCATATTTCGGTCTATCACGGGTATGTCAGTGATATGGTTTAGTGGGATTGGATTGGGAAATTATAATATTCAAGATAATTAAATAACGAAAGAATTATTGAGAATAATTACGTGTCACACCCCGGGCCGGCGGGAACGGATCGTGTTTTCCCGTTGGGCGGAATGTTCCCGGGGCGCGATATCATTGAGTTGATAATCAAATGATCAGATTGTTTACATAGCACATGAGATATAAATGAGAAATGCTAACCATGACATGAATTAGAATTACAAAGTTAAATTACATTGTACATCATAATTTAACTAAGTAAATCTAATCAAAAAGAATCAATGAGTTTATATCTTGATCTGTACAAGATATACAAAAGTGATTCAATGTTCTGTCACATCAAAAGTATGCAATCAAAAGAAAGCTAGGTCTTCTATGAGTCCACTAGCTTATCATTTGCATATAGTATCTACACCTGTTCTTCACCTGAGAAAACATGTAATTTAAACAAAGTCAACACTAGGTTGGTGAGTTCATAAGTAAGTAAATTGAAAACCATTGACTGATCATGCACACATTCACAATGATATAATTGTTGCTTGTATACTTGTTTCACCTGTTTCCACCCAATGGCCTCTCTTTAGTTATATGTACAAGTAGTATATCACCTGACTAAGTATGCTTATATATAGGGAATCATGAAAGGGTCAAGCCCAGACGCTATCCCACCACATACTCAACCAAGTTCCACACCACTTGCGATACAACTAAAGATATCCATTTCCCAACTATCCGAATTGTCCGCTGTGTAATCATATGTAGAATAATACTATAATAAGAGGGGTTTAGTCATCAAACCGAAGTATTGATAAACCCTCGTTGAATTAAGGAATTTAGATTATTTAAATCTGATCCTTGTATTATTCTATTACTTGTGAGGTTAACTTTTATGTTACACTTTTAATTTAATTAAAAGTATTAGTTAACTGTTCATCATATGTCTCCAAATGTAGCGTATAGAATCCGAATGGAATCCATTTTAATCCTCACGTAATCAGATTTAAAATGCATTCCATCCTCTCCTATCCCGCCATGTGATCCCAAAGTTTCCGTGTGGGATTGTCCTCATGTGATTAACAAAGTCGAATAAGAACTTGTCTTATTACATTATGTTAATTATGTGTAAATGATAAGAATCCCATGAAGTTGCGTTATCATGATCATCATTTACTGTAAATGATAAGAATCCCATGAAGTTACGTTATCATGATCATCATTTACTGAATCCATGTGATCCCAAAGTATCCGTGTGGGATTGTTCTCGTGTACTTAACAAAGTCGAATAAGAACTTGTCTTATTACATTATGTTAATTAGGTGTAAATGATAAGAATCCCATGAAGTTACGTTATCATGATCATCATTTACTGTAAATGATAAGAATCCCATGAAGTTACGTTATCATGATCATCATTTACTGAATCCATGTGATCCCAAAGTATCCGTGTGGGATTGTTCTCGTGTACTTAACAAAGTCGAATAAGAACTTGTCTTATTACATTATGTTAATTAGGTGTAAATGATAAGAATCCCATGAAGTTACGTTATCATGATCATCATTTACTGTAAATGATAAGAATCCCATGAAGTTACGTTATCATGATCATCATTTACTGAATCCATGTGTTCCCAAAGCCTCATTATGTAATTAAGTGTAAATTGATTAAGTATCTGATCATGTGGAAATAACTAAGTGTTATAAGATATAATCTTATAACTAAGTTATTATAATGTGTTGATGATTAAGAATCTATCTTATCATAATCATCTGAGTTTCCCTGTTATCTCATAATCATACAAGCATGCATACAATGATATATGATAATAAGCAATTTAATATTATCAAATCAAAGTATAAATAACATGTTAAGCAAACTTTTAAATAAATAAAAGCAAACATGTTTCTCAGCCCCGAGAGTTAAAATCAGTAAAGATTTAAAGTGAAAGGGGCATATGAACTCACCTTGTAGTAATTATGTTTGACTTAGCTTAAACAAGAATGTACGCGCTCTTGATTGTACTTGAGTGTATTTTCACGATCCTGTATTGATTTCACGATGTTTATAACTTATTAGTATGAATTATAGGGATTTTATGTGTATGTATGTGTTAGCCATAAGCTTTGGCCAACACTCAAAGTCTTCGGTCTCTGTTGGCCCATCATTATTTGTTATTGGTTCTTGTAATCCATAGACTTTCCTTGATTTATTCTTGTCTCATCTAGTTTGTATTAAAGCCCAATTGTAGTTTTATGAAGTCATGTTATAAGTTTACAAGACTTTGTTGCAAAAATTGTCGTTTTGGTAGTAATCCCTTGGTTATCATACATATTAGTGTTGAGTTAAAGAGTTATAGTAGTTCTTTAGTCATATGGGCCAACAAATCAAGTTGGGCCAATGATATGTGGTGTTGAATCACAAAGGCCTTGCCAAAGGTTACAAGAGCTAGAGTTCAAGTGGCTTTGTGGGCCTTTATTGGGCCTCTAAGGAATTTGTTGGGCCCGACATGGGCCTAGGCAATATTTGTTAGGCCTAAAGTCAAAATGGGCTGTAGGAATCAAAGGTGGGCCAGAAATAGGTTGTTGGCCAAGTTCATAGCAAAGTGGCTCCAAAAATGAGGACAAGGGCCTCCAAATAGGCCTTGGATTAGTCTCTGTGGGCCTAGGGCTGATTTTACCGGGCCCAATGGGTTTTGTCTCGGGCCTTTGCCAAAAGAGTTCATGGGCCTAGCTGGGCCTAGCTTACAAGGGCTGAAACAATTGTGGGCCTAGAATTTGGGCTGTTGGCCAAAATTATGGCCTTGGGCCAAAAACAGTGGGCCTTGAGCCATTAGCAGTGGGCCTTGAGCCATTCACTTTCTGTTGGGCCTTCCAAGAGTTGATGGGCCAATTGTAGAGGGGTTGGGCCTGAAAGGGGTGTTGTGGGCCTACTGGTGGTCTAATCCATTATAAGTGTGAGCCAATTGTTTAATGCACATGCCAAGAGTATGGTCCAAGTGTGTAACTGGACTTGGGTCAAGGTGGTAACATGGCTAAAATAATCAAGTGGACACACACTAGATCAAATTGGGCCTAAGAAAGTAGTTGGGCCGCAAGGAAATTGACTGGGCTTGTTCATTCCTTTATTGGGTCTGGATCAATATATTGTTGGCCTAGCTGATATGGGCTCTAGGGTTTCTTGTCCAGAGTTGCGGCTGGGATTGAGTTAATCTATAGGTCGAAGATCTAGGGTATACATGGGCGAAGGAGATGTTCCCACTTGCTTGCCCGAATGAACTTGATGTCAAATATCTAGACCATGTTGATGACCGAATGAGATGGGTGGCTGTCGAATGAGAGTAACCGGCGAATGAGCTAAGTCTGGCCGAATGACAGCATCTCTCGAATGAGGAAGTGGCGAAAGGAGTATGGTCGAATGAGGATGTGCATGGCGTGAGAATGAGTGGGTTCGAATGAGGCAGTCCTACTTCGGCCGAATGAGTGTGTTTCCCGATCGAATGAGTGTGATGGGCGAAGGGAATCATTCGGCCGTATGTTAGTCAGGTTTGCTCATTCGTCGAAGGTGGTTCAGTCGGCAGTTGATTTGACCGTGATTTCATTCGACAGCCTCATGAGTTCATTCGCTGAATGTGGCTCCTTCGCCGGGCTGGGCAAGAACGACCATGGGGTTCGAACCAGTGGACTTTTCAAGCTATTCAGGGGTGTTCCATGGTGGGGATATGCAAGGACTAAGCTTCAAGGGTTGTGGGTCGAAGAAAATAGGCGTAGAACCGGTTAGGGTTCTAGGTTACGCAAGGTGGGTGAAAACCCTAAAAAAATCGCTACTTTCAACCACGAATTACCTCGTTTCAGTGGATTTCTTCTCAGATCGGTTGTACTTTCGTGTAGAGGGTGATGAGAGCTTCGTGTAGGTTCGAAAATGGAGTGATTTGGCCAAGTATTGAGGGAGATATGGAGGAGAGAAGGTGATTCTTGGTGGTGGTGTGGTGGTAGCCGGAAATGAGAGTTGGAGAGAGAAGGAGAAGATGAAAAATGAGAAAACTCTCTTATTTAGGGTTTATATATCCCGCGTGGTGTTCGGGTTCGTTTCGTTTGCTCGGTTCGCATTTTCGTACGTTTTCCGGAAAATTACGCGTAATTTAAATGTTTTAAATAAAAGAGTTTAATCTAATTATTTTGATGAGTTTCAAAATTGTAAAATATTATTTATTTGATTTTATTAAATTATTTTCGTTCGTGACGTGTTTTCGTTGTCGTTTCGTCAGATCGCGTAACCTTCGCGCGTAATTCGTTCGAATCGTCACCCGAACGGATACGACGATGGTTTTGCTTTCTGACTTTTGTTTTCTACTTTTCAGTCATTATTTCAGAATTCTAAACTCACAGATATGTTTGTGTGAATCGTCACTCACGCAAACACACTGTCAGTTCGTTATTCTGAAATAACACTGCATTTATGTTTTAATTGTGTTTCCTCACTGTCGAACTCAACTATACTTCATGATTTCACATTGTTTTTGTATCGAATTGTCGGTCATCTGATTCCTGTCATCTGTGGACATCAGATCGCAACCGATATGTTTCTGAATATCGTTTGAATACCGTTGTTTCTCATGATTTGTTGTGTTAACTATAATTAAGTTTTCACTTAATAAACACAACTAATGTTTCAAATGTACGTTGTACTTAATGTATTTAAGTTTATACGAAAATACGTACAACGGTTTCTTGTATTTAGGATTCTGATAATACAAGTACTGTTTAAGCTTACGTAAGTACACATAGAAGAAAGTGAAAGTACACATACCGTACGGACTTGCCGGACGATCTGGCACTTGCTGTTACATTACGCGATTGTGAGGTTACGAATATTAATTAAACGCGAATGTTATTTCAGAAATATTAACCTAATGACGTATTCGCGTGGGTGACGATTCACACGAATATAATTATTAGGAATAATATTCTGAAACGATGTTCCATAAATCGTAAATCGAATCGAAATACGATACGAGCGTTGGATTCGGAAAGATGACGATCTTTACGAATACGTACGTAAGTAACGCGTTTCGATGAGATAACAGAACAATATTTAACGATATTAAATTAATAAAAGAAAACTGAAACATTTATTAGAAAGTACAACCTAAAACAAATCCGAACAAACCGTTTTATTTAAATAAATAATTTAACGAAAACTAAAACGGAATCATTTTACGAGATAATCTAATTAAAAACATTTTATTTAAACATAATTCAATTAGTTCAAACGTTTTATGTTTTAAATATATTATACGATAAAAACCGAGCACTTTAAAATATTTTGCGCGATAAAAACGAGACGGAACGCGATAATAAGAAAGAGGAGCAACCTCTTCCTCTTCATTCTTACACCTTTCTCTCTCTCTCTAAAGCACAAAATCTCCCTAGCTCTCTCTCTCTAACTTCTCTCTACGATATCCCTCTCGTTTCTCAACCATTTCGCGAGATCTTGGTGCCTAAACGACCGCGTGACCGAGGAGAACACAAACCCACGAAGAAATCTCACGTTTGGTCGACATTTAGAGGTAAATCTCGAATTTTGTTTCTGTTTCTTACACTAACAACGATTGGGTTACGTTGTTGCATTTTAAACGGCATTTACACTTGGAAAACCTTAAAATAAACTAGCATGGGGATGAGAAAGCCACGGTTGGGTCTGTAACCTGAAGAAATTCGAAGAAGATGATGATGAACTGATGGTGCATGAAGGTAACAGGTCGGGCGAACCTTTTTGATTTGGAGGAGAAGGTGACCGAACCTGTTAGCATAAAAGCTACAGCCCCACGAACCCTTCTTAGGTGGCCGAACCTTCTGCCATCAGTAAGTCACGAAACTTGGGGGTAGGCTGCGAACCCTGCGCCACACGAACCTCTCCTCATGGCCGAACCCTCATGTGGTCGCGAACCTCCATGGGCCGAACCTAATGCATGCAACCGAACCCAGGGGCCGTCGGAGCTAGCCGAACCTTAGCCTCCACGTGAACCAGTTGGCAGCGAACCTGCATGGACTACGAACCTGGGTATATGTTGTACGAACCTCCCTTTGGCGAACCATTGATATGAGGCCGAACCTTCCTTTTTATTTTAGCCGAACCCATGACCATTGAGTCTGTTTGGGCCGAACCCTTAGTGTTGGCCGAACCTAAGGGTTACCAGACAATAGGTTCGCTGGAATGTGACTAAAAAAAAAGAACCTAAGTATCTTTTAAATTAAGATTTAGGATTAATGGAGGAGCAAGATCACCTATAAATACATATATATTTATGCATGCATGGGAAACCCTAATTATCACCTTTGCTATAATAAGGATAAGGTTTTAACTTAATAAATTGCATAAATTAGAAAAGTTGGGAAAAGAAACTAAGTTGATTTCCTAAACTTAATTAAATTTGTACAATTTAAGTTAAAATGGTTAACCTAATGGATATGCATGCATGAAAGATTTAGGGGATTACCACCTTGTCTTGATAATATGAGCTTTGAATTATGAGATTTTACATAATGAGAATCTTTTATGATAAGGACATAGACATAATCTTTTAAAAATTGAAATGAATTTTTAATAACTTAAAATCATAGTGGCCAATTAAATTAATTATGCATGTAAGGATGGATATGTGAATGATGAAGGCTATCACCGTTTAGCATACGTGTCTATGAGAGTACTCATGGGATCTCAAGATTTATTCATCATCAATTGATAATATATACTAATAAGATTGAGCTATCTTGGAATGAAGATCACTCATAAAATATTAAGTATTTCACTTTAACTTAGAAATAAATAAACTAAGTTAAAGAGACATTTAATGATAAAAAGTAAACACTTAAGGACACTTGATTTAAATAGAACGCGTATACTTATGAATATGAAATATACTATAATTACAAATTGTTGAGTTATTTCTGATTTCGTATACGCGAGCGCGCATTCCACGAAGACACTGATTCAAAGGACTCAGGTGAGTTCTCATAACCTCCTTTTAAACTTTTTGTTTTAAACTCGGAGGTGGAACATGTATACCAATTTAAATATTATTTTGATAACACATGGTTGACACCTGAATTATTAATATGATATTCATATCAATGGATTATTATTGATTATGGATTGAGATGGATTATTACTTATCCGTGAGTCATTGTTGGTTGAGTTGACTTAGGTCCTCCGCAATGATTGAGTTACTGTTGGTGAGTTGACTAACGTCCTCCTCAGTGATTCCACTATTGGTTGAGTTGACTACGGTCCTCCGCAGTGTACGAAGACACTTATAGGAATATCGTTGGTTGAGTTAACTGCGGTCCTCCGCGATGATTCCGCCGTTGATTGAGTTGACTAAGGTCCTCCGCAGTAACTTATATTGATATGATTATGATGATTGATGCTTATTGATTTGATGTGATTGGTTGAACATATGTGGATAATTATTTGTGATTATTGTGTATGTGATTACTTGGATTGTTTGGATGTTGTGTTTGTTGGTTTTTGGCAGAGTTGGATTATTTCGCAGGTGCACATGTGGATTCTCTTGGGAAATTATAAACTTTTATAAACCCATTTATAAACTTTCATAAACATTTTATAAACATTTGTAATACATAAAAACTTATGATTTCTCACCAACTACTTCGTAGTTGACACTTGATTTTCTACATGTTTCAGGGAACGAGGAGAAGTAGGTAGAGCAGGATAGCTCTACATCTTTTGGACATCATCACTTAGGTTCTTAGACTTAGCTAAAATAACTGAAATTCTACAGACTAGAGTTTAGTTAGTTTAGCTAAATCTTCTGTGTAATTGTTGTAACTAATTCATGATGAACATGATTTTTGTGTAATTAATTTGGTTGATTAAATGATATGTGATGATTTAATTAGATGCCCACGAGCTTATGAAGAATCTACACATCTATCACACCCCGAGCCGGCGGGGTTGGATCGGAGTCCCCGTCGGGTGGAAGGTTCCCGGGGCGCGATATCGTGAGTGATAATCAAAGTGATCAGATTGTTTACATTGCACATGATATAAATGAGAAATGCTAAATATAATAGAATTACAAAGTTAAATTACATCCGTATCGTTCTAAATATAATAGAATTACAAAAATAAAGTCAACACATGGTTGGTGAGTTCATATAGTTTTATTAAAAAAATGAATTTGATAACCTGTTCGAATAACCACCTTAACCTCACTAACAACCACCTATATTATCCAATCAAATATGCGTATATATAGGGCATATGTAGGGGAACAAGCCCCAGCCACCGTCCCACCACATATCGAACCACATAATATATTGTTGTTAATGATAATTAAGCATTTCATCCCATACACTACATCACATACTTGATCCGTTTGAAAATGATGACACTTAGATCGTCTGAAAATGATACTCTTTGAACACCCAAAATGAAAACCTTAACCTAACTAACAACCACCTATACTATCCAGTAAAATATGCTTATATATAGGGCATATGTAGGGGAACAAGCCCCAGCCACCGTCCCACCACATATCTAACCACATAATATATTGTTGTTAATGATAATTAAGCGTTTCATTCCACACCATAAACATACTAGTTCCTTGAGTTCCACAAATAGAATTTCCATTAATTCTTTAAGTTCATCACATAATTATGATCAACCTCAATAATTGGAGAAACAGTTAAGTAAATGCTTAATTAAATAATTAAATAAACATTTAATAAATTCTAAGTCCTAATGATTGGGCCTTGGTCAACTCGAGTGGACTAGTCTATCAATCAAGGTTCTTAGTAGTTAGGGGATTCTGTAAATATCATCAAACATATGACCTACAAATCAAACGGTCTAGCTAGGACTTCTTGAAATGTAGGGTTTTTGTTTCGTACTTGATTCGTTTTGTTTCGTCCCTTGTTTCGTATTGTTTCGTTGGCATATGTTATATTTGATATTTCCCAGACTTTCCCCTGAAAATGATTTGTTGATTCGTTTGATTCGTTGAACTCACGCACTTGTTTCGTCAAAATAGTTTCGTTTGATTCGTTGAAATCACACACTTGTTTCGTCAAAATAGTTTCGTTTGATTTGTTGAAATGTTTAGTTTAATTCAATTATCCACTTATATCATAAGTAGATAAGCTTAGTAAAACCTGCATAAAATTTACCTAGATATGGTCTAGGATAACATTCATACATATATACAAGATATATAGAATTTAAAAGCATTTAAGTAAAATATAATCCAAAGAAAATAATTTACGCATGCTTCTCAGCCCCGCGTTTGAAAACACAATGTTTAGAAAAGGGGCAATGAACTCACCTGTGTTGCTGTCTAACGTACTGTCACAAAATGCGCGCTCTTGTTTGTAGACTAAGTGTCTTCGGTTCCTGAGTTGTTTTAAAAGAGTTCAAATACTATAAGTACGCGTATTAGTCGTCGTATCTAAGGCTTGGTCTCGGTGTGTGTAACCAAGTGTCCTAAGTGATAGTATGCTTTCAAAGCTTAGCCTACTAGTCTAACTTTAACACCCATTTATAACCCCTATCCCATAATTAATTATAACAAGTCATGCTTACCATGTTTTTATTTAATTTCATAACTTTAGAAATTAGTTAATTTAATTTGTTTAAATAAGTTTATAAATCATTTTCCTTAATTAAAAAATCATTTATTGAAATTACATATAACACATGATGGGCTTTAATTGGGCTTACTAGGCCCACTTAGGCCCATTGTTGTCTTTGACTTCCATTTGATTACAATTAAGTCCTTTGAGTAATTCTACTTAAACTCATTAACTTATCAAGGTTATTTATTCATGATAAGACTTTCACTAAGTTGGGGTTAATGATTCAATTACACCCACCCTTAGATCATTGTTTTCTTTTGTCACTACATATCTTAATCCATAGGCTTTATTGTTTTAAATCCCATATTTAGATGCTAACAACCCCTGTTGATTTGTTATTATGTGCCAAGATAACTCTTGTTATGGTAACTCCTAACCCATGCACATACACGTAACCCGAATTGTTCTTCATGCACACACATGCTAATTGCCTAACCACTACATAATTTGCATGTTCCTTATTTCGTTTCTAGGACCCACGTCCTCACATATTCATTCCCATGATTCTTAGACTTCCCATGGTAATCCTAAGTCCTTCTCTACACGAATTCTATGACCTTTTTAAGTTTGATTATCACTAGATCAGCGAACCTTTTCTTTAACAGCCACTAAGGTTCGGTGATATACAAGGGTTCGTCTCTGCTGGTTCAGAATTCCCTAAGGTTCGTTCGTCTTGTGTAGGTTCGGCTACTCTAGAGTGGCTGCAAGGTTCGTTGCTATCTAAGGGAGGGTTCGGCCATGAAAAGGGTTCGCTGATCATGTAATTGGTTCGTGGTTTCGTAGGTTCGGCCGGCCCATGCAAGTAGGTTCATAAAGCCATGAGGTTCACCACCCCAGGTTCATGGGACCTAGGGTTCGCTTGCATTAGGTTCGGCTATGTGAGATGGTTCGGTGATCATAAGGTTCGTTTCAAAGGGTTCGGCTGACAGGTTGATGCGAGCAGGTTCGGTGCAGTGTGCCAGGGTTCGTTGCATGTGGGTTAGCAGGTTCGTTACAGGTTTGGCTGTGTCACACCCCCAATTTTCAACTAACGGAATCATACCGTTTGGGAACGTGACAAGCCAGGATCTCAGATCATCAGACATAACGAAGACCTCTATATGAATTTCAAAACATACTTTGGTCTAAAACTGTAACATCAAAGTTTTCAAAGTTTGCGGAAACGTTTTAAAACCATAACAAACATAACAGTTGTAAAATGTAAATTACAATGCAAAGTTTTCAATTGTTCAAATCCAAATAACTATAATGTAAAGACATGCATGCGACTCAATCTCCTAGTCCATGCCTGCTTTCTTGTGCACCTTAGCGTCCTGAGAAAACATGTAAATCAAGTCAACACAAAGGTTGGTGCATTACACAGGTTTTAACATTCACAATTGTTTGAAACAACAGTTTGAATATAAGTTTGCAGATAACATAATCACACATGCATAGTCATGATAGCTAGTCATATATACTATTTACATAAGTGGTCGACACCGAAGCTGACTAGTGCATGCTATCGCATGTTTTGCCTTGCCACTATTGTCTAGCACAAACAATAGTAAATGATTGTTTGGTCAGTCAAACACCTGCGTAGATCCCATCTACCAAGTGAGGTTTGTCAAACCTAATAGATCTATTTCCAACTACCACGCTTTGCGCTATGGCAAACTAAACGGTTCGAAGTGTAAGGACTTTTAAATGCTATGTTGTCACATAATGTAAACAGCTAACTCATGCAAATGATATGTATCTAAAAGTTGTTTGTTGCACATGTTTTCTCCCCCAAAACAGTTAAAATAAGAAAGGGGCCGTGTACGCACCTTTGATTGTTGCAGAATGATCAAACACACTTAAACTCGTGTAAAAAGTCCTCCTACGAAGAACCTGTGTTGTAACAATAACCTAGTGTTATTCGGATTGTCGTTTTGTGCTTGAAATCACATACGTGTCAACACACGTATGTTAAAGTGTTAGAAATGTGCATACGTATGTACGCGTGCCCTTGAAATTGTTTAAATAAAGCCATATATGATTTCATTTAAACAAACGTAATTATACGCGATTACGTTTTCGTTCCAAAATATAAATTTTATTATTCTAATGCGTTCGGAATGAAATCCTGGTTCCAACGCAACTGTAACGGATCAAATCGGAGTTAAAATGAAAGAGTTATGGACAAAATACCAAAAATTGGTTTAAATGTCAAAAACCAGTGGAGCCCCGGGTTCGAACCCGTGACCCCCCACTTCAAACACACACTCCTTACCAGTTCAGCCCGCTAGGGTTTCGCATTAGACTTCTCAGATTAAATGTTTTAAGCCTCAACCGATCAGTTCCCTTTTGTTTCTTTAAACCGAACCAAATGGTTCAATTGACATCAAATTCGAACTCGATCAAACTCCAATCCTTAGGGCTTTACTTCTATTGTCCTAATCGAGTATATAGGTGTGTTTAATTGATCATGTTCCTCAAAAAACATATGACTTTTACAATCTAATTTGTTTCGAACCCCACCACATTCCTAATTGATTCAAATTGATCAAACACCATATCATAAAGCTCCAATTCGATGGGGTTTTCATCAAAAAGAGAATTTCGAGCCTATCAGTAGTATTTAATTTGAATAACACATTCAATTGGTTCAAAACCTCTAACCGGTTTCATCTTAAAAACCTAAAACTCAAACACTAACAATTCATTATAGTTTGCTGCAATTAACATGGGATCACTCTCAATCGGCCTCTTCTGAAACTATCAATGACAATCAATTTCATTTTTAAACTCATTAGAATCAAAATCCCAATTCCGTTCCTAAAACAAGCCCTAGAAACTTGAAATCGATCAATTCGTTGTTATCAGTCACAATTAACTTAGGTTTAACCTTAGTCGATCTCTTCTGAAGCTACCTATGGCATTCAATTTGATTATAGAACTCGTTTTCATGGAAACCCCCAAACCATCATTATTCAAGAACCCTAGCAATCGAACTCGATCTATTCGTTATGGCTTAATGAAATTGGAACATAGGTTAGCTTATTCGGAGACTTCTGAAACTGTCCATACAATTTAATTTGATTTTTGAATCCTTTTAAATCGAAATCCCCAAAACAACTTAAATGATGAACCCTAGAACTCTATCATTTACAATTCGTTTTTGTTACACGAAATGGGGTTAGGGCTTAGCCTAATCGGGATATTTAGAGTGTGTAGGAACAAGAACTTACTTGGTTTGATGTAGGATTGTTGTAGAACGATTTTCACTTGGTTTCGACTTGGTTCAAGATCAATTCTTCTTTTCACGCACTTGGAATCGATTTGCTGCTTACAGAAACTCCAGAGGATGTCGATTAAAGCTTTAGGAGGTTTAATTTCGAGAATTACATTCGATTTATACGAATTTGATAATCATTGTAAACGGTTTCGAATTTTAATCATCATTTTAGTTTAATTCGACGAGTTAATATGTTAATAACGTATGGAAACTGATAATAATCATCAATAGAATGATTATGGTTAATTAATTTCGGTTGTTACATAGTTTTAATGTGAAATTCGATTTTTATTTGATGTTCTAGCTGAATTTTGACCTCAAAAGTCAAAATTCTATATTATAATCTAATTATCACTTACACTTTGCAATTTTTGGTGATTATACATTGTTTTATTCCATTCTAATCCTTATATTTTGATCTCCAATGATTTCATGTCAATTCCGCTAATTTTTGTTAACGGAGTTAGCCCGAGAATATCGAATTGTCACTAATTGGCCAATTAAACTATTATTGGGCTAGGTTAATCCATTTAGCCTCCTAAATACAATTGGGCCTACCTTGGGCCTCATTGGGCCTACCTTGGCCTCATTGGGCCTACCTTGGCATCATTGGGCCTACCTTGGCCTCATTGGGCCTACCTTGGTCTCATTGGGCCTACCTTGGCCTTATTGGGCCTACTTCTATTCAATTGGGCCTCATAAGATACAATTGGGCCTACGAGGGTTAACGAGGTTAATTCGAAAATATCGGATTGTCACATCATCCCCTTGTTGAAAGAATTTTCGTCCCGAAAATTAGTAAATGTTAGGAGTAGTTAGGAAACTACTTACGAGTTTAAATTGTATGTGTTAGTGTGGTTTGATCATTCCGTGTGCTTGTGTGTACTCACACACAAAATCTAATGCTTGCAACATCACAACTAAGTGTGATCGTTCAATGTGACTGTTTGCGTGTACACTAGTTAGTTCACCTAACTGTGATTGTTTGTGTTTGATCATACTGTGCTGTGTAACCTCACACATGGTGAGTGTCTGTAACTGTTTGTACTATGCAACCACGCACATAGTAAATTGTGTGTAACCAATCATGCATGTACTACCATAACATGTAACATATGAAATGTAGCGCATAAAATGTATAAAATGTAATGTAGCACAAATGTTTATAACAAAACCAATTGAATAAAGTGTTTGTGCTTACAGTTTGAAATTTGCAGTGTTGATGTGTGAAACATCACGTCATCCCCTTGTTGAAGGAAATTTCGTCCCGCAATTTAACGTGCGTTCTCAGTATTTGTTGTTGTTGTTTTGAACAGATGAGGATACTTCTTCATCATTTGATATTCTCTTTCCCATGTGAATTCAGGACCACGTCTTGAATTCCACCGAACTTTGACTATTGGAATTTTGCTTTGTTTGAGTTGTTTGACCTCTCGGTCCATGATTTCTGCTGGTTCTTCAATGAATCGTAACTGTTCATCCACTTGTATTTCCTCCAACGGTACAATCAATGTCTCGTCAGAAAGACATTTCTTTAAGTTCGATACGTGAAAGACATCATGAACTCCACTGAGTTCATCTGGTAATTTGAGTTGATACGCAACCGGACCAATCCTTTTCAGGATCTCAAAACGTCCTACGTAACGTGGACTAAGCTTTCCGCGCTTGACGAATCGTATCACACCTTTCCAAGGTGATACCTTTAGAAGAACTCGGTGTCCTACCTGAAATTCCAATGGCTTACGACGCTTGTCAGCATAACTCTTTTGTCGATCCCGGGCCGCTGCCATACGGTTCCGGATTTGAACTATCTTCTCTGTCGTTTCGTGTACTAATTCAGGACCTGTTATTTGACTGTCACCAATTTCAGCCCAGCAAACTGGTGAACGACATTTGCGACCATACAAAGCTTCAAACGGTGCTTCCTGAATACTTGTATGATAACTATTGTTGTAAGAGAATTCCACTAACGGTAAGTGGTTTTCCCAGCTATCACCAAAGTCAATTACACAAGCTCGTAACATATCCTCAAGTGTTTGAATCGTACGTTCACTTTGACCGTCGGTCTGTGGATGATATGCGGTACTCATATCCAAACGAGTTCCCAATGACTTATGAAGTGATTTCCAAAAGTTTGAAGTAAATCGAGCATCCCGATCCGATATGATAGAGATTGGCACACCATGCTATGCTACCACTTCCTTAATGTAAATGCGAGTCAGTTTCTCCATCTTGTCGGTTTCCTTGATTGCTAAGAAATGTGCAGATTTCGTTAATCGATCGACAATTACCCATATTGTATCACAACCACTCGGTGTACGGGGTAACTTAGTAATGAAGTCCATCGAAATCTGTTCCCATTTCCACATTGGTATTTCTGGTTGTTGCAGCAAACCAGATGGTTTCTGATATTCAACTTTGACTTTCGAACAAGTCAAACATTTGCTAACATACCTAGCAATATCAGCTTTCATGTGAGGCCACCAATACAGTGCCTTCAAGTCATGATACATCTTGTCTGACCCCGGATGGACTGAATATCTGGACTTGTGTGCTTCATCCATCACGAGTTCCCTTAAACCTCCGTACAAAGGTATCCACAGTCGATTAATGAAATAACGAATTCCATCAGGTTTAACATCCAATTGTTCCTCCATTCCTCGTAAGGATTCCTGTACCAAGTTTTCCTTTTTCAAAGCCTCGAGCTGAGCACTGCGTACCTTGTCAGGTAAGTCAGTATGTATTGTCATCATAAGTGCGCGAACCCGTCTTGTTAAAGTGTCTTTTCTGCTTAAAGCATCAGCTACCACATTAGATTTTCCCGGGTGATACTTAATCGCGCATTCGTAGTCGTTCAACAACTCAACCCATCGTCGTTGTCTCATATTTAGCTCCTTCTGATCAAAGATATGCTGCAAACTCTTATGATCAGTGTAAATGGTACACTTAGTTCCATACAGGTAATGCCTCCAAATCTTCAAAGCAAAAACCACTGCTCCTAACTCCAAGTCATGAGTAGTGTAATTCTTTTCGTGTGGTCGTAGTTGTCTTGAAGCATAAGCAATCACTTTATCACGTTGCATCAACACACATCCCAAACCCTGTGCAGATGCATCACAATACACCACAAAGTCTTCCGTACCTTCCGGTAAGGACAGAATCGGTGCACTGCAGAGTTTCTGTTTCAATAACTGAAATGCAGCTTCCTGTTTATCCGTCCAGTTATACTTCGTTCCTTTGTGCGTAACAGCTGTAAGTGATTGAGCGATCTTTGAAAATCCCTCAATGAATCGTCGGTAGTAACCCGCCAAACCAAGGAATTGTCGTACCTCGGTAGGTGTCTTTGGCGCTTCCCAATTCTTAATCGCTTCAATCTTTGCTGGATCCACGTGTATGCCCTTTTCATTGACTATATGACCCAAGAATTGTACTTCTCGCATCCAGAAATCACATTTCGAAAACTTAGCGTACAATTGTTCCTGTTTCAGTAACTCCAGTAACAATCGGAGATGTTCAGCATGCTCCTCCTCAGTTCAGGAATAGATGAGAATGTCATCTATGAAAACAATGACAAACTTATCAAGATAAGGTTTACAAACACGATTCATGAGATCCATGAATACAGCTGGAGCGTTTGTCAACCCAAATGGCATGACCAAGAACTCATAATGGCCATAGCGCGTCCTGAATGCTGTCTTTGGAATATCCTCCTCCTGGACTCTTAGTTGATGATAACCCGATCTGAGATCGATCTTCGAGTAGTAACTCAAACCTTGCAATTGATCGAACAGATCGTCAATTCTGGGTAACGGATACCGGTTTTTGATAGTAACCTTGTTCAGTTCCCGGTAATCGATACACATACGGAAAGTCCCGTCCTTTTTCTTGACAAACAAAACTGGAGCTCCCCACGGTTAAAAACTAGGTCGTATGAAGCCCTTATCCAACAACTCTTGTAGTTGTGTAGATAACTCTTGCATCTTTGATGGTGCAAGTCGATAAGGCGCCCTTGCTATCGGTGCTGCATCTGGTGTAAGGTCGATTCGGAATTCCACCTGTCTGATAGGCGGTAATCCCGGTAAGTCTTCTGGAAATACCTCCGGAAATTCACAAACTACTGGAATATCTTCAACCTGCTTCTCAGCTACCGCTTTTCAGTTATAAGTGCTATAACTGATGTATGACCTTTTCGCAGACATTTGTGTGCTTTCATACAAGATATGAGACGTTGTGGCGTACTGCTCTTCTCGCCTTGTACATACAATGTCTCTCCATGAGAAAGAGGTATACGAACGATCTTTTCATGGCATACTATTTCAGCCTGGTGTTTGGATAACCAGTCCATGCCAATGACTACATCAAAACTACCTAAAGTGATAGGCATAAGATCAATTTCCAATGTCTGACCCATCAAATCAAGTATGCATCCCTTAAGGATTTGTTCACTTACAATTAACTTACCATCAGCTAATTCTACAGTGTATGGACTATCTAAGGCAGTGGGACTAACATTTAGCAACTTAGCAAGTGAACTAGATACAAAACTCTGATCGGCACCAGTGTCAAATAACATAGAGGCATAGTGATTATTTAAGAGAAACGTACCCGTAACAATGTTGGGATCCTCCCGTGCTTGACGTCCTCCAATCACAAACGCCCTGCCCCTAGCACCATTATTGTTGTTATTGTTGTTGTTATTGGTGCCATTGTCGTTGTCGTTACCATTGGCATTGTTATCCCCGCCTTTCTTGAGTTGTGGGCAATCCTTTTTAAAGTGCCCCATCTTACCACACTCAAAACAACCCTTCTGTGCGTTGTTCTGGTTGTTATTCTGATTGTTGTGATTGTTTAGCAGCTCTCCGCGACAATCCTTAGCTGCATGCCCAACCTTACCACACCGCTGACACTTAACTTTATCACACTGATTTCCCGCATGATGAAATCCACACCTATTGCACTTTGGATGTTTACCAATATAACCCCCTGATGATGATGATTGTTGACCACTATTCGAATTGTGATAAGACTTGTTTGAGTCTTGTTTCCGGTTCTGCTGAAACGACTGTTGGTTGTAACTCTTGGAGTTGTTACCTTCCCACTTCCTCTTGTGGTCTCCCACCTTAGTAGCTGATGTCCGTTTAGGCAGAGTTCCTTGCAACACTGCCTGATCAGTTAATTGGTGCGCTAGTCGCACAGCTTGTTGAATTGTTGTGGGATTTGCAGATGTAACCAACCCCTGGATCTGAGGCACCAATCCCCCGATGTACCTCTCTATCCACTTGCTGGCTGGAGTAGCCATGTAAGGTAGAAGTCTGGCCAGTTCATGTGACCGGGTCGTGTATTCCTCAATGTTTGACCCTTCCATCTTAAGATGCCAATACTCCTCCTCCAGTTTCTGCATCTCACTGCGAGGGAAGTACTCTTCCTGCAATAAAGTCTTGAAACCATTCCAAGTCAAGGCATTAGCCTCACCCAATCCCAAAGTTTGGACATTCGAGTTCCACCAAGTCAATGCTGGACCCTCCAACGTTCCAGTGGCATACTTTACCTTATTTACCTCAGGGCAGTTGCACATTTCAAACACTGATTCAGCCTTCTCAATCCATCGAAGGAGTCCAATGGCCCCCTCCGATCCTTTGAAGTTATGTGGTTTACAGTCCAAGAACATCTTGAATGTGCACACCGGTGGATTCACCAATCCTCCGGCTGGACCCTGTGGCCCTGTAGTGTGTGTCTGAACGTAGTTCGCGATTGCCTCCGCGACCCTGTTGTTAATCAAGTCATTGAGCTCAGCAACTGTCATTTGTACGTTCCCTTCGGCCATTATCTTCCTAATTAAAAGAAACATTAGAGTATTATCAAAGTCCAATGTGACATGTGTAAACAATACAACAAACAACAACCATGTAATGTAGAAATCAACACAACTGTTGTCAGTAAATAATAGCTTTCAATAGATAATAATCTGATTTGAGTACAATACTTTCAAAATCAAAACATAAGTTTTCAAACTTCTAATGTAGGGACACAACCCGCCCCTAATAAGTTTAAACAAAATAAAGAAAATCAATCATCCTCAATAGTGGATTCAGGATCAGAATCAACAACTGGTGTTGGTTCCTCCCCTTCCTCCTCTTCATTCTCTTCATCCTCCTCTTCATTCTCCGAGACCACCAAATCTTCCAAGGCTTCAAGTCTGCCTTCCAGAATCTCAGCTCGGTTCTCAGAAGCTTCAAGACGACCAATCAAATGGATGATCTCATCTCGCATGTCATTAACCAGATGGGCAAGGTTATCTTGTCTTTCATTTGCATCCCAGAGTTCCCGAACATTATACTCAATTCTATCATTTGCCCAGTATAAATCCTCACGTAGTTTGGCAATATCCTCAGAATCAGTCCGTTGCCTCTTAGGCTCAGGAACATCCAGTGCAGGTGGTGGATGGGTAGAAGGTCCCTCAGCAGGAATCTCCTGAGTAGCCTCAGCTGGCTCCTCCTCCGGATCTTCATCCGGGTCCTCATCCGGATCCTCCTCCGGGTCCTCATCTGGGTCTGAATCATCTCTCTCAGATGGTGGAGGAGATGGGATAGGTGGTGCTGGTGATGGTGGTGGTGCTGGAACTATCGGCTCCTCATCCTCAGAATCATCAATGTATATGTATGATGAAGATGCCATGTCTGTTACATAATACCATATGTAAGTGCAGTGCCATGGAATGTGTAAGCAAGTCTATCACATAATGCCATATGTAATTTCTAAATGATATGTGTAAGTATGCGTGTCTAATGTCTAACAGTTATAGTCTAAGTCTACAAATGCAAACCTAGTTCGCTATAACCAACGTCTCTGATACCAATCTGTCACACCCCCAATTTTCAACTAACGGAATCATACCGTTTGGGAACGTGACAAATCAGGATCTCAGATCATCAGACATAACGAAGACCTCTATATGAATTTCAAAACATACTTTGGTCTAAAACTGTAACATCAAAGTTTTCAAAGTTTGCGGAAACGTTTTAAAACCATAACAAACATAACAGTTGTAAAATGTAAATTACAATGCAAAGTTTTCAATTGTTCAAATCCAAATAACTATAATGTAAAGACATGCATGCGACTCAATCTCCTAGTCCATGCCAGCTTTCTTGTGCACCTTTGCGTCCTGAGAAAACATGTAAATCAAGTCAACACAAAGGTTGGTGCATTACACAGGTTTTAACATTCACAATTGTTTGAAACAACAGTTTGAATATAAGTTTGCAGATAACATAATCACACATGCATAGTCATGATAGCTAGTCATATATACTATTTACATAAGTGGTCGACACCGAAGCTGACTAGTGCATGCTATCGCATGTTTTGCCTTGCTACTATTGTCTAGCACAAACAATAGTAAATGATTGTTTGGTCAGTCAAACACCCGCGTAGATCCCATCTACCAAGTGAGGTTTGTCAAACCTAATAGATCTATTTCCAACTACCACGCTTTGCGCTATGGCAAACTAAACGGTTCGAAGTGTAAGGACTTTTAAATGCTATGTTGTCACATAATGTAAACAGCTAACTCATGCAAATGATATGTATCTAAAAGTTGTTTGTTGCACATGTTTTCTCCCCCAAAACAGTTAAAATAAGAAAGGGGTCGTGTACGCACCTTTGATTGTTGCAGAATGATCAAACACACTTAAACTCGTGTAAAAAGTCCTCCTACGAAGAACCTGTGTTGTAACAATAACCTAGTGTTATTCGGATTGTCGTTTTGTGCTTGAAATCACATACGTGTCAACACACGTATGTTAAAGTGTTAGAAATGTGCATACGTATGTACGCGTGCCCTTGAAATTGTTTAAATAAAGCCATATATGATTTCATTTAAACAAACGTAATTATACGCGATTACGTTTTCGTTCCAAAATATAAATTTTATTATTCTAATGCGTTCGGAATGAAATCCTGGTTCCAACGCAACTGTAACGGATCAAATCGGAGTTAAAATGAAAGAGTTATGGACAAAATACCAAAAATTGGTTTAAATGTCAAAAACCAGTGGAGCCCCGGGTTCGAACCCGTGACCCCCCACTTCAAACACACACTCCTTACCAGTTCAGCCCGCTAGGGTTTCGCATTAGACTTCTCAGATTAAATGTTTTAAGCCTCAACCGATCAGTTCCCTTTTGTTTCTTTAAACCGAACCAAATGGTTCAATTGACATCAAATTCGAACTCGATCAAACTCCAATCCTTAGGGCTTTACTTCTATTGTCCTAATCGAGTATATAGGTGTGTTTAATTGATCATGTTCCTCAAAAAACATATGACTTTTACAATCTAATTTGTTTCGAACCCCACCACATTCCTAATTGATTCAAATTGATCAAACACAATATCATAAAGCTCCAATTCGATGGGGTTTTCATCAAAAAGAGAATTTCGAGCCTATCAGTAGTATTTAATTTGAATAACACATTCAATTGGTTCAAAACCTCTAACCGGTTTCATCTTAAAAACCTAAAACTCGAACACTAACAATTCATTATAGTTTGCTGCAATTAACATGGGATCACTCTCAATCGGCCTCTTCTGAAACTATCAATGACAATCAATTTCATTTTTAAACTCATTAGAATCAAAATCCCAATTCCGTTCCTAAAACAAGCCCTAGAAACTTGAAATCGATCAATTCGTTGTTATCAGTCACAATTAACTTAGGTTTAACCTTAGTCGATCTCTTCTGAAGCTACCTATAGCATTCAATTTGATTATAGAACTCGTTTTCATGGAAACCCCCAAACCATCATTATTCAAGAACCCTAGCAATCGAACTCGATCTATTCGTTATGGCTTAATGAAATTGGAACATAGGTTAGCTTATTCGGAGACTTCTGAAACTGTCCATACAATTTAATTTGATTTTTGAATCCTTTTAAATCGAAATCCCCAAAACAACTTAAATGATGAACCCTAGAACTCTATCATTTACAATTCGTTTTTGTTACACGAAATGGGGTTAGGGCTTAGCCTAATCGGGATATTTAGAGTGTGTAGGAACAAGAACTTACTTGGTTTGATGTAGGATTGTTGTAGAACGATTTTCACTTGGTTTCGACTTGGTTCAAGATCAATTCTTCTTTTCACGCACTTGGAATCGATTTGCTGCTTACAGAAACTCCAGAGGATGTCGATTAAAGCTTTAGGAGGTTTAATTTCGAGAATTACATTCGATTTATACGAATTTGATAATCATTGTAAACGGTTTCGAATTTTAATCATCATTTTAGTTTAATTCGACGAGTTAATATGTTAATAACGTATGGAAACTGATAATAATCATCAATAGAATGATTATGGTTAATTAATTTCGGTTGTTACATAGTTTTAATGTGAAATTCGATTTTTATTTGATGTTCTAGCCGAATTTTGACCTCAAAAGTCAAAATTCTATATTATAATCTAATTATCACTTACACTTTGCAATTTTTGGTGATTATACATTGTTTTATTCCATTCTAATCCTTATATTTTGATCTCCAATGATTTCATGTCAATTCCGCTAATTTTTGTTAACGGAGTTAGCCCGAGAATATCGAATTGTCACTAATTGGCCAATTAAACTATTATTGGGCTAGGTTAATCCATTTAGCCTCCTAAATACAATTGGGCCTACCTTGGCCTCATTGGGCCTACCTTGGCCTCATTGGGCCTACCTTGGCATCATTGGGCCTACCTTGGCCTCATTGGGCCTACCTTGGCCTCATTGGGCCTACCTTGGCCTCATTGGGCCTACTTCTATTCAATTGGGCCTCATAAGATACAATTGGGCCTACGAGGGTTAACGAGGTTAATTCGAAAATATCGGATTGTCATAGGCTGACCATCGAGGGTTCGGCCCTCATCTTCATCAGCCAACAAGGTTCGGCCCCCTTTCGAAACATTGTGCAACAGGTTCGGCAATTAGAATCTCACGAACCCAGCTGCTGTCCCCTACTCATCATCTTCATCCTCCATCCTAACTCATTGCAGGTTTGTCTACAAGACTTCTTAGTTGTTTATAACGATTATCTTGATGTTCCTAAGTGCTCAAAACCGATATAAACTACAAGGACTACATGGGTTATAAAACACCCTTTAAAAACCGAAATAGAACCAAAATTTTACCTCAAATCAGCAGCTGAAAGCTTAAAACTCTTGTACTTTCGTAATCTACTTGATGAGAGGAGCGTTTGGACACCAAGAACACTTGAATCCGTGAAGATTTGATCTCCAAATCTTAGAGAGAAGTTAGTTTCTTTGAGAGAGAATTAGAGAGAGTGAGAAACGAGATGGAAGAGAGAGAGAGAGGGTTGGATGGTGGTGGTTGTGGCAATTAATGCCACATTTAATGGTTTCAAAAGACCCGGTTGTTCGGTCTCGATCGGTCTCGCGTAAAATGTCGTTTCTCGTGGTTTTCGTCACGAAATGACACGAATTATAAGATAAAATTTATTAAATTAAATTAGGTTGTGATTCCTAATAAATTAACTAATGTCTTTCTTTAATTTTTAAAATTTAATTAAATTTACGTTTTAAAATTGGATCGTACGGTCGTTACGCGTATTCGTTCAAATCGTCACCAGTACGAACACGGCAATAACCATAATTTCCAATATTGTTTTCTAATTAATGGACATTATTCAGAACGTTAAACTTTCAGATATATTCGTACAGATCGTCACCTATACGAATAACCCGTCGATTTAGCATTCACGTAACGACATCCGCGTTGTTTCGTTCTGTATAGCCTCACATACGTTTATACATAATATAATCCTAACACATAATCACATGATGGTTCTGTGTTGCCAGATAATTATCTGACTAATAAACCATAGTTATGAACTTTGTTTCTCTGAAATAGTTCTGAATTTGCTATATGATAAAATCAAATGACAATGATAACTGATATGAATATGAAATGCACTTAAATGTATATAGTTCGTACCTGTTTACTGTTCATGTTACTGTTTAAGATCACTGCTCCGGTATGGTTCCGGCACTGATGTTACAACATCCCTCGTGGCATCCAGACGTTTCCGCCATCAGTCGGGGTGTTACAAGATGGACTCAAGTCTCAAGACTATTTCAGGATATCACACAAATATATTCATAATATGCCTAAGGATACTAAGGTATGAATTTTATACATTATCCTGACAGGGATAAGAAAAGCTTCTAAAATAAGTGGGCTCTTTCAAGGAATTGGTATTTATTTCTTAACTCTACTACAATCTTTATTTTTGATTAACTTTAAAAGTACCCGATCCTGAAATGAAGCCTTGTATAAATATTTTCAAAACTTAAGTTCGACTTTATGAAAACTATAGTAATATTCTCAATATTTTTACAATCAGTATCATGATCAGGATAAGTAGAGACGCTTCTCAAATATACCCCGTATAATTAGGACGACTATCCCCAAATTATCTTTAAACAAGTTTCTTATAAGAAAAACTTATAAACTAAATAGGGGATAATTTAGTTTTCGTCAAACATATCCTTAAGATGTTTCATAGACACAACTAAACATGATAGCCTAAAGTTTTCATTGAGATTACTGAGTCAAAAGATTAACAAAATAAGCTCAGTATATCGGGCTTCGCCATGAAAACACATAGTCCCTCCACCCAACATACTGAAAATGTCAAAACAAAAGAAACAAGGATATTTTAGGCTTCCCCATGTAAACACATTGTCCCTCCACCTAAAATTCCATAAATTGTCTGCCCATCTAGGGACTTAACATCAGAATAATGTTTGAAAATTACATGTCACCATAAAGAGAACCACAAACATAATGGGCTCAGACCTTATCAATTCTATCTTCATCGCCCATCACCGCACCACCTTCGCCTCCACCAGCTCCAATATCCTCACCTCCTGCCACCTTACTGGTCTCCACCACGCTCGCTGTCTTCGCTGCTGCATCAGAAGTTTCTGCCATATCCCCAGTCAGCTTAGCCAAAACCTTAACCCAGTCGGCAAGGTCCTTGTCCCACAAGTCCAAACCTTCCTGTTTTGACTTTTCTGCCATTTGAATCTTTGCTTTGAGGATGGCAGCGGCAGCAGACTTCTTGGTTCCTTCAATAATCTCCTTCACCTTCAATTTATGGGCAGCATCATTATCCTTAGCCAGCTTCTTAAACTTCAAGGCCTCCTTTTCGTAGTGACCAGCCTTGGCAAAAGCGATCTTCTTTTGATCTTCAAGATCTTCGATTTGCTTTTCATAGGCCTCCTTGTCACCAGAATTTTTAAGGATAGCCTACAAAATAAGGATATTCTGAGGATATAATTACGCCAAGATAAACGAACTAAGATTGTAAAAGAATTTACCTTTTGTAGAAGATCGACAGCAGGGAGGTCAGGAACATCATTCACGTTGACTATATCAGCACCCTTACATTTCTTTGAAGTTTTGGTTGAAAGGGTATGCATGATTCTTGCCTTAGGAGCAACAGAACTGACTTTTTCTTTCTTGATAGTCAAGAAATCAGTAAGTTCTTCAAGATCAAAGGCTGATTCTGAAAGAAATCACAAACAAAAACATTAAAACTTAAAATCAATTAAAATTAAATCAATTTCAGGATACCTGATGTCATCTGAGGGTAAGAATGTTGTGATGAAGCGCTGTGAGATGAAGAAGAAATAGGTATATCTTCTTTGGAGGATGCCACAAACTTCCGCTCTCTTTCCCCAATCACCAGCAGAGATTGTATCCTTTGTTCCGTATCCCGATTTTCAGCAACAAGAGATTCAAACTTCGGTGCTATAACACAAAGATAAACAAAAATTGGTTAGCAAACACTCAAATAACAATATTAAAAAATAAGATATCCTACCTTTAACAACCAACTAACTGGAAGAGAAATCCCCCAGGGATAGAACTTCTCCTAACAAAGAAAAACTTGTCTCTCCACTCATCTTCATTCATGGTAACCCCATGAACCAAAACAGGGGCACCAGTTCGCCTTTAAAGCAAAAGACGGGAGTACCCATGGGTACGAAGCTGATAAGCAGAGGAAATTTTAGGAACACCAATCTTGAGACCATACTTATGGTTCAGTTTGTGAAGAGTAATAAGCAACTGCCAACCCGTTGGCATAAGTTGAGGATAACAGAGACGGGTGATTCGGAAAAATTCAGAAATCAGAGTAGGAAAGGGGAAAGATAAACCCAATGAAAATGGATATTCAGGAAAACAAACCCATTTAGTAGAACTATGACCGGCTTTAGGGCAGGATCATATCTGCGAAAGACGGTTTCCTCAGGAAATGCTTGGGAGAGTTGCATGACCTCAATGTGGTCGTCATCGAAAGTACATGCATTTTGATCAGTATAGGGAAGAATATTCTGATAAAAGAAGTCGCTAGCCTCGGATGGAGAAGAAGAATGCGACATTTTTACTTAATTAAAATTTAGAAAAACAGAGGATTTGAAGAAGAAAACTTACCGGAAGGGATGATCGAAGAAGATAAGTGATTAGAAAGGAAAGACGCGTGATCATTATATGTGCAGTATTCTGACACAAAATCAGTAACCGCTATCCCCATCTAACCGTCCATTTAATCACGAAACCGTCAATTCAAAATTTAAATTTCGAATTTTAAACTTCAGATTTTTAATTTTACAGCTGTAAACAACTAACTGTAAAATTGGGGGCAATTGTTAGGCGCAAAATATTCTCACTCAGGATATTTCGGGATCCAGGATCACGGATATTTCGGGATCAGGAATATTTTAAGAATATGTCATATCACTAACAATTATCTCTATTGTTTAACATCTATTGCGAGATTTCAGGGATTGACAGGTTGTTATACGGCTGGCCCTAATATCATGGAAGCATTATCAACTAACCAAACTTGGATGCGCAATCTAAGGAAGATTCATGCGGAGGATTGGAATGAGTCTCCCATGTTTGGAAAGTGTCGGAATAATCGGAACTACCATATGAACGTTATTGAACGTCTTTTTGTAGATTCTTTGTATATATACCGAGGTGATTGATCGATATTGGACACTGGTTATTGGAAAAACACACACAAAACTCACGGAAGCTTGTTTGGTAGCTTAGAATCGATCAACTTGCGCTCTTTGTTTGTATCAATTTGTTTGAATATCAATGTTTTCAAACCCGGACCGGACCGGCCGGTCGGACCGGTCGGACCGGGATTCGGAAGCAACAACGGTCCGGTTATGTGTTCGAACCCGTTTATGAAGAAACCGGCCGGTTTGACCGGCGCCCGGTGGTCCAACCGCGAAACAGGTCTAAAAACCGGTTGAACCTCCGATGTAAACCCTAGAACCATGCCGCCCAAATCCAACTTCTGAGTTTCTTGGTTTCTCCCCTAGTCCCGTTTTGGCGTTTTCCTCCGGCGCCGGCGACCATCGACCAGCTAACAGCGGCGACCATCTGCGTTGCAAGAGTATATGAGAAGAGATCCTTGGCAACATGGAGACAAGAAGAGAACTCCAATAGGTTGCGAACTTGCGATATTGGCATCGATGTTGGCCTGGAATCGAAGAGACCATGAAGTGGTCCTTAATTTTCAGATATATTGCGATGGTGAAGAAGACATTTTAGACGAGATTTTTAGAGGAAAAATTGAAGAAGATAAAAGATAGATGAATATGTAAAAAATGAAGTATGAATTCATGTAAAAAAAAGCAATTGATTAAAGTTTATGGAAAATACAAATTGTCAGACAATTAATGCATTCTCTTTGGATGGAGTGTTAAACACTCAAAAGTCAAAACAGCAAACTTTTGATATTTTTTATAATATTCTTAACTTTATTTAAAATTTTTAATAAATATTTTAAAAATTTTGTTTATACATTTATCTTTTGGTTTTAAGAGTCAATATATTATACATAAAAAGTAATATATTTATAAATGTTTATAAAATCATCCGGTTCTTAAATCCGGTTCAACCGGTCCGACCGGTCGGACCTCTGACCGGTAAAGGGAACGGTTCGACGTCCGGTCCGGTTTTGAAAACATTGTTGAATATTAATAAAATTAGGCAGAGTGACAATTGTCACCTCCCGAGGTTTTTATGCCGGCAATCCTAAGGGACTAAGGGCTTTTTCTCGTATAAATCTCGTGTGTATTGCTATTTTTCTGTTTGATATATTCAAATATCCCTAGGGATATTCAAGGAAATTCTGATCATATATTCAGTATATTCAACATATTTGCTTGTAAAACACAATACCCCACTTTTCTAATTCGGTTTTGCTAATAATTAAGCTTGTTAATTTTTACCCGAAACAAAAAGATTGTTATTTTGTTTTATTCTTACTTAGTTTTTATTCATTTAAATTTAAATTTTATGTAAGTTTGTAAAACTAGTAATAATTTTGAATAAATATTAGTTTTTTTTATTTTATCTATATAAGTTTGTACTACTTTTATTTATTTAATTGTATTTATTTTTTTTCATTTTTTTATTTATTTAACAAAAGAAGGAAAAAACCAGTTTTTGAACCGGTTCCATCGGTTAAACAGTCCGGTTAATAGCTAGTTCGGTTCCTTCGGATATGAAATATAGGCTTAAAAAACTGGTTTTTAACCTAACCAGTTCACTATAAAAAAAGGACCATTAGAAACAAAATTATCTGGGACTGATATATCAGTTCCAAATACGTAATATTAAGGACTGATTTTTCAGTTACCGATATTATTTGAGACTGATTTCAATACAAAGAAAATCTGGGACTGATAAACAGTCACTGATATTTTAACATCTTAGTATAGACTAAATTTTAGTAGTAAATATATTTGCGCCATATAGGTTTTTGAAGGGATGATGATTCTTTGACTACTAAATTTTAGTCTCAAATATGTTTCATGTATAATAAAAGATTATACAAATGTATTTGAGACTATATTTCTGTCTCTAATACATGGCGAACATATTAGAGACTGAATACCAGTTCTTAATATTTTAAAATTGAACAAGATTTGAGATTAAATTATCACGAACCGGTATATCACTCTCATATATGTAATATATAAGACCATAGTTGTCAAAGGCACAAGGCACACTCAAGGCGCATAAGTCGCGCCCTAAGCCTAGGCGCAAGGCACAAAAAAAAGATGGTTTTTTTAAACTAAGCGCATAGTGTTAAGTTCTCATTTTTAGAAGTTTTACATGTTTTAAGCTTAAAAATTTTACAAAATATATATAAAGTATAACTATAAAACAATTAATAATCTTGTTATATTGAGTTTTTAAAAATAAAAACCTTTTTATGATTGTTTTAGACTAGTTTATGGTTGTATTTTTTTGAACTTAATCGGATTTTCCATAATTTAGCCGGAATCTTGCCGAAAAACCACTGGAGTGCGCCTAGGCTGCCACGAGGCGCCTTTCATGCGTCTGGCTTTTTTTTGAGTCTAGGCGAGCGCCTGAGGGCTTTTGAAAACTGTGTCTAAGACTAATTATATCTGGACCTTATTTGAGAATAAGTTTTAATCATATATAGAGAACATATTAAGGACTGAAATATCAGTTTTCAATGTTTTAAAAAACTGAGTACTAGAGATTAAAGTATCATGAAATAGATTTATAAGAATTTGATGCGTAATATCTACAATTGGTCAGTTAGTTATAGTTGATATATTTGACCATGTCGTAGGACTCTTACAATCCAATAGGAGCATGAACGTCTATATAGTTTTGATAGCTTTGGATTATCATATTTCTAGTTCGAATTGGGTCCGGTTTTGAATATGGTTTAAAAAATTTTCAAATCCAAATAACATGTTATCCGACTTGATGAACACTTCTAAGGTTTTAGTTGAAATACCTTTCAAACTTAAAACGAAAGGAAAATAATTGAGAATTACTTTACAAAAAAATATAAAGTTTTAACTTGCAGTAGATAAGAATAAAAAAAAGAGAGAAAACCAACATAAGAGCATGTGTTGTGCATCGTGATAGAGGCGTGAGGGGCACCGGTCATGCTTCGGTCGCGTCCTCCCCTATTACATAGGGGCGCGATGGGGTTGCTACGGGGGCAGACGTGAGGATGGTCACCCCGTGATGGCCGGAAGGAAAAGAAAAGAAACGAAAACTTCTTTGTGACCGTTGGAAAGAAAAAAAAAAAAGAAAAAAAATAAAAATGCATAATATGACCGTTGGAATATTAAAAAAAATAAATTAAACCACTCCTTTTAAAACAACATTCAACTCCATACAATTCTCTCTAAAATAACCATTATTTTTTCTATAAAATAACCCAATTTACAATAAAAAAAAAGAGTTGGGGGAGGAAATTACGAAATCGTCATCATCGATTCAGACGAAGGAGCGTTCATGTTTTTACGCAGCGTTCAAGCAACAGTAACGTCTGTCGTAGCTGATATTGAAGAAAACTCTGCACAAATATTACGAAGAAAAAAAATAAACCGTGATCATAAAGGTTGTAACAAACGCCTCGTTCAAGATTATTTTAATCAAAATCCAACTTACGACGTAAAGCATTTTAAACGTCGTTTTCGAATGAGCCGCAATTTTTTTTCTTCAAATCGTTAGCGATATGGAAGAAAATTTTCCGTTTTTTCAACAAAAATCATATGCATTGGGTGTAGCAGGTTTCACACCATTGCAAAAGTGTACAAGTGCTATTTGACAGTTGGCCTGCGGCACATGCATCGATTTTTGGGACGAATATTTACGGATGTCAGATAAAATGTCACGAGATAGTCTTTACAACTTTTGTAAAGGTTTTATCGCATTATACAGCTCGTGATATTTGAGAAAACCAACATGGAGCGACATTCAACAAATCTATGCAGTGCATGATGATGTCCACGGGTTTCCCAGCATGCTTGGAAGCATCGATTGCACACACTAGGAGTGACAAAATTGCCCAAACGCTTGGCGAGGATCTCATCAACGAGGCGATCACTGCCATCCTACAATAATGCTTGAAGCGGTGGCCTCTGATGATCTCTGGATATGGCATGCGTATTTTGGTGTTTCTAGTTCGAATAATGATATAAATGTTTTAGATCAATCCCCGATATTTGACGACATAAGACGGAGTTGCGCCGGGGTCTTCATTTTATGCTAACGATACCTACTACAAGTATGGGTTTTATCTTGCCGATGGTATCTACCCTGAATATGCTACGTTTGTCAAATCATTTACATGCTACGTGACGCCTATGTAGAGTGAGGGGTGTGAAGCCTAATCCTCTTTATACAATTTGGAAAATATCATATCAAGTTTATTTTAAGTTTTTAACTATATATTCGGTTCGGTCTAGGGGTGTTCATCGAATCGAATTTCGAATAACTCGAATATTTTGAATCGAATGATTTTCGATTTTTGAATTTTTTTAGAGCATTCGAATTCGAATCGAATTCGATTTGAATTCGAATTGGTTTGATTCAAATTTTATTAAAAAAGATGTTTTATACTTGTTACACATGTTTATGCATTCAAAATATCAAATACACTATAAACATGTAAATATTAAATAACTAACATTTCAAACTAATAAAATCATAGGTATATAATAATTTTATAGTAACTACTTGTATATATATAATAAAAATATATATATAAATAATTATATTCGAATTTCAATTCAAATACGAATATTCGAATCGAATTCGACTTGGTGATTTTCGAATAAAAATCGAATCGAATTTCGATTTTTTCGAATCCGATTCGAAAACTGAACACCCCTACTTCGGTCCATCACATCATTCACATGTCATGTGTTTCAAAATTTTTTTCCCCAAAATTGGCGCCATTTCCTTCCCGCTCCCCTAAATTGCCCCTAATTTTAACCCATGTTAAATTTTTTGCTTTACATCAACAAGAAGTCTCTGTTGGTGACGTCAAAGGAGGTTTTGTTTACGTGAAAAATTCCCTATCATATACTATTCTCAGGCCAGGAGTTTAATTCTATTCGTAGTGCTGCAGTTGTTTTATTTTTTTGAACGGCCAACTAATCACCTGGCGGGTATTCCGTACGCGGCTCCCAATGGCTAATTTCATAATGTTGTTTATTGATTCGTCTCCATCACCTCTCATTATTTTGCAGGTATATGTTTGTATTCATTAAGTTGATTTCATCATTTGTAATGAGGTTCATTGGTGTAGATGTTGGAGCTTTGTTTTGATAAAAAAAAAAGATTTTTAGATGGTATTTTGTCCCAACGACTTTCAACAGAGGTCAAAGTTTTTTGAAATCATGTTTATGAGTTCAAAGTTTATATATTTTGACAGCTTAGTCTTTGCACTTGTGTGCAATGAAACAAATAGTTTGGATGAACAATTCAGTGACAGTTTCATGTTTACGCATAATGATATCATTAGTAAAATTAATTTCAAATGAAATAACATTGTATTAAAGACTATTAGCAAGTATTGACAAAAAAAAAATATTAGTGTTTGTAATTATATATTGTAAGATGATATTGAACATGTGTATGAGAAGGCTTGTTTAGATAATCAATATATGTTTACCCCTTTTGCTTTTGATTCATTTGGGTTCTTGGCTTCGAAAGCTTTGAATTTTCTGAACCGAGTTCAGAGGTTATGCATAGCAGCATCACACTTTCTAGGACTCAAAAAATTGGTTTTAGTAGGATTGGATTTGTAATTCAAAAGGGGGTTGCGGGCCTTGCGACGCAACTAGTTGCCCGCTTACCTGCCAGTTTATTGTAATCTTTCACTTTTGTTATATGAAATGGTAGTAAATTCGGATCTAAAAAAAATTCTCTTAAAAGCACATTAGGTATGAGAGATAATATCATATACTATTTTTTAGTCATTAAATTTATGTATCAGAAACCCTCATTTTGAGTTTAATTAAACATATTGAAGATTGAAAAATATAGTTGTTATAAGACACTAAATATTAGTCTCTAAAAAGAATTACTTGTAACTGAAAATTTGTTATAATAATTTGGTTTTTAGTCTTTAAAAAATCATACAAAGACTAATAATAAGAAAACTACGATTGTTTTTCAGCCCTAAAAAGAAATATATATTAAAGACAAAATTTGGTTATCAAAGACTAACTGTTAGTTAGTAGATTATTTAAAAAATAAACTAAATTATCATGAAACTTATACTAATGAAAGGCATTTGAGACAAAATACACTTGGTTTAAGGACTAATTTTCATTAATCAAAAACATAGTATTAAAGATTGATTTTCAGTCACAAACAAAATGTATTTGGGACTGAAATAATGCGTTATTAGGTGACAAATTAAGGACTGAATTTATGAATATTGGAAACCAAATGTTAGTTGTCGTTAGTGTTACACAATGGATACTGATTTTTAGTCACCAATATGACTATTTAGGACTAAGCATCAATAATTGACTAAAGACCGGCAAAATCAGTCTCTAATGACTATTAGATACTGATTTGATACTTTCTACGACTATTTTTTCAGTCTCAAATAGCATTTTTTTGTAGCGGTTATTGGGAAAAACCGGTAAACCCTAAATACCGGTTCGGTTATTGAGAAACCGGTTAACCGATTTGTGCATGTCTACTCCTCCTAGTGTTACCATTTGGTTTCTATTCTACTTGCCTTGGTTCTTCCCTTTTTTTTTTGTCTTCTCCTAATCCTTAAATTTTTGTTGTCACTTCCTGTTTAAGTATGGATTTTATTGATGAAATTAGGGTTCTTTTGTTGGTCTTCCATGTTGCTATGTTTCCTGCTTAAATACATAGAATGGATATGCATACTTCATTAAAAACTAATTAGATGATATTGAACAATCATTTAGAGCTATCATTACATGAACGAGTTAGATTTTCAGTATGTTTGTTTGCCTGCAAGTACTTAAATTTTCAGCATGTTTACTCACTTGCAATAATCGTTTACAAAATATTATTTCATAGGTTCTTGAATGGATTATTATTATTTTTTTTACCAAAGGCTATGCTTCTTTGGTTTTTGTTGTGTTTTGTTGCCACTTGATCCTTGCTTAATTATGGGTTGTATTGATGAATTTAGGGTGCTTTATTTTACGCTCATCTTCAATTTTTTTTTACCAAAGGCTATGTTATAAGCCCTTTTTTTTTTTTGTGGTTGGTCTGTTAATTGTCAATCACTTATTCTCAATGATGAATAAATCATCAATTGCAACAAGATTGAATCATTTGTTAACTTTCTTTTTTTTTAATTAGAAAAGGATATTTTGGACTTTACTTATAAAAAAAGTTTATACCTTTGATTTTATAACTTTCATTACTTTGTATACAAAATGATTAACTGCACCATTAAATTCATCATATTTCTGTCTTTATTTCAATTACATTTTCAACTATTTTTCTTATTTTTATTTTTCAGTTGTAAGTATTTACATCAATTAGCGTACCTTATAAAATAAGCAATCATTTATAACATATAGAAACATTTTTAACATAAATGTAACAAGGATATAATACATAAATGTGTGATTACAACAATGTAAAAAATAGTTATATATTAATATTATACACCAGTAACAATTTCTTTATGTTGAAAATGCTTGCATTTTTTTAAGTTAAATTATATTAATGTAAATATGGACGTCTGAGAAACTAAAAAAATGTTGTTGAAATTAAAACATAATTAAAGATAAAAATGTGGCGAGGTTAATCATTTACTTTTTTTTGAAAAAAATATTTTGTTTAAATATATTGTATAAAATACATTGTATAAAAACTTATAGAACTTTTTAAGATAAGTAAAGTATAAAATACCATTATTATATCTTATGTAACTTATTACTATATATACATTTAGAAAACGACATCATTGCGAGTGAATAGTAATAATAATTAAATATTAATAATAATTAAATAATGATTATTATATAATATTAATAATAATTAAATAATAATACGTTATAAAAAGCGCCGTAAAGTCAAAAACAACGGCAGCTAATGTAACTAAAAAATAATAATAATAATTAATTAACTTATTAAATGACAATAATAATTAAATAATAATAATAATACTTAAATAATTTTTTATACGACTTGGTACAACGGCATTCAAGACGGAATTTCAACCGTCCCACCCCAAGAGGAACCCTACAACTGGGTAAACTTCCTGACCTTGCTTCAGCAAATATGCCTCAGCCCGGATTCGAACCCAAGACCTCCCATAGGAAACTTTTTTTGAACGACTTGGTACAACGACACCCAAGACGGGATTTCAACCGTCCCCTCGGATTTGACACTCTGGGGCGTATGTCCGAGCCCACCCCAGGAGGAACCCCACAACTGGGTAAACCCCCTGACATTGCTTCAGCAAATATGCTTCAGGCCGGATTCGAACCCAAGACCTCTCATAGGAAACTTCTGCAAGAAATGGTGACATAATTTCCCGTCTCATGGTTTTCTATTATAATAGTTTTTGACACGGTTATGTTTATTTTTATGTTTTAAGTGGATGGAAACTGTAACAGTTGTGTATATGCATTCTAATTTTAGAACCAACAATTAATCTGTCATGGTTCCAGTGCAATGAGAGAATGAAATTTTTGACGCATGCATAAATTAAATAACTAATACTAACAATACTATTAAATAACAATAATAATTAAAAAAATAATATTAACAATTCTTAAATTAAATGTTGATGCCAATTAAAAAGTAACGATTTTATGAATGCGAACACATTTGTTTGTTGTTTTGATTATATAATTTTTCACATTGTGTCTACTATCGTGATTAAATACCCATATCAGAGGAAAATTAATATTTGTGATGTTGTTACTGCTATCATAATTAGATATCAATATCTATATTGATATATTAGTATGACTTAATATATTTTTTGACATAATTTTAATTGATTAGATGCCGTTTTTTGTATTAATATGGGTTACCGCGGCAACGCGCGGGTAAACCCCTAGTATATATACAAAAGGCATTGCTATTAATTAAATAATAATAATTATTATATAAGTTAGTATTTTTTTTCAAAAGAAACAAAATAGGTTTGCCTAGCTTGGTAGCTAAACTCAAGGATTTTTAACACATCGTCGGCGTTTCGAGTCCCCATCATGGCAATTATTTTTCCCTTTGCTATTTTAACTAGATGATAATAATAATAATACTATTTAAGTAACAGTAGTAATTTATAATGATAGTAATTAAATAATAATAGTAGTTAAATAATACAAATAATTAAACAATTTTTCTCTGTTTTATTTGTCAGCCTTAGCTCCTAGGTTCGTATTAATTTACGCTAAATTTTGCTAATGCAAATTTTTTTTATTTTTTTCTTATCTTTGTATTCTTATTATTAGGAAGTGTCGCATGCATTTGCCGATGGTTAGGATTATTGTTTTAGGTTAGATTGACAACCATTGTAGTCTGTTTTTGGGTCTGCGTTTTGACTCGTCATATTCTTATCACTGTCGTGACGGAATACTTATTTCAGCAAAGTGTATTGGTCGAGTTTTTTTTAATTGGGTGACATTGTGTACGACACGTGTTAGGTTTTTTTTTTTTACTATTATTAGATGCTTACAAATAAACAATGATATTATTTAAATAAATAATAATTATTAATTTTTCTGTAGTTTTATTTGTTGATCCTATGTTTGTGTTTTTTTGATGCTATATTTTACAATTAAGTACGATCGATTTTTTTGTATGACGGTCATATTTACAATAAGTACACTTTAGGGTTTTATATTGAGGTGACAATCTTTGTGTCATATTTTTATAGTTGTATTTTGATATACGAGTTCATGTCTTTGTTTTGATATTCGTAATTGTAACGGACTTTTCGCTATAACGCGCTATGTTTTTTTTTATATTAGAACTGCAGCAAAATGATAAATATGGTGCGAACCGCTTAAAAAAGTGAGAGGCCCCGAGTCCCGGGAGTCCCCTCGGTTGGCAAAATATCAAACCCATAGTCCTTAACCATAATTACATTACTATAGCAGCAGAATTTAAGGTGATGACATAAAATAATATACACATACTAAACAAACGTTAAAACATAGCCCACACTTCTAACAGTTATATAATATAGCCAGTCTATGCCAGGGTGGTCCTCAAGATATGCCACGAGCCATCCTGTTATCCTTTTTCAAACTATTCAACATGATATGCATGTAAAACAAGTCAGCTTTATGCTGGTGAGTTCTAAGTTAAATTTTTAAATAAATCTTTATCCATTCATGTCATCACATAACGTAATTCAAATACATAACATACATTTCATCATAACCTAAATATATTTCATACACATCATCATAACATCCATATTATGTAGAAAATTTAGCCTCAACTGCTGACCCGAAGTCAATAGGCTTGTGCAGCACAAGACACCTCAACTGACGACCCGAAGTCGACAAGCTTGTATAAAGACAAGACACCTCAACTGCCAACCTGAAGTTGACAGGCTCATACATGTATAAGACTTCCTCAACTGGCGAGACACAGTCGACAGACTTGTGTTTCCACAAGACTCTTTAACTATCAACCGAAGTTGACAGCTCATACCGGTACAAGACTTCTTTACATAACAATCATTCACATAACATTACTTTACATATCTCATTAATTTCCATAACATCATTCATTCATACATAACATGGTTTAAATTCATAAACAGTTCTCTGCACCGCAGTGCTCAACTTTTGCCCAACCGCAGCCGGGACTTCAAAATCACATTTTCTGCTCGACCTCGGCCGAGACTTTGAAAAATCATTTACTTCTCAACCACAGTTGAGACTTAAAACATTCTTTACCTAACCAAAGTCGGGTTAAAATCATTTTCACAAAATAGTTTCATAGCATGCATACGAGCCCAAAATGATAAAACATTTAAAATAGGGCTACGAAGAACTCACCTGAGCTTAATAAGGCACAATCTGCTAGCTTTCTTCCTTTCCTTACTTTCTCACGTTCAGAATGATATCCTATTAATATGGATATCTTATCATGATTATAACCTTATCATACAATATAAACCCTCTTTTCAGGGTTTCTAAACCGGTAGCACAACGACTACGTTATAGTTATCTCCAATACGAGTGTTTAGCTTGCTATAACGACCCGAAGAGTTTTATAAACTTAATCTTATTTATCTCAATTAATAATAACTTGAGATAAATTTATAATACTTATCATGAAGATGCTCAGATTTACGATTACCGCTCGAAACTTCGGCATGTCGTAACTTTCATTCGGAGCTTTGTTTTAAAATTTCGCTTATACTCATTTTGACCATTTTTATCTCTACATTCTTGTTATGCTTAAAGATTACTTATTTGCTCGGCTTAGATAAAACGTATTCTCTTATTTAATTAATTCGTCTTAGGGCGTTGCTAAACTTACTGTATAATAACATGGGTTTATGGCAACCTGAAGAGCATACATATTATATCCTCATAAATCTCAAGAAAACTTGATCATTATCTAGATGTAATTGGGCTCTAGCCGAATCCAATTCATGTTTATCATACAAAATCAAAACTCTATCTAAACATGGTGTTGTCTCTTTAATCAATCAAGACTAAACTAACATGAGATGGGAATCATGAACACATACCTTAACGATCGATCTACTCTTCTTGATGCTCTTCTCTGCTCGTACGAAGAATACGTCGATCAGAATATTTCTAAATGGAACTTGAGAATGCGATATGGAACTGGATCTTATCTTCTAATTCTGAAGTCGGTTAAAATGAAATATCTTATTTCCATACGTCACATTCTTTGAATTAATTTATAATTTACACTTAGGGCCCTTGAACTTTGAAGTTCTATTTTTAAAACCCCCTTCTACTTTGCTCACGTATTTTTAATATTCACGAGCTTATATCTTGTTAATACTTTATCGTATAACGGTCCTGCTTATATTAATGTGATCGTAATCACTTCGGGAACGTTCATAAAAATTTCGAACCCAAACGGTCACAGAAATTTTTACACGTTATTAATTGGCTTTATAACGTGTCCATACATTATCAGATATTTTTATCATTTATATCATTTTTGATCGTAATTACTTTACGAACGTTTATATAAAATTTGGACATAAACGGTTACCGAAATTTCGCACGTTTATTAATAGATTACCAAATTTTTCGGTAGTTATAAGTCTACCCTCCTTACAATGGGTTTCGTCCTCGAAACCCGTTACGTTTCAAACAGATGTGGGTAGAGTCATTTCATCTCGTCTTCAGTCTCCCATGTAGCCTCAGATCCTTTTCGGTGTTTCCATTGAACCTTAACTTGTCTAATCATCTTGTTACGTAATTGTTTTTCTTTCGTGTCAACTATTGCCACCGGTTCTTTTATGTAGTTTAACCTTTCATCAACTTCAATATCATTTAACAGAACATATGCTACATCATCTGCTAGACATTTTCTCAAGTGTGAAACGTGAAATGTCGGGTGAATTCCACTTAATTCATCTGGAAGATCTAATCGGTAGGCTACCCTACCGACCCGTGCCATTATTCGAAAAGGTCCAATAAATCTCGGACTCAGCTTCCCTCTTTTCCTAAATCGAATCATTCCTTTCCATGGTGAAACTTTTAGCAGTACCTGATCACCTGCGTCGAACTCTATTGATCTTCGCCTTTTGTCAGCATATGACTTCTGTCGATCCTGTGCAGCTTTCATCTGTGCTTTAACTAACAGAAGTTTTTCAGTCAAATCAATCACTGCAGCTTTGCTTCCCACTTCTTTCTGTCCTACTCCTCCCCAACACACAGGTGTTCTACAACGTCGTCCGTACAACGCCTCATATGGTGGCATTCCAATACTAGCATGGTAGCTGTTGTTGTACGAGAATTCCACTAGTGGTAAATGATCATCCCAACTACCACCAAAATCAATAATACAAGCTCTGAGCATATCTTCTAAGGTTTGGATAGTTCTTTCAGATTGTCCATCTGTTTGAGGATGATACGTAGTGCTGATATTGAGTCTTGTGCCCATCGATTCATGAAATTTCTTCAAGAATCTTGAAACAAATCGCGTGTCACGATCGGATACTATAGAAACTGTAACTCCATGTCTTGTAATTATTTCTTTCACAAATAATTCAGACAATTTATCCGACGTATAAGTCTCACGTATAGGCAAGAAATGAGCACTTTTTGTTAATCGGTCTACAATCACCCAGATAGTATCATGACGTTTTGCCGTGAGGGGCAATTTAGTAATAAAATCCATGGTGATGTGTTCCCACTTCCAGATAGTATCATGGTGACGTTTTGTGATATTTCTTACTGTTTATATATGTTCACAGGTAGCGTTATCTGATTCTTGCAGTTTTTACATCATTTGGTTATCTATCTGCATCTACAAGGTATTACTTCATGTTTAACTGTCATAGTGTAACTTTTAGGGAGAAAATTACTTTTATTTAGCTTATGGTGTTTTTAGATATAATACATTTGCTTTAGTTATAGAATATAATACTATTTTATTACAACTTTTATGAAGTTTCTAGGGCTTATGTTCAGGATTTAACAACCGGATGAAAGATGCCAAATCTAACAAACCATGAGTATGTGACCTTGATTTTGAACTACCAATGGAGTCTATTTAGAGTTACAACTAAAACAAAATTTACACATGTAACCCTCGCCCCACTACTTTACTTTGACCTATTTAACAAGCATAAACATATGTTTTTTGTCATCACTTAAAATCTTGCTAAAAATCGACCCGTCCCGTCGCGAAGCGCGGGTTGTAACCCTTGTTATTATTAAACCCATATATTTGAAAAAGGAAGTTAAGTGTTTGAAAATTTGACAATTTTGCATACAAATTACTCTTTTTTTTATATTTGTTAGGATTCGATTCAAATACAAAAGATTTTTGCATGCGAAAGCCGAAATGTACGAGTTTGTGTGATTTTATCATGGAAGTGTTAATTGGTTTGCATGATAAACCATATGGATGAGAACTTATCACACATATAAAGTTAGCATAATAAATTCATTTGTATATGATAACTTTGCGTCCACATAATATTACCAGGCAGAAACTATTAACACTAACATAGTAAAATCAGATAAACAACATGCACTTTGCAAACTAAAAGCATTTTGTAGTTTGAGTTTTTTTTTATATATGTGTATGTATGTATGCGCGTGTGTACATATACATATATAAAGGATAAATTTATTAATAACTCATGCTTTTTGAACTAACCCAATAACTTATTCTCAATGATGAATAAATCATCAATTGCAACAAGATATGGTATCTTTTGTTAATTTTCTTTCTTTTTCAATTAGAAAAGGATATTCTGGACTATACTTATCTAAAAAAAGTTTATACCTTTGATTTTACAACTTTCACCACTTTTTATACTAAATGATTAACTGCCCTATTAAATTCACCATAATTTTGTCTTTAATTCAGTTATAGTTTCAACTATTTTTTTTATTTGTACCTTATAAAATAAGCAATCATTTACAACATATAGAAACATTTTTTACATCAATGTAACAAGGATATAATACATAAATGTGTGATAATAACAATTTAAAAAAATAGCTATATTAATATTATATACTAGTAACAATTTTTTTATGTTGTAAATGCTTGCATATTTTTTTTAAGTTAAATTATAATATTATATTAATGTAAATATTGACGTCTGAGAAACTAAAAAAATGTTATCGAAATTAAAACGGAATTAAAGATAAAAATGTGGCGAGTTTAATCATGTACTTTTATGAAAAAATATCTTGTTTAAATATATTGTATAAAAACTTATAGATTTTTTAAGATAAGTAAAGTACAAAATACCATTTTTAATTAAAAAATAAGATTGACATATGACATCATTTTGTAGCATTTGATTATCTTTATCATTGAGATTTAGTTATTGGGTTAGTTCAAAAAATGTGACTTATATTTGGTTCCAATTCATATATATGTGTATATGTGTGTGTAGGGGTTGGATCTAATAATAAGATCTTTGCCTAAAAAGAGTAAGAATCAATAGGAATTTGACATGTGATATGTTAAAAACATAAAAACAAAAACTAGCATGAAAAACAAAATTCAGTAAAATGAAAAAATCCAGTACAAAAAATAAAAAATTCAGTGTAAAAAGACAAAAATCTAGTACAAAAATATATTCTATAAAAAGATATAGAAAGAAAAAGAATCCAGTGCAAAAAATTAAAAACTAATACAAAAAAATATGTTATACCTTAAATTATCCTTAATTCATATTTTAACACGTCACATATCAAACTCTTATTAATTCTTACTTTTTTAGGCAAAAATCTCTTATTATTTGATTATTCTTATATATATACAACAATTATATGATATAAATGCAAATCATAGACAATATTGAGTGTGTATATATGTAACAATTATATGTTATAAGTGCAGATCATATACAATGTTGTGTGTGTATATGGAAGAATATGTATTTTATTTGCAAACAGGTCCATAAATCATTAAGCACCATTAATTTCAGGGTTGTTCAAAAAGCTCGCGGCTCGAGGCTCGGCTCGAGGCTCGCTCAAAAAAGCTCGAAAAAGCCCGGCTCAAAAAAGGCTCAGCTCAAAAAAAGCTCGTTAAAAACGAGCCGAGCCGGAGCCAGGGTTGGCTCGGCTCATGGCTCAACTCATTGGCTCGGCTCGTAGCTCGGCTCGATTTTTAATATATATATATATAGATTAAATTATATACACACATATATATTATATTACACACATACATATATATTATACATAATATATAGACAATATTTATACAGATATTTATATATGTATGTATGTATATACATGTATAATATATATGTATATATTAGATTTTATATATAATTATATATATGCATGTATATTGGATTTTATATATATTAGATTTAATATATTAGATTATATATATATATATATATATATAATATAAAGTGGAGGAAAAAAACGAAAAAAAAAACGAGCCAGCTCGTGAGCTGGCTTGTGGCTCGAGGTTTTTACGAGCCGAGCTGGAGCCAGGATTTTTGGCTCGAAAGAAATTTCGGCTCGGCTCGGCTCGGCTCGGTTCGGCTCGACTCGATTACAGCCCTAAATAATTTGCATATTAGCCCCTAGGCTCGACTCGATTACAGCCCTAAATAATTTGCTATTACCCTATTACTACTGTTTCAATTATGAAGACGATTTCAATTCTGAAAGCCAAATCCCTCGTGCTGCTATTTTTAGTTTGATGTTTGTAGTAAATTTTAGACAAATTTTGCTATTACACTATGCTCACCATGTGCCTGTGGAAATGCCGGCCTTGGAATGAAGATTATATTTTTCACGCGATTGCAACTTGTGAAAATACATTGAGAAAATACATGCACACACATTGCAGTTTGTAGGGGTAAATTGGTCATTTTGTTCTTAAATTGCAACTAATTCATGATTGATTGTTCAAAATTGACAATTTAGCGTTCAAGTAATCAGAAAAAAGATTATATTTTTCTGTTATTTATAAATACATATAGGCTTATGCTACTTTTTTTAATCGAATTTGCAGGGTTTGTTTGCTTCGCTATGAAAGGGGTAAGTGTTTTCTCATTGATGTTTTGTATTGATGTTTTTCAAATGTTTTGTAACATTTCGATTTTGTATTAATTCAGAAAGCAGCCCTTGGAAGGTGGATTCTAGGGTCCTAAAAAAACTTGAAGGATCTTTTTTTCATTCTATTGTGTCACACCCCCAAATTCCCACTCGTGGTGTCAGTCCACGTGGGTGTGATGTGGCCAGAATCACAGCTCAAGGTCATATAGAACAACTCTATATGCGTTTCAAGTCAAAGTTTGACATACAAGTAATAAAACGGTTTGCAGCGGAAAATGATATAATAAGTTAAGCAGCGGAAAATAACGTGTTTGACATATGCAGCGGAAAATAAATAGTTGTCAGACACTACATTGTATCAATACATAACATAAATAAAATTGTTTCAAATGATAAAACAGAATGCATGCAGTTCCTATTGCTCGTCCCTTAACATGTGCATTCCTGTTATCCATAGCCTGCTAGTTACCTGAGAATACAAGTTTGAGAAAAAGTGTCAACACAATGGTTGGTGAGTCCACAGGTTTTGATATACATATACTAATAAAAGTGTGTCATGTTGTTTATCATATGTTAGTACTGAGCCCAAGGCTCCAAGTGTCAGTGCGTCACTACCGAACTAGACTTGTTTGTCCTTGCCTCCGCTATGTCTCGTATACATAGCAAGTTAGGTCAAGTTTGCACGGGTTATGACATCCAATCAACATAGTGCCCCGTGGGGTTAGTCATTCCCTAATGGATCCATTCAAACCTACCACGTTGTTCGTACATTAACGGTAAGACTTTGTGAGGGCTTGTTACGAGTTCAACACTTAATGTTTGTCCAATAAACCAGCATACACCAAATATGTTTGTACAGTAATAAATGTTTGACTCGATGCAACTAGTATTCTCCCCTTATTTAAAAGCGTTTGAAAAAGAGTAAAGAGGGGCCGTAAACTCACCTTAGTGATCAAGAAGTGGAATATGCGTAAGCTCCTGCTCGTAAGACGTGTCGGTCACCGGCAACCTATATCATATACCATACGTGAGTTTGTGTAAGTGACCGTGCTAGTGTTCGTGTTTGTGCCCAGCAACCCTTGGTTGCTCATGTTTGTCCGTGTCGGTCCACATTGACCGTGTTTGCTCGTGTTGGTCCACATTGACCGTGCTTGACCAAAGTTGACCGTGTTTGACCAAAGTTGACCGTGTCAAGTCAACGACCCGTTGGTGAACCGTGTGACGGTTGTGAATCGTGTAGCAATTGTGCAAGTGCTCGTCGTGTGCAAAACGCGCAAGTCGCGTATATGGACAACTTACTATTTATAGTAAGTTTCCATTTATGGAAAGTGCACAAAGCATAACAGTTTTAAAGTTCTAGCATGCTCATTTGTCCTATGTGATCATGTTAACACATAGCACATCATCATACGAATTCATATAAGTCGTTTATAACATGTTTGTGCATAAAAGTTTCCTAAAATGGAAAGTTTCCATTTTTAGCATACATGATATCGGAAACCATCTAACTTAGCATCTAATCATCATGTTATAACATAATAAGCCATTTAGCATGCTCGATTCATTCAACATGTTTACAAATTGGTTTTTCTACAAATAATAGTAACTTTGTTGTTTTTGCATAAAAATGACCATCTAAGCATTCCTAAACCTTTCTTATGTCACAAATCATCATAATAACCAATCTAACATCATTTAAACATACTAACCTAACTAAATTTATCACTTAACAACATTTGGTCTACAAAAGTTACTATATTTAGTAACTTTGTTAAAAATGACCATTTTCAATACCCAAATCACATCCTAAGTATTCTAATCATCAAAATACCATCCCTACAACATATCAAGTTACATGCATGCTCATTATCTTAGCCATTACACCATTTTTCAAACAAAAAGTTTCTATTATTAGAAAGGTTTGCAAAAAATCACATTTTAATCATCAAATCACCATCCATTCTTGCACAAACTCTTAAACATCATCAAGAATCATCCCAATGTGACTAAAATCATATAGAATGCTTTAGATCATACATGCATGCATCAATATCATCTCAAATCATCATTTCAAGCACAATGGCCTATACCCATCAATTTAGATCATCATAAAACATCCTCTAATCATTTTAGATCATCAAGAAACATAGCAAAATCATCAAACCCATAAAAGAAATTCGTGCATGTGCACTATAGGTGCTTGCATGTGAGTATAAAGCCTTGCATGTGTGTGTAAGAGGTGTGAAAGTGAGTTTCAAGGCTATAAACTACCTTTGAGTGCTCCCTAAAGACTGAGATGATGTTGGAATCGAGCTAGAAGGCTCCCAAGTACTTCTGGACAGCAGTTTCTTCAACAAACAAGGTGGTGGTGATGATCCTTCGAGCTTCCAAGTGAGAAATGAGCTTCAATCTTCAAATGTGGAGCTTCAATGAGGTTAACAATGGTGGAAAATGGTGGTAACAGGAGGTTGAAGACGAGTTTGGTCGAGAAATAACGTGTGAAGCCGGAGAAATGATGAAATGGGATAACATAGGCATGATTGTCTTGGATTTATAAAGATATTGTCGTCCGGACGGCGTCGCGTACCGCGATGGGGCTTCCAAATCCTCTCCGCGTACCGCGCCGGATTTCGGGAGTCAAACCCCCGCGATGTTGGCCGCGCACCGCGACGATGCTCCTTGTTGGGCCTCCGCGTACCGCGATGGGCCCTTGAAGAGCCCAATAAGCCCTTTTTAATGGATTCGATCCGTTCGTTGCCGTTTTCACGTCTATGAACTATCGTTTGGCCTCGTTTGAACTTCCAAGTTCAACGTGTGAGTGTTCTGTGAAGTTTCGAGTGTTGTGCTATACAACGTGCTAGACGTTCACCAACGTTCGTGTGTTTTGACACGTGTGTGCTGTTTGCCGATAATTCCGCGAATTATCTTGTTGTGTGTCGGTTTTCGTACTGTCGTGCCACGTGTCACACTAAATTTAACTAATTCTAGTGCCACGTGTACATAAAGCATTTAAATAAACATTTAAATAAACAATAAGCTGACCTGGAAATTACAGGGTGTCACATATTGCGAATATGAAACCTTATAAACAATGTCATATATTTCAAGGATTCATTAAGGATTGTTATGATAGCAACACAAGGACTTTCACATTTGGATCAGACAGAAATATTCGATTATACTTTGGCCTAGAAGATGTTTATGCTTTATCAGGGATGCCAGTTGATGGGAAACCAATTATCTGCGATGATATCCTTACGGAAAAGCTTTTCATGGATATGTTTGGCTCTTATAAACTATGTGGTGGAAAAAAAATGCAGATCTCTAAAACTTGGCTTAGACAAACTTTTGAAGCAGTTCCAAAAGACCTAACAGACCGGGAGCTTACATACCATGTACGAGCATATTTACTCTACCTAATCGGAACCAAGATTCTTCCCAATAGTGATAACTCTATTTATTTCCCTGCCTATTGGCTTCAATTTTTATAAAATGTGAATGCTTTTGGATTACACACGTTTGCATAGGGCGCTACTGCCCATTGTCTTTTGACTTCAACCATCACCAGCAACACCTGTGATGGTTTCTTGGGACCATCATGGCTCTATGAGGTATTCTATAAACTTCGAATTGACTTTATTTTGTAAACTATTTTTATGATTATTCTGTCTTTATATTATAAACTCATCATATGTTTTTTTTTTGAAAAACTCGTTAGATGTTTTTTTTGGAAAGAATTCCCAAAATAAACGATATTTTCTTGGGGGTGGACATATTTGATGAGTCAGAGAAGAAAGACATCCCTCTTCATGAGTACTATTGCCGACGTATGTCAGGTCTAAGCCGACGAACAAATAAAAAAATTGATTTAAAGAAAGACTTGGAGGAAATCCGGCACAACGTCATGACAGATGAGGTATGTTTTTGAAAATCCCCTTTTTCTTCACCGTTTTCAACACAAATGAGGTAGTTCAAGTCGTTAACTGTTATTTCAGGAAATAGTCTTGACGCCATATGATGATTACCTTTCATACAGACCTCAAAGAATCTTTTTTTCACGCACTGTTTTAATAAACTTTGACAAGCTACAGTATCATGAGCCTGAAAAGGCCCCCCGACAGTTGTTTATTGAAAATCTAGAAGAAGTGGGTGACCAGGAACATCTACAGAGGAAGATGGCTAGGGGGACGACACAAAGAAATTATTGTAAAAGATATGCAAAATACATAAAAATGTGGAAAAATGAAAGACATTTAGAAATAAATTGTATTAAGGACACCTCTCCTTCTTTTGCTCTTCCACTCTGTCCGGAACAAAGAAGTACCGGAGGTAATATTCATATAAATACTCTTTTATATCGGTCAATCACACCTAAAATAGTTGCAAGCATATTTGACATTTTTATACTTTGCAGATGAAATGAAAAATGAGGAATCTGAAGATGAACTGTCTCCCCCCTTCATTGGAGAGACGGTAGTTACTCTAACCTTTATTTTTTTTTTGTTTTCCAAAATACTTAGAGGAAAACTAAGGTGGTGTTTGTTTTTTAAGAGGTAAAATGTCTGCGATCTGCAGACCACATCTGCAAACCTCTTTTGCAGAAGAGGTGGACCAAACATCTGCAAGAAGAGTTTATGAGGGTGTTTGTTTTTAAAAACCTCTTCAAAAAAAATGTCTTCCCAACCCACCGTCCCCAACCCCACCGTCTTCAACCCCCGTCGACCACCAAAGATCCCACCTACCGCCGCACCTCCGATCGTCCCCCTCCACCTACTGTTGAGCCACCACCACCCACCACTGTCACCATCAATCTCCAACCAGAGGCGATCGAACCAGAGGCTCTCGAACCAGAGGCGATCGAAGGCGATCGAAGGCGATCGAACCAAAAACCCTAAACAATCTCGCACGAAGGAACCCTCAATGATTTCAGCGACGGCGGTGGAGCAGGGCGGTGGAGATCGAACGACCTAGGGCGGTGGAGGAGGAGACCGCGACGGTGGAGATCGAACGAGGAGGAGGAGACCGCGATCGAACCAGAGGCGATCGAACCAGAGGCGACCTAGGAGATAGGGCGGCGACAGTGGAGGAACCCTCACGGCGGTGGGTTGCGGCGATGACGGCGGTGGCTTGGGGGGCGTCGGCTGTGGAGGGCGACGGCTTGAAGATGGGGTGTGAGAATGGAAGGTTGTGAAGAAAACCTAGAAGAGGTTTGAAGATCTTTGAAGATGATGGTCCATGTCTTCTCCAAGAAGAGGTCTCGCAGACATTTTTTAATGAAACGTCTGCGAGAAAACAAACACCCTACATCTTTCCTTGGTCTGCGAGGTGCAGACAAAAGAGGTCTCGCAGACCTTCGCAGACCTTTTTTCAAAAAACAAACAGGGTCTAAATATTTTTATGTAGGAACATGAAGGAACACAAGGATTGCATGATGATGATACTTTGAGCGTCTAGATTGAAGGGAACAAGAGGCCAAATTCTGATCGATCCGCATCAATACAATTATTCTCGTCCCTTAGAACCCACCCCACCAATCCATTAACAATTGGAGAGGAAGATGGTAATTCTATTGAAAACTGATATACGAAAGTTTTAACTTTTTTTTTCAACACTTTACTTTATTTTCTTAAAACAAATGCTGACATTAATGTTGATTTGTAGTTGATGCTGGCAGTAATGATGATTCATTTCAAGAAACCACATATGCTAGCTGTAATGATGATTCATTCCAAGAAACCCCATATGCTAGCTGTAATGATGATTCATTCCAAGAAACCTCAAATGTTGGCATTAATGTTGATGTTATAGTTGATGTTGACCATAATGACGACTCATTCCAAGAATGAAGATAATGGAGAGGAAGAGGATGCTGCGAAAAAATGTCGGAAAAGTTCTAAAATTAGAAAAGCAGTTGACAGTTTGAGTCTGAGTGGTAAAGGGCTCAAGAAAAAGAAAGAATGAAGAGGAAGATGATGTTGCGAAAAAGCTATCCTCAATGTAGGAAAGGATCTGGAAAAAGAACAAATCATGATCTTTTTAGTTCGAGTTAGTTTGAATGAACTCTTATTTTGGTTTTTATGTAAGTCATGCAATCCAATATGTATGGAAATTATCATGTAACTGTTATGGAATTTACTTGTATGAACTCCTATATTGTGTGTATTTGATGGACTTTGCATGTATCATTCAAAGGGATACATTGAGCAATATAACCATTACAAACCAGAACAAACAAATACATGTGTGAATGATTACAAATCAATACTAACCAGTACATACGCATATGCAATATAAGCGTTACATAAATATATAAACAAGTACAACCAAATACAGTACACATGATTAACCTAGTACATTTACATGCAATTAAACAAGCAAGGGACTAATAAGCGATGTACTCATGTGGTTCATGAAGTTTTAGAGATAAAACTAACATAAATGCGTCTTTTATTAGTATGTTCAACCTTCTTGAGTCTTGTAGTTGTGTATTTTTTTTTTCAAATTGAGTCTTGTAGTTCTCTAGTTTTAGTAAAAATGCACTTTTAGAAATTAAAGTTTTATAAACACACCTCTTATTAGTCTCTTTCCATAAACATAAGCAATATAACCGGTCACGAGAAAGTCGTTCGTATCCAATTGGCCAACGGAGAGGCAATGGGGTTGTGAGCCTGCACTTGCACTTGCAGGAATGGATGGCGCTAGTGGCGGCGGCTATAGGGTTCTTTGCCGGAGGTGGTGGCTGAAATCAAGGCATTTAGCTTCTTAAGGGTGAAACATAGATAAAAAAAAAAAAGTCAAGGATTGGGTTAGGTGTCGTGGGTGTCATTTGATATAGGTTGAGTTGTATGATACTATGATATAGTTGTATTGGTTGTTCTCCTCATTTCTCTTATTGAATGAAGAAGATAGTGGCTTTTGTCTTAAAAGTAATAACCCAATTATTAGTCTCACTTTTTTCTTAATTAAGTCTTGTAGTTGTCTTTCTTTGTAAAAATGAACTTTTAGAAATTGAACTCACATATTAACATCGTTTATTAGTCTCTCTTTAGAAACCACGTGTCTTGTACTATTATATTTTTTGTAAAAAAAAATTGGATATGCCATCTAAATGAAATTTACAAACTATTTCTGATAAAAATTTTATATATATATAGGGGATGGTTCTATTGGTAACCCACTTCAAGTGTGGTAACCTATTAACTAATTTTGATTTATTGTTTAAATAATGTGTTTTAAAATGAGTGATTCATATTAAATCTGAAAAAAACAAGTGGATGAGATTTGTTTAAGGGTATTTTTGACATTTGATGGGTGTACTTGATTCCTTTTTTTAAAAAAAGTTTACCCCCCAATTTTTTAAACCTTCATAACTTTTATATACATTATTTTCTTTTATAAAAATTTCACCATTAAATTTGTCACTTTTTTATCTTTAATTCAAGTATAGTTTTGTCAAAAAATTTTAAAATGTTCGTAATTTGCACTGACGTAACGAGCTGATTTTTTCAAAGTGTCCGTAATTACACTATGCAACGGCGTTTTGCACTGATGTAACGAACTGAATTTTTTCAAAGTGATCATAATTACACTTATGTAACGAGCTGAATTTTTACAAAGTTTTCGTAATTACACTGATGTAAGGAGCTAAATTTTTTCAAAGTGTTCTTAATTTTTTAAAATATTAATGAACTAATTTTTGTAATAAAAAATAATTTGTAACGAGATGGAAAGATTTTACGTTGATGTAATTACAAACGCTCGAAAAAATGAGAGAAAATTACGAACGCTCAAAATAATTTGTAAAGAATTTTAAAGATGGAAAGATTTTGAAAAAATGAGAGAAAATTATTGTATTTATTGTTCGTTACGTTGGTGTAATTACGAACGCTCGAAAAAAATTCAAAAAAAATTGGCATGACTATAATGGAATTAACGAGAAAAATATAACGAGTTTAATGATGTAATTTTTATAAAAAAAATAACATAGTATAAAAAAGTTATAAATATATAAAAATCAAGGGAGAAACTTTGATTTAAAAAAAAGAAAATGGATGAATTTGTAAGAGTGTGACACTTATCACTCTTTTATTACATCTGATTTTTTATATTAAGTGAAATGACTTAAATACCCTTTTTAATTTAAAAAGGTTAGGTGACACATGACAACATCTTATTAAATCTGAAAATTTAAAACCATTGGATTTGAGTTATTAGGTTAACACAATTATGATGGGTTCTTATTTGAACCATATCCTATATATATATATGGGGGAAAGATCAAATAAGAAGAGCTTTTTACGTAAGAAGAGTGAGAACTAATAAGAATTTGACACGTGTCACATAATTTAGGTATAAAATCTTATTTTTTATACTAGATTTTTATTTTTTTTGTACTAGATTTGTTCTATATTTTTATATGCCGGATTTTTATGGTTTTTTGTATTAGATTTTTGTTTTTTGTATTAGATTTTATTTTTTTTGTACTGGATTTTTTTTGTACTAGATTTTTGATTTTTTGTACTGGATTTTGTTTCTTTTTGTACTATATTTCGTTTTTTGTACTGTATTACTGTTTTATGATGACACGTGTCAAATTTCTATTGCTTCTTACTCTTCCTAGGCAAAAATCTCTTCTTACTGGATCCAACCCCTATATATATGTAGGGTAAGGTTCCCCTAAAAAGTCTATTTTGCCTAAGAAGGCTAAGAAGGATTTTAAAAACTCGAAAACCGACTCAAACAAACCCCGCTTGAATTCATTTTTGCATCATTGGAACCAGCTTGTCGAACCCTAAAACCCAAACCTTAAATCATAAACAATAAACCCTAATACTAAATCAAAACTTTAAAAACAAACCTTTAACATAAAGATACAACTTAAAAGCTAAAAACCAAGGCCTAAAACCTAAAATCTAAATCTATTTGTTAAAACGAAAACTTAAAATCTAATATTGTGGGGTTCGATGAGACGGTTCTAATGCCATTGAAATGAGTTCAATCAGAGTTCGTTTGGGTCGGTTTTGGAGATTTTAAAAAAAAAATTAGCCTTTTTAGGCAAAATATACTTTTTATTTGATCTTTCCCCTATATATGTATATTAATAAGCAAGCATAAAAAGGAACTCTTTCACACACTTAGTGTATGAATGGTATAATTAGATCTATGCAACAGAAAACAAAAATAAGTTGAATCGGAGTTCGTATGAGACAATTATTATTATTATTTGAATCTCTTTTCTACCCTTTTTACCTTAAAACCCTTATACCCCGGTATTAAGTTTATAAAAATTCTGAAGGCAACTTCTTAATAACCGGTATTAAGGGTAATGAGCAAAATTTCAATCTTGAAGGCAACTTCTTCAAAATTCTCATCGGTGCAGGCGCAAAATTTCAGTTTTGAATCTGATTTGTGATCGAACAGCTTCTTTCATTATAGCCGCAACTTCTTCATCTTCGATAGAGGTTACTCTTTTTCAATAGCGGTCACAACTTCTGTCATCTTCTATAGCTGTTGCTCCTTTTTGAAGGCCAAATCCCTGGTACTGCGATTTCAATTCTCATTTTCATAGCCAACGACTCTATTTATCTTTGATTTTCAATCCAACGAATTAGGACTGCGATTTCAGCGTGATGTTTGTTAAGAAAGACAAATTTTGCTATTAACCCTTGTGTTAGTCTCTTTATAGACAATTTTTTCAAACAAATTTTGCTATTACACTGTGCCCACCATGTGCTTGTGGAAATGCCTGCCATGTGCTTCTGGAAAAATTTTGATGCGATTGCAATCATATGTGATTGGAACTTACTGTCTTAACCACAATCACTAGGTCTATGGTTATTAAAACCTAACATACAACGCTCATTTATAGCCATAGGTAAGTTGGGTACACGGTTAGTAGCCACGAAAGCGACTCGTACCCATCACATTGTGAAAATACATGCACAATCACAAAGTGATAATTTAGCTTGGGTACACGGTTAGTAGCCACCAAAGCGACTTGTACCCATCACATTGTGAAAAATGAAAATACATGCACAATCACAACGTGACAATTTATCGTTCAGAAAATCAGAAAAAAGATTATATTTTTTTTGTTATTTATCAATACATATAGGCTTATGCTACTTTTTTTAATTAAATTTGCAGGGTTTGTTGCTTTGCTATGAAAGGGGTAGGGGTGTGCGTGGTGCGGTTCGGTGCGGTTATGGCCAATTTCAAAACCATAACCGCATGTGCGGTTAATGACATTTCTAAAACCATAACCGAACCGCAATATGCGGTTAACCGCACTTCGGTTAACCGCCGGTTTCGGTTAATTTCGGTTAAATCGGTTAATTAACCATTCTATTATAACCTAAAATAATAAATTTAAAATAATGTGTATTTTTGTCGAGTGTAGTCCAATTTTAATATATCAAGTCATCTCATAGCCGAACTTGTCCTTTTATAGTGAGTTTTCATTACATGTTTATTTTTTTCATCGATGTGCTACTTCGGTTGTTTGTGCTGATAATGAGTTTAGGGAACGGTGATCAGTAAGATTAATAAACTGTTATGATTAATGTGTATTTTACTATATATAAAGTGAAACTGATAGCATCTAGCCATCTACTATGTTAATATGATTAATATCATGAAGAACATCATATGTTTTGAAGAATTATATAATAATTAATAGTAATAATAATAGTAATAGTAATAATAATATATAACAATCGGTTCGGTTCGGTTAATGCGGTTAATTTATACATCAAAACCGAAACCGAACCGCGATGTGCGGTTAATCGATTATGCTTAACCAAACCGTCGGTTAATTGTTCGGTTCGGTTAAATCGGTTCGGTTAAGTCGGTTAATTCGGTTACGATTCGGTTAATTCGGTTATTTGCTCACCCCTAGAAAGGGGTAAGTGTTTTCTCATTTATATATATTCAGAAAGCAGGAACAAGCTCTGATGTTACCAGCCCTCAGAGGAAAAGTACTAACCCATGGAACAATTACACGTAAGTTTGTTTTCAACTTTGTTTATCCCATTTAAAATTTCTATTTTTAAATGGTTGATTAAAGATTTTACACTTGAAATTTTTTTAGCAAGTGACATGAAATTGGTTTATTATCCATTGTGTAATAATAAAATAGGAACATAGTATTGTGTATTACTAATGTCAATGTGTCAAAATACTTTAATGCATGTGTTTCAACATCTCCTTTATTTGCTACCCCTCTTTGTGGTCTCCTTGGTTAAAATCATTTGCATCTATTCCCTCATCTGTTTATTTTTATGTTTCTTGTAAGATGTTTGATTGTGCATATTTTCCCTCATCTGTTGAAGTTGATCTGTTGTTCCTGATAAATTTCAAGAAAGCGAACAAAAATAAATTTATATAGCTGAGCAACAAAAAAAAAAGTGGAGTAACATGACTGATGCTGAAAAGAAAGAATATGGAGAAGCAGCAACAAAGAAGCAGTATACTAACAAAAGGTGCTGCACAAATGAATAAAATGAAAACTGTAATGGATATCATGTAACTTATGGTGAATGGGTTAACGAAAGATAACGGGTGCAGGGGCACACTAGGAGAAGGATTTTCTAGTGTGATACTGATCAAACAAGAATGCAAAACATTACAGTAATGAACAATGCCTTTGACCCTTGCCAAAATTTCGAATGTGATACTGATCACACTTTTGTAGTGTCGATGGCTGGATGGTGAAATCAAACAACAAGGACCGTTCAAAACATATGCCCGGGTCCTGTTTAATGTGCCAAAACGGTCCAACGCATACGATTGTGGGGTGTATGTCTGTCGCTCAATGGAATATCCCGATGAAGTGATGAAATGGCATACGGAGAAGGTGTGATCAACTTAGTGTTACTCAACGTAATTATTATTATTATTATTATTATTATTATTATTATTATTATTATTATTATTATTATTATTATTATTATCATTATCATTACAGACCTGTCCTTCCTCGTGGTGAATTTTTTTTTTGTTGGGTTTGCTTTACATATAGATATAATTGTAATGGTAACACTCTGAAAATTGATATTGCAGTGGATCAGCACAAAGCAAAGATGTCTTCTCGAAATGAGAATCTTAAGGCACCTGAAAACATTGTTTCTATGGATTTGCTTCACCGAACATCTTTGGGATAGATTACGAGTGTAAACCCAAAAGGACCAAACTAGTCTAAAATAGACTAATGTAGCTGAACCCACAAATGCCTGTATTTTTTAGTTACACTCGTTTTGGTGCATAAATGTATTTTTTTACTTGAGTCTTGTAATTTTTATACAAGTTGTAGATGTCTAGTTTTAGATAACATGAACTTTTAGAAATTAAACTCTATGTCTTGTGTGTAGTCTATTTTTTGTAAAAAATTTTGTAAAACTATCTTACAAATTTAAACTTATAGTAATAATCTAGATATTAGTCTCTTTTGTACTAATTGAGTCTTTTAGAAACTAAACTCACATAAACACATCTCTTATTAGTTGATGAAAAGTTTTTAAAAAATTTAGAATTTTTTTGCAAATAAATAAGTTAAACAAATAGTTTAGTTTTAATTATATAATAACCAGGTTATTAGTCTCATAATAACATGAACTTTTAGAAATTGAACTCACGTATTAACATTAACATTGTTTATTAGGAAATTTTATAAATTGAACTCACATATTAACATCGTTTATTACTCTCTTTTCATAAACCATCTGTCTTGTACTATTCTATTTTTTGTAAAAATTTTGGATAAATTATGCAAGTTAAAAAGGGATGGAATAAAAGTGAGGGACCGATATTGCCAAAATTCCAAACTTCTTCTCTTCCTCACCCAACAAGCAACCGGACCAACCCATGGTTTCATTTCATCCCATTTCGACCCGTTTCCTTCCAACGCACATACAACTGGATTCCATCTCTTAATCGTTACCAAATATACCGAGCTCGACGTGTGATTCAAAATAGATCATTACTAGTAGGTAATTCTTACACCAATCCACTCGTTTTTGATCTACAATCGAATGCCCTATGGTTTCTTGAACGATCTGATTAATAAACGATCAAATTCGATCGAAAAAGGAACTAGGGTTTTCGGGTTATAAGGAAATGTGGGAAACAAGATATATGTTAAAAAGTTTTAGATCGTTCATCTTACGTTCTCAAGGCTCTAGACCAACTAGTTAGAGCTTGTGATTTGGGGTCTTAGGTCGTGGGTTCGAATTTGCCCAGCTGGTTAAATACATGTTTTGGACCATTTTTTTATAACTTTTGATTTAAAACTCCTTTTTAAATTCTAATGTCATAGAAATTTATTTAAATAAAAACACTACTATTTCTGGTAAAAATTATATACGTGTTGATAAAAAAATTTTGATATTCAATTTTTTTATATATAAATAAATTAATAAGCAAGCATAAAAAGTAATTAAATAAAAACTTTTATACAACTAGTGAAATGAATAAGACATTCGTCTATAGACTAACGTAGCTGAATGACATTTGCTTAGAATTGTTCGTAGAGTCCAAAGGAATCGATTTGTTAGATTAATTGTTTATTTTATACTAGTCAAGATCTATTTTGAATCACACTTCGAGCTCGGCATATTTGGTAACGATTAAGAGCTGGAATCCAGTTGCTTGTTGTGTGAGGAAGAGAAGTTTGGGGTTTTGGTAACTCGTGTTAACTAATGATATAGTTGTATATTCATTAGTATATATTTGTTTATATTACCTTGATTAGTTACCATGTATAGTTCCTATTATTTCTCCTTGATTAGCTCTCCTTTTGTAAATATATATTGTTGTACATCGTCAAAGAATAATCAAGAGAGATTATTGAACATCTACCAATTTTCATGATATCACCCTAAATTACCCATTCCTTGTTCTTCAATCGCCGCCTCCCTGCATCACTCCAACAACCACCCATGGTCGACAAAACAGATCCAAAACCTTCGTCTCTTCGCCATGCATATACTGTCACTAACATCCAGCAGCGTATTCGAATTCTCGACGGTGTCAAACTCTCATACCACTCGTGTTTGTTACACCTCGTAAATTCCAGGTCATCATTTACTTTATTTTGTGTATTATTATTTCATACGTGGCACTAGAATTGTTGATACGTAGTGTGACACGTGGCACAACAGTCCAAACACACAGATAATTCGAGGAATTATCGCAAAACGCACGCACGTGTCTTGAGTAACGAACGTTGGTGAATTAATTGAACCACAGTCCACTTGCACTACACTTGGGTCCTAGGGAACCTAAAATGGATGAATCGATGTTTACAAGACTCAAAACGATGATCGTAATCGAGAAATACGCGAAAAACGGGCCAAAACATGTAAATGGGCCAAATTGGGCCGGATCCATGGTCCAGGCGGTACGCCTGACCCGGTGCTCCACTCCTGGCGGTGCGCGCGGATGAGGAAGGGACGCCCCTAGCCGGTGGACGCGCGTGGTACGCCTGGCTCCGATGTTTCTCGTCAGGCGATGCGCTTGGGATACGCAGAGGCTAAAAACTAGATTTACACTCAACCTATCTCTTTGTAATCATTCCAATCGGCCTACTACTCACTTCTCGAGCTCCAGACCCTCCCTACTCGACATTTTCACCTGCAAATCATCATTTGAGCTCTAGGAAGCCATTGTTGCACTCTTAGAAGATTGAGATTGAAGAAATTGAAGCTTAGGAGCTTAAGGAGGCCATTGTAGGTGCTTATCATCATCATCAACTCCTTCTAGCAACTGGAATCCTTTCATCAATCAGTTCCAGAAGCTCTACAACTCATCTCAAGTCGCGTCGCATTGATTCGAAGCCTTGTGAGGTAGCATCTATGCTCAAAGTAGCTTAAAATCACCTATACACTCACATGCAAGCCTCTAAGGCCACATGCATGCACTAGACTCACACATGTACGAATTTCTCTTAGTTCGAATCTAGGTTTGATGATGTATTTATGATTATTGATGATCTATGATGATATAATGAGGTATAATGACGATCCATGATGATGTCAATATGTATGTTGTTGATTTGGTCACGAATGGATGAAATATTAACATGCATTTATGATCTAAGCATATTTGCATAATTATTGATATTAATATGTTGTTAGTGATGATATTTGATATGATTTACAAGATTTAGAAGTGTTAAAAATGTCAATAGATGGTTATTTGAGCATATTTCTAATTTTAGAAACTTTATTTTTATAAAATATGAATGGATGATGAAATGGCAACATGCAAGTGTTTAGATCTAAGATTTATATTCAAAATGATGATCTTTGGGTGCACATTTGATAAGATGGTCATAATATTCGATTTACCTCATTATTGCTATAAATAGTAACTTTTTAATTTCAAATGGCTAATGAATGATGAAATAGATATTGTAATATGTTTATGTCACACCCCCAAATTCCCACTTGTGGCAAATGTCCACGTGGATGTGACGTGTCCAGAATCACAGCTCAAGGTCATATAGAACACCTCTATATGCGTTTACAAATCCAGTGTTTGACACATACACAGAATAAAATAGTTTGCAGCGGAATAAAAGTTATCATAATATATTGCAGCGGAAATCAAATGTTTGACATGTGCAGCGGAAATAATTAATTGTTGACATAACATTGTTTAATACATAAACCAAACAAAATAGTTTTCAAAAGTTAAGCAAAAACAGGAATGCATGATGGCCCTAATGCTCGTTCCCCTATGGTGCATCTCTGAATGTCCATCAACTCCTCAGTTACCTGAGAATACAAGTTAGAAAAATGTCAACACAATGGTTGGTGAGTTCACAGGTTTTGATATACATATAGTAATGAAAAGTGTGTCATGCTGTTTATCAATGTCAGTACCGAGCCCTAGGCCCAAAGTGTCAGTGCGTCACTACCGAACTAGACTTGTTTGCTCTTGCCTCCGCTATGCCTCGTATACATAGCAAGTTAGGTCAGAATTTGCACGGGTTATGACACTCAGTCAACATGGTGCCCCGTGGGGTTAGTCATTCCCTAATGGATCCATCCAAACCTACCACGTTGTTCGTACATTAACGGTAAGACTTTGTGAGGGCTTGTAACGAGTTCAACACTTAATGTTTGTCCAATAAACCAGCATACACAATAGTGTTTGTACAGTAATAATGTTTGACTCGATGCAACTAGTATTCTCCCCCTATTTAAAAGCATTTGAAAAAGAGTAAAGAGGGGCCGTAAACTCACCTTAGTGATATGATCGTACGTAAGCGTAAGCTCCCGAGTTGTCGTGTAGCACGTCGGTCACCGGCAACCTATATCGTATACCGTTCGTGAGTTCGCGTAAGTGACCGTGCTAGTGTTAGTGCTCGTGTTTGTGTCCAACAACCCTGGGTTGTTCATGTTTGCCCGTGTCGGTCCACAATGACCGTGTTTGCTCGTGTTGGTCCATATGGACCGTGTTTGACCATGTTTGACCGTGTTTGACCGTGTTTGACCAAAGTTGACCGTGTCAAGTCAACGACCCGTTGGTGAACCGTGTGAGGGTTTGTGACTCGTGTAGCAATTGTGTAAGTGTTTGTCGTGTACAAAATGCGCAAGTCGCGTCTATGGACAACTTACTATTTATAGTAAGTTTCCATTTATGGAAAGTTCACAAAGCATGACGGTTTTATATTTCTAACGTGTTCAATAGTCCTACGGGATCATGTTAACACATAGCACATCATCATACGGGTTCACATAAGTCGTTTATAGCATGATAGTGCACAAAAGTTTCCTAAAATGGAAAGTTTCCATTTTTAGCATACGTGACATCGGAAACCATCTAACTTAGCATCTATTATGCATATTATAACACAATAAGTCATTTAGCATGCTCAAATAACACAACATGTTGGCAAATCGGTTTTTCTAAAAATAAAGTTACTATAAATAGTAACTTTGTGGTTTTTGCATAAAAATGAACCTTTAATGTTTCTAATCCATTGATTATGCTACAAATCATCATAGTATATCTTCTAACAACATTTAATCATGTCAACATAACCGATTTCATCATCTATTAATATTTCAACTAGAAAAGTTTCTAAAAATAGAAATAACACTACATATGATCATAGACATCATCAAGACCTCTTTCTGACACATCAAATCATCATGATATCATCCTAGCAACAATCCTATATACATGCATGTTCACCAAATTCACCAAATCATCTATTTGTAACTAAAAAGTTACTATAAATGGAATGTTTCATAAAAATCGTAGTTTTAACCATTTCAACCAAATCTAACCATGAGTAATCATCCCAATATCATCAATAAGCATATTCCAATACTGAAAATCATCTCTATCATCATGGATCGTACATGCATGCATCAATGTCATCACAAAACATCATTTTAAGTAAGATGGTCCATACCCATCATTTTAGATCATCATAAAACTCGATAATAACATCATAGATCATTATCAACAGTGGTTTAATCCTCAAACCCAGATTCATCGTCAAGAAAATTCGTGCATGTGCACTCTAGTGCTTGCATGTGAGATTCAACACTTGCATGTGTGTGTAGTGATGTGCAAATGAGTGTTTTAGTCACAAGAACTACCTCTAAAGCTCAAGAACTGAGAGATGTTGATCTTAGCAGCTTCTATAGGCTCCTGGGACTCGGATTTGAGCAGAGGTGAAGTGATGGTGGTGGTGTCAAGCTTCCAACGTCTTCCTTCAAGCTTCCAAGGCTTCAAGGACCTCAACAATGGCTTCAATGGCTTCCTTTGTGTGTGTTTTGCATGTAACAGAGGTGCTAGGGAAGAGAAACTCGTGCAATGGCGTCTGGAGTCGACTAAAATGATGATATAGAGATAATGATGGATTTTGTGTTGCTCAAGAAGATTTTAAGCTGTCAGAGAGGTCAGGCGTATCGCCTGGCGTGGTTGTGCAAGTTGGTACGTTACGCGCGGATCCAGACAGACGAGGCGCTCATATTTCATCCGCGCGCATCGCCTGTCGCGGGCATCCTGGGTCAGGCGTACCGCCTGGCCTGAATTTCAAGCCCAATAAGCTTGTTTTGTTGTTCTGGCCCATTCTTGCTCGTTTCTCGACTGTAAAACATCATTCGAGTGTCGTTTGGACTCTATTGGTCAATTATCGGCCATAATTGACTTGTGACAATGTTTCGTGAGGTTTCGAGTGTTGTGCTACACAATGTGTTAGACGTTCACCAACGTTCGTGTGTTTTGACACGTGTGTGCTGTTCGTCGATAATTCCACGAATTATCTAGTCATGTGTCAGTGTTCGTACTGTCGTGCCACGTGTCACACTAAATAAATCTAATTCTAGTGCCACGTGTACATAATGTATTTAAATAAACATTTAAATAAAATCAAAGCTGACCTGGAAATTACGGGGTGTCACATCCTCCCCATGTTAGAAAGAATTTCGTCCCGAAATTCAACTTGTGTTGTCAGTGTTGGTCTGTTCCGCGAACAGGTGTGGGTACTTTTGTTTCATCTGGTCTTCACGTTCCCACGTGAATTCCGGTCCTCGTCGCGAATTCCATCGCACTTTCACTATTGGAATCTTGCTGAGTTTGAGCTTCTTGGTTTCCCGGTCCATAATCTCCACCGGTTCCTCAACGAAGTTCAATTGTTCGTCGATTTGTATTTCCTCGAGAGGAATGACAAGTGTTTCATCAGATAGGCACTTCTTGAGGTTCGAGATGTGGAATACGTTGTGTACACTGCTCAGCTCAACTGGCAGGTTCAGTTCGTAGGCTACAGGGCCTATTCGTTTGGTGATCTCGAAAGGTCCAATGTAACGAGGGTTCAACTTTCCTCGTTTGCCAAACCGAATGACACCTTTCCAGGGCGAGACCTTGAGTAATACTCTGTCCCCCACCTGGAACTCCAACGGTTTGCGTCGCTTGTCGGCATAGCTTTTCTGTCTGTCTCGAGCTGCTGCCATTCGTTTGCGTATTTGCACGAACTTTTCAGTCGTCTCGTGCACAAGCTCTGGGCCAGTCAGTTGGCTGTCCCCAACTTCTGCCCAGCAGATGGGTGATCGACACTTACGTCCGTAGAGTGCCTCGAATGGTGCAGCTTGAATGCTTGTGTGGTAGCTGTTGTTGTATGAAAACTCAACTAATGGTAGATGAGATTCCCAGCTATTTCCAAAGTCAATAACGCATGCCCGTAGCATGTCCTCCAGTGTCTGTATGGTTCGCTCACTCTGCCCGTCCGTCTGCGGGTGGTAAGCGGTGCTCATGTCCAATCTCGTGCCCAAAGCCTTATGCAAAGACTTCCAGAAATGTGACGTGAATCGACTGTCGCGATCAGATATGATTGAGATTGGCACCCCATGTCGAGTAACCACTTCCTTCAGGTAGATACGTGTGAGCTTGTCTAGCTTATCAGTCTCCTTGATAGGTAGGAAGTGTGCGGACTTTGTTAGTCGGTCCACGATAACCCAGATGGTATCGTATCCACTTGCCGTCTTAGGCAGTTTAGTGATGAAGTCCATGGAAATCTGTTCCCATTTCCACATTGGTAATTCCGGTTGTTGAAGTAACCCTGATGGCTTCTGGTACTCAACTTTGACTTTTGAGCACGTTAAACACTTACTTACGTAAGTTGCTATCTCAGCTTTCATGTTTGGCCACCAATAGGTTGTCTTCAAATCGTGATACATCTTGTCAGAGCCCGGATGTACGGAATACCGGCTCTTGTGAGCTTCGTCCATCACTACTTCTCTCAATCCTCCGTAGCGTGGAATCCAGATTCGATCCGTTAAATAGTAAGCTCCGTCGTCTTTGGCCTTTATTTGCTTATCCATGCCACGCATGGCTTCAAGAGTAAGGTTTTCAGCTTTTAGAGCTTCTTGTTGTGCGTTTCGTATCTGATTTGGCAATTCAGAATGAATCGTGAGTTGTAGTGCACGCACGCGCTTTGTCGTTTCTTTTCGACTCAACGCGTCGGCCACTACATTGGCTTTGCCTGGATGATACTTGATGGCGCAATCATAATCACCTATGAGTTCAACCCACCTTCGTTGTCTCATGTTCAACTCTTTCTGGTCGAAGATGTGTTGTAGGCTCTTATGATCGGTAAAGATAGTGCACTTTGTGCCGTACAAGTAGTGTCGCCAGATCTTCAAGGCAAACACCACGGCTCCCAACTCAAGGTCATGAGTCGTGTAATTCTTCTCATGCACCTTCAGTTGACGTGAAGCGTATGCTATCACTTTCTCGCGTTGCATCAGCACACAACCGAGTCCCTGCTTCGAGGCGTCGCAATACACCACGAAGTCATCACATCCTTCCGGTAGGGATAGGATGGGTGCAGTACATAGTTTCTGCTTTAACAAGTTAAATGCAGCCTCCTGTTTGTCTCCCCAATCGAATTTCTTATCTTTATGTGTCAAGGACGTCAACGATTGGGCAATCTTTGAGAATCCTTCGATAAATCTCCGGTAGTACCCGGCCAGACCTAGGAATTGTCGCACCTCAGTCGGAGTCTTGGGTGCTTCCCAGTTTTTGATGGCTTCGATTTTGGCTGGGTCTACGTGTATTCCCCGTTCATTAACCACGTGTCCAAGGAATTGGACTTCGCGAATCCAAAAGTCGCACTTTGAAAATTTCGCGTACAGTTGCTCTTTCTTCAGTAGTTCCAAGACTAGCCTTAGATGTTCGGCATGCTCTTCCTGATTCTTAGAGTAAATCAGAATGTCGTCAATGAACACTATCACGAATTTGTCAAGATAAGGTTTGCACACTCTATTCATGAGATCCATGAACACGGCTGGTGCATTGGTCAGTCCAAAGGGCATAACCAAGAATTCGTAGTGTCCGTATCGAGTTCGGAAGGCAGTCTTAGGAATATCGTTTTCTTGTATCCTCAATTGATGGTAACCTAATCTTAAATCGATCTTCGAATAGTAGCTTGACCCTTGCAATTGGTCAAACAGATCGTCTATTCGTGGCAACGGGTATCGATTCTTGATCGTCACCTTGTTCAGCTCTCTGTAGTCGATACACATACGGAATGATCCGTCTTTCTTCTTTACGAACAAGACCGGTGCTCCCCAAGGTGAGAAGCTCGGTCTGATGAATCCCTTGTCTAACAGTTCTTGCAACTGGTTAGACAGTTCCTGCATCTCCGTTGGTGCTAGTCGGTATGGAGCCTTAGCAATCGGTGCTGCTCCTGGTGTAAGGTCTATCTGGAACTCGACTTGTCGTTTCGGAGGCAATCCAGGTAGATCCTCGGGAAACACTTCGGGAAAATCGCGGACTACGGCGATGTCCTCAATCTTCCTCTCTTTCTTTGGTTGTTCCGCAATGAGAGCTAGTATTGCGGTGTATCCCTTTTGGAGATACTTGTTTGCTTTCATACACGACATGATGTTCAGAGGTACTCCCCGTCGTTCCCCCTGAATCGAGATCTGTTCACCGTTCTGCAACGTTACTCGTACAACTTTCTCGTTGCATACAATCTCGGCTTGGTTAGCAGATAACCAGTCCATTCCAACGACCACATCAAAGCTTCCGAGTGTTACCGGCATCAAATCGATCTCAAGTTCGTGACCTGCCAAGGTCATAGCGCATCCTCGAAGAATGTGTTGCGTTTCGATCAACTTGCCGTCGGCTAATTCTACAGTATACTTGTAGTCTAGTGGTGTTGGGGTAATATCTAGTAATTTGCTAAACTCACTAGATATAAAGCTCCTATCGGCACCGGTATCAAATAATATGCTAGCATAGACATTATTTAAAAGAAACGTACCGGTTACGATATTTGGGTCATCCTTGGCTTCTCCCGAGCCAATCACAAAAGCTCTTCCTTTGGCCGCTCCTCCTCCGGCCTTCTTCAGTTGAGGACAATCCCTCCTCATGTGGCCCGGCTTGCCACATTCATAACACCCTCTAAGAGTGTTCTGGTTGTTGTTGTTATTCTGGTTCTGGTTGTGGTTGGGATTGTTGTTGTTGATGGGGAATCTTGTTCTGCAATCCTTGGCCATATGGCCGTGTCTTCCGCACTTCAAGCAACGGTATCGTTCGCATTGCCCGGAGTGGTGGTATGAACATCGGTTGCACAATGGGTATTTCCCCTGATATACACCCTTCCCCTTGTCATCGGGTTGGGTGGCAGTGAAAGCTCTGGCTGGTGCAGATTTTTGTTGTTGTTGGGGTTGATGAGCTTGCTGGTGGCTGGGTTCCCACTTCCTCTTCTGGCTCTCTTGAGGCTTCACATGCTCGCCTCGTTTTGGTAGCTTGCCCTGCGCTACAGCTTGATCGGTCAGTTTATGAGCCAGTCTGATCAGTGGTTGGATGGTGGTGATGTCAGACGCCATCACTATGCTTTGGAATTGCTCGGGCAGTCCACTGATGAACTGCTCGATCTTCTTGTATTCCGGCGTCACCATAGCCGGGCATAGCTTACACAGCTCATGAAATCGAGTACAATATTGCTCGATCTCCGATCCCACCATCTTATGCACCCAGAATTCCGCTTCCAGTTTGCGGATCTCATCACGAGGACAATATTCCTCATGCAGTAGTCGGGTGAAGTCGGTCCATGACATGGAGTTGGCACCGTCCAATCCCAAGGTTTGAACATGGGTGTTCCACCATGTAAGAGCTGGTCCCTCCAGCGTACCGGTTGCATACTTGACCCGGTTTTCTTCAGAACATTCGCACATGGCGAACACAGATTCTGCCTTCTCCACCCAGCGAAGCATACCAACAGCTCCCTCAGTTCCCTTGAACTTGTGAGGGTGGCAGTTCAGGAAGGATTTGAAAGAACATCCTTTGTTGTTGCTGTTGCCTTGCGATCCTGTGGTTCAGAAACCAAGGTCGTGTGTTAGTGCGTGTTAGCTACACTATGTTAGTCATGTTAGGCAAGTGTTGGTACCGTTGTTAGTGCCACTCGTTTCGCTGGCATGTTTGTTTGCCTCGTACTCAGCGAGCATCCGGTTGAATCTGCGTTCAACCATCATGTTGATTCTTGCCTTTTCGGCCTTGCGTTTGAGTCTTAGGGCATTTGCTCCTCTCCCTGACATGTTCTATACGGAAGGTTAGAATGTTAGTTAGCATGTGTTTGAGCATTAGCCAATGTCATAAGAGAAGTCAAGTCAGATGTCATGTCAGAAGTCAGATCATATGTCATGCTAGTAGTCAAGTCAGATGTTATGTTATCTAGCAATCATGGTCAACATGTAATAAGTAAGACAAAACATAATTCTCATTAGTAATAAGCTTGAAGTACAATGATTTCAAAAGGAAATACATAATAAGTTTTTCGAGCACATCCCGCTCGTCTAGGCCAAAATAAGAAAATACAAAATACAACAGTCCTCTAATCCGAATCCATAGAGACGTGTGAGATATCGCTAGCAGCGTCTCCGTCATCATCATCCTCCTCCGGATCCTCATTAGGATCCTCATCAAGGTCCTCTTCTTCGAGGTCCTCGGCCTCGAATTCAGGACCATCCTCCTGAGGTGGCTCCTCAATAAACTGTGCAGCCCATGCATTAAGCATGGCATCACTGGCCTGCACCAAGGCCTGAGTCTCGGTGATGTCCGTCCGATTCTCGGTGATACGCACGTCGTGTTCCTGCATGACATCGACGACCTGTCCATGCTCGGTCAGTAGTTGGGACATTTGGAGTCGTAGAGCCTCCATCTGGGCTTCCAGTCTGTTGTTGCGCTCCTCTAGCTGATCGTTTCGCCTTTCTAGACGATCGTTTCTCTCACGAAGAGTCCGGAACTCATCAGTTAGTTCCCTACTCTTCCGAATCACCTGTCGTGTGCAAGCCACGTGTGCCGCAAACGCCTGCTCTGTCGACACTCCGAGTGGTGGTAAACGGTGGCCTGGAGTGGTGTCGCGGGGATATCGGTAAGGTGGTACTCTCTCCTCTATGATCCAGCTCTGTATGATGGCGGGTAGCCATCCCCAGTACCTAGCCCGTGCTGAGTCCCTAGCCCTCCGATCCATCTCGGCATCGACCTGGGCTACGATGCTCTCGACGCGTCGCCGACTCTCGGCAGCCATGTCATCAGGGATCTGGTGTCGGTCGGTGCTCCTGCTAGTGTTATCGTCAGCCATCCTGCAAGTTTTTAAGTTAGTAAGCAGCAGTTCGATAAGTAATAATGTCATCATTGTGCAAGTTCTACGTGTAGTGTCTAGAGTTGAGCAATGGCTATAGTCTAAGTTTACTACATGCAAACCTAGTTCCCTATAACCAAGGCTCTGATACCAGTCTGTCACACCCCCAAATTCCCACTTGTGGCAAATGTCCACGTGGATGTGACGTGTCCAGAATCACAGCTCAAGGTCATATAGAACACCTCTATATGCGTTTACAAATCCAGTGTTTGACACATACACAGAATAAAATAGTTTGCAGCGGAATAAAAGTTATCATAATATATTGCCGCGGAAATCAAATGTTTGACATGTGCAGCGGAAATAATTAATTGTTGACATAACATTGTTTAATACATAAACCAAACAAAATAGTTTTCAAAAGTTAAGCAAAAACAGGAATGCATGATGGCCCTAATGCTCGTTCCCCTATGGTGCATCTCTGAATGTCCATCAACTCCTCAGTTACCTGAGAATACAAGTTAGAAAAATGTCAACACAATGGTTGGTGAGTTCACAGGTTTTGATATACATATAGTAATGAAAAGTGTGTCATGCTGTTTATCAATGTCAGTACCGAGCCCTAGGCCCAAAGTGTCAGTGCGTCACTACCGAACTAGACTTGTTTGCTCTTGCCTCCGCTATGCCTCGTATACATAGCAAGTTAGGTCAGAATTTGCACGGGTTATGACACTCAGTCAACATGGTGCCCCGTGGGGTTAGTCATTCCCTAATGGATCCATCCAAACCTACCACGTTGTTCGTACATTAACGGTAAGACTTTGTGAGGGCTTGTAACGAGTTCAACACTTAATGTTTGTCCAATAAACCAGCATACACAATAGTGTTTGTACAGTAATAATGTTTGACTCGATGCAACTAGTATTCTCCCCCTATTTAAAAGCATTTGAAAAAGAGTAAAGAGGGGCCGTAAACTCACCTTAGTGATATGATCGTACGTAAGCGTAAGCTCCCGAGTTGTCGTGTAGCACGTCGGTCACCGGCAACCTATATCGTATACCGTTCGTGAGTTCGCGTAAGTGACCGTGCTAGTGTTAGTGCTCGTGTTTGTGTCCAACAACCCTGGGTTGTTCATGTTTGCCCGTGTCGGTCCACAATGACCGTGTTTGCTCGTGTTGGTCCATATGGACCGTGTTTGACCATGTTTGACCGTGTTTGACCGTGTTTGACCAAAGTTGACCGTGTCAAGTCAACGACCCGTTGGTGAACCGTGTGAGGGTTTGTGACTCGTGTAGCAATTGTGTAAGTGTTTGTCGTGTACAAAATGCGCAAGTCGCGTCTATGGACAACTTACTATTTATAGTAAGTTTCCATTTATGGAAAGTTCACAAAGCATGACGGTTTTATATTTCTAACGTGTTCAATAGTCCTACGGGATCATGTTAACACATAGCACATCATCATACGGGTTCACATAAGTCGTTTATAGCATGATAGTGCACAAAAGTTTCCTAAAATGGAAAGTTTCCATTTTTAGCATACGTGACATCGGAAACCATCTAACTTAGCATCTATTATGCATATTATAACACAATAAGTCATTTAGCATGCTCAAATAACACAACATGTTGGCAAATCGGTTTTTCTAAAAATAAAGTTACTATAAATAGTAACTTTGTGGTTTTTGCATAAAAATGAACCTTTAATGTTTCTAATCCATTGATTATGCTACAAATCATCATAGTATATCTTCTAACAACATTTAATCATGTCAACATAACCGATTTCATCATCTATTAATATTTCAACTAGAAAAGTTTCTAAAAATAGAAATAACACTACATATGATCATAGACATCATCAAGACCTCTTTCTGACACATCAAATCATCATGATATCATCCTAGCAACAATCCTATATACATGCATGTTCACCAAATTCACCAAATCATCTATTTGTAACTAAAAAGTTACTATAAATGGAATGTTTCATAAAAATCGTAGTTTTAACCATTTCAACCAAATCTAACCATGAGTAATCATCCCAATATCATCAATAAGCATATTCCAATACTGAAAATCATCTCTATCATCATGGATCGTACATGCATGCATCAATGTCATCACAAAACATCATTTTAAGTAAGATGGTCCATACCCATCATTTTAGATCATCATAAAACTCGATAATAACATCATAGATCATTATCAACAGTGGTTTAATCCTCAAACCCAGATTCATCGTCAAGAAAATTCGTGCATGTGCACTCTAGTGCTTGCATGTGAGATTCAACACTTGCATGTGTGTGTAGTGATGTGCAAATGAGTGTTTTAGTCACAAGAACTACCTCTAAAGCTCAAGAACTGAGAGATGTTGATCTTAGCAGCTTCTATAGGCTCCTAGGACTCGGATTTGAGCAGAGGTGAAGTGATGGTGGTGGTGTCAAGCTTCCAACGTCTTCCTTCAAGCTTCCAAGGCTTCAAGGACCTCAACAATGGCTTCAATGGCTTCCTTTGTGTGTGTTTTGCATGTAACAGAGGTGCTAGGGAAGAGAAACTCGTGCAATGGCGTCTGGAGTCGACTAAAATGATGATATAGAGATAATGATGGATTTTGTGTTGCTCAAGAAGATTTTAAGCTGTCAGAGAGGTCAGGCGTATCGCCTGGCGTGGTTGTGCAAGTTGGTACGTTACGCGCGGATCCAGACAGACGAGGCGCTCATATTTCATCCGCGCGCATCGCCTGTCGCGGGCATCCTGGGTCAGGCGTACCGCCTGGCCTGAATTTCAAGCCCAATAAGCTTGTTTTGTTGTTCTGGCCCATTCTTGCTCGTTTCTCGACTGTAAAACATCATTCGAGTGTCGTTTGGACTCTATTGGTCAATTATCGGCCATAATTGACTTGTGACAATGTTTCGTGAGGTTTCGAGTGTTGTGCTACACAATGTGTTAGACGTTCACCAACGTTCGTGTGTTTTGACACGTGTGTGCTGTTCGTCGATAATTCCACGAATTATCTAGTCATGTGTCAGTGTTCGTACTGTCGTGCCACGTGTCACACTAAATAAATCTAATTCTAGTGCCACGTGTACATAATGTATTTAAATAAACATTTAAATAAAATCAAAGCTGACCTGGAAATTACGGGGTGTCACAGTTTAACATGCTTATTAGGTGATAACATGATGATATTAAAATGAGTTGAGTTATTAGAATAATTGAAAAATGGATATTTGTCACAAGTTTCCATAAATAGAAACTTTGGTTATGAGATTTGCTCATAAACCTTGAAATTTGTTAAGTTGAGTTACCATGATAATGTCAAGAGTTCTAGGATCATGTTAGAACGAATTATTGTTGACTAGGATAATGTGTTATGTGAACTTTCTATATTTAGAAACTTTTGAACGCGAAACATGCTTAATCGTCTAAGTGTGACTATGTGCTATGTGATAACATGCTCATTTAGGTTAACTATGCATAATAGAATAATAGGAAAGTGATTTCTTGCATGACTTGCTTAATTTGGGAACTTTCCTAATAAAGGAACTTACTATAAATAGTAAGTTACCCTACGGGTGCAACTATGGTATCCGCGCACTTCACACGACACTAAATTGCACGTTACACGATCACTTGAACTAAAACCATCACCAACGGGTCGTTAGGTCAAACACGGTCAACACGGTAAAACTTGGTCAACACGACCCACATAACAACTTAGAGTTTTTTGGACACAAACACGGTCCTGTGAGACCCACATGTATGTGAACACAAACTTATAACACCTATGTGATATAGGTAACTGCTAGCCGGTGTGCTACTCCGTTCTCGTAAGAACGCACTCTACACAAACTTAGGTGAGTTTACGGCCCCACTTTTACTCTTTAACTGTTTTGTAAACTTTTGGGGTGAGAATACAATGCAATTGTTTTGGATATATGACTAGTATGTTGTAAAACCATTTTGAGTGTAACTATTATCGCATTAAGCCCTCACGTATCCTTACCGTTAGTTGTGTAACAAACGAGTCGTTATTACATAGAACTACTGGGTTTGACTAGCCCCACTCGGCACCAATGTTGACTGGAGGTCATAACGAGTGTAAAATCGATGTTGATGCCGGGTTCAACGATGACCCGGGGAGGCAAACGGAAACAGTCGAGTTTCGGTAAGATGAAATAACACACTCACGGATCGTAGATCCACAAAACAACTTAACATACCCAGTATATGTCTGTTTACTGATTTTCTGTCTGTCTAAACATGTGAACTCACCAACTTTATAGTTGACACTTTTTCGCATGTATTCTCAAGTAACTAATGGATTTCAAGCTAGGATGCGCACGAGGATGTACTAAGGAGTTTGACTTACATATAGACTCTAATCCTAGGCTTGTTTTGTTGGATTTTAAAACAACTATCATTCTGTACTGTTTGTTTACAACTTACATTTTCCGCTGAAACTTTTATTTTATTATGCTATTGTAAACATTTTCCGCTGCGTGTTATTGAAACCTGTGTTATTTTACAAAAACTGCATGTTGTGTAACTCATATAGAGTTGTTCTATATGACCATGAGCTGTGATCCTGGCCACGTCACACCCGAGCGGTCTGACATCGCACGTGGGAATTTGGAGGTGTGACAGTGTTAGATCACATCGATGGTTCGCCACTGCCTGCCGAAAGTTCCGCCGGATACCCCGCATGGAAGAAACTTGACGCCATTGTTCTACAATGGATATACGGGACTCTCTCAGACGATTTGTTTGATCGTGTTTTGACCGATCGCTCTACTGCCCATGAGGCTTGGCTGCGAGTCGAGAACTTGTTCTTAAACAACAAAGGTTCACGGGCAGCCGCGCTACAACACGAACTCTCTACCATTTCCCTCACCGCCATGCCCTCCATTGAAGCTTACTGTCAACGCATCCGTGAACTAGCGGACCAATTCACGGCAGTCGATTGGCCGATTAACAACACGCAACGGGTTATCTACCTTGCTAGAGGCTTACCCCGAGAATACGATTCCATCGGGTGTAGTCTAAACCGGAAGCTTCCACCATGGGAAACCGCGTGTGACGAACTTCAATCCGAGGTTTGGCGCCTTGCTGCTCGTGATTTGGTATCTCCAACACCCCAAGCACCCATTGTTGCAGATGCTGTCACCAAACACAATCCTGGCCATGAACAACAGTCCCGAAGATCTTCTGGTTCCCGCCGCAATAACCAACGCAACACCAATAGATCCGTCACTCGCGCCCCTATCCAACAGTGCTCACCGACTCCACCGGCTCAACAACATCCGGCTCCCTACCTGTATTAGGCCCACCTCCATATTGGGCTCCACCTTGTCGATATCCGACACAAGGTTGGGCTCAACCTTGGCCTCAGCCTCACCAAACATCAAACAGGAATGTGACTCCCAATTCAGCCTCTACTATGTCACAAACCCAAGCCCAAGCCCACTTGGCTGAGGTAGACCCACTTGAGCCAACTCAGTTAGCAGATGCGGTCCAAGCACTGTCTTTGGATTCCGGGGACTTGGATGATCAATGGCATTTTGATACAGGTGCTTCATACCACATCACGAACAATCAGGGTAAACTCTCCACTTTTTCTACATATTCACCAATAGAGTCAATATTTGTAGGTAATGGCAATAAAATTCCAGTCCTTGGCACCGGTAACTCTACCATTCCTACAACCACAAAATCACTCCACCTAAAATCAGTTTTGTTTAACCTTGACATTATTAAAAATCTCATTTCAGTCCGGAAGTTCAATATTGATAATTACACGTCTATTGAATTTGACACGTTTGGTTTCTCTTTGAAGGATTTCAAGGATGTCACAATCATGAGTCGTCACAATAGCACAAGTGATCTCTACCTGCTCACCAAAAATGCTTCCGCTGCCACTGCTTGTTTAATTCAAAATAAAGACTCCTTGTTTTGGCACAATCGTCTTGGACATCCGGGACAACCAATCATGGAATTTCTTCGTTCAAAAAATTTTATTTCTTGTAATAAGATAGAATTGCCTTTTGTTTGTCATGCTTGTCAATTGTCAAAACATAAACGATTTCCTTTTTCGGATTCTATTAATCGTGCTTTATTACCATTTGCTATTTTGCATTGTGATTTATGGACTTCACCAATTTTAAGTTATGCAGGTTACAAATATTATATGGTTCTAACGGATAATTTCACACAATATACGTGGGTTTACCAGCTAAAATTTAAATCCGAAACATTTGACAAATTTGTTCACTTTCATAAATATATTGAAACTCAATTTCACATGAACATCCAAGTGTTTCAATGTGACATGGGCGTTGAATTTGACAACACCAATTTTAAAAACTTCATCGTTACAAAGGGCATCCAACTTCGTTTTTCCGTGCCCACACACCTCTCAACAAAACGGGAAGTCCGAACGCATGATTCGTCGTTTAAACGAAATCATGTTCACCTTACTTACTCACGCCTCCCTCCCATCGAATTTTTGGGTCGAAGCCCTTCACACCGCCTTGATTCTTCACAACATTCTCCCTACAAAACTTCATAAAAAATCTATCACCTACCACTCACAAATTGGCCCCCCGATCTTCTCCATGTGTTTTCCTTGGGTACCCGGCAAACTACCGTGGCTATCGGTGTCTTGAAATTTCAAGTGGTAAAACTATCTTCTCTAGACACGTTAACTTTGATGAGTCCACTTTCCCTTATCACAACAAACACCAACCAACCCCCACACATACGTTCCTTGATCCATCTCCTTTGATCTTCACTCAAACCTCAAATCCTCTTACTACTCCAAATCCTCCACTTGCTAATTCAACAAATAATTCATCTTCTGTTCCCACCTTTCCAACCGACCCATTACCTCAAGGCCCACCTCCATCTCACTCACACATATTCCCAACAGACCCATTACCGCCCACCAACAACCATCAAAATCACCCAGCTCCTCTTCCGCCCCAACCTGCTATTCAAATGCCCTCCACTGGCTCCATGCCCAGCCACCCCATGCAAACCCGTTCCAAATCTGGAATCTTCAAATCTCGTACCCTACTATCATTACATACAGAAACTTCCTCATCTTTGTCTCCACTTCCAAAATCACACCTCACTGCCCTTACTGACCCAAACTGGAAAATTGCCATGCACAACGAATATGATGCTCTATTGGCAAACAATACGTGGGAACTAGTACCGAGACCTCCAAGCTCACCCATTATTCGGTGTATGCAGGGGCGGCCCTGAGAAATTAGGTGCCCAGGACGAGTCGGGGAAAAAAGGCCCCTAACGCATTCAAAGTTCTTGACCAAGCGGGGGTCAAGGGGGCCGCGCCCCCTTGCGGGGTCCTAGGGGCAGCGCCCCTGGCGGGGTCCAAGGGGCAGAGCCCAATTTCTTGGGATTTTGAATTTCAATTTCTTCCGTATTTTACCTAAATCAGTCATTCAATAATCAGTAAACTGTAAATCCATGGGCCCAATTTCTTGGGATTTTGAATTTCAATTTCTTCTTGAACGTGAGCGTCCATGGAGCCGGTTAGGATAAAGGGCTTTTGAGAAATGAAATGGGCCCATAAATATATTTAACTGAGTTATTTGTTACTCAAAACCGTGTAATACTCGGGTTTATAACCTAATATATATATATAAATACATATATAAAAATGTGCCCCTCAAAAAATTGGGCCCGGGACGGAGGTCGGGTTTGCCCCTCCCCCGGGCCGCCCCTGGGTGTATGTGGTTGTTTAAACACAAGTTTTAAGCTGATGGCTCGTTGGAACGTTACAAAGCTAGGCTTGTGGTTAACGGTAAAAGTCAGACGGTAGGCGTGGATTGTGATGAAACCTTTAGTCCCGTTGTAAAGCCTACAACTATTCGGACGGTCCTTAGTATTGCAGTAACAAATTCTTGGCCTTTACGCCAAATGGACGTAAAAAATGTGTTTCTTCACGGCCACTTGAAAGAAACGGTTGACATGTTTCATCCGCCGGGGTTTGTTTCTAATACACAACCGAAACATGTATGCAAAATCAACCGTTCACTATATGGTTTAAAGCAAACCCCAAGGGCTTGGTAACACCGTTTCGCGACATACATAACCAAATGTGGCTTCAAAAGTAGCATATGTGATACGCCATTATTTGTCTACAGAAAAGGTACTCAAATGGCCTACTTATTACTCTATGTGGACGACATTATCTTGACAGCATCGAGCAACGATTTACTACGACGTTAACCGAACCGATGAACACACCTGTTTAGGACATTATATCAATTCTTAGTATTTTCATTGGAAAAGATTTGAGATTAAATTATAACATATTGGTATATCAGATACGTAATATTTAGGAAAAATATAGTGGTTACTGATAATGTTAAAGAATAATTTGTTCGTTAAAATATAGTAATTGATAATTAGTTGCTAATTTATTGAGACCTTATTTGAGAACAAGTTTTAATCACAAATAAGAATGTGTTATAAGATTTCAAGAAGAAAGCCTACTGGAAACAAAATTTAATTTGTAAATATATTCAGTGTATATAGCGAATCACGCTATATTGGAGAATTGTCTTATGTTTGTAACATATAGGGAACATATTAAGGACTGAATACCAGTTTTCAATGTTTTAAAAAATTGATAATATGGAGATTAAGGTCATGAAATAGATATATAAGAATTTGATGTGTAATATCTACAATTGGTCTCTTAGTTATAGTAGATATATTTGACCATGTTGTAGGACTCTTACAATCCAATATGAGCATGTACGTCTATATAGTTTTGATAGCTTTGGATTACCATATTTCTAGTACGAATTGGGTCCGGTTTTGAATATGATCTTAAAATTTTTCAAATCCAAAAAATTTGATCCAAATAACCTATTATCTGACTTGATGAACAGTTCTAGAGTTTTAAGTGAGATACCTTTCAAACTTAAAAAGAAATGAAAATAATTGAGAATTACTTTACAAAAAAAATATTAATCCTTAATAAAAAAAAACACAGAGAACCAATATAATCCTTTTTATACAATTGGTAAAATATCATATCAAATTTATTTTAAGTTTTTAACTATATATTCGGTTCGGTCCATCACATCATTCACATGTCATGTGTTTCAAAAATTTAACCCCTAAATTGGCGCCATTTCCCTCCCGCTCCGCCTAAATTGCCCCTAATTTTAACCCATGTTAATATTTTAGTCTCTGTTGGTGACGTCAAAGGAGGTTTTGTTTACGTGAAACATATGCTATTCTTGAGGCCGCGGGTTTAATTCTATTAGATTATGGGGTATGCCCTTTGGTTCAACCACTTTACGTATGCATCATGTAAGCGTCACGTAGGCATCCATCACAACCACCCACCCTATCAAAAGTGGTGGAAATGCCCCTTGGTCTAACCATGATGTCATTTTTTAAAAAAAAAATTAAATAACTAGATATAATTAATTATAAATTAAAAAATTACATAAAATTATAAATAAACATTACAAATTAATAAAAAAAGGCTAATTATCTCTATATTTATTTCGAATTTTTTCTTTCTCCCGCTCTGCAATTTCACAGTCGATCTCGGTTAAGTGGTCGGTGTTGGTGAATAGAAATTGTAACTCTACCAACAGTTGACGTTCCCATTTTCATTCGTTAAAGTCACTGATTCATTGAGATAAGTTTTCCATTCCTTCGATATAATCCGGGATCGTTTGAGATGAAGAGCACCGTCTCGCTTTTGCTCGGTCGGCCTTTGCACGATCTCTCCCAATAGGACGGGTCAAATCCTCTATCTCGTCGTCTTCTTCTTCTTCATCGAGCTCGTTTAGATTTATTTGAACTCAAACATCCAACGAGCCGGGGCTATTGATAGACGATGCTTTTAATCGTTTTGAGGTCGAGGGTTGAACAGTGGGAGTATTTTTGTGTGTTGAACGTGGTTTATATATGTAATTTTTTTTAGGTTGGCAACGGTCGAATTGGCAACGGTCAAGAAGAAGAAAGGGAGAGGCGTGGCTGTGGCCACGCCCAAGCCACCAACGCCTAGGGGGCGGTGTTCCACCTTCATCCACGCCTAGCCACGCCCCTTCCCACCCAGCACACCCCACCGTCTTAGTAGTGCTGTAGTTCTTCTATGTGAGTTTCTGTTCAATGATTTCTTTAATTTAGCCTTATATTTTGCCGAATTGTGAGAATTTTATATGATTGGGATGGTTGTATATTTTTTTTGAACGACGAAGATCTCAATCGTGTGAGCTTGCTATTTCTAGGCTCCACAGCCACCCCAGGAGGAAACCCCACTAAGAAAACCCCTGACCCCTTAGACTTCTTTTTCGTTGCAGGAGGGTTTCGAATCCGAGACCTCTCATTTGAAAGAATCCCGGGGTACCGCTGAGGCATTGCCTCGTTGATATTGGGATGGTTGTACGAACTAAAAATTAAGCAAGGAAGGAGATTTTTAATTAAAAGCCGCCGATAAATCTTAATTGGGATCTAAACTGATGTTATACATTTTGTTTGATGTTTTAAATAAGATAACTAATTTCATAATGTTGTTTATTGATTCGTCTCTATCAGCTCTCATTATTTTGCAGGTATATGTTTGTTTTAATTAAGTTGATTTCATCATTGGTAATGCGGTTCATTCGTGACGGAGTACTTATATCATCATTGGTCGAGTTTTTTTAATTGGGTGACATTGTGTACGACACATGTTAGGTTATTTTTTTACTATTATTAGATGCTTACAAATAAACAATGACATTATTTAAATAAATAATATAATTCATTTTTCTGTAGTTTTATTTGTTGATCCTATGTTTGTGTTTTTTTATGCTATGTTTTACAACTAAGCACGATCGATTTTTTTGTATGACGGTCATATTTACAATAAGTACACTTTAGGGTTTTATATTGAGGTGACAATCTTTGTGTCATATTTTTATAATTGTATTTTGATATATGAGTTCATGTCTTTGTTTTGATATTCGTAATTGTAACGGACTTTTCGTTGTAACGCACTGTGTTTTTGTTTTACATTAGAACTACGGCAAAAATGATAAATATGGTGCGAACCGCTTAAAAAAAGTATAAGAACTGTTGAAAGTTAGTTGTTACTTTTGTAATTCCAAATAAGTGTAGGGTGTGTTTTGTAATAAGTGAAAAGTGTTGTGTTAGTATAAATTGGGAAGTCAGATCTTGTATTAGATAGAGCTTTCAATAATAATCTCAATTTCTCAAGTTGTTATTCTGTTAACCATCTTAAACTGAAATTCTTGGTACCTGGCTTCAATTGGTATCAGAGCGAAGGTCAGTTGTGATCTAGCTCGTCGATTGATCCGAAGGATTGGATTTGAATCCACGATACGCGAAGATTGAAAATGGTGGTTCAAGGACAAGGTGGAAATCAAGTGGTGACTGTGAGAGAGAATGCATCGATCAGTTTGCAGTGTCCGATTCTTACAGCGACGAACTGCACGATCTGGGCGGTGCGATTGAAGGCGATCTTCAATGTGCATGGCCTATGGGAGGTCATAGAGTATCCAGAAGGTGCCAACGTTGATGTGAAGAAAAACAACACTGCAATTGCTTACTTGTATCAAGCAATGCCGGAGGATATGGTGTTGCAGGTGGCGAAATACAACACAACAAAAGAAATTTGGATTTCGCTCAAATCCAGATTTGTTGGGATCGATAGAGTCAAGAAAGCTCGACTACATTGAAATGTAATCCTATTGGGTTAAAATGGGTGTATAAGCTAAAAGGGATACTAAGGGGAACATTACGAAATATAAAGCAAGATTAGTTACTAAGGGGTATGTTCAGAAGTTTGGTATAGACTTTGAAGAAGCTTTTGCGCCAGTGGCTAGAATAGAAACAATAAGGTTAATTCTTGCATTGTCTGCTCAAATGGGATGGAAGGTGTATCATGTTGATGTGAAAGTTGTGTTTCTTCATGGTGAACTGAAGGAAGATGTATATGTAAGACAGCCAGAGGGTTATGTAAAAAGGGGAGCTGAGAATCAGGTTTACAAACTGTCTAAGGCGTTATATGGCCTTAGGCATGCACCAAGGGCCTGGAATTTGAGACTAGATGAAGTCTTAAAAGGTTTGGGTTTTAAGAGATGTCAAAGAGAACAAGCTGTGTATGTGAAGAATGAGGATGGCTTGCATTTGATTATTGGTGTGTATGTGGATGATTTACTAATAACTGGTTGTGATAAACATGAAATTGATTTGTTAAAGAAGCAGCTGAAGCAAAAGTTTGAAATGAAAGATTTAGGATTCTTATGTTATTACTTGGGAATTGAAGTGTTGCAGAATGATGAAGGAATATTGATCAAACAGTCTGCTTATGCTAAGAAGTTGGTGAAATTGGCAGGTATGGAGGAAAGTAATGATACTAAGGTACCCATGGAACATGGTTTGAACTTATATAAGGACGAAGAAAGTACAGATGTAGATCCAACTGAGTTTAGAAGGCTGGTGGGGTCATTGAGATACTTGACACAAACCAGGCCGAATATTAGTTTTGCAGTTGGTTACATAAGTCGCTTTGTTGGGTCTAGAAAAGTCAAGATCGACGGTTAATTTGGATAGATGGAATGTAAACAAGAAGTATTATGTATTTGTTGATTATGGACAACGAGTCACCGCACGAGCCACTAAAAACTCAAGTTTACGAAGACACCTGATGACCAAAAGACCTGAAGACCACAACAAATGATAGAGCTTCATTTAATATTTATTATTTATTATCATTTTGTTGTATTTGTTGTATTTGTTGTATTTAGGGTTTTAGGTCATGTGACACTATAAATAGAGATTATTCTCATTTGTAGAAAAATAACACAGACAAGAGAGTGTGTGAGGGTGTGTTTCAATGTAATCCTGAGAGAGCTCTCCCCCATGAACTCCATGGATTCTTTATCCATGGAGTTTGAGAGCATGTGAGGGGTAGGTAATGTAATCTTGTTGACTAATGAATCTTATTTCTTTACATTGTTAGTCATTACATTACGTCTCAGATTTGTTCTTGGTTGTGTTCTTCAACATCTTCACCCATCTTCAAGACTTTTCTCTGTTCAGAAATGGTTAATCTTCACAAATCGGGTAGGTCCTATTCCGCAACCGTTTTTACACGCTTTATGCAGAGTCCTAAGGTGATTCATTTGAAGGCTGTTAAGCATTTGATCAGGTATGTCAAGGGAACAATTCATTTTGGTATTTCATATAAAAGAGATGGTGGAGGTAGTCTTGTGGGCTACAGTGATAGTAATCATTTGACAGATACAAATGATGGAAGAAGTACTTCTGGGAATGTCTTTTATTAAAATGGTTCTGCAGTTTCTTGGCAATCACAGAAGCAACAAACGGTTGCTTTATCAAGTTGTGAGGCAGAGTTTATGGCTGCTACTTCCGTTGCGTGTCAGGCCATTTGGTTACATGGTTTACTTGAAGAATTAACTGGTCTAAAGCAGGATATTGTGACTCTTTTTGTAGATAATAAGTTAGCTATCGCGTTAATGAAAAATCCTGTTTTTCATGGTAGATCTAAGCACATTAACACGAGGTATCATTATATTAGAGAATGTATAGAAGCAAATCAAATTCGAGTTGATTTTATTTCTGGAAGTCTGCAGCGTGCTGATGTGTTGACAAAAGCTTTGGCAAGGGTTAAGTTTTTTGAGATGAGGTTTTTGCTTGGTGTTGAAGAGCTTGCTGAAGAGATTTGGAATTAGGGGGGAGTTTGTTGAAAGTTTGTTGTTACTTTTGTAATTTCAAATAAGTGTAGGGTGTATTTTATAATAAGTGAAAAGTGTTGTGTTAGTATAAATTGGGAAGTCAGATCTTGTATTAGATAGAGCTTTCAATAATAATCTCAATTTCTCAAGTTGTTATTCTGTTAACCATCTTAAACTGTAATTCTTGGTACCTGTCTTCAAGAACCGCTTCATTATTTGTTAACAATCGCTGAAAAAGAATAAAATAAAAATTGTTTTTCCAAAACCGGTGTAAAAAATTAATATATATTAAAAAGAAAGTGGCAAATGGATATTTAAATCTCTTTTTTAGATTTTTGCCACTAACCTTGTAAGACTGTGATATGCCCTGTCGTGAGGGCGTGGCTGGGTGGTGGAACACCGCCCCCCTTGGTCGTTTATGTGTTGGGTGTGGCTGTGGCCACCCCTCTCCCCTCGTTTGATTTTCCTGTTTTTGACCGTTCTCTCCAACATGGCGCATTTGATAAAGTGGGTGGTCGTGATGGATGCCTACGTGACGCATACGTACAGTGTTTGGGGCTAAGGGACATACCCATAATCTAATGAATACAAAATCTTTTACTGTCAGAAGATTTTCTTTTACCCACTGTCTTTCCAAAACAGTAACATATCATGTATTACAGAGAAGATATATCCATTTTCATTCAGTACTTTCCCACATGTCTTTCTTTCTCTGTCTTTTTGTTTAGGTTATCTTTCTTCTTGATGAGTGTTTGAAGCTTGAAGGTTTGTTACCCTTCTTCCTTCCATCTCAGTTACAATAGTAGTTTGACCGTCACCAGGCTCTTTTCTTGCCAAAAAATGTTTAGGAAACGTAACCCGAAACGTCCCAAGTAACCGGATACGTTTCCGAGACGGGTACGAAGACCTCCAAGGCGTTTCCATGCTTTCGAGCTCGATGGTTTACTCCATAGGTTCTTGAATGGATTATTATTATTATTATTATTTTTTTACCAAAGGCTATGCTTCTTTGGTTTTTGTTGTGTTTTGTTACCACTCGATCCTTGCTTAAATATGGGTTGTATTGATGAAATTAGGGTTTGCTTTATTTTACGCACATCTTCAATTGATGAGTACAAACTCTAATTACCAGTAGCCTCCTATTGTATCACTTTGACTGTTCTTCTAACATACGTTTTTAACAATTTCGGTTTATATATTTTCCTAATGTTATAAGCCTTTTTTTGTGTTACTTAATTGATATTTCTTACTGTTTATATATGTTCACAGGTAGTGTTATCTGATTCTTGCAGTTTTTACATTATTTGGTTATCCATCTGCATCATCTACAAGGTATTACTTCATGTTTAACTGTCATAGTGTAACTTTTAGGGAAAAAATTACTTTTATTTAGCTTATGGTGTTTTTAGATATCATACTTTTGCTTTAGTTATAGAATATAATACTATTTTATTACAACTTTTATGAAGTTTCTAGGGCTTATGTGTAGGATTTAACAACCGCATGAAAGATGCCAAATCTAACAACCCATTAGTATGTTACCTTGATTTTGAACTAACAATGGAGTTTGTTTAGAGTTACAACTAAAACAAAATTTAGACATGTAACCATCGCCCCACTACTTTACCTTGACCTACTCAACCTGCATAAACCTATGTTTTTTGTCATCACTTAAAATCTTGCTAAAAATCGACCCGTCCCACAGCGAAGCGCGGGTCGTAACCCTTGTTATTGTTAAACCCATATATTTGAAAAAGGAAGTTCTGGCTAGAAAATGAATGACAAGGGTTTTGAAAATTTGACAATTTTGCATACAAATTACTCTTTTTTATATTTGTTAGGATTCGATTCAAATGCAAAAGATTTTTGCATGCGAAAGCCGAAATGTACGAGTTTGTGTGATTTTATCTTGGAAGTGTTAATTGGTTTGCATGATAAACCATATGGATGAGAACTTATCACACATATAAAGTCAGCGTAATAATTTCATTTGTATATGATAACTTTGCGTCCACATAATATTACCAGGCAGAAACTATTAACACTAACATAATAAAATCAGATAAACAACATGCACTTTGCAAACTAAAAGCATTTTGTAGTTTGAGTTTTTTTTATATATGTGTATGTATGTATGCGCGTGTGTACATTTGCGTGTGTGTACATATGCATATATAAAGGATAAATTTATTAATAACTCATACTTTTTGAACTAACCCAATAACTTATTCTCAATGATGAATAAATCATCAATTGCAACAAGATATGGTATCATTTGTTAACTTTCTTTCTTTTTTTTTTAATTAGAAAAGGATATTTTGGACTTTACTTATCTAAAAAAAGTTTATACCTTTGATTTTACAACATATGGAAACATTTTTTACATCAATATAACAAGGATATAATACATAAATGTGTGATTACAACAATGTAAAAAGATAGTTATATTAATATTATTTACCAGTAACAATTTTTTTATGTTGTAAATGCTTGCATATTTTTATAAGTTAAATTGTAATATTATATTAATGTAAATATGGACGTCTGAGAAACTAAAAAAATGTTATCGAAATTAAAACGGAATTAAAGATAAAAATGTGGCGAGTTTAATCATGTACTTTTATGAAATAAAATATCTTGTTTAAATATATTGTATAAAAACTTGTATATTTTTTAAGATAAGTAAAGTACAAAATACCATTTTTAATTAAACAATAAGATTGACATATGACATCATTTTGTAGCATTTGATTAGCTTTATCATTGAGATTTAGTTATTGGGTTAGTTCAAAAAATGTGACTTATATTTGGTTCCAATTCATATATATGTGTATATGTGTGTGTAGGGTTGGATCTAATAATAAGATCTTTGCCTAAAAAGAGTAAGAATCAATAGGAATTTGACATGTGATATGTTAAAAACATAAAAACAAAAACTAGCATGAAAAACAAAATTCAGTAAAATAAAAAAATCCAGTACAAATAATAAAAAATCCAGTGCAAAAAGACAAAAATCTAGTACAAAAATATATTCTACAAAAAGATATAGAAAGAAAAAGAATCCAGTGCAAAGAAATTAAAAACTAATACAAAAAAAATATGTTATACATTAAATTATCCTTGATTCATATTTTAGCATGTCACATGTCAAACTCTTATTAATTCTTACTTTTTTAGGCAAAAATCTCTTATTATTTGATTATTCTTATATATATACAACAATTATATGATATAAATGCAGATCATAGACAATATTGAGTGTGTATATATGTAACAATTATATGTTATAGGTGCAGATCATAGACAATGTTGTGTGTATATATATGGAAGAATATGTATTTTATTTGCAAACAGAACCATAAATCATTAACCACCATTAATTTGCATATTAGCCCCTAGGGTATCAACCTCCATCAAACTAAAGACCTCAAGTATGGACAATCAACACATATAGTCCAAATAAAATGTTAGAAACTGTGATTTTAGTTTGATGTTTGTAGTAAATTTTAGACAAATTTTGCTATTATCCATTGTGTTAGTCTCTTTATTTCAATTTGATGTTTGTAGTAAATTTTGGACAAATTTTGCTATTACCCATTGTGTTAGTCTCTTTATAGAAAATTTTACCAAACAAATTTTGCTATTACCCTAGTACTACTGTTTCAATTATGAAGACGATTTCAATTCTGAAGGCCAAATCCCTGGTATTTTTAGTTTGATGTTTGTAGTAAATTTTAGACAAATTTTGCTATTACACTGTGCTCACCATTTGCTTGTGGAAATGCCGGCCTTGGAATGAAGATTATATTTTTTCATGCGATTGCAACTTGTGAAAATACATTGAGAAAATACATGCACACACATTGCAGTTTGTAGGGGTAAATTGGTCATTTTGTTCTTAAATTGCAACTAATTCATGATTGATTGTTCAAAATTGACAATTTAGCGTTCAGGTAATCAGAAAAAAAGATTATATTTTTCTGTTATTTATAAATACATATAGGCTTATGCTACTTTTTTAATTGAATTTGCAGGGTTTTTTGCTTCGCTATGAAAGGGGTGAGTGTTTTCTCATTGATGTTTTGTAATGATATTTTTCAAATGTTTTGTAACATTTTGATTGTGTATTAATTCAGAAAGCAGGAACGAGCTTTGATATTACCAGCCCTTGGAAGGTGGATCCTAGGGTTCTAAGAAAACTTGAAGGATCTTTTTTTCATTCTATTGCGAATATGAAAGCTTATAAACAATGTCATGTATTTCAAGGATTCATTAAGGATTGTTATGATACAACCACAAGGACATTCACATTTGGCTCAGACAGAAATATTCGATTATACTTTGGCCTAGAAGATGTTTATGCTTTATCAGGGATGCCAGTTGATGGGAAACCAATTATCTGCGATGATATCCCTACGGAAAAGCTTTGCATGGATATGCTTGGCTCTTATAAACTATGTGGTGGAAAAAAAATGCAGATCTCTAAAACTTGGCTAAGACAAACTTTTGAGGCAGTTCCAGAAGACTTAACAGACCTGGAGCTTACATACCATGTACGAGCATATTTACTCTACCTAATTGGAACCAAGATTCTTCCTAATAGTGATAACTCTATTTATTTCCCTGCCTATTGGCTTCAATTTTTAGAAAATGTGAATGCTTTTGGATTAAACAGTTTTGCATGGGGCGTTGCTGCCCATTGTCTTTTGACTTCAACCATCAGCAGCAACACCAGTGATGGTTTCTTGGGACCATCATGGCTCTATGAGGTATTCTATGAACTCCGACTTTGACTTTATTTTATAAACCATTTTTATGATTATTCTGACTTTATATTATAAACTCATGAGATGTTTTTTTTTTGGAAAACTCGTTAGATGTTTTTTTGTGAAAGAATTCCCAAAATAAACGATATTTTCTTGGGGGTGGACTTATCTGACGAGCCAGAGAAGAAAGACATCCCTCTTCATGAGTACTATTGCCGACGTATGGCAGGTCCAGGCCGACGAACAAATAAAAAATTTGATTTGAAGAAAGACTTGGTGGAAATCCGGCACAACATGACAGATGAGGTATGTTTTTTGCAAATCCCCTTTTTCATCATCGTTTTCAACACAGATGAGGTAGTTCAAGTCGTTAACGGTTATTTCAGGATATAGTCTTGACGCCATATGATGATTACCTTTCATATAGACCCCAAAGAATCTTTTTTTCCCGCACTGTTTTAATAAACTTTGACAAGCTACAATATCATGAGCCTGAAAAGGCCCCCCGACAGCTGTCAATTGAAAATCTAGAAGAAGTGGGTGACCAGGAACATCTACAGAGGAAGATGGCTAGGGGGACGACGCAAAGAAATTATTGCAAAAGATATGCAAAGTACATAAAAATGTGGAAAAATGAAAGACATTTAGAAAAAAATTGTATTAAGGACACCTCTCTCTCTTTTGCACTTCCACTCTGTCCAGAACAAAGAAGTACCGGAGGTAATATTCATATAAATACCTTTTATATCGGTCAATCACACCTAAAATATTTGCATACATATTTGACATTTTTATACTTTGCAGATGAAATGATAGAGGAGGAATATAAATATGAACCATCTTCCCCCTTAACTTTCACCGGAGAGAGAGTAGTTACTCTAACCATGTCTTTTTTTTTTTTTGTTTTCCAAAATGTTTAGACAACTAAATATTTTTATGTAGGAATATGAAGAAACAGAAGGATTGGATGATGATGAGACTTTGAGTGTGTACATCGAAGGGAACAAGAGGCCCGTTTCTGATCGATCCGCATCAATACAATTATTCATGTCCCCCATAACCCACACCACCAATCCATTAACAAATGGAGAGGAAGATGGTAATTCTTTTGAAAAATGATATTTAAAAGTTTAACTTTTTTTTTTCAACACTTTATTTTCTTAAAACAAATGTTGTCATTAATGTTGATTTGTAGTTGATGTTGGCCATAATGATGATTCATTTCAAGAAATCCCATATACTGGCTGTAATGATGATTCATTCCAAGAAACCCCAAATGCTGGCATTAATGTTGATGATATAGTTGGTGCTAATCGTAATGATGATTCATATAAATACCTTTTTATATTGGTCAATCACACCTAAAATATTTGCAAACATATTTGACATTTTTATACTTTGCAGATGAAATGACAGAGGAGGAATATGAAGATGAACTATCTTCCCCCTTCACTTTCACCGGAGAGACAGTAGTTACTCTATCCATGTCTTTTTTTTTGTTTTCCAAAATGTATAGACAACTAAATATTTTTATGTAGGATTATGAAGAAACAGAAGGATTGGATGATGATGAGACTTTGAGTGTGTACATCGAAAGGAACAAGAGGCCCGTTTCTGATCGATCCTCATCAATACAATTATTCATGTCCCCCATAATCCACACCACCAATCCATTAACAAATGGAGAGGAAGATGGTAATTCTTTTGAAAACTGATATTCAAAAGTTGAACTTTTTTTTAAACACTTTACTTTATTTTCTTAAAAAAATGTTGGCGTTAATGTTGATTTGTAGTTGATGTTGGCCATAATGATGATTCATTTCAAGAAACCCCATATACTGGCCGTAATGATGATTCATTCCAAGAAACCCCAAATGCTGGCATTAATGTTGATGATATAGTTGGTGCTAATCGTAATGATGATTCATATAAATACCTTTTTATATTGGTCAATCACACCTAAACTATTTGCAAACGTATTTGACATTTGTATACTTTGCAGATGAAATGACAGAGGAGGAATATGAAGATGAACTATCTTCCCCCTTCACTTTCACCGGAGAGACAGTAGTTACTCTAACATTGTCTTTTTTTTTTGTTTTCCAAAATGTTTAGACAACTAAATATTTTTATGCAGGATTATGAAGAAACAGAAGGATTGGATGATGATGAGACTTTGAGTGTGTACATCGAAGGGAACAAGAGGCCCGTTTCTGATCGATCCGCATCAATACAATTATTCATGTCCCCCATAACCCACACCACCAATCCATTAACAAATGGAGAGGAAGATGGTAATTCTTTTGAAAGCTGATATTCAAAAGTTTAACTTTTTTTTTAACACTTTACTTTATTTTCTTAAAAAAATGTTGGCATTAATGTTGATTTGTAGTTGATGTTGGCCATAATGATGATTCATTTCAAGAAACCCTATATACTGGCCATAATGATGATTCATTCCAAGAAACCCCAAATGTTGGCATTAATGTTGATGTTATAGTTGGTGAATCGTAATGATGATTCATATAAATACCTTTTTATATCGGTCAACCACACCTAAAATATTTGCAAACATATTTGACATTTTTATACTTTGCAGATGAAATGACAGAGGAGGAATACGAAGATGAACCGTCTTCCCCCTTCACTTTCACCGGAGAGACAGTAGTTACTCTAACCATGTCTTTTTTTTTTTGTTTTCCAAAATGTTTAGAGAACTAAACATTTTTATGTAGGAATATGAAGAAACAGAAGGATTGGATGATGATGAGACTTTGAGTGTGTACATCGAAGGGAACAAGAGGCCCGTTTCTGATCGATCCACATCAAAACAATTATTCATGTCCCCTATAACCCACACCACCAATCCATTAACAAATGGAGAGGAAGATGGTAATTCTTTTGAAAACTGATATTCAAAAGTTTAACTTTTTTTTTCAAGACTTTACTTTATTTTCTTAAAACAAATGTTGGCATTAATGTTGATTTGTAGTTGATGTTGGCCATAATGATGATTCATTCCAAAAAACCCCAAATGTTGGCATTAATGTTGATGTTATAGTTGGTGCTAATCGTAATGATGATTCATTCCAAGAAGCCCCATCAAGGTCCTTATCAACATACAAAGCTAACGGAGAGGAGGAGGATGCTGCTAAAAAGTGTCAGAAAGGTTATAGAATTAGAAAATCAGTTGACAGGTTGAATCTGAATGATAAAGGGCTCAAGAAAAGAAAGAATGAAGAGGAAGATGATGCTGCGAAAAAGAACTATCCTCAATGTAGGAAAGGCTCTAGAAAAAGAACGAAACCAGATTTTTTTCGTCCGAGCTAATTTGAATGAACTCTTATTTTGGTTTTTATGTAAGTCGTATGCAATCCAACATGTATGGAAATTATCATGTAAATGTTATGGAATTTACTTGTAAAAATTCCTTTATTGTGTGTATTTGATGGATTCTGCGTGTATTATTGAAGGGGACACATTGAGCAATATAACAAGTGCAGACCAGAACAAACAAATACATGTGTTAATCGGTACAAAGCAATACTAGGCAATACCAATTAAATACAAACCAATACTAACTGGTACATATACGCATATGCAATATAAGCAGTACATAAACATATAAACAAGTACAACCAAATACAGTACACATTTACATGATAAACATATAAGCAGTAATAACCTAGGTATTAGTCTAGTATGTACTACTATTTCTGATAAAAATTATATATATATATATATATATATATATATATATATATATATATATATATATATATATATATATATATATATATAGGGGAAAAATCAAATAAAAAGTCTTTTTTGCCTAAGAAGGCTAAAAAGGATTTTTAAAACCTTCAAAACCGACCCAAACGAACTCCGATTGAACTCATTTCGATGACATTGGAATCGTCTCATCGAACCCTAAAATATTAGCTTTTAGGTTTTAGCTTTAACAAGTAGTTTTAGAATTTAGATTTTAGGTCTTGATTTTTAGCTTTTATGTTTTATCTTTATGTTTAAGGTTTGTTTTTAAAGTTTTGATTTTAGTATTTGGTTTTATTGTTTATGATTTAACGTTTGGGTTTTAGGGTTCGATAAAACGGTTCCAATGGCGCAAAAATGAATTCAATCGGAGTGCGTTTGGTTCGGTTTTTGAGTTTTTAAAAATCCTTCTTAGCCTTCTTAGGCAAAATAGACTTTTTAGGGGAACCTTCTCCTATATATATAGATTGATATAAAAAAATTTTGATATTCAATTTTTTATATCTAAATAAATTAATAAGCATGCATAAAAAGAAACTCTTCCCTACACTTGAGAGTATGAACGAGATAATTAGATCTATGTTAATATGTGAGTCTAATTTCTAAAAGTATCTGTTTACAAAGATAAGACAACTACAAGATTCTCAATAAAGACTAATAACCGGGTTATTACAGTTTGGCTGAAAACAAACTAGTACATGAAAGAGGGTCTCTGGAAAGAGACTAATAAACGATGTTAATAGCCATTTTCCTTTTTCTTGGTTTAGTTTTTATTTTAACCCTTTCTCAAACTTTAGCATTAGGTCCATATTTAGCCTAAACCTTATTATTCATTTAACAATTTCCCTTGTATAACATTAAGGAAGTGCTTTAGTGGTTAGAGTTGAGAAGAAACAACCTATATGTCTCAAGTTAAATCCCAACTAAAAGCAATTTTTTTTGGAGGTCACCGACCCGGTTGCTTGCGACCGCACTTTACTTGTTCTTCTTGGTTAGTCGGGTACTGGGGAGACCTAAGGGTTTTCCACGCAACTGGGTTCTCGCGGTTATAAAAAAAGTTTCATTTGTATATCAGGTTATTTATCTATTTATTTGTTTATTTTTTAGTTTGTTTTAAATAAAAGTTGAAATATATACACATATATATACTTTATAATAAAAGAGTAACACTTTTATCACTTGTCACCTTTTTACACCACTATTGACACTTGTCACCTTCTTACATTATATTGACACATTTCAATTTCTTATTATTTTACTTAATTCTCTCTTTTATTAAATAATTATCTATTTTTTCTCTTATTAGACAAATTATTTCTCTTATTAAATAATTATAATACTAATAATAATTAATATATTATTTATTTTTTATTATAAAACACACTTAAATTTTTTTATAAAATATGAAATTTTCTAAAATCAAAATTTTTTAAATTAAGAAATATTCTATTTTCAAAAAAAAAAATTAATGTGAAAAACAAGTTATCTTAAAAAGTGATTTTTTTAAATAAAATATACTATAAAAAGTTTTCAAACAATGGGATTTTTATAAAAAAAATGACGTTTTTAATTTATTTAAAAATTGAAGAAATAAAATGATAGAAAACGGTACACTTTTGGTCTGTTATGTTTAACGTTATTTTTAAATTTAGTCATTTAACTTTAATAATTAAAAAAGTTATATTTTATATTATTGATTTATAAAAATTAATTTTTAATATAAATAGGGGTAGCTAAATTGGTGCTACTCTTTGCACTTGAGCTAGCAACTTTGTGTTGCTCTACGTGACTAAGATCGATCAAGTGATTCTACTACACTCTTGTTTCAGGTACAATTTTCGGGTTTTCGGTTAACTCCGGCAGTACATACTGCTTCGGCTGTTGTACCCTGGGAAACAGTCGAGTTCACCTGGGTGGCTCGAAATATGTTTTAAGGGACCTCTGTTGAACAGAAATCCTTAGCCACCGAACTCATTTCAATTCGTTTCATCTTGTGCTATATTTTTCTTGTAATTTTAAATTTTAGCACTTTTATATTTCTTGTAATAATTTATTTTACATTTTGTATTTCTCTGAATTTTAATTCGAGTAATTGAATAATAAAAGTATTTGTTTATTTTGTGAACGGTGTTCCTACAAGCTTAAAACAGATTTTAAAATCAACGTTCATAAGTTTGTGTTTTTAAAAATTATCGGATTACAAAACAGAAATATAAACTATTTAGTTTTGTACAAATATTTGTTTACCAAGAAATTTAAAATGTGTTTTTAAATTTTGTTTTTGGTAAACAAGTATTGTTTTCTTATTAATAAGAAAAATTCAAACATTTTGTTTTGGTTTTTTATAAACCATAACTGATTATTTTTTGTTTTGCTAATTGTTAACAAAGTTTGGTTTTATATAATTCAATTTGTTTTTGTGTAAACCAAAAGTTTTATAAACCATTTTGTTAACGCTTATTTAACGAACATATTCGAATTATTATTTTTTTTACTACGAGTTTTAGAAACTATAGTTATAATCGTTTATTTCTAATGAGCGTGTTAGAAAAAGGTTTTATGATATAAAAACTGAAAATTATAAAACGCTAAAAAAAATCGATATTGGGGTCGGTTTTGTGTAAACCATAAATCCTCAAATACTTGTCAAATTGTAGTAAAATTTGATTTTGGTTTTGTGTAAACCATACGGTTTTTTGTAAACCATGAAATATTTTGATAAATTAAACTTATCAAAGTTTAAGTTCTAAGTGACGGACTTGTAGTAACTGTAAGGGTGAACATCGTTATCTGAGTTTCCTGTCCAGGAAAGCAATTCGCATATATCCCAAACAACTGAGTGACCTGTCTTGCTTTCCTAGGGATTCTTAGAGAGAGTGTCTTAACATATTAGGCCAAAACAAGTCATGCAAATGCCACATGAACTCAAATACCTTTGTTTGAGTTAAAAAGTTAGTTTAAACTTTGGTTTTGTGTAAACCTTAATTTTGAAAATCTGACGTGCTTAGTTTGCATTTTCACTTTTGGTTGAGAAATGACAATTGTATCTGCTCAAACTTTAACACCTATGGGACCATTAGTTGGTAACAATGCTGCCCAAGCCGAGGGGATGACTCTTAGTGATACAAAAGCCAATATGGTGGAGCATGGTCAATCTTCCCATTGGTACAAAAAGAAAATTGACAATTACAAGGGCAAAGGCAAAGGCAAAAGCAAGGTTGTGGACCTTGGACCGAAAAAAGGTAGTGTGAAGAAGCAGGTTTTCCCTTTTAAAGGGAAATGCTACAACTGTGGTGATCTAGGTCATTGTGCTAATAAGTGTAAGGCTCCTAAACAGGACTTTGCACATATGGTTGAGGATGATATGCCTCTTGTTGCCATGATTTCTGACCTCACTGCTGTGATGGAGGAGGTAAACTCGGTGACTAAGGACACTAATGAGTGTTGGGTTGATACTGGTGCTACATGTCATGTATGTCATGATCGGAATCTCTTTAATACGTTTAAAGAGGTCACTGGTGATCAAAAGTAGTTCATGGGGAATGAAGCGACTGTCAACATCAAGGGTGAAGGCAATGTGATCTTGAAGTGGACTTCGGGGAAGGAGCTCACTTTGAGCAATGTGCTCTATGATCCTGAGATGCGCAAGAGTCTTGTGTCAGGAGGTTGCTCAATAAGCATGGTTTTCGTTTAGTTTTTGAGTCTAATAAATTTGTTTTAACTAAAAGTGGAACGGTTATTGGTAAGGGATATGCTCAAAATGGTATGTTCAAACTCAATATAATAGTTAAGAACATGAATGAATATGCTTATACTTCTATTTACTTGATTGAATCTTCTAATGTTTGGCATGGTCGTCTTGGTAATGTTAATTTCAATTTGATGCGACGTTTGATTAAATTAGATTGCATACCAAAATTTTCCATTGACTCAAAATACAAATGTAAAACATGTGTTGAAGCTAAACAAACAAGATCATGATTTAAATCAGTTGAAAGAATAACTGAACCCCTTGATTTAATTCACACGGATGTGTGTGATTTAAAATCAATTCCCACAAGAGGTGGAAATAAGTACTTCATCACGTTTATTGATGATAGTACAAGATATTGCTATGTATACTTACTTAAGAGTAAGGATGAAGCAATTGACAAGTTTGTCTTGTACAAAAATGAAGTTGAGAATCAACTAAATAAAAAGATAAAAGTTTTAAGGAGTGATACAGCAGGTGAATATGTTTCACCATTTGCTGAAATTTGTGCACAAAGTGGAATTATCCATGAGTGTACAGCTCCTTATTCCCTACAACAAAATGGCATTGTTGAAAGGAAAAATAGAACATTAAAAGAAATGATGAATGCCATGTTGTTAAGTTCTAGGTTGAGCCAGGACATGTGGGGGAAGCCATTTTGTCGGCTACTTCAAGAAAAATGATGTAACTCCTTATGAGTTGTGGATGAGAAGAAAACCATCTTACAAATACTTGAAAGTATGGGGTGCCTAGCAAAAGTGGTGCTTCCGCCACTAAAGGTTCAAAGAATAGGACCCAAAACCGTGGATTGTCTATTCATTGGTTATGCCCATCATAGTAGTACATATCGGTTTCTTGTTTATGATTCAAAAAATCCTGAAATGCACAAGAATACTATAATGGAATCAAGGAACGCATCATTCTTTGAAGAAGTGTTTCCTTTTTTGGAAAAGGAACACGCAAGTTTATCAACACTAGTTGATGAGATTGTTCATGATGATGATCAAGAACAATTAGAGACTGAAGAGGTTGAGCCAAGAAGAAGAGGCAAAGGATTGTAAAATTTTTTGTACCTGATTTTCTTACTTATATGGTTGAGGGAGAGCCCCAAACCTATCATGAAGCAATCACCTTTTCGGAAGGACCTCAATTGAAAGAGGCGATCAAGAATGAAATTGATTCGATCTTACAAAACCATACTTGGGAGCAAGTATATGTTCCACTAGGGTGCAAACCACTTGGATATCGTTGGATATTCAAAAGGAAGATGGAAGCTGATGGTTTCATTGATAAGTACAAGGCAATGTTAGTGATAAAATGATTTAGACAAAAAGAATGAGTAGATTACTTCGATACTTACTCGCCTGTGACTAGAATAACCTCGATAAGGTTAGTGCTTGCAATAGCAGCTTTAAGAAATTTGGAAGTCCACCAAATGGATGTTAAAACTGCTTTTTAAATGGGGATTTAGAAGAGGAGATTTACATGGAGCAACCTGAGGATTTCTCAGCTCCTGGCCAAGAAGGAAAAGTTTGTAAATTAGTCAAGTCATTGTATGGCTTGAAGCAAGCTCCAAAACAATGGCATCAAAAGTTTGACCAAGTTATGCTTAACAATGGTTTCAAAATTAATGAATGTGACAAGTGTGTTTATGTGAAAAACACAACGAGAGGTTATGCTTATCGTTAGGAGTGATGATAAGATGATCAAATATACTAAAGACACGTTAAAAGCGAGATTTGACATGAAAGACATGGGTCTAGCTGATGTGATTCTTGGTATAAAGATCAATAGAACCCAAAACGGTCTTGTGTTGAGTCAATCTCATTATGTGGACAAAATCCTTGAAAAGTTCAATGCGGGGATGCGAGTGTGGCTCAAACTCCAGTAGATACCACCCAACATCTATCAAAAAAATAGAGGTGAGGGTATTGCTCAGCTAGAGTATTCAGGATTATTGGCAGTCTGATGTATCTGATGACATGCACACGGCCAGAGCTAGCATATGCTGTGAGCAGGCTAAGTAGATAGACTAGTAATCCGAGCTCGTTACATTGGAAAAGCATGACAAGATTACTAAGGTACTTGAGATACACAATAAATTATGGACTGCATTATGGCCGAGATCCAGCTATTATAGAAGGATACAGTGATGCGAACTGGATATTCGATATGAAAGATTCCAAATCCACAAGTGGTTATGTGTTCACCCTTGGTGGAGCAGCTATAGCCTGGAAGTCGTCCAAGCAAACTCTTATAGCTAGATCTACGATGGAAACTTAGTTTATCGTGTTAGATAAAGCTGGAGAAGAAGTAGAATGGCTACGTCAATTTGTGGAAGATGTTCCAGGATGGCCAAAGCCTATGTCGGCTATTTGCGTACATTGTGATTGTCAATCGGCTATTGGTAGAGCTCAAAGTGCAATATATAATAGCAAATCGAGGCACATTAGACGTAGACACAATACGATACGACAACTACTCTCAATGGGAGTTATCTCAATTGACTATGTGAGGTCAAAAGATAACATAGCGGATCCGTTTACAAAAGGCTTAAGCAGAGAGTTAGTGCACAAGTCGTCAAGAGGAATGTGACTAAAGCCCTTCGAACAAGTTTGTAAAAAGGAAAACCTATCCTAGAAGATTGGAGATCCCATGACATAGGCTCAATAGGATAACCTAATTGTATGAATAAAGAAGGTCACTGTGAGGGAGTACCTCAAATATAGCAAGGGAGTTGCATACTTCCTAGTTCATTCCTTTATCAAATCAGTGATAATAATTGAGGATAAGCATAATGTGGTTAATGATTCTGTGTGAATCATAAAGAACCTGCTGCTTTTAATGATATATGGTGATCACCTATGTGAGAGGGAAGTGGGGTCGCTTCAAATGGATTTGTGGGGGGCGCAAATCCTAGAGCTCTTGCAGAACCAGACTAGTGTTCCATGACCATAACGGACACGACAATGAGGGGTTAACCAGACCAGGAAGAGTATTGTGTGAAATGTAATAACGTCTATAGAAACAGGGATTTGTTCAAAGACATCGCGTCTACTAATCGCTAGGATACAAAGTACATATCACAAAGGAGGGTTCAAAGGGAACACCTACTTCTCCTGCAATACTTAACCGCTGAAATTTTATCGTGACACTTGAGTGTAAGGATCGATTTCTATTCATCTGGGGGATTGTTGGAAAATTAGTGAATAGAAACTAATATAAAATTATGTGAATTCATTATGTGTGAATTCATTAGCCATCAAGAGTGAATTCATTAGCCATCAAATGTAAATTTAACTCTATGTTAATGGCTACAATAATGTGCATTTGTTAGCCTTGATGGTGGCTCTTTGCTTAACCGATCTACTAGTATAAATAGAGAACATATCTTCTATTCTTGATGTGAGAAATTGGCTATAAGTTGGTGCTAGAAATTGGCAAGCAATTGGTGCTACTCTTTGCACTTGAGCTAGCAACTTTGTGTTGCTCTACGTGACTAAGATCGATCAAGTGATACTACTACACTCTTGTTTCAGGTACAATTTTCAGGTTTTCGGTTTAAAACCGAAGCAGTACGTACTGCTTCGGCTGTTGTACCCTGGGAAACAGTCGGGTTCACCTGGGTGGCCCGAAATCTATTTTAAGGGACCTCTGTTGAACAGAAATACTCAGCCACCGAACTCATTTCAATTTGTTTCATCTTGTGCTATATTTTTCTTGTAATTTAAATTTTAGCACTTTTATATTTCTTGTAATAATTTATTTAACATTTTGTATTTCTCTGAATTGTAATTCGAGTAACTGAATAATAAAAGTATTTGTTTAATTTGTGAACGGTGTTCCTACAGTTTTAGATCTTATTATTGTTATTATATAATAAGATTATGATTAATTGTTTGGTTTAAATCAAAAACACGTCGAGGTTCTACCCGACTAATTTTTGGGAAACAAACAATTATAAGCAGGGATTCTGCCCAATTGTTTTCAGGAAACTTAAGAAATCTAAGTCGAGGTTCTGCCTGACTTATAACCTGAAAATCTCACTTTAATAAACAGGGACTCTGTCACACCCCCACCCCTCGTCACCTCGTGTATGATCTGACTGAACCGGTTGCGGAAGCATAGTGGTGATGTCTCCGAGGTGAGGGGTGACTTACTTGAACCGATATCATAAGCACACAGATTAACTTAAAATAAGTACAATACATGGTTCCGTCATTACAATCAGTATTATAGTTTACAACTAAGTTTATTACACAACTGACTTATTTAATTACTAGTGTTTGAAGTGCTGCCTCACCGAGTGTCACTGTCTTCCTGCAAAAAGATTTAAATTTGAAACGTCAGCACAAAGCTGGTGAGATCGACAGTTCATTTTAAAACAATATGATATGATAAACACGTTCTCAAAAGTTCAGTTCCGGATAACCATGGGACCTGTATCTAGTTCCTTTATGACGTCTAGTCTGTCTCAAGATATTACCCGTCGGTACATATCTTAGTGCCTCATTATCTTAATGTCTATCATACCATTAAGAAATTCAAGAAACAGATAACAAACATTCACACAAGGGGAGATGCAATCCTCCCAGCGAATGGGGTGTCAACCAATAGTACTATCAATGTTTTCTGCTCGGCCACACATGGGTTCACTAGATACAGTTCAAAAATGAGGACTTTCAGTTACATGATAGAGTTCAGTCTACAGGCAAAATCCCATGAAATCCCACAAAATCACATGAAATCACACAGATATCATTGATGCATATCATATGTTCAGACAACAGTTTGCAGAGTTTCCCCGATGTTTATAAAAGATTAAAAATAAAAGGGGTTGTACGAAACTCACCTGATGATATAAAAGTAGCAGAGTATCACCAAACTGATAGTACAGAGATGATTCTGCATTTATTAATATTTAATAAGTTATTCATGTTCTAGTTTACTGATTAGATCTTTCTGAACGTTCAATGTCAAAGACATTGCTTAGTAAATCATCAACTCGATATTAATTATATAATTAATTAATTTAATGTCATATCATACAATGTATGATAATGTAGGAACCTATACTGATTCAGATTCCTAATACAAAGTTGATGACACTCTTGATTAATCAGAATAATCTCTGATTAACCAGATAGTTAATGTTGTTGATTATAATGCTAAAACAGTTTCTAGATGATTTAATGGCTTAGGAGTGATTAATCCTTCTTATTGATTACCCAAATATCATGAAATATCACAATGTAGCATCAGAATAGGTGAAATAACCAGATTTAACATACTAATCTGACTGTTATCACAAACATCAGATAATCATTCCAATGAGTATGTTAATGATTGTGATTAGTTTGAAACACTTAGATTTAATCTTTGCATTTCAAAGATTAATCAAACTAATCACCTACATTGTCATAATCAAATGGTTTAAACCATTATAATCATAGTTATGATTTCATGAAAATCGGGCATTACAACGGATCAAAACAAGGATTTAACCGTTAGAACTTCGTGTTCTTCATTTATAATCAATCCTAGCCATCATCTAGGTAATAATCAACAATCCTAACTATCTCATTACGTTCAAAATCAAGATCTAATCAATCAAAATCAAACTAGAAGGTTAAAACGAACCGTTACCTGATCTGACGAATTTCTGCGGTTAAAACAGCGATCAGGACTTGTATATATGATTCCTAGTGCGATCCACACAATCCAGAGGCTTCAAAATGGATTCAAGATGAAAAAAATCTGGTTCTTGGACGTCTGGAGTGAAGAAAAAGTCGAATAGAAGGTGTTTTGAGGCTTCCCAGACGTTCTGATCACTTTAAAACAATTTTTGCCGACATAGGGTCTGGGGCGCATCGCCCCAACTGGAGGGTTGGGGTGGGGCGTACCGCCCCACGTCATCAGGATCACCATTTTGGTTTTAAACTTCGTTTCGCGATTCCGGGAGCATACGAACTCCGTTTTGCGCGCGGTTTTCGCCTACGTTCACGATTTTTCGAGCTCTTTCCAATGGTTATAATTTCAAGACCTAAAGAGTTCAAAATATTTGACCTCTTATCTATCGCTATATTCGATTCAGTGTATCTTGAAATCGGAGCCTCATTTTGCGATTTCTCTTACACTCATTTTCTTCATTTCCGAGTTATGATTGTAGACATGAAATCGGTTGGTCATCTATTTGAATAAGCATCATGTGATGAATGTTTCTTTGAGATCTACTAGCACCAGATTCCTGAGTAACTACAAGTCATGAACTGATATGCTATGATATGGTCCTTCTGACATATACGTAATAATAAATGTGGATTTCAAACAAGACCAAATGTGCTCATTTCGTTGATGACGTAGTTCTTCGAGCGCAATTGTCACAGACTCTGTCCAAAACAAGTATACAAAACCTCAGTTTCATAAGTCGTTATAATGTCCAATTATCATGGAACCATATCATAGATCATAATGGTTTTAACCATTTGATTATAACAATGGTTATGATTGTCTTGATCATTCTTTGAAATGATCAATGACAATGATTAATTATTCCTAAATCTGAATCTATTAAGAAACTGTTTTGGTGATATAATCAACAACCATACTAATTTGATTAATCTGAGAATGTCCTGATTCATCCATCGATTCGCAGTTAGGACACTTTTTGCGATATTAAGTTAAGAAAATTGATTAAATATTTGAGATAAGATTGATGACTTGAGTGGTAATGTCGTTGACATTGAACGTCAACGAAAATTCTGAGAGTCAAATTAAACTTAAGTAACTCATAGAACTCTAATGATATACGGGTTTAAAGTTCAAGAACTAGTGATACGAACGTTGTGCATTGCTATTGATTTGAATCAATTCAGGTGAGTTCACGACCCCTTTTTTGTATTTTGGTTTTTGAAACTCGGGGAATGAGAAAACATAAAAACTCATTTGAAACATTTTGATTATTGTGAAGCTTTGAAACACTTTTGACGTATTTTGTGAAACATGAAACCTGATTAGATCATGTGGAACTCCGAAACGCTTTCGATACATTTTGTGAAACATGAAAACTGATTTGCATCATGTGAAATGCTGAAACACTTTTAAAAGATTTTGTTAAACATAAAAATGAAAGCGTTGTAAAACAATTGGTTGAAATACGTGACAGCGGGGAGAAACATATGACCGAACTTGTCATTATTTCACGGGTTACACATTTGTCGCTAAGTCCCATATTCTGTAACCGTTAACCGTGGGGGGCGTGATTATTGAGAATATATTATATTTGTGGTTGACAATATTCGCTCGTGGTTTGTAGCTAAAACCACGACTGGATGTCGAACGGGCGCTCAATAAGGCTAAAACACACAATGTCTTGCGACAAGGACATTGGGAAGGGGCAAACACTGAACTCGTCAGCTTGGTTACGGGAGCCAAGGAGTTATAATTGGACAGTTGGTCGGGAACTAAAACACGACATTGTTGGAAGGAATAATGTTCGCACTAGATACCAATGTTTTACACTTAGTTTGGGACATGAATATTATTTAACTCTTTTTGATGCAAACATTTGATTTGTTTGGGATACATTACATACATTTTTGACAAATAAACTTGTGAACTCACCTGCATATCGCTGATTGTTTAAAATCATGTTTTCTCATATATATGCATAATGATACAGGGGGTGGAGCAGGGAGCTCAATCTTTGGAGACATATAGTAGAGTCTATGATAATTAGACTCAACAGTGTGAAACATAACATAGTGTATGTGTGAAACTCAGTTGAAACTGTTATGACATTGAGCTTGTAACTAATGTAGTTATAACATAGTGTGTAATATAAAACATAAGTGTTTTTGTTGTAAACAATGACTGTGAAACCTTGAAAGTCACACGGTACGCTTCCGCAACGACAAGGGTGTGACAACTGAAATCTATAACATTCTGACAGAATGTTTGTCTTTGTTCTGTACAGGCCGTATAGGTAAGTACATGCCCGTATAAGTCACAGGGATGTTGAAATAAAAAAGTAGAATGTTTAAATAACCCCACTCTTAATAAAGTTAATTTTTTTGTTTAAAGTTTACCCCTTTTTTTATACATCAACAACATTTTTATGTTATAATATTTTATTTCTAAAAATTGCACAATTTTACTCGTATTATTTTTTCTTTAATTCAGTTATAGTCTTGACTAGTTTTTTTATGTTTTTTTTTTTCAAAATGTTTGTATTTACACCAATGTGATAAGTATAAACATAACACGTTATTTGTAACGAGTTGTAATGAATTTAGGTTTACATTGTTATAAATTAAATATGGGTTATATTTAGGTTGTAAACGAGCCGAGCCGATTCCGAGCTCGATAATTTTGTTATATTGTTGGTTAGGTTTTTTATTTTTTTCGGATGTTCGTATTTATATCAATGTAACAAGTATAAACATAACACGTTGTTTGTAACGAGTTGTAATGAATTTTGATTTACATTGTTTTAAATTAAATATGGGCTATGTTTAGGTGTAAACGAGCCGAGTCGATCCCAAGCTTATTAAAGATTGAGCTCGGCTCGTTTAGACAAAATAAATGATATAAAGTGAGCCTAACACCTTTGTTATATCATTGTAATTAAATAATTCATACAACGTAACACATATTTAATTTACAGCAATGTAAACCAAAATTCGTTACAAAATCGTTTTAAATTTTATTACAATGGTAACTTTTCGTTGATTTTGAATTTACATCAATGTAACGACCACAAACATAACTCATTATTTTGATTTTTTACAGCAGTAAATTACATTACTGTAATTAGATAAATGATATAAAATGAGCCTAATACCTTTGTTGCAACACTGTATATAAATAGATGATACAACGTAACTAGAGTTGTAAACGAATCAAGCCGGCTCGTGTAATACTTGGAATCAGATCGGTAAAAAGTCAAACTAGTCGAGCCTAAACGAGTCCGAACCCGAAATCGAGCCCAAAAATGTGGCTCGTTCAGTATCAAGCCCGAACTTTACATATCGAGCTCGAGCCGGTTCGCGTAACCTTAACGAGCTTTTTTTATTTTTACAAATTTTATTTATTATATTACATGTATATTTATAAAATTAATTATTTTCATATATAAAATTTTGATAAATATATTTAAATATTATATTTTATGTTAAATTTGTAAAGTAAAATTATAAATATATATTAAATTAGTAAGTAATGTAAATAAATTAAATAATTAAAATATAAAGGAGTCGAGCTCGAGCCTAAAATTTTCTAACAAACCGAGCTTGAGCTCGAGCCCTATTTTGTCAAAAGAAGCCAAGCACAATCCTTAAAGAGCTCGAAATTGACTCGGCTCGTTTACACCCCTAAGCGTAGCACAGATTTAATTTACAGCAATGTAAAAATTCGTTATAACTCGTTACAAATAATGTGTTATGTTTATACTTGTTTCATTGATGTAAATACGAACATCCGAAAAAATAAAAAAAATTAGTCATGACTATAACGGAATTAAAGAGAAAAATAGGACGAGTAAAATGGTGCAATTTTTATAAAAAAATATAATATAAAAAAATTATGAATGTATAAAAAAAGAGGGGTAAACTTTAAATAAAAATTTGGTTTATTAAAATATATTAAAAAATGATGCATGAGATCACCATTTTAATTCCAGCTTTTTGATATGACACAAATAACTAAAATATCATTTTTGTATTTTAATATGAATGAGGGGCCGTTTGGTTGGGTCTGAATCATTAAGTGCTGAATGGTTAAGACGTCTGAATGGTTAAGAGGGTCTGAATGATTAAGTACTGAACCAGTTAAGAGTGTTTGGTTCACATCTGAATGAAATTAAATAAAAAATACCATTTTTTTTTGTTCAAAACTAGAAAACCCTACCCCCGAAGATGCTTCCCGTGCACCCCTCCAGTTTGCTTTCCATCAGGCTTCCCACCACAGGTCGCCGTCCACCGCCTTTCGCCGCCAATCGTCGCCACCGAGCAGATCCCCTTCGCCGAAGAAGAGGTGCCCGTGAACCCCACCGTCGCCATCGTTCCCATCGTTGATTTTAGGGTTTCGTTCGCATCGAACCATCGTGATGGTGGTGGCTGGATCGGAGCGTTGCTGGTGGTGGCTGGATCGGAGTCGGTGGTGGTGGTGGAGCTGCAGTCGTTGATGATGGTGGTGGAGTTTAGTCTATATGATCAAGATCTCTGGGGGGTTTGCCTAAATTCGCATAAAAATGAAAGATTTTTCTTCTTGTTTTGGTGAAAATGGAGTTCAAGTTGCAGATGCATCGTGTACCAGTCCAGCATCAACGATGTTCGAAACACACAGATGAAGCATCCTGTATTCAGACGCATTCAGACTTGATCTGAAGTCTGAATGATTCAGACCCTCATTCAGACATTGGAACCCATTCAGATGTGTGTTTTTTCCACGAAACAAACGGTCTGAATCTGAACCATTCAGATTCAGACCTATTCAGATCCATTCAGACCCAAACAAACAGCCCCTTAACACAATACTATACATTTAATTATTAGATAACTATTATATTTGAGTTAATAAGTTATTATTTAATTATATATATATATATATATATATATATATATATATATATATATATATATATATATATATATATAATTTTGCCCTTAAAAAAATGGGTGCGTGACAAAAGTCGGATTTATCCCTCCGCCGGCCCGCCCAATACAGTTGTATGCATACTGATACAAATATAGTTTTGATGCTTATCTGTGTCTTGTCATGTGTACTATTGTAAATTAAATGCGAGGAATTGCTTTGAAGGACGGCATCGCAACAATTCACCCTCCTTTAATAAAAATAAATAAATAAAGTTGTCATTCTCATTGTCATTTGTAAATCAACAAGATAATTCGAGTTTCATTATGCCATTCATCATGGTATATTTTTAACTTTAAAACTTAACTAGACTTGTAAGTGAATATTATCAATTTTGAAATTGCAACAGTGATAAAATTTATGGCTTGTTTGTCATATATATAAAAAATAAATAAATTATAGGGCGGAGCCTGAGTCGAGGAACTCTTACGAAATAGCTTTTCTATATTTCCTAGGTAGAGATAAAATATGTCTTTATCCGTTTCTCATAGACCCCACTTAAAGTGAGATTTTAACTGGGTATGTTATATAATATTTTTCTAGAAACATTACAGTTGTGTAGAATCAGTGGCGAACCTAGAAAACATTTTTATGGCGGTCGGAATTTTTTTTGGATAATTATATGTAATTAAATATTTTCATTTTTTAACCAGCTCAAATGGATTGGGTCGGATCATCCAAAAAAATGACAACTAAATTAAATCACAAAGTTCATGGGTCAAGAACAAAATTTATTCGGGATCGGTCGAGATTGGATCATATATATATATATAACATTAAAAATCAAAAGTTCATAGGGGTCGGTCGAACCCCATAATTATATAATAGGTACGCCCCTGTGTAGAATGTTAAATTAGGCGCATGACAACATTATAATGAACACCAACTCCAGTTTTTCCGATTTCTTTGAGAAACTTCAAACTAGAGCCACCTTTACCTAATAGTTCGGGTAGGACCAGTTTCAGTTCCAATTCCAAAACCGGTTTTTTTTGCCAGCCTTTAATTTAACAAAATCAACACTTTAAACAGTCCCTTGTTTATTTGTGTCGTCTGTATGTTCCTATAAACATGTTTACGTGCATCCATGTGACAATGTCGGACTTCATATGTATAAATTACCAATTTCAACAAAAAAAAAATTAAAATGAAAATTGTTGAAAACCAACTAGACAACATAACCTGCAAATGACTCCCAACAAAACAACCCAACATGCCTCGTAAACATGTTTGACCTATGCTATAAAACATGAAAAGATTGGCAAATTGTTGCAAAAACGCCACGCCAGTTTCAATCAACCGAAAAAAGCCTCATGGGTAAAATTAAGGGAGTAAATGGTAATTAAAGCAAGTTGAGGTATAAACCGGTACAATAACCCTTCATGTGTTATCTGTGAAGTTGTATCCACAGTTTGGGCAGTTATAAAACATGGTCTGACCTTCATCAGCAGATCTGGTCTGTTCAAAGAAAAATAAACACAGAAGCATAATTTATTAGAGTTATGGTGTGATGTCAGAGGTCTTCATGGTTCAGTTTATGGCCATAAGTTCGGTTTCGTGTCGTTTAATCCAAAACATTTGGTCCTCAGTTCCAAAAGCTTATAACATAGTGAACGGTTTGGTTTACAGTTTATACCAAAAAAAATCGTTCGTAAAAAACCGAACCAGTCGGTATACATATTATATATGTATGTATTACATGTACATACAAATGCGCGCGTGTCTATGCACACGTTCATGTATATATATATATATAGAGAGTGTTTTGTGATTGGATAGGAATGGTAGGTTCATCAGATGCATTTTATCTCTCTTCAAGGATTGATTACTTATATTTTTGTCCATGTATGTAGTGGTAGGTAAATGTAGTGTTCTTGAACAACTTGTATAAAGGCTTAAAATGCCAAAACTATAAAAGCAAACTAGAAATAAATCGTAACTAACGGTTAGATTTGGTTTGGTTTTTATTTTCAACGGTTCAAAATGGATAGACACGAACACGACACGAACACGACACGAAAACTTATTGTGTCTATTTTTTCCAAACACAAACATGACCCGTTTAATACACGTAAACACGAAATGACCCGTTAAGGAAATATGTTAACAGTTGACATTATAAATGACCCGTTAAAAACCTTTTAAAGAACTTGATAAGAAACCCGTTAAAAATTAGGGTTAGAAAAATAGAAATTTTTAGAAAGTAATCGGTTATCCATCTATTTTATTATATTATTTATTTTAAATTATAAATTATAAGCACGTCTTAACGATTCTTAACGGGTTTTTACCTGCTTAGACAAAAAATAAACAGGTCTTAACGTGTCGACCTGTTTTAGACACAAAACTTGTTAAGGGTAAACAATAAACATGTTAAAGTCATGTCGTGTTAACGTGTCTATGTCTGAAATTATCAGCCCTATTGATTACACAAACCTAACATGAAATTCACTAGCTTGGTTTGTTGAGCCAACTCGCAAATATAGATTTCTTGTTTAGGTTCAAACTCGTGTCATGTTCTACCCGTGAACATGCCCCGTTTAATGCTCATAAGGGAGACAGGAAAGGTGTGTTCGGAGTACCTGTTGTGTGTGGTAGTATACCCCCTTGTTTGAACATTTTGGACATATTACATTATAATCCTGTTAAAAAATACCACCCAACAAAATACGAGTTAAATCTTAGTCGATTTAGAAGAAAAAAATAATAATTTATATAAGATAGACTTGCCATTGATCGCGTTCTTTCTCCAGAAACCTCCATTGATGACAAGCCCAGCTCTCTTCTAATTTGCTGCATAGTTCAAGTTCAGTAGTGTAATGTCAACAAATAATACAGCATTACCTTGTATCAAAATGGGTGAGAAAGGCGTTTTTAAGTCCAGGAAGCAAGTGCATACCTCTTCGTTCACGATGTACATTATTTCCTTTCCAGCAATCTCTGAAATTACTTGTCATTAGGCTTCATGAATAAAACTTTGAATCTTGACCCAAAGCAAAAGAAATGGTTTGGTTTGGGTGACAATTATTGTATTTTCGGTTGAAATGGGCCAAATGGCTAACACCATATCATATAACGGGTTAAGATGAGTAAATTACCTAAACACAATATAGGTCAAGATAGTGTGAATTGAATGGATTCAAACGTGTAGGAATGATCAATAACATATTTGAGAAGAAAATCACAAAAGATTATCCTAATGGACTATTTGTTTAGTTACAACATATTTTGGCTTGAAAACGACCCATTTAGACCCAAATTAATTTTGCTCAAAATCGGTCTTGATTCTCCATACTGACTCAAATCCTTTATTGAAGTGGTAATCAGAGAAAAAATTCATAGATTTCATTAATCAAATTCAGGCTTTAATAGCCAACAAAACAAGATAAAATACCGGACTAAACAAAACCATAGTTATCTACGAAAAACACATAAACAAGATAAACCCTTCTATTTTTACTGAAATAACAAGTTTATCCAACAATCACCCCCTTAAACTTGTAATTTCTTTTAATCCCAGCTTGTTCCTCATTTCTTCATGCTTCAGCCTTGGTAATGCCTTTGTCAACATATCAGCTTTCTGTTTAGCTCCACTTACATGCTCAACCTTGATCCTTCCTTCCTCAACACACTCCCTGATGAAGTGGTATCGGGTATCTATGTGTTTGCTCCTTCCATGAAACACTGGATTTCTCATTAGAGCTAAAGCTGATTGATTATCCACTTTTATTGTGACCATTTCTTCTTTTTCTCTCAAGATTTCCGCAAGTAACCTTTGTAACCAGATTGCTTGGCAAGCTGCACTTGTAGCAGCCATGAATTCTGCTTCGCAGGAGGAGAGAGCAACTGTAGCTTGCTTTTGTGAGTTCCATGCCACTGGTGCCCCATCATAGAAAAACACCAAACCTGATGTGCTTCTTCCATCGTCTCTGTCAATGGAATAGCTGCTGTCGCTATATCCATACAACATCTTACTGCCTTGTCTTTCATACTTCAAACCCAGATTTATAGTCCCCTTAACATACCTTAAAATTTGCTTAAGAGCTTGCTTATGTGTCTCCTTGGGTCTTTGCATAAACCTGCTCACATAACCAACAGAAAAACTCAAGTCTGGTCGGGTATGTGTCAGGTACCTTAAACAGCCAATCCACTTTCTGAATTGAGTTGGATCAACCTCTGGGCTATCATCCTCCTTTGAAAGCTTTAGGCCTGGTTCCATGGGAAAAGTGGTAGAATTACAATCCTTCATCTTTGTTTCTTCAAGAATTTTCTTTGCATACCCTTTCTGACTAATGGAGATTCCAGAACTGTCTTGCATCACTTCGATACCTAGGTAGTAATTTAGCAGCCCCAGGTCTGACATTTCGAAGTTTTCTTCTAGCTGCTCTTTTACTCTCTTGATTTCTTGTTCACTTTCCCCAGTCAAAAGTAGGTCATCTACATAGACTCCTATAATTATGGTCCTCTTCTTCTGCCCCCTTTTGTATACAGCAGGTTCTTGCTTGCACTATACAAACCCAAGGACCTTTAGAACACTGTCCAGCTTAGTGTTCCAGGCCCTAGGGGCCTGCTTGAGTCCATACAAAGCCTTGGATAGTTTATAAACTTTCCTTTCAGCCCCCCTTTTTTCGAACCCCTCTGGTTGGGAGACAAAAACTTGCTCCTTTAGATCTCCATGTAAGAAGGCTGTTTTGACATCGAGGTGATGTACAAACCAACCTTGTTGAGCTACTATTGCAAGTATAAGCCGTACTGTCTCCATCCTGGCTACTGGGGCAAATACCTCCTCGTAGTCTACCCCATATTGTTGCACATATCCTTTAGCCACTAGCCTTGCCTTATATTTCAGTATTTTTCCTTCAGCGTCCTTTTTTCTTTTGAATACCCATTTCAAGCCCACGGCCTTGCTTCCTGCTGGTAAATCAGTGAGGACCTAGGTTTGATTCTTCTCAATTGAGGCCATTTCTGCTCTCATAGCAGCCTGCCATTCTTTGCTATCTTTGGCCTCTGAATATCCTGTTGGTTCGTTGTCTGCCAGCAAGAGTTCAACCTCATATAAATCATCCAGGGGTCTGAGTCCTCTCACAGGAGTATCATCTTGAACTTCATCTGGGGCAGCAGTTGGATCATAGGCCTGATCTTGATCAGTGGGTTCCCTAGGAAGGGCTGGCCCTCTCCCTTTAACAGTTGATTCCGGGCTACTCCATTCAGACTCACTTTCTGATGAGTCTTCTTCTTTTACAATGGGGTCTTCGGCTCCTGGGTTCAGTTCTACATTGATGTCAGGCTGCACTTGGAACTCAGCCTTGTTCATTCCTTCGAAGTCACCTTCATCATCATCTTGCAAGTTCCAGGGTGTTGTTTCATCAAAGGTTACATCCCTGGTTACACGTATTTTTCCTGTAGTTGGGTCGAACATCCGGTAGGCCTTGGTGTTTGGCTGGGTTCCCAAGTGTACCATCTTTTGGCTTCGGTCGTCCAGCTTCTTTAACCCAGTGGTCAGTCTCTTCACATAGCCAATGCACCCGAATACCTTGACATGACTCAGATTTGGCTTTCTTCCTCTAATGACTTCATAGGGGGTTGAGTCTTCGAGTGCTTTTGTGGGCAACCTGTTCAGCAAATATATGGCATGTCTGACCCCTTCTGCCCAGAGGAATTGAGGGAGTTTCATGGCCCGGAGGATGCTTCTTGTCATGTCTAGTACCGTTCTGTTTCTCCTTTCCACTACCCCATTCTGTTGGGGAGAATATGGGGCAGTGAATCGGTGTTGAATCCCAGCCTTCTTGCAGAAGTCTTCTAGTTTTTCGGATGTGAATTCCCCTCCATTGTCGGTCCTTAGTCTCCTTACCTTTCTTCCAAGGTCCACCTCTGTCTGAGTAATAAAATCACTCAGATGACCACACACTTCCTCTTTTGACTTTATGATAAATTCCCACATGTGCCTGCTGTGGTCGTCCACTATTAACAGGATGTATCTGTTTCCTGCCTTGGTGGTTGGGGAGATTGGCCCGCATACATCTGCATAAAGCAGCTCCAGAGGATCCTTTGCTCTATATTCTGATTGAGTTGGGAAGGAATGCCTAAGCTGTTTCCCTATTGAGCAGCTATCACGAATTTGAGCCGGCTGTGCTATGTTTGGGACTCCTCTGGCCAGCCCCTTTCCAGCAAGGGTCTTCATGAAGTTGAAGTTCACATGGCCTAGCCTGGCATGCCAGAGCCATGCCATGTCATCCAGCTTGGTCAACAGGCAGGTTGGAGCTACTATCTTCAAATCAACCCGGTAGAGCCTATTGGGAGCCCTCTTAACTTTTATCAGCAGAGTTCCCTGCTCATCTTTAACCCACAGGAGGTCCCCCTTCATTATTACTTCGTACCCTGATTCTGTCAGTTGACCCAAGCTAACAATGCGGCTCTTTAGTGAGGGTATGAAGTACACCTCTTTGAGAACTCGGTGTTCACCATTCTTGCATCCTAGAACAATGTATCCCTTCCCCATGATGTCCACACAGGACCCATCTCCGAATCTAACTTTTCCTTTGGTTGTTTTGTCAAGATGAGAGAACAATCCTTCGTCTCCTGTCATATGGTTGCTGGCCCCGTTATCGAGGAACCAGCCATTGTCTCCTTCAGCCTCTAGTTTCGTTGGTTGGACTTGGTTTTCATTGAGCAGGATGGAGCCTGTTTGCCCTTCTACACCAAGGGCCATCAAGAGGGCAGGCCCTTCATCGTTGGCTTGAGTCAAATTGCTCTCCTCCTAATTTGGCTGGACATTCAGAGGCATAATGACCCATCGAGTCACACTTGAAACATTTGACTGTGGCTCGGTATTCCTTATACCCTTTGTGCTTGTAGTTGTTTTGGCCTGGTTCCTGTCCCCTGCCCCGGCCAGGACCCCCTCGACCACGGCCTCTTCCAAGGGAACAAGGTTTGTTTGAGCCTCGGCCTTGTCCTTTAAAGCCCTCTTGTCTTTTCTTAGCCTGCCAATCTTCATAGGACATCAGCAATTGATCTCCTTTGGTTCCTGAACTTGAGCCTACTTCCTTGGGCTTGATCCTCTCTTCAAAGGCCTTGAGCCTTCCAATGGCTTCTTGAAACGACATAGTACTTAGATCAGCAAGCTGCTCAATCGAGGCTACAATTGCAATGAACTTGCTTGGCACAGAACTTAGCAGCTTTTTCACCAGAGTCTTGTCTTTGATAGTCGATCCTAGGCTGTTCGACTTTGACACCAGTTTGCTCAGTTTTGCAGAAAACTCGTCAATGGTCTCCCCTTCGGTCAACCTCAGACTTTCAAACTCGGATTGCAGTGTCTACAGTCGTGCTTCTCGAACTCTATCAGCACCCACGAATCTTGTCTTCAATGCGTTCCACATCTCACCGGCTGTGTTATGCTGAGATAGCTGAAGCACCAACTCCTCCGGTATTGCTTGGAAGAGGAGTGCTACAGCCATATCATCCTTCTTCGAATCCATGGCGACACCGGCTCTAGGCTCGATTGCTTCCAGAATCCCGTGAACTCGAAACACTGCCTTGATCCTAATCGCCCAAACATTGTAGTTGTCGGACGTTAGGGTAGGGCATCGAAGTGTTGCCGAGTTGCTTCCCTTGCTTTGAACGATTGCACCGCCGTTCCCACCTTCTGCCATCCTTCTGATTCTGTCCTTCGAATCTTTCTATGATCGAGTCCTTCCAATCGAGAGCCCTCTTTGATCGATAGAGGCTCTGATACCAATTGAAGTGGTAATCAGAGAAAAAATTCATAGATTTCATTAATCAAATTCAGGCTTTAATAGCCAACAAAACAAGATAAAATCTCAACTGAAAAACATAAATACCGGACTAAACAAAACCATAGTTATCTACGAAAAACAAATAAACAAGATAAACCCTTCTATTTTTACTGAAATAACAAGTTTATCCAACATTTATGAGCTATTACCCAACCTGCACATTTTTCCAAGCTTACTGAAAACAATATAGATGGAAAAAATATTCACAAGAAGTGAAATTACACATTTACACTACCCTTTTACAGTTTTACCTTGATCCAAGCAACAGATCTATCATTTCTTCTCATGGTCTCTTATAAATGATATTAAAGTCACATTAAAAGTAGCAGGCTTCAAAGAAGTTGAAAGGAGAACATAGAAGGCGGTAGTGAAGCGTATAAGAAAACAAGAAAGTGAACAAGATAAAGCAATTAACAATTGCATATGCTCGGACATGTGAAAGAAAAAGAAAACATAACCATTGGTGGCATGGTGCATGATCTGGTGACAAGAAGCCGAGTTCCAAAATGGTTTCTGAAGGGCTAACAGTATTATCCACATTCTTGATAAATCATAAAAGCACCACAAACAAACAAACTTACCCAGTATATTCCCACTTTTCAGTAGGGTCTGGGGGAAAGGATGGACACAAATGTTGTACAAAGAATAACATCATAAGAAGCAGGGTGAAAGAAAGTCATGTTGAGCATTTCTGAATTTTTTGGTATGACCAGAAGTGTATAGAGTATTAGAGTTATAGATGACACGGGAAACAAATGTATATTTTTACTGCTGGTAATCAATTAACAGCATACTGCAAACTATGTAATCCTAACACTGGAAATGACCAAAATCCCCAAACCATATACTTACAATTCAAAATTGAAAACAACTGGAAACGACCAAAATCCCGAACCGGATCACTTACAACCGGCGATAGGTACGATTATGTGCTGCGATCCAGTACGAACGATCTCGTACGCAGATCGCTGGTGGTTTCATGTTTCCTATAACTATGAAAAATACTCTCGGTTTTTAGAAGCATGAGGTGCATAGGTCCCAAAATCCAAACACAAAGCACTAGCTACGCTAGGCATTGCTCTAAGTACAACGAAACCTCATATTTTTTATACATCACCTTCTTCGTAAGGTACACCTGATATGGACTAATTCGATATAGTCAATCTGTCAATGATTTAGCCTTTTGTAGTAGGCAAACACTTCTAACAAATGAAGACTAGATGCTTAGATGGTATTCTTCACAATTTTTCTTCTTATCTTATCTTATCATTAACCAGGAGTTGTTTATTTACAAACCATGCCATAGTTGTCAAAGGCACAAGGCGCACTCAAGGCGCATAAGCCGCGCCCAGAGCCTAGGCGTAAGTTGCAATCTATAAATTGCAAATGTGATAGTGCAACGAGGGAAAGATGGAAAACAACAAAATGATGCAATGTAAATGTAAATATGATTTATGGCTACATGTAAATCCTCTATTAAATGGCTAGCATGACGAATAAAGTGGGCTCGTATCAAAACCATTCGTAATTACTTCAACAATTCAACATTCTGGCCACTTTTACATCTTCTAACCCTAATTTTTTACCCACATGTGCAAGAAGTCAAGGCGTTTATCATGTTTACTTTTTCTAGGGTTGGCTATTTTACAAAGGCAAAATTGCGAGCCACGCAGTTTTATCACGCAAGTGTAAATTGGTAGTGTGGTGATAAAATCATGTATAATAACTCCGCGTTTTTGTGATAAATTATCACGTAAAAATATTTAAATCTTGAGTCATAATTATCATGCGAGTGAGCCTTCTATCAACTAGTAAGCAACTGGTAAGGTTGTTTTGTATCGTTGAGCTGATGTATTCAAGCCATGGGCCTCTTGCACAAATATGTAGGTAAGGCAAACAAGTGCTAGCAACACAATTCTTGGCCTATGTTCTCTACCCAGAAGTCAAATAAAGGGTATTCAACAGAAACATATATATCAATAAACCTTGAATTGAGCCATACATTAATTGTTAATACCATAAGAGATTCAATTATTGCATCTAACCTGGCAAAATGAGCGGGTTGGGTAACGGGTCAGAAAAACGATGGATGCGGGTCAAAACATGTTTTAAGCAAAATCTATTTGGGTCTTGGATTGTTTTTAAAAAACATCAATTTGGTTTAAATTAAAATGTGTTATAACTAAACAAATAGTCAATTAGGATGATTTTCATGATTATATCATCATATATGTTATCAATCATTCTTAAACGTTTGAATCCATTACATTCAGTGTTACTCATTTCATGATAAGACGTTACCTATTTCAACCCCTACACAATAGTTTTACCCAAACCAACCCTTTTCTTTTTATTTGTGTGATAATTGTCCCCTCTCATTACATCATATATATTCATAACCGTTGTATGAATTCATTTTATTCCATACTTTCAGTTTTCTGAGAATGTTCTTAAAATTAAAATCTCAATAAACATAAACACTAGATAAGATAACATAGTCAAAAATGAAATTTGACCTGTGATCTTCTTTTTGAATTTGCAGAGAGGACATCGAACATACTTTTTGGAATTAAAAGAAAGCATGGTTCCACAAATCTCACAGAACATGAAATCTCTCTGGTGTACGCTACCCATCGTCTGCGACTGCGGTTACGGTGGCAGCGGCAGCGGCAGCGGCGGCGGAGTTATGCCGGAAGAAGAATAGATAGCGGTCGAACAGATACGAAGAGAACTTTAAAAAAACACATATGCTGATAGAGTAATAGCCCTAATTTCATCTGGATATGAATTATTTTTAGGGGTGTCATACATGTAGGGGTGAGCAAAAAACTGAAAAAACCAAACCGGAACCGAATTAACCGAAAAGTTGAACCGAAAAAACGGAACCGAATGAATAACCAGGCAAAACCGAACCGAAAAACCGAAACCGAATTTTTCGGTTCGGTTTCGGTTTTTATAGTATGAAAAACCGGAACCGAACCGATTTTTAATATTTTTAAAAATTAATATATATATATATGTGTGTGTGTGTGTTGCTATTTTCATACATATTTAACGGGAAAAAACACACAAAAAAGTTTACCGTTGGAGATGGTAAAAATTTAGATTAGATAAAATCTATCATTTTAAAGGTAAATATCGGAATTATTGCATATTTAGTTATTTACTTTTGATTTTTTTAAATTTAAGAACATGATGATAATTATTTTGTTTTATTTTAATTAGTTTATGTTCGATCAATTAATTTATTATTTGTTAATCATGTTTGCATTTCCAATGTTGGGCATAAGAGAGAACAAAAAAAACAAAAGCAAAAGAAAAGTAAAAAAAACCGAAAATCCGAACCGAAACCGACAAAAAAACCGAAAACCGAACGGTTTGTAATAAATAAAAACCGACCATGTCGGTTTCGGTTTTAGCCAAAAACCGAACCGAACCGTGCACACCCTTACATACATGGTCGGAGAAATCGCTAGGCGTTGTCAGGTCGGTCGGCTAGGGAGTTGCGAGTACTCGGCCTAGGCGGAGAGTACTCGGATACGGGAAATAATAAAAAAATTAATTTTTAAAAAATTATATATATATCAAATATCATATGTTTACTAGTATATATAGTATATATAGTGAATATCAATAGAAATTAAATATATATAGGGAAAATCAAACAATAATTGGTGAAAAACAATGAAAACTAGTGAAAAACAGGGAAAATTGGTAAAAAATAGCGAAAAACCGAGTTGGTCCGAGTAGGTCCGAGTTTGACCGAGTTGGCCCGAGTTGACCGAGTCCGAGTTTGTCTGGCCGAGTACCAAGTACTCGCCGAGTACTCAGCCGCCTAGGCCGAATTTAACAACACTGACCTGAATTCTATTCAATCGACCCACAACTGAACCTGAAAAAGCTTAATAAGGTCAGGTTATCCGGTCCGAAAATGTTATTCGGGTTATTAAGGTCAACCTAATTAATCCGATTGTTAACGGGGTCAGGTTTCAGATATTGGTCGGGTTTTTGGTTAACACGAACAAGAATGCTTATTATTATTATTATTATTATTATTATTATTATTATTAAATATAAAACATACTTAACCTTTTAACGATGTATTTAATTACACTAACTGCATATGATTATGACTAGTAATTTAATTATATATATGGTTTAACACATTTTTCATCGAATTACATGTTTGTAAAATGAATTATTTGTAACAATTTAAACTTGAGTTAAGATATAGTAAACAACTTTTCACCCAATTGACCCTACCCACCTAACCCGAACACGTTTAACCCAAATATTAATTGAGTCAGGTTGCATGTTAATATCACCTGGCTAACCCGAAACCCGATCGGTGTAACCTGATTAACACCCATGCTTTCAAACATATTTGATTTTAACAAAAGAAAAAATAAAATTAAAAAAATGCATGAACCCTTTAAAGATCATTCGAAAAATAGTAATTTTATATTATATATATATACACACACACACATTAGTAAAACTTTTATAAATGATATACTTTAGATTGTTTCAAACTAGATACAGCTTTGTCCCACGTTGCTAAAAAATGACCTAATGTGTTCGACATGTGTCACGTCTAACAATATTATCCAACTAGGTTCAATCCCATGTATTATACGGGTTGAAAACTAAAATATGATATACTTTGAAATAAACTTGTTTTAAATAAATTTATTTTTAAGAAACTTATTATTTATAAAACTTATATTTTTCTAAAAGTAAAGGTTTAAACTTTAAATATTTCTTATTTATTAAATTTTGATTATTAGAAAAAATTCATATTTTGTAAACTTTTATTGAATTGTGTTTTTTAATAAAAAAAACTATTAAGTTATTAAACACTATTTTTTTAATATAAAGAAGATATATAATAGTATTAGTCATTAGATTTATAATTATTTAATAAAATAAAGATTAATTATCATTTAATAGAAGAGATAATTAATTGAAAATATAATGAAGTGACATGTGGCAATAATAGTATGAGAATTTGACACATGGCAATACAAGTCTGATAAATTGACATGTGGCAAAAATGATATTTATTTATTAAATTTTGATTATTAGAAAAAATTCATATTTTGTAAACTTTTATTGAATTGTGTTTTTTAATTAAAAATTTTTTTTTGAAGTTATTAAACACTATTTTTTTAAATATATATAAAGAAGATATATAATAGTATTAGTCATTAGATTTATAATATTTTAATAAAATAATGATTAATTATCATTTAATATGAGACATAATTAATTGAAAATATAATGAAGTGACATGTGCAATAATAGTATGAGAATTTGACACATGGCAATACAAGTATAATAAATTGGCATTTGGCAAAAATGATGTTTGTTTATTAATATAGTCAGATTTTCTTTCTTATTAAATGCTTATATATTTTCTTTCATATTAAATAATTAAATTAAGTACAATAACTAATGATTTTAGTTATACATTTTCATAGTAATAATAATTTTTTATTAAATTAAAAATCAAATCTTTATATTAAAAAATAGGTTTTGAAAATAAAACTTACATAAAACAAAAAAAAACAATCGACAGAAGTTTGAACAACAAGATCTCTATATAAAAAATAGTTTTTAATACAATTTTAAAAATAAAATGTTGTAAAATAACGTAAATTCAATCATATTTTATCCTAAAAATCGTTTTTTAAACCCTAAATTTTTATTAGTTAATATATAATACTTTTTATACAATCCTTGTAATATACGGGATATTAACCTAGTAATATTAATATACATAAATGTGGATGATTAAAATTTTGAGGACAAAATCTTTATAAGGGGCACATTCGTAATATCTCAATTTTTGGATACCATTATAACAATGTCAAGTGAAGTATTGATATGTTTGTATTATTAGATACTTAAACTAGAAAATTGAAGTATCATAATTAGTTCTTTATTTTAATGTTAACTCTAAAATGTTAAAACTCATAAACTTAGATGAATATAAATAAGGTATCAAACTTTAAGGGGTCTTGTTGTAAAATCAAATATAATATAAAAGGGAGTGGTTATTCACACACCCCACTTTTTTAATTCAACACCCCACCTTTTTCATTACATGTCGTATAGGTCTTTACGACACATACAACACCCCCTTCAACATTGTTTTATGTGTGCCGTATGCCTCGTACAGGTCCCTACGTTGCGTACGACATCTGACACCTGCAACCTTAAATTTAGAGATGTGACTGGTTAAATTCCTTGTTGTACGCCACGTAGGGTTCGTGGCGTATAGGTTTTCTGAATAAAATGGCGTATAGTATGGACCTATACGACACGTATAAGTCTAAAACAATTTTTTTTTGTTTTTTAAACTTTAAATTGAAATAAAATTTGTAATGTTATAAATTTAAACATTTTGAACGTCTAATAATTTAAACATTTATAATATTATTTTTAACGTTTGTCGTTTTTAGTATTAATTTCATTACTTAAATATTATTGTTGTTTTGCAAAAATTAACAACCAATCAAACAAATACAATTTATATACAAATTAAAAAGATAAACATACAATCAAAACAAATCACAATATATACCTAAACAGTGTCTGTACAGTACAAGAAAAACAAATAAACTACAGATCCTGTCGGGAAGGTGATGGCGGAAGGGGAGGAGACTCGATACTAGCCTGCCTGGACTTCTCGATCTCGCGATCGATCATCTAGCGCAGCATATCGCTCTGCCAAGCCAGGATCCGATCGTGCTCCCTGGATCGTGTAGAAAGATCCTGGAGTATCTGATTATGCTCCCTGGATCGTGCAGAAAGCTCCTGCAGTATCGTCTCGAGGCGTGCCAGAAGCTCCTGTCACCATAATAAGATCGGCCGACAGAATCCTGTTCAATCTTGTCGCCTCCAAAGAAGAAACTAACGTCCCAAAATGACATTAGGTGAAAACAATAAACAATTGAAAAAATTCAAATAGGGAATTCGTAGGAAGAAAAACGCGAATGATGAATCGTAAACGTTCGTTCGTTATATATATAATTTATGGAATCTTACGTCATTTCGTTATTTGTACGAGATTTGAATTTCAAAATTTTTATACGTGTCGTACAGTACTGTACGTGGCTTATAAGGCCCTTTTCAGTACATTCACAAGAGTGTAAAACCAATTATTGTCCTCCATACACCACGTACAGTACTGTACGTAGAGTATAACATTTACATCATGTCAGGTACCAGACTGTTCCTCTCATATTATTGTCCTTTATACGCCACGTAGAGTACTATACGTGGCGTGCAACATCCCATAATTGTGCAGAGGTGTCAATACTGTTTGTACGATGTTTTGTACGTGGCATATAGTATTCTACGTGGCGTACAACATCCCATCATTGTGCAGAGGTTTCATTACTGTTTGTACGATGTTTTGTACGTGGCGTATAGTATTCTACGTGTCGTACAACAGCCAATCATTGCCTACAATGTCAGCCTAGAATGTTGTACGTGGCGTAGGGATCTCTACGCCACGTATAAAGGTGTGAAAATAAAGAATTGGGTGTGAGATTAACACAACCTTATTAAAATGTATAATAGAATAACCTGATGGGCTAAAACGAGTATGCTAAAAAGCTTTTTATGGATGTGGGAGATCTCAAATGTACTACACGTATTCTTTTATCTCCACGTTGTGTATGGTGGCTGGGTAAAAAAAATAAAATTGCTTAATTGAAAAAACAATGAAAATCATATAGTTTAGATTGTGCAAAAGACACGCAAAACACAGTCGTTGAATTTAAGTCAGGGTAAATTACGATTTTGGCTCATGTAGTTTAATTGTTTTAACTTTTTTAACCCAAAATATAATCTTTTATCAGTGCAACTCATATGATTTAAACAACTAACGGTTTTGGCATCATAAACCTAACTATTATAAGGATTTTGGCCTCCTAAACCTAACTATTAAAAGGATTTTGGCCCCGAACGGCCAAACCTAATTATGCTTGAGGGTCAAAAACGTTAATTATTTAAACCACATGGGCCGAATTGATAGAATATTCCATTTTGAGTTGAAATAATTAAAACACTTAAATCACTTAAATCACATAAGCTAGAACCGTAATTTGCTCAAAGCCAGGAGTGTATAATTTGGGAGTTTAGGGTTTCTTCATATTTCATTTTTAATTGTTTATAATCTAAATTTACGATTCAATGTTTAAAAAATATGCGTCATAATTACTATAATGATCTTTAAAAATGATTATTATACACATACAATCTCTCTTTCTAAAGGTACCTAGTAGTTTGGAAATACTAATGTATTTGATTTTACCTGTAACCCTCCCCCGATAAACCTTTCTATTTTGCTTATTTTTGGGGCAGGATATTTGGACACCCTCTATGGATCAGTTGACACCACAGGCTCTATACGGGTCGTATGACCCTATACGGGCCGTATGGGTGTCAGATTTTGTCAGACTTTGTCAGGTAAATGTCTGACGGTTGAAAGTACATACGGGCCGTATGGCCCTATACGGCTCGTATAGGACCAAAATCAAAACCAAAATCTTGAAGAAAAGAATTTCATGAAACACAATAAGAATAGAGACTGACCTTAGCAAGATCGATTGATGATAAAACAGAGATCAAGAACCAGAACAAAGAAATTTCATATTATATATATATATATATATATATATATATATATATATGCAGATATAGATATATACATACGTTATATGTATATATATATATATATATATGTTTTCTCTCTCTTCACTTTTTCTCTCTACCGCCTTGGTATTGAATGATGGTGCACAGTCGGGTCTAGGCAGGTGGGTGGCAGGGTACTCATTACGTCTGACAGTCACCATAATACTGTAGCATCTCTGCAGCAGCCACCATATGCATTAAGTGTTTTTAAGTACTTATTAATAAAATGGTTATCACGGTACAACCACCATATGCATTAACTCACTAGTACTGTAGCATCTCTGCAGCAGCCATGATTGGTTGTTGGTTGAGGTACATCAAGTTCACGAATCTTTTGATTTCTATCTTCATTATGTAGATATTTTATATAGAATAATGAATAATAATGACAATTTTAGGCCAGCTTGACAAGCCTCTTGATCTGAGGTGCGAAGATCAAGATATCTTTTTTATGACTTCCATTCCACTTATCGATCCCGGCCCAGAAAAGTGACCGCCCAGGGCCCTATTGATGAATGAAAGATTGTTCAATACGGGTCGTATGGACCCATACGGGCCGTATGGGGCGTGTCAGAACTATGATTTGATGTGTCAGTTTTTGTCAGAAATAAAATATTAATACGACCCGTATAGATCAATATGAGTCGTATAGATGGTGTATCTTGATCCACCCTGACGTCTCCCTAACAGGTCACTTATTTTTTAAGAAATATGACTAGAAACTTGTTAATATATCTGTGAGTTTACACTACAACTCGCTCCTCTTTATAATAGATCAATGATGAACTGTCTCACAATAAAACCAATCCTCAACTTTGAAACTTTCAAAAACAAACCCCTATAAAGAGACGTATAATAGATCAATATGAACATTATGAACTGTCTCACAATGAACCAGTTGTTGATACTTGATACCTTCTTCTCGGCTCCCTTCTCCTTCCATAACTTGTATAATATTACTTTGATTAGTTTTTAAAGTTTAAAATTTCTCTTGGAACATATCATTTTAACAAATATGATGCAAATTTCTACAAGTTATATATACTGAAAATGCAAGATGTATTAAAACTTCCCACAATTTTAATCCTATATATATAAGATTTTTTTTACCTACAGTAACTATTTATAACGAATAAATGAGATTATCTTTTATTTACCAACAGGTATAGAGAGCAATATTAACAAACAATCTAGCATCAAGACATATTTCAAGTTTTATAAAAATAACCAGTTATACAACATTCAAAAATGAAATCATAATAACACATGAAACCTAAATTACATGTAAACAAACATAAAAGGTTTTATGGTTAAAAATAGGATTGATTTGAAATCAACAGGTAATTTGTTACAGTCGGATCACTTGTCCGGTTGATTGCCATTATATAATTTAGTGCCACTCAAGATGTATCCACCACAAGCACTCATCTGCATGTGAGGGTGAGTTCTTGAAGGAAGAACCTGCAACCCATTATCATAACAGCACAAAATCATAAGACTTAGGCAACCCAAAAAAAATTGAAAATCAAATTCAACTGATGAATCAACAAGATATAAAACACAAACCAGATGTAATTAACTTATGTTTGTCATGTACTGTGATGATAGATTTGAAATGTGCCAATACATACTTACGTACGTACGTACGTATGTAGGGAGAGGATCAAATGTTAACCCATGTTTATTGCATTAACCGAATAACTATATCTTATTATTTTGGGGCTCACACTAAATTAAATCTAAAGGTGCAGGCTTTTTTTTAATTAACGTAGGGCCCACTTACATTAATAAAAAAATAAGAAAAAACATACATCTTTAGATTTATTTTAATATGGGCTCCAAAATAATAAGATGTTATTTGGTTATCGCAATAAGAAATGTTAACATTCGAACCATCCCCTGTATATATATACATGTGTGTGCGCGCACGCGCATTCAAATGAGATCTACCAAATTATTTAGAACGAAAATGAACATTTATATCCGCATGATGTTAGGAGCATAAAATTAACTTCCTTTCACTTCAATCTTAAAAAAAAAATTGGCTACAATGATTCTTTTAGTTCATAACTAATATTGGTTTTCAATTAAACACACACACACACACATATATATAAATACAAAAGGTTTTTTGGTGAGAAGGATAGGAATAATTTTGATCCCTTAATCAAATTAATCAATAGTTAACATCTAGTTGTGCCCATCTTTCATTTAAAACTTACGTGAATTCAGCCCATTTAACTCATTTCATCAATAGTTAACATCTAGTCATAACCAAGATTAACCCATTTATAAATAAATGACTTAAATTTGCTACCTAGAGAAATTAATATCATGATCATCATCCGCAAATCTTGCTCATTTCATGAGCAAGATTTCACTAGGCAATATGCAAATGATATTATTTGTATACAAAGGAAGATGAATAAAGAGAGACAGAGAAATTAATATCACGAACCTGATATTCACGAAGCCAAGGTTCTGTGATTTGTAGTCCGATTGCCATTTTGTTTACCTGGAGATTGTGCATGCAAGTTGCCAATGGCTGCAGTACATAAAAAGTAACTTCTCTCAATTTTTTAATTCAGACACTTAAAAATAATATCTAAAAAATTGATAAATAGTTGGGAACATTTTATAAATTACAAACCCAATATATTCCTACTCTTCAGTAGGGGGGAAGGAAGAAGACAAACCTTACCCATATCCCAGTTGGGATAGAGAGGTTGCTCCGAACGAGTCTCCGACTCAAAGTTATCGTATGAAGTTAATCATCCCAATGCTTTTAATGTTATTTTCATAAAAAATAAAATAACATTAAAATTATTGCAATTTTATTTTTACCTCTTAAGGGCCCACACATATAATGCACTGCAAAAAGGGTCGGTTAGCTAAATATGCCTCGCTCGCTTATTTAAAAAGTGAGTGCTGTATGGCTATCAACATTTTTATAAATGAAGTCTCAAATATATTTTACTAAGAATATACCACTTTGATCGTAATCTAACTTTTTTACAAGTGATTCAGAAGGTTTTACACGTTATGTATGCACTTTGACCCCATTTGATCCATTAGACATAACGATGACCCAAAAAAGACCAATGCATAAGTAAAATAATAAAATTGTACCTCTTTTACTAAATAATGTTAAAGAGGATATTTTAGTTTATTTGAGTTCATTTACTTTCCTGGGACACTAAGTTATTTAATTTCCTTCTCAAGGTTATCTGCATTCCTTATTGTAGTTTGTATCCTTGCATAACAGGGGTTCTTATCATATGATCTAACTCAACAAAAATTATTCTATTTCTTGAATTTGTACAAATAACAATTGCAAAGGTGCACAATCTGATATGCAGATAGAAAAGTCATAAGGAGCTTAAAACAAATGGGCCTTGGATCCAAACAGGTTCAAATTATTTAATACATAAACAAACAAAAGTAGTAGAAAACGCTGATCCAATTTTGTGAGGTCAAATGCATCTCCCAATTGGTAAATACCAAATCAATTTACAATTAAGCAATACATGACCATGAAGCATGGCAATAGGAGATTTTTTAACATTTGGAGCTAGGCAACATGTGAGAGCAAAAAGTTATATGAAAACTGTTGTATACTTGTATTATGATAACCACATCAACTTTAAGAATGTACATCTTGTAACCAATAAGTATTATACAAACAAACTACAAAATAATTCGAGTTTAAAATAAGTAGTGTGACAAGTAGAACCTGAAGATACTGGTGATAAATCGCGAAGGGGGCTGAAAATGATAGAAATGGTAGAACCTCCTTCACAATACTCCAAGCATCCATGTCTGGAGCAGCTATTATAAGGCTACATTATCCAAGTGGAAATCAGAAACTTATAATAGATACATCACTAGTTGAAAGAACACCAAATAACCAATAAGGCAGAGGCAAAGCGGCCAGAAATAATAAAACAAAATAAAGTGGCCAACCTTGAAAATCCATTTTCTTTCCACAACTTGATGACATCTCCAGGTGCTTTTTCTCCTGGTTTTGGAGCTTTAAGTACTTTTGTGGTGACAGTCTCTTCCATGCTAACATGCTGTGAAGTCGAATGAAAAGATAACGATTCCTGCACAAATAACTTATCTAGGTCTCCATACTAGAGCATAGGGAACAAGATTAACTGTAACCCGTAACAAGATGTGGCAATTTTATTTTTGACCCATTTACTATTAAATGATATTTCAGAATGTAAAAATATCTAAAAAGAAAATAAGTCAAACAATCAAAAGTCACCCAAAGTGTATTTTTGAAGCATAATACCCTCATAAATCATTTTATTTTTCAAATTATAAATTAAATAGTACATTATTCATAACCGCATCCGAGTCACCGATTAATTTGATACTTGTTTAAAAAAGGCATGAAAAGTGTTTGTCAACCCATACAAAAAACATTACCTGTTCTATCCAGAAACTAATTTTGATCCATTACCCAACCTGCTCAATTTGCCACCTCTACTTTTAAAAATGCTGGTAAAAAATTCACTAACATCAGACTGATTGGATGGATTATCAACACTGCTGGCAGATTGAAGCACACTAAGTTCTTTGGAATCTACATTTGCAGGGCCAGAAAGTTCTACAAGAGGTAACCTCAAAATCCTGGCCCAAAAAGAATGTCTTGGAGCATCAATACACATCATATTGATTCTATTTGTTTACTTTATTATGCAATAAATATCCATAGCGCGTAAAGTTAATGCAAAAATTTAAGGTCAAAACTAAGTAATTAATCTGATTATTTTATTTGATAAATAGTGAAATACCTTCTATTTATTTCATCACTAAAGTTGAAAATTCTTACTATCTCGATAGAATGTGGGATATCACCACGATAGGTATTGCACACATAACCGGTACCTGTTAAAGGAACAACATTTTAAAACCACCAAAGAACTAAAAACAAAATCCTGAATCTTTAAAAAAACAAAGAGAAGTGGGTATTGATCACCACCTTTAAGATTTTTAAATTAGAGTAGGATAATGATGGGCGTTATTTCATGATGAATACAAAATGGGTAAATTTGTTATTTTCAATCAATTTGACCAAACTAAGGTCATATTGTAATAACTAGTGGAATTCACCTTACTTTGCAACAGGATTTGAATCTAAAAAATAAAAAGTAAGGAACATCAAATCTAATTTATGAGTTGTGCAAGCAAACATAAAGTTGCAAGCTACAACAGTAATGGACTCCAAATTAGATTTAAAAAAAAATGTATTATATCTGAATTCAAAAATTAAAAAAGTATATATTATATTTGTCTTGGCTTGCTTGAAAAAAAATATATTGAAATGTAGATAAGTAGATAACAACAAGCACATCACAATGCTACATTGGAATGTAAGAAAACATTTCCTATATCTTATTGAGTTATATTTTAAAGTCATAAGTGAAAAATAAAATTGGCTGAATCCAAATACAAACATTAAAATAAAAAAAAAACTCAGTGGTTCATCGAAATATGTAGACACACACATTCATATTGAACTAGTAAATTGTGAAGAACTAAAAAGAACCATTTATAGGCACATGATTTAAAGGTATATAAGTATTTTTTCTTTAAAGTAGAGGGAATTACTTTTATGCGCTTTAAACAACAGCCATAAATGGTTCTTTTGATCCTCAACTAACATTGGCTCTCAATTGAATATCACTCTCCATATATATAATTTAAGGCCCTTAAAAGGATATTGTTGGGCATTATATAGATTGTAGAATGAAGTAATGTATGTTTTTTGATGATGAACAAAAGAGCAAAAGTATTATAGATGATTTGGTGGAATGGAAAAAGGAGCAAAAGAGTCACAAATAATTTGGTGCAGTTTCCAAATCAATAAAAGTCATTAAGTCAAGCTAAACAAAAAATTTGAATTGAAGAAAGTTAGTTGTAATGTTGATATGCTTAAACACGGCCTAAATTTTATTATATGTTTTCGTTCACAATATTTATATCTAAACATTCAAGCATATATAGACTGGTAAAGAAGGATTTCTAACTAATTAAAAAAACACTATTTCCATCACTAATGTTACATAGTTACCTTATATTATGTTAAGGGTTGTACGCGTAAATAATATTTCTCACACAAATCATGCTCTTCCTACTTGTAAGAATAAAAAACGTTTTATGAATTTTGGAAAGAAAATAGAGACCGTCATGCAAATTGGAACTAATAGTGTATCAAAAAGTAAATAATTATACAGGTGGTATAGCTTATACCTCCCAAACGCTCTGCAACAGCGCCAGTAAGTAAACCGCCAATCATATCCACCACAAGGACATCAGATTGTGCCATGACATTAGCAAATGATAGAAGAAGAGATAATGTGTCAACTCTCAAGAACCTGAGATTCAATAATAACCATAAATAACTACCAATGGATTCTAAGGTGCTAAGTGCCAACAAGAAATTAAGTCACCATTGAAGTCATTAAAGATGATGTTATTTGTACCCGATTCTTGCTGGATACTTCTTGAAGTATGTGTCACATATACTGGAAGGAGTGAGGGCAAATCAACTTAGGAAAATGACGAAACAAAGCATGATAATTTAACCAAAAAACAGTTTAAGAAGACCATATAATATTTAAATTACCTCCGGGCAAAGGGACGTCTCAAAATTACCTTAGGAGCATACTTCTTTTGTTTCTTAAGCCTATACTTTTCCTGCAGATGGTGAACTTCAGTATACAATGATAGTTGTTAAATGTCATGCACAATACTCACTTGTGAAAAGGATGTTTTATTTTCAAATGTTGCACTGTTGGCAATAAGGGCTTCAACTATTTCATTTCCACTTGCCCCCTGTCTGGAACAAAGCTATATACAAGTCATTGTTATATATTTTGTTATAACAATTCGTATAACAATTAACCTTTGCAAAAAAAAATTACAACCATAAGAAGTGAAGTATCTCAGAAGCAAAATTGCATGTATATAGTAAGTAAAAAAATTATGTTAGCGATTATATGGCTCTAACCTTCGCAATCCTTCAATATCTTCACCAGTAAGTGTTTGCGCTGTATTATTATCAATCAATGCACGGTTGTCTCTCGACTCATCCTTTATAGCACATTCCTTCTTGTCTTCAGTGTTATTAGCTTGGAGAAATAAAGTAAAAAGAACATTTTTTTTAGATAAATATCAGGAGTAATAAACAGCTCTATTCAAATTTCAAAGTACAACAACATCTGTCTGCTTGAGCATGTTATCAAGCACAAATAATATTGATACTAGCATCTCTAATCAATGGGACTTCGCAAAAGTAAATGCAATATCAAGTCAATATAAAAAAGGATTTTATAAAATATAAATAAATAAAATTAAGATGCATTATCTTAATAATATCATCTTCCTGAAGATGGATCGTATAGTATTATCATTGAAGCCAGTGTTGTAAATATAGAGATTAATCGGCCGATTAATCGGGATTAATCGCTAGTCGGACGTAAGCCGATTAATTTTTGCCTAGTCGGTTCAAAAATCGCTAGCCGGCGCTAGTCGGACCAAGTCGGGGCTAGTCGGCCTAGTCGGATTAATCGGTCTAAGGGCAAAAAATCGGTCAAACAGAACAAAAAATGGTCAATAGGGCAAAAAATCGGTCAAGAGGCCAATAATTTTATGTCTAAGCCAAAAATTTCGGTCCAAGCCCAAAGAAATTGTGGTTTTTGTTCTTCCCTATCTCAGTCGACTCCCAAAATCACGATCGATAGGTCAAAAAACAGCTGCGCACAATCGGACTCAGTCGACTCCCAAGTATGTTTATATTAATGTTTGAATTTTTAAGTATTTTGTTTATCATCTTTAAGTTTATTAGAAAAATATTTGAATTTTGAAGTATTATATTTATATTGATGTGTGTATTTGTATGTATGTATATATAAAATTTTGAAAAATTCTATATAAAAATTCCAATCCGATTAGTCCCGATTAATCCCTAGTCCCTACCTCGCCGACCGACTAGCGACTAGCGATTTCTCCAACCATGATTGAAGCACGAATTAATACGTTCTAATTGTCTAAATTGCAATGTTTTAAGCTAACAATTCCTAGCATGATTATCATCCACTCGATACACACTAATGTACCACACCAACCCACATTATTAGTCGCGCCACCTTCCCCTATTACTTTGACTAGCATTAAGTATGATACAATCTTGCAAAGCATCAGCATTCTTCAGCAAACATAAAAGCCCCTTAAAACCCAATTTTATGTATTACCTAAGTCAAATGGTTTTTAAGATTTGAAGTAAAGTTTCTCTTTTCACTAATAAAAAACGCATCATGATAATAATATTCCAAACTTTAATAACCCTAAGGTTATCAACCTCTTAAGAAAAACTTCACAAACCAAACTTCAAGTTTTCAAATTGTAATCTGAAGCAAACTCAGTTAGAAATAAATGGAAGAAATATAGAAAACATAAACTAATCTTACCTTGTGCTGATAAATTAACCCGAGATAAGCAAGGACCATTTATTCCATTCTCCACTTGAAATACAGAACCAAAAGGACACCCAATCAATGGCTGAAGCGGGTAGTTTTTATTCCCAATTTTAACAATCCTACAACAATCACACATTCTACCATCAAATACATCTGAAACAATCTCCTTCCATCCAAAAAAAATAACAAATTCCAACTTTTAACTGCCAATGTTGTGATCACTGCACATGTATATGTGCATATTGATGTGAAAACTCGTAGGCGCGAAATCAAAATTCAATAATTAGGTTAATTCTGGACTGAGGAAGTGACTACTTACGATCCCGCAGTAAGACGAGAGAAAACGAGACGATCGCCATCGTTGATATCAAGCAAAACGCTGCAACCTTCCCATGCGATTCGACGATTTTGGGTTGAATTATCTTCTTGTTTAGCCGTCAACATTGTTCTCGATCGAAAAAGATTTCGAATTTATTAGAAGAAGTTTTCACCAGACAAGAGGAGCCTTAACAAGGCATCAGGAAGATAAACCCTAAATAGGGTTTTAACGCAACGGTTTGGAGCGGGCGGATTGAAAATAACCAGCTAGAACTTTTGCTGAGTTTTGCATTTAAAAAGACTAGCACATGCGGTAATAAGACTATCCACAGCGATCACTCCACTAAAAATCCTTTACCAACGAAATTTTCTGCCATGTCATCACCCTACTGAAAACCTTAAACCCTCACGGTGATCATCTCACTGAAAACCCTTCCTCACTCAAACCCTTCCCCACAGTGGTCATCGGCCATGGACGAATCAGAAAGCATGAAACAAGCGGGTAGCGGGAGCCATGGAGCTGCTTTGGGCGGGGCTGCTGAAGGGGAGGGGCGGTGTTCCCGCTGTTGACCGCCGAAGGGATCTAGCCCGCGAGAGGGGGCGGGGGAACCACTGCGTGTGGTCTAACTTTAGGTGGTCTTTGTTTTTTCCAATGTGTAAAATATGCAGTCTACGTATCATATTTACAAATATCTGTATAAAAATAGGTGGACCAACTGTCTGCACTCCATAAGAAGAAAAATGTTTGTTTTTTAACATCTGTTGACTGTTAAAATAAATTGGTGGTGGTGACCGACGGTAGTGGTGGGGGTGACCGACGGGTGGCGATGGTGGCTGAAAATGATGACCGCGGTGGCGGATGGTGGTGGCCGCCAATGGTGGTGGTGTTGTCCGACGGTTGTGGCAGTGGTGGCCGACGGTGGTGGGTGGTCTCTGCACGCCTTAGGGTCATTTGATAATGTCTGAATCATTAAATGCTGAATGGTTAAGATGTCTGAATGGTTAAGGACGTCTGAACCATTAAGTGGTGTTGAATGAAATACCCTTTTATTTGAAAAAGAAAACCTTCAAAAATCAAAACATGCCCCGATTGACCTCCTCTTCCCGTCTCCGACTCCGCCTCCTTTCGTCGACCTCGCCAGCCCATCGCCATCGACCTCCGTCACGGTCGACCTCGATGTGATGCGGTGCCTCCTTCAACCATCGCCATCGATCTCCGCCTCGATGGGGATATGCTGTGTCGTGCGTCGTGTGATATGTCGCCATCGCCATCGACCTATGTCACGTTGTGGTCGACCTCGATGTGAAGTGGCGCTTTCTTCAACCATCGTCATGGCCATCGACCTCCGCCTCGATGGGATATGTTGTGTCGTGCACCGTGGGATATAGGAGGTGGTGACCGGCGTGGGAGAGGGCAACGGTGACGCCCGATGAAGGTGACGACCATGGGATATGGGAGGCAGCGACCGACGTGTCTAGCGTGAGGAGCTAGGGAGGGGAGCCAACGGGAAGAAGGATCAGATTCTCATTCAGACTTGGTTCAAGATCTGAATGATTCGGAGGCTGGTTCAAACATTTTTTTCGCTCAAACAAGCGAAACAAACGGTCTGAATCTGAATGGTTCAGATTCAGTCACATTCAGATGCTACCAAATAGCCCCTTAGAAAATCCTAGAAGTAGTTGGGTCCCGTCTGCATCAAAAAGAGCACGCACTGACTTTTTATAATGAAATATTTTCAAAAAAAAAACAAACAGTATGCACATGCTAAGGTCTGTGTGTGGCCTGTGTGGCGCAGACAAAAGAGTTTATATAGACGTTTTTGAAAAAAACAAACATCACCTTAGTAAAACTAGGTGTGAAAAAATCTTGTTTGTTTACAATGTAATGTCGCTTGATTTACCTCATAAATGCTCGTTAATTAGCATGTGTATATATATACACACACGTGCGCTCGCGCAGAAGGTGGCCTTTTACATATATAACAAACGTGATGAAAAATAAATTTAAGGATTTGAGTTTTTTTTTCAAGAGTTAGTTGGTTACTAAGGTAGGTTCAAAATGTGTGTCATATCTAAATCTATATATATATATATATTATAATAAATAAAATTTTTGGTATAACACATGTCAACATTATAGACTACTTAAGAAGTATTTTTCTCGCCTCTCTTTCATAATAAATATTTGCATGTCATCTTTTAAATAAATTTTGATTTTTTTTCATCATCTTTCTATTAAATATTGATAATTTTATTAAATGTGGTAAATAATATGATTACATTATAAATCAATTCTTTATTTTTTTTTTGTAAAACGTCTTTAAAAAATATATGACATTCTATTTAAAAAAATAATTTTAAAAGTCAAATATTTAGCATATTTTAACCTTGTGTTTATACACGTATCTAAGTTTAGGTTCTAGTAAAAATGTTTAGACTCGTGAGAATTATGAGAAGGATTGTGGTAGGGGTGTTCAATGGTTCGGTTTAAATGGTTTTGAAAACTCTTTTAGCCCAATCGTAAACCGAACCGAACTGTATTCGAAATAAGGTAAACTGAACCGAATTCAACCTTATTCAATTCGGTTCGGATTCGGTTAAGAACCGAACAAACCGTATTAAACTGCTTTCAACCGTATTCAGTCAAAATACCCTTTTTCATATTTTTGTTTCCCGTTTCTTGTATCAGAATTGTTTGTGTTCCAAACCACTTCAAATAACACAAAATTAAGCATATCCTAACATACACAAAAAGTTCAAAGTTCAAACATAAATTAACATACAAAAAAAGTTCAATGTAGAGTTGGTTTTCATCATAACACATAGCTCTTAAACCAAAAACTTTTATAACTAACAGCGGAAATTTAAACATAGTTTGATAACAGAAACACAATTAAATGTCTGTATCAAAAACATATTGGATTGCCACAGCCACCGGATCGTTTGACTTTATGCCACGGGCTTCATCGAATCCTCTTGCATGTGCATCAACCTGACATACATGCTAAAATGTTAGCTTACGTTGGTGAGCTCTAGTTTTAGTAAAACATCATAAACGTTTAATGAGTGAACATCATAAAACATCATCTCGTTCATACAAAAACCATAACACATAAACATCATAATCATCATCATCATACAACCACTGCTACTAAGCGTAACAGTGGGCTTATGCCGGCACAAGGCTCCATAACCTTTGATCTGACTCGCCGAAGCGTTCTGCAGATCCATACTTACCCAGTAACAAGTACTGGAGCAACATCATACTTACCCCATATGAATATGGTAGCAACCTCATACTTACTCCATATGAATATGAGAGCAACATCATACTTACCCCGTAACAAGTACGGGAGCAACATCATACTTACCCCGTAACAAGTACGTGAACAACATCATACTTACCCCGTAACGAGTACGGGAGCAATATGATACTTACCCCATAACGAGTACGAGAGCAACATCATACTTACCGCATAACGAGTAAGGGAGAAGCATTCATTCATCATAAAATGATATACTAGCACTATATCATCATTCATCATAACATTGTAACATTTTCCTAATAACATAGGATTACTCATAACAGGTTATGCTAGTATCATTTCATCATAACATCCTAGCATCATATAAATGTCATGCTAGCATCATATCATCATATCTTTCATCATGGCATCATAAACACGTCATGCTAGCATCTAATAATCATAGCATCATACTTTCATCCTAGCAGCCTAGGATCTTATCATAGCATAACATCTTATAACTATCATCATAGTTATCAGCATAACAACATGTCATCATACAGTCATCATCATGTCATGTCATCAGCTTAAGTCATTAACATGCATTCGTTATACTTAACATATTCTCATGCATACATTATCACACACATCATCAAGCATTTGTCATCATCGCATAGTCACATAACATCAGAAACACAGTAATAGCATGCATGTCAGCCCAAAACGTAGTTACACATAACATGTGAAAGTAGTGCATCTAGAACTCACCTGTCAGTATTGTAGCTCTTTTCTTCTTATCTAGACTCCCTTAGCTAGGACTCAAGAACCTACATCATTTCATTGTCTCATTACATTCCATTCCTAGACTTAGAATTTATTCTAAGTCCCTATAGCTTACCAGTTCCCCCTCATAAGTACAAGTTCTCGAAACTGGCTAAGTGTTCGAAACCCTTGAAGTTCACTAAGTACCTATGTACACGAATTCCATGAAATACTCAAAGTTTTCGAATCCTTAGAGTTCATGAAACCTTGGTTAACAAAACATAGTTCACGAATTCTAGTTCTCGAAATCCTTAGTTCACGAAACCATGTTAACAAAACTAAGTTCTCAAAACTTTGTTCCTGAAACAATTTTCACGAAAAGGGTTCGGATACTAATTTCGTGTACTTATTCGGGTACCCATGTTTTCATCATAAAACATCTCAGAAATCTATCTAAGACTTTGGGGGAGCTATTTGTAGGTTCCTTATGGCATTACCAACACGTTGAACCAAAAAGTATCAAACTTTATGCATAAAGGTGTGAGCTTTATGTATAAGTTCACTTTCGCATAAAAATCCTAACTTTCTTGCGTAAAACACTTATTTGATGTTAAATGATCCTCCTGGTAGCTTCTCGTGGGTTCCCTCTTCTTCTTGAGCGATATACGGCCGTTTCTCTAAGTTCTCGAACTTCTCTTCGTGTACTTGAGAGGAAGTGTGCTTCCAGCCAAAGGTGTTCACGTTTCTCAAGGCACTCATATATATAGGCTGAGTTCACGAAAATAGGAGTTCTCGAAAATGGGGTTCACGAATTGAGTTCAAGTACTCTGATTCATGAACTTTGGGTACTTTTGAATACTCCCTTTCGTGATCTTTTATTCTTCATTTCTTTCCTACAAATTAATTACCCGTTACCCAATCGTAAGCTCAAATAACTTGTATAGAAAATTCGAGGTGTTACAAGTCTCCCCTCCTTACAATAGGTTTCGTCCCGAAACCTGCCTCATTACACATCGAACAATTGAGGAGACAACATCTTCATTTCTTCTTCCCTTTCCCACGTAGCGTCTGAACCCTTCCGATGCTTTCACCAAACCTTGACTTGCCGAACTGTTTTGTTCCGCAGTTGCTTCTCTTTCGCATCCATGATCGCGACTGGTTTTTCAATGTAGTTTAGTTGATTATCCACCTCGATGTCATCCAAAGGAACATGTGCTTGATCGCCCACCAAGCACTTGCTAAGATGTAACACGTGGAAAGTAGGATGAATCCTGTTCAGTTCCTCTAGTAGGTCCAGTCGATACACGACTTTCACTACCCTTGCCTCTATCTGAAATGATCCGATGTACCTTGGACTCAGCTTGCCTCTCTTTCGGAATCGAATGATTCCCTTCCATGCTGATACCTTTAGCAATACTCGGTCGCCAACCTTGAACTCGATCGGTCTTCGGTGCTTGTCAGCGTAGGACTTTTGGAGATCTTGTGCTGCCTTCATTCTTGTTTTTATCACTCGTAGCTTTTCTGCCATATTGATCACGACAGCCTTATTTCCCATCTCTTTCTGTCCAACTTCATTCCAACATACTGTGGTTCTACATCGTCTTCCGTACAACGCCTCATATGGGGGCATTCTGATACTAGAGTGGTAGCTGTTATTGTTGGAAACTCCACCAATGGCAAGTGGTCATCCCAGCTTCCTCCAAAATCGATAATGAACGCCCAACATTTGGATAGTCCTTTCAGACTGTCCATCTGTCTGGGGTGATAGGCGGTACTAATGTTCAGTCTCGTTCCCATGGCATCGTGAAATTGCTTCCAGAATCTGGAAGTAAACCTCGTATCCCGAATTAAAGCTTCAATAGCTTGAGGAGTTAAAGAACTCCTAAGTGAGTCCAACACTCTACCTCCAGTGCTAAATGTAGACTCGGAAGCAACTGTTGATATCAAGATGGCTAAAGTATCATGTGCAACAAGTGATAATACAGTAAATGCTGGACTTCTCTTTATCCACCAACCCAAAACAGTGAAATCTTAACTTTCAAACCAAATGTCATCTCTTTCTAGGGGTGAGCAAAAAACCGAAAAAACCGAACCGGAACCGAATTAACCGAAAAAACCGAATCTAAAAAACCGAACCGAATGAATAACCAGGAAAAACCGAACCGAAAAAACCGAAACCGAACTTTTCGGTTCGGTTGCGGTTTTTCATTTTATAAAAACCGAAAAAACCGAACCGAACCGATTTTTAATATTTCTTAAAAATTAATATATATATTTATGTATATTGCTATTTCCATACTTATTTAATGGGAAAAAACATACAAAAAGTCTACCGTTGGAGATGATAAAAATTTAGATTATATAAAATCTATCATTTTAAAAGGTAAATATCGGAATTATTGCATATTTAGTTATTTACTTTTGATTTTTTTTAAATGTAAGAACATGGTGGTAATTATTTTGTTTTTTAATTAGTTGATGCTCGATCAATTAATTTATGAATTGTTAAACATGTTTGTATTTTCAATGTTGGGCGTAAGAGCGAACAAAAAAAAAACAAAAACAAAAAAAAAGTAACAAAAAAACCGAAAACCGAACCGAAACCGACAAAAAAACCGAAAACCGAAAAACCGAAAACCGAACGGTTTGTAATAACTAAAAACTGACTATGTCGGTTTCGGTTTCGGTTTTAGCCAAAAACCGAACCGAACCGAACCGTGCACACCCCTATGACTCTTTCAAGCTCCTCCTTCATATACCTATCCAACTCAGTTTTTAAATCTTTGGTCACACTTAATTTTGCATTTTGTCTTTTAACCTTAGCCATCTTTCTCTCTCCAAGTGCTATAAGTATAAGTCTTTGAGTATGTGTTTGTGTTAGCCCTAAAGTTGGCTAACAACCGCGAGTCTCGGTCATCATTCGGCCCTTATTTCAAATGTCATAGTTGGTTATTACCATGTGACTTTATGTTGTACGTTTAGACTTGATTCACTCTTGATAATCAATAAACTTTGTCATCAAGTGTTAATCATTTGCTATAAGGCTTAGTAATTAAACCCATAGATAAACTTAGGTAATAACCCTTGTATAAGCTTAATGTTTTGAGATTGTCAAGTTCCTTAGCTCAAAAATCGTTACCACCTTTGTAGTAAAAGTTATCAAGTTCCCATGCATTTTATTCTTACAATTTGATTCTAGTATTAAATTGCATTTTTAACTCATTGGGCCGGTAAGGAATTCTTGGGCCGAAGATTATGTACGTGAGCCCACTAAAGTAAGGCGGCCGAATCAATCCCCGAGATCACATGACTCACTTGGGCCATAGGTGTGCATGTGGGCCGAGACAGTTGTTATTAGGTCGCTCATGTTAATATAGAGTTTGGGCCGGATTATAGATGTCTAGTTTGGGGCCGAGGGAATTGGGCTGAAACAAACGACATGGGCCGCATGTGGCTCTACTTACATAAAAAACAAAATGGGCCATACGGACTGTGTACCGACTTGGGCCGAGGAAACAACTGGATCGGTTTTAAGGTCTAGGCCGAATGGCCACACTCTACCTCTAGCGAACCCTAAGGTTCGTGGGGGGTGAAGGTTCGGTGATCTCCTTTGGGTTTGGCTAAACATGGGGAGTTCGCATAGGGAGAGGTTCGGGACATCCTGGATAGCTGAAGGTTCGTATCAAGCGGCACCTAGGTTCGGCTAAAGTCTGCCACGACAGGTTCGCTGCTGGTCTTGCTTAGGTTAGTGAGGCCTTGAAGGTGCTGAGATGGTGGTCACAGGGTTCGGCCGAGAACCATGTAGGTTCGTCCACCTCGAGGTTCGGCTGGTGTGTGTAGGTTCGATGATGGTTCGTCTAGATGTAGGGTTTGGTGAGTCACGCAGGTTCGTGGCTCTGCATGAAGGGAGGTTCGGCCACCTTGAATCTCAGCCCAAGAAGGTTCGTTGCTCATCAGTCCTTCAGCCAAGGTTCGGCTGAGAGACCCAAGCAGGTTCATTGAGCAGATAGGTTCGGTGATGGTGCTGAGGATGCAGCCAAGAAGGTTCGTAGTCATACAGGTTCGGCTATCCCCGAAGCCTCACGAACCTGCAACTTTTCATCCTCCCCATCGAATCTGTAAGGCTACGGCTGATTCCAGAGCTCCCCCTCATCCTTCTCATGACAAGCACGAACCTTTGTGAAGTTGAAACGGACGCTTATGGTTGAGTATAACATGGTTTTAAGCCGGTTATATGGTTAAGTCGAACAACATCTATGAAACCCTATTTTTTTCAGAATTTCCAAGCTCCATACCTCATTTTTGGCTGGTTAAACGCCCCGTTCCGTTGTACTTCCTTGTAGAGGGCTTCAAGAGCTTCGTGTAGGTCCAAAAATCATCCAATTTCGTTGTGAATCAAAGGAGTTATGAGGTTTTGAAGATCAAATCTTGAGAGAGAGAGAGAGAGAGAGTGAAGAACCAGTTTGTAGAGAGAGATTGGGTAGGTGATGGTGTTTTTGAGGATTTAATGCTTAGAAATGAGTTTTTAAACCCCACGTGTGTTCGGGTTCGTTTTGTTAGCTCGTTTCTTGATTTCGACTCGTTTCCGGCACGTAAACGCGTGTTTTACGAATCTTTTTGGTAGATAGTTTTCTAGGATTATTTTGATGAGTTTCAAAATTGTAAAATATAAAATATTTTATTTCCATTAATTTAATGTTTCGTTCGGGATTTATTCGTAAAACGTCGTCGTTTCGTCAGAAAACGTCACTTACGCGCGTCTTCGTACATACCGCTAACTGTACGAACACGATCGTACATTTCACTTTCTGATTTGGTTTTCTACTTATCAGTTATCGTTCAGAACGTTAAACCCACAGATATGATTGTGTGAATCGTCACCCACGCAAACACACTGTCAGTTTATTATTCCGATCCAACACTGCATTTATGTTTTAAATCGTGTTTCCTCACTAACGGACTGAACTATACTTCCTGTTTTCATATTGTTTTCGTACTGATTTATCGGCCATCTGATTGCTGTCATCCATGGATATCAGATCGCAACCAATTTGTTCTTGTCATTTGTTTCCACACTATTGTTTCTCTTGAGTTGTTGTATTTCTTGTATTTAAGTTTTCACTTACACACATAAAACTGTTGTTTTGTTTTCCTGTGTTTTGTTGTTAACAATTGTTCAATCACTGTATTTACACACAGTAAATGGTGAAAGTACACACATCGTACGGACTTGCCGGACGATGAAGTACTGGATGTCACACAATGTTTAATGACGATGACAAAGCCTTTTTCGGATGCACATCCGAGTGAATTCTTTTGTAATCATTGAATATTTCTAGCAATGCATTTTCACACAATTGAACAACTTTATCCCCGGTTTCATTTCCATACGTACCACGTAGATTGACCTTAAGATATGCTAGTTTGGTCCTCGGATCAAAAAGACAAGCAATAAACACAAGTAAGTTGACTTTCTTAAGATCACCCCAATACTTGTTAAATTTCAATATCATTGACAAGGTCATATTCACCAACTGGTCATATTTGCTTGACGTACATTGTTTCAAAACACTATCTATGAAACTAATGGAGTCGAGATATGTATTTGAAGTAATGTAATTTGCTCCTTAATTAAAATAAAAAAAGGTGATCTAAAAAAAATAAACAAATTAGTAAGAAGATTATTATTATAATAAATAGTTAGTACCTGAAACTCTAAGAGCAAACTCATAAAAATGTTGAATAAAACCTCCCAATCTTCTTAAATTTCCCAATCCGTTAATTCTAGCACTCCACACTCCTCTTGATGATCACGTGGAAACACATAGTCCTCCTCTATAAATATTTTAAATGCTCTTTCATACTCACATGCAACATTCAACACGAATAAGTTGAGTTTCAACGAGTAGGCACATCTAAAACTAGAGACTTTTGACATCCAACCTTTTCTAACAAAGCAAGCTCCTTAAATTTTGTCAATCTTGCAGATGAAGAATGATGCTTTCTTTCTTCTCTAATTGGATTTAGGGTATCCCTGAAAATAATAGAAATAATAGATATAAATACGAATTCGGTTTAAACAGTTTAAACCGAATAATCGAATAAACCGAATTCAAAAAAAAACTATAACCTTAAACCTGAAAACCGAATTGTTAATACAAATACAATTTAGAACCGAACCGAAAACCGAATTCGCAATTTGGTTCAGTTTATATCAGTTACGAATACGGTTTGAATAACAGTTTTCGGTTATTCTTTACACCCCTAGATTGTGGGGTTGACAAGTAGGATTTATCTATTTTTTTAAAAAAATACATTTTGGTTATTTTGTTTAATGTTTTATGTCATTATGTAATATGTCTTTATTATTGTGTTTATTTTTTGTATCATAGTATGTTATTTTGTTATTGTCTTTTATGCATTAAATAAATTGTTATTTACTTTTCTATGTTTTATGTGTTAAAAATACATAATTGTGTTATTTCACTATTGTGATTTTAAAAACTCATAATTTTAAAAAACATAAATTATCTTTAACTTTTTGAAAAATACAATGTTGGTCATTGTGTTTTAAGTATAATTCATTATGTAATTTATTCATTATTATGTTTTTTAGTTCAGGAAATTATGTAATATACCCAACATTGTGTTTTACGTTTGTTCAGGACATTGTGTACATAGTTGTCATTGTGTTTTACGTTCATGCTCTTGTGTAATATACTCATATTTTTTTAGGTTCAGGTAATTGTGTAATATACTCATTATTTTGTTTTATGTTCAGGTCATTGTCTTATACGTTTTAACATATTTCATGTTTTTTTCAGTTATTGATTTTTATATATTAAATAAAATTTTTATTTATTTTTTATGTTTTTCATATTAGAAGTACACCAATTGTATTATTTAAACATTTTATTTTTCAAAACTTATATTCTATTAACATATATTTCAGGTTATTGTGTCATATTTATTCATCAGTGTATTTTACGATTTTGACTATTTAATCTTATCTTATCATTGTTTTTATGTATTATATGAATTTGTATTTTATCATTATGATTTAGATACAAAAAGTATGTGATTGTGTTGTTTCGTCATTATTCTTTTTGAATCTCATCATTTTAGAAAAAAATAGTAAGACACAATGACAAACAAAAAGACACAATAACGAACATGACGCATTACAAGCATACAAGGTGAAGGAAAACACAACTTTTTTTTTTCAATTTTCATATGACACTATTATACTTGTTTTAAAAATATACAAGCACTCATTTTTTAGTGTAGCCTTTTTTTTTAAAAAAAAATATCGTAAATAAAGGTTATGATCATTTACAAAAATGAGGAGAACATGATAAAAAGTCAATAAAAGTGTGTATGACTAAAATACCTTACGCTAACTTTTTAATGCAACTTTGATCTCAACCATTAAATTATATATACCATAACCCACAATCCTTCTGAAACTTCTTACAAATCTAAGTATTTTTACAATAACCTTACCCCCTATCATGGGCAAAGCTATGTGGAGACTAGGGGCGGTTATTTTAAGTTAAAAATACGGGTTTCGTCCCCTCGTTTAAAATATTTTAACATATATTCTGAGCCTCATAAATTTCCGCTACCCGTTCCCTAACTCTCAAGCTCCGCCACCGCCCCCTATATATATACATAACATATATATTTTATATATTTATTATTTAATATAATATATGTATTAAATTTTATGAATATATTAATGTAATGTATATGTCTTTGTGTGTATAATTTAATATGCATATATATATATATTAATACAAATAAATAAAAATGATTATAAACACCTGTATTCATTCTAGACTATCTACATTTTGGTTTTATCGTTTCTCTCTCCTTTTTAATTATCTATATTTATTATTTAGTTAGGCCATGTGTATTGATCACCCCTCCATTACTCCACGTTGGCGTCACATAAACAAACAACACCATCACCCCTCATCACTCCACATTGTCATCACATGTGTTATCATCACTCCCCCATCACTCCACGTTATCACCACCTTTATACAATATTTTATTATTTGTTTTTTATTTTTTTAATTATAGAATAAATTAAAAAGACATACTGTTATTAAAAGTAAAATAAAATTACAAAATATGTGACACCCGCAAAATCCAGGTAGCTTCTGTTTTTAATTAAATATTTATTTAATTGATAACTGTATACATGGCACTAGAATTAGTTTAATTTAGTGTGACACGTGGCACAACAGTACAAACACTGACACAAACACGATAATTCGGTGAATTATCGCAACAAGCACACACATGTCTAAGAAGATACGAACGATGGTGAACGTTTAACACATCGTGTAACCAAACACTAGAAACATCATGAAAAGCTCAAACATTGAACTAAAGAGTTCATACGATGCCAAACAATGTCCCATAAGCGAGAAAACGTAGAAAACGAGCCAAACCATCGGAATTGGTCAAATAAGGCTCAACCGGGATCCTTCGCGGTACGCTAAGGACCCCGGAGACATCCTTGGTGGTACGCGATGGATGGGCGGGTATTTTGAATCCCGAAATTCATTACAGTACGCCAAGCAGATTTTTGAAGCTCTTGGCGGTACGTGAAGCTGCCTAGATGCCAAATCTTTAAAAATCCAAGAAAAATCATTTCACCCCTACTCCTACACACTCTCCCTGAGCTCATAAGCCATCATTCGGTTTCTTCTTCCTCACAACGACCTGCAAACCCTCTTGGAAGCCATTGGAGCTCAAGACTTGAGCATTTGAAGACCCAAGAAGCCAAAGAAAGACTTCCAAGCATCACCAACGATTTGCATCTGCTGTGGAGTTGTTCTCAACCATTCCAGGAGTATTTAACAGCTGTCCAAGATCCATCTTGAACTTTTAGAGCCTCTCAAGGTAGTTTATATGGCTAAGATGCATTTTTCACACCCACACACGCACATGCGAGGCCTAAAACCCACATGCAAGCACTACACCAACACATGCACGAATTTTCAATGTTTTGGATTTGGGTTTGATGATTATGTTACTGATTTTAATGATCTAATATGATTTGATGATGTATCTTGATGTTCTATGATGATCCATGATGATGTAGGTGTGTTATAATGCTTAAACTTGATCATAGATGTTAAAATAATGACATGCATGCATGATCTAAAGTATATTAGGTGATTTTGGTTATTGAGAAATGATTATTGATGATATTCAAATGAAGTTACAAGGTTTACTATGATTTTGATGGTCAAAATTTGATTATTTGAGACTCTTGCCATATATAGTAACTTTTGTGTTACAACATGATGAAACGGATGAAGTTAAGAACATGTGTGTGGATAGGAATATCATTTGTGTGGTAATATGATGATATGTAGCATAAGAAATTGATTTGAGATTGATTTGTGGTCGTTTTGGACCTAGTTACTATATATAGTAACTTTTATAACTTAAATCTAGCTAGATGATGGTTTAGGTGAAATGAGCATGTTTAAATGATGGTTGGTGATATATTATGATGATATTTGGTATGAAAATGGATTGGAAGTAGTTAGAATGATTATTTCATGAGTATTTGTCATAGTTACTATTTTTAATAACTTTATTTTTGGAAAACTCGATGTAGTAATACGAGACATGATTTGTACATTCTAAATGGGTTAACATGATGTAATATGACCATTGAATGAATAGTTGTGTGATTATTGACCTTGAACATGCCAAAACTAGAAACTTCCCATTTTAGGAAACTTTAACAACTAAAAACAAGCTATGTGTTTATTTGATCGCGTATGACAACATGTTATGTGTTAACATGATCACGTATGACTAACGAGCATGCTAGAATCTTTAAAACAATAAGTGTTGTGGAACTTTATAAGAATGGAAACTTACTATAAATAGTAAGTTTTCCGTAAATGCGACTTGCGTATTTTGCACACAAGGAGCACGATCGCGAATGTTACACGAATCACAACCGACGCACGGTTCACCAACGGGTCGTTGACTTGACACGGTCAAACACGGACAAACACGGACAAACACGGTCAATGTGGACAGACATGGACAAACATAACAACCAAGGGTTGTTGAGCACAAACACGAGCACGGACATGGGCACTTACGCGAACTCATGTAAGCTATACGATATAGATAGCATGTGACAGATTCGCTGCCGAGATTCGGAGCTTACGCATTCATTTTTCCGATTATCACTAAGATGAGTTTACGACCCCTATTTAACTCTTTTACAAACTTTCCAAATAGGGGAGAATACTTGTTGAATCGATTCAAACATTTATACTTGTACAAACATATTGTGTATGTTGGTTTATTAGACAAACATAAGTGTTGTAATCGTAACAAGCCCTCGCAAAGTCTTACCGTTAATGTACAAACAACGATGTGAGTTTGAATAGATCTGTGTTGGGTGCGACGAACCCCACGTGGCACAATTTTGACTGGAGGTCGGGACACGTGAAATCTCAACCTATCTTGCCATTGTTATTACGAGACATGGCGGAGGCAAGGACTAACAAGTCTAGTTCGGTAGTGATGCACTGACACTTGGAGCCTAGGGCTCGGGACTAACATTTGATAAACAACATGACACATGATTTCTGATTACTATCTATGTATATCAAAATCTGTGAACTCACCAACCTATGTGTTGACACTTTTTCTTAAACATGTATTCTCAGGTAATTAGCTGCATATGGAACATGAATGCACATCAGGAATGAGCATAGGATTGCCTGCATTCATTACCGTGTCTTTTGAAACAAACAACTTATTTTATGTTATGTATTAAACAATGTAGTGTCCAGACTCAGTGTCTGGATGTGCGAATTCCACCAAATGAGGGCCTGTCCCTCCAGAGTCCCGGTAGCGAATTTCACCTTGTTCTCCTTAGAGCACTCGCACATGCAGAAGACCGACTCATGCTTCTTAATCCATTGGAGCAGTCCCTCCGCTCCTTCTGATCCCTTGAATGTTAGAGGATGGTAGTTAAGGAAAGTTTTGAATGAGCACCCTCTTGAGTTGTTGTTGTGAGTCACGTTGCTTGCATCACTGTTTAAACGTGTGGGCTCGTAATCCAAAATGGCTTTGTTAACCCACTGTTCTACCATGGTTTCGATAGCCGCAGAACCGGTTGATTGGTTGTTAGTGCGCACATACATTCCTTGACCAGCCATTTGTTGGTATCTATTTACAATTTTACAATAGATATTGTGTTACTTACTGTTAGAGCTAGTTGTGTGCTAGCATGCACAGAGAGAAAATATATCATTTTCTTCAAAAGTACAATCATAAGTTTATAAGATCACTATTACCAAAGTGATTTGTATGAGCACAGCCTGCTCCTGTAGGTTCTAACAACACTAAATGCAATAAGGAAGTAAACTAATCGGTGGAAATAGTGGAGTTCGAATCTCCATTAGCAGTGGTGTTCTGCACAGTTTCCCTGGTGGGTGTAGCTTATCATTTGAATTTTCCAGAATTCGTATGTACCTATGAATTCACGATTACGTTGGCCACCATAATCGTCAATTTATCTTACACAGTCATTCTAGTTCATTCAATCTCAAACTACTTAACACTTTAGGGTTCAAAGTTTGCTTCCTGAGTGTCGATACTAAGGTTATAGTCCACAAAATTGCTTCATTTGACTGGGTTTACACTCAAGAAAGAGGTTGGGAAAGGCGTTCGATTCTATTTAGATTGTGCTAGAGGAGTCTTCTGCAGAGCATAGAAGAGTTCCCTTCGGTCTTGATTTCGCCTTTTCACTAATTCCCTTGCACAGGTCGCATGTGTAGTTGAGTGTTAACACCCACTAAGGGTGCCAGAGACATGTTCGTAAGAGTCAGATTAAGTCACAAAGAATATTGTTAAGCCAGGCACATAATGTGCTGTGTGAAACTAGTGTAGTGTCTAAGTGTAGAGCTATGGCTATAGTCTAAGTTTACTACATGCAAACCTAGTTCTCTATAACCAAGGCTCTGATACCAGTCTGTCACACCCCCAAATTCCTACGTGTGGTGTTAGTCCATTTGGGTATGACGTGGCCAGAATCACAGCTCATGGTCATATAGAACGACTATATATGAGGTATACAAACACACTATTTCGTAAACAAATCCATGTTTCATAGATTAAACAGCGGAAAACGTTTAATAGTTAAGTAGTGGAAAACATAAGTGTTGCAGCGGAAAGTAAATTGTATCCAACATTACATGTTTAACATTGTTTAAATTACATAAATAAAAACGTAAGCCTAGGATTAGAGTCTATATGCATGCAGACTCTCTTGTGCATCTCCGTGTGCATCCTAGCTCGTGCCGTTCAGTTACCTGAGAATACATGCTAAAAAGTGTCAACATAAAGTTGGTGAGTTCACAGGTTTAAGCAGTTGAAAGTAGTAAACATATATATACTAGGTATGTTAAGTTGTTTGTTTTGTTGGATCCATGATCCCGAGTGTGTCAGTTCATCTTACCGAAACTTAGACTTGTTGTTTGCCTCCCTGGGTTATCCCGGCAGCCAGCAAAAGCTCGATATTACACTCGTTATGACCTCCAGTCAACATTGGCGCCGAGTGGGGTTTGTCAGGCCCAGTAGTACTACGTAATAACGACTCGTTTGTTACACAATTAACGGTAAGGGTGTGAGGACTTTTGTTGCGATAAATTTACACTCAAAAGTTTTTTTACAACATACCAGTCATACATCTAAAACAGTTGCATAGTATTCTCACCCCAATAGTTTAACAAAACAGTTAAGTATAAAAGTGGGGCTGTAAACTCACCTTAGTGATAGTTTGAGAATTCGTAAGCTCCGACTTGCTTTGGGTGACTCATTCACCGGTTACCTATATCGTACGGCTTACGTGAGTTCGTGTAAGTGATCATGTTCGTGTTCGTGTTAGTGTTTGTGCTCAACAACCCTCGGTTGTTATGTTTGTCCATGTTGGTCCTCATTGACCGTGCTTGTCCGTGTTTGATCATGTTTGACCGTGTCAAGTCAACGACCCATTGGTGAACCGTGTGTCGGTTGTGAATCGTGTAACATTCTTGATTGTACTCATTGTGAGCAAAACACGCAAGTCGCATCCATGGACAACTTACTATATTTAGTAAGTTTTCATTCATGGAAAAGTTCATAACACATATCGTTTTTAAGGTTCTAGCATGCTCGTTAGTCCTACGTGATCATGTTAACACATAGCACATTGTCACAAGTAGTCAAATGAGCATACAAGTAATTTTTGCATATAAAAGTTTGCTAAAATGGAAAGTTTCCATATTGTCACACCCAAACTCAACACACGCTTACACGTGTCTAAATTAGGTCCCAGTTAAGATTTAACTCAAAACATTATCAAATATTTACGCGGAAGCGTCAAAAACATTTACACAAGTAATATATACTTGTTAAATGACTAATTACATTTAAAAAAATCATCATACAATAGGTTGTATGAAAACCCCACCACCAAAATTTTCAAAACGTTTGAACTTTGAACTTACGTGCCCGATCATGAGCTTTAACGCATAATATACTTTCGACCTGCAAACACCACATATAATTTCACCATTAGTTCATAAGAACTAAGTAAGATTATCCAAATATAAGTTATGGTTCGAATCGGAAGGGTTCTAGGCTTTAAAACGCATTTAAAACATCAAAACGGACAAATTGAGATTTGCCCGGACCGTAAGCTACGGTCTGGCCGTAGCTTACACCCGCTAGGACAGAAACCTTACACCGTAGCTTACGCCCAGACTGTAACCTACGGCCCTGGGTGCAGGTTTTCTTCCATATCGCGCGTTTTGACCATTTTTAACCACTTTCGATCGTTCCAAACCACCCTAACTAAATCACAAGTCCTCGATACATATAATATAGAGTAACAACTCCTCAATTTTATATCATAACATATCCAAACATAATTGGATACCAATTAAATCAATTTGTGAATCAAATTCTCAAAACGGGTCAAAATTTCAATTTCAAGCAATTAATGCTCTGACCCTTTCAAAACCCATTTCATTCATCCATTTACATATAATATGGATTATTATCATGTTTGGATCATAATATAATGAATTCAAACATAATTTGACATCAAATCCATCTATGGTGAAATCAAGACCTCAAAATGGGTCAAAGTCACCAAAAAGGGTTTATCCCTCCAACTTCTATTCAAATCAACCCAATTGATTATTCCATTGATAACCAATCATATTTCAACAATAATTACTATAATGTTCACCCTTAGGTACTTCCATTATATATTTCAAAACAATTTAACTCAATTAATCAATTTCAACCAAATCAACTCAATTATTACACTCAAGTGGTAATTGATATTCAACATAGTTATGATGTTCTCACCCAAGTACTTCCATCATAACTTACCAAATTTTACTTCCACATTCAAGTGGTGAAGTAATCAACAATTTCAATTCATACTATGATGTTCACACTCTAGTCCTTCTATCATAGATTTCAATCAACCAAACAATTCATAGGTTTATAATCATCTATAAACATTGATTCTATGATATTCATCCTCCGATACTTCTATCATAGATTTACACAACCAATTGACATTCAATTCAATTACACAAGTCACAATCCAAACATTATGACCTATGTACAGTTTGACTAAATAAAGTCAAACCTAACAACCAAACAAATTTCAACTATGAACTAAACAATTCATATTTACTCCAATTTAAGTATGAATTCCACAATTCATAACCAATTTCATTCTAGTATGAATTCAACAATTCATAGTTCATTCAACTCAATTAGTGGACTACACATAATCTCAAGCCCGCATTTTGATATATATACTTAGTTTGACTAAATAAGCCAAACCACACAATCAAACTCAATTCTTTTATGAATCTAACAATTCACAACCAATTTAATTCAATTGTGAGACTAGCACATCAATTAACACTCAATGTCATTTTATTATTATTTCAACATAATTGATTAGAATACAAGTGACCGTTAAAACTGGTCGTTACACATATCTAGCATGCTCATTATTGGAAACCATCTAACTTAGCACGCGATAATCATATGAAGTCATTTTAAGTCATTTAGCAAGCATGTAACACCCATAACATCCATAAATCGATATTTCTCAAAATAAAGTTACTAAAAATAGTAACTATGACAATTTTCATTCAAATGATCATCCTAAGCATATCTAATCCATCATTACATCATATAACATCATGTAAGACCATTTAACATCATTCCAAACATGTCAATGCAGATTAAATCATCATTTATCAATATTAGGCCCCAAAAGTTACTAAAAATAGTAACTTAGCCAAATATGACCAAAATCAATTCACAAATCGATTTCTAAGCTTCTAATCATCATAATATCATTCTAATAACAAATCCATATACATACATGTTCATAACCTCATCCATTTCATTATCTTGTAACAAAAAGTTACTAAAATTAGCAAGTATCTCAAATATCCATATTTCAACCATTTTAAACATATCAAATCATGTAATATGCTAACAACATCATTAATCATCATCAAATATCCATCTAGTAACCTTAGATCATGCATGCATGTCACCATTTTGATCATACATGCCATATCATGCATTTTACAAATACACATCATCTTGGATTGTCATGAAACTTCATCTAACATCATAGATCATCAATAATCACATAAATATCATCAAACCCAGATTCATTCATCACAAAATTCATGCATGCAAAGCTAGAGACCTTGCATGTGTGTTTTGAAGCTTGCATGTGTGTGTAATAGTGTTTTAAAGCTACAAGGGATGTAGAGCTACCTTCTAAAGCTTCGAGAGCACTAAGATGATGGCTCCACAACTCCTAAATCCTTCTGGATTGCGGGGTTCGACAGAAACAAAGAGACAACGATGGTGAAACGACTCCACAAGCCTTCTTCTTCAAGTTCTTGGTAGTTCTCAAGCTTCAAGCTTCAATGGAGGTCTTCAATGGCTTCCAAGGGGTCAAATCAAGGTGTATCAGCTGTTTGGGAAGAGAAATGGCCGAGATGTTGAGTGTAGGATCGGTTAAAATGAGTGTTTAGGTGTAATGATGAGTTTTGGAAGTTTAAAAAGGAAAATCTGCGTATCTGGTTCCCAGGCGCACCGCCTGGCGAGAGTCCTTGGCGTCTAGGCGTACCGCGCGAGGCAATCCGGATGAGGGGTGCCTTTTCCCTTCCGCGCGCACCACCTGTAGTCATGGCTTGGGCTCAGGCGTATCGCCTGGCCCACCTGTCAGGCCCAATAAGCCTATTTTCATGTTTAGGCCTGTTTTCGCTCATTTCTCGACTGTAATACATCGTTTGAGCATGGTTTGGACTCTAATTGTCAATTATTAACCATAATTGATACATGAAATGTTTCTGTGACTAAATGTTGTCACGTTCACCAACATTCGTGATTTCTGACACGTGTGTGTGGTTTCTTGATAATTCCTTGGATTATCCTGTTGTGTTTCAGTGTTCGTATTGTAATGCCACGTGTCACACTAAATTAAACTAATTCTAGTGCCACGTGTACAAATATAAATCAAATAAACATTTAATAATTTAGAGCGCTGACCTGGATTTTACGGGGTGTCACATCATCCCCTGGTTAGAAAGAATTTCGTCCCGAAATTCAGCTTGTGTTGCCAGTGTCTGTTTCGTGAACAGGTGTGGGTATTTCTTTTTCATTTGATCTTCACGCTCCCACGTGAATTCTGGTCCGCGTCGCGAATTCCATCACACTTTCACAATCGGTATCTTGCTGAGTTTAAGCTTCTTGATTTCCCGGTCCATAATCTCCACCAGTTCCTCAACGAAATTCAATTGGTCATCGATCTCTATCTGCTCAAGAGGAATTACAAGTGTCTCATCAGATAGGCACTTCTTGAGGTTCGATATGTGAAATACATTGTGTACACTTCTCATCTTATTTGGCAGATTTAGCTCATAGTCCACGAGGCCTATTCGTTTGGTGATCTCACAAAGTCCAATGTAGCGAGGGTTTAACTTCCCTCGTTTGCCAAAACGAATGACTCCCTTCCAGGGCGAGACCTTGAGTAACACTCTGTCTCCCACATGGAATTCCAAAGGCTTAAATCTCCTGTCGGCATAGATTTTCTGTCTGTCCCGAGCTGCTGCCATTCGTTTACGTATCTGCACGATTTTCTTGGTCGTTTCGTGCACAAGTTCGGGACCAATCAGTTGGCTCCCTCCAACTTACACCCAACATATGGGTGATCGACACTCATGTCCGTAGAGTGCCTCAAATGGTGCAGCTTATATGTTCGTGTGATAACAGTTGTTATACGAGAACTCAACTAACGGTAGGTGAGTCTCTCAGCTGTTGCCAAAATCAATAACACATGCGCGAAGCTTGTCTTCTAATGTTTGTATCGTCCGCTTACTCTGTTCATCAGTCTGCGGGTGGTAAGTGGTACTCATATCCAATCTCGTGTCCAATTCCTTGTGCAAAGATTTCCAGAAATGCGACGTAAATCGGCTGCCGCGGTCCGAGATGATCAAGATGGGTACTCCATGTCGAGTAACCACTTCCTTTATATTAATTCGAGTCAATTTATCTAATTTGTCGGTCTCCTTGATGGGTAGAAAGTGTGCAGACTTCGTTAGTCGGTCTACGATTAGCCAGATGGTATCGCAATCCACTTGCCGTCTTAGGCAACTTTGTTATGAAATCCATGGAAATTTGTTCTCATTCCCACATTGGTATCTCGTGTTGCGGGAGTAGATCTGATGGCTTCTGGTACTCAACCTTGACTTTTGAGCACTTTAAACACTTACCTACGTAAGTTGCTATTTCGGCTTTCATGTTTGGCCACGAGTAAGTCGTGTTCAGATCGTGGTACATCTTGTCGGAACCCGGATGTACCGAATATTGGCTCTTGTGTGCTTCATCCATCACCACATTTCTCAATCCTCCGTGGTGTGGAATCCAGATTCGATCCATAACATAGTATGCTCCGTCGGTCTTCACCTCCATATGCTTGTCCATGCCACGCAAGGATTCCTGAGTGAGGTTTTCGACCTTCAGAGCTTCCTGTTGGGTGTTCCGAATCTGTTGTGGCAACTCAGAATGAATTGTAAGTTGTAGCACACATACGCGTTTGGTTGTCTCTTTCCGGCTTAACACGTCGGCCACTACGTTTGCCTTACCAGTGTGGTATTTGATGGCGCAATCATAATCGCTGATGAGTTCAACCCATCTTCGTTGTCTCATGTTCGGCTCCTTCTGGTCGAAGATGTGTTGTAAGCTCTTATTATCAGTAAAGATTGTACACTTCGTGCCGTATAAGTAGTGTCGCCAAATCTTTAGGGCAAACACTACAGCTTCCCAATTCAAGATCATGAGTTGTATATTCTTCTCATGCACCTTCAGTTGTCGTGATGCGTATGCTATGACCTTCTCGCTTTGCCTCAACACGCAACCGGGTCCTTGTTTCGAGGCGTCACAATACACTACAAAATCTTCACAGCCCTCCGGTAGGGATAAGATCGGTGCATGGCACAATTTCTGCTTCAACAGATTGAAAGCAGATTCTTGTTTCTCTCCCCATTCAAACTTCTTGTCTTTATGCGCAACAGATGTCAGTGATTGTGTGATTTTTGAAAATTCCTCGATAAAACGCCTGTAGTACCCGGCCAGTCCTAGAAATTGTCGCACCTCAGTTGGAGTCTTGGGTGCTTCCCAGTTCTTAACGGCCACGATCTTGGCTGGGTCTACATGTATCCCTTTCTCGTTTATCACGTGTCCAAGAAATCGGACTTTGCGAATCCAAAAGTTGCGTTTGGGAAATTTCGCTTATAGTTGCTCCATCTTTAGCAATTCCAAGACAAGCCTCAAATGTTCAGCACGCTCTTCCTGATTCTTGGAGTAGATCAGGATGTCACCCTATGAATACGGTTACGAATTTGTCAAGGTACGGCTTGCATACGCGATTCATGAGATCCATGAATACAGCCGTTGCACTGGTCAGTCCGAAGGGCATGACCAAAAATTCGTAGTGTCCGTATCGGGTTCTAAAGGCAGTCTTAGGAATATCTTCTTCCTGTATCATTAGTTGATGGTAAATCGATCTTAAACCGATTTTTGAATAGTAGCTTGACCCTTGCAATTGGTCAAACAGATTGTCTATTCGTGGTAAGGGTATCGATTCTTGATTTTCACCTTGTTTAGATTCCGGTAGCCTATACACAATCGGAAGGACTCATCTTTCTTTCTTACAAACAGAACTGGTGCTCCCCATGTTGAGAAGTTTGGTCGGATTGATCCTTCGTCTAACAACTCTTGCAGTTGGTTAGACAGCTCTTGTATCTCAGTTGGAGCCAATCAGTATGGTGCCTTGGCGATTGGTGTGGCTCCTGGTGTAATGTCTATCTGAAACTCGAATTGTCGCTTTGGTGGTAGTCCAGGCAGATCTTCAGGAAGGACTTCGGGGAAATCACGAACAACTTCTATACCTTCTATCTTCCCTTCCTTCTTCGATTGTCCCGTGATGTGCGCTAGTATCGCCGAGTATCCTTTCTGTAGTTACTTGCTAGTCTTCATACATGGCATGATGTTTAGCGGTATTCCCCGTCGTTCTACCTGAATAGGGATCTGATTTCCATTCGACAATGTAACTCGAACTATCTTCTCATTGCACACGATCCCGGCTTGGTTAGTAGATACCAGTCTGTTCCCACCACTACATCAATGTTCCCTAGAGTTACCGGCATTGGGTCGATCTCAAGTTCGTGATTTGCCAACCCTAAGACGTATACTTTGAAGATGTGTTGCGTCTTAATCAGTTTGTCGCCGGCAAACTCTACTGTGTACTTGTAGTCTGGTGGTGTCGGGGTAATGTTAAGCCATTTACTAAAGTTGCTAGAGGTAAAATTCCTATCGGCAACGGTATCAAATAACATACTAGCATAGACATTATTTAAAAAAGAACGTACCGGTTACAATGTTAGGGTCATCTCTAGCTTCACCGGAGCCAATCGCAAATACACGGCGCTTCGTCGTGTCTCCTTTCGCTTTCTTCAGCTGTGGGCAGTCCCTGCGCATATGACCAGGCTTGCCACACTCATAACACCCCTTTATGGTGTTCTGGTTTTTATTGATGTTAACTAGTTTGCTTCTACAATCCCTGGTCATATGATCGTGCCCTCCGCATTTCCAACATTGGTAGAGCTCACATTGGCTGTAGTGATGATATGAACATCGGTTGCACCTAGGGTATTTCCCCTCGTAGACACTCTTGCCCTTGGTGTTGGATTGTCTAGTGGTAAATTTTCTAGTCGGTGCTGTTCGATTATGGGATTGCAATTGTTGTAGGGAGTGAGTTGGGTTGCGTCTAGATTCCCACTTGCGCTTGCGATTTTGAGGCTTCAGATGTTCACCTCGCTTGGTCAATTAGTCGGTGAGCCAAGAAAATGGTGGGTTGAATGAGAGTGGGGTCTGCTGCGGTAACCATGCTTCGGATCTGCTCCGGTAATCCACTGGTGTATTTCTCGATCTTTTTGTATTCTAGGGTTACCATCCCTGGGTACAGTTTACACAATTCGTGAAATCGTGTGGTGTATTGTTCGATTTCGGATCCCTCCATCTTGTGAATCCAAAACCCCTCGAGTGTCTTGATTTCGTTCCAGGGTCCGTACTCTTGCTTCAACATCGTGACAAAATTCTCCCATGGTATGGAGTTAGCAGTCTCCAGACTCAGTGTCTGGATGTGTGAATTCCAAATGAGGGCCTATCCCTCCAGAGTCCCGGTAGCGAATTTCACCTTGTTCTCCTTAGAGCACTCGCACATGCAGAAGACCGAATCAACCTTCTTAATCCATTGGAGCAGTCCCTTCGCTCCTTCTGATCTCTTGAATGTTAGAGGATGGTAGCTAAGGAAAGTTTTGAATGAGCACCCTCTTGAGTTGTTGTTGTGAGTCACGTTGCTTGCTTCCTGTTTAAACGTGCGGCCTCGTAATCCGAAATGGCTTTGTTAACCCACTGTTCTACCATGGTTACGATAGCCGCATAACCGGTTGATTGGTTGTTAGTGCGCACATACATTCCTCGACCAGCCATTTGTTGGTATCTATATACAATAGATATTGTGTTACTTACTGTTAGAGCTAGTTGTGTGCTAGCATGCACAGAGAGAAAATATATCATTTTCTTCAAAAGTACAATCATAAGTTTATAAGATCACTATTACCAAAGTGATTTGTATGAGCACAGCCTGCTCCTGTAGGTTCTAACAACACTAAATGCAATAAGGAAGTAAACTCATCGGTGGAAATAGTGGAGTTCGAATCTCCATTAGCAGTGGTGTTCTGCACAGTTTCCCTGGTGGGTGTAGCTTATCATTTGAATTTTTCGGAATTCGTATGTACCTATAAATTCACGATTACGTTGGCCACCATAATCGTCAATTTATCTTACACATTCATTCTAGTTCATTCAATCTCAAACTACTTAACACTTTAGGGTTCAAAGTTTGCTTCCTGAGTGTTATTTATTAATTACATTACATAAAAATGTTAACACATAGTTAAAAATATATATAAATTAAAACATAATTTATAATTACTATATCAATAATTATAACATACTAGGTTATTACCGGGTGTATTACACGGATAAATATAAAATATTAAGTAGTCAAAAATGATAATTTAGAGATTATAAAATAATATTTTGATGTAAAATGATTATGCTACGTATTAATAAATATTTTAAGTAGTAAAACAAAAATTAAAATGTTTAATAACTACATAATTTGTATTTGACCTTCTTTAATAGTTCAAGAAGGTAAATATTATTTTCGTAATCATTAAATTTTTTTCAACGACTAACAAAATACATAAAAATGGTTTTACATGAAATAAATAAATTTAACATGTTGCAAACCAATAGTTTTGTGAAAATTTTATATGTTGGGTATCATATCAATGGTTACTGAAATTATTAAGAATTAAAAATAATAAATATTTAAAAATTTTAAATTTTATTTTAATATAAGATATAATTGAAATTTAATTATGATTATTAAGTTATAATAAACTATTAACATATTTTTTTTTATTTTCTAAATTTAATAATATAATTTAATTATTTAAAATTATTAACATTAAATAGGGGAGGGAGTTAATAAAATATAATTGAACGAGAGACGAATGTAAGAATGACAATTATCAAAATTAACAAGAAATGAATATGGGAGTAACATGAAACAAATTTGTTATTCTTTTATTATATAGTATAGATATAGATTATTTTTTCAACCCATGTGTGTAATACATGGGATTTTAACCTAATTATATATATTATAGGAATGATTCTGAGCCCTAGATCATATTAATGGTTAATATTTAGTGTAACATCTTAAACAATTCCCACATCGGTCGTGAACATGAGAGAATCCTGACTCATAAGTAATGATCTTCCTCTTATATCACCAACGTGTTTTGGGCTTAGTTGATTGTGTAGCACATGAAAACTCCACAGTTAAGTGTGCTCGACTTGTAGCAATCCAAGGATGGGTGACCTCCCTAGCAAGTTTTCGCCCGAGCAACTAAAGGCAAAATCGTGAGCTCTGAGTGGGCAAATCGGACAATATTGGTGATAAACGGGGCCAGATGTTACAGAATGGTATCAAAGCCACTCTTGTTCCATACGGGATGACGGGGTAAACCTCATCGAGGACAATGAGTCCCTAAGGGGTGCATGTAAGATATAAGGCAAATTCACATCGTTCGTGAATATGAGAAAATCATGACTCGTAAGTAACGACCCGCTTCTTATATCACTAACGCGTTTTGGACTTAGCTGGTTTTGTAGCACATGAAAACTCTATAGTTAAAGGTGCTCGGGTTGCAGCAATCCAAGGATGTGTTACCTCCCTATGAAGTTTTCACCCGGGCAAACAAAGGCAAAACTATAAGATCAAGTGGAAAAGCGGGCATTATTGGTAGTAGACGGGGTCATATGTTACATTTAGTGTTCTCACTTTTCGTTTACAACTTATGTAAATTATAAATTGAAGGGTAAAAAATGAATAGTCTTCATTTGTCGACTTTTTTTTTTTTGCGATTAAATCAAGTTTCACCATTTTTAAAAATCAAGTAACTTTAAAACGGTTACTCCTTTTTTGGAAAAAAAATTGCATCATAAAATAGAGAATTTTATTATCTTTTATATGACTATAGTATTATTGTAGTTTTGTTTTCGTTTTTTATGTGGTCCATGATTATTGGTACGTTATTATCTACTTATTCTGTAATTTTTACATTTGATCCAAGAATATCTACTTTTTCAATGATTATATTGCGGTTTTTATATGTGGTCCGTAATTTGTTATATATGGCCTGTGATTATTTGTCCTTGATAATTTAGTTGGTATTTGATTATTCAAATTAAATGGCAGCCCGTAATTCTATATTAATATGGTTCGCGATTTTACATGGACGATAATACATTTCCCTAGTTGTCACATGGAACGTTCTAGTTCTTCATACGCTTCGCACGGATTCTCCCCTTGTGTATGTATGTGTGTGTGTATACATATAATGTTCAATTAAGAATGAACTAAATAAGCCATTTCTAGTCACCCATTCAAATGTCATAAAAGTAAATTTTTTTAAATTAAAAGAAAAATTACTTTTGTGCCCTTTAAATCATTTACTTATAAATGGTTTTTTTAGTTTTATAAAACTAATTGGTTCTCATTTGAATGTTTAATTAACAATCAGTATTAATTAAAAATTAAAAGAACCATTAAGTCACAAGTTTAAAGAATAAAAATGAACTTATGTTAATTTCAAAAGAAATTATTTTAATACCCTTTAATCATGTAACTATAATGGTTTTTTACTTTTTTTGAAATTTATAGGTTATCAATTGAATGAATGCCTACACACACACACACAGATATATATATATATATGTATATGTATATGACTTGTATCCTATGATAATTAAACTTAAAGAGTTAACCATTAAATTCATTTCTTGTAACACATGTATATCCTAATAAAAAAAATATGTGATACACATTAAATAGATTTAATTTTAAACTCGTTAATGTGACTATAAATGGTTTTTTTACTTATTTACAAGTTTTTGCTTCTTATTTTAATGATCTTTTCACACACACACAAATATATACACATATATATATATATATATATATATATATGGGGGAGGATCAGATGTTAACCTCCCCTTATTGTGTTAACCGGTTAACCCATTTCAGCCCAAATACACTGCCACGTGCAGAAGAAGTTTTCTTTACTTCAAGGGTATTACTGTCATTTTTGATTGCATTAAATGGGGTAATGGTGGCCTGTCAGTTTTCTACTATTCTTAACATCACTCTAATATTATGGTCATTTCTGGCAATCTACGACCATATCTCCCTATTTCTGTCAATATCTCCATTCAATATTTTAAAACGAATGCAGGGTCTTTCTTCCTGAAACGGGTTCGCCGGAGATCTGGCCACCGATCTTTTGTTTGCAAGTTCGCCGTTTCCGGCGCATTTTCTCCATAAAGGTCGTCAGAATTCCGATCAATTTCTGCTGTATGTTCCGGTGACTGCACTTTAGAAGCAGCAGATGGCTGCGGTGGCCGGACATCATGGTCAATTGCAGCCACGGTATGATGGGCAATTTGAGCATCCTTTGCTGAATAGGCCAAATCAGCAAGTTGTAACATCCCAAAATTTCTAAAAACACAAGTTATTTGGACTTACGAATGGGTAACGGATAATTAACTTGTGAGAAATGGGCGAAAAATAAAATGTTAAGGCTTCGGGTTCGTGTACTCGAAGTCTAGCCTTCGAGTACACTGTATTCGAAATTCTGAATTCGAACATCCTTCATATTTCGGGTATAGGACACTGCCTATAAATAGTAAGGCCTTGGGAAGTGTGCTAACCTTTGGCTGAAGCACATTTTCTCCCGAGTACTTGAAGTTGGAGCTCAAGAACTTCAAGATCGAGTTTTTAATCGACCAAACGGAAGAGGGAACTTACGAGGATCTACAGGAGTGCTCATCTACCTTCAAGTAAGTGATCCAAACTGAAAAGTTAAGATTTTTGTACAAAATTTAGGATGGACATACAAAAGGGAACTTATGCATAAAGCTCACACCTTTATGCATAAAGTTCGGGACTTTGGGGTTCCAGTATGTATGTAACACCCTAAGGAACCTAGAAACTAGCTCCCCAAGGTCTTAGATGTATTTCTGATATGTTTGTAAAGAAAAGGATGAGTACTCGAAATTATGACCCAAAGGGGTGTACTCGAAAACCCAAAGGTTTCGTATACATTGTCTTCGAGTATACCAGTTCGTGTACACTAATTTCATGTAGTCCTTAAGATCGAATACACAAGGGAATTCGAGTACACATGGGAAAATGAGTACACCGGTATTTCGAGTACTGGTTATAGTTCGTATACTCTAGTTCGAGTATATGACAGTTCGGGAATGTAACAGTTCTCGAATACTGGGGAGGCTAGTTAGGAGGTTATGAGGACTTGGAATATATTCTAAGTATAAGAATGTAATGTAATGAGACGATGTAACTAATGTAGGTCCCTAAGGCCCTAGCTAAGGAGTTCGGCTAAGGATAACAGGAGTCTACTATCAGGTGAGTTCTAGACGCCCTACTTACACTTACTGTTTTGGGCTGGCATACATGCTTATTGTTATGTTATGTGATTATGTTATGATGATTAATGAATGATGTTATGCCATGATGATGTATGTATGAATATGTATTACACATGATGAAATGTGCCTGGGAATATGCTAAGGTATGATACGTGCATGGTAAATGAGTTATGATGACATAACATGTTAATGAGAGCATGCATTATGATGTTAACTAAGACAATAGTTAATAGATGCTATGACGAGGTCCTAGAATACTAGGATGCATGAATGTTGAATGATGATTATATGCTAGCATGATATGAAAATATGATGCCATGATTTATGAATGAGGAAATGATGCTAGCATTACATGATCCCATGATGTATGATAATATGCTATGATGCTTGCATGCTATGTATGTGATGATAGAATGTTATGATGAATTCCTATACATGTTATAGGATATGTATGCATGATGTACTAGTACCAGTACTAGTAAGTATGGACGATGACCTGAACATATCAGGATATGAACAGCCGATCGTGCTATAAACACATAGTCGACCGGACTATAAACATGAGAGTCGATCGGACTATAAACATGAGAGTCGATCGGACTATAAACATGGTAAGAGCCGATCGGGCTATAAACACGGAGCCGATCGGGTTATAAACATGGTGAGAGCCGATCGGGCTATAAACACGGAGCCGATCGGGCTATAAACATGGTAAGAGCCGATCAGGCTATAAACATGGTAAGAGTCGATCGGACTATAAACATGGAGCCTTGTGCCGGCATAAGCCCACTGCTCATGTTGATGACAGTGGTTTGATGATGACGATGGTTATATGGCTACGATGATGAAATGATTATGTGTTATGGTTTATGTGTATGATATGACGCTTTCATGTTAAAATGTTTGACTCACTAAACGATTATGATGTTTTATGAAAAACTAGAACTCACCAGCGTAAGCTGACTTGATTTAGCATGTATGTCAGGTTAAAGCTATGATAAAAGAAGGCATGGAGCTCGGGCATCAATCCAGACAATCCGTTGATTTTGGCAATTCGATATGATTTTGATACAAACACTTCATTGAATTATGTTTATCAAACTATATTTACATTTCCGCTGCATGATTATGAAAGTTTTTAGTTTAAGAGCTATGTGTTATGATGAAAACCAACCTCTGTGGGGTCTCCCGGTTTCGGGGCCTCACAAGTTGGTATCAGAGCCATAGTTTGAGAGATCTTGGCATCCCAAATGCCAAGACTTAAACTTAGAATGGGATTAAATGATGCGGATTGCCAACCACGGATGAACGGATGCCACGAGCTGAATGTTAAGTATGAGTTAAGATGTAGGTCTAAGGTTAGAAAGGTAGTTAGTGACATGCACGTTGAGGAGATGGGATGGGAAACGTTTAGAGCCTATGAGTTGGGTAAATGGTTAATAACACCTGATCAACGTCATTAACGATTTACAAAACTTATTCCGTGCTAAACTGATTCCTGTACTAACTCATCAATCGTTGCATTATGTAAAAATTTTAGATGGCTGGACAAAAGGGTAGACCCCGTAAGCAACCATAGAAACCTGAAGAACCACGTGTCGAGGATGAAGAACCTGTCAATGAGGACGACCACGAACACAACGAGCAACCAGAGAATGAAGAAGAGTTCACTCTTGAGCTTGTTGTAGTGAAGGCTATTTCTCATGAGGTCTGCAAGATCATGGATGAGAAGCAACCAGCCTTGATTGCTAAGGCACTGAAGGATACTCTGAACGACAAGTCTGAGGGAACCAAGGAAAGCTCTAAGGAAGATGAGGATGTTGTGATCGTCGAGACAAAGAGCAGTGATTCTATGTCTGGGAAACTGAAGGGTTGTGATTACAAATCCTTCAAAGGATGTAACCCACCGACCTTCGATGGGAAGAAGGATGCTGTGGCCACCTGCCACTGGATTTCTGCAATGGAGGCTGTTATTTCCATTAGTGAGTGCCGAATTGATCAAGCTGTCAAGTTTGCAGCTCACTCCTTTGTCGAGGAGGCACTTCACCGGTGGAACACCATTAAGCAGTCCAAGGCTGCAGTTGAGGTGGAGAAGATGACTTGGGACGATCTAAAGGAACTGGTCACTAAGCAGTTCTGTCCCAAGAATGAGCTGGATAAGGTTGAAAGGGAATTTCTGGTTCTGAAAGCTGGAAGTCTGAACCATCGTCAGTACACGTCAAGGTTTAATGAGATGGCCAGACTCGTTCCTCATCTGGTCTCCACTGAGGAACGTAGGGTGAAATTGTACATGGAGGGCTTGCCTCCAAAGGTCAGGATTCATGTTAAGGCGAACGCCCCAAAGACTTTTGATTCTACGGTTGAACTCAGTGGTATTGTATGGGATGATGTGATGGCTGATGAGCCAGTGAAAGAGGAAGTCAAGGTGAAGGAGTCCTCCAGGACAAAAAGGGGTCGAACAGACCAACGAAAGTTTTCAGGCAAGAAGGTGAAACGGGAAGATACTGGGCTATGTAGCAGGTGTGGTAAGGGCCATTCTGGGCCGTACCGTGTGGGCACAAACTTATGTTTCAGATGTGGAAAGGTGGGGCACTTTTCAGCCAACTGTCCCGGTACGATTCGATGCTATAACTGTAATGGGATTGGACATCTGTCCAAGGATTTCAGGCAACCACGGGCCGATGTTTCAGGCTCGAGTAAGAAAGAGGAGAAAGGAAAGGAGAAGCAGGAGGCTAAAGCACGAGCCTTTACGATGACAAAGGAGGATGCTATCGAGGACCCCGATGTGGTCACATGTACCTTTTCTATCAACAATATTCCTGCTTTTGTATTGTTTGATTCTGGTGCCAGTATGAGTTTGTGTCTTCTAGTTTCTGTGATGTGTTATCTGGGAAGGTTAAGAAGATAGATCGGGTATTTGATGTAGAGACGGCTATTGGTAAGATGACCAGGGTGACAGAAGCTATTGATGATTGTTATGTTGAGATAGAAGGTCATAGGTTCCCTGTCCGACTGTTTCTTATAACCTTAGGAGGCTTTGATGTAGTTTTGGGTATGGACTGGTTAGCCAAATACGAGGCTAATATTGTATGTCGACGAAAGATGATATGTTTACGTGCGATGGATGGGAGTTCCGTAACGGTTTATGGTGATAAAGCGATGTATGCGTCGAAGATCATTTCGATGATCAAGGCTGATGTTATGATGAGGCAAGGGTGTGTAGCCTACTTGGCCTACGTAATTGAGGAACGTACGGATATGAGGACGATTAATGATGTTCCTGTGGTGTGTAACTTCCCCTATGTATTCCCTGAGGAATTGCCGGGATTACCACCCGAACGGGAAATTGAGTTCCAAATCGACTTAGTGCCGGGGGCACAACCCGTTGCCAAAACACCTTACCGTCTAGCTCCAACTGAGATGAAGGAAATGATGACCCAGCTACAAGAACTCCTAAATAAAGGTTTTATACGACCAAGTGTCTCCCCGTGGGGAGCACCGGTGCTGTTCATTAAGAAGAAGGATTGAAGTATGCGTATGTGTATCGATTACAGGGAACTGAATAAGTTAACCGTAAAGAACATGTATCCTCTACCTAGAATTGATGACTTGTTCGATCAATTGCAAGGTGCAAGCTGGTTCTCAAAGATAGATCTCCGATCCGGTTACCATCAGTTGAAAGTTCGAGAGCAGGATATTCCAAAGACTGCTTTCCGTACGCGTTATGGACATTACGAGTTTCTCGTTATGTCGTTTGGATTGACGAATGCTCCTGCAGCATTTATGGATTTGATGAACAGGGTATGTCGACCGATGCTGGACCGATCGGTGATAGTGTTTATAGATGATATTTTGATTTATTCAAAGAACGAGGGAGACCATGCTTGCCACGTACGTGAGGTATTGGAGATCCTGAGGAAAGAGAAACTTTATGCTAAATTCTCCAAATGCGCTTTCTGGTTACGAGAGGTACAGTTTCTGGGTCACGTGGTGAACCCAGAAGGCATTATGGTAGATCCAGCTAAAGTTGAAACGATTATGAAATGGAGCCCTCCGAAGTCACCTACGGAAGTACGCAGTTTTCTTGGTTTGGCCGGTTACTATCGGAGATTTATTCAAGACTTCTCCAAGCTAGCGACGCCATTGACAAAGCTCACGAGGAAAGATGTAAAGTACGAATGGGGCCCTAACCAAGAACAAGCGTTTTCAGTGCTAAAGGAGAAACTTACCCAAGCTCCTGTTCTAGCATTGCCGGATGGAAATAATGATCTTGTGGTGTATGCCGAGGCGTCACGACAAGGGTTGGGATGCGTACTGATGCACAGGGGAAGGGTGATAGCTTATGCTTCGCACCAGCTAAAGATTCATGAGGCTAACTACCCGACCCACGATCTTGAACTCGCTGCAGTGGTGTTTGCATTGAAAATATGGAGGCACTACTTGTATGGAGTAAGGAGTACCATCTATACCGACCACAAGAGCTTGAAGTACTTCTTCGAGCAAAAGGATTTGAACATGAGGCAGAGACGATGGCTTGAGCTGCTAAAGGATTATGATTGTGATATTCTATATCACCCGGGAAAGGCCAATGTAGTGGCGGATGCTCTGAGTCGCAAGACTGATCATCCTGCCATACGAGTAAAATCGTATGGTTTGGTGATAACGCCAGACTTTCTGAACGAGCTCAAACACGCGCAACCGGAAGGGTTGAAAGAAGAGAACGTGGGTTTTGAACGTGTCTTCGGGCAGGTCAAGAACTTGGAAGACAATGATTACGGTATAAAGATACGATTCGGTCGTATGTTGGTGCCCAGAAATGGGGACATTCGATCGAGGATTTTAGATGAAACCCACAAATCACGTTATTCGGTGCATCCCGGTGCGATGAAGATGTATCAAGATCTTCGAAAGGACTATTGGTGGCCGGGTATGAAGTTTAACGTAATGCAGTATGCGAACCGATGCCTTACTTGTGCGCAAATGAAGGCTGAACATCAGAAGCCCTACGGATATGTGCAACCTCTTGAGGTACCGGAATGGAAATGGGAACACATCACCATGGATTTCATCACCAAGCTACCAAGAACAGCTAAACGACATGATACCATTTGGGTGATTGTGGACCGGCTGACGAAGAGTGCACATTTCCTTCCTATCAGGGAAACGTATACGTCCGAAAGGTTGTCTGATTTGTTCGTGAAAGAGATTGTGACTCGACATGGAGTTCCTGTCTCCATTGTGTCAGATCGAGATACGAGGTTTACTTCCAGATTCTGGAAGCAGTTTCACGATGCTATGGGAACGAGACTGAACATCAGTACCGCCTATCACCCCCAAACGGATGGACAGTCGGAAATGACTATTCAAACGTTGGAGGATATGCTGAGGGCGTGCATTATCGATTTTGGAGGTAGCTGGGATGACCACTTGCCATTGGTGGAGTTTTCGTATAATAACAGTTACCACTCAAGCATCGGAATGCCCCCATACGAGGCGTTGTACGGGAGACGATGTAGAACCCCGATATGCTTGGGAGAAGTTGGACAGAAAGAGATGGGAAATAAAGCTGCAGTAATTGATATGGCAGAAAAGTTACGGGTGATAAAAGCACGTATGAAAGCTGCGCAAGATCGCCAAAAGTCTTACGCTGACAAGCGTCGAAGACCGATTGAGTTTGATGTTGGCGATCGAGTGCTGCTGAAAGTATCACCATGGAAGGGAATCATTCGATTCAGAAAGCGAGGCAAGTTGAGTCCGAGGTACATCGGACCGTTTCAGATAAAGGCAAGGGTAGGGAAAGTCGCGTATCGACTGGACCTACCAGAGGAGCTGAACAGGATTCATCCTACCTTTCACGTGTCACACCTTAGGAAGTGTCTGGCAGACGAGCAAGCACATGTTCCTTTGGATGACATTGAGGTAGACGACCGACTGAACTACATTGAAGAACCAGTTGCCATTGTGGATACGAAGGAAAAGCAATTACAGAATAAAACAGTTCGTCAAGTCAAGGTTCAGTGGAAGCATCGGAAAGGTTCAGACACGACATGGGAAACGGAAGACGAGATGAGGAAGTTGTATCCTCACTTGTTCGATATGTAACGAGGCAGGTTTCGGGACGAAACCTATTGTAAGGAGGGAAGACTTGTAACATCCCAAAATTTCTAAAAACACAAGTTATTTGGACTTACGAATGGGTAACGGATAATTAACTTGTGAGAAATGGGCGAAAAATAAAATGTTAAGGCTTCGGGTTCGGGTACTCGAAGTCTAGCCTTCGAGTACACTGTATTCGAAATTCTGAATTCGAACATCCTTCATATTTCGGGTACAGGACACTGCCTATAATAGTAAGGCCTTGGGAAACGTGCTAACCTTTGGCTGAAGCACATTTTCTCCCGAGTACTCGAAGTTGGAGCTCAAGAACTTCAAGATCGAGTTTTTAATCGACCAAACGGAAGAGGGAACGTACAAGGATCTACATGAGTGCTCATCTACCTTCAAGTAAGTGATCCAAACTGAAAAGTTAAGATTTTTGTACAAAAGTTAGGATGGACATACAAAAGGGAACTTATGCATAAAGCTCACACCTTTATGCATAAAGTTCGGAACTTTGGGGTTCCAGTATGTATGTAACACCCTAAGGAACCTAGAAACTAGCTCCCCAAGGTCTTAGATGTATTTCTGATATGTTTGTAAAGAAAAGGATGAATACTCGAAATTATGACCCAAAGGGGTGTACTCGAAAACCCAAAGGTTTCGTATACACTGTCTTCGAGTATACCAGTTCGTGTACACTAATTTCGTGTAGTCCCTAAGTTCGAATACACAAGGGAATTCGAGTACACATGGGAAAACGAGTACACCGGTATTTCGAGTACTGGTGATAGTTCGTATACTCTAGTTCGAGTATATGACAGTTCGGGAATGTAACAGGTGAGTTCTAGACGCCCTACTTACACTTACTGTTTTGGGCTGGCATACATGCTTATTGTTATGTTATGTGATTATGTTATGATGATTAATGAATGATGTTATGCCATGATGATGTATGTATGAATGTGTATTACACATGATGAAATGTGCCTGGGAATATGCTAAGGTATGATACGTGCATGGTAAATGAGTTATGATGACATAACATGTTAATGAGAGCATGCATTATGATGTTAACTAAGACAATAGTTAATAGATGCTATGACGAGGTCCTAGAATACTAGGATGCATGAATGTTGAATGATGATTATATGCTAGCATGATATGAAAATATGATGCCATGATTTATGAATGAGGAAATGATGCTAGCATTACATGATCCCATGATGTATGATAATATGCTATGATGCTTGCATGCTATGTATGTGATGATAGAATGTTGTGATGAATTCCTATACATGTTATAGGATATGTATGCATGATGTACTAGTACCAGTACTAGTAAGTATGGACGATGACCTGAACATATCAGGATATGAACAGCCGATCGTGCTATAAACACATAGTCGACCGGACTATAAACATGAGAGTCGATCGGACTATAAACATGAGAGTCGATCGGACTATAAACATGGTAAGAGCCGATCGGGCTATAAACACGGAGCCGATCGGGCTATTAACATGGTGAGAGCCGATCGGGCTATAAACACGGAGCCGATCGGGCTATAAACATGGTAAGAGCCGATCGGGCTATAAACATGGTAAGAGTCGATCGGACTATAAACATGGAGCCTTGTGCCGGCATAAGCCCACTGCTCATGTTGATGACAGTGGTTTGATGATGACGATGGTTATATGGCTACGATGATGAAATGATTATGTGTTATGGTTTATGTGTATGATATGACGCTTTCATGTTAAAATGTTTGACTCACTAAACGATTATGATGTTTTATGAAAAACTAGAACTCACCAGCGTAAGCTGACTTGATTTAGCATGTATGTCAGGTTAAAGCTATGATAAAAGAAGGCATGGAGCTCGGGCATCAATCCAGACGATCCGTTGATTTTGGCAATTCGATATGATTTTGATACAGACACTTCATTGAATTCTGTTTATCAAACTATGTTTACATTTCCGCTGCATGATTATGAAAGTTTTTAGTTTAAGAGCTATGTGTTATGATGAAAACCAACCTCTGTGGGGTCTCCCGGTTTCGGGGCCTCACACAAGTGATCCATAGGGTGGGAGCACAGGTTCATGCATCATCCTATGCGGATGAGTTTGAATCTGCAAATGGTAGAAAGGTTCTGACTTTGTTTCCAACTGGAGAGATGACTGATTTTGGGTAATTTGTTATTCTCTTTATCTTTAGTTTGTAAACTTGGTAGATTTTTAGTTATATGTTGTTGATTTTACTTTGCAAAGTAGTGTTGTTTTAACTGTTCCTAATTTATAAGGAAATTCATTTATATGTTTATAGAAAGCGTTTGAGTTTATTTAAGAGAGTTCTTAGAACATGTAACTTTCTCTTTCTTAATTTACAAGGAAAATCATTTAACTGTTCTTAATTTCTTGGTCTTTCTCTCTAACTTTCTCTATGTTCAACTCAAGTTTAAGACATGTAGAAAACACCAGGAACCGAGTGCTCAGAAATGTTCCTGATGTGAAAATGAGTCTACGAATGCTTACATCAACTTACATAATCGGTTACATCAACTTATATCAGCTTACAGAGTCACTTACATCAAATTACAACAACTTAAATCAACTTACACCAAATTACATTGATTTACATCTACGTAACAGAGTTACTTAGAGTTACTTACATCAATCCATGTTCAATTAAATCAATGTAATTATATGGTATATTGATGTGCTATGATGTTTCTTGACTTACATCGACGTAATTGTAGGTTGTATTGATGTAATTTGTTATTTCTTTATTTGTATTAACTTTTTAAATGCTATGTAAAAAAGTATATATTTATCATTATTTGATGTGCAAAAATGGTGACAAGTTGTCTTGGAAGTGGTGAAATAATATTGTTAGGGATAAAAGTCAAAAGAAACTAACGAAGCTTGTAAAATTACTTATTTACCCTTTTTATTAAAAACATTCATTTTATGAATAAAAAAAACACAAAAAATACCACCCACTAGATTATGTTTTCATGTGGGCCCAAAACTAATGTGGTAAGGTTAATGAGTTATCACGTTAAGACAGGGTTAACATTCGAACCATCCCCTATATATACATATATATACAGGGCATGTATAAAATAGAAACCCATTTAAGTTGATGAAACCTTAGGAAACCCTATGTAAAAAGTTTTTTTTTTTTAAATTTTTTTTATAGTTTTGTAACATTACTAGGGCCATTTTTATAAAAAAATACAAAAAAAGCGCCAACCAAATGTTTTTTAAAAAATAATTTACAAACTGTCACACCTCCAAATTCCCACTTGCGATGTCAGATCGCTGGGTGTGACGTGGCCAGGATCAAAGCTCTAGTCATACAGAACGACTCTATATGCGTTTGAAAAATACACATGTTTCAATATAAAATATAAAATTGTTTGTCAATCATGCAGCAGAATGTAATTGTCTAAAGCAACGGAAATTAAAGTTATTCAAGCAGCGGAAAAAGTAAATTGTTAGACACTACGTTGTTTGACACAATAACATAAATTTTATTTTCAAAAGAGAAAAAATGAAATGCATGCAACTCTCGTGTTGGTACCACTAAGTATGGGTGTAAACGAACCAAGGAAGCTCGTGAAATACTCGGGATCAGATAGTTAAAAAGCTCAAACGAGCCGAGCCTTAACGAGCCTGAGCCCGAGCCCGAGCTCGAGCCCAAAAATGTTGCTCGTTTAGTTATCGAGCCGAGCTCGAGCTTTACATATCGAGCTCGAGCCGGCTCGCGAGCCTTAACGAGCTTTTTCTTTATATAACTTTTATTTATTATATTCAGTATTTATTTATAAAATTAATTATTTTTATATATAAAATTATGATAAATTTTATTTTAAAAAAAATATTTTATGTTAAATTTGGAAAATATAATTATAAATCTAATTAAATTAGTAATTAAAGTAAATAAATTAAATAATTAAAACCTAAAGGAGCCAAGCTGAGCCGAGCTCGAGCCTAAAATTTTTTTAACGAGCCGAGCTCGAGCCTCGTAAATAAAACCCTTAACGAGCCGAGCTCGAGCCCTATTTAGTCTAAACGAGCCGAGCACGAGCCTTAACGAGCTTGGGATCGGCTCGGCTCGTTTACACGCCTACCCCTAAGTGCATCCTTGTCCGTGCATAGCTAGTTACCTGAGAATACATGTTAAGAAAAAATGTCAACACATGGTTAGTGGGTTCACATGTTTTGATAATCAGTATACATAAACAAAAATAGTGTTTGTCGTGTGTCATGCTGTTTATTTATGTTTGTCGAGCCCGAAGCTCCAAGTGTCAGTTGCGTCACTACCGAACTAGACTTTTTTGCTCTTGCCTCCGCCATGTCTATCGTAAAAACAATGGCGTGATGGGTCAAGATTACACGCATCCTAACATCCCTTCAGTATTGGCACCGTGTGGGGTTCGTCACAACCAATAGTACTATCTAAACTTATCTCGTTGTTTGAACATTAATGGTAAGACTGTGCGAGGACTTGTTACGATACACAACACTTAATGTTTGTCCCAATAAACCAGCATACACAAATGTTCGTACAAATAGTTTGAATATAACAACATGTACCCTCCCCTAGTTTGAAAGCTTGTAAAACATTTTAAGGAAGGGGACGTAAACTTAGCTGAAGTGTGAGTGTAGATGACACTTAAGCTCGCCTGCATTAGTGTTACCGGTTACCTATATCACATAGGCTACATAAGTTTGTGTTTGGGTTTGTGTGTGTGTTCGTGCTCAGCAACTCGAAGTTGTTATGTTTGTTCGTGTTCGACCATGTTTTTCCGTGTTTGACTTAGTTTAACCGTGTTTGACCAGGTTTGACCGTGTTAATTCAACGACTCGTTGGTGAACCTTTAGTTTGTTATAGTTCGCTCAATGATCGTTATTTGTCATGTATTGCATGCAAACATGTAAGTCATGTTAAATGGTTAACTTACTATTTATCGTAAGTTTCCATTTTTAGCAAATTTGCATTAAATTACATTTTAACAAATCTAGGATGCTCATTTAGCCTAAGTGATCATGTTATCACATAGCAAGTTATCACATGTTGTTAAATAAGCACAAAAGTCCATTTTTAGTAAATAAAGTTACTAAATATAGAAAGTTTCTATATTTAACATGTTTAGCCACAAAAATCATACAACAACTTCACATATCATCATAATAAAGTATTTCAAGTCGTTTACTAATACCAAGACTTGACCAATAATCCTATTTCATGAAATCCCCAAATAAAGTTTCCTAAAATGGAAAGTTTGACACGAAACTCATTTAAATCAATATTTAACATTTCAAATAGTTCCATATGAATATAATCATGACCAAAATTACTTATTCTTAGTCCAAAACAACATGCATGTATAAATCTTACTATTAAAGTTACTATTTATGGAAACTTAAGATTAAATCACCCATTTCATCAAATCTAACCAATCTCTTACACAAATATCATTATCATTAACTACAAACCATCATTTATACATATTTATTTCAATAAAATCATCATCTAGCACATTTATGCATGAACAAAGTTACTATATATAGCAATATTGCACAAACCATCATCAAATGATCAATAATCACTATCATACCTATTGTAATTAATCCAAATCTCACAAATATCATTCATCCATAACTAAGATGCTCCAAATCCTTATGGATTGTCATTGCATGTTAATAAAAGTTACTATTATTAGAAATAATCACCAATACACACAACATAGCATCAAATACTACCAAGACCTTCAATAGATCATCTCATTGACTCAAATCAGTAGTTTTATACCAAAATCCCAAATTTATTATAGTTTAAATTCGTGCATGTTGCATGTAACCATACATGCTTGCATGTGTGTGTTTGTGGGATTTTATGCATTATTAAACTACAAAGGCTACCTCAATCGAGCTCTAAAGGCTGAGATGAAACAAATCAGCTAGCTGCTAGAGAGTCTTAAGAGCTGCTGTGACCTCTTCACCAGCTGGTACAAGGCAATGGTGATGATTGGTGACTCCTCCAAGCTTCCTCATAGTTTCCAAGCTTCAATCCTTCAAAGGAATGTGAAAGCTTTCAGAGCTTGTAGAAGGTGGTTTAGAGAGTGTTTAGTCGGGTTGATAGTTTATGAGTTCGGGAACAACGGTAAGGAGTGACAAAAATGGTTTGGGGTTAGTTTTATAAAGTTTCTGTGAACTGGGGTTCGTCGCGTACCGCCAAGGATGCCCCCATGGGGTCTTGGCGTACCGCGATAAATATTTTAATCGGGTTCTCTCCCGAAACGCGCCGCGTACCGCCAAGTGGAAGTTGGTCGGACGTGGCGTACCGCGGATAAATTCGTGGAATTCAAATTCGCCCGCCTCTTTTTGCGTACCGCCAAGGCTCTCCTTGGAGTCCTTGGCGTACCGCGAAGAGTGCCAGACTAGCCATTGGCCCATTTTCGTTGTTTCAAATTGTTTTTTGTTAATGCTTATCGTTTATTCTCGTTTGAGTCTAATTTGTTCAATCTTTGATCATTTGTTAGCCAATTATCATTCGATTGATTATTTTGTTTGACATTTACCAATGTTCGTGAATTTTCGACATGTGTGTGCGTTTCTCGATAATTCATCGAATTGCCGTGCTTGTGACTGTGTTTGTACTATCGTGCCCACGTGTCACACTAAATTAAACCAATTCTAGTGCAACGTGTATGAATATTAATTAAATAAACATCTAATTAAAGTAGTTGCTGACCTGGAATTTGCGAGGATTCATATAAACGATGTAACATAGACGTAACCCTTCTTCCAGGTCTGTACAACTGTGTTACGTCTGTGTTACTTCGTCTACAAATCATTTTTTTCAAAAAAATTCCATCGGCCTTTTTTTCATTTTTTTTAATAAAATTGACCCTAATGATGTTACAAAACTATAAAAAAAATTAGCTTTGTTTGCATTATTTTTTCCAGGTTTTCAAAAGTTTCCTCAACTAAGGGTGGTTTCCAAAATAACCATCTCCTATATATATATATATATATATAGGGAAGTGTTCAAATAATAATCCACCCTTAAAGCATCAACCTGAAATAACCCGTCAAGATGAAGTCAAATCTTGAATTTTTTTGACCATTATTTTAAGACATGTACAACACTTTCTTCTTTTATGAGTTTGCGAAAATTCATCATCGTTTGAGACATAACATTGTTGTAAGTTTTTCACTTACAGCACTGTAACTGTTTTAGGCATAAAACTTATGACGATGTTACGTCTCAAACGATGATGAATTTTCGCAAACTTATAAAAGAAGAAAGTGTTGTATATGTCTTACAATGATGTTGAAAAAAATCCAAGATTTGGCTTAATCTTGACGGGTTATTTCGGGTTAATGCTTTAAGGGTGGGTTATTATTTGTTGACAATCCCATATATATTAGAGAGGGATATTCTAAAAAGGATCAAAACTGATAAAAGTATATGAAGTCATAAGAGAGAAACATGTGTACATTAGGTTTTAAAGGATATAGACGTTAATGTAAAAAAAGGGTTGCACATGCATATCACATGCAACTTTCACCCATTTTTTAAATATATGTAATATTTTACGCATTAATATTTTTTTAAAAAATTATAAATAAAAACGAGCGTTATTTATCTATCTAATGAATATTATATTGTTACATCTTAAAACGTCTTGGGTTTATGAATGATGTGCTATTTCTTTCGAGAGGGAGGGTAAGAAATACCGAGTGTGTACCATATGTAATGATTAAGAGTAAAGTATTTACTTTGGGATGGGGTATAAGAAATATTGGTTTGTATTATGCAACGTGTAACATTGGTGTTTACTCATCTCTATGGCAGCAGCTCACGATCGTTAAAAGAGCTATGCCGACAGACGCCGCAAACCATTGGAATTTCAAGTAGAAGACAAAGTCATGCAGAAAGTTTCACTTGGAAAGCCGTGATTCGTTTTGGGAAACGAGGTAAACTAAACCCACGGTATGTTGGATCGTTTGAGATCCTGAAAAGGATTGGTCCAATGCATACCAACTCAACCTACCCGATGAACTTGACGGAGTTCATAACGTATTCTATGTATCGAACTTGAAGAAGTGTTTGTCTAATGAGAAACATGTAATCCCACTAGATGAGATCCAGGTGTTTGAGCAGCTACGATTCGTGGAAGAACAAGTAGAAATAATGGATAGTGAAGTCAAACAACTCAAACAGAGTTGGATTCTGATTGTTAGAGTCCAATGGAACTCAAAGCGTGAACCTGAGTTCACGTGTGAAATTGAGGAGCAGATGATGTATAAATATCCCCACCTATTAAAACAGACAACATCAAATACCGATAACAACGAATAAATTTCGGAACAAAATTTCCTTTCAACAAGGGGATGATGTGACACCCGTCAATTTCAGCTAAATTGCAACGCTCACAAACTCTCTAAACATATTCATGTTTCTTGTATTGCACTTAATTAGGTTTAATTAAATGAGTCAAACACAAACATTTGCGAAGCGATAATTCGGGGAATTATCAGATCGTACATTAAACATTGATTATGCTTAATCAAGTGTGTCAAGGACAAACAATTGCGAAACGATAATTCGGGGAATTATCGGATCGTACATTATACATTGATTAAGGTTAATCAAATGTGTCAAACATTTCACAAAGTCAAGCAAAAACAATCATGAATCAGTAATTCGAGGAATTTACTGAATCACACACGAACCTTGTTACACGAACGTTGGTGAACAAACAAAACTAAAACTCGAACAAACGAATGTGTCATATACGTGCTTATGTGTTATCACAAAAGAAAATGCTGAACGAATAAACGATATGAATCGAACACAAGAAAAACCGAACAAACGAAATTAAAATTCTGATAACCGAACCCAGTGCGGTACGCCACGGCACCTGGCGAAACTCGTCGCGATCCGCGACGGGATTGGTGGGACAATTTGAATTCAGAAGAAACACATGGCGGTACGCTACGACCGATCAGATTCTATTTGGCAATACACGACGAGTTTCAAACCCGGACTCGACTATTTTGTCAGTTGCGGTATGCCGGGAATCACAGAGCTTTCTTTGGTGGTACGCGACGAGCCCCAGACCACACCAACTCTATAAATACAACCCCATTCTCCATATTTGGTTCCTTTGCTCAACCCATGATTTCCTTGCAACATTACCCTACCAAACTCTCGGCAAACACCTCCCAAACCTCTACTAATCCTTCCATAGCCTCATCCTTGCACCTTTGGAAGCCTTGGTAGTATTTTGAGCTCAAAGGAAGCACTAGAAGACTTGTAGCAGCCATCAAACCACTGGAACTTCACCATCAGTGACTGTTGCAGCTCCATATAACCTCTCCAGCTCGAATCTAACCATCCAAGTGTTCTTAAGGTAGTTTTATGGTCATTTACACTCAAAAACAAACTCCAAATGCTTCACATGCACAAATTTTTTATGATTCTTGGTGTATTTTGACGGATTAGAAGTATATAAACGAGCTACATTGCGTTTTGGTTGCATATTGTAAAGTTTGATGATAGTTACTATAAATAGAATCTTTATATGTGCAGATGGATGATTGGTCATGATCTAGTCTTGCTAGATGCTTTTAAATGTTGATTAGAATGTATATAAACATATTTGGAAGATTGGATTTGTGAAAACACAACTTTTGTTAGTAACTTACTATTTATGGAAACTTTTAGAATCAAAGGAATTGGTTATGTTGATTTAGCATGATTTACTTATATGTTGATGTTGTAATATGTTTAGGAATGTCATATGTCACACCTCGAGCAGGCGAGGTTGGATCGGAGTCCCCGTCGGGCAGAAGGTTCCCGGGGCGTGATATCGCGGATGATAATCATGATGATCAGATTGTTTACATAGCATCAATGTTTAAGATAACTAAAGCACAATCAAATGATACTAGGATTACAAAGTTAAATTACAATATCGATGTTCTGCAATTTAACTAAGTAAACCTAACAAAAGAATAACATGTTTATATCTTGTATATGTACAAGATATCAAAATGAATGTTTATCATCAACCAAAGATGTGCTTCCCAAAAGTCTACTAGGTCCTCTATCTAGGCCGCCTAGCATGCAAATCCAAAAGCTTATGCCTAAACCTGTTCTTCACCTGAGAAAGCATGTAAAAAAAATCAAGTCAACACAACGGCTGGTGAGTTCATAAAGTTTATAAGTTTAAAAATAGTTTCACAAACCTCCTTTGGTAAAACCTTAACCTCATTAACTCCACATGAAATATCCAAGTCGGTATGCTTATATATAGGGCATATGTAAGGGAACAAGCCCTAGCCAACATCCCACCACATACTAACCCGGATATGACACTGTTGTTAATAATAATTAAGCATTTTACCTACCAATCAATTCAATCCTCACCAAAGCTTTTGTATCTGTTTCAAAGTTTTCTTGTCTATTGTATTCATAAGTGTTAGTTTCTCATCGTGTTTATCAAGCATCATAGATTCATACGCACATAGTTCAGCAATTACATATCTCCTATAAGCAGACAAAAGCTCTGGAATACCAGAAGTTTAGCAATTACATGTCTCTTATATAGATAATAGCTTAGCATTCATTAGTTTCATGTTTAGCCTTTACATACCTCATATAAGCCGACAAAAGCTCTGGAATACCAGAAGTTTAGCAATTACATGTCCCTTATAACCAGGTAATAGCCCCGTAACGTTACGTTTATGTTTAGCATTTACATACCTCATATAAGTCGACACAAGCTCTGGAATACCAGAAGTTTAGCAATTACGTGTCCCTTATAACCAGGTAATAGCCTAGAATCGATACTTTCATGTTTAGCCTTTACATACCTCATATAAGCCGACAAAAGCTCTGGAATGCCAGAAGTTTAGCAATTACATGTCCCTTATAACCAGGTAATAGCTGAGTATCATTATGTTTATGTTTTTACATGTATCTCACCCCATAGGTACAAGCTCTGGAATATCCAGAAGTCTAGCCATTACGTAGACTATGGTTAGATACATGTAAGATGTTTCATGCGCAAGTAATAGTTTCCAAGCATCATATCTCATGTAATCACATCAAGTCTCACGTAATTTTATCAAGTCTCATGTAATTGTATCAAGTCTCATGTAATAGCATCAAGTCTCATGTAATTGTATCAAGCCTCATGTAATTGTATCAAGTCTCATGTAATTGTATCAAGTTTCATGTAATAGCATCAAGTCTCATGTAATTGCATCAAGTCTCATGTAATTGTATCAAGTCTCATGCAATTGATTTTAAGCATCAAGCTTAAAATGTAAATTTCAATCATAAGTAATCATGTTTATATTTTAAAGCATTAAGTAACATTTCAATAAAAAATGTTTAACATGCTTCTCAGTCCCGGAGTAAAACAAATAAGTTTGAAAGGGGACAATGAACTCACCTTAGGTCCGTAGTGTTTGACTAAGTAGAATAAGAACACACGCTCTCTTGGTTTGCTCTTGATATGATGTTCACGTTCCTGTATTGATTTCATAGAGTTGTATTTTATAAGTATAAGTCTGTGAGGATTTGTTGTGCGTGTAAGTGTTAGTGTTAGCCCTAAAGTTGACTAACACTCGTGATTCCTGTTCGTTATCCGGTCCAGAATTCCATATGCTATATAATATTGTGTTGAATCATTTTGATTGTTTGGAAATCTTTCACTTAGATTTTACTTATATAACAAACTTTCCAAATGACGTGTTTAGGACTTGGCATCCCCTGTATAGAACTTCATCATCTCGTGTGTAATGAATAAAGTGACGTGTTACGCACCATTTCTAACATTTATTTATGTTTTGAAATTCACTGAATCGGATAATTCAATAAACCAATATAGTGTAATTGGGCCTAGAGTTTGTATGTCAATGGGCTGGCTAATAGGCTGACTTAACATTACTCATATGGGCCAACACCATGGGCTTAGTCATCTTGGGGTTTGGGACGTACAGGTTCGTGTGACTCAAAAGGGTTGGGCCGATCACCCAATGGTGTTGGGCCGCAGTGAATTGGATTGGGCCGGTTATAATTAATGTGGGCCGAATTCCCACACATGGGCCAAAGTATTGTGTTGGGCTAATAAAATTGGTTGTTGGGCTAAATGGTTCATGATGGCAGCAAACAGGATTCAACCGTTCATAGGGAAAATTTTCCATATCCAGCTCAAGGTTCGTTCCATTAGGAAGGGTTCGGCTAAGGCTTGTCCACGCAGCTAGGTTCGGTAACCATGGGGTTCGGCTGATTAACAAAGATTCGGCTGGTCCAAGGTGGTAGGTTCGCCGCATGGGTTCGTGCTAGTAGGCTCGCGAGTCCCCTCCTAGGGTTCGGCAATCTCAACTGGGTTCGCCTATGGCTCGTCAGCATGGGCCTGCATGCAGGTTCGCTGTCATAGGCTTGAGCAAGAAGGGTTCGCCAGCCCTAGAGTTCGCTAAAGGTTCGGTGGCTCCAAAGTTTCTGCACGTAGGTTCGGCTAGACTGAACAAGGGTTCGGCTCTGCATGATCCGACTAAGCAGGGTTCGCTTCATGGAGGTTCGGGACTGGTAGGGTTCGTGGGAATTAGTTCGTGAAGTCGAGGGTTCGGCTGGTGAGTAACAGGTTCGTTCCCCATCATCTGTCTCAGCCAAGGTTCGGCCGAAGTGTATTAGGGTTCGTGGCTCACGAACCTGTGCGCACCCATCTGCATCATCAGCTCGAACCTTCCTGTTGTCTGTTCCAATGGTTTTGTGGTATGGAGTTCGTCCCCTAGACTCGAAATGTGTGTGAATGTATAGGGTTTTACACGGATTACATGCGTAGAAGTGAACAACCATAGAAAACCCTAGTTTTCGAACTTTTTAAGCTCAAGTACCTTGTTTTTGGCCGGATAAAACACAAGATCTTCTGTACTTCTTGATAAAGGACTTCAAGATGGTCGTTTAGGCGCAAGAATCGCTCGATTTCGTTAAGAAATGAGAGAGATATGGGATTTCAAAGCTTGAAAATGGTGGTGATGGGTTAATTCCGGAAATGGAGAGTAGAGAGAGAGAGTTCATGAAATAAATGAAGATAAGCTCCTCATTTGGGGTTTATATACCCCCCGGGTATTCAGGTTCGTTTCGGTTGCTCGGTTCGCGTTTTCGTCGCGTATCCGGCTCTTTACGCGAGTTTTTTCGCAATTTAATATAAAAGAATTATTTTTAGGATTTCTAGAACACAAATATTATTAGAAAACATTTTAAATATCATTGCATTTATTTATTTATCAAATTAGAATATTTTACGCGTTTTTACGAAATTTTCGCGTTTCGATTTAATTTTCGCGATTTAAGAAAAAAAAATAATTAATTTAAATTGTTTTATGATGAGTTTCAAAATTGTAAAATAGAAAATATTTTATTTCCTTAAAATTATGATCGTTCGAGTCGTTATTCCTTTCGTTTCATCAGATCGCGTCGCCATCGCGCGTATTTGTTCGAATCGTCATTCGAACGAACACGACAATGGTTTGGCTTTCTGATTCTTGTTTTCTACTGTTAAGTCATTATTTCAGAACGTTAAACTTTCATAATCATTCGTACAGATCGTCACCTATACGAATAATTAGTCGGTTTATCATTCCGACACAATAACTGTTTTAGTTTTGTTTTGTTTCACCTCACATACGTTTATGCATGGTAGTACCAAATCAAGTATTCACGTTTCAACACTATGTTATCTGACATGTTTTCTGACATGTTAAACCCTAAGGTTTTAGTCAGATTCAGCCAATCGTATAATAGTTTCATGTTAATCAACTGCATAAATAGTCTAAACATAGTTTCACGTAATGTGTACCTGAGTTTCTGTACATGTTTACTGTTGCGATCACTGTTCCGGCACGCGTCCGGCACTGATGTTACATCATAGAAACATATTTGGAACATTGGTTTGTTGAAAACAGATTTTAAACGATTACTTTCTAAATAAGGAAACTTAATTTGGGGAAAATACCAAATGTCATGATATGAGGATTTACATTGCTTGCGTATGTGTTAAATATGTTCTAGGAACATGTTAGAAGTGTTTATTTGATGAAATTGGATTTCATGGTTAAACTTTCCAAAAATGGACACTTTTGTAATTATCATACGTGACTTACATGAACGACTGCTATGAGTAGAATCATAGAGAGTATGATAATGTGATACTTACATGTTATGATCAATATGACAAAAAAACAAACTATAACACAATAAAGGTGTTACCCACGGTTCTTCGAGTCAACCCAAGTCAACACAAACTCTGTGTTGAGCACATATACATTTGGAGTTGTATGTGATACAACAAAACACTAAAACAACACAAACACACATACTTATGAACCTATATGATTATAGGTGACAACTAGCAAGTGTTAGCAAACATTTGCAAACACAAAACCAGGAACTGCACTAACAGGTAAGTTCACGGCTCCCTTTAACTCTTTTCGACCCTTGGGGGAGAAAACATGCATACAAAATTTTTTGATACAACAAAACATTTTTGGATACATATTACATGCTATTATCGCTTATATATATATATGTGTTTGGTACACACCACATCAAAGTCCTCGTAAACATACATCAGACCGTTAATAACACGAGGTGCACAACGTGGTAATTATAGATAGTACTATTTGGGCCTGACAAGCCCCATCCGTCGCGTCTGGGAGGTCAACTCGACTAGAGGTCGGAACGGATGCAAAATTGACCAAACATTTTGCCATGTCTTGTGATGGATAAGGCGGGAGGCAGGCAGTCAGCTTCATCTTCGAACCCACGTATAATAAAAAACATATTGACTAGTTATCAATGGATATAGCATTGTAATGATATGTAGTCCTACAACATTTATTGTAAACTTTTTACTGTACAGCTGTTCTAAAAAACCTGTGCTCTCACCAACTATTGTGTTGACGTTGCTTGCATGTTTTTTTCAGGTAACTAAGGCACACACTAAGGAGTAGGATGCTAGGACGGGTATCATGCATCTAAGATTGTGTCCTGAACAATTGAACCAACGCATTTATTTTGGTTTTTAATGTGTAATGATTTAACAACTAAAACGTTTCTGCACTTATATTTGTATTGTTGAAACATTTTTACTCAAGCTTCCACAACTCTGATTTTACAAAACAGTTTTATCCAAATATATTAGATGTACGTATGTAAACATACATGTAGGTCTCACAACTGTGACCAAAGACTGCGATCCTGCCCGATCGGACAACCAATCGCGGTCGCGCCTCGTGGGACGGAAATCCCGGGGTGTTACATTATTATATAATATCTTCAAAAAAGAACCTTAGAATAAAAAAACCCTTTTCTTAAAATCATACAAACAAGTATTAAGACATACTCTATACGAAATATATAATAAGTATCATCAAAATAATCATCAAAAAATTTGCAAAACAAAAGATTTATTGAAATAAGAAGAACTACATAAAGTAACAAACTATAAGTTTCTTACAACAATATGACCAGATTTTTATCCAATTTCACTTTGTCATAAGTAACTTAATTTTTATCCAAATTTAGTGATTCTTAAGCCCAAATTTTATTTAATGTGTTAGCTTTCGTTTTTAATTGGTCTATATTGATTTCACATATGTTTCTACTTCTAACTAAGAGACATAAGATAAATGCGCCTGAAAGTAGTGATTTGACACATTGTTTCCTTGACTAAAAAAATCATAAGTACTTTATTTTTCAACCAAATGATATGATTTTTATGTAAAGTATTATTTTTTTTAATTTTTTACATGGCATGTTTAAAAAAATAAACTCGTTCAATTTTATTAAAGATGAAAGCTTTAAACATTTGATACAAGTTGAACAAACCAACATTTGACAAGTTCAAGGCTTAACACAAAATGACACCTAAAATTGATACAATTTCACACAAACAAATCCATGTGTTAGACAATGACAAAAACATATATAATGGTTAACAGACTAGAAGCCTTGACCTGACTCATTCAATAGACAAACTTGTAATGACATTTGTTGTTAATTGTAGTTTTCATGATTGAGACTTTTGATGCCACACTTATGAACAAATAATATATTCATGAAATACTAGGTGAGTTTCTATCTTGATTTACTATTATGTACGTCCATTCGGGGTGAAAAACATGTTATTTAGTACTACAGTTTTTGTTGCAAACAGTTATGCCTTGTGTTCATGATTTAACTCATTTATTTTAGGCTTATTATTTGACTCATGTATTACCCATAAATCCCTGTTACACATACCATAATCAATTAAATTCATAAGGAAGTGGTGGATAGGTTTTGGATAGTATATCAAATATTGATAATCTTGCATTTTGTCACGCCAACGAACGCCTACTTTTTGGATAGCCAGATGAATATACACTACAAAATACCTTTTTTGAATTTGGTTTAATTTGGTTCATTTTATTTAACTAAAATGCTAGATCCATTTGTTAGGACCACAAGTCACATGTTTTGTATAGACCTAAGATTTATTTGCATCATATAATATTAAAATACAAATGATATAGTTGGCAAAACATTGACAATACATTGGCACCTGCTCTATGCAACTTTATCAAGTTAAAACCTATGATCTCACAAACTCTATAGTAGACCTTTTCAGCATGTTTTTAGGTTATTAACAACTGAACCACTTGTATATAAACTATTAGAGACTTGATTACTTTTAAAAACTTTCTATCTATAGTTGTGGTTTCAAGATAATGTTTATTTGAGTTGTATTGATTGTTATTATGAATTAGTTGTTGAAGGATCAAATTACTTAAGTTTTACACCTTAAACATGTGATTATGCATACTTAGACATTATGTAGAACATATGTCTAGGCACATTAACTAAAATAAAATTTTTTGTTGGATCATTTTGCTCACTTGAACAACACTTCATGTATGTTTTCTGCATGCAAGTTAACAAATGCAGAATCTCTGTTAGCAGTATCTCACAAACACTCAAGCAAGAATTTGGATGAAAATTTATATTGCTTTCAAGCTTCAAGTGTATTTCTCTCAACTATTGCAAAGTTACAAGACTCATACAATTCGCATCCTTAGCGATTTACACTTGAGAGATGTTATACACAAAGCTAAACCTTCATTCTCAAAGGAATACAAGACTGGACTTGCATAAAATTAAAATAAAGCTTAATCTACTATATTGTTGTAGCTTGACAAGCCAAGGCACATTAAATAAAATTAGTAGAAATAACTACATTGTCTTTTACATCAAATGCCTATAATACAGAAAATCTAATTATGTTAATCTTCAACGCTTTAAGAGATCTTCTGTTACCATTTTTCTCTAAAAATGGTACGTTGTTTTTGTGACCAACACTGGATGTCTTCTTATATTGTTCAGAATTCCTTAGTCATTTCTAGAACATTCTTCAAATAGGTTTCAACATCGGCAAAGAATGTTGGTCGAAAGTAGTTTGTAGTCAAAAGATTTTTTGCGTCAGATGCTTTGGTTTCCTCTAAATCTTCCAATGCATTGTTGGCTTTGGAAACCTTGTTTTCTTCAAAATCCTTGTTATCTTTAGGAGCTTTGTATTGTGTCTAGTCATTGAAAGGAGAAAATCATTCTTTAGAAGCTTTCAGTCTTTCGAAGTTTATTTGTTCCTTCTGAACGCCAAACGTTTTTGAAGAATAACTGCATCATTTTGATACTTTATTGGAATTTCAAGGAGTTTGGACTTCTTGGAGTTTTTGTTATCAAGTGTGCATGTGTTTTAGGAAAAATTAACCTTCTTTGGTCTTGCAATTTCAATAATTCTCTTAAAACAATGTATTGTGATATACAACCGGTCGCATTCAGTGGGGGTGTGATAAGAACTTTTCAAAAGATAATTGCTCGTATATGTGATGGATAAATCATTAAAAATAATAAATAAGATATTGAATGGCTAATTGAAGCCATACCATAAGAACATTGCCTAACTAATATCGAATATAAAATGAGTCAAAGTCTTGTTTTATGGATAATTGATGAAGGTACATTTGATAGACTGTTGATGAAGTCTTAATTGACAGAATGTTTATTTGGTAGACCAAGACATTATCTCATTTAATAGGCTACTATATTAAGTCGAACCTTAAATATTAAAGCATAGTACACACTTTATAAATTAAGGCATATATTTGTAGATATGGCATTAATGGTATGGTTTGCAAAAGCTAGATTCACATGCGCATGATTAAGCATGTATGTAAGATAACTTTTTTTTTTGAACGGCTTGAGTGACAATAGAGTGGGCAATGGCATTCCCATCGTAGCCACCCCAGCCACACCAGATTAGCGGAAACCGGCACACCGCCGTAAACTCTCTCCCCTGCCCAGGTTCGAACCCCTGACCTCAATGAGGTGCAACTTCTCTCCTTCATCGCATGTAATTGAAAGTGTCATCCGGAGGGTTCGAACTCAGGACCTCCACATAGGGAAGCCTGAGCTCTTACCAACTGAGCTCCACCAACAACCACATATGTAAGATAACTAATTCATTTGATAATATTCAATCCTTAACAAAATAATTAATGTCTAATTTCGAGCATGAAATTCCTTAAAGTAGGGAAGAAAATAGAAAGGTAAATCGCATTTTAGAAGGTCAATATATCACGAGTAGACTAATTGGAAAATCGCAAAGAGTCACCATTTGCGGTCGTTTTGGAGGCTTGGGGATGAGTATTCAACTATTCATAAATAAACAAGTTGAATTTTTTTGTTTTTGCTATATGAAATCTATAACGTTGATATGTACTCCTCATATGACGATGTTTTATTAAGCATAACGGAGATAAAAAAAATTAAAAAAATATCAAACTATTGCGAGATCATCATTATAGAATGATTTTTTAATTTATTCCTTTTAGTGTCAAGATATTAACAAATAAATAAGAAAAAAACTTGGTTATAGAGCTTTTTGAAGGAGACACCTTTGCTCACCCTGTCAAAATGTCAACTGAGGACAATTAATCGTCGTAAATGAAAATAAATTCCAATCAGCCTACAAGACCGGTATTGTAAAAGGCGTTAGGCGCTAGACGGACGGTGAGATACCGTTTAAGGATTGGTTGGCTCTAGATTGATTGGAATTTTTATATGCAATTTTTCATATATATCTATATATACTATATATGTATATTTATTTATATTGAATTATTAATACTATATAACATAATATATATCTTATTTATTTATTATGCTTCTGTGTATTTGCATCATTAAATATAATATAAAGTACCGGGTCAAAAGATGTGACGATTACTTATTTAATCTCTTAAGTCTCTAACTACCACTCTCCTAACTTTTGTACTTACATGTGTAAAAATTGAAAAATTTCCAAAATGTCTATTCGACCTTAAACTTTACTGAAAATATCCATTTCACTTTTTAATGCCATAAATGTCCATTGTAATCTGATCCAACCATGGCCACGTGGGAGGTTTCTATTGGCGTAAATCATTGGTGGCGCCCGTGTAATTGTAGGCGTCAGCGCTCACAACAGTGATGACCATTTGGACAAATAGGGAATTGACTTAATCAAAAAACCTTCAACAAGCATATATCTCTCTCTTATTGACGGAGGTTGATTGATTTAAAATGGACGAAAATTTAAAGAATCCATTTTTTGAAAGGAGAGTGAAACCAATATTTTTAACAAAATTAACTTTTTTACTGAAAAATTAACACTACACGTGGAAAAAAGGGAGCCGGTTGCCCCTCCCGGATCTATTAAAGCTTCTACCGTTATCTCCATCTCTCTACACACACACATATTTACCTCCATCATGTTTGCCGTGAGACCGGTCGGTGAGGGACGCATAGTGGTGTCGTTCACCATTTTTTATACACACACACATATATATGTATGTATATGTATATGTATTTATGCATATATGTGTGTGGATCAAGAACAACAAAGGATATCTTCTTCCATATATATATTTTCAAGCTTGTATTTTCATGACACTTCTCACCTTCCCATTTTCTTCAGAAACACATAAACTACAATCCACAAAGCACGGCAGAAGCATGAGAAAACAACACCAACAAAAACCTAAACCTAAACCTAAATTCAAACAACAAAACCCATCATCATCATCATCCTCGTCTTCATGGGAACAATTCAAGAACTTGTTAACCTGCAAACAGATGGACGTTGTCGTGCCAAATGAAGAGATTAAGAGCCTCAATGGGTATCCAAAACTTAGTTCTTGTAGCTCAATATGTAGGTTTAGGGATGTTGTGCATGGGAATACTAGGGTTGTTCATAGAGCTGATCACTCGCCGGAGAGTAGCAACGCCGGTATGGATTCCGGCCTTCTTAGCCGGAAAAAACAGTGTGGGTCTTCATCTTCTTCCAAGAACTTAACTCATTCGATTAGATCCAATGGTCATGGAAGTTATGCATCATCTTCAAGAGGCATGCAGTTTAGAAAGCTTTCTGGGTGTTATGAATGTCATGCCATTGTTGATCCCTCAAGGTCATCTCAATTTCATCATCTAATTTTGATGCATCCGTTTTAAAATCTTCTTACTTGATCACACTTGAAAAAACTGAAATTTTAACTAAATCAAATACAATATGTATAGAAAAAAATTATATTTAAAATAAATCAAATACGAAATCTAGAAAAAGGTTTCTTCTAGTCTGGTGGTTAATGATAGCCTTTTGACTTATCTTTGAGGACTTAGGTTCGAGTCAGGGTCAGCCCAATGATCAAGCAACCCAAGCAAGAGCTTGGGACATCCGCTTAAGACCTCCAAATTTTTAAAACTTTTCCATATTTAGTGGTGTTTTCTGTGGGTTTTTTTTTATCTTGTGAACTTTGAAAAAAATAAAAGATTCAACAAAGACACAAAAACTTTTTGATATTCAATTGAAAAATGTTTTTTAAAAATTAATTATGAACATTTTATTAAAGAATTTGCTTTTAAAAAAACTAGTAAAGTAAATTTAATTTAAACATTTTTACATGTAAATATAAACATTTTTTAACTTAATAAGATATAAACTTTTAGGTTGTTATCATCGGTCTTAAGCTTGGATAAAATGTTAGGTATTTTTAACGTAACTGTTAGCAAGGACAGAGCTTGAAAAAAGCTTGGAGGGGGCCGAAGAATTTTTAGGAAGAAACGGAGGGGGTCGAAAGATTTTTAGGAAGAAAATGGATGGAGCAAAAGGATTTTTAGGAAGAAAACGAAGGGGATCGAATGATTTTCCGACAAAATACCACCGAATCGAACCTTCTGACCGGAGAAATAGGGGGGTCGGGGCCCCCGGGCCCCAATAAAGAACCGTCCTTGACTGTTAGTAAAAGGCCCCGACTTTTTGTCCGCTTAGGGCCTCCAAAATGGTTGAGCTGGCCTTGGTTGGAGTTTCGTCTATAGCAAACATTGCTTTGCATTGAGTTAATAAGTTTTTCTAGATGTAGGTTCTCTTGAACATGTAGGTTAAGTTATCATGCCCAGTTACTAGGACGAAAGGGTGATTAAAGCCCAATTTAAATTTAGATTTCGATCGGTTTTATAAAAAGTTTTGAATTTTTGAGTTTATATAGAACTGAAAATACCTGATAATACATAGCAACTCTCAATGCCACTTGCAAAAATAATTTTACTTATCTTCTAAAAACATGTAAAAATCTAAAGACTTATATGTTTTTTCATTTTTTATTATACGCAGATATACAATACCAAGAAACTCCATTTGTGTGTGTTCTCAATGTGGAGAGGTATTCGCGAAAATGGAGAGTTTGGAACACCATCAAGCTCTTACACATGCTGGTAATCATTATTGAAAAATATAAATAATCAAACATTTAGTACAAATATATAAATAAAATATATAGTAATAAAATAATATAAATAAGTAGTTGCTACATCACAATATCAAGGTTATCTATACCCTACTTGAACATCAAACTGTACATTGATAAATATATTTTTTATATTTTAGTTCTTGTTTTTCCTATAAACATCTTTTAGACATGTCTAATGTTAGGTGATTATGTTATTTATTATTTGTTGTCATTTTCAATTTTTTTAAATTCATTACAAAAATATAAATGAAGAAACATTTACCATTTTTCTAATAACGAATATTATTTTAAAAAATATCTTTTGTTTATATTTTGCTAGAAATGATTTAGAAAAATATATATAAGAAACCTTTTGAGAATTAAAATAAATTTTAATTAAGAAAATAAAAACAAAATTATGAAAGTATTATTTCTTGAAATCCCAAGTTAAAAAACTTTTTTTATGATAAAAACATCAGTTTTATTAGATAAAGTTTAATTAATATATATCTATATACTAGATTATTACCCTGTGTATTACACGAGTTAATATAAAATATTAAATAGTTAGCAAGAAAATTTTTTAACAATATAGAACGATATTTTAAGATAAAAATAATTAATCTACATATTAATGAATACTTCAACTAATAAAACAACAATAAAAAACTTTAATAACTATACAAATGATATGTGATATTTTTGATTTGTAACAATTATTATCTTTAAACTAATTGATGATAAAGTTTCAGTTTGTATTTTATCAAATAGAAATTTTTATAAATCAAGAAGGTAAAAAATATAATTTATGTAATTAATTAATTTTAATGACTCAATTTAAATATAATGTTAAATATAAGGACCAAAAGTGTAACTTTCTCTATCATTTTTTTACGTTGGATTTTAAAATAAATTTAAAAAAATCATTGGTTTATAAAAATCTTATTGTTAAAAACACTGGTTTATAGTTTATTTTATTTTTTTATAAAAAATTCATTTTTAAAGAAATTTTTTATTTAACTTTGATTTTCTAGAAAATAAAATATTTCTTATTTAAAAAAAACTTAAAACATAAATGTTCTTTTTAGTTATTAATATTATAATTATTTAATAAGAAAGAGAATATAATCTATATCTATCTATACTATATAATAAAAGAATAACAATATGCCACATGGCGTAATTCTAGCATATCCACATGTCATTTGCCATGTGGCGTCTTTCTATACTATCCACTTGGCATATTTAAGAAACTCATGAATTAATTCAATTTAATACAATTAATTCAAACTTTCAAATTTAAAAGAAAAACAATATTCACTTTCTTCAAATATTAATGATAATATAATCATTTTAAACTTTTCATTTTCAACCAATAATTTCAAAAATTCAAAATTTTCAATCTCATTTGTATTGTTTAAAGAAGTATACAAATATTTATAAAATACAATTTTATTTATTTTTAAATTTTAAAGATTATCTGTTATTTGTGTATTTATTTTTGTTATTGATTGCTTTGTAATACTTATTTTTATACAACTCTATGTAACACACATGTCAATAAGTTAGTTATTTAATATGAGAGAATTAAACAAATTTAATAAAAAATTGATATGTGACAAAAGCGGTATAAGAACATGACAAGTGGCCAAATAAATCTTTGTTTATTACTATAGTAAGACAAGATAAGATATGGCTAGTTCCTTGGTTAACCCACTTATATTGCGGTAACTAGAGGTGGGCAAAAAAAGGGAACCGGTCATACCCGAACTGATAGGTACAAACGGGTCCGGTTGTTTAGACAAATTAGAATCGAAACCAGAACTGTTTCCACCTACACCTGGCCAAAACCGGTCGGAACCGATCGAAACCCGGAACTGGAACCGGGTATTGACTTTGAACTGGCCGATTTTGAACCGGAACGGGTTCGGGGACCGTAACCGGTTCCAAAAAAAACCTGATTTGCGCACCTCTAGCGGTAACCCATATAATTTCGTCAAAATCAATCCAAATATTTGTTTTATTTTATTTAATTTCACAATCATTTTAGATCTTACACTAGTGTAAGTTTTTGCTACATTAACTGTGTCGCTAAACTGTAACACAAACTTACACTATCTTTTAAAACCCTTTGAGTTGAGAAAAACTTGAAAAAAAAACCACGCAAAAAAGGTTTTTTTTTTTAAATTTTTTTACAGAACCAGTTCTGTAACATTATTATAGTTATTTTTATAAAAAAGATGAAAAAAGCGCCGACTCAATTTAAAGAAATAATAATTTGTAAACGATGATGTATCACACATGTGACACATATGTAAACGCACTGTAACATATCTGTCAGATCTGGACGAATAATTACATCTATGTTATATTGTTTACTAATTATTTTTTTAAAACATTAGTCGGCGCTTTTTTTTTTTTTTATAAAATGACCCTAATAATATTGCAAAACTATAAAAAAAATTTTATATGCTTTTTTCAATATTTTCAAATTTTCTCAACTAAACGAGGTTTTCAAAATATACTTCCACTATACACACACTATTATATCTAATACTACGTATAAATTAACAAAAAAATAATAGAAAAATAAAAACATTAAATGTCAATTAAGACTATCCACAATGGGATGCATTTGAGGATGCACTTGATGACGTGGATAGTGCATGTGAGGAGTGCCCAATGGAGATGGAGTTGAGGAGATATTGCATTTGTCTTTTGCACTTGATTAAGTGCATCCACATTCAACCTAAATGTGAAGCCCAAACAATAAAAATCAATTTTTTTATAAAAAAACTAGGCTCTTTGGCAAAATAATAAAAAAAAGTCTTTTTTTTTAAAAAAAGTTCTTTTTAGTACCAATTATTTAAAAAAATTATGTCTGTTTAAGAAATAATAGAAAAAGAAATGATAATGTAAAAGAGAGATGATACATGTAGGAAGGGTGGGTTGTGGTTAAAAAGAGGAGATTGAATGCATGTCAGAATAATGGTTAAAAAGCTGATGTGACAGTGATGATCATGATGCATGTGTTAAATGCATCCGCTTGCATTGCGGGTAGTCTAAGTACTATGTGGCTCGACAAATTTTCATTTTATTTATTTATTTTTCTTAATTTAATAGTTTTCTAACTTTAGATAAATAGTTCTATCGTTTATAGTCAAAATAAATTTAATATAATAAAGTAAGGTGCATGATTAGAAAATATAATATGGTATAATTAGAAAAATTCATATATTAATACACATATTTTTGTAGGGTTATCTAAAATTGTATTCTTTTGTCATAACTCATAACACAATAAATTGTTACTATTTATGTTTGTGTGGTATCTTCCACATAAAAACGAAAACATCAAATTTTCTTGCCTAGCATTGTCATTTGTCAACATCACTTTTTAACAAAATAATTTGTTACTGTCACTATTTATGTTCATTTGGCATCATCCATATAAAAAAGAAAATATCAATTTTTTTACCCTGCATTGTCATTTGACAATATCATTTTACCTACTCATGTTTCTTCAAAATAAGTTTTATATATATAAGGCATGGAAGTACATAACAAACTAAATATACAATAACCCAAAATAACTCGTCAAGATTAAGCCAAATCTACGAATTTTTTTAAGATCATTGTAAACACATTTAAAACACTTTCTTATTTTGTGAGTTTGTGTAAATTAATCACTGTTTGAGAGTTAACATTGTTGTAAGTTTTTTTTTTTTAAGTTACATTAGTGTAAGTATTTTTTGCTCAAAACTTACAACGATATTAACTCTTAAATGACGATGAGTTTACGCAAATTCATAAAATAAGAATGTGTTCAAATATGTTTACAATGATGTTAAAAAAATTCGAAAATTTGGCTTGATCTTAACATATTATTTCGGGTTATTGCATAATTAGTGAGTAATTTTTTTTTATCATTTCCGTATATATATATACACATACCACACAGACATTCATCATTCACCAAGTTTGATTTCCTCTCGGTGTATTAGCATCACATATCTTATTTATTCATATATTTCAACTAAAACTTATATTTATCTTTAAAATGTACTTATTTTCTAAAACATTTAGAAATCTATTCTTCCAATATATTTCTATTAAATTAAGAAACATTGGGTATTACTTGTTTCATTAATATATTCTCTTTTTTCTATTCACAAGTGCTAGAAAAATATAAATAATAAAATGGGATGAATAGTGAAGGGACGATTTAAATATTTAATTGAAGTCTAGCACGAAGAATAACCAACGCTCAACAATAATTTATTATTCTAGTCAAGAACTATACGTTTTAAAATTTGGATATCTTATTATTAATTAAGCAAATTATAAACCCTGAAAATCAATACTAAAATAATATAAATCGCAATGTAACATTTCGATAATTACTCAACAAAATTACTAGCCTTTAAACCGTTTTTTCACTGTTTCAACTATGCCTGGCAAAATGGGCGGGTTGGGTCGGGTTGGGTAACGGGTCAGAACGGGTTCGGGTCACGATGGGTGCGGGTCAGAACGGGTTTTAAGCAAAATCAATTCGGGTCTAAATGGATTGTTCTCAAAAAACATCAATTTAATTGAACTTTAGATGTGTCATAAGTAAATAAATAGTCCATTTGGATAATTTTTAGTGATTTTCTCATCAAATATGTATTTAATCATTCTTAAATGTTTGAATCCATTGCATTTACATACTTTTTTGGTTACCCATCTTGACCCGCATTGTGTTCAATTGCTACCCATCTCAACCCATCCAATATTATGATGTCACCCATTTCAACCCATTATACTACAATTGTTTACCCAAACCAACCCATTTCCTTTGACATGTGTAACAATTGCCACCTCTAGTTTCAACCCCTTGTTAATCACATTTATAGGAATGATTACGCTAAAAAATTTCTTTGCAACTTTTTGTATAGTTTTTGTGTTATAAGTTATTTATTTTTTGACATCTGCCATTGATGGTAGAGTATAATTTTCCCTTAAATTTAAAGATAAATGTTTGAAAATGAGATTGGAAGGTAGGAATAAAACATAAAATAAAAAATAAGAATTATGTTTTTAGTCTATTAATAATTAACATTTGCAACTCTTAGGCCATGTGTAGTTACATAGGCGGCACGTATGCGGCACATAAACAACCAACACCATCACCCCTTATAAATCTACATCATCATCACATGTATAATCATCACTCCCCTATCACTCCACGTCATCACCACATTTATTTAATATTTTATTATTTGATTTTAATTCACTCGGCCATCTCACAAGTGATGGTCGGTTTCGTTGTTTTTCGATCACATCCTTTCGTCTGCCTTCGTCGCGTTGTAGCCGGTTGGGGTCGGCTTGTGTTGCCGGAACCACCCCAACGTCGGGTTCGGGTTGAGTTTCTAAAACGGTTTAAAAAAGTGAGTGAATGTTGGTTGAAAAACGGTTGTTGTGGGTACCAATTTGCAAATGTTAGAAATGAGTTTGGGTTGTTCGGATTGTTTGTATATATCGTCTTGAGGATGATAACAATTCATAAACAGGTTAAAAAACAGATTGTTTGGGTTGTTTTGTAGAAGATTTTTTAAGATTTGAGAGGAAATTTTTAGAAAGTTAGAAAATTTTGAGAGAGTGTAAGTGTTTTTGTTGTAGTTTGAATGATATATATAGGTAAAAAAAATTGATTTTTTTCTTTCAACGGTGATATAGCCCTTTTTATTTATTTCATTTATTTTCTATTTTAAAAACCTTCAAAGGTCGAAACCCCGTGAGGAGCATCATGCCTCAGCCGGTAACGTCTCGGTCATGCCCTATGTAGTGGGGGGCATGGCCATGCCATTTCACACCCATATCAGGGCCCATAAGACGTGATCTTACACTACTACTTTACTAGCCTGAAATGGTTTCACATGAGCTCGTAAAGGTCGTACAAATTGAACACCTATCCATTTATTTCATTTTTGATATTTTATATATATTTTGTTACATTTTGTAAATTAATAAAAACATAAAAAATAACAAATTAAACAGAATGAGTTATAGAAAATCCACCGACACATATAGATATATTTACATTTTTGACACATATAGAGATATATTTAGATTTTGTATTTTGTAACATATTGGTCTCTTGATTTCTCTATAAGAGGTATTGGGTTCAAATTCGGACTGAAGCATATTTGAGAGGTAAGGTTAGAATGTTTCTCCTGAGATGAACTCAAGCGTACCAAGCTGTTCAAGAAAAAAAATAGTTGTTTTACCTTTTATAAGTAATGTCTTTGATCCAAAATGCAAAAAAAAAAAAAGAATAATAGAGTTAGTTAACTTAGTTTATAACTAAAAAAATAAAAATAAAAATAAGATATCATAACCCTTTAAAATAAGGGAAAACTCCCAAAATATTCATTTGAACAGATAATTTCCCTAAAATGTACGTTGACTATAAGTCTATACAGGCGCCGACGTTCCTACGTATACAAGCGCCGCCCATATAAACCAACAAATCAAAAATTTTCATATGTCCCCACACCCATTTGTCAAGGGTGTTGGAACCACACTGACACAGCTGCCACAGGCGGCATGCCCATAAATATTTTTTATTTTTATTCTAACATGATATATTTTATTTCTTTTGATTTTTTTTATACAGGCGACGCTTACATATGTACGGGTGATTCCGACATATGTTCGATGCGGGCGCCCGTATATGACAAATAACATTTTTTAATTCGTTAGTTATATTAACGCCACCAGTATATGTAGGATCGTTTATGCTCATATAAACAATAAACATTTTATAGCATTGAAAAGTCGGTGCATATGGGTAAAAGGTATGATCAAGTAGACATTTTGCAGAATTTTCACTTTAAAATAAATGTAACACTAAATGGTCAAAGGGCATTTTTGTAACTTCATCCATATAATTTTATTTACAGTGTCGGAGCTGGGTCCTGATGATTCGGGTCGAAATATAGTGGAAATAATATTCAAATCCAGCTGGCTCAAAGCTGACCATCCGATCTTCACAATCGAACGGATACTAAAAGTCCACAACACCCGTCGTACCATCCAGCGCTTCGAAGACTGCCGTGACGCCGTCAAGAACCGCGCCACCGCCACCGCCACAGCCTCCCGGTGCGCCGCCGACGGCAATGAACTCCTCCGGTTCCACTGCACAACCGTCGCATGTTCTCTCGGGTCCCGCAACTCCTCTAACCTCTGCGCCACCATCCCCGGTTGTGGCGTTTGCACCGTCATCCGCCAAGGGTTCCAAAGCCCTAGTTCCGGCGGCATCTGCGGAGGAGACAGCGGAACAAACGTTCCCGGCGTCGTTACGGCCGATGACGGCGGGGCAAAGGGCGGAGTACGGACTACCGCTAGTAGTGGCAGGGCACATGACTGTTTGGGGGTGCACCCCCATGATCGTAGGGCGATGCTGGTGTGTCGGGTTATTGCCGGAAAAGTGAAACACGTGGCGGAAAATGTGCCGCCGGAGGAGGATGGACCGTACGACTCTGTGGCAGGCTTTGCTGGGTTGTACTCTACTCTTGAGGAGTTGTACGTTTTTAATCCAAGGGCTATTCTTCCTTGCTTTGTTGTCATATACAAGGCCCTTCAACGCTGACGCGTTTAATGATTGTATTAGTGATTGTGTATCTGTGTGGCATTGTTTTGTATTTCCTTTGGTATATTTTTTTGTACGGCATAAGATTCTGTAAATGTTATTTTGTGTTATGATATGTTATGTTAGTAACTAAGATTGATTTCTCGATTGTCGATTATAAGACCGTACCAAATAATGCACGGAAGCCTGTGGAATAGGTAAACTCACGCAATTCATTGGTTCAGAACTCGAGATTAAAATATCTATTAAAGTGCGCACTGCAATAGGTAGGGGTGTTCAGAAAAACCGAACACCGTTTAAAACCGATAACCGAACCATATCCGTAACCGAAAAAAACCGAACCGAATTCTGAATTCGGTTCCTAACCGTATCCGAATTCCGAATTCGGTTTCCGGTTCGGTTAACGGTTTTGGATATGTTTTGAATTCGGTTTATTCGGTTAACCGATTAAACCGAGTTCATAATTAAATTTATTATTTTTATTAATAATATAAGGTTGAATTCGGTTTATTCGGTTAGGTTTATTCGGTTTTTAATTGGTTTATTTGGCTTTTAATCGGTTTGTTCGGTTGAATTCGGTTTGTTCGGTTATAACCGAAACCGAACCGAATTGAATTCGGTTCGGATAACCATATCCCGAATTCGGTTCGGTTCGGTTCGGTTAACGGTTCGGAGGAAAATTTTTTGAAAACCGAATAAACAGTTAACCGAACCATTGAACACCCCTAGCATTAGGTATACATTAAAGTGTCGTCGGTGAAACTTGAACCTGAAATTCGAGAAGTAAGGGGCAAACCTTAGCCACTGGGCTAACTTTGTTGTAATAAAACAGTCAACATTTAAATTTATAAAGGTAAATTCCAAACAATTTTAATTTTCTTTCAAATAGATAATAGAAATTTATTTTTAACAACAATTTTGTTTACAATAATTTACGAATTTACATAAGAAAAACATATAACATTGAGTTGTTTGTCATTTAAACTTAACCAACTAAAATTCTAAAAATAGCATACATTATAAGATTAATAGGATTCTTCACGAGCCGAACCGAATCAAGCGAGAGTATGCTCGTGACCGACTCATTTACAAACCGAGCGACTTGGCTTGGCTTGGTTTGGATTTGTGAAATCGAGCCAAATGTTGAGCTTGTTGCTCAGTTCGTTTTAAAACCGAGCGACTTGGCTTGGTTCGGTTTGGCTCGGTTTTAAAATAAAACTAATGCAAATTCAAAATATGTATATGAATTTCAAACTCAATAATTAAAAATCAATAAGTTCAATCACTTCCAGACAAAACAAAAATGAAGTTCATAAATTATAAATTGTTACAATACGAAAACATATAAAAAGGTTTTAAATATTTTAATAGTTTATCAACATCATTTACATTAGTTCATATATACAAACATAAACATTTATCGTCAACAACTTGTAAAATGTTAGTGTTAATAAAAAAAATCTAATACTGCTCTACACACAAACACAATTTGGTTATAATTAAACGAGGCAAAACTAGCGAGTCAAATGAGCGACTATCAGAGCAAACTTAGCTTGGCGCGTGCTCGGCTTGTTTAAAAAATAGTGAAATTCGAACAAGTTTTTTTCGAATCAATCGAGCAATGAATATTTTGGACATCCCTAAAGATCAAGAGATTGCACACAAATAATTATATAGAAAATTGCGATTCATGTTTACAATTTAGGAGAAAGGGTGGATGTGGGTTCCTTGCTCGGATACATGGGTTGGTTTGACGACACTACCGCAACCTAATCGGGTAGCAATGATGCATTAGGATTACTGGTAAAAGTTGCCAAACAAACAATACTTGTTAGAAGGGGGAAAAGGTCTAGGTGTCATACCCGTCTTGAGCTCATTATAAGTTTGGTTGCAATATAGATAATTAACACACTTATTATGCTACAAGTCAAACAGGAAAGCTCAACCTAAAAGACTAGTCTGATGGGTGAGAGAGCACATTTGGCTTATAAAGCCCACATCAATTGCCCATACAACTGATGTGAGACAAGTCTCATACCTTTCAATGGTTTCGATCCGTAACAATCGTCCCTCCTTAAGGGCCAACGTCCTCGTTAGTCACGGCTGGCTCTTTCCAGGCCACCACTCCGAGTTGGCTCTAATACCATTGTTACAAGCCAAACAGGAGAGCTCAACCCAAAAGACTAGTCTGATGGGTGAGAGAGCCCATTTGGCTTATAAACCCCACATCAATTGCTCATACAACCGATGTGGGACAAGTCCCATACATTGCAATGGTTTCGATCCGTAACATATTAATAAAATTTTGTAATAATATACAGAATATTGTTCAAATTACAACACGAGATTTCAAAATATTACCACTAGTTAAATTTTATAGTACGTGGCCTGGAAATCAGTGGTTCACACGTTGAGATCAAATGTCGTTCAAAAAAAAGTTAAATGTTATAGTAAGCAATCTACTGTAACAAAGCTTAGCAATGTCATTAAATTACCTTTGTTGAGATTATAAAGGATAGTGCTTACCAAAACGTTTTTGACCAGAATAAAGTTTGATGAAGTATAGAAATTCTCTCAAGTCCAAAGAGCTTTCAGCCTTTCAAAAGAAGTATAAATGCTTTTGAAACAGATTATTAGTTCCTTTTGAAAGCCTTTCCTTTTAAAGAGTTAAAGCTTCCAAAAAAAAATCATTTGAAGAACAAACGACTGACGATTAAGCTTCCGAAGATCAAGTGAATAAATCCTTCGGAAGATTCTACATTTGTCATCAACTAAGAAACTAAAGTCTTGTGACTTCCGAAAAACATTCCAACTACATTGCAAATGTATGCACATTTAGATTATCTCCTCAAAGAAGATCTATTTTCAAGATCTTGTGTTTTTCTTTGAACGGCTTTATTTGACGACACCCAAGACGGGATTTCAACCGTCACATCGGATTTAACGCGCTGGGGCGTACGCCAGAGCCCATCCCAGGAGGAACCCCACAACTAGGTAAACCCCCTGACCTTGCCTCAGCAAATATGTTTCGGCCAGTATTCGAACCCAAGACCTCTCATAGAAAAGTCAAGGGGGTACCATTAAGTTAGAAGCCCTTTGGTTTTCAAGATCTTATGTATCAATGAAATTAATGAGAATTTGAAACGTTTCAATACTTTAATAGTTTAATTACACTTTTATTAAAGATAATCAATACAGCCTGGTCTGTCAACCTCTATTACATAGGTAGTTTAAACTTTCTTTTGTTTTACTAGCATAACATGTATCTCGTATGCTTACATGTATACAATTGTAGCAATTAGTATATAAGCTCTCATATACATTGTAATTGTATTCTTATAATATGAGTCTTATGCATTCAACAATTAAGTGAAATATAATTTAAGCTTGAAATATTACTTGTTTTCGCTTCTTTCTCCAATCTATTTGAGTGTATTCATGAGAACTTGTTAGTAGAATTTCTGTGTTTGTTAACTTGTTTGCATTTTTTTTTGTGAAGAGTTGTTAAGACTAACAACTTAATCCAACAACCTTAATTATTGTTTTCCTAAAAAGATGCTAGAAAAGGATCAACTAAAAAGATGTTGAGAACTCAAATTTTAAAACTAGATAATTATATGTGAAAGATATCTATCGTGGTATGTTATGTTAGTAAATTAGATTTAAATCATAATTTTGTTAGATGCAATCTTCATGAGTTTACAACCAAGTATGTTACTGAATGTCAATGGCTATTGTCGGTTGACTCATCCTACTCTTGTGTCTGTTGATAGAAATATTCAAGGGCGGAGCTCTATTGAGACCGGGGCCGCCCCCCTCTTTTTTCACCAGTGGTGTTAATTTTCAGGCCGAAATGTTATTTTTAGTTAAAAATACGGGCTTCACCTCCTCGTTTCGAAAATTTAACATGTATTTTGAGTCACATAAATTTCCGCCCCCTTCCCAAACTCTCAAGCTGCCACTGGAAAGGTTCATTCACTTGATAGCAACATCATGAAACGACTATAGCTAGCTAGCATACCTAAGTACGAATTGCGGTGTAACCCAAATAGTTCATTAAATATCTATCCATTTTGATGATGGTGTCTACAATTATATAGATATTTGCTTGAGATTTACGGTCGGTAATAGTATATTTTATTTCATATTAGTATGTCATGAGTTACTTTTAACATTATCTTGACTTATGGTTTTTCGTATCCAAGGAGGATTATCAAATTGTACACGAGTAAGTCAAAGTTGGTTATTTGTGTCTTAACTATAATAACCTTTATCTTTAGGAAAATATTAATTACAAATGCGTATTTTTGTAAAATATCCAATTTTGTAAAACGAATCCCATTAAAGTGTTTAATGTGAAACAAGATCTCTATATGTTCTTATGCACACACAATGACACACGCGAGCGAATAAGCGCGCAAACGCAAGCCCACATATACATACATACTATTGGGTTTCGTACATGGGTTTTAAAAATTTTAAATCATTAAACGCAGCGGTAACATTAACCGTACGAACCAATCCGGTGAAAACCAGATTGCCCACCAGGAATCCAGATGCAAACCAAACAGATTAAACAAACCATAGGGTGTTAGTGATTATACCTTGCGGGAATAAACGGCTAACATACGCGAAGCACCACGATATCAACGAACCTAGTCGCTAGATCTAGTTACACAATCTGATCCTTGACTATTGAATCTGATTCAATGGAAGGATCTCAACTCCACTCGAAATCCGACTTCACGTAATCCAAAACTTGGCTACAACGAAGGGACCGGTAGTGGGCGTTGCAAGTGAATTTTCGTAGATCAAAAACAATTCGATGGAATCCATCGAAAATATATATATCTATATATAATGCTATTTACGTTGTTATTCCTTTTTGGATATATATCCACATTTAAAGATTTAATAAAAAAACTCTTTTTGTAACATCAGTGCCGGAACCGTACCGGAACAGTGATCTCAACAGTACTATGAACAGTGCAGGTACAAACTATACATAATTCATTTCGTGTCATGTTCATATTTCATGTCACTATCATTTTGTATTATCAAACAGTGAGTTCAAAATCATTTCAGATAAACAAAACTCAGAAAACATGGTTCATCAGTCAGATAACTATCTGGCAATACAGAACCATCATGTGATTATTGTTAGGATTTTATTATGTATAAACGTATGTGAGGCTTTATAGAACAAAACACACGGATGTCGTTGCGTGAATGCTAAATTGACGGATTATTCGTATAGGTGACGATCTGTACGAATAAATCTGAAAGTTTAATGTTCTGAATGATATCTGATAATTAGAAAACAATATTGAAGAGTATAGTTATCGCCGTGTTCGTACGGGTGACGATTCGAACGAATACGCGTGACGACCGTACGATTCGATTTTAAACAGTCAATTAAATAAATTTGAAAATTTTAAATAAACGAAAGATATTTAGTTAATTTATTAGGAATACAACTTAAAATAATTTTATAAATCTTATTTTAGAATCGGGCCGTTTCATTTCGAAAACTACGAAGAACCGGCATTTTACGCGAAACCGAACGAAACCGAACCGACCGGGTATCTATACTTCATTTAATGAAGCATTTACTTCCACAACTACCATCACCTACCCATTTCATCCAAGAAATTTTCGTCACTCTCTCTCTAGAAACTCTCTACCTTCTCTCTAAGATTTCTCATCAATTTCTTCACGAAATCGCGAGTTTTTGGTGTCAAAACGACCATCTCATCACGTAGATCACGGAAGTACAAAGGATCTAAGCTTCTATCCATTATTTTCGAGGTAAATTATAGTTTTTGTTTCGGTTCTAGTGGGTATCACAAACCCTTTGTGTGATTGTTGTTTTAAACGGTTTAAAACCTTAGAAACTTAGAGGTAAACTCTTGTATTCTACCAGGAAACTTTAGAACTGATTTGCAACCGATTAAGGTTCAAAGAAGATGATGATGATGGTGAACAGGAGGTCGGCCGAACCTCTAAGAGCTGTGCAAGGGAACGGCCGAACCTTTGGTGGAGCTGGGCAGGAGGTGGCCGAACCTTTTGGCTCGCGAACCAGGACCCAGTTGAACCTTTTGGGGCCACGAACCTGTAACTCAGCCGACACATCTGGCCGAACCATGTGTACTGCAAACCTACTCCCATCCGAACCCCTTGGACGAATCAATAGCTGATCACGAACCTCAAAGGGCCGAACCTTAGCCATGCAAATCCTAGTTGACACGAACCTAGAGAGCACCGAACCTTGGGAGGGTTGAACCTAGCATGGACGAACCTTAGGCTGTCGAATCTCATTGTGTTGCGAACCATGGAAGCTACGAACCATGCACAACTGAACCTACAGGCTGTGAATTTGAATAGGCCGAACCCTAAAGGTTCGCCGACCCATATTCAATGCCGAACCCTAAAGGTTCGCCGAGCCATTATCACTGCCGAACTCATGATGGTGGCCAAGAGGTTCGCTGCCTTCATGCTTACCCAACCCAAGTTTTATCGAATCATGGTATTGTCGGACCTAGGACTGTCAAACTTAGTTTACAAACCAAAGGGATGAATATACGAGCACCTAAAACCAATGATAAAGGATGAAACATGCATGCCTGGTATATGTATGTGCATGGGAAGCCTACTAAGGCCCATTTTAATAAAAAAGGGTAATTAAGGTGATTGGATTAGGTTTTCAATAACAAGTGTTTTCTTTAAACATACTAACAACTCAACATTAGGGGTAACCTTTATTTAAATAGGCAAAAACCTTTGGTGCTTTAGTTGGGAAATCATTATGAGCTCATGTGGATCAAAACAAAAGCCTAAAGGATGGAGTGTGAATTTAATTATTAAACACTTAAACTTTAGGAAAAGTCTTAATACGGATAACTAATCTAGAAGATTTAGTTATCTATGTCATATTATTCAAGGATGTTGAGTTGTGATCGTTTGAAAATCAAAGGCAAACAATGGGCCTAGGTTGGCCCAATGGGCTTAACCTAAGCCCATCATGATAATCGCATTTATAGTTCTTTTAAAGTTAACTATGTTTTAATAAAGAAAATGATTTATAAACCTTGTTGAATTAAAAGGAGTGATTTTGACTTAATATTTAACTCAAAATGAATTAAATTATAAACGTTTTAATTAAAGGCTTGCTATGATTAACTGTTGGGATACGGGTTATTAATGGGTACTAAGTAGAATAGTAGATAGAGTCTTAGAATTTCATTAGTCACACAGGACACTTAGTTGCACGCCGAGACCAAGAGCTTAGATACAACGACTAATACGTATACTTATCGTATTCGAATTCTCTTAAAATAACTCAGGAACTGAAGATACACAGTCTTCAAACAAAGAGCGAGCATTTTGTGGTAGTACAGTACCGAGCAACACAGGTGAGTTCATTGCCCCTTTTCTAAACATTTTTATTTTTAAACGCGGGGCTGAGAAGCATGCGTAAACTGTTTTAGTTAAAATGTTTTACAAATATGCTTTTAATTATTATTGCTTAGTATATATGTTGCTGATACTCCTAGACTCATGTCTAGGAAATTGCTATACAGATTGAACTATCAAGTTAATTAATTACTCATATGAGTAATACCCTAATTCTAAACTCTAAACAAACCTTTAGTCCATCAAGCTCAAATTCAAGAATTTAAATTCAAAGTGGAATCAAAAGAACTAAAGCTAAAAGACCAAATGCAATGGAATCTAATCCAGTGTGTGATCAGAGAACTAAGGATCCTAATCAAGATTCCATCATCATTGTGAAATCATGGAAATCAAAAGATCAGAATCAAAAGAATCAAGTGAATCATGAGAATCATAACCGTGTGTGAATCATGGAAATAATGAAATCATTAAACTCATAACACTAGTAATTTCCTAATATTACTCTAACGCATCCTAGTTGGTCATATCTAATAGAAACTAACTAGTCCTAAGTTTCAAACATTTCTCACCCTATACCAACACTGACAACCTCCCGATGCTGTCACACCCCGGGCTCTCGACAGTCCGGGCGCTGCGACCTGAATTGGTTTCATGGATAATACAGTCTTGGTCAGAGTTTATTATTCATTTTAATATGTTTCAGCGGAAGCGTTGTTTCATAAATTATGATTTTATAAATAATTCACATGCATGGATGTGAAAACTGTTTTTCATGATTTATAAAAAGTTTATACGCATAGGTATGAAAACTTCACTGTCACATTTTATAATATAACTTTTCAGGATTTCACAAAATTCATAAGTATAAGTATGAATATCATTATTTCATATTATAATAAACCGGCTTTTCAACAAACACATATTATACATTATTTTATAATATCCGGCTTATACAAGACTTGGAGGCATAGCTCCAATAGCTCCATGGTCTTACTACAAGATCATATTCAAGGCATCATAGGCCAAGAATTTCTAATCTTGCTTCTCCTTTACATTTCATTATTACCTGAAAAGTTTTTAAAAAAATAAAACGTCAACATAATGTTGGTGAATACAAATAACAAACTCGATATGTAAACATAGCATGTTTGGTCCTTTAACCATAATTAATAATGGCAATACTACACATTTAGCAGGTTATTTCACTGATCGATACAACCACTGCATACCCTGGCTTGTACTGTCACTGGTTAGGAACAACAGTGGAGTGCGTCTTACAATTTTTCCCTCCAGCCCACAGCCCGTCACTGGTTAGGTTGCCTGCGGAGTGCGTCTTACGTATAACCTTCCAGCCCACGTTACCAGCCACGTATGGGAATTTCACCCACAGCGGATACAATTTGCAAATCGTACGTATACTAATGGCCTAAATGCTGGTCTAATAGTATCCCTTTATACGTCAAAGTTTAAACATACCATGCTCATAAAATTTCACTTATAAATTTAAAAAGAAGTTAGATGTATTCACCTGAGTTTTTGGTTGACTGAGTGACAGCTTAAACTTCTCAATATAAATTTGGGCAGTGTTTCTGCTTAATCTATTCTTATAATTATTTTGCAAGGAAGATTTATTTATTTATTATTACTATTAATATTATTATTTTTTTTTACTACTACGATTACGATTACGATTATTATTGTTATTACGATTACGCTTGTTGTTATTATTATTATTATTATTATTAATACTACGATTATCATTATAAAAAAAAAATTTAATATATACATAGGGTCGGAGCTTAACTCTAACCCTATAGGTTAATATTAAATTAAATCCTTAGGATTAGTTTGAAGAATGATTCCTGATGCGTTAATTTTCTGTTCCTAAAATTAACCATAATTTCAATATAATATTTATATATATAGGATATGATCTTAACCCTAACAGTATGAGTTAATAATATACGAAGCTGTAATTTAGAAGTTAATCTAATACATCGAAATACATATCGAAACATATAGCAGCTAGTAGTTGAGAGAGAGTTGTTTATAATGGGTTAGCAGTCGAGTTCTTGGTTTAATGAAATTCATTTTAAGTTTATGGAATATATGACGGACTTAAATGAGTCGGTTTCTTTTAAATACACGACAAAGAAGGTTGGTTTGCCAAATGTATGTTGATTTGATTTATTTATTTATTTTTGATGATAAGTTCATTTTACACATACACACGAGCACCATATACTACATCACTTTACACACACACACACATATAATTGTTATATTATTGTAATTAATTTAGCTCGAATTTTGTTCTTTCTCTTATAACTTTTAAAATATGTCATTTTATAAAATTCTAAAATACTGCTGGGATCAACTCATTTTTCTCTACATTTCGACTAAAGTTTCGTTAAAAACGGAGAAAGTTTAATTGTATTATATTTTATTAATTTTAGGCGGTCTCCTATAATAGTCAGTGATCGTCTAAACTTTCATCTTACCTATCCGTTTAAACGAACGTTAAAAACTTAAACGTTTATTTTCACTTTTATTTCTCAATTAATCATAAAATAAACTATTTTATATTATTAGAAGAGATCTTACGTTTTTATTGATCGATTTTTATTATTATATATATATATATATATATATATATATATTCACTAATAACATTTTAATTATAAACGATATTTTATTTATATTCATAAAACGGGATGTTACAGATGCAGTGCAATAAGCTTATATATAGGGCATACGTAGACTTGACCGCAGTCGCATCATCGCCGTCCCACCACCGTTGTATTGCACCACGATTATGCCCTTGCTATAAATTATGGTGTATCATGTATCTTACCATTATCTCACTTCACAACCTTTATCCTATGTAGGATAATTTTGAGTGAAGTGGTCTCTAGTTCCCTTGGACAATTAGGTTCGCCTAATGTCTAAGTTCACCTGACATGTAGGTTTGCCTATTTCTAAGTTCACCTAATGTCTAAGTTCACCTGACATTAAAGTTTCCCCTAATGTCTAAGTTCACTAAAAATCCATACTAACTCCAAATGTTCATAATTATGAATGAGGGTTCATATCATCACTAAGTGCTCTTATTGTCACTAAGTGTTCATATCCTTCCTATAATTTACTCTCATCAAGTGTTCATACCATCACCAAGTGTTAGTATCGTCACTATGCGTTCATATTTTCACCAAGTGTCTATATCATCGCTCAAGGCTTTAGTCTATCACTAAGTGTTCGTATCGTTCGTTGATCCTATTCACCCCACGTGTCCAATAAGTGTGTTCATAAGTGATTTTATATGTGTTCATCAATATGATCATCCAATATGTCAATCCAAACCAAATCTAACCAACATTCCATCAACAACTTTCCAGCACTTCCTAATAATATCCTAAGTTCTTGACACTAACAGACCCCCAATATACTACAAATGGTATATGTATAGGGATATGTAGGGGTCAGTCGCAACTGCCCCAGCCGCCGTCCCACCACCTTTGTAGTATACCACAAGTGTGTCCTTGTCTGGTGATCAAAGATCAAACAAATAATTCCTAAAGCAAATAAATTCCTAAGCAGTTATTTTCCTAAGCAAATAATTTCCCAAACGGGTAGTTCCCTTATTCTTCAATACTGTCACACCCCCAAATTTTCAACTAACGGAATCATACCGGTTGGGACGTGACAAACCAGGATCTCAGATCATTAGACATAACGAAGACCTCTATATGATTTTCAAACATACTTTGGTCTAAAACTGTAATATCAAAGTTCTAACGTTGCGGAAGCGTTTTTAAAACAATAACAAACATAACGGTTCAAAAACTGTAAATTACAAAACAAAGTCTCAAATGTTCAAATCCAAAACAATCAGTAATGTAAAATATGCATGCGACTCGATCTCCTAGTCCATGCTTGCTTGATCTTGTATCTTAACGTCCTGAGAAAACATGTAAATCAAGTCAACACAAAGGTTGGTGCATACACAGGTTTGTTTGATCACAAATGTTTGAAACAACTGTTGAAATGAAATGTTTGCAGATAACATAATCACACATTGCATAGTCATGATAGCTAGTCATTGTACTATTTACATAAGCGGTCGACACCGAAGCTGACTGTTTGAATGTTGGTTGTCTTGCCATTATTGTCCAGCACAAACAATAGTAATGTGTTTTGGCTAGTCAAACACCTGCGTAGATCCCATCTACCAAGTGAGGTTTGTCAAACCCAATAGATCTATTTCCAACTACCACGCTTTGCACTACGGCAAACTAAACGGTTCGATATGTAAGGACTTGTAATGCTATGTTCGCACTTAATGTAAACAGCTAACTCATGCAAGTGATATGTATCTAAAATGTTTGTTGCACGTGTTTTCTCCCCCAAAACAGTTAAAATAAGAACAGGGGTCGTGTACGCACATGTGAGTGTAAATCGAATGACCAAATACGCGTGAAATCGTGTAGACGATCTTCTACGAAGAATCTGTGTTTTAACAATAACGTTGTGTTATTCGGGGTGTCGTTTTGTGTTTGAAATCACATACGTGTCAACACACGTATATTAGTGTGTTTGAAACACTCATGCTAATGTTTGCATGATTTCGAATTCGTTTGTTTAAATCAAGTGTAGTTAGGATTTCGTTTAATCACACGTAATTATACGCGATTATTCTTTTAGTCAAAAATGTAAATTTTATTGATTTACTTTGTTCTAAATCCCATTTCGGTTCCAACGAAACTAAAACGAGCTAAATCAGAGTTAAAACGAACGAATTATGATCAACATACCAAAAATTGGTTTTAAATCTCAAAACCAGTGAAGGCCAGAATCGAACCCTCGACCTCCAGAACCAAACAATCCCAACTAACCAACTCCTCTACCTCTGCAATTGTGATTAACTTCAGTTTTAAAGGGTTTTAAGAACAATTCGTCTGGTTCCCCTTTTGTTAACCATAACCGAACCAAATGGGTTCAATTGAACCCCAATTCGATTTCAATCAACCCTAAAACCATAGGGTTTTGTTTCCATTGATCCAACCGAGTTCAGAGATGGATTTTTGTTCAGTTAACGATCAACAAAAAGTCCCAATTTGTAATTCATTATTGTTTCGAACGTGCATACTCCAATCCCTATTCAAAATCGTTTAAATTCATTGATGTTAATCTGAAAAAGCATAGGGTTTTCATTAAACAAGATATTTCGAAACTTTCTGTACAAGTAATTTGAATATCACGATCGTTTAACTCAGAAACCCCCAAATGGGTTTAACCGAAAACCCTAAAAATCAAAATAACAAAATTCGAAATTGTTTGATAGAATTAACAAAGGGTTTTCATTAAAATGACTACCACGAAGCATTCTGTAATGTTTAATTTTAATAACAAGTTCATTTGATTCAAAACCCCCAAATCGTTTTTATCTCAAAACCCTAGAATTAGAAATCTATCAATTCGTTATTGTTTCATGAAATTGAGATATGGGTTTTGTTAATCGGTGGCATTTGAAACTAATGGTACTATTTGATTTAAGTTTTAAACCCATCTCGACCAAAATCCCCAAAACCGTTTGTTTCAAGAACCCTAGATTTTGAAATCCATCAATTCATTATTGTTTGTTAAAACTAACATAGGGATTTCGTTAGGTATCCTATTTCGAATATGTGGGTAGGTTTAATTGGATTTTTGAATTCGTTTGAACCAAAAACCCGAAATCCGTTCTTGATATGAACCCTAGAACTCGGATTCGTACCATTCGATGTTAGAAGCCACAATTAGCATAGGGCTATGCTTAGTCGCATGTTTTAGTGTGTGTAGGGGTCGATTGTTACCTGATTTGAGATCGAATTCGTGTAGATCGACTTTAAACTTGAGTTCGGCCACCCCACGATCGGATTCTTCTGTCTGGAACTCTTGAGATCGAATTGTTGTGTGAAAAAGACTCTAAAGGAGCCGATTAGTGTTTAGGAATGTGAAATTTTGTGAATTTTGTTTGGGTTATACGAATTTGATGCAATTTAGTAACGGTTTCGACTTTAAGAGGTTTAATTGACTTCAATTCGATGATTAAAAGGTTTTATAACGTATAGCAGGTGTTAATTATCATCAAAGTGAGTTAAGTTAGTGTTGAATTCAGTTATTAACAATAATTTCATGTTAATTTCGAGTTTAACTAATCACATGGCCCAAATTTTGACTTTTACAAGTCAAAATTAATTAACTTTCATACTTATAAGTTTAATCCTATTAAATTGAATGTTTTAGGATTAATTTTATTCACTTTCAGTCCCTCTAGTTTGTTTTTGTACGATTTCGTATCATTTCCGTTAGTTTTTGGTTACCGGAGTCAACCCGAAATCGCCGGATTGTCACATTATCCCCTTGTTGAAGGAATTTTCGTCCCAAAAATTGTTAAATGTTAGAAGTAGTTAGTACGCTACTTGTGAGTTCAGAGTGTGCGTGTTAGTGCGATACTTGATCATTCTGTGTACTTGTGTGTACTCACACACAAAGTTCAATGTTTGGCAACATCACCACTACGTGTGATCGTTCCATGTAAATGTCCGCATGCACACCTTAGCTGTGTGAATGTTCATGTTCAATCATACTGTACTATGTAACCTTGTACGTCGTCAACATAAGTGCACGAACCCGTCTTGTTGGTGTTGTATCTTTTCTATTTAGAGCATCAGCCACCACGTTAGCTTTTCCTGGATGATACTTGATTGCACATTCATAATCATTCAACAACTTGACCCACCGTCGCTGTCTCATATTGAGCTCCTTTTGATCAAAGATATGTTGAAACTCTTATGATCAGTGTAAATGGTACACCTGGTCCCATATAAATAGTGTCTCCAAATCTTCAAAGCAAATACCACTGCTCCTAACTCCAAGTCATGAGTAATGTAATTCTTTTCGTGTGTTCGTAGTTGTCGTGAAGCGTAAGCAATCACTTTATCATGTTGCATCAACACACATCCCAAACCCTGTGCAGATGCGTCGCAATACACCACAAAGTCTTCCGTTCCTTCCGGTAAGGACAGAATCGGTGCACTGCAGAGTTTTTGTTTCAGTAGCTGGAATGCAGCTTCCTGTTTACCCGTCCAATCATACTTCGTCCATTTGTGAGTAAGAGCTATAAGTGGTTGAGTGATTTTTGAAAAACCCTCAATGAATCGTCAGTAATAACCCGCCAAACTTAGGAATTTTCGTACCTTGGTAGGGGTTTTTGGTGCTTCCCAATTCTTAATTGTCTCAATTTTCGCTGGATCAACATGTATGCCCTTTTCATTGACTATATGACCCAAGAATTGAACTTCTCGCATCCAGAAGTCGCATTTCGAGAACTTAGCGTATAGCTGTTCTTGTTTCAGTAATTGTAACAGCAATCGAAGATGTTCAGCATGCTCCTCCTCAGTCTGAGAATAGGTGAGGATGTCATCAATGAAAACAATGACAACTTATCAAGATAAGGTTTGCAGACTTGATTCATGAGATCCATTAATACTGCTAGAGCGTTTGTCAACCCAAATGGCATGACCAAGAACTCGTAATGGCCATAGCGCATCCTGAATGCCGTTTTTGGAATATCTTCCTCCTGAACTCTGAGTTGGTGGTAACCAGACTTCATGTCAATCTTCTAATAGTAGCTCGAACCCTGCAATTGATCGAACAGATCATCGATTCGAGGTAACGGATACCGGTTTTTGATGGTAACCTTGTTAAGTTACCGGTAATCGATACACATCCGGAAAGTCCCATCCTTTTTCTTGACAAATAAGACTGGGGCTCCCCACAGTGAAAAGCTAGGTCGTATAAAGCCCTTATCCAACAACTCTTGCAGTTGTGTAGATAAATCTTGCATCTCAGATGGTGCAAGTCGATAAGGTGCTCTAGCTATTGGTGTTGTGTCTGGTGTAAGTTCAATTCGGAATTCTACCTGTCTGGTAGAAGGAAATCCCGATAAATCTTCTGGAAATACTTCAGGAAAATCACGAATCACCAGAATGTCTTCAATTTGCTCCTCAGCTACTGGTTTCCCATTTATAAGTGCTATAACTTCCGTATAACCTCTACGAAGGTACTTGTGTGCTTTCATACAAGATATAAGACGCAGTGGCGTACTGCTCTTCTCACCTTGTACATACAATGTCTCTCCATGTGGGAGAGATATACACACAATCTTTTCATGGCATATAATTTCAGCCTGGTGTTTCGACAACCAGTCCATGCCAGTGACAATATCAAAACTGCCTAAGGCGGTAGGCATAAAGTCAATGTCATGTGTTTAACCCATCAAGTCAACAACTAACTTATCATCAGCTAGTCCTATAGCGTATGGGTTTTCTAAAGCAGTAGGACTAACACTTAGCAATTTACAAATTTGCTAGATACAAAACCCTGATCTGCACCAGTGTCAAATATCAATAAGGCAGAATGATTATTCAAGAGGAACGTACCCGTAACGACGTTGGGATCTTCCTGTGCCTGACGTCCTCCAATCACAAAAGCCTTGTTCTAGCAACATTTGTGTTGTTGTTGCTGTTTCCTTTTGTAGTTATGTCATTAGCCCTTCTTTTCTTGAGTTGTGGGCACTTCTTCTTGAAATGTCCAGGTATGCCACACTCAAAACATCCTTTCTGTGTGTTGCTACGGTTTAGTGGGCTTGCCTGCAGTTCCCCTCGACAGTCTTTTGCTACGTGACCCATCTTTCTGCATCGCTGACATCGGTACTTGTCACATTGATTCCTAAATTGATGGAATCCACATTTGTTGCACTTTGGGTATTTACCATTATACCATCCCGATGACTGTTGGTTATTGTTTGGATTGTGATGGATCTTGTTGGATTCCTGCTTGCGGTTCTGCTGAAATGACTGCTGAGTGAAATTCTTGGAATCAATGCTATCCCATTTTCTGTTGTGGTCTCCCACCTTAGCTGCTACTGTTCGTTTGGGTAATGTTCCCCGTTGCATCGCTTGAGCAGTCAGTTGGTATGCCAGTCGAACAGCTTGCTGTATGGTAGTAGGATTTGCAGATGTGATCAATTCTCGGACCTGAGATACCAGCCCTCCAATGTATCTCTTGATCCACCTGCTAGGCGGGGTTGCCCTGTGCGGTAAAAGTCTTGCTAATTGCTGGAACCGAGTAGTGTATTCCTCAATATTAGAACCTTTCATCTTGAGTTGCCAGTATTCATCCTCAAGTTTTTGCATTTCATTTTGGGACAATACTCCTCCTGCAACAGGATTTTGAATCCGTTCCAAGTAAGGGCATTGGCTGTATTCAAGCCGAGTGTCTGTACGTTAGAGTTCCACCATGTCAAGGCTGAACCCTCCAAAGTACCAATAGCGTATCTGACCTTGTTTTCTTCCGGACAATTGCACATCTCAAACACCGATTCTGACTGTTCAATCCATCGAAGAAGTCCAATGGCTCCTTCCGATCCTTTGAAATTACGTGGTTTACAGTCCAAGAATGTCTTGAACGTGCACACTTGTGGGTTTACCAGTCCCCCCGTTGGATCATGTGGTCCTGTTTGGTGTGTTTGCGTATAGTTTGCGATTGTCTCGGTAATTCGAGTGTTTATAAGTGCCTCAAGTTCCGTTACGGTCATGTTAATGTTTCCTCCAACCATGATCTTCATATTTACAAATATACATAATGAGACTACACCCATCGCATAATCATCATTCATGCATAAAGTAAATGTAACACACTACCATAGCCATTAAGGTAACAATTGTTTGTCAAAGAGATGCAAAACAACTAAACACGAAATCTACTCTTATGAGTACAACCCACTCATATAAGTTTGTTAATTAGAAAGTAAATGAAATGACTAGATTCCATCGTTTGGTGGACCAACAGTTGATGATGAATCTTCCAATTCTGCTGGATCAGTCACTGCACCATGCTGGTAACCCATATGCCCAGTGATGAGGGTCATGGCCTCCCCAGCCAAGTCTCTTACTATATTGGCTTCAATCGCTGCTGCACCAGCCCGTGCATTGGCTTCCTCAGCCCTTGCCTCGGCTACAGCTACACGTAACTCAGTAGTTTCTAGTCGTGCAGGGAGTTCGAGGATCGTCCCTCGCATCATCCAGATCGTTTCCACCAAATTTGCTTGTGCCTCATTAGTCCTACCCAACTCCCCAGTGAGGTTATCCCACATCTGTGTCAGCCAGTTGTTATTCTTAAGCAACTCTGTGATCATCCCTGCTACTTCCCGCATGTTGCGGATTTCACGCTCCATGCGTGCAACAAAAGCAGCAAATGCCTGTTCCAGTGGATATCCAAGAGCAGGTAACGTCCAAAGGCTATTAGCAGTGTTGGCAGTTGGTGGTGGTGGCACTCGTTCTTCACGCACCCAGCTGCGTATGAGGTTGGGAAACCATTGCCAACATTGGTTGTTCCCCCTTTGTGCAACATATGTTTCATCCCCATAGTGGATGGTATCATCCACTGGCTCGATCCTCCTTGCCATGATGTTTGACAATGTTACAATTTGTTCCTCAGTGTGAGTAGGTGTAGATGATGGTTACATATCTGTTACATAATACCATATGTAATAGCTATGCAACTATCGTATAAGCAAGTGTCTAATGTCTAACAGTTATAGTCTAAGTCTACAACACACCCCCAAATTTTCAACTAACGAAATCATACCGGTTGGGACGTGACAAACCAGGATCTCAGATCATTAGACATAACGAAGACCTCTATATGATTTTCAAACATACTTTGGTCTAAAACTGTAATATCAAAGTTCTAACGTTGCGGAATCGTTTTTTAAAACAATAACAAACATAACGGTTCGAAAACTGTAAATTACAAAACAAAGTCTCAAATGTTCAAATCCAAAACAATCAGTAATGTAAAATATGCAAGCGACTCGATCTCCTAGTCCATGCTTGCTTGATCTTGTATCTTAACGTCCTGAGAAAACATGTAAATCAAGTCAACACAAAGGTTGGTGCATACACAGGTTTGTTTGATCACAAATGTTTGAAACAACTGTTGAAATGAAATGTTTGCAGATAACATAATCACACATTGCATAGTCATGATAGCTAGTCATTGTACTATTTACATAAGCGGTCGACACCGAAGCTGACTGTTTGAATGTTGGTTGCCTTGCCACTATTGTCCAGCACAAACAATAGTAATGTGTTTTGGCTAGTCAAACACCTGCGTAGATCCCATCTACCAAGTGAGGTTTGTCAAACCCAATAGATCTATTTCCAACTACCACGCTTTGCACTACGGCAAACTAAACGGTTCGATATGTAAGGACTTGTAATACTATGTTCGCACTTAATGTAAACAACTAACTCATGCAAGTGATATGTATCTAAAATGTTTGTTGCACGTGTTTTCTCCCCCAAAACAGTTAAAATAAGAACAGGGGCCGTGTACGCACATGTGAGTGTAAATCGAATGACCAAATACGCGTGAAATCGTTTAAACGATCTTCTACGAAGAATCTGTGTTTTAACAATAACGTTGTGTTATTCGGGGTGTCGTTTTGTGTTTGAAATCACATACGTGTCAACACACGTATATTAGTGTGTTTGAAACACTCATGCTAATGTTTGCATGATTTCGAATTCGTTTGTTTAAATCACGTGTAGTTACGATTTCGTTTAATCACACGTAATTATACAGGATTATTCTTTTTAGTCAAAAATGTAAATTTTATTGATTTACTTTGTTCTAAATCCCATTTCGGTTCCAACGAAACTGAAACGAGCTAAATCGGAGTTAAAACGAACGAATTATGATCAACATACCAAAAATTGGTTTTAAATCTCAAAACCAGTGAAGGCCAGAATCGAACCCTCGACCTCCAGAACCAAACAATCCCAACTAACCAACTCCTCTACCTCTGCAATTATGATTAACTTCATTTTTAAAGGGTTTTAAGAACAATTCGTCTGGTTCCCCTTTTGTTAACCATAACCGAACCAAATGGGTTCAATTGAACCCCAATTCGATTTCAATCAACCCTAAAACCATAGGGCTTTGTTTCCATTGATCCAACCGAGTTCAGAGATGGATTTTTGTTCAGTTAACGATCAACAAAAAGTCCCAATTTGTAATTCATTATTGTTTCGAACGTGCATACTCCAATCCCTATTCAAAATCGTTTAAATTCATTGATGTTAATCTGAAAAAGCATAGGGTTTTCATTAAACAAGATATTTCGAAACTTTCTGTACAAGTAATTTGAATATCACGATCGTTTAACTCAGAAACCCCCAAATGGGTTTAACCGAAAACCCTAAAAATCAAAATAACAAAATTCGAAATTGTTTGATAGAATTAACAAAGGGTTTTCATTAAAATGACTACCACGAAGCTTTCTGTAATGTTTAATTCGAATAACAAGTTCATTTGATTCAAAACCCCCAAATCGTTTTTATCTCAAAACCCTAGAATTTGAAATCTATCAATTCGTTATTGTTTCATGAAATTGAGATATGGGTTTTGTTAATCGGTGGCATCTGAAACTAATGGTACTATTTGATTTAAGTTTTAAACCCATCTCGACCAAAACCCCCAAAACCGTTTGTTTCAAGAACCCTAGATTTTGAAATCCATCAATTCATTGTTGTTTGTTAAAACTAACATAGGGATTTCGTTAGGTATCCTATTTCGAATATGTGGGTAGGTTTAATTGGATTTTTGAATTCGTTTGAACCAAAAACCCGAAATCCGTTCTTGATATGAACCCTAGAACTCGGATTCGTACCATTCGATGTTAGAAGCCACAATTAGCATAGGGCTACGCTTAGTCGCATGTTTTAGTGTGTGTAGGGGTTGATTGTTACCTGATTTGAGATCGAATTCGTGTAGATCGACTTTAAACTTGAGTTCGGCCACCCCACGATCGGATTCTTCTGTCTGGAACTCTTGAGATCGAATTGTTGTGTCAAAAAGACTCTAAAGGAGCCGATTAGTGTTTAGGAATGTGAAATTTTGTGAATTTTGTTTGGGTTATACGAATTTGATGCAATTTAGTAACGGTTTCGACTTTAAGAGGTTTAATTGACTTCAATTCGATGATTAAAAGGTTTTATAACGTATAGCAGGTGTTAATTATCATCAAAGTGAGTTAAGTTAGTGTTGAATTCAGTTATTAACAATAATTTCATGTTAATTTCGAGTTTAACTAATCACATGGCCCAAATTTTGACTTTTACAAGTCAAAATTAATTAACTTTCATACTTGTAAGTTTAATCCTATTAAATTGAATGTTTTAGGATTAATTTTATTCACTTTCAGTCCCTCTAGTTTGTTTTTGTACGATTTCGTATCATTTCCGTTAGTTTTTGGTTACCGGAGTCAACCTGAAATCGCTGGATTGTCACATTATCCCCTTGTTGAAGGAATTTTCGTCCCAAAAATTGTTAAATGTTAGAAGTAGTTAGTACGCTACTTGTGAGTTCAGAGTGTGCGTGTTAGTGCGATACTTGATCATTCTGTGTACTTGTGTGTACTCACACACAAAGTTCAATGTTTGGCAACATCACCACTACGTGTGATCGTTCCATGTAAATGTTCGCATGCACACCTTAGCTGTGTGAATGTTCATGTTCAATCATACTGTACTATGTAACCTTGTACATAGTGAATGTTTGTAATTGTTTGTACTACATAACCTCGTACATAGTAAAATGTGTGAAACTAATCATGTTTGTACTACAATGCAATGTAACACATTAAATGTAGCACATAAAATGTAATGTAGCACAAAATGTTTGTAATCATGCTTGTAAGTGTTTGAATTTTTCAATGTTTGTGTTCAGCACACATGTTTGTAATCAATCAATTGTATAAACTGTTTGTGATTACAGTTTGAAATTTGAAAGTGTTGGAGTGTGAAGCATCACATCATCCCCTTGTTGAAGGAAATTTCGTCCCGAAATTTAGCGTACCTTCTCAGTGTTTACAGTTGTTGTTTTGAACATATGAGGATACTTCTTCATCATTTAATCTTCCCTTTCCTATGTGAATTCAGGTCCACGTTTTGAATTCCACCGAACTTTGACTATCGGAATCTTGCTTTGTTTGAGTTGTTTGACCTCTCGGTCCATTATTTCAACTGTTTGTTCGATAAACCGTAACTGTTCGTCCACTTGTATTTCCTCTAGTGGTACAACCAATGTCTCATCAGAAAGACATTTCTTTAAGTTTGAAACATGAAAGACATCATGAACTCCGCTGAGTTCATCCTGTAATTTGAGTTGATAAGCTACCGAAAGAATCCTTTTTAGAATCTCAAAAGGTCCTACGTAGCAAGGGCTAAGCTTCCCGCGCTTGCCGAATCGTATCACACCTTTCCAAGGTGATATTTTTTTTAGAAGAACTCGGTCTCCTACTTGAAATTCCAACGGCTTGCGACGTTTGTCAGCGTAACTCTTTTGACGATCCCGGGCCGCTGCCATACGGTTCCGGATTTGAACTATCTTCTCTGTCGTTTCGTGTACTAGTTCATGTCCTGTTATTTGACTGTCACCAATTTCAGCCCAACGAACCGGTGAACGACATTTACGACCATATAAAGCTTCAAATGGTGCCTCTTGAATGCTTGTGTGATAACTGTTGTTGTAAAAGAATTTCACTAACGGTAAGTGGGTTTCCCAACTGTCACCAAAATCAATGACACAAGCTCGTAGCATATCTTCGAGTGTCTGAATTGTGCGTTCACTCTGACCGTCGATTTGCGGATGGTGCTCATGTCTAAACGAGTTCCCAATGACTTATGGAGAGATTTCCAAAAGTTCGAAGTGAATCGGGCATCCCGATCTGATATGATGGAAATTGGTACGCCATGTCGCGCTACCACTTCCTTGTTGTTTGTTAAAACTAACCTAGGGATTTCGTTAGGTATCCTATTTCGAATATGTGGGTAGGTTTAATTGGATTTTTGAATTCGTTTGAACCAAAAACCCGAAATCCGTTCTTGATATGAACCCTAGAACTCGGATTCGTACCATTCGATGTTAGAAGCCACAATTAGCATAGGGCTATGCTTAGTCGCATGTTTTAGTGTGTGTAGGGGTCGATTGTTACCTGATTTGAGATCGAATTCGTGTAGATCGACTTTAAACTTGAGTTCGGCCACCCCACGATCGGATTCTTCTGTCTGGAACTCTTGAGATCGAATTGTTGTGTCAAAAAGACTCTAAAGGAGCCGATTAGTGTTTAGGAATGTGAAATTTTGTGAATTTTGTTTGGGTTATACGAATTTGATGCAATTTAGTAACGGTTTCTACTTTAAGAGGTTTAATTGACTTCAATTCGATGATTAAAAGGTTTTATAACGTATAGCAGGTGTTAATTATCATCAAAGTGAGTTAAGTTAGTGTTGAATTCAGTTATTAACAATAATTTCATGTTAATTTTGAGTTTAACTAATCACATGGCCCAAATTTTGACTTTTACAAGTCAAAATTAATTAACTTTCATACTTGTAAGTTTAATCCTATTAAATTGAATGTTTTAGGATTAATTTTATTCACTTTCAGTCCCTCTAGTTTGTTTTTGTATGATTTCGTATCATTTCCGTTAGTTTTTGGTTACCGGAGTTAACCCGAAATCGCCGGATTGTCACAAATGCTGACATCCACCTAATGTACCGTAAATGGTATATATAGGGCATATGTAGGGGTTAGTTGCAACTGCCCCAGCCAACGTCCCACCACCTTTACGATACATCATGTGCATGTCCTTATTAGGGCACAAGTAAGCATAAAATCAGCAATTAATACATGTGAATCAGATGTATAATCAGGAGTTCAAATAACATGTAATAAACATATAAGCATGAATCCTGAATATAATAACTAGTGTATGAAATAACTTCATACTAGGGTATCCTACGGTTATATACTAGGTCAATCATTTCTAGTAACCCAATTCCCTATAACCCAGTCTCTGATACCAATCTGTAACACCCCGACCGATGGCGGAAACGCCGGGATGCCACGAGGGATGTGTAGATTGTTCATAAGCTCGTGGGCATCTAATTAATTCATCACATATCAATTAATCAACCAAATTAATTACATCAAAAATCATGTTCAGCATGAATTAGTTACGTCAAATACACAAAAGATTTAGCTAACTAACTAAATTCTAGTCTTCAGAATTTCAGTTATTTAGTTAAGTCCAAGAATCCTATGTGATGATGTCCAAAAGATGTAGAGCTATCCTGCCCTACTTACTTCTCTTCGTTCCCTGAATCATGTAGAAAAATCAAGTGTCAACTATGAAGTAGTTGGTGAGTAATCATAAGTTTTTATATTTAAAAATGTTGTACAAAATGATTATAAAATTTTATAGTTTCCTGTGAAAATCCACATGAGCACCTGCCAGATAATCCAACACATAACCCAACACACAATCACAAACACACAATCACATATTTCAAATAATCATAGATAATCAATCACATATACATTCAACCAATCTCAGTCATCAATATCTTCAATTAGTATAAGTGACAATACATGCATCATTGTGAATGACCAAGGTCAATGACAACGACACACGGAGTTGTAGCAATCACGTGACAATACATGCAATCATTGCGGATGACCGAAGCCAACAACAACGACCCATGGAATAGTGACAATACATGCAATCATTGTAGATTACCAGAGTCAACAACAACGACCCATGGAATAGTGACAATACATGCAATCATTGTAGATGACCAGAGTCAACAACAACGACCCATGGAATAGTGACAATACATGCAATCATCGCGGATGACCGGAGTCAACAGCAACAACTCATGGAATTATGATGATCCAATAATCTGAATATCAGAACAATAAACAGGTGTCATCCATATGTTATTAAGATAATGTGAAAATCTGGTATACATATTCCACCTCCGAGTTTAAAACAAAATAGTTTTAAATGAGGTTATGAGAACTCACCTGAGTCCTTAGATCCGGTGTTCTTGTATTTTGCGCGCTCGCGTATGTAAACTCAAAGCAACTCAAAGATCTGTAATTATCGTGTATTTCATAATCATAAGTATTTGTGTTTTATTCAAGTCAAGTGTCCATAAGTATTGTCTTACCTTAGTTTATTTATCCTAAGTTAGAATGTTTGAACCGATATTTTGTAATTAGTCATCATTAGCTTATAAGTGAGACTTGTTAGTTCTTTTTTATCATCCCATAATAATGGACAAGTCTTGAGATCCCATGTACACACTCATAGGTATGTATATGTAAAGGTGGTAATCCTAATCATACACATACCTACTGTCACACCCCGAGACGGCGGGGTTGGATCGAAGTCCCCGTCGGGCGGAATGTTCTTGGGGCGTGATATCGTGAGTGATAATCATGATGATCAGATTGTTTACATAGCATCAATGTTAAGAATAACTAAAGCACAATCAAGCATTCAAATAGGATTACAAAGTTAAATTACAATATCAATGTTCTGCAATTTAACTAAGTAAACCTAATAAAAGAATCAATGTTTTCTATCTTGTAATCTGTACAAGATAATCAAAAGTGATTCGTATGATTATCAAAATATATGCTTCCAAAATCAACTAGGTCCTCTATCTAGGCTGCCTAGCTTGCAATCCAAAAGTCTTAGCTTAAACCTGTTCATCACCTAAGAAAGCATGTAAGAAAACAAAGTCAACACAATGGTTGGTTAGTTCATATAGTTATTAAGTTTAAAATAGCTTTAACAAACCTCTTTTGGTAAAACCTTAACCTCATTAACTCCACATATAATATCCAAATCGGTATGCTTATATATAGGGCATACCCCTGGGTCGAGCCTACAACCCGCCCAGACGCCATCCCACCACATACTAATCCGAATATGACACTGTTGTTAATAATAATTAAGCATTTTACCTACCAATCAACCCATTCCTCATCATAGCTTTTGTTTTTTGTTTCAAAGTTTACAAATCGATAGCATTCATAAGTATTAGTTTCATAGTATGTTTAACAAGCATCATAGTTTCACACGCACATAGTTTAGCTGTCCCTAATCTCATGCGTGAGTACAAGCTCTGCACTAGCAGAAGTTTAGCAATTACGTAGCTCACGGCTAGATACAAGCTCTGCACTAGCAGAAGTTTAGCCACTACGTATCTCATGAATTAGTTAAGCTTAGTCTAGCAATTACGTGTCTCCTATACAAGATACAAGCTCTGCACTAGCAGAAGTTTAGCAATTACATATCTCATACATAGACACAAGCCATGCATACACAAACAATCCAGCAATTACATATCTCATATAAGCAGACAAAAGCTCTGCACTAGCAGAAGTTTAGCAATTACATGTCTCTTATATAGATAATAGCTTAGCCTCGTCATGGTTTAGTTTTAATCCAACAATTACATACCTCATATAAGCAGACAAAAGCTCTGCACTAGCAGAAGTTTAGCAATTACATGCCTCTTATATAGGTAATAGCTTAGCCTCGTGATGGTTTAGTTTACATGTATCTCAATACATAGGTACAAGCTCTGCACTAGCAGAAGTTTAGCAATTACGTAGCCTATGATTAGATACATGCATAATGTTTCATGCGCAAATAATAGTTTCAAGCATACAGTTTCAAGCGTCCACATATAGTTTCATAATGAATTACATAGCATAACATCAAGTCTCATGTTTAAACATATAGTTTCACAAGCATAAAGTCTCACGTTAAGCATATAGTTTCATAAGCATCCAACATATGGTTTCAAGCTTCAAGTTTGAAGTATAAGTATCAAGTTTATCGCTTTTTCAAGTGTACTAGTTTTCAAGCATAAGCATCAATATAAGTCTCATGTTTAAGTTTAAAACCATTACATAACACTTCAATAGTTTATTAAAATGTTTATCATGCTTCTCAGTCCCGAAGTAAAACAAATAAGTTTGAAAAGGGACAAATGAACTCACCTTGTGTCCGAAGTGATTGACTAAGTAGAATAAGAATGCACGCGCTCTTTGTTTGCACTTGTTATGATGTTCACGCTCCTGTATTGATTTCATTGTGTTGTAGTTAATAAGTACGAGTTTGTAAGGGTTCATTGTGCGTGTAAGTGTTAGTCCTAAAGTTGACTAACACTCGCGAATCTTGTTTGTTATCCGGCCCCAAATTCTTCATTGTTAAAAATTCCATACTTGTTCATTAATTACAAGTTATCATTTGTGTATAGGGCTTTTAAGCCTTTATGTAGTTTGTTTTAAACTTGTCATCACCTTAACAAACCAATTTAACGTTCCATAAATATCTTTATCCTTTATTGTTGTCATTTCCAATGTTCATTCAAGTGTTTATCATTTATTCAAAATCCATTGGGCCGGATAACCTATTGGACTCATTAAGGTGTAATTGAGTCTAGTGTTTGTATGTGTGTGGGCCTATTGGACTCATTAAGGCTTTTAAGTCTAGATTAGTGTGGGCCGAATAGGGGCCATGGGCCAACTATTGGGCCATTCATGAATTAATCTAAGTATTGGGCTTGGATAATTGAATTGGCCCACCAAATCCTATGGCTGTAGATGAAATTGGGCTGTGCCATATTTCGGCTGAACAAGAAAACCGGTTAATTCACCATCACAGCGAACCTCATTCTAGGTTCGGCTAGGTCCCGAGCAGCCAACAAGTTTGGATGATCCAAGATGATAGGTTCGGCCATCTTGGTTGTCTACAGGAGGTTCATGGGTCTTGGCCATCGGTTCGGGAGATAGCTTCATCAATCAGGTTCGTTGGTGATGGTTGGGATTCGGCCGAGGTCCAGGGTTCGCCTGGCTTCAAGGGTTTGGCTGAAATGGTTGGGTTCGCCGCATGAGAGGGTTTGTGTCCAGTAGGTTCGGTTAAGGTTCGCAAGATGTAGCAGGGTTCGCGTGTTAACAAAGGTTCGGTCATGTTTAAGTTGCCATAAGGTTCGGCCTTGACATCCTTGATCGACGTGGAGGTTTGCCGGTTGAAGGTTTGGTGGTACTGTGGCTTAGTTCTAGGGTTCGTTTGTATGGCATAGGTTCGGGTACCTGCATGGGTTCGCCTATGGTTCGCCGTGCATGGGCTGCATGGAGGTTCGCCTGGTGTCCCAAGCTTCGTGAATACCCCATGGGTTCGGCTGTAAAGCTAGGTTCGGCTGAGTCACCATGGTTCGCCTCATAGGTTCGCGATCAACCAGGAGGTTCGTCAGCTCCACAGGTTCGGCTTTGATGGTGGAGGGTTCGTGAGTGATGGCAGCTAAATGGTTCGGCCGAGATACCCACGTGCGAACCCTGCTGAAACATCATCACCATCAACCTCCTGCAACCTGGAAGCTCGACCATGGCTTCTCTCCTTACCTAACAGCTCGGTTTAAGCATAAAAGTGGTCGTGAGTCGAGGGCTTGGATTCATGGCTGGTGTTGAGGTGGTGGTCGAACATTAAACATAAAAACCCTATTTTCCAGCCACTTTATGGCTTCATACCTCGAGTTTTTGTGAATGGATCTTCAGATCGATTGTACTTCTAGGTAGAGCTCATTCCTAGCTACGCGTGGATACCAAGAATGCACGATTTCGTTGAGAGATGGCCAAGATCTTGATGTTTGAATGCTTGAATTGTAGTGAGAGAGAGGGTGACGGGTTTGAAGTTAGAGAGAGAGAGGGTTTGTGAGAAAATGAAATAAATGCTAGCATTTGGTGTTTAAATACCCCGAGAGTATCCGGGTTCGTTTCTGTTGCTCGGTTCGCATTTTCGTCGCGTTTCCGGATCGTTACGTGCGTTCTTCGTAACTTAAATAAAAAGAATTATTTTAAACTGCTAGAATGGTATTTATTTCTAATAATTATTTTAAATTTCGTTTAATTAACTTATTTATCGAATTTCATTATTTTACGCGTTTCGTTAATTTATTCGTGAATTAATAAAATAGTTTCATTTAATTTTGTTTATGATGAGTTTCAAAATTGTAAAACAGGAAATATTTAATTTCCTTAAAATTATTATCGTTCATATCGTTTTTTCTCGTGATTGTTTTCGTTTCGACAGAACGCGTCGCCATCACGTGTATTCGTTCGAATCGTCATTCGAACGAACACGACGATGGTTTGGCTTTTTGATTCTTGTTTTCTACTTTTCAGTCATTTTTTCAGAACGTTATACTCTCAGAATCATTCGTACAGATCGTCACCCATACGAATAATTCGTCTGTTTAGCATTCTGTAACAACAACCGTTATAGTTTTGTTTTGTTTAACCTCACATACGTTTATACACAATAGTATCAAATCCAGTATCTGTGTTTCAGCACTGTGTTGCCTGACATGTTTCTGACTGTTAAACCCTAAGGTTTTAATCAGATTTCAGACAATCGTATAATAGCCTCGTGTTAAACATAATGTATTAATCATACAAACATAGTTTCACGTAATGTGTACCTGATTTACTGTACGAGTTACTATTGCGATCACTGTTCCGGCACGCGTCCGACACTGATGTTACACCTACACATACATACATGATTTCTTCAATCAACCACCATAATCCAAGTTATTATAATCCACTCTATGTTTAAGAAAATTATGTCTAGATTATTCACATGAGAGGTTAAGTTTTACACAATAAGTTTAATATATTTATATAATTCCATAAATTTAAAGGATATTTAGGTTAGAGAGAGAAAAGGTGGTGGTTCATGAAGTCTTCATGCATGCATGAATGTACTAAATATTCTTTGTTCCTTGGTTCACCCTTTCACCCCAATTCCAACACTTAAGTTGTTGTTAGCAGTTAAAACCAGCGAACCTATTTCAGATTTCCCTTAGGTTCAGCTCTAACTTAACCTACAGCCCCTAGGTTCGTTAGCCTAGGTTCGTGGGTCTTAGGGTTCGGTTTCCAGGAAAGGTTCGCTGCCTTTAGCCCCTTTCTTCCCAAGGTTCGGTCAATGCTATTGGTTCGGGGGAAAAGAGCTACGGCGGTTAGTAGGTTCGACCAGGTCTACGCCCATATCATCAAGGTTCGGCCACTCCCCCTTTCCCAGCTAAGGTTCGGCTGACTTCCCAGGTTCGTCCCCTATGGGTTTGACTGGTGGAAAGGTTCGCCGGATCAAGGGTTCGCATGTCACCATGCAGGTTCATTCAATCAGCCAAAAGGTTCGCGGCTCCTAGGGTTCGGCTGGAGCAGGTCTGCATGGCCAGGTTCGTTTGAAAAGGTAGGTTCGTCTGGCCCCCAAGGTTCGGCCACCCTATGGGGTTCAGCCACCCTCAGTTCCCGCCCAGTACAGGTTCGCGAGGCCCATCTGGTTCGCAGATAGCTGCATCTTTTACTGTTCATCGTCATCACGATCAAGTGCTAGCCGTTGCAGATGGTCACCCCATTGATTCTATCTCATACATGCTTGATCAAATGAAATAACATGATAGTAATCTACTTCTAACACAAGGATCTAACCGGGTATTGTTCTTACCAAAACCATAAAGTAAATTGCTTGATTTACCTTCTAATCGCGTACGAAAGCTGGATCTCTTCGTATCTTCTTGTTCCTCTCGATCATGCGGTCGTTTGGACACCAAAATCTTGAAGATCCGTTGAGAAATGGAGAAGTTCTCTTAGAGAGAAGTTAGAGAGAGAAGTGGGTGACGAAAATGGAGGTTAGAGAGAGAGAAGGTGTGTGTGAATGAAAGAAGAAGATGAGCTCTTCGTCATTAATACCCCGCTTCGTACCCGCGTGCTCGGTCTTGTTTATTTCGTGATAAAATAATTATATGTTCGGTTTTTATCGTAAAACACACTTGAAACATAAAATGTTCAAATAAATAATTTTCGTTTTAATAAAATGATTTTAAATAAAATCGTTTAAATACAATGCCTCCGTTTTCATTCGTTAAATTAATTATTTAAATAAAACGATTTGTTTGGATTTGTTTTAGGTTGTGATTCCTAATAAACGTTATTAATTTCTTATTCTTATTTTAATATCGTTAAATATTATTCCGTTATCTCGTCGAAATGCGTTACTCACGTACGTATTCGTAAAGATCGTCACCTTTCCGAATCCACCGCTTGTATCGTATTTCGATTCGATTTAAGATTTATGGAACATCGTTTCAGGATATTATTCTTAATAATTATATTTGTGTGAATCGTCACCCACACAAATACATTATCAAGTTAATATTTCTGAAATAACATTCGCGTGTAATTAATAATCGTAGCCTCACCAACGCGTATTTATTTCCAATTTATACTTTTCATTATCTTATTATCTTTAATATTATAAGTTCTCAAATCCAATCCCACTAAACCATATCAATAACACATCCGTGATAGACCGAAATATGCATATGTATAGGCCATATGTAGGGGTCAGTCGCAACTGCCCTAGCTACCGTCCCACCGCTATTTCGATAAACCATGACCATGTGTCCTTGACTTAACCGAACAATAACAACTCTACATTCCTTTCCATTCTAAATCACAATCCAAAATATGTGAATTCATCTGCGATAAACTCTCTGGTTCTTTTTAGTTGTGTTTCAACTAAACTTCCCATGGTTTGTGCATATAATAATATGTTCTCAATATGTATACCAATATCAGTAATAACATGCAAACATTCATTGTCATTAAGAATTATCATATCAGGTCGTAACAGTACGATCGTACATGTACGGACAACCTGAAATAGAGTGATGTTACAAAATCAGAATCTAAAATAAAGGTGAATGGAATGAAACGCTTAATTATCATTAAAAACAATATGCTAAGCAGTCCGGTATGTGGTGGGACGGTGGCTGGGCGGGCGGTAAGTTCGACCCTACATATGCCCTATATATAAGCATACTTGATTGGGATAGGTGGTTGTTGGTGAGGTTAGGGTTGTCATTTCGGGGGATCAAGGTAAACATTTTCAGGGTAATCAAATGCTAAGAATCAAAGGTCATGGAATCAAATAAGTGGGATGAAATGCTCAATTATCACCAGGAACAATATATCATGTGGTTTGGTATGTGGTGGGACGGTGGCTGGGTGGTCGGTAAGTTCGACCCTACATATGCCCTATATATAAGCATACTGAATTGGATGATATAGGTGGTTAATGGTGAGGTTAAGGTTGTCATTCAGGGTATTCAAAATCATTTTTATAAAAACTACATGAACTCTCCAACCATGTGTTGACTTGATCTTTTTGCATAACTTCTCAGGTGACGAACATGTCAACTAAAGAGTTATATATTTTGGACTAGGATACCAGTTAGAGGACCTAGCTTTTTGGACCTGCATATTTTGAAAAATCATTTTACAGATTATTTTGTATATCTTGTGCAGATATAAGATTGAAGATTTATGATGTTGATAGTAGATTTACATTGTTAAATTATGAACTAAACTGATGTAATTTAATTTTGTAATTCTATTTTCATTTAGTAGTTTTCTCATTTATATATCATGTGCAATGTAAAAAATCTGATCATTTCGATAATCACTCACGATATCGCGCCCGGGGAACCTTTTTCCCGACGGGGAATCCGATCCAACCCCGCCGGCTCGGAGTGTGACACTTTTATTTAAAATTTAAATCTTTCAATATTTAGATAATAAGATTTAATTATATAAATATTAATCCAATTAATATTTAAATAATAATAAACGTAATATATAATTATCAACTAATTGATAATCACAAATATTGCTCCCTCAAATATCAACTCTTTGATATTGCCCTCTAATAATTATTAGTTGTGATTGTGTCAATTTAATAAAATCTAGTTGTTCGTTGCTTCGTAGTGAAACCCTTGCAGATCTTATCTCAATAGTAGTACGGACTGATGTCGTTACTTGGGCATACAAATCCAACAGACTCCCACTTGCACAAGTCTCGACCATTCAGTCAGTACAGACAGTGTTGGACGTCTAGCTACATCTCACTATCCCATTAAGATGCGACGCTGTTTAGCCGTCTACTATTTACATATAGCTTAAGCACAATTCCTTAACTCTTCTAATAGTAATGGACATGAAATCAGTCATCCTTCTGTAATTGACATCCCGTTGAACATGAGACATGGATCATTTGTCATTCTTATATCGTGTTCAACCATTTCTATTCTCGATCCCATATGATAATTAGTTTAATCAAACTCCCAGTCTGAGCATGGCCATGCAATTTTACTAGCTTTGATAAATGAGGGGCCCAGAGATGTCAGCCTATTACCGAAGTATAGGAACAGATCCCGTTGACTACATATAACTCTCACTATGTTTCGGATTATCTCCAATTAGAGATCCTTATTACTGTCTGGTCAAAGAGCAGTGTTAGATATGTCAAAAGATGATCCTACGCATAATCAAGTTCAATATGCATCAAAGGTCTAAGGAAACAAAGATTATTCCATTCTCAAAATTTACTCATGACTATGATCCATGGAGTGATTTTGAAACGGGTTGCGTTCAATATCCACTCTCTGTTGGATATCTGTGAATTTGGCCTCCAACTCTTTGGACTTTTCATCCTATGAAACCAACCAACATTCACAATGGTCTCAAATTCAACATCTATTCCCATAGATTTGATTGACTATGAACATTTAGAATAAATTATATTCAAGGATATTAAACGTACAAAAATTGAACACAATTAGTATGATGATAAAGCAATTAACTCTTTAATTCAAAATCATTCGAATACAATTGTCTTAGTTCAAGAACATCCAAATACTCAAACAAATCATATCCAATCACTAGCAAATCTAAGTCCTATGTTTCTAGCATGCTCCTCATGTTTTGCTTCAGGCATAGGTTTAGTGAACGGGTCTGCTAGATTATGATCTGTATGCACCTTATTTATGGTAATGTCTCCTCGTTCCATATTTCCCGTATATAATGGAACTTCCTGAGTATATGCTTGGTGCTGTGATGCGATCTTGGTTCCTTCGCTTGAGCAATAGCACCTGAGTTGTCACACATTACCTCAATTGGTCTTGCAATGCTTGGCACCACTCCAAGATCAACTATGAACTTCTTCACCCAAGCAGTCTCCTTTGCAGCATCTTATGCTGCAATGTATTCGGACTCTATGGTGGACTGGGCAACAACAGTTTGTTTGGAACTATTCCATCTTATTGCTCCACCATTTAGAGTGAATACAAATCCAGTCTGTGATCAAGAATCATCTCAATCAGTTTGAAAACTAGCATCAGTGTAACACTTTACACTGAGCTCCTCATCTGTACCTCCATATATCAGAAACATGTCTTTAGTTCTTTTCAGATACTTCAGAATGTTCTTTACAGCAATCCAGTGAGCATCACCTGGATTCTATTGATATCTGCTCGTCATGCTCAAGGCATATGAGACATCTCGTCTAGTGCACAACATAGCATACATGATAGATCTTATTGCAGAAGCATATGGAACTCTTTCCATCCTTCTTTTATGATCTTCCATTTCCGGACATTGCAACTTGTTTAGGATCGTCCCATGTGCCATAGCTAAAAGACCTCTTTTGGCATCTTGCATTGAAAAGCGTCGAATGACCTTATCAATATATGTGCTTTGACTTAAACCAATAAGCCTCCTGGATCTATCTCCATAGATCTTGATTCCCAGAATGTATGCAGCTTCACCAAGGTCCTTCATTGCAAAACACTTTCCTAACCAGGATTTTACTCCATTCAAGGTTGGAATGTCATTTCCAATAAGGAGTATGTCATCTACATACAGAATCAAGAACATCACAATGCTCCCACTTGCTTTCATGTAAACACACGGTTCATCTTCGTTCTTTAAAAAACCAAACTCTTTGATTTTCTCATCAAAACGAAGATTCCAGCTTCTAGATGCTTGTTTCAATCCATAAATGGATTTCTTTAATTTGCATACTTTATTAGGATTCTTAGGATCGACAAAACCTTCAGGCTGAGCCATATAGACATCTTCAGTAAGGTGTCCATTTAGTATAGCCGTTTTGACATCCATTTGCCATATTTCATAATCATGATATGCTGAAATGGCAATTAGAATACTAATTGATTTAAGCATGGCCACTGAAGAAAAATTTTCCTCATAATCAATACCTTGAGTTTGAGTAAAACCTTTCGCTACAAGTCTAGCTTTAAATGTATGCACATTCCCATCCATGTCGGTTTTCTTCTTAAAAACCCATTTGCTCCCTACTGTCTTACAATTGGGAGGCAGATCAACCAAGTCTTAAACTTGGTTGTCATGCATTGATTGCATCTCAGCGCCCATGGCCTCAAGCCATTTATCAGATTCTGAATCTGAAATTGCAGTCTTATAATTGGTAGGTTCTGTGCCATCCAAAAATGGTACATCATTTCCTTGAATGAGAAAACCATATCTGTCAGGATCCCTACGATCTCTACTAGATCTGCGAACGCTTGACTCTTCAAATTTGACTGAGTCACTGGTGTTGTGTCAACTCTTAGTTGACTTGGTGTCTCAACCTCAGGTTGTGTTTCTGGAACTACTTCCATATCCACAATATTATCAGCTTGACTTCTCGCAAGAGACTCTTTCTCTAGAAAAGTTCCTTTACGCATAATAACAACTTTGTTTTTATCTGGCCGATAGAAGTAGTATCCCATAGTCTCCTTTGGATATCCGACGAAAACTACCTTTTCGCCTCTGGGTTCTAATTTGTTGGGTGTCTCACGTTTCACGTAGGCATCACAACCCCAGACCTTTAGATATGACGTTTTGGGTTTACTAACATGCCATAGCTCATATGGTATTTTATTCACCTTCTTGGATGGAGCAATGTTTACAAGTTTAGCAGCGGTTTCAAGGGCATATCCCTAGAAAGAGTGAGGCAGATTCGTGCGACTCATCATAGATCGAACCATATCTAATAAGGTTTGATTCCTCCTTTCAGAAACACCATTGAGTTGCGGTGTTCCAGGAGGAGTCAATTGTGAAACAATTCCACATTGCCTAAGATGCTCTTCGAATTCATAACTAAGGTATTCACCACCTCGATCCGATCGAATGGCTTTTATTGTTTTACCAAGCTGATTTTCAACTTCCTTTTGAAATGTTTTAAACACTTCAAATGCTTCATGTTTGTGACTTGTGAGGTAAACATACCCATATCAACTGAAGTCATCAATGAAAGTTATAAAGTATCTTTTACCAGTTCTAGTCATAGTCTTGAAAGGACCGCATACATCAGTATGTATTAATCCTAACAATTCTGTGGCCTTTTCACCAACTCCTGAGAAAGTTGCTTTTGTCATCTTGCCACTTAAACATGATTCACATGCATCAAAATTTTCAGACCTGGTGGGTTCAACGATCCCATCTGTTTGAAGCTTTTTCATGCGTTTCTTGCTAATGTGACCAAGACGACAATGCCATAGATATGACTGGTTAAAGTCTGACTTCAACCTTTAGTGTTCATAGTGTACATAGAACTACTAGTGCATGAATTGCTCACATTAATTTCATATATTCCATTATGAGGCTTCGCCTTAAAATAAAACATATTATCAAAATAAGCAGAAATGTAATTACCATTAAAAACATAATCAAAACCTTGTTCATGCAAACGAGAAACTGAAACAATATTTCGAGTCACATTTGGAATAAAACAAACATTGTCTAATTTCAAATAAAAACCACTTGGCAGCAGTATCTTATACTCTCCAATAGCTTTGACTGCGACATGAGCTCCATTGCCAACATGGGGTTCCATTTCGCCATCTTTTAGTTCTCTAACGTTCTTTAGTCCCTGCAAGTTATTACAAATATGAGAACCACATCCGGTGTCAAACACCCATGACTTAGGGGAAAAAGAATACAGTTCTATTACAAAGATACCTGAAGTGCTAGCCCAGATGACTTTGCCTTCTTCAGCTCAGCAAGGTACTCGGGGCAGTTCCTCTTCCAATGACCCATCTCTTCACAGTGGAAGCATTTGGCATCCTTTTCAATTTTCTTAGAAGGCTTCTTAGGCACAACAACTTTGGTCTTACCCTTACCTTTGCCTCTTATGTTCTTGCCTTTATTATTTGGCTTCTTGATTCTACCCTCATTGATCATGAGAACTGGAGAGGTTTTGCTTGGAATGTTCACTTCAGCAGACTTAAGCATCTTATGCAACTCTGTAATGAAATTTTCCCAACCATTCATATTATAGTTCATAATGAAATGATCAAATGATTTGGGCAGAGAGTTGAAGATCATATCCCCAGCTAACTCAATGCTTAAGGGAAAACCAAGCCTTTCCAGTTGATCAATGTAACTCTTCATTTTTAGCACATGAGTGCTTACAAATGACCCCTCTTGCATTTGACAATCCATGAGAGATTTCATAGTTTCAAAACGCTCATGACGTGCTTGCTCTTGGAACATTTCTTTAAGCTGAGTAATCATGTCAAAAGCTGCAAGGTCTTCCAGATTTTTCTGAAGTTCAGGAATCATGGTAGCTAACATGAGGCATGACACTTCTGCATATTCATTAACATGTTTCTCCCATGCCTTTTTCACAGCCTGAGTGGCGTTTGCAGGAGGTTCATCAGGAATGGCCTTTTCACGAACATATTGCTTCTTGTCAGCCTTGAGAACAATTCTCAAGTTGCGATGCCAATCAATGAAGTTAGAACCATTGAGTTTCTCTTTGTCCAGAATGGACCGTAGAGCATAGTTGGAGTGAGAGGAATTGTTGTTTGAGTTCGAGGTAGACATCTACAAAATAGAATAGTGGGATTTTAGTATTTTCAATGTTAAACTCTTAATTAAAATGGCCCTTTAATTCATTTTAACTTAAGAAGAATGAGATCCATATTTCATTATACTTCAATGATTGGTTAATCCAGTTCATGAAATATAACTATTTAGGTAGATAACGATTACCAATTGTATCTCTATACAATTCTCATATTATGGGGTCGATCTGGACGAGTTATGTCCATGTCGGTATGTTTTAACCCATCTATGCCCATTTCGCTTATTGTAATTGGCTAATCCAGTTTACAAGGCAAAATGATAGTTGTCCTAAAATTAGCAACGTGTGATTACTGGTCTAGCTTGCTTAGACTAAATAGTATCACCTTGTCCCGACATCCGTAGTCCTTTCGTAATAGGCTAAGCCAGAGAACTAAAGGGGTTCGGATATATCGTTTCAAGTGCTCCAAAATTAGTGTGGCATAGACCTATCGATTTTTCTAAGGGATTTATTTTAGTGTTTTACCTTTTATGGGTCGAAAACACATCGTGTTGTATTTGCATACTTAATACAATACGAGTTTTATAAAATTCCAAATTTTATAGGTTCGTGATCTAAACAAACTCTTACCTCACAATGCGCTTGATTTTAATATCCTATATTAATAAGCGTGTTTGTTGATCGCGAGTCAATTTTAAACTATTAATAAACTCTTTTATTAATATGTTTGAAATTAATCTCCTTTCGAGATATTTGGTTTTATCCTTTTCAAATAACTCTTTATTTTAAAATCCTTTCACAAGATAACTAAAATATTATTTTAAAATCTCGTCGTTTTATTGTGTTGTTTGTTTTAAAACTGTTTTGATTGTTTTGTCATTTAAATCAAAATATTTAATCCTAAATGTCATAAACAACCACAAACAAAATAAATGTAAATCAAGCCTTTTAGTGTTCGGTTTTGTTAGAGCCAATTACAAAACCGAATGGGTCACAATGGGACAAAAACCAAGAATCAACTCCTTGAATCTTGTAATCCTCCCACTTGCTTCAAGATCTCTATCTTGTCTCCCGGTTTGCCATCTGTTGATGTCCAATCTTTTATCTTGTCTTGTCTCGATCAGATTACATTTTACAAATAAATTTAAAATTAACCTATCTATTACAAGGGCTTCCAAAACAGCCAAAAATACAAGATATATATAAAAAAACACAACCAACACAACCACAGGTCAAAGGCTGATTTACAATAACAACACGATATTTAATAAACGAAAAGGAAGCAATCTTTGTTAAAATAAATTTAACAAAATAAAACCGGATTGCTTAATTAAATTAAATTATTCTGATTGTTTGCAAAAACTTGTCTTTGATACCACTGTTGGGTTTCGTACATGGGTTTTACAAATTTTAAATCATTAAACGCATCGGAAACATTAACCGTACGAACCAATCCGGTCAAAACTAGATTGCCCACCAGGAGTCCAGATGCAAACCAAACAGAATAAACAAACCATAGGGTGTTAGTGATTATACCTTTCGAGAACAAACGGCTAACATACGCGAAGCACCACGATATCAACGAACCCAGTCGCTATACCTGGTTACACAATCAGATCCTTGACTATTGAATCTGATTCAATGGAAGGATCTCAACTCCACTTGAAATCCGACTTCACGTAATCCAAAACTTGGCTACAACGAAGGGACTGGTAGTGGGCGTTGCATGTGAATTTTCGTAGATCAAAAACAATTCGATGGAATCCACCGAAAAAATATATATCTATATATAATGCTATTTACGTTGTTATTCCTTTTTGGATATATATCCACATTTAAAGATTTAATAAAAAAAAAACTCTTTTATTTAAAATTTAAATCTTTCGATATTTAGATAATAAGATTTAATTATATAAATATTAATCCAATTAATATTTAAATAATAATAAACGTAACATATAATTATCAACTAATTGATAATTAAAAATATTGCCCTCTCAAATATCAACTCTTTGATATTGCCCTCTAATAATTATTAGTTGTGATTGTGTCAATTTAATTAACTTTTAATTAAATCTAGTTGTTCGTTGCTCGTAGTGCAACCCTTGCGGATCTTATCTCAATAGTAGTACGGACTGATGTCGTTACTTGGGCATACAAATCCAACACATACATACACACATACATACATACGAGTATATATAGTAATGCATATGAGAATTTATATCTTTGGACCTTTGAATAGTAAGTTTATATTTTTACCAAGTTTTGCGCATGTAAATGTATGTTTTAGTTCATTTGCACATATATATTTTCACAAGCCTTGGTTTTCGATACATTACTACAAATCAAATCCAAGCTTAAATTAATCCCTAAAAATCCTTGTAAATGGTTTTCATTTTCATGATGTTAGATTATTCCTTGGCCTACGCTTGCGTTTTTGAACAATATTTGGCATAGAAAACCTTTAAGTGAATCACACATGTTCTTGCATTTTAAGATATGTAAGTTGAAGGTATGCTTGCACATATGTTTAATCATAGATGACCATCATTTTTGTTGTCGAATAGAAACCTTTCAAACACCCCAACATAGGTTTATGAAGAAAGAGAATAGAAGGTTTGATTAAAAATATATATGTAAATACACCATTAAATCTTTACAAGCAGTCTTTTGCTCATTTTTCTATAGGTATGTGACTTGTCAGCGTTGTAAAACTCGGCTTAAGCGACCGAGTACTCAGCCGAGACTATTTCTTCAACTCGGTTGACAAACTTGGATACGGTCCAACTCAGCTTAAAAACTCGGTCCAACTCAGCCAAGTTATATTTTCACATTTTTAACCGTTTTTCTCGGTGTTTCGTTGATTTTCATTATTTTTCACTGATTATTGTTTGATTTCCCTTTATGTATTTTAATTTTATTGATATTTAGTTTATGTCTTATAATCATTAGTAAACTTATGATATTTGAACATATATAATTTTTTAAAAATTATTATTTTTTATAACATACCATATTTGAATACTACTCGCCTATAGTAAGTAAGCGGCTTGCATTTTTTACACTTAATTTGTTTGTATTGATAGTGATATCAACATGAACTTGATTTTATTTGATATTTTAATGATGATTTCTAGTTAATAATGGAACATATTAGATAAAATTTCTAAATTTTAATTTAGCATGAAACTTAATATAATCTATACTCTGTAATAAAAGAATAACAATTTTGTCACATGTCAAATTCTTACACCATTATTGACACTTGTCATCCTTTTACATTACTATTGTCACCTGTCAAATTCTTCTTATTATTACACTTAATTTTCTCTTATATTAAATAATTATATTCTCTCTCTTATTAATAAATTGTTCCTCTTATTAAATAATTATAATATTAATAACGAACATATAATTTATCTTTTTACTAAAAAACACACTTAAAATTTTTTTATAAAATACAAAATATATTATAATCAAAATTTTTTATAGTAACAAATATTTTATTTAAAAAAAATATGTAAAAACAAGTTATCTTAAAAAATGTTTTTTTAAAATAAAATATACTATAAAAGAAGTATTTAAACAATGAGATTTTTCAAAAAAATGATGTTTTTTAATTTATTTAAAAACTGAAGAAATAAAAATGATAGAGAAAGTTACACTTTTGATCTGTTATGTTTAATTTTATTTTTAAATTGGGCCGTTCAACTTTAATAATTACAAAAATTATATTTTATATTATTGATTTATAAAAATTAGTTTTTAATATAATACAAATTAAAGTTTTAACGTTATTATTTCTAGGATATCAATGTTACACATTAAAAGATCATATATCATTTGTATAGTACTTAAAGTTTTTAATTATTTTTTTATTACTTAAAATATTTATTAACATGTAAATTAATCATTTTACATCAAATTATCGGTTTATAATTGCTAAATTTTCATCACTAACTGCTTAATATTTTATATTAAATCCGTTTAATACACGGGTTAATAACCTAGTTTTATCGATATAGAGGTTGCAATTTGAAAATGTGAAAATCAGATTGTGTTATTCATATGAAAAAGTAGCAGTTATATTATTCTATGTCTTATTTATTATTTCTTCTAGATGTAATTGTCTAATGAGAAAACATTAAATACTAACTGGTCGTAATTTGAAAATATAATGGAAATATAGGGTTTTTTTTCCCCCTCCAAAACTAGCATTTAGGGAATATTATTTAACAAAATAGTATTTTTTTAGAAATATTTATTAAAATAATAATTAAAAAATAAATCAGTGACATTATTTTAGTAAAAAAAAACTAGAATATGTTAAAAATAAAGCAAAAAAATATTTTTTTAAAAGGTTTTGATTTTATAGTCGTCTCCTTAGCATAGAAAAAAAAAGATTAAAAAGTCGTTAGTTTTTTTAACATATTGTTTAAATATTTTAAACTAAATATATGATTATAATAATATAATCACATTAAAATCATATAAATTACACCGGTTACATTCTTTTTGATCAAATTACTTAATATGACTCTCATCTGAAGAACAAGACTTTTAAAAACAATATGAGGAATACAATATAATAATATTGAATTTAGCATGGGCAAAGAAAATTCGAGTACATTCCGTATTTAATAGATAATAATCATTACTCTAGTATGTTATTTGTAAAACTATAATAAGTACAATAATGTGGTCATATGTTTGTAAAGATAAAGTATGGTTTGTTTAGGAAGGATAGGCCAAGAAGCATGATTTAGGCACATGTTTAGAGACAAGAAAGAACTTGACTACATTCTTTTACTAATATTCTATTGATGTAATCTCATACATTAATACCAACATTTATACTAATCACTTGTGAGTTGTGAAACATTACAACCTTTGAATCAAAGACATGATCAATTCTCAAAGGAACAACTTTGTCATACATATACAACAAGGCCATCAACAACAGCAGCAACAACCTCAACCTCAACGTCTTCAGACACCAAATTTTTCAGCCATGAAGATCTTCAACCGCTTTCGTCGATTGTTTATGAGGTTTATGTTTGTGAACCCATGTACCAAAGTTAACTCAAGTTCAGGTCTTGGTTTGTCAGTTTTAAGAAGGAGATCATGCGATCGACCGGATCCTCCTAGGGCTTCATACAATTCTTCTTCATATTATTCTTCGAATAGTCATTATGATGAAGCCATTTCTGATTGTATTGAGTTCTTCAACAAGTCATCTTCTTCATCGTCACCTTCATTTTCCCATGATGATAATCAGAATTCAGATGCTATGGTGTGAAGATTATAAACATAAGTTTCGTTTTTTGTGCCAATAAGCGGTTTTAAGTTTTATACGAATAATTAGGTTTGTAAAAGTGGTTGAAACTCTTATCATGATGTGATACAAAATTACGTGTCTGAAGCGTAACACTAAAGTATCTCGTGAATTTTTATAAGCATGTTCTATGATTACTAGAAGCTCATCAACTTAAATATAACTTTCTGAAACATAGTGCTTTCCATCAACAAATTAAACATATATATAGGAAAAGATAAAATAGGAAAAGATTTTTTCCTAATAAAAGTAAGAATCAATAAAAGTTTGACAAGTGTCATTCTCAAAAGAAACGAACGATTATTTAGTTATAATATCTTATTTTTCGTAATGGATTTTTTTTGTAAAATTTTAATTTTTTTGTACATAAATCTTTTTTGTATAGTATTGAATTTTTTTGTACTCGATATTTTTTTGTTAAGTTCTGTATTTTTTTGACATTATTTTTTGGTATTGGATTTTTGTTTTTTACTGAATTTTTGTTTTTTTATTCTTGATTTTTGACTTTTTTACTGGATTTTTGTTTTTTTTGTATCGGATTTTGTTTTTTTTTAACTAGATTTTGTTTTTTGTTCGTGATTTATTATTTTTTTTTCAACATGGCATATTTCAAGCTCATATTAACTTCTACTCTTCTCAGGAAAAATTCTTTTTTTAGTGAAACCATCCCTGTATATATATATGATACACGTCATATACTAAACCCATGCTAATTATATTAACCGATTAGCCTTACCACAACTATTGATTTATTATTAAGTAAACAAGATTCTAATTCAATAGCATAGATTAGATTATGGTCAAATGTATAACTTTATTGCCTGTTTTTTCTCTTTCTCATCTTTCCCAAACACACCTCCATTTTTTAAAGTTTTCAATGAGTTTAAACCAGATGGAAGCCTTGTCTGGGACTACAATAGCATTCGATTTCGTTCACACAGAGGAAGCCTTGGCTAGGTTTGATTTATGGGAATCGGCTGGTACATGCTACCATTTGAAAACTGAACATACTGCACAGAAAGTTGGTTTGATGGACGTACAATATGAGCAGTGACTTGTTTTGGATTATGTCTGTGAAAATAGTTTTGGATTATGTGCTAACTAAAGGGAAAGTCACATAAGGGGTCATGTAACTGCTGGATGCATTTCTACATTATCTGGCAAGTGACCAACACCATGACAATTATAGCTTTGGAGTTTTACTTTATTAAGACCCACTTCGGTTTTTCCATGGCTATGAGGAAACTTTCTACCAGTTCTTTTGTAGAATTTATTGGTTATTATGTTTCATAAAGCAAGTTGGTTTAAAATATTTATTTCTTCAAGATCATCACTAAAGGAATGTTATCCGGTCCCATTGCTTTCGTATTTTCCATAATCTTAAAAAACTTCTCTCCACTTCTTTTATGGTGATACATTTATAATAACAATTGTTTAGTGGTGTTCTTCTCCTTGTGGGGCTCACCTCATCTTCCTCATAATTTCATTCATTGTTGAAAAGGCCATGAAAATGGGTTTGTCATATCGCATTCATATCTTTCTCCTTTACTAGGACCATCCATCCTCACTCTTTATGAATTTCACAACTCCTAAATCCTGCCTTTTTCGTTCCTTGGCCTTAGCGATCCTGAACCATGTCGTTCTCTCCTACTTTAGTTTCCAAGTGTATGTACATCTCTTTGTATGTGTGGTTTTTAGCTTCAAACATTTCCTTCTTTGCCTCTCATGTTGCTTCCTTGTATCTCTCCCTCAACTTGGTCTTTGCCTCCTCGTCTTTGCAGATGAACTCCCTAAAGTTGTCTAGCTTTGCTTGAATCTTGACTTGCACCTCATCACTCCACCATCATGTCTCCTTGTTCTTTTCCACCTTTCCAGTTATGATTCCCAGGATTTCATTTGATGTTCGTTTCACATTGTCTACCATAGCTTCCCACATCTGGTTTGTGTCTTCACCCCTGTGACACCTCGTATTTTCCAGGTCAGCATTTTATTTATTTTAATAATAATTTATATTATTATTACTTACGTGGCACTAGAATTAGTGAATTTAGTGTGACACGTGATACAACAGCCCAAACACACACAAAAAAGCAATAATTCGAGGAATTATCGGAAAACACACGCACGTGTCTTGCCTAACGAACATTGGTGAAATAAACGATCAACAAATGAATTTAACAACAATTAAGCTTTATGGAACCTAAAACAAGTTAAACAACGTCCATAAGTCTCAAAACGATGATCGTAAACGAGAAATACGCGAAAAACGAGCTTAAACAACATAATTGGGCCAATTGGGCTCAATCAGACCACCAGGCGCTACGCCCGGGTAGCCACGACGACACCAATCGGTGCGCGTGGATGAACCAGACGCCAATCTGATTATTTTAATCCAGGCGGTACGTCGGGACTCGCTTGAGCCCGCTAGGCGGTACGCCTTGCAGACGAAAATAACAAAAATCTTTTTGGAGACCTCAAAAATGATGGCTAGCGTACTACACTCATTTTAAACCACCCGACACGCAAATCACCGGCTTCTTCTTCCCCAGGAACCTCTGCTAATCCCTTGGAAGCCATTTGAAGCTCTTGGAAGCCATCTTGAAGTGCTAGAGAGATTGGAAGCAAAGGAGGAGCCATTGTAGAGACTCACCATCAACACCATCACCTTCTAGCTACTAGAATCTCATTCTTAGCTGATTACTAAGGCAACCAAGACATGTCCAAGCCACAACTCAGTGATCTTGGAGCTCTAGGAGGTAGTTCCATGGCCCTTGTAGTCCCATGGCCCTTGTAGTCTCTAAACACCCACATGCACACATGCAAGCCTCTAAGGCCACATGCACATACTCAAATCATACATGCATGAAATTTCAATGATATGGATATGTGAATCTATGTTATTGCTACTGATTTGGTGATCTAATAATGATCCATGATGATTTGTTTGAAGGTTTATGGGTTATTTTGGCCATAATGTTGAAATGACCAATTGTAGTTGCATGCATGTATGATCATCATGGATTTAGATGATTGTTGATGATTAAATGATGTTAACAATGATATTTGGGGCATTCTAAAAGGTTTAACATGATTTTTTTTAATTAAAAATGGGTTATTTGAAGATATTACTAATTTTAGAAACTTTTTTCTTGCAAGAATGTTAATAGATAGTGAAATGACAAGATGCATGTGTTTAGGCTTATGATTTATGGTTAAAATGATGATAGTTGGAGTTTTGATTAGTTAAAATAGGTATAAAATGTGATTTGCATCATTATTACTATAAATAGTAACTTTATTCTAGAAAATCGGTGAATAACGATGTTCTAGTCATAGCTAGCATGCTTAAATGGTTATTTGGAACCAAGATATTGATATTAGGTAAGTTGGGTTTGTTAGATTTGATGAAACATGCATATTGTTACAACCTTCCATAAATAGTAACTTTTAAACGAAAGGTATGATTATTTGACTATGTGTGCTATATGGTAACATGATCATATACGCTAATTATGCATGCTAGAATAAATGGAAAGTGAATGCTATGTAAATTTGCCATAAATAGGAACTTTCCTAAAATGGAAACTTACTATAAATAGTAAGTTACCGCACGAACATAATTTATGTGCTTACATGTATCACACGACACTAAACTCACGTTAAATGATAACTTAAACTAAACACGTCACCAACGGGTCGTTAAGTCAAACACGGTCAACACGGCCAACGTAACAACTTAGAGTTGTTTGGACACGGACACGGTCTAGTGAGACCAACACGAACGTGAACACGAACTCATAACACATATGTGATATAGGTAACCGCTAAAGGCGCACTACAATCGTTCACGAGAACAAACGCAACTGCTAAACTCAGGTGTGTTTACAGCCTCATTTTTATACTTAACTGTTTTGTTAAACTCTTGGAGTGAGAATACTATGCAACTGCTTTTAGATATATGACTGGTATGTTGTAAAATTATTTTCGAGTGTAACTATTATCGCAAACAAAGTCCTCACTACCCTTACCGTTAGTTGTGAAACAAACGAGTCGTTATTACGTAATATTGCTGGGTTTGACTATCCCCTGTAACATCACTGTACTTTCGGTTGTCCGTACATCCGTACAATTGTACTGTTACGACCGGAGATTTGTTATTTATTAATGATTATGAGTTATTGATTGTCATTATTGATATCATCACTATTTCTGGTATGCATGTTATAACATATTATACGCGTAAACCATGGGAAGTTTAGTTGTAACCCAACTAAACAGAACCAGAGAGTTTATCTCAGTTATATTATTGAAAATAATGATGGTTCGGAATAAAAATGAATATGGGTTTAGGTTTGGGAATTTTAATATTAAAATTTATAAAATAATGGAACTGATTACGCGATGGTGAGGTTACGAACGTTATTTAAACACGAATATTAATTCAGAAATATTAACTTAATAAATGTATTCGCGTGAGTGACGATTCACACGAATATAATTATTAGGAATAATATTCTGCAACGATATTCAATAAATCGTAAATCGAATCGAAATACGATACGAGCGACGAATTCGCAAAGGTGACGATCTTTACGAATACGTACGCGAGTGACGCGTTTCGACGAAGTAATTAAATAATATCAAACGATATTAAAATTAATAAATGAAAACTGAAAACGGTTATTAGGAATCACAACCTAAAGCAAAACCGAGTAAATCAGTTATTTAAAATAATTAATTTAGTAAAAATAAAACGAAATCGTTTTACGAAATAAACTTATTTAAATCATTTTAATTAATGAAATCCAATTATTTAAACATTTTATGTTTAAATATGTTTTCGTTAAAAACCGAGCGTAACCGATCATTTATTATATTTTATCGCGATAAAAACGAGACCGAACCCGCGGGAAATACACGGGTTATTAAAGAAGAAGAAGCCTTCTTCTTCTTCACTTTACACACACACTTTCTCTCTCCAAATAACCCAACCCGTCACCACTTTCTCTCTTTACCTTCTCTCTACCATAACTCACTCAAAACTCAACCAAATCACCTCATTCTTGCGCCAAATCGAAGCTCTCGACATCCCCTACAAAAAGGTACCAAGGATCGGCCCTATCTCCATCTCAAACTCTCGAAATCTTAGAGAGAAGTTTCGGTTTTTAGGGTTTTCTACAAACCCGACAAAAACCGAACTTTAACCGGTTCAAAACATCACTTTTTCGACCCATACACCTTCTAAATGAGTTTAATCATCTAAACCCACTCAAAACGACTATATATACGACTATACCTCGAAATCATCTTCTCCCATGGCTGAAAACCCGTTCCGGCGAATGGCCCATGAGTATGAGCCATTCGGCCGAATGAGTCGGGAGAATGAGTGGAGTATGAGTCGGGAGAATGAGTGGAGTATGAGTCGGGAGAATGAGTGGAGTATGAGTCGGGAGAATGAGTGGAGTATGAGTCGGGAGAATGAATGGAGTATGAGTCGGGAGAATGAGTCATTCGGGTGACTCATTCGGCGAATGACTCATTCGGGACTCATTCGGGAGACTCATTCGGAGGACTCATTCGGGAGACTCATTCGGAGAATGACTCATTCGGGACTCATTCGGGAGACTCATTCGGCGACTGACTCATTCGGGACTCATTCGGGAGAATGACTCATTCGGGTGAAAACTCATTAGTATGAGCCATTCTTATGAAAATCACAAGAATGAGTCATTTTCACTACACCAACTCAATTAACAACTTAGATTTCAAAAAGAATAATCAAATAAGGGATCATAACTTTAGATAACATTTAATCAAACACAGGACTGTGAATACAACATCAGTACGACAACGGTGAGCGCGCATAATACGAGAACACAGATACTAAGGACTTCAGGTGAGTTCTCATAACCTCCCTTTCTTTAAACTGTTTTGTTTTTAAAACTCGGAGGTGAAACATGTATACCGGTTTAAATATTATTTTGATAACACAAGGATAATACATGTTTATCATTATGATATTCACTATTATGAATTATCATTATTATGGATTATCACTGATTATTATACATCCGTGTAAACATTGTTATTGACTTCGGTCGATAACAAAGGTTACATGTATTGTCACATACTCCGTGAATCATTGCCTTTGACTTAGGTTAATGGCTTTGACTTCATGTATTGTCACGTGGATGGTTTCCACATCCGTGAATCATTGCCTTTGACTTCGGTTAATTGCTTTGACTTCATGTATTGTCACGTGGTTAGCGACCACTCCATGTATCATGTTTTTAACTTATGTTAATTACATAATGATCATGTATAGTCACGAACATTATTTGAGAATATTGGTGTGGAGATTGATTGGATTCTTATGTGGTTTGATTATCTATTATTGACTATGTTTATCTATGATTGATTATGACTGATTGGATATGTGATTATGTGTTTGTGTATGTGATTGATTGTTGAGTTTGGGGATTGGTTGGATTATCTCATACAGGTATTATTATGGATTTACTCAGGAAATCATAAGCATTTATACTCATTTTATCTAAACCTTTTTATAAAACCATTTTTAAACTTAAACTCTTAAATTCTTTTATTAAAACCTTTTAAGTATAAAAACTTATGATTACTCACCAACTACTTCGTAGTTGACACTTGATTTTCTTACATGTTTCAGGTGATGGAGACAAGTAGGATGAAGAGGGTGATCTCTTCTATTTTGGACATCATCATATAGGGTCTTGGACTTAGCTAAATAACTAAATATCTGGCGACTAGAATTTAGTTAGATAGCTAAATCTCTTTTGTAATGGTTGTAACTATTTCATGATGAACATGATTTTTGTGTAATTATTTTGGTTGATTAATTGATATATGATGATTGAATTTAGATGCCCACGAGCTTTTGAACAATCTACACATCCCTCGTGGCATCCCGACGTTTCCGCCATCGGTCGGGGTGTTACAGATTGGTATCAGAGCCTGGGTTATAGGGAATTAGGTTACTAGAAATGGTTGACCTAGTCTATAACCGTAGGATACCCTAGTATGAATTATTTCATACATTAGTTAGTATATTCAGGATTTCATGCTTATGTGTTTATTACATGTTAACTGAACTCCTGCTATACATTTGATTTATATATGATGCCTATGAGCTTACTTGTGCCCTAATGATTCGATGAGGACATGCACGTGGTGTATCGTAAAGGTGGTGGGACGGTGGTTTGGGCGGTTGCGACCTACCCTTATCATATGCCCTATATATATACCATTTACGGTACATTAGGTGGATGTCAGTATTGAAGAATGTGGGAACTACCCGTTTGGGAAATTATTTGCTTAGGAAATAAATTGTTTAGGAATTTATCTGTCTATGAATTATCTGCTTTAGAAACTATTTGTTTAATTTCTAAACTCCAGGCAAGGACACACTCGTAGTATACTACAAAGGTGGTGGGATGTTGGCTAGGGCAGTTGCGACTGACCCTTACATATGCCCTATATATATACCATTTGTAGTATATTGGGGGTCTGTCAGTGTCAGGAAACTTAGGATATTATTAGGAATTGATGTAAGGTTATGCTTGATTGATTGTTGTGAGGTTGTTGTTGATGGTATGATTGTTGGAATGGTTTGGATTGATTCTTGGATGATCACATTTGATTGATACATATAAACACATTTATAAACACACTCATTGGACACGTAGGGTGCATAGGATCAATGAACGACGCAAACACTTAGTGATAAATTGAGGACTTGGATGATGATACACTTGATGATAATATAAACGCATAGTTATGATACTAATACTTAGTGATGGTATGGACACTTGATGAGAATAAATTATAGGGAAGATATGAACACTTAGTGACAATAAGAGCACTTAGTAATGATATGAACCCTCATTGATAATTATGGGCATTGAGATTAACATAGAATTTAGTGAACTTAGACAATTAGGGGAACTTTAATGTCATGTGAACTTAGACATTAGGTGAACTTAGAAATAGGCAAACCTACATGTCAGGTGAACTTAGACATTAGTCGAATCTAATTGTCCAAGGGAACTGGAGACCACTTCACTCAAAATTATCCTACCCGGGATAGGGATTGTGAAGTGAGACTATGGTGAGATACATGATACACCCTAAACACTAACAAGGGCATAATCGTGGTGCAATGGAACGGTGGTGGGACGGTGTAGGGGAGATTGCGATCTACCTCTGCATATGCCCTATATATAAGCTTGTTGCATTGCATCGGGAGGTTGTTAGTGTTGGTATAGGGTGGGGATTGTATAGGACTTAGGAATAGCTAGCTAATATTAGTTATGACCAACTAGGACACTTAGTATAATAGTAGGAAATTTATAAATGTTATGAGTTTAATGACAGATAGGAGAGAAATATAGTTCCTATATGTAATCCTAACTATTTAAAATGAACTCAATTGACCATTGTTTGTAAGACTTACGTTGTAAACGGTAGTAACATGTTTCTAATTTCTCAGAAACATGCCGCCGCGCCGTCACAACGAAGATGACTCGAACAGTGGGGATGCTAACAACGGTAATGCCAACTCCGGCATACAAGAGTTAGCCACACTTATTTCTGGCTTGGTTAACCAGTTGACTCAAGCAAATCAGTCTCTCACTCAGAACAGAGGTGGTGCAAACCAGACAACTTGCTCGTTCAAACACTTCAATTCCTGCAACCCCCTGAAATTCACGGGAGCTGAATCGGCCACTGGTCTACTACAGTGGTTCGAGAGTATGGAGAACACCTTCATCAACAGTGAATGTCCTGAGAACTTGAAAGTTCGTTATGCCACTAGTGTCTTTCAAAAGAGAGCACTAACTTGGTGGAATGGGGAAAAACGAACTAGGGGAGTTGAGACTGCTTTAGCACTGACATGGACAGAGGTCAAGAACTTAATGACCACTGAATTCTGTCCTAGAAGCGAGATGAGGAAGCTTGAGACTGAGTTTTGGGAACTCAAGCAAGACAGCGGGGAGAACGTCATCTACAATACTCGTTTTCACGAGTATAGTCTGCTGGTCCCTCATCTGGTGACACCACTTGAGAGAGCTATTGAGAAGTACATAGGCGGGTTGCCTATACAGATTCAGGACACAGTCTACGGGAGCAATCCCAAAACACTTGAGGCTGCGATCCGATTGTCTGCAACTCTTACTGATAATCACGTGAAGAATGGAACACTCACTCGGAAGGGATTTAAGAAGACCGACACCAAATCAGCTGCGAAAGAGGCTTCAACAGAAGTCAAGACTGAAGCTGCTAGTTCTTCCAAAAGCAGCAACAAAAAGAGAAAGACCAGGAACTTCATGGTCACTACTCCTGCTGCTAAGTCTGCGCAGCAATCATCAAACAACTCCACTGCAAGGAACTACACTGGGAATACTCCCCAATGTAATACTTGCAGATATCATCACGTACCGAACTTGCCATGTCGCGTCTGCAACAACTGCGGCAAGTTTGGTCATTTTGCTAATGTCTGTCGGAGTGCACCGCAAGCACAAAGGATGCAACAAGCACCGCTTGCACTGCCAGCTCCGCATGCACAACCTATTCCAGCTGTACCCGTTTGCTAGGTACCTCAGGCACAGGCAAGAGCCTGTTATGAGTGTGGTGAAGTGGGTCATTTCAGAAATCAATGCCCAAAGTTGACCGGGAATAATCAGAGGGTGGCAAGAGGCCGGGCATTTCAACTGAATGCTCCAGCTGCTCAAGCCAACCAGGACGTCGTCAACGGTACATTTTTGATCAACAACTCTTATGCATCTGTCTTATTTGATTCTGGTGCCGATAGGAGTTTCGTATCATATGATTTTGAATGCTTGCTTGGTAGAACACGTACATATCTAGATAAACCGTTTAACGTGGAGGTGGCTGACGGAAACACTATTGATATTGACACTATTATTATCGGATGTACTGTGAACTTAAATGATCACGTTTTCCCGATTGATCTCATACCTATGCATCTTGGTAGCTTTGATGTGATCATAGGCATGGATTGGTTAGCCACCCACAAAGCGGAGATAGTTTGCCATGAGAAATACATACGTATTCCATTGCCTTCTGGTGAAACTTTAAGAGTCTTTGGAGAAACTTCTAGCAAAGGTCTTAAGCTTATGTCATGCACTAAAGCACACAAGTACCTTAGGAAGAAATGTTTAGCATTTTTAGCTCTTATTGTGGAGAAAAAGGATAAAGGAAAGAGAGTTGAAGATGTTCCCGTGATCAGAGATTTCCCAGAAGTATTCCCAGACGATTTGCCGGGTCTTCCACCAGAACGTCAAGTAGAGTTTCGAATTGACTTAGTACCTGGTGCGAATCCAGTCGCGAAAGCTCCCTATAGACTTGCGCCTTCGGAGTTGCAAGAATTGGCGAGCCAGCTGCAAGAGCTGACTGATAAAGGATTCATTCGCCCGAGCCATTCACCATGGGGTGCACCGGTCCTGTTTGTCAAGAAGAAGGACGGGTCATTCCGAATGTGCATTGATTACCACGAATTGAACAAGCTTACAATCAAGAATCGATATCCACTGTCGCGTATCGATGATCTCTTCGATCAGCTTCAAGGCTCGGCATGGTTTTCAAAGATCGATCTTAGGTCTGGATATCATCAGCTTCGCGTACATGAAGATGATATTCCCAAGACTGCATTCCGAACAAGATATGGCCATTATGAATTTTTGGTAATGCCTTTTGGCCTTACCAATGCACCTGCGGTTTTCATGGACCTCATGAACCGTGTTTGCAGGCCATACTTGGATAAATTTGTGATCGTATTTATTGATGATATTTTGATCTACTCAAAGACCAAGGAAGAACACGAGAAACACCTCAAGTTGGTTTTGGAGATCTTAAGAGAGGAGCGACTGTATGCCAAATTCTCTAAATGTGAATTTTGGCTTAAGGAAGTTCAATTCTTGGGACACATAGTCAACGAATATGGTGTTCACGTAGATCCTGCAAAGATTGAGGCGGTGAAGAATTGGAGTACACCGAAGACACCGACGGAGATTCGATCATTTCTCGGACTCGCCGGTTACTATCGGCGGTTCATCTCAAATTTCTCCAGGATTGTTGTCCCGCTTACTTCTTTGACTCAAAAGAATAAGCCATATGATTGGGGACCAAAGCAGGAAGAGGCGTTCCAGACCTTGAAGCAGAAACTTTGTGATGCTCCTGTCTTGACACTGCCTGATGGAAATGATGATTTTGTAGTCTATTGTGATGCATCCAACCTAGGTCTCGGTTGTGTCCTCATGCAGCGGGGAAAGGTTGTGGCCTATGCATCAAGACAGCTGAAAATTCACGAGAAGAACTACACTACACACGACTTGGAACTTGGCGGAGTCGTGTTTGCCTTGAAGATATGGAGACATTATCTTTATGGCACTAAGTGTGTAGTGTTTACTGATCATAAAAGTTTGCAACACATTCTCAATCAGAAAGAGCTCAACATGAGACAACGGAGATGGGTTGAACTGTTGAATGATTATGACTGTGAAATTCGCTACCATCCTGGTAAAGCGAATGTAGTAGCAGATGCGCTTAGTCGCTAGAGTCAAGTTCAGATCCATAGTGTCCGAGTGCACAATAGTCTCCGTAATGATGTTCTCACAGCTCAACAACACTCATTAGCTCAAGATGACTTGAAAAATGAGATGTCTTGCGGGGCTGAAATTTTATTGGAAACTAAAGATGATGGATTAATGCATTATTTGAATCGGTTGTGGATACCGAAAAGTGGTGTTTTTAGGAAGGTGATTATGAATGAAGCTCATAAGTCTCGTTATTCAATCCATCCAGGTTCTGACAAGATGTATCAAGGCCTTAGGGGCTTGTACTGGTGGCCTGGAATGAAGAAGGATATTGCTGAATATGTGTCTAAGTGCCTTAACTGTGCGAAAGTCAAGGCAGAACACCAGCGACCTTCTGGATTGTTAATACAACCTGAAATACCAATGTGGAAGTGGGAGAATATCTCCATGGATTTCATTACTAAACTCCCACGGACCACTAACGGTAAAGATAGCATTTGGGTAATTGTTGATAGATTGACGAAGTCGGCTCATTTCTTACCGATACGCGAAACTTACCCTGTGCGGAAGTTAGCTCGTATCTACATTGATGAGATCATCAGTCGACATGGTATTCCCCTAAGCATAATATCGGATCGTGATGCTCGCTTCACGGCACGATTTTGGGAATCACTTCATGAATCTTTTGGAACAAGACTGGATCTTAGCACCGCTTATCATCCTCAAACGGATGGTCAAACGGAGCGAACGATTCAGACATTGGAAGACATGTTAAGAGCTTGTGTCATCGATTTCGGTGGCAATTGGGATAGCCATTTACCGTTGGTTGAGTTCTCGTATAACAACAGTTATCACGCGAGCATTGGTATGGCGCCGTTTGAAGCTCTTTATGGCAGGAAATGTCGGTCACCTATTTGTTGGACTGAAGTCGGCGATTCGCAGATTACTGGTCCTGAGATTATCCAGGAAACGACTGACAAGATCCGCCAGATCCGCGACAATATGTTAGCTGCTCGCAGTCGACAGAAGAGCTACGCGGATAAACGAAGAAAACCTTTAGAGTTTGAAGTGGGAGATATGGTTTTACTTAAACTGTCGCCTTGGAAAGGCGTTATGCGATTCGGGAAGAAAGGAAAGCTTGCTCCGCGTTATGTAGGCCCTTTTAAGATCCTCGAACGGATTGGGAAGGTTGCTTACAAGTTAGAACTTCCTGATGAAATTAGTAATGTGCACCCGACGTTTCACGTGTCCAATTTAAGAAAGTGCTTAGCTGATCAGGATCTTCAGGTACCACTCGATGACATTCGCATTGATGATACCATGCACTTTATTGAAAGACCTGTGGAGATAATGGATCGTGAGGTTAAAAAGCTCAAACGCAGTAGAATTTCAATTGTCAAAGTGCGTTGGGAATCGAAGCGGGGTCCAGAGTTCACATGGGAGCGAGAAGATCAGATGAAGCTTAAGTACCCACATTTATTTACTACGGTCACTCCAAGTTGAATTTCGGGACGAAATTCCTTTAACTAGGGGAGACTGTAACATCACTGTACTTTCGGTTGTCCGTACATCCGTACGATTGTACTGTTACGACCGGAGATTTGTTATTTATTAATGATTATGAGTTATTGATTGTCATTATTGATATCATCACTATTTCTGGTATGCATGTTATAACATATTATACGCGTAAACCATGGGAAGTTTAGTTGTAACCCAACTAAACAGAACCAGAGAGTTTATCTCAGTTATATTATTGAAAATAATGATGGTTCGGAATAAAAATGAATATGGGTTTAGGTTTGGGAATTTTAATATTAAAATTTATAAAATAATGGAACTGATTACGCGATGGTGAGGTTACGAACGTTATTTAAACACGAATATTAATTCAGAAATATTAACTTAATAAATGTATTCGCGTGAGTGACGATTCACACGAATATAATTATTAGGAATAATATTCTGCAACGATATTCAATAAATCGTAAATCAAATCGAAATACGATACGAGCGACGAATTCGCAAAGGTGACGATCTTTACGAATACGTACGCGAGTGACGCGTTTCGACGAAGTAATTAAATAATATCAAACGATATTAAAATTAATAAATGAAAACTGAAAACGGTTATTAGGAATCACAACCTAAAGCAAAACCGAGTAAATCAGTTATTTAAAATAATTAATTTAGTAAAAATAAAACGAAATCGTTTTACGAAATAAACTTATTTAAATCATTTTAATTAATGAAATCCAATTATTTAAACATTTTATGTTTAAATATCTTTTCGTTAAAAACCGAGCGTAACCGATCATTTATTATATTTTATCGCGATAAAAACGAGACCGAACCCGCGGGAAATACGCAGGTTATTAAAGAAGAAGAAGCCTTCTTCTTCACTTTACACACACACTTTCTCTCTCTAAATAACCCAACCCGTCACCACTTTCTCTCTCTACCTTCTCTCTACCATAACTCACTCAAAACTCAACCAAATCACCTCATTCTTGCGCCAAATCGAAGCTCTCGACATCCCCTACAAAAAGGTACCAAGGATCGGCCCTATCTCCATCTCAAACTCTCGAAATCTTAGAGAGAAGTTTCGGTTTTTGGGTTTTCTACATACCCGACAAAAACCGAACTTTAACCGGTTCAAAACATCACTTTTTCGACCCATACACCTTCTAAATGAGTTTACTCATCTAAACCCACTCAAAACGACTATATATACGACTATACCTCGAAATCATCTTCTCCCATGGCTGAAAACCCGTTCCGGCGAATGGCCTATGAGTATGAGCCATTCGGCCGAATGAGTCGGGAGAATGAGTGGAGTATGAGTCGGGAGAATGAGTGGAGTATGAGTCGGGAGAATGAGTGGAGTATGAGTCGGGAGAATGAGTCATTCGGGTGACTCATTCGGGACTCATTCGGGAGACTCATTCGGAGAATGACTCGTTCGGGACTCATTCGGGAGACTCATTCGGCGACTGACTCATTCGGGACTCATTCGGGAGAATGACTCATTCGGGTGAAAACTCATTAGTATGAGCCATTCTTATGAAAATCACAAGAATGAGTCATTTTCACTACACCAACTCAATTAACAACTTAGATTTCAAAAAGAATAATCAAATAAGGGATCATAACTTTAGATAACATTTAATCAAACACAGGACTGTGAATACAACATCAGTACGACAACGGTGAGCGCGCATAATACGAGAACACAGATACTAAGTACTTCAGGTGAGTTCTCATAACCTCCCTTTCTTTAAACTGTTTTGTTTTTAAAACTCGGAGGTGAAACATGTATACCGGTTTAAATATTATTTTGATAACACAAGGATAATACATGTTTATCATTATGATATTCACTATTATGAATTATCATTATTATGGATTATCACTGATTATTATACATCCGTGTAAACATTGTTATTGACTTCGGTCGATAACAAAGGTTACATGTATTGTCACATACTCCGTGAATCATTGCCTTTGACTTCGGTTAATGGCTTTGACTTCATGTATTGTCACGTGGATGGTTTCCACATCCGTGAATCATTGCCTTTGACTTCGGTTAATTGCTTTGACTTCATGTATTGTCACGTGGTTAGCGACCACTCCATGTATCATGTTTTTAACTTATGTTAATTACATAATGATCATGTATAGTCACGAACATTATTTGAGAATATTGGTGTGGAGATTGATTGGATTGTTATGTGGTTTGATTATCTATTATTGACTATGTTTATCTATGATTGATTATGACTGATTGGATATGTGATTATGTGTTTGTGTATGTGATTGATTGTTGAGTTTGGGGATTGGTTGGATTATCTCATACAGGTATTATTATGGATTTACTCAGGAAATCATAAGCATTTATACTCATTTTATCTAAACCTTTTTATAAAACCATTTTTAAACTTAAACTCTTAAATTCTTTTATTAAAACCTTTTAAGTATAAAAACTTATGATTACTCACCAACTACTTCGTAGTTGACACTTGATTTTCTTACATGTTTCAGGTGATGGAGACAAGTAGGATGAAGAGGGTGATCTCTTCTATTTTGGACATCATCATATAGGGTCTTGGACTTAGCTAAATAACTAAATATCTGGCGACTAGAATTTAGTTAGATAGCTAAATCTCTTTTGTAATGGTTGTAACTATTTCATGATGAACATGATTTTTGTGTAATTATTTTGGTTGATTAATTGATATATGATGATTGAATTTAGATGCCCACGAGCTTTTGAACAATCTACACATCCCTCGTGGCATCCTGACGTTTCCGCCATCGGTCGGGGTGTTACATCCCCACTCGACAACAGCTGTGACTAGAGGTTACGACGAGTGTAATATCGATAAACCGGGGAGGCAAATGAGCATTCAAGTTTTGGTAGGATGAGCTCACACTCGGGATCGTAGATCCAATAAAACATAACATACACAGTATATATCTGTTTACTGTTTTCATTTACTTAAACCAGTGAACTCACCAACTTTATGTTGACACGTTTTTGCATGTATTATCATGTAATTGATCAGCACGAGCTAGGATGCACATGGAGACGCACAGGAGATCTGCATGCATATAGACTCTAAACCTAGGCTTGTGTTTATTATGATTAATATTGACATCTTAAACTTTGTAGTGTATGAAAACCTTTTACTTTCCGCTGCAACACGTTAAATATTCCGCTGCATAACTATTAAACTATTCCCGCTGCTTAATTAATGAAACTTGGTTTTTATTTACAAAACTGTGTGATTGTACAAGTCATATAGAGTCGTTCTGTATGACCGAGAGTTTTGATCATGGCCACGTCACACCCAGCAGTCTGACACTGCACGTGGGAATTTGGGGGTGTGACAACCCCATCTATCATCTTTTTCTAAAAGTACCTTCTCTCTAAACATTTTTATCTTTCCCCCTTTAGGTATTCGCATCTAAATCTAGGTCTACCTTTACTTTTCCCATGCATAAATTCCTACTCATAGCAAAATCTGCCTACCAAAAGTCATTGTAGTGCCATCATTGTCTTCCAAGGTAGAACCTATCAGTCCAACCACCTACTACGATTGCCTCGTCTCATTCGTAGATAGTTAATCCATGTGTCACTTCCACCACTGCTAAACATGCTTAACTAAGAATCTCTCTTTTCAAAAAAAGAATTTATGATGCCCAGGTCATGGGCCACTACAAAGTCCAAAAGGGTTTCTCCACTCTCATTTCGGTTCCCGAATCTGAAACCCTATGCACCAATGAAAAACCATCATTCTCCTAACCTATGTGTCCATTAAATCTCCTCATATACAAATTTTCTCGTCCTTAGGGATGCCCCTCATAACCTTATCCATACCCTCCCGAAATTCTCTCTTCTCTCACTCCCTAGTCCCACATGTGGTGCACAGGCACCAACTAGTTTCATTACCTCCTCTCTAATCACCATTCTTAATAGCATGAATATTGTTATATCTTCTCACTTCCACCATATTATCTTGCAGTTCTCTTGTAACTAAAAAAATACCACCCCATTTTTCCCCATCCACTCCTGAATACCACAATTTATAACCATTGTATTCTTCTTCTTTTTTCGACTTTCACTTAGTCTCATGTAGGCAAGCAACTCGTATTCTGCGCCTTGTAAGCACATCCACCGACTCTAGTAGCTTACCACTTTGGGTTCCTATATTCCAAGATGCTATGTGCATCCTGTAGCTTCCTCATTTTCCTCTGCTTGCACCTTACGTCCCGGGACATGATCTCAAGACCGCATGTTGATCCCTTATAGCAATAGTGACTAACTACTTGACCACCAGAATTCTCAAGAAAACCCAACCGAGAAAACCCAAATCACACAAACCAAGGTGAACAAATCTGGTATTCCAAGTAAACCCCGTGTTAGCTTGACAAGAATGAAAAATACACTAATCAATAACGGAAAATAAATGATTTTTTAGTTGATAAGAAGCGTACAGGTAATGAACAATAAACCCCTAAGTAAACCCAATCACGTAAAATGTTGATATGAACACGACGCACAAAAATGAACTACAAGTGCTTCAGTCAACAACAAACCTACAATGCTAATTAAGCGAATCCATGTAAAAGTAAGTAAATATATGACTATATGCTTAAAGTCAAGCAAGAATACAATAGAATAATCTCAACACGAGCCACCCAAGTTAGGGTGTTCTAATTTATAGCAGCATGTGTCATGTTTGTTCTTGTCTCCACTTTTTCCTTTACCTAGCCTTGATGACTTCTCATGAACTCCGTACATTTTAGAAGCAAGCCTTCTTTTCTAGTGCTCCTACAAGAAACAACACAAAAACGCTTGCTTTCGCTCTACCGGGGGATGGGGGAAGGGTCCAGTGGTGACTGTGGTCGGTCGGTCTGAGTTCTTTGTGGTCGGTTGGTCGGTCTGTAGGGTTGTGGTCTGTCCGAGTTTGTTGCGTTCATTTGCAGGTCTGTCTAGCGTCAGGTGGTCGACTAACGGTCGAGTTCATTGGGTTTCCGACCGTTGTTCGGTTAGTCGTCTTAGGATTGGAGTCTAGTCTTTGGGTGGTGGGGTTCGGTTGTTCAGACAATCCCAGGGTTTCTGATGGGTGGGTGAGCAGTGAGCAATGGTAGCATTCCGATCGACGAGTCAGTGTAGGAGGGACAGTGGCGGTGGCTTTTACGGCCGGCAACGGTGATGAGGTCTGCTGCCTTTTACCGTTGTAGATTAGAGAGAGCATGTTCTGTGATTAACTTTGAACAAGAGAGAGAGAAAGACAAAACGTCCATTAAATAAACTCCACATTGTTAAATTGTTTAACTTAAAAACAATTTTATACACAGTACAACATGAACATTTATAGTTGTTACTTTAAATCTAGATTAAGTTTAAAGTCATCCTCATAGTAGATCCAACTCAATGTAATATTCAGATGCATTCATAAAAAAATATATGATTATTTTAATTCAAAAATACAACAATCCAACTCTCCTATCCAAGAGTCATCACTATAATGTGTTCCAAACATTTATCCAAAGATTAACAAACAAACAAACTTACCCAGTATAATCACACTCTTCAGTAGAGTCTGGAGGAATGATGAAAACAAACATTACCCAGTATATTCATTCAAAGATTGTATCCTTCCAAGCATATACGCATGACTTCTTAATAACATGATTACAACAACACCAACCAATCAATTTATCAATGTTCATAAATAGAATTTGTAGCAGCCAAGAGTGCAGCTCCAATGCCAGACCCATCTTTCGAATGCTCGATAACAACATGACTCGATAACTCGGGCCCCAGAAGCTCTGCCACCGCGTCTTTAAGGTACCTCTTGTATTGAGGGTAGTGTTCGTATAGACCACCGTCCATAGCAACAACCATTCTTTTTCCAAACACGACTCCCTTCGAATCCTCCTCCATCTTTTGGAGTATACCTACGATTCCTGCACCCGCCAAGCGGCCACCACGCTTTGCGATTGTGTCACAAACCTCCACTACCATCTTTCTCGTGTCAAAATTTGCATTCACCTAATATTTACCGTTACAAATGATTGCATACAATCAAAACGTGACAGTGCATCAAAACAGTCATTTTTTTTTTTTGCAATAAATCAGCCACTTTGGCGCCAACTATGACATGACTTTCCATTCTTTCAAAATCAAGCATGTAATGATGAGTGTGACTCAGGCTCGACCGCGTCTTGTGTCACCACGCAAGCGGAGCGCCGGAGCGGGGTGATTAAAAAATGTGTTATGGGACTTGACCACCAGGTGAGTGAGTGAAAGGTGAATAGTGAGGTGTGTTGTTTTAGTTGGTTGAAATTAAAAAAAATAATAATAAAAAAAAAGTTATAAAACTTTGGTTAACGCTATGATTGTGGTCACCCAGTCACTTGGTGGTCACGCCTAGTGCGTAATGAAGGAAGGGCGTGACCAGGGCATGATGGAGGGCCATGGGTCACTTGGTGGTCACCTTTTATTACACATAACCTAAGTAACGATCATGTTCATGCTAAGAAAGACATATATATATATATATATATATATATATATATATATATATATATATATATATATATATAATTATGTCTATTTAAATAATTGTGGTTGACATAATAATAAAGTTTGAAATTTTATAAATTTGAAATAGAAACTGCAAAGACAAAACTACCCCGATTACTTCATAGAGGATCGATCCAACGCTTTCAAGATCATCAGAAGTATCCTGCTGCATAGAACTTATATTTGGGGTCCTACAATATAATCCAGTATTAATCTTTTGATAATAAAAATACACCATTTATTTTGTGACATAATTTCTAAATAGAACCTTAGCATTAGGTGTATCTTAGCTCAAATGTTATTTGTTTTCTAATTTCTGCTTATGCTTTGTATTCCTCTGTTTTACTTCTAATTTCATTTTTAGTTTTAGACTTTTAGTTGATGCTTTGAAGCCCTATTTGCGGTACGCGCATATAATGTATATATGTGTTGGCCCTTAAGGGGCAAAAGTAAAGTTGCACTAATTTTAACGTTATTTTACCTTATTTTTATGAAAATAACGTTAAAACTATTGGCTTGGTCGGTTAATAAGGCATCATGAGCCGGGGATCTCATTGGAAGTAGCCTCTCTATTCCTACGAGATAGAGGTAAGGCTGTCTACATCTTACCCTACTCTGACCCTACCTTAGCTTTGCTAATGATAGGATATACTAAGTACGATGATGATGACGACGACTTTTAGTTGATGCTTTTGCTTGTTTCCTGTGTCTTACATGTTGGATTTTGGAACCATAATTTTTTAACCCAAGTTAGAAAATTTATGGGTCGTTTATGTAAATAAGTCTAAGAGGCCGTTTGGTTGTGTCTGAATCATTAAGTGCTGAATGGACAAGATGTCTGAATGGTTAAGAGGGTTTGAACCATTAAATGGTGTTGTTTGTTTTAGCATCTGAATGAGAAAATCCTATTTTAATTGAAAAACCCTAAAAAAAATCAACAGCTCATCCCGATGGCCTCCTCTTCCGTCGCCGATTCTTCCCTCGCCGCCCCCGCCTCCCGTCGCCGCCTTTGCATCCTGTCGTCGACCTCAACAGCTCATCCCCATCACCATCGACCTCCTTCAACCATCGGTCGCCGCAATAGAACCATCTGAACCTCCGTCGAGCATGAATCGGTCGAACCATCAATCACCCTTCGCAATCGAACCATCATTTGGTCGCCGAAATCGAACCATCTGAACCTCCGTCGAGCATCTAAACCTCCGCAATCGAACCATTGGGCGTCGCTTGGCGGTGGGATGTGATGCGGCCAGCGGTGTGGTCGAGCAGCGGTACGGTAGGCGGTGGTGTCGAGCGGTGGTCGGTAGGCTGTGGGGTCGAGCGGCGGTGCGGTAGACGGTGGGGTCGAGCGGTGGTCGGTAGTAGTGGGGTCGAGTGGCGCTAGGGTTGGGGGAGGAGGAAACCGACGGGAAGGAAGACGGGAAATGATGGCTTTTTCTGTGTGTTTTTTCATTCAGACCTCTATTCAGATGTTTTTTTCCATTCAGACGTCCCAAACAAACGGTTTGAATCTGAATGGTTCAGATTCAGACCCATTCAGACCTATTAAGTGGCTACCAAACAACCCCTAACTATGTTTTTGTGTTTATTATGTAATATATAATGCGTTTAGAGGCATATTTTTTCAAGTAGGAATCTTCGTACGTTAAGGTTAATACAAACCAACCATGGTTTCCTGTAATTGATCGATCAAACATATATCTCAAAAAAGTATACGTTTTGTTCTTGTTCTTCTCATCTTTAATTTCTAGATTATGGATGCTTGTCATGTGACTCAATATTACATTGTTCATTTATATGTTTGACCTTATACTTGTGCTTGGGTATATGTGAAAAAAAAGTGGCATATATGAGCGACAGGTCTCTACAGAAGCAATGTTAAGTGAAGATAGGGTTAGGGGGTAAGATATGTCTTCATTCTACCCTACACAGACGCTTCTGATCAGTGGAACTTTATGGGTATGTTTGGTTGTTTTTTATTTATTTCTAACCTATGAAACAATCGTATGTTACCCGATGGCAAACGGAGTTTGTAGCTTTTTGGGAACCTGCTTTCCAAATAATGAGCCTGCTTCAGCCATTCTCAAAAGTACTCGTCTCACAATTTCTCCTAGATACATACCCGAGATCGTCTTTTCAAATAACTGTTTCCATGATCAATAACCGAGAAAGGGTAAATTAGTCATTTTAGCTTAGAATTTCTTATTTATTTATTTTCAATGGTCAGAGTGTTTTAACTATTTCAATTCAAAATACAATCTTCTATCAATGCAGACTCTGTAGTTTAAACAACTAACGGTTTTGGCCCAAACTATGGTTAGGGGCCAAAAACGTTAGTTGTTTAAACCACATGGGCCAAATTGATATAAGATTTCATTTTGACTTGAAAGAGTTAAAATACTTAAACCCAATGGCGGAGCTTGGGCGAAGTGAGAGGGGGGCGGAAAATTTTGAAACGTAGAATACATATTAATTTTTTGATGCGATGGTGGGAGGGGCGCGAAAGCACTATTTTTAGCTAAAAATAACATTTTGGCAGAAAAATTAATATTGCGGACGGAAAAAGATGGGGGTCGCCCCCTTAGCCACAATAAAGCTTCGCCAATGCTTAAACCACATAGGCCAAAACTGTAATTTACTCAAGAAATATGCTACAATGCAAACCAAAACTTACCTGTTCCCCAGGGTTTATACTTTCTGCATCCATCTGTCTATCATATTCGGTCAAAGGAAGACCGTTTGAGAATGCTCCCCACTCGGTATTAATAATCTGAAAACAATCCAACATGAACCAATAGTTCAAAGAATGCAACATGATGGAAGAATATATTTTTGTTTGGCAAAATGGGGTGGGTTAGACACCCAGATATATAGACTAATATGTCAAAACGGATTTGGGTTACAACAACAACCATGCGCAATAAATCTAACTCGTATCATGAGTCATGACTATTTGTAGGGTGAGAAGATGATGCATTAAAACCTTAACTTTATCTATGAGAAAATAGAAATTGCTTGTAGAGAGAGACTCTCGCAGAGCCGGCCCCGAGAATCAAAATATATTCTGGGGCCTGGGGGGAGAAAAAAAATTGGTCCTTTCAGAGGCAACCTTAAGAATTAAGGGGGCCAAGATGAAACAGAAAAAAGACCCTATGGCGAATTCAAATATTAAATTAAGAGTGTTCAAGAAAGCCGAAAACCGAACCGTATTCGTAAATGAAAAAAACCGAACTGCATTCGTAACTAAAAAAACCAAACCGAATTTTTGAATTCGATTTTCGTTTTGGTTCTTCACTCCGAATTTTGGTTTTTTTTCGGTTATCGTTCCAAATTTTTTTGAATTCAGTTTGTTCGGTTAACCGATTAAACTGAATTCAGATTTAAATTTATTATCTTATTAATAATATATGAGCTTGAATTCAATTTATTCAGATCGGTTTTAAACCAGTTTATTTGGTTTTTAATCCGTTTATTCGATGGAATTCAGTTTGTTTGATTTTAGCCGGTTTATTTGATTTTTAATCGGTTTGTTCGGTTTTAACTGAAACTGAACCGAATCTCAAATTCGGTTCGGTTTTTGATAGGGAAAAAATTGAAAACCAATTAAACCAAATCGAATAAACCATTAACCGATTCTCTATATATACATGTATATCAAAATTTTGTGCCTCCTAAAAAATTGGGCCCGGGATAGAGTCCGGTTTGCCCTTTCCCTGACCGCTCATGCACCCTTTTAAACATTGATGTTATATATTTCTTCTATAAATTTTTTGTATATATAATATATATTTTTTTAAATCGGGCCCCCTAACTTGTCAGACCCGGGGCGGTCGCCCATCCTGCCCCTCCCCATGGCCGGCCTTGGACTCTCATCTCATAAACAAACAAACAAGATAAACAGACAAACACAAACAATTGTGTTTCCAGAATTGTAATGACAATTGGTAGGGCTGACAATTTCAGAAACGAACACGATAACACGACACTATTTTAACATGTTTTGTGTTTACCCATAACATTTTTCGTGTCTAAAACAGGTCAACATGTTTAGACCGGTTTATAATTTAAAAAATAAAATAGGTAGGGTAACCGATTACCTTCTAAAAATTTTTAATTCTCTAATCCTAGTTCTTTAACGGGTTCCTTAACGAGTTCTTTCAAAGGTCTTTAACCGGTTATTTAACGAGTCATTTATAGTGTTGACTGTTCATATGTTCCTTAACGGGTCATTTCGTGTTTACGTATTTTAAACGGTGTTTGTAGGGGTGTTCATTTTCGGATAGGGATTTTCACTATCCGAATCCGAAATCAGGAGAAAAAAATAAAAAATTTTAAAAAAATATTTCGGGTATCCGAATATCCGGATATCCAAAAGATCTGAAAAATATCCGGATATCCGAAAAAAGTATCCGAATATTTTCAAAATAGGTATCCGAATCCGAATTTTCGGATATCCGATTTTTTCGGATATTTTGGGTTAACATACGGATTTTTTTGAACACCCCTATGTGTTTCTGTTTGGAAAAACAGACATGATAAGGTTTCGTGTCGTGTTCGTGCCTGCCCATTTCATGTTTCGTGTCTTAACATGTCGTGTCTAACCCATTATGACAACCCTAAGTCAATTGGTGACTCAACTATGATTACAAAACTTATTCTAAATTTCACATGTTTGTTTTTCTTTTTATTTTCAAATGATCAAGGAGGTTATATGCACTAAAAATACATGTTGGGCAGCTTTCAACTCATTTCACTTGTGCCCACCTTCTTAACATTTTGCCATTTAAGCTATTTTTTTTTTATTTTATTTTATCCACCGGATGAAATTTAGATCTTACATAACCTGAATCTTATCTGGATAAGGGTAAGGTTCACCTTCGTCTAACCCTCTACATACCCTATTGAACGGTGAAACTTTACTAGGTATGTTTGTTTGTTAAATAACCTGAATCAACCCATTTAAAAATAAACGGGCCGAGACCGACACATCCAAACTTCTGCTAGCATAGAGAGATGCCACAACCTCAATATAACATTATAAATTTATACAAAAATGTAAGAAGAACAAACCGTTTTTCCAGAACTAGACTTATGGCCTTGTAGTTTAGGAATGGCTTCCACGGATTCTACGTAACAAGCATTGGTTCCGGTCCCAAGAATTACAGCAACCATTACATCATTGTCCCAGTATCTTGCTCCAGCTAGTGTCGCAACCGTATCATTAACCTACATTAACAACATACAAGCGGGCACTTTAATAATACAAAACAAACAAACTTACCCAGTATATTGCCACTCTTAAATAGGGTCTGAGGGGAGGATGAAGACAAACCTTATCCCTATCCCAGTTGGGATAGAGAGGCTGCTTCGAAGGAGTCCCCGGCTCAAAGTTATCGTTTGAAGTTAATCATCCTAACGTTTTTAACGTTATTTTAACAAAATAAGTAAAATAACATTAAAACTAGTGCAATTTTACTTTTGTTCATTGAGGGCCCACACATATATACATTATATGCGTGCACGGCAAATGGAGCGTGGGTACTTTAATGATACATTTGCTATAATTTGCAAGTGAAAGATGAATGTTATGATCCAAACTCTAAAGGGTTTTACCAAAGCAGAAACCCGCATATCGAGCCCTTGTCTTCCCATTGCTTCATTCAAACACGCCACAATATCCTTCCCTGGCTGAAACACAAATCAAACTTGTTATGTGCTCATACCTACTTTCTCAGAGATAGAGGTAAGGTTTGTGTGCATCTCATCTTCAATGCACTCAGTGTATTCTTTTTGAACAGATTTATACGCGTTAATAAAAATAAATGTACCAAGTTTAATACAGAAATGCTAACCGTTCCTGAGACTGAAAATCCCTTTGTCCACTTGATTAGTATACCAGAATCAATGGATGTTTGTTTCACAGGAAAAGAAAATGTAAATCCTGTCTCTCTACTTCTACCATTTGGCAACACAAACTTTCCACCCTCTTTCTTCACAAAGTTTGCTAACGCGGATGCAATAAAATCAAATAGTTCCTACAAGATCATCAGACTATATTTATGTATATTGATCATTAAAAAAGGGCGTACTTAGTGCTTGACTTAGCTCCCGCTTTGCACAGGGCTCAGAGAAGGGTCAGACAGACTGTTTTGTGAGTGGAATCTATTGTAAATCAGTGATTATTATGCTACTAGAATTGACACTAGCAACAAAAGTGAAATTTGGATTATCATTAACCAAACTGCTAGTATGGATTATTAAAATCCAATTTGTCTTAAATTTTTATTCGAAAATTATTTTAAATACAAGATGCATACCTCAGAGGTCCCAGACATCAAGTCTTGTCGTATAGAAACTTGCTCAAATTCGGTATCGATAACCCGATCATCCCTTCCTCCTAACTGAGTTCTAAGAACTCGAAAATTCGTACCACCGAGGTCCAATGCATAAAAGAACCCTCTTTCATTCCTTCAATCATCCGGTATACTCTTGAATTTCAGTTTGAATTATACAAATACAGTTAATTACCAAAGAAATTGCTTCCAAGAACAGAAACAGAGCCTAATTTTGACTATAGAGAGTCAAATGTAATTATTTAAATTCAAATTCCACATAGTTTTTGTTCGTTTCTTCATTCTGAGTTGTGTCATCAGCATGGTTGTAGAAACCGCTAGGCGCTAGTCGGGCGGCGATGCACCGCCTATGGATTAATCTGGATTAATCAGCGCTAGGCGGATTGGAATTTTTATATGTAATTTTACAAATATTTATTATCCACACACATTAATATCAATAATTTAATATAATACTTCAAATATATTAAAAAACAAACTTAAACATACTAAGTCAAGTACTTCAAATTACAAACTTAAACACAAAATTCAAAGTTTATAGATGGATTTCGATGTTTAGTGGCAGGGTTCAATGTTTCAGATGTTGGATTTGTTGTTTCAGAGACATATTAAGTATTTGGGGTTGAGAAATGTCTCGAATAATCACTGATCTGGGTCCTTCTTACTCGAAAAAAGCCAAAAAAAAAAATATATAGGCCACCTAGGACAAAATCGACAAGGTTTCTGGGCGCCGGGCGCCGGGCGCTTAGGCCGATTTTTACAACACTGGTCATCAAAAATTAATAAACTCATAACTAAACATGGGCTGTTAATACTTCACAGTAAGAAAACGCTAATTTTCTTAATTTTGAAGTTTAAATTTTAATAATTTTAATATTTAAAGAAACTGTTTTTGGAATTTAAAACAGTAATAATTTTCTAACGCTGCAACAATACAAAGAGACACGGTCCACATGTCATGTTGGATTTCATACGTGTAGTAAAATATGCTAGTTTACAAAGAGATTGGTTATTCACACACCAATCTTTTTTAATTTAACACCTCACCGACCCTATACGCCTCTTATAGGTCTATACGTGGCGTATAGCCCTGCGTATAGGTCTATACTCATCGAATAGGTCTTCAATCATTGGTACTAACACCCAATGATTGGTCACATATAAAGCCTCGTATAGGTCCCCAATCATTGGACAGATTCTGACACCCAATGATTGATCTCTTATAAGCCCGTATAGACATATACGTCCTCGTATAAGGGGTGTGGGGTGGGTGGGGTGGTGTGGTGTGTGAATAACACAACCCTTTACAAATCATACAAGCATTTATTTTTTACATTAAATTATATATATATATATCAATAACACTATTTTTTGTATTTTTTTATTGTTTAAAAATAAGCAGACTTAAAAATAATGTTTGTATGATATGATTAATTTGATCCGAGTACGATATATAAATATATAAATGATAAGATACTATATGAATATTAACACTTTTAACTTTTAGAATTTTTTTTATACGGGTAATGTGAAATGGTATCGTCAAACTCTACTCATATATGATGTGATACCTGATAAAATAATGACGTGACAAAACGGGCCCATATGACCATTATTTCAATGTAATACACTAATAAGGCCGCTCTCAAATAATTTTGATCTAGAAACATTAATGTGTTATTTTGTTGAACAATTACTATATTTGGTTTTAAATAAAATCGTAACATAAAAATAGTTTAGATACATCTATTTAAATTGTAAAAAAAAAAAATGAAAATTTTACAAAAGTTAACAAAAGCTTATTCAATCATTTGAAATGATCAAATAAAATAATGAACTATGTATAAAAAAGGAATATAAAAGAGCCGAAGTCAAATAAAGTCAACGACAGATCAAGTTGAAGAAACAGATCTTACCCGGTTGGTAAACTATCCACGTAGCTAAGGATCATTTTAAGATCACCGGCGCCGTCTCCGGCGAGACCAACACGCATGTCCGCCGCCATAGCGTCGGCAATGCGTTGAAGGACAGGGAGAGGGGTGGCGCAGTCATGTTGTAATGTATAGTGTAATAATATAGTTTGATCCCTTTTGAACTAAATTGATTTAATTTAATGATCAAATAAGTTGTTTATAAAAATAATTCTTAAAAATTAATTAGGTTTTATTTTTATTTATTTATTTTTTTTGTAATTAGTTGGTTAAAAAATAACATATTTATTTAGGATATCATTTCTTTTGTGTAATCTCTGTAACTGGAGAAGAATTTTTAGAATTTACAAAACTAATTAAATTACTAATCGAAACAATTGCCTGGATTGAAATGTTCGGTCGGTTTTCCATTACAATTATGGAAGTGGGATGCTTTTAAACTACGTGCTTAAGTATTAAAACGAGGTTAAAAATAGGCCTTTATACGGTAAAAAAAATTATAAATCAAAGACAATTAATCTATATCTATACTATATAATAAATCAAAATAAAAGAAGACACGTGTCATATATTTTATTATATCCTCAAAATAGTTTTCTTGTTTCTCTCTCTTATTTAATGCATAATATATTAATTAATAATAATAAATATTGAATACATATTTATATATTTTAAATTAAAAATATTTTTTAAGACATTAAAACTATATTAATAATAAAAAATACAGTTTTTTTAAAATAAAATAATTATAAAATAAGAAATATTGAAAATAATTTTCTAAAACGAAATGTATTAAAAAACAAAATTTGAGAAAATTAATATACAAAGAAACAATATCACTATTTTATTAATTAGAGTATTAAGTTATTCAAAAATTTTAATCATATTTTACATTAAAAATTCAACTTATATTGTAGGTTTTCATTAATGATTGTTTATAATTTTTTTTGTATTTAACCCGTGTAATACACGTGATATTAAGCTACTTAGTTAATATAAACAATACAACATAATTATTGTGCCTAAATTATTTTTTTACATAGAAAAATAATGTTTATTTATAAATACTTTATATACGAAGACATCATTTATGACCCTTTTTAAATACTAAAATTATGTTTTTTAAAAACAATTCTATATATAAAATACATATAAAAAATTCAAAATTTCAGACACCTTAAAAAAACTAATTATCTGCGATCACATCTCTCGTTACCCTTATGGCCGGCCTGGATAATGTCTCTATTGGAAGAAGTTATATATTAACTCAACTAGGTTAGTATCCCGTGTGTTACACGGGTTGAATAAACCAATATAACAAATAGTTATTAATGAAAATTTAGATAATATAAAATAATATTTTAAAATATGATTACCACTCTTTATAATTTAATACTTTAAGTATAATAATAATAATATTATTTTTTTAATGCTAAGTGATCTAAATTTTGTTTCTTTAAACATTTTGATTTAAATAAACTGTTTTTAATTTTTTTTTATATTTTATACAATTTTCTTGTTTTAAATGTGTTTGTTAATTTAATATATTAAAAAATCTTTTTTATTTTATAAATGTATAAAAACTATATTTAATATTAGGTTAGTCACCTGTGTATTATATGGGCTGTTTATAAAAATTATATTAAGTAATAATAATTAGTAATTAAGATTTACTAATTGTAGAGTGATTTTTGTGAGATAAAATATGTTTCAAATTATATGAATGTAAAGACTTTAATAATAACTTATATTCAAAGTAAGAAAACTCAAACTAATAATTTTAAAATATGTAAAGCCTTATTTGTGTACAACATTTAATATTCTTGTTTACCATCTTTATTTAATGTTAATACTTTTAATCCTTTTGTACTTTTAACTATATATATAATACAACACATAATTGTTCATGTTTGAAAATCGGTTGCTACAAAACACAAATCAACCTTAGATAGTGATTATTCAAAACATCCATGATACTGTTTTCTTTGAAAACAAAAAAGAATCATTTTTTTTAACGTCAAACTTAGTCTTTAAATAAACGCAAGAATATGTCCTAGGGTTAAAGAAAAACCCGATGCATGAAAAAAAAATGCCAAACACGACATTAACCACAAAATTAGGTTTATAAATTATAAGGGACAAAACACATAAACCAATTATTTAACTTCAAATTGGTACAATTGCAACATACAAAAATAAAAAATAGACATACTTGAAACTATAGAAGGTACATGATGTATTTAGATACAATATTCATATCATCATATATCATATATCACTAAATTTAATATACTATTTCAATCACATAGTTATTCCTAGCCGCATTCGATGTAATGAGAAAGAATAAGAAACAAAGTGCCAAATGGTCTTGCTTGAAGACTTGTTCATATTGTTAAAATGATATGTGATTCTCTTTAAAAGCTTCAATGCACTTGAATACACTTTTGGGTGCATCAAAAATTGGCCTTCTTCTAGTAAAACCTTGCATTATCCTGCCATTCGGTTGAGTTGTTTGATAGCCTGCAAACCAGCTTTTAGAATAACATCTAGTAAACCAGTTTGAATAATTATTTAGAGTCTCTGTTAATCAAATTAGAGTTTATAAATGATAATTGCAATTTGTTGCGAAGATGCTAATATTTGCTGATCAAGATTTACCCTTCATAAAATACATCCCATAAAGACCATAATCCAAACATCAAAGAATACTTTGGCAATATAATTGGTGAATATATGAATTGTCTGAATTACATCATAAATAGATGTGATATATTACATTATTCTCCCCATTCGTTCATAAAACCTTTTAGGACCACAAATATCATATAAAATAGTTGTTTGTCTGAAAAGCTAACAATACAATAGGTTATTTTCCCGGTATTCATATAAAGTCAAATTTCTAACTTGTTGAACAGAGAATGGTTAATAAATTGGATACTATTTTGATTAAAGGATTCATCTAGATTTAAGTTATAATATTCTACTTGGCTATAAGTAGCTACTAAAATAATGAACGTGAGGCACGTGATGTAATTACCAGTTAAACAACTTATCAAAATCTACTACTTTGATGCATGGTTTATAGTCAAGTATAATTTTTGTATCCCGAACATAAAAGGAAATTAAACATCATTACACAGCATGAAAGTAAAAAAATAAATAAAATAACACATAATATACATTTTAGTATCTTTGTGTATCATGACATTCTTGTGCAACTAATAAAGACCCAAATATGAGTTGTTTCATATACATTTTTATGACTTGCATGAAAAAAATAGAACTTATAAACCATGACATAACTGCTAATAGTTAAAAGTGCTTCAAAAGCTATCATTAACTAAACTATGCATAGGTTCATTTATATGATATGCTCATACAAAATATTTGACCTTACATTTACTTCAAGCATTGGGTATTTAGATTTCTTGTTTCTTTTCTTCCATGGTGATTCCATCTTTTAGCACTTAAATCATCGTACCTTAAAAACACATGAGCTCCACAAAGTGTTATAGTTATCCATAATCTCCAAGAGAAATCAAACACAAAAAAACACATGAGCTCCACAAATTATGCAACAAAGTACCAACTTACATTAAGGATAAAACATAAACATAAGTAACTTTCATTAGAGTTTAGTTACACTCCAAGATAGAAAGCCAATAGGAGCATAAATTGGATATCATAGACCAAAAAATAGCATCAATTCTCATAGTGAAATGTGATACATTTTACAATAGATCATCAACATAATTAAAGAAATTTGGTCAATTTAACAAATGCATAAGAACCATAATTCACAAACAAAATAAAATAACTCTGAGCACTTTTAAAAACATCACAAATTTCAAACATCAAAATTTAGATAATCTGAATCGAAAAAGGCATTGCCAAGGTACCTTGAAACAGTTGAACATCTCCTCTAATTTTAGAATGTGTAAAGAACAAAAATATAATAAAAGTCAAAGGCATTGCTAATAAACATTACTTGATTTGAAGCTAACAATTTCAAAACCCGTGTGTTATTAACTTATAAGCATATGATAAGCACAAATCAAATAAATTTCAAATGCAGACGCATTCACACTAACCATAAACAATTAAATTGCATAAGCATATTTTACCCACCTAGCAACCTTTTATGTGATTGCCAGAAACAAATTGATCTTTGATATACAATTTGGTATATTGTTTTAAAATTTCACTATGATGGTTAAGACAAAATGATGATGACATTACTCTCTTTGCTACTTTCAGCATACAATTGTTAAAATTGTTAAACTTATGCAAACAAATTCACCGCCGGCATAAAAAAATTATATAGTAATAATACAAAAACAATAAAATGCATAAAGAAACTCACATAGTTAGTAACACACAAAAGAAATCCTAAATGTAAAAAAATCGATTGAATACGCATGAAATAAGAAAACATTATACAAACACAAAGTGATAATATAACCTTGAACAATGATTTAGATGGATGATTACAGAGGATGTAAACCCACTGAATCGGACACGAAGATCCCCCGGTTGAGTGAATCGTGAAGACTTTGATAGGGCTTGTGGATAGAATACTGATTTATAGAAAAGGGAAAGGGAATATAGGGTTTTAGGAAAGAATACTAACCTTGATTGGATGACTACAGAAGATGTTAAAGCAGTTAATCGTAAACAAAGATCTTGTGTTCGTGTGAATCGTAAATCCTCTGTTAGGGTTTTGGCAAAGGTTGTTTATCGATAGAAAAGAGAAACAGAAGATCGGGTTTCAAAAAATAGAATGGATCGGATTTAGGGTCCGCGTGTATAAGAAAATGGGTTTAATTTTTTGGGGGGAAAACAGAATGGGGGATGGCCTAGAATCATGCCAAGTGTCCCCTAGTTATTTTCATTTATTAAATATAATAGATTTAATAAATCTCTTACAATAAGCGATAAGAACTTATGGGAAAATCAATTTTTGGGTCACGGTTTATTATAGCTACACATTGGAAATCAAGTCCCAAAATTTCCTAATGTCTATGGAACCACTTAATGGCGTGAACAAATATATGACTTTGCAAATGACCCAAAATTTCGACTAAATTTTTGTAGAATAAATTAAATAAAATATTTATTTATAAGTTCGAAGACTAGTGGATTTAATGTGTAGCTTAGCCAATAAAGACTATAATTTAAACGATAAATATTAAAAATTATTGGTAATAGTTATTCAGGATTTTATTTAATAAATTAGACCCGAGTGTACATATGTAGACAAATAGTAGAATACGACACATGATCGACCAAGAAGCACACTTCGTAATCATAGTTAGTCTTAGCATGCAATTCAAAATATGAATAAGAAGGATACCATAAACCAAGTTTTGGATGGCCTTTTAAATATCAAATTCCATTGATATTTTAATGATTGACAATTTGAAAAGGTTAAACACCATGTCAACATCATAAACCATGTGGGTTTAGAGGGGAATATGAGGGGATTTGAATTTTGTCAGTTTAGATAAATGATTCTGAAGCAATCCTCAGTCGTTTGTTATAAGCTTGATATGCCTTTTGAGTTGATGAATGTCGACATTGTTACATGTATGTTTCTTCTTAATAATCTTTTTGTTAAGGTTTTGTTTGACACTAAGGTAAACAATTGATTTATTTCGGGAAAACTTCATAGAAATATAACCAACTTTCCAAAGTGTTCCAATTAAGTCACTCAAACTTTTTTTGTTTCAATTAGGTAACTCAACTTACTTAAAGTGTTCTAATAATATGTTTTTTACCTCCTTAGCAGGTTACTATGCTGACATGTCATTTAACCTGCTGACATGGCATTTTTTTTTGTTTCCATTGTATTCCTAAGAATTAAACATTTATACGGCGTTTTACGTAGCTTTAAAACATTCTTCTTTTTTTTTTCTTTTTTTTCGATTTTTAGTTAAAACATGATTTTTTTAATTTTATTAAAAACTTGACGTTTTCCTAAATATATGCCCTTTACGTAACTTTAAGATATTATAAATTAAAAAACTAATATTCGTTTTTGGTATTTCATCCAACCACAATTTTATTTAAAAGAATTTACAACTTAATGAATATAACATATAAAAAATCAAATATCATCACTCCAAATGCAAAATTAAATATCATATTTCACCAAACAAAATTCAAAATTCTATTGTTCGAAACTGATGAAGCAACATCAAAACAAAAATATTGTTCTACTAAATAACATTCTCATTATGGGTAACGGTTGTTGAGTTGACTATTTTACGTCTACCTTTAGGCCTCGTTTCTTTTGGTTGTGGGTCTCTTTTCTCGTTCTTGCAAGACTTCATATTGTGTCCAATTCCTTGACAATTTTGGCGTGTCATTTTTCTTCCATAACCAACATTGGAGTTTTTATCTACTTTCGTCTCTTTTCCTCTTTACTGTTGGCCTACTGGGCATTCGTCTTTCTTTTGGAGGTAAGGGTTTGATATCATCAGTTTTAGGCCAATACATGCTTCCTTTTAGTGGCTTGATAGAGAAATTATATGCTTCTTTGAACATATCCTTTTTAAACCAATTACTAACATAAGTTTCTGGATCCTTGTTGATGAAGACTAAAGCTGCTACTGTATGAACACATGGTATTCTTGACAACTGCCATGATCTACAAGTACAAGTTTGTTCATCAATGTTTACTACTAATGCATCCTTCTCATTCCTTACTTCAAATATGATGTTATCACTTGGAATCACCTTTCAATACCTACAGAATCAACACAAAAGACTATAATAATTCATATTAAATGATCAAAAAATTAAAAAGATAATCATTACCTTTGTTTCATACTAATGTCTCCTAGTTTTTTTCTGATTCTTGGGCATACTTCATGTTCTAAATTTTCTGCTTTTTTTGCCATTAAGAAAATTCTATTCATCACAAATGTTCTAATTTCTTCTAACATGGTGATGATAGGTTTCCTTCTTGCGACTCGAATGCGTGAATTAAAGCTTTCGCTCATTCCATTCTCAAATGCATCACACGCCCTACCAACCTCACAAAAAGCTCTTGACCAAGTAATTGGATTTCTCTCCATAAGATGAGCATACGCACCTTCGCTAATGGTTTTCAAGTCTTTCATTATTTCTTCAAATTGTTCCTTTGTTGTTGAATTTGCAGCAGTCCAAAACAAGTTTTTAAATTGAAGCCCACAGAATTTTTTCTTAAAATTAGCATAGATATGTCTTGTACATTGCCTATGCTCGGCATATGGAAATACATCCTTTACGGCTTCTATAATTCCCTAATGACAAACAAAGAACAAATAAACAAATAAATAACAATAGAAACAAACAAAGGTGTGTGATTGAGTACAAATTAAAATACCTTGTGTTGGTCAGAAATTAAAGTCAGTCCAACTCCACCTTCCATTTCAATGTCATCATTCAACAGATCAAGAAACCATTTCCAATTTTCTTTATTCTCAACAGAGACAACAGCCCATGCTAAAGGAAAAATATGATTGTTTGTGTCTCTTCCCACAGCCGAAAGTAATTGACCACTATTTTTAAGAAAACATCCATCCAAACAAATGACATTTCGGCACCCATTGATCCATCCATCTTTGACACCTTTTAAACAAATATAGAAACTACTAAAATAAACATCTCCATTTGTCATCGTGTTCACAACCATCTTCACAGTACTCCCCGGGTTTGTCTGTAATATCTCAGCTTGATAATCCGAAAGTTTTCCATAATGTTCTTTCAACCCACCTTCAAACTCATCCAATACCTTCTTTTTTGCTCTACTACATTGACCAATACTAACCTTGCATTCATATTTTCTCTTAATGTCCTCTTGCATATCCCTTAAACTAATTTCAGGATTTTGAATTATTTGCTTGAAATATCGCTTTGCAATCCAAGAATATGTGACAAGAGAACCTAAAGAAAACTTTCTTGAGCATGCATGCTTGTCATTTAATGATTTTATTTGAAAAGAATTATCACCAGTGATCATAGAGGCCCAAAGCCTAAATGGACACGCCCATACTTTCTTTTTATTTCCATCACCATCCTCTTCGGTTTCTTCTTTCCCGCATCTTACCAGCAACCTATTGCGGTCGTTTACCAAAAAAACCAATTGATAGCCATTTGAAACACCATAGTCAATCAAGCTCTCTTTTAATTGTGACGGACTCTCAAATTTCATTCCAACAATAGGCTTCATCAATTTCCAATTCAAATTAGGATCATAACAAGGATACCCAACATCATGTTCATGATCTTCATCACTATTACTCTCATTATCTTTTTCACTTGTAGAATCTTCAATAGAAATAACATCATCTTCATCCTCATCATTCTTGTCATAACAAAGTAAACTCAAGAAAGGATCATCTTCTAAGTTCATTTTTGTTTATCTAATAACTCAACAGAAAAAACTTGCATTAATATTTTAATAATTAAAAACACATAAAAGATCACATGTATGCTATCAATATGATGAAAGATTACATCAAATCCTTATACAGATGCATATAATGAAACAAATGAAATTTGTAGAAAATCAAATGAAATATGCCAAATATATGGACCCAAAAATGAAGGATGTAATACGCAATTAGAATCAAAAAAAAAAAAAGAAAAGAAGAAGAAGAAGAACAGCCGCACATGTGCAATTGCAAAAAAATAATAATAATAACAAACAATCCCATATGCAATCGGAAGGGGATGATGAAGAACAACAAAGTTGTTCAGCAGCATGTGCAATCCCAATCATCATCTGTAGGTTATTCCGAAGGGGACGATGAAGAACAAGATACATGGAATAGGCAATTAAAATCAACAGGTTATGAACAAGAACCTGCAATCCGAAGTCCGACGATCCGAATTCCGGCGATCGGAAGCCCTTCTCCGGGTGAGGTCTTCCTTCTATGTTGCAAACTTCCTTCTACGTCTTTCTTCCTTGTGGGTAGTCAGACTATCTAGGCAAAAACCTTTTTTTTTGTTTACCCTAGAATTTGATCGGTTGGAGGGAAAATAAATAAATTATAATTATTTTACATATTCAAGATTAATAAAAAAAACATATCATTTTCCATGTGAGCATATCCATGCCATGTCAGCAGGTTAAATGACATGTCAGCATAGTAACCTGCTAAGGAGGTAAAAAACATAGGATTAGAACACTTTAAGTAAGTTGAGTTACCTAATTGAAACAAAAAAAGTTTGAGTGACTTAATTGGAACACTTTGGAAAGTTGGTTATATTTCTATGAAGTTTTCCCATTTATTTCCACTAAATTTGCCCCATTACTTGGACTAGAAACCATTAGGCTTGAACTAAGTATACTATAGAACTGGCTAATGATAGACTAGTTGGGACCAGTGACATAATTAAAGGATTCAGTCTTCAACTAGAAGCTGACTAGTTCAACATTGACATTATCTCATTTGAACTCGAAAGCTCTGATATAGTAGTAGGTATTGATTGGTTGACCAAGAACATAATCTAGATTATTCATCATGAGAAAGTAGTACGGATTCCTCTACAACGCGATGAAACACTTACCATTCAATGAGAAAGATTGGGGCAAAAGGCAAAACTCATTTCATGCATAAAGGCACAAAAGTGCTTAAGAAAATGATGCTACATTGTTATCTCACACATAGTAGAAAATAATTTCGAGTAGAAGTAGATCCAAGATGTCCTAATCGTTTGAAACTACACCGAATTTTTTCCTAAAGACTTATTCAGATTACCCCATCTTCAACAATTAGAGTTCCATATCGATCTGATTCCAAAAGTGATGTATGTTGCCAAGGCACCATATCATATAGAACCACCATAATTGCATTATTTATCTAATCATTTACAAAAATTATTGGATAAGGCCTTTATTCGACCAAGCTTCTCATCATGAGGGACATTGATCTTATTTGTCCAGAATATTGAAGAGACATTTCAAATGTGCATCAATTATCACGATCCAAATTCTGGAAATCTAGAAGGAGACTCTTAAGGAAATGAATATATCTGATGAATCCTTACGAGGATTAGACAAACAACTAGAGCTCAAGGTTGATGGAGTGCATTACTTTATTGATAGATTTGATATTCACGTTACAATAACATGCGGTAATTGGTCATGAACGAGAAATATAGACCTAAACACACATTCCATCCAAATGCAGACAAGATGTACCATGAGTTGAAGGAATAATTATTATGGCTAGGTACGAAGAAGGGAATCCCTTCCTATTTAGAAAATGTATGACATGCTTAAAGGTGAAAGTTGAATGCTAGAGACAATAAGGCTTACTATTGCAATATGAAATCTAGGAATGGAGATTGGAAAACAGAACCATTGACTTCGTGATGAAGTTGTCGTGAACAACCAATGGTCATGATACTATATAGGTTATCGTGGACATGATGCCAAATTTCACACACTTCCAACAGATCTGTAAAGACTATAAAATGGACAAGCTATAAAAAAATATGTTAACGAATTCATAGCCATACATAGAGTTTCCGTCTCGATCATCTCCAACAAAGACAATCATTTATCTTCAAGTTTTTGGAAACGTGGCTGGAAATAAGCACAACTTACCAAAGCAATCTGATGCGTAAAGTGAACAGACCATCCGGAATTTAGAAGACATGCAACAGGACTGTGTAATTGACTTTGGTAGAAACTGAGATTCTCTTATATATGTTGTTGATCAAATTATCTTACACCAATAGTTAGCACACCGGCATTTGATGCGTCCCTTTTGAAGACATATACAAACGTAAAGGTAAATAACTCTTTATTAGTTGTATGAATTCTTCTTATCTATCTTTTAAGACTAGATATGTTTGGTTATAAATATGTCTCATATATATTTTACATGTATTTTTTCACATATACTTATTATCATTATTCTTTAAACATGCATCACTATTAATATGTTCTTGTCATATTGTGACACCCCCACCTCTCGTCACCTGATGATGATGTCACTGATCACTCTGTGAAAGTTGTGAAAGCATAGTGGTGATGTCTCAGAGATGGGGTGTAACTTACTTGATCTGGTATCACAACACACAAGGTTAACTTACAGATAATACATTACAAGGATAATGTTACTATTACCAACCACAAATTCCTGTTCACAACTTAAACACACTAACTGTAACGACCCATTTTGGGAAAATATTATAAATAAAATATAATTGGTGTATAGTTATGTTTTATTTTAAATTGATGGGTGTTCTATTTATCTTTCAATTTTCTTGAAATTTATGGTGAATGTTAACTAACTTAATTTGGTTTGTTTATAACTAGTTAGAGTTAAGTTAGTAATAGAGAGACTAAAGGGTAGTTTTTTGAAACTTGAATTCAAGGGGGTTGTATGACAACTTGGGGTCAAACTTGGTCAAGGGAAAACCCACACCCCATTTGTCCTAGTCGACGTACAGAGAGGGAGAACATGGAAAAACCCAAAAATTTTGAAATTGATCCAATTGGTGCTTGATTTGTGATCTGATCATTAATGCAAGGTTAAATTGGAGTTCTCCTTGCATCATACAACAACTAGGTAAGATTTTTGGGTGTTTTTGTTGAAATTTTCGTCGGTGTCCTATAGGGGTGTGGGTTTGATCGGTGAAATCAAAAATTGGGAGTTTATATGGTGTCTTATGTTGATAATCATCAAGGATATCATCTAGGAACAACATTTTTTTCATTTTCATAGAGTTTGATTTAGTTGATAAAAATGGAGTTTTTCATGTTCATGAGGAAGATGAACTTGGAAGTGTAAATGGGTGTTGGATGGTAGTTTAAATGATAAACTTATGATTTATAACATTTTAAATTTTTATAAATTTGGTGAATTGAGGTTTTTATTAACTTTGGAGGATTAGAAACATAAATGGGGGATTGATGGGGTTGGATGTAGCTGAAAATGTGTAGGGGAAATCCCTGCACACAAGTTGTTTGATTAAATGTCAACAACTTGATTTTTTTCTAAAAGTGTGTTCAAAGAGATGGGCGATGAGAGTTAGTTGTTATGATCATAAAATATGAGATTTTTATGATTAATGAGTTAATTGAATGAAACTTAAGCGTAATTGGTGATAATGGGTCAATTGGATGTAATTTGACTAGTTATAGTCAAACTTTATATCAAACCTATTGGTTGTGATAATAGGAAGTGATAGTGGAGGTGTTAGTGGAACCAAACGACCTGGAAAAGATATTGAGGTGGTGGATAACTTGTCGGGACAAGGTAAGTCACCCACCTATTATACTTGATATGGTTAATTTGTTTTATGCATATGTGTGTAAATGTGCATGTAATGTATGTGGAATATACATTGGATGTAGAAATTCATGAATTTGGAGTTTGTATGATTTGGGGTGATAATAACATGCAATAGGTGTATATTTGCTTAATTATTGTAAAGACTTATGTTTATAAGGGGTGTGGTGAAATAAGAATGATTCACAAGGTGTGTGAACTTCTTATTTAAACTTTGACTGAAAAATAGTCAAAAATTCACATGAGGTATAAATGTGAAATGGGTTGAATCACAAGTGGTGTGATCTTCCCTTGGTGAAATTATGGAGCTTAGGTAAATCACAAGTGGCGTGATTACCTACCTTGCGAATCCTTGGTGAAAAAGGAAGTCTCAAGAGAATGGTGAATAATTTGACTTTAATTGGTGATTTATATGTTCTAACACTTTAAATTTGTTTTGAGGTCTATGAACATGATTTTCATGTGTTGAATATGTTGATAATGTTGTACAAATGAGAATCCTTAGGTGTAAAGGAAGTCCCATTTGGTTTGGGTGAGAAATTGTGGTGCTAATGGGTTTAGGTGAAAACGACCCGTTTAACAAATCATTTGGTATTAAACATAATAAGATCATTAAATTATGTTTGGAAATTGGTTTTTATGTCCCCAAGGTGTTATGGGACGTATTTGGAGGTAACTGAAGGGTTAAAACGACCCAGGGTGGTCACGGGGGTGTAAAACGCGAAAAAACTGAAAATATGTAGCTGTAGGGGGCGTAGCCTACGCCTGAGGATTTCTGTTAAGGAGGCCGTAGCCTACGGTTGGGGGTGTCCAAAAATTGTCCGTTTTGGTCGTTTTAACGCGTTTTGGGATCCAATAACCTTCCGTTATGAACCAAAAAGTATACATAGGTGTTCTTACTTAAATCTAACGAACTAATAGTGATTTAAATGTGGTGTTTTGTAGGTGAACGTAAAGGGTGATGGCGCACGTGATCGGGTTGATGGTAAAGATACGGATCGAATGCATTTTGGGGTTTTTGTTTGTTGGTTAAAAACAAGTTTTTGTGCATAGTTTGATGTAAATGAGGTTTGTTGAATGTTTAACTAATATTAAATCTTTTGGAACTTAGATCTAAGTGTTTATATGCACTTGTTTATTTTAAAAAAAATCTGGGACCTAACTCTGAGGATGTTTTAAAACACGTGTCATACGTGTGGGGATTTTGGGGCTTACACTAACAAACTAAATTACTTAAGTACTAGTGTCTGATTGTGCAATTCTCACACGTCGTCACTGTCTACCTGCAAAAATTAGTAAGTTTGACAATATGATATGATATGAAATGAAAGTTATTGATACATAGTGCCAAAGATAACCATGGGACCCATATCTAGTTCCCTTCGGACAAAATGTTCTGTTCTGTGAAGATACTACCTGTTGATAAATATCTTTGTACCTCATCCTTAATGTCTATCACATAAATTAAGCTGATATTGAAAACAGGTAACAAACATTTACACTAAGAGGAGTTTCAAGCTCCCAGCAAATGGGTTGTCGCCAATAGTACTATCATTATATCTTGTTCGGCCCCACATCGGTTCACTAGATACAATTTGAAAGATGAGGACTTTTTGATATTGTGATAGAAAGATACATGAAAAATCCCTTGAAATCCCACAAATTCACATGAAATCACACAGATAACAGTGAAGCATATCATATGTTTAAGAACAGTTTCACAGCAATACCCTACAAAACATTAAAAAGAAAAGGAATTGTACGAAACTCACCTGAAGTGTCGGAATCAACTGTTAGTATGCAGACTTGGGTTTGTAGTTCAATTATGCATTTATTAAGGTTTTATAAGTTATTTGTGTTTTAATTTGCTTATTAGATCTTCTTTAATGTTCAATGTCAAGGAGATTGTAACTCAAGTCATCAAACTGATATTAAACCCTCAATCAGTTGTTTTTAATTTTTTATCATACAATGTATGATGATATATGAACCTACAATGATTTAGATTCCTATTAAGAAGTTGATGACTCATCGGATTAATCAGAATGTCCTCAGATTAACCAAATAGATATTGTTGTTGATTATATCACTGAAACTGTTTCCCGATAGATTTCTGGTTTAGGAATAGTCAATCCTTGTTATTGATCATTTAAGTATCATGAAACATAGAAATATCACATTGGAATAGGTTTAATAACCATATTTAATATACTAATCTGACTGTTAACATAAGCATCAGATCATTATTCCAATGATTATGTTAATTTCTGTTATTAGCTCAAAACACTTGGATTTGATTTAGCATTTCAAGGATTGATCAAGACAATCACAACCATTGTTATAATATTGGTTAAAACCATTATGATTTATGATATAGTTTCATGATAAACAGGCATTATAACGGATCAAAACAAGGATTTCACTGTTAACATATTAAGTTCTTCGTTTCTAACTATTCATAGTCATCATCTAGGCAATAATCAACAATAACAACTATTGCATTACGTTCAAAAACTATATCTAATCTATACATTATCAAACTAGTAGGAGAAAACGAATTGTTACTCGTTCGGACGGATTTTCGGATGCAAGACAACGATCAGGTGATGTAGAATCAATCCTAGCCCTAGCTTGAATCAGATGATCATGTAGCTTTAGAATTGGTTTTTGGTGGTCTATGGCCGATCGGATCGTGTTTGTGTGTATTGGAGTCGAGAGAAGAAAAAATATATAATTCTTGTAGGAAATTTGATGTTTCTACCTAATATATTCGAACCGCCTCTTCGTCGCGTACCGCCAAGAAGGCCTGTTTGGGGCTTGGCGTACCGCGGAACAATCCGGAGAATTTTAGATATTTTGGACCCATCGCGTACCGCCAAGGAGATGGCGTACCGCGAAGAATGCCAAAGTAAAATGTTTTCGAATTTTTCTTGTTTTTACGATTCCGGAGAATCGGGAAGTACATTTTTCGTGCCGTTTTCACCACGTTTACGATTTCTCGCGTATTTTCAAATCGTGGTGATCACAATCGTTCTTTTAACGTGGATTCCATATAAAGATGACGTGGATTCTTAGCGTAATTAGTTTTCACACATATAATATAGTACCACAAGAAAAAAGTTGGATTTGTGACACAAATTTGAGTCAGAAATTTATCACAACACTTGGATTCCAACGCATCCGACAAAAAGTGGTTATCGAAAATTTATTTGTCGTAAATGTGATTTCGACAAAATTCCAACACAAATTGTGACAAATTTACGACAGATGAAAGACATCTGAAATCCTGACTCTTTTCATACAAAAGTTGGCAATTCTATTTTAATAATTACAACTACAATAACATGTATATGCATTTGAGACGCAATTTCAACATAAGCCGTATTTTAAATTTAACTTTATATTTATATTTTGTGACACGTATAACAATGGTTGTTTAGAGAGGCAAGACGATGGTTCTATTGCTTGATTATAAAAAAATACGTATATACATGACAATATATGCCCGATGGGATACAAAAGGAAATGAAATATTACACAAGGTAATTGAGACAAGCCAATTATACTTTACAACCATTGACCCAATAATTAATGATAGTATATTTAAATTCAAATGTTTCGATCGTAAATTTCCGATGTCTTTCAACTGTCGTAAATTTGTCACAATTTGTGTTGGAATTTTGTCGAAATCACATTCACGACCAATAATTAATGATAGTATATTTAAATTCAAATGTTTCTATTGTTTTTTTTAAACAGCAATTCTATCCTACTTCACACTCTTCTAATTAAATATACTTTTGATCTGAATTTGAACATAAGACCTTGCATCTAAAAGACAAGGCATCTACCTCTCTCTTTTCTCGTATTGATATTTCACGCATTTGAAGTTTTGACTATATAATTATGAATCTAAATTTTGCTTTTAAAATATGTTAAATCATGAATTATATAACAAATAAAGGGCGGCCAAATTATTATTCATTTTAGTTTATTTTAGTATACATAGTTCGAGGCTCACCACTTTGGACAACACAAAAACATAAATTTAAATTAAAAACTCAAATGTAAATTATTCCAAACAAATCTCTTAATTAATGGTCTGAGAAAGCCGTATGAGTCCATAAATAACAACGTACAAAGATACTAGAATCCAAAACAAGTATCCAACAAATGATTAACTAACGTGCAGCCTTAATTACGTCTCTCATTTGTTAACTACTTCAGTCGATTGGTTGACACGACCTTAAATAAAAGATCATATATTAGCCTCACCAGAGGGTGCAAAACCACTATTTTTAACTAAAAATAATCTTTCGACCGAAAAACTAACACTACGATGGAAAAAGAGGGGGCAGTCACCCCCGGCCCTAGAAAAGCTTCGCCACTAATTCATGCACCATATTTAGTTCTTATCAATCACATCATACACACAAAAATTTTACTTGTACATATTTTTCAAATATTTAATATTAAAAAGTACAAAAATGTAGCGTTATTAGTACATCTGTTTACCAATATTGATAGCCATCTCACAAATCTAGAAAGAAACTATTTACTATGTTAAAACCCCCTAGTCAAAATTTAACATAATACCTCAAGAAGGCTCAAGCTCTGTCGCTCATTCTTCATATCATTAAATTAATCGTAATTGTCAATTAACTGTCTATTACCTGTTGAAAATGGAACAACATTTTGGAATTTCTGTACTTTTTTATGAAACCATTCAACATGAATGAATACTAAAACGGCCGGCTCAGGGTCGTCTCTTTTTAAAAAAAAAAAAAACCTTAATTTTGAAAACAACATCGTTAAAATATGTGTGTGTATATATATATATATGTTTATGTATGTATGTATGTATGTATGTATGTATGTATGCATGCTTGTGCATATTCTAAGTAAGTAAATACGGGTCTTTGTATTAGAAGAGTGAAAGGAGAGAAGTTGTATCAGTATGGAGGATCCTAAGAAACTGGAAGAAGGCGGTCATGCTCCGGTTGTGGCTCGAGAAAACCCCGAAACTATGAGAGCAGAGGTACGAGAAGACGAGAACAAAATGGCAACAAAAGAATACGACGAACCGAACGGTGGTGATAACCCGATCTTGCAGGTGAAGAAAAAGAGTACGAGGGTTGCGACTCTAGATGCGTTTCGTGGTCTAACCATTGTAGTAAGTTAAACCAACTAGCAACTATATATGGTCTATAACATGTTGAGTAATAGCAACAACAAACAAGTTAACAATTTCTTTTTTTTTTTTTGTTTTTTTTTTAAAAATTTTTTTAAGCTCATGATATTAGTAGATGATGCTGGAGGAGCATATGAAAGGATAGATCATTCACCATGGAATGGGTGTACATTGGCTGATTTTGTGATGCCTTTTTTTCTATTTATTGTTGGTGTTGCAATTGCTCTTGCTCTCAAGGTACATAATCCTGTTTAATTACAAAACTTGTTGCCAACTGACTGAGGGCGAGTATTAGTGACGAAGCTTGGCTTGAAATACAGGGGTAGGGGGGACTCATAAACTTATGGGGTGGACGAACTCAACACATATTAAATTTTTGGATGGAAAACGTATAAAATTACACTACATAGTGAAAAAATAAGGGGGCAACGGCATCCCACGGTCCTCACAATCCTTCGTCATTGGCGGTTCTTGGAGAAACTGTTAAGATTGTCAGATTGTGACCTTGAGGACCTGGGGTTAAGTAGTGGGAAACAGTCTCTTGCACAAATATGCAAGGTAGGACTAGGTACGTCAGATTGTGAAGTGATCTGGCCTCTCCCCCGACCCTGTGCAAAATTGGAGCTAAATCAAGCTCTGGATACACCCTTTTACTCGTCGCCAACCGTTTGTCATGTTATTTTCTAATGAATTGCTTGATTCATAGAGGGTTCCAAGTATGAAGTACGCGGTGAGAAAGATCATCATAAGAACATTGAAGATGTTGTTTTGGGGAATTTTGTTGCAAGGTAATCATGATTGGAAATGAAAGGGTGTTTTGGTTATTTTACATTAAGTTTTCTTGTGAGGATATACATTGGTTTGACTATTACATGTTTTTTTACGTGTGTTACATATAATATTTGTTTATGAGCATTCCGGTGCTTGTGTCTATATGAATAAAAAGGTAAATCATATATATATATATTATCATGTATTTTACAAATCATAATAATAAATAAATAAAAGATTTGCAGTCTATCTTAGCAGGATTTTCTTAAAAGCAGCCTCCTTTTTTTTTATGAGGATTAGATATTTGTTTGCTTTTGGCCTATCCCAGATTCTACTGTTTAGTGAGATTATAATATACATGTTTGTTTGTTTTCATGTGAGGATATAAAATAATATTTTCGCAGGAGGGTACTCTCATGCACCTGATGACTTAGATTATGGAGTAGACATGAAGAAAATTAGATGGTGTGGCATCCTTCAGGTATGTGTGGTAAATCAATCTGGGTATATTTGTTTGTTTGTTTTTCCTTTTTTTTTCATGTTTTTTTTTCTTGCAGAGAATAGCATTAGTGTACATGGTTGTTGCTCTAATAGAAACTTTCACAACAAAGCTTAGACCAACAGTCATAGAACCGGGCCATTTCTCCATCTTCTCAGCTTATAGATGGCAATGGTAAATCTTAACAAACATACTTCACATTTCTTCAAATGTAGCTAACTTATATGTTATCCAAATAAGTTGTCCTAATGGTAGAAGACCCATCTTCCAATATGGAGGTTAAGGGTTCAACTCCCACTTGAGACACTTTAATAGATATCAGGTGAGAGGAGGAATCTTGAGTTAAATCTCGGGTTCCAGTGGCGAAGCTTGACCCCAAGCGTAGGGGGGGCGAAACTTCAAGGGGGGCGAACATAGGGTGTATTTTTTTTCCCGGGGGGGGCGAAATAGAAATTTTAAAAAATTTTGCACTACGAATCGGGAAATGTACACCACTGAACGAAAAACCAGGGGGGGCGGTTGCCCCCCCTAGCCCCTTCAAAGCTGCGCCCCTGTCGGGTTCTGAACCGATGGGGGGCACAGTTTTTACAGCAAATAAGTGGCTTTCTGCGCATCAGGTGCAGCTCTTCCGAGGGTGGCGCCTGGTAAAACTGGCTATCTATCACTCCCTTGTTGAAGGGGTCTTCTAAGGCCTGCTGGCGTGGTGCATATGACACGACGTTACGCTCGGTTGTTGTTCAAAAAAAAAAAGCTAACTTTTCTGTCAATCCTTCTATATCATTTCTTTTATATCCGCGGTTTGAAATCATAGGCTTGGAGGGTTCATGGCGTTTCTTATCTACATGATCACAACCTTCACTCTCTACGTTCCCGATTGGAGTTTCACAATACACCACGACCATAAATCCGAGTCATTCACTGTAAGATTAAACAACATGTATATGATTTATGAAAAAAATTTCAGACTTGATGATGAATAAGTTCATATTTAAAAGCTTATTTTTGTGTTTGTTCTTAAGGTTGAGTGTGGTATGAGAGGCCATCTTGGTCCTGCTTGTAATGCTGTTGGCTATGTTGACAGACAAGTTTGGGGTATCAAACATCTTTACACACAACCCGTATGGATTCGACTAAAGGTTCGTTCTTCATAGAGAAATTTCCCCATTATATTTACTTTCGACATTCATAAAGTCTTTGGTGGGACTTACTAATCAGCAAGGTTGTAGAAGTCGTTAAGTGCTAGTCGGGCGGCGAGGTAATGCCTAGGATTAATCGGCGCTAGGTGGATTGGAATTTTTATATTTAATTTTACAAATATATACTACATACGCACATCGATATCAATAATTTAATATAATATTTCAAATTATTTAAAAAATAAACTTAAATATACTAAATCAAACACTTCAAAGTTCAAACTTAAACATTAAGTTCAAAGTTTAGAGATGGATGTCAATGTTAAGTGCCTGGATTCGATATTTCGGAGACATATTAAAGATTTTTTGTTGAGAAATGTCTAAGTAATCATGAAATTGGTCCCTTTTTACTAGAAAAAGTCAAAAACAGTCAAAAAATTAAAAATAAAAATTTGACTAGGCCGCCTAAGCGCCTAGGCCAAAATCGAGACAGTAGAGGGGCAGCTAAAGCCTAGTCGGCCGCCTAGCTAGGCCGATTTTTGTTATTCACTTCCCAGACCCTACTGATTAGTTAGACTTTACTGGATATGTTTGTTTGTTTGTTATTCACAAAGTTGATCTATGGTGCTCAAATTACATCACAGGCTTGCACTCTTAGTTCTCCTGAATCTGGTCCCCTCCGTCCGGACGCCCCTAGTTGGTGTCGAGCCCCGTTCGAACCTGAAGGTCTATTAAGGTACACATAATCACAAAACATGTTACAATTAAGATTGTTGAGGATCATATGAGCAAGATTTTTTTTTTTAACAGCTCAATCTCAGCAATTCTATCTGGTGTCATTGGCATTCATTATGGGCATGTGTTGATCCATTTCAAGGGGCATGCAGAGAGGCTGAAGCAATGGGTCTCAATGGGGGTTGGATTGCTGATCATTGCAATTCTTCTTCATTTTACTGATGGTATGCATATTTTCACTTTTAACAACCAATTTATTTCATTTTTTTAAAAAAAATCTAACCTTCTAACCATGTTTGTTACATGTAGCAATTCCTATAAACAAGCAACTCTATAGTGTCAGCTATGTTTGTTTTACTGCCGGAGCGGCAGGAATAGTATTTTCGGCTTTTTACATCCTGGTACGTAAAGAAAACATGCATTGATCGTCAATAGTGTTAGTTTTTTGATTGATAGGTGAAATTTTTTTATATGTATTGATTTTGACACGGCTTTAAAATTTTCGTCCATCAATTAAATTTATTCAAAAAAAACTCACAATGATGTTAAAAAAATTAAAGATTTGGCTTGATCTTGACGGGGTAATTTGCGTTTTTTAACGAAGAAATATAACGAATCATATCTTGCGTTGCCAGTTTCTTTATTCTTTCTTCTTTCATATTTTTTTTTATTTTTCTATTTTTTTAACTATGACGACAAATACATATTATGTAATTCTGACTTGTGGATTTGAATTGATAAATTACACAGATTGATGTATGGGGAAAAAGGACCCCGTTTTTGCTGTTTGAATGGATTGGAATGAATGCCATGTTAGTTTTTGTTCTTGGAGCACAAGGCATTTTGGCAGGGTTCATAAACGGATGGTATTACGAGAATGCTGATAATAATTTGGTAAAATAATCATCTAACAACAAATTTTAGTTTGCTAATGACAACTTTTGTCATTTTAATTTTTAACATATACGCATACTGTCTTTTTCAGGTAAACTGGATACAGAATCATGTTTTTATTAACGTGTGGAACTCTGAAAAACTCGGAACACTTTTGTACGTGATTTTTTGCGAGATTACGTTTTGGGGAGTGATTTCAGGGATTTTACACAAACTTGGTATATATTGGAAGCTTTAAGAGCTAAGTTGAGCTTAAAAAAAAATTGGGTATTGCAAATTGTGTTCTTGTATAAATTTGAAAATCATGTAATATATTTAGGAAAATTGGGGCTTCTGTATTTCTTTCACTCAATTCAATATATTAAATCAAATCTCCCTTAAATAATTATTTTGTTTTTATCATCCTTGTTAACTCTTACGTTTTTATGATCTCATTGTTATTTATCAAATCATTTATTGTTTTTAATAAAAAAAAATAAGGTTAATTTTCTTTTAACTGTAAAAACTAAGTCATCTGGCTTACATTAGCAAACGGTTCACCTATCATTAAAGAACCGGTAACGAACCCTCACCATTGAGGGGGAACCTAAAGCTTGAGTAAACTGATGCTTGACTTAACCTAGAGCATTTTCAATTCGCTCTAGATGAAACTCGAATCCTAGACCTCTCATCAAACTATAAGTGTCACTAAAATCGATATAAGTTATTTACTAATTAATTATCCTGTCATGGACGAAGCTTTTATAGGGCCCGGGGCCGACCGTCCCCCTCTTTTTTACGTCCATAGTATTAATTTTTCTAACAAAAATTATTTTTTATTAAAAATATTGGTTCCGCCCCTCACTTAAGAAATTAATATGTATTATAGGTCCCGTAAATTCCCGCTCATCCTTTCAAAACATTATACAAGCTTCTTCACTGCATCATGTGTACTTAGTGAGTTCGGAATTGAGCCTCATGCATATGACCAATCGTATAAATCATTTTAATTTTTATCATCATCAACAATCACGTGAATCTCTGAAATTATGAAGCTTTGTGTGTTATGATGTGTCATGTTATCTTTTAAATCAGCGAAATAATACGAATCTGACTTTCACAAGTTTTTATTTTAGCGTCTAATAATTAATAAGATAAATAATTGTTTTTAATAATTCAACAAAAACGTTTCATTTAAAATTATTTATAGTATTAACCATAAAATAATTAATATGATGTATTATTATCTATATCTATACTATATAATAAATAAAGATTTTGATATGCTACTTGTCAACATTCTAGGCTACTTAAAGATTTTTTTCCCTCCTCTCTCTCATAATAAATATTTCTATGCCATGTTTTTATTAAATTTTGATTTTTATATCTTCTCTTTTCTATTAAATATTAATGATTTTATTTAACTTAGTAAATAATATGATTAAATTATGAATCAGTTCTTTAATTTTTTATAAAACGTGTTTGAAAAATATGTATTATGTTATTTTAAACAAATAATTTTAAAATTCAAATACTTAACATGTGTGAATGTTTAATACGTCTATAGAAAAAAAGGTATAACTAATATTATTAGCATTAATATAATCATGTAAATTTAAAAAGATGTAATAAAATTATTTTAATTATGTAAATTCATGAAGACATTATTATAAAATGACATTATTTTTTATTCGCAAACACGTGTATTACACCGGTCTATAACCTACTATTATATATATTAAAAGGCAGTCAAAATGAATAGTAAACATTTGTTTTTTTAGATTTTGGTCACTAAAACTTTTAAAGTTTTGTTTTTTCTTTTTTTGCCATTAAAACTTTTATATATTATAATGTTTTGTTTTTTTGATTTTGGCCACTAAAACTTTTTAAAGTTTTGTTTTTTCGATTTTGGTTTACACCCCATTTCTGGTGCACATGTATAATGTATATATGTGTTGGCCCTCAAGGGGCCAAAGTAAAATTGCACTAATTTTAACGTTATTTTACTTGTTTTGTGAAAATAACGTTAAAAAAGTTGGGATGATCAACTTCAAACGATAACTTTGAGCCGGTGACTCATTCGGAGCAGCCTCTCTGTCCATCCTTCCCCCCCAGACCCTACTGAAAAGTAAAAATATACTGCGTAAGGTTGTTTGTTTGTTTTTTTTTTCGATTTTGGCCACTAAAACTTTTATATAATATAAAGTTTTGTTTTTTCAATTTTGGTCGCAAAAACTTTTAAAGTTTTGTTTTTTCGGTTTTTGCCATTAAAACTTTTATATAAAATATAAAGTTTTGTTTTTTCGATTTTGGCCACTAAAACTTAATATTAAGTTTTGTTTTTTCGATTTTGGTTACTAAAACTTTTATATAATATAAAGTTTTGTTTGTTTTTTTTTATTTTGGCCACTAAAACTTTTATATAATTTAAAGTTTTGTTTTTTCAATTATGGCCACTAAAACTTAATAGTAAAGTTTTGTTTTTTCGATTTTGGTCACTAAAACTTTTATATAATATACAGTTTTGTTTATTTGATTTTGGACTCTAAACCTTTTAAATTTTGTTTTTTCGATTTTGTATAATTTTATGTTTATATATATAATTGTATAGAGTTTGTGATGAGTGATTTGATTTTGCTATGTAACTTATGATTTTACAAATGATATATAATACACGTTCTTGGGAGTGTACTGTGATAACCCGCTGCAACGCTCGGGTGGGATTAAACCTAGTTATAACAATTAACCAATGTTTTCTTTCTCATAAAGGGCAGTGATTTAAAAACTGGACCAGGTACTGGAGGATTGGCCGGCCAAAATTGTCATGTCAACTGCCTTCAAACGAAACCGGCCAGTTGAGATGGTTCACTGGTCAACTGGACCAACCGGTAAAACCGGATTTAAGTTAATTTTTTAACGTTAAATCAAAAGGATAAAGCATAAAAACCAAACTCAAATATTTTTTTTAAACATAACTATGCTTGTTTAAATAAGTTTACAATTTTACAACTTTTTTGTTATTTTTCAAATATTTATTAGGTCATCATGTTTTAAATTTGATACGACCAATAACCAATAAGACTTCAGGTTTACGATCTGATTACAAAAGGCTAACATTGTTAGTTGTTTAGACAAAGAGCGTGTTAGCAGGATAGTATGCCCTTTTTACATCACAACATACAGTCAGAAAAACCCCAAGCCAATCTTTTGATGTATCATCGGTCTGACCACTTCGACCAACGACTAAATAAGCCTAAAAACGTCCAATATATTTCACAAGATAGTTAAAGAGAATTTCATTGAAATAAGAAAAATGATGAATGACAATGTCAAAGAAAAAAGAATAAAGTGTGTGTGTGTGTGTGTGCAACTATAATCTAAAGGTGTAGTGTAAACAATTGTTGAATCTAAACCATCCATATGCATTACGACATCAGTTGAAGTTATCACTTCTTCCTTGATAGCTAGTTCTAGTCATATGACATCCCAATATGACCCCTTTTGTGACTTACATATTGCCACACATCACAGGAATACCCAAACCAAGTGAATTGGTAGCCAAAACTAAAAAACATTACAATGGGTACACAACGGAAACCATGAAGATGACCTCAAATCGATAGAAGGTTCATGCCTCGATCTTGAATTTCAATGTCTGGCCAATACAAAAATGTTTTCTACTTAAGAGTAGAAAGCTAGATTGAATAAGTTTTTGGAAGATTATACACGTTACATCTAAACGTTGGAGTTGTTCTGGAAAATAGGAAACATGGCTTATTTTATGCATAAGTTTTTCGTTTCCGCTCTAATAAAGAGTAGAAAGCTATGTTGAATAAATTAGTTATTTAACATTTCATGTTTTGTTACATTCATTTACTTTTGTAGCTATTGAAGCAATAATCAAGACAGCTTTTTGCTACTTTCTGTTTGTTTTGGTTATTTTTTTGTTTCTCTGCATTATAGATCCCACTCTGCTCCAATATTTGATATCAGAGAAAGAGTTTTGAACTAGTCTATATGCCCAAAAATTCTAAGCTACAATGGATGCCCAGGTGTTAATGAAATAAATCAAGTAGAAACCGGTGTGGTTGTAAATGAAAAGAAGAGTAAAATGGCTCGTGTCTTCATTTTACAGGGCATACTAGAAGAAATCATAATACAAGTAGCAAAGAAGAATCATCAAAGGGGTTTGGGAGTCATTGAAGACAAGGTATATGGCTGACCGGGTTTAGAAATCCCTCTTGCATCCTTTGAAGAGGGAATTCGAAGCACTCCGGATGAAGAACAGTGAGTCCATAAATGAGTACGTGGGAAGCTATCCAGGCTGATCTCGAAATACAATAGTGTTCGAGCAACACTAGAATATGGAGGGTTGGTTAATAAATTATTTGATACAGTTACTGGTAGCATGATGTCGAAACAATGTCGTTTGAAGATGCTATAGGCCGGTTGAAGGCTTATGAAGACATGTTAAATCTTTGAAAAGGAGGTCATGTGAATGAGAATGCTCTGTTACTTGCTAGATTTGAAAATCCCAATTGTTTAAAGACAACATAAAGGAGGTCATGTGAATGAGAATGCACCAGGACCCCACCTACCGCCCGGAAGCCTAACATGTCTCTTATTCTCTCTATATGTCTATCTCTCTCCCACCTCTCTCTAACCAAAGGTCCGGTTAGTCATGAAGCATGGTTCTTGTTGTCTTGTTTATGTAGATGCCCAAAACAGAGAGTTGCTGCTAACACGCACCATGTCTAGGTAAAGCTATTATGATTAGATAAGATAAAACATGGTTACAAGAATATTAGAACACGAGCTAGAACACAAGTTGTTAATTTGTAACATTCTAACATGGGCATCCCACGATGAGAATGTTCTATTATGTTCTATTAGACTCTTACATGATGTCAAAAGCATTATGTGGCAGTTGCGTACGAAGAATTCGGCATTTATGACGTAAGCACATTTGGTCGTGCATGAAATCCATGAGGATTTAGTAACTTTTGTTATTGGGGATTGAAAGTATGTGAAAAATGATGAACGTGGGCGAAAACCGCACGCAAAACGGAGTTCGTATGCTCCCGGAATCGCGAAACGAAGTTTAAATCAAAAATGGGATGAAAAACGGGTCAGGCGGTACGCCTGGCGTGGGTGCAACAACCCAGGCGTTACGCCTGGCGACTATGTCGGCTAAAAATCGTTTAAGTCGACCAGAACGTTTCAGAAGCCTCAAAACTTATCCATTTCGACCTTAAACACCCACCAGACGCCATTTCTTCAATCTTAAACCTCCAAACTTCAAATCTAAGGCCCTTGAACATCCGGATCATCCCACGGATCGCATATACAAGTCCTGATCGTTGTTTTACCCGCAGGAATTCGTCAGAACAGGTAACAGTTCGTTTTAACCTTCTAGTTTGATTTTGATTGATTAGATCTTGATTTTGAACGTAATGAGATAGTTAGGATTGTTGATTATTGCCTAGATGATGGCTAGGATTGATTATAAACGAAGAACACGAAGTTCTAACGGTTAAATCCTTGTTTTGATCCGTTGTGATGCCCGGTTTGCATGAAATCATACCTATGATTATAATGGTGTAAACCATTTGATTATGACAATGTAGGTGATTAGTTTGATTAATCTTTGAAATGCAAAGGTTAAATCCAAGTGTTTCAAACTAATCATAATCATTAACATACTCATTGGAATGATTATCTGATGTTTGGGATAACAGTCAGATTAGTATGTTAAATCTGGTTATTTCACCTATTCTGATGCTACATTGTGATATTTCATGATATTTGGGTAATCAATAACAAGGATTAATCATTTCTAAGCCATTAAATCATCTAAAAATTGTCTTAGTATTATAATCAACAATATTAACTATTTGATTAATCCGAGATTATTTAGATTAATCAAGAGAGTCATCAACTTTGTATTAGGAATCTAATGCAATGTAGGTTCCTACATTATCATACATTGTATGATATAATATTAAATTAATTAATTATATAATTAATATCGAGTTGATGATTTATTAAGCAATGTCTTTGACATTGAACGTTCAGAAAGATCTAATCAGTAAACTAGAACATAAATAACTTATTAAATATAATTAAATGCAGAATCATCTCTTTGTTGTTAGATTTGAGAGATTTTGCTACCTTATATCATCAGGTGAGTTTCGTATCACCCCTGTTCTTTTAATGTTTTATAAACATCGGGGTATAACTGCTAAACTTTTCTTGATCATATGATATGTGTCACTGTTATCTGCGTGATTTCATGTGATTAACTGAATTTGTGGATTTCATGGGATTGTTGCCGTTAGTATCTCTATCATGATATCAAAGTCCTCATTCTTGAACTGTATCTAGTGAACCCATGTGTGGCCGAGCAGAAAACATTGATAGTACTATCGGTTGACACCCCATTCACTGGGAGGATTGCATCTCCCCTGGTGTGAATGTTTGTTATCTGTTTCCTGAACTTCTTAATGGTGTGATAGACATTAAGATAATGAGGCAATAAGATATGTACCGACGGGTAATATCGAGAACTGAACATATCGTCCGAAAGGAACTAGATACGGGTCCCATGGTTATCCGGAACTGTGAACATGTATTTGAACTTAACTGTCATATCATATGATTTAACTAAACTGTATGAACTCACCAGCTTTGTGCTGATGTTTTCGAAACTAAAACTTTTGCAGGCAATCAAGGACAACGGTGAGGATGCACTCACAGCACTAGCAACAACTGTAATTAAATAAATTGTAATATGTATAAACTGTAATAATATTTGTAACCACGAACCTTGTAATGTAAGTTTCACTTTTCGTAATCTGTGTGCTATGATGATACCGGATCAAGTAAGTCACCCCTCATGCTCTGAGACATCACCACTATGCTTCCGCTACCCTTTTGATGACATCATTCTCAGGTGACGAGAGGTGGGGGTGTGACAGGGTGGTATCAGAGCCACAGGTTATAGAGAACTAGGTGGACATAGAGGCCTAGACTATAACCATAGGTTCGTATAATGACACAGAGAGCACTGAATACAACGAACGAACAAAACTTGTGTTGATTTAAGTTAGGATAATCGAGTGATCCAGGTTTCAGTTATGAGTGGCCAGCATAACTGAAATTTGCAATACTTGTGCATTCTAGTTTAAGTCAATCCAAGCTGAACTATAACAATTCTAAAGACTAATAGTTGCTTTGAGATAGGAAGAGATATCATATCATGTTTGTATTGAATATTATTATTCAATGTTTATTTCATGATACTGATCTAGAACTTTGTTTATTCAGCAATGGCGAACCCGGGAGAAAACTATATTTACCAGAGATTCCCTTACATCATCCTTGACGACACACCCAGTGACAGCTCGGGATCGAGCTCGGGTGCAGTACCATCTCATGCGTCTTCTGTATCATCTCAGGTGGGACCACAGCTACCAGCTACACCACCCGGATCTCCTTTTGTGCCACCACTACCGCCCGGATCTCCGTTCATACCACCACCACCACCGGGATCCCCACCGGTGCACAGTCCACCCCATTCACCGCTGGCCGACGCTTCGGCCATGAGGAGGCAGAGCTCCTCACCACACAGAGCCCCGGCATGGGACGGACTCAGGCGTATGCGGGGCCAGGCCCGCAAAACCACGGGGCTACCTCCACGACGCCCTATGGCTCCACGGGACGAGCCAGCACCAGTATACGAGGTGGGAGAATCCTCCCACCAGGCTGAGCTTCGGGCTCAGGTACAGCAGGTCTCTCAGGACCTGCTGGGCCTCCGACAGGATCTGCAGCAGCACCATGCCACGATGGAGGACACCCGTAACACGGTGTTGGAGATTCTCACGTCTCACCTGGCTCTTATGGAGCATGTGACTACTCAGGGTGCGGACACCCTAGCCTGGAGGGCGACCATTGAGGATCGCCTTCGGAGGACCTGGTGGAGGGAGATGATTGCTGCATGTAAGCAGCGGGTGGCAGCCTTTGGGGAAAGGCTGCAGGGACTGATCTGGATGCTCGGTACGCTGAGCACCGAGGCTAGACTTATCTGGTTAGCTATAGTACTTGCTACTATAGCTATAGTGCTAGCCTGTTTACCGTATTTCTTACGGTAAGTCAGATCAGTTGACCCACATTTTTGGGATTTTCATTGTACATCTCATAGACGGATAGGTTGTTTGTATGGATGTATTATAAGGGCACTCTTTGTATCATAAACTTTATGGTTTTATAATAACAGTGTTGTTTTAATCAAACGTTTGTTTCTGTATATCTGTTGTATGTTAAGTGAACACTATATCTATATCAGTATGAGAACGTATCTATGAACATATCAGTATGAGAACATATCTATGAACATATCAGTATGAGAACGTATCTATGAACGTATCAGTATGAGAACGTATCTATGAACGTATCAGTATGAGAACGTATCTATGAACATATCAGTATGAGAACGTATCTATGAACATATCAGTATGAGAACGTATCTATGAACATATCAGTATGAGAACGTATCTATGAACATATCAGTATGAGAACGTATCTATGAATATATCAGTATGGGAACGTATCTAACTGAAAACATATTGCGCTGATATACAGTACGAGAGCCATACTGTATGCGAATATGTCGAACTAAAAATATATATATTGTGCGAAAATACAGTACGAGAGCAATACTGTATGCAAATATATCTAACTGAAAATATATTACGCTGATATACAGTACGAGAGCCATACTGTATGCGAATATATTTAACTAAAAACATATATTGCGCGAAAATACAGTACGAGAGCCATACTGTATGCGAATATATTAACTAAAAGTACAGTACGAGAGCCATACTGTACGAGAACATATCTAACGAGAACATATCAGTAACTAAAGTACAGTACGAGAGCCATACTGTACGAGAACATATCTGAACGAGAACGTATCTGTAATGTGAACGAGAACATATCTAATGAGAACATATCTGTAATTAAAGTACAGTACGAGAGCCATACTGTACGAGAACACGTGAACATATCTGTTGTTGTGTGAGAACATATCTAGTACATGAACTGAGAACATATCAGAGGACTTGTGTGAGAACATATCCTAGTCCTGTATGAACATATCTCTAAAAACATGTATTGCGAGGCAATGAGTTGGGTTATACTCTACACATGTTTTGAAATAACAGGACTAAATATAACTACAAATATCTGAATGACTAGTGTGAACTGAGAACGTATCTGGATCTTTTCAATGTAGTTATACTTGAATACTTGAATGATCACATTTCAACATGAAATTGTCAGCATGTCTGAACATGGTTGAGTTATGTGATTAAAAAGGGTTATATCTTTAATATTCTTGAACTGACCTGAGTTTGTCTGCATGTGAGCAGAACTATGGCTCCGAAAAGAGGTCGTCCAGCTAAGAAAGCTACCGAGAATATTACTCCCCTGAACCGAATCCAGTTCCACCACCTGTTTCTGAAACAAATACCGTTCCTCTGGTGAACCAGGACCCAAACCCGACGCCAATGGCAGCTCCTAGTGGGTCGGTATTGAATGAAGCAGCTATAGCCCGAATCGTAAAGGAACAGTTATCGGCTGCTGGCATTGTAATACCACCACAGCCACATGTCACTTCTGGGTCTGGTCATGTGGAACATAATGCCACAGGTGGACACGTTGAAACTGTTCATACCACAGGCACAACTACTACTGCTCCTGATCCACCACGACAGGGATGTACGTATAAATACTTTGCTTCCTGTAACCCACCTACTTTCACAGGTAGGGAAGGAGCGGCTGGACTCCTTAGGTGGATCGAGGAGATGGAAACAAAACTGAAAATCAGCCAGTGTCTGGAGGAGCATAAGGTGTCTTATGCTGCCTGTTCTTTGAAAGAATCAGCTCTTACCTGGTGGAATACCCAGGCTAAAACTTTGGGTTCTGTTACAGTTGATTCTATGGGCTGGAATGAATTCAAAACTCTGATTATGTCAGAGTACTGCCCAATCACTGAAATCCAAAAACTTCAGGAGGAATTCTGGAGTCACTCAATGGTCGGTGCTGATTGTTTAGCCTACACCGATCGTTTTCATGAACTTACTTGTCTACTTCCCAATATGTTTCCAACTGAGGCAGCATTGATTGAGAAGTATATCAAAGGGTTGGTTCCCCAGATTCGGGGAAATGTAACTGCTGCTGAACCCACAACCCTCAAAAGAACCATTCTGTTGACCACCAAGCTTACCGATGAGGCGGTAAGAAGTGGTACATTGATCTCAAAATCTCAGACGGCTGTGGGCCGTAGTGAAGCTGGTACCTCGAACGTTTCTAAAGGTACCAAACGTAAATGGTTTGGCAAGTCCAAGACCAAAGCTCCAGCTGAAACCAGTCAGAACAAACCAACCGTGAAAAACTATGGAGCGGCGGTACCGGAGAGGAAAGTTTACACTGGGCCGGCGCCCAAATGTGATAGGTGTCCCTACCATCACACAGGACCATGTCCTGTTTGTGCAAAATGTAATCGGGTAGGACACTATGCTAAATACTGCAACTTTCCTGCTCGTCAACCGAACCAAGCTCCACGACCCACTGCTCAAACGAACCGGTCATGTTACACTTGTGGAAGCCCTGATCACCTCATGCGTAATTGTCCAACCAATAACACCAATCCAGGGAATCAAGCTAGGGGTAGAGCTTTTCAGATTGGTGCAGCCGAGGCAAGACATGATGCAAACATTGTCACTGGTACGTTCCTTCTCAATAATCTTTATGCATCAGTTTTATTTGACACAGGAGCAGATAAGAGTTTTATTTCTCCTGAATTTGCATCATTACTTTCATTGCCTACGGTAGAACTAGAAACTCCTTATGTCATTGAACTTGCAAACGGCAAGATGATCAAAACTAGCAGTGTTATTCAAGGATGTTCCTTGAATCTGAATGATCACCTTTTCTGTATCGACTTACTTCCTATTGAGCTTGGTAGCTTTGATGTCGTGGTAGGCATGAATTGGCTTTCTGATAACCAAGCGGAAGTTGTATGTCAAACTAAGGTGATCCGTATTCCATTACCTAACGGTAATACACTGGTAGTTCAAGGAGAACGAGCCGGTAGAAAACTTGGTCTCATATCTTGTATGCGGGCTCAGAAATTTTTAAGGAAAGGCTGTTATGCTTTCCTGGCACACGTGACCGAGCACAATTCTTCACCTACACGTATCACTGATATCCCAGTAGTCAAAGATTTTCCTGAAGATATATCAGGATTACCCCCAACAAGACAGGTTGAATTTCGTATTGACTTGATTCCTGGCGCTGCACCTGTTGCTAAAGCCCCGTATCGGCTTGCGCCATCTGAAATGCAAGAACTTTCAGGTCAATTACAGGAACTTCTTGATAAAGGTTTCATTCGACCCAGTTTTTCACCCTGGGGAGCACCAATTCTTTTTGTGAAAAAGAAAGATGGATCATTCAGGATGTGTATCGACTACAGGGAACTCAATAAACTGACAATCAAGAACCGTTATCCATTACCTCGTATTGATGATCTGTTTGATCAGTTGCAAGGTGCTACATATTTCTCAAAAATTGATTTGAGGTCCGGATATCATCTGTTGCGAATTCATGACAATGATGTTCCAAAAACTGCTTTCCGAACCCGGTACGGACATTACGAGTTTTTAGTAATGCCGTTTGGTTTAACCAATGCACCTGCAGTTTTTATGGATCTGATGAACCGAGTATGTAGACCTTATCTGGATAAGTTTGTGATTGTATTTATTGATGATATTCTCATTTATTCCCGGAATCATCAGGAACATGCCCAACATCTGAAACTCATCTTAGAACTTCTAGCACGTGAACAGCTATATGCCAAATTTTCCAAGTGTGAATTTTGGTTACGAGAAGTTCAGTTTCTGGGGCATGTTGTGAATAAGAATGGTATTCAAGTGGATCCCAGTAAGATCAAAGCGGTAGAACAATGGGAGACACCCCGAACCCCGACTGAAATACGTCAATTCTTGGGGTTGGCAGGTTATTATCGTCGATTTATCAAGAACTTTTCAAAAATCGCTCTACCACTTACCACTTTGACTCAGAAGAACCAACCGTTTATATGGGATTCCCAACAGGAGGAGGCTTTCCAACTGTTGAAACATAAACTCTGCAACGCACCTATCTTAGCACTACCGAAAGGTACAGATAACTTCACGGTTTATTGTGATGCTTCCCGTCAGGGACTTGGGTGTGTTTTAATGCAGAACGATAAGGTAATCGCTTACGCTTCTCGGCAGTTGAAAGTACACGAGAAGAACTATACCACTCATGATCTAGAACTTGGTGCAGTTGTGTTTGCACTCAAGATTTGGAGACATTATCTGTACGGAACCAAGTGTATTGTGTACACGGATCACAAAAGTCTCCAACATATTCTAGATCAGAAAATGTTGAACATGCGACAAAGGCGATGGGTTGAACTTTTGAACGATTATGATTGTGAAATCCGTTATCACCCAGGCAAGGCAAATGTTGTGGCCGATGCCTTGAGTCGCAAGGAACGGGTCAAACCCCTACGTGTGAGAGCGTTAGGTTTGACTATCCAAACCAGTCTAATTCCTCAGATTAGAAATGCTCAGCAACAAGCTTTACAAACAACGAATTATCCAGCTGAGAACCTAAGAGGATTAGACAAATTACTCGAAACTAAAGCTGATGGAGTTTTGTATTTCAAGAACAGAATCTGGATTCCTCTATTCGGTAACTCTCGAACAACCATCTTGGATGAGGCGCACAAATCCAGGTATTCTATTCATCCAGGTGCCGATAAAATGTATAAAGATCTTAGAGATTTTTACTGGTGGCCTGGGATGAAGAGAAACGTATTAGAATACGTGGACCGATGTTTAACGTGTCTTAAAGTGAAGGCTGAACATCAACGACCTTCTGGGTTACTCCAACAACCTGAGATTCCCATGTGGAAATGGGATCAGATCTCTATGGATTTCATTACAAAACTACCCAGAACGTCACGTAACCATGACTCGATATGGGTTATCGTTGATCGCCTTACTAAATCTGCGCATTTCTTACCCATCCGAGAAGATTATTCTATGGATCGACTTGCTAAACTCTATGTTAATGAGATTGTATCTCGACATGGAGTACCGATCTCTATCATTTCTGACAGAGATAGTCGATTTATGTCACGATTTTGGCAAACTCTTCAGAATGCTCTGGGCACGCAAATCAATATGAGCACATCCTATCATCCACAAACGGATGGGCAAACGGAGCGAACAAATCAAACGTTAGAAGACATGCTCAGAAGCTGTGTGATTGATTTTGGAGGTAGCTGGGATATTCATCTTCCACTTGTGGAATTCTCGTACAATAACAGCTACCATACCAGCATACAATGCGCTCCATTCGAGGCGCTGTATGGGCGCAAGTGCAGATCTCCTATTTGCTGGTCGGAAATAGGAGAAAATCAAATCATTGGCCCAGAATTCATCCAAGAAACCACTGACAAGATCGCACTGATTCAAGAACGAATTAAAGCTGCTCGCGATCGTCAAAAGAGTTATGCTGATAACCGTCGTAGACCACTAGAATTCCAAGTTGGTGATCGTGTAATGTTGAAAGTATCACCCTGGAAGGGCATTTTCAGATTTGGTAAACGAGGTAAACTCTCACCGAGGTTTGTAGGGCCATTTAAAATTCTTGAACGAATTGGATCTGTAGCCTACAGACTCGAATTACCTCTTGAACTCAGTAACATACATGACGTTTTTCACGTATCAAATCTGAAAAAGTGTTTAAACGATGAATCTTTGATCGTACCTCTCGAAGAACTTCAGATCGATGATAAACTTCAGTTTACCGAAGAACCGGTAGAAGTAATGGATCGAGAAGTTAAGGTACTCAAACGCAGTCGCATACCAATCGTTAAAGTTCGCTGGAACTCTCAACGAGGACCTGAATATACGTGGGAACGTGAAGATCAGATGAAACAGAAATACCCACATCTATTTTCATGATCAATTGTTATCCCGTAAGTCTTTCATTAAATTTCGGGACGAAATTCCTCTAACAGGAGGAGACTGTGGCAGTTGCGTACGAAGAATTCGGCATTTATGACGTAAGCACATTTGGTCGTGCATGAAATCCATGAGGATTTAGTAACTTTTGTTATTGGGGATTGAAAGTATGTGAAAAATGATGAACGTGGGCGAAAACCGCACGCAAAACGGAGTTCGTATGCTCTCGGAATCGCGAAACGAAGTTTAAATCAAAAATGGGATGAAAAACGGGTCAGGCGGTACGCCTGGCGTGGGTGCAACAACCCAGGCGTTACGCCTGGCGACTATGTCGGCTAAAAATCGTTTAAGTCGACCAGAACGTTTCAGAAGCCTCAAAACTTATCCATTTCGACCTTAAACACCCACCAGACGCCATTTCTTCAATCTTAAACCTCCAAACTTCAAATCTAAGGCCCTTGAACATCCGGATCATCCCACGGATCGCATATACAAGTCCTGATCGTTGTTTTACCCGCAGGAATTCGTCAGAACAGGTAACGGTTCGTTTTAACCTTCTAGTTTGATTTTGATTGATTAGATCTTGATTTTGAACGTAATGAGATAGTTAGGATTGTTGATTATTGCCTAGATGATGGCTAGGATTGATTATAAACGAAGAACACGAAGTTCTAACGGTTAAATCCTTGTTTTGATCCGTTGTGATGCCCGGTTTGCATGAAATCATACCTATGATTATAATGGTGTAAACCATTTGATTATGACAATGTAGGTGATTAGTTTGATTAATCTTTGAAATGCAAAGGTTAAATCCAAGTGTTTCAAACTAATCATAATCATTAACATACTCATTGGAATGATTATCTGATGTTTGTGATAACAGTCAGATTAGTATGTTAAATCTGGTTATTTCACCTATTCTGATGCTACATTGTGATATTTCATGATATTTGGGTAATCAATAACAAGGATTAATCATTTCTAAGCCATTAAATCATCTAAAAATTGTCTTAGTATTATAATCAACAATATTAACTATTTGATTAATCCGAGATTATTTAGATTAATCAAGAGAGTCATCAACTTTGTATTAGGAATCTAATGCAATGTAGGTTCCTACATTATCATACATTGTATGATATAATATTAAATTAATTAATTATATAATTAATATCGAGTTGATGATTTATTAAGCAATGTCTTTGACATTGAACGTTCAGAAAGATCTAATCAGTAAACTAGAACATAAATAACTTATTAAATATAATTAAATGCAGAATCATCTCTTTGTTGTTAGATTTGAGAGATTTTGCTACCTTATATCATCAGGTGAGTTTCGTATCACCCCTGTTCTTTTAATGTTTTATAAACATCGGGGTATAACTGCTAAACTTTTCTTGATCATATGATATGTGTCACTGTTATCTGCGTGATTTCATGTGATTAACTGAATTTGTGGATTTCATGGGATTGTTGCCGTTAGTATCTCTATCATGATATCAAAGTCCTCATTCTTGAACTGTATCTAGTGAACCCATGTGTGGCCGAGCAGAAAACATTGATAGTACTATCGGTTGACACCCCATTCACTGGGAGGATTGCATCTCCCCTGGTGTGAATGTTTGTTATCTGTTTCCTGAACTTCTTAATGGTGTGATAGACATTAAGATAATGAGGCAATAAGATATGTACCGACGGGTAATATCGAGAACTGAACATATCGTCCGAAAGGAACTAGATACGGGTCCCATGGTTATCCGGAACTGTGAACATGTATTTGAACTTAACTGTCATATCATATGATTTAACTAAACTGTATGAACTCACCAGCTTTGTGCTGATGTTTTCGAAACTAAAACTTTTGCAGGCAATCAAGGACAACGGTGAGGATGCACTCACAGCACTAGCAACAACTGTAATTAAATAAATTGTAATATGTATAAACTGTAATAATATTTGTAACCACGAACCTTGTAATGTAAGTTTCACTTTTCGTAATCTGTGTGCTATGATGATACCGGATCAAGTAAGTCACCCCTCATGCTCTGAGACATCACCACTATGCTTCCGCTACCCTTTTGATGACATCATTCTCAGGTGACGAGAGGTGGGGGTGTGACACATTATAGCCCAGCGGTATCTTAATGGTGGAGAATGGCTCTGAAACCATAAGGTCCTGGTTTCGAATCCAACAAGAGGGTTTTCTCAAAGTGTTGATTTCCTACTGAACTAATGACTTGGTGGTGGATATGATCACATGGTATCGCTGGTGACACGATGATACTTTAGTGATTAATCAGTGATCCAAATTAGTCGTTTAAAAAATAACTCTTACTTGATCTTAGACATATGGTCATTTACTTCTTGAAACATGTCATCTAATTTTACTTGGATTTACTTGCATGTTCTTGCTACCATTAACTTTGATTTGTTATTGTGAATTTTTTAAGGATCAGTGTAAGGTGTTATATTGTGTTGATTTGTGCTCACATATGATGTATATTGGGAGCTTCCTAGTATTGTATGCTTGTTGATCATTGTGTTTGTATCTCATTATGTGCATTCTATGTTTCTTTTCCACCGTCAACATTGTGTGCAAATGGTTATGTTCTTATCAATTAGTAGTTATTTTTTTGTTCATTGTTGATCAATGCATTTGTCACCAATGACAAGAGGTTTAATTGGAGTACTGGATTATTCATCTTGGTTTGTGCGATTGCATTCAGCTTCCTAGAATAGTTTGTGATGTGTTTGTTTGGTTTTCTTGAGGAATGTGGTGGGCCAAGTAGTTAGTTGGCACTTACAAGGGAGTTTGCACATAGGGGTGTATTCAGCTACCCAGGGGTTGCAATCTATGAATATCATCTGTGAATATAGAGATCCTAGGTGGTAAGTTGTTAGAGTTAGTAGACGTACTTACAAGGCATATAGTACAAGAAGCATGCCTGTAGAGGCTAAGTGGATGTGGAATAGAGGATTAGAGTAGAATGGTTATAGGTTGTGGTACTTAAGAGTGGATGAGATAAAAAAAAAAAAGGATGTGATTTTTAGTTGCTAAAGTTGTAGGATAATTTGGTGGAAGTGAAAAGATACAACAACAAAATCATATTGTTGAGAATGGTGATAGGTAAGGAGATAGTGGCACTTGTTAGTGCTTACGCACCACATGTGGGGTTACGAGAGATTAAAAAGATAAAATTTTGGGATGGTATGGATGAAGTTATAAGGACCATCAAAAGGTACAATAAAATTTATATAGGAGGATACTTTAATGGACACAAAGAAAAGGAGAATAATGGTTTTGCACAAGTGCACATGGATTTCGAATTGGAGAACCGAAATGAGAGTGGAGACGCCCTGTTGGCAGTTAAAACCTCAGGTCAAGTTAATTCGGTCATATAAACCTAACAAATTCCATTTGGGCTTCGGGGCGTTGCCCGAACCCTGCAAGGGGCATTGTCTCCTTGACCCATGTCTGCTAACCAGCTAGCGGGGCCACCCCAGGGGTGGCTCACCTTGAATTCCACTTAGTCCGGCGCTCAGAAGTCTTAAACGAGTGTGTACTCCGCACCTCCAAACTCTTTAATGATGAAGTTTCTTTTAATAGTTGACTTAATATATCGCACTATTATTATGTGATGAACATTACAAGACCCAAACTGTCAACCCGACCCAGAAATTTTATGTTCGGTTCTATCTAATTGAAACGCTTGAAAATATTATCATGTCAGTCATATGATCTTGGTTTTAAAAAGCTAGAGGCGCTATGAGGCGTTTAGACCTCAAATGCCAAGGCATAAGGCATGAGCCATGAGGCGAGAGCCTCACGTACGAGAGGCGTTGCTCTGTATATAACAAAATAAGTTTTATCTATAACTTAAAGATGCATTTGTCTTGTCTTTTTAACATATTGAGCTTTTTTTTATCATGCAAACCATAATGAATCTCTAATCCCATTGGTTGTTCATACATATACCCTCATACATACCCAACTGCTGATCAAATTTGACCCATAAGTTCATAAAGTGCTGCCTCAAGGCTCTAAAGCGTTAACCTACGTGCGCCTCATGCCTCATGCGCGCCTCAGGCGCTATTTTTAAAACCAAGCATATGATACTCCCATATCCTATTGTAATATGAAAATTATCAAGAATGCAGCACCAAGGAAGTCGATTTGTACTTAAAAATGCTAATAGATGAATAATATTAGATCCCTTGATACTTCAACCAAAACCCAAGTCTATGCGAGTTCTTTGTCCAGGGCAGTGACAGAGCTTAAATATTTTGAAAGGGGGCGGAAATTTATGGGACCTAGAATACATGTTAATTTTTTTAAAAGAAGGGGGCGAAACCAATATTTTTAATAAAAAATAACCTTTTGGCCAAAAAATTAACATACAGACAGAAAAAGAGGGGGTGACCTACAAAAGCTTCGTACATGGTCCAGGGTCCATTTTGAACTTTAGCGAACGGTTCATTCAGATTATGCCTAGAAAAATGGGCGGGTTGAGTTGGGTTGAGTAATAGAATAGGTGCAGGTTAGGATGGGTGTGGGTCAAGACGAGTTTTAAGGAAAATCCGTTTAGGTTTAAACGGGTCGTTTTAAAAACAATCAATTTCGCTTAAGTTAAATGAGTTGTAACTAAACAAATAGTTATTTAAATAATTTTTAATGATTTTCTCATTAAATATATTATTGATTATGCTTACCCAATGAAATCAATTATGTTCACATGGTTTTTAAGTTAGCCATCTTGACGACTTGACCCGCTTTGTGTTAAGGTGTTACCCATCTCAACCCATACTATGTCATAATGTTACCTATTTCAACCCAAAATGCATTAATTGTTTACCCAATTCTATCCATTTATCTTGCTATGGGTCAAGATAGTCGGGTATAATTCAGATATATATGTTTCTTCTTGCTTTTTCTTCATGGTTTTCGCTTGTGTTCGGCAAAAATTGCGAGGTCGCATTGTGTTTCAAGAACAAGTTTGGCAGGAGGTTTTTGGTTGTACACATCCACTTGAGGGAGATAAATTTGGTTAGGATCATAATGAAAAAGATTACATGGATTGGCGTTAGGATCACTAGGTTTAAGTTGAGGGTTAAACACCATGTTTGGAGTGCCGAGTGAACATGTTAAACAAGTTGTTTAGATTGAACATATCATGGGATGAAGATTTGATGAGTTGAATTATGAGTTTTGTAATGTTGAAGAGTTAAAGTACAAATTTTGTAATGTTGAAGAGTTGAAGGAAGGTTACAAAAAGAAATCACATTTTTGTTCAGGAATTAAGACTATGTATAAGGTTTTTTATACGTCTCATTTGCGGTGCACACATATAATGTATATGTGTGTGGGCCCTCAAGGGAAAAAATAAAATTGCACTAATTTTAATGTTATTTTACTTATTTTGTGAAAATAACGTTAAAAACGTTGGGATGATTAACTTCAAACGATAACTTTGAGCAGGGGATTCCTTCGAAGCAGTTTCTCTATCCCAACTGAGATAGAGGTTAGGTTTGTTTCCATCCTTTCCTCACAGACCCAACTGAAAAGTGGAAAATGCTAGGTAAGTTTGTTTGTTTTATAAAGTTTTTTTGAAGATTTTTTTATAAATTTTGGATTTACTATTTTAAATGCTTATTTTAACAGCATTTTATGGTTAACTTATTTCACTGGTAAAGAGTAATGCGTTCATCGTAACGCCGAGCCTTACAAACTTTAACATCCCATCACAACATGCTAGTTCTGCCACTATTTGATGTTCAAGAAGCAGATCTACAATGGTCACATCTACACTTCTTGCCATCATTATCTACAAAATGAGTAAAATGATTCCATACAACTGACCTTTTAATATAATATTTTCGGACTCGAAGCCCCCCTTCAAAGAACTGTTGCTTGTGGTAGAACTTTTGCATTCCATTTTTGTTCTTTGGCTCTCATTTTCCGAAGAACTGATTAAGATATCTCACTAAGAAACTGCAGATATGAACACAGATATTACTGGACTTGTAGTGCCCGAGTTCGATATATCTGTAACGTTTCAAGATACGAAAACAAAACTCACTTTGCTTTTCAAAGCAGATGCAGCATTTTGACGTTTAGCTGGATCAACTGATAGAAGGACATCCAGGAGCGACAATGATGCAGGCGGGAAATCTTTGAATGTCTCTGTTAAGCATCTTCTGAACTGGAGTTGGGGTTTGTAAATGGTTTCCAAAGGAAATTTGTATGTTTTCCAATATTCATCAGGTGGCGAGCCACATAATGCATAGATCTTCTCGAGCTGCTCTGCCTACGACAAATGAATCATTTTCAGTCAATCTGCCAGATGCTTATGAAATAAAGCATCGTTCTTTGTCCAAGCACGTTTGCTTTTCAAAGAACTTAGTCGATATGATGGCTTCGACCACACCCATTTACATAAAACAGGTAAAGTGAGGCAAGTGGTGTAAATTTTACCTCTGTGTGACCAGCCAGTATAGGCCTATTGGCCAACAACCCAGCCGAAATGCAGCCTGCACTCCAGAGGTCAACACCAACACCATATTCTGTAGCTCCTAATAGAAGCTCAGGGGCCCGATACCAGTAAGTAGCCACAAAATTGGTCATTGGCTGCTCATGAATAAGGCCATAGAAGGAAGCAGAACCAAAATCAGCAATCTTGAGAACCCCGTTATTGCTAACAAGAAGATCAGATCCTTTGAGATCACGATGCAGCACTTGATGGTCATGGCAGTACTTGAGACCACTGAAAAGCTGATGCATGTAATGCTTGACCTACCATTGTAAAAAATATCTAGCATCTGAGTCTCATAGTGTCAAAAACTAATTTAAAAGAAACATTTTCAGTTAAACTAACTTGTGGCTCAGTAAACTGTGTAGCATTACTTGCAGAGAGTGTAGCCAAATCATGATCCATATATTCAAAAACCAGGTACAAAGTTTGAGACCTCGGCGATGTCACAATGCCTTCCAACTTAATGACATTGGGATGGTCTAAACGGCGTAAAGTTACAATCTCCATAGCCATTGTTTTAATAGTCTCTGGATCAGAATGATCACACTTGATTTTTTTTAATGCAACAACTCTTCCTGTTGGAATGTCCCTGGCTTTGTACACAATACTATGATTTCCTTCTCCAATCTGATCCCAAAATACAAAATTATTAATGTATCGAAGCTTTTATAAAAGAAATGATGACAGAAATCTATCAACAGTACGTGCTTTGCCAAGATTCTTGAATGTATCAATCCTACGAGGTAACCACCCGTTGAGTGCCTCCCCAGAAACAGCTGCAAGCCATGACGGCCAACCGACAGCTGTTAGCTTCTCCAGAAGATCACTGGATGGATTCGTATACCAAGGATTAGGCATGTCACTATTTTCTGTGCAAAACAAACACAACGAGACGGGTGATATCTTATTCTTTCACTTCCTTAATCATAGACATATAGGCTAAACAGTGTTAATATTTCTGCTTTTTATTGAAATTAAACATTATTGACATAAGGCTACAATACATCCATGGCATTCGGATATTATCCTGTTATTATAAGTAAATTAACCAGTTTGGATCTTGTCTTTTCAATTCTGATAATAAAAACAAAATGTAAAAACATCCATTTGCATATGAAAATACATGGACTCAAAGTCTCAAAGAGAGTATGGAGCAATTCAGATATGACTAAATGCAATTGAAGATTCATGATTTGTAGGCAATGAGGCAGACAGACAAACAAACATACCCAGTAACTTCCCACTATTCAATTGCGACAGGGAGTGAGACAATGGCAAACCAGCCCTTATCATAACGGATTAAAGAGGCTACTTCTGAAGAGGCTTCTGGCTCAGAGATGCCTATTTATCTATTATTATGATGTTTCTTTTTTTTATATACAAGCAAATTTATAAGCATATAAACAAACAAACAAAAAACATGTAACAAATAGAATACATATCATATCAAATACACATTATATTTAAGATTAGTTCCACACTTCCACCTAATTCTAAGTTCATTTTTACAGCTAGAAATCTCTAACTTTTAGCCTCTAAAAATCTAAAAATCTCTAACCTTTATCCTTCTTCTAGTATAAACCTTGGTATATAACACATACAAATACAACTAATAAGGTAAGAACAAGTATAATATAGAAGTTTGAATTTACCAAAGTTGTTCTGTTCAGGGGAAAAGAAATACTTCTGCAACTTCCTACCAAATGAGATTATACCCTTTTCTGGAAAGGAGTTATCAGTCCTCTCATGTAAGGCCAATATAGATTCAAGACCAAACACAACCTCAGCCATTGTTATACGAAGCTTTAGACGAGTATGCAAACAACCATCAACTAATTTTGCATAATCATTCAAGCATTTAACTGAAACCTGCCCCTTCAAAAATGGGTCAATGATCTCTTTCAATTTCCCTTCTCTCAGATAGTCTTGTGCCCATCCAACCAATCCCCATTGTTCCTCATCAATACTCCGATCCACCGCTCGTTTCCTGCATATCACTTCCAACAGAATCACCCCAAAGGAAAACACATCAGACTTCCTAGTTAGTTTGCCTGTTGAGAAATATTCAGGATCAAAATACCCAAATGTGCCTTTGATGAGAGTATTCACATAGGTTGATGGCTTATCTGTGGGGTTTATTTTAGACAACCCAAAGTCTGAAATCTTGGCTGCCCAGTTGTTATCTAACAAGATATTTGAACTCTTAACATCACGATGTATGATCCCTTGGTCAGTGCCAGTCCCGGTGTGGAGGTAATGTAACCCTCGTGCAGCACCTATACAGATCTTGAGCCTTTGTGAAAAAGATAAAGGCGTATGTAGCTTGTGCAAATGGTCTTCAAGGGTTCCATTGGGCATGTATTCGTAAACAAGGATCATCTCTTCGTTTTCATTGCAATAACCAATTAACGACACTAGGTTACAGTGTCGCAACATCGATAGCATCTCAATTTCAGCCCAGAATTCTGTGGCCCCCTGAGCTGAACTCGAATCCAACCGCTTAATCGCCACAACAGGTTTTGTTCCAATTTTGATTTTGCCTTTGTAGACTTTGCCAAACCCACCTTCTCCGATGAGCAAGCTTTCGTTGAAGTATTGGGTTGCTCTTTGAATCTCTGAAATTGGAAAGTGGTGACAACCTAGTCCCGTTGGAAACGATGATGCAGTTTCTTCGGTAGATACAGGTAACATGATTTGGGAACTACTGAAGCAGAGATCCAATTTTCCAATATTTTCTGGGTATCTAGCCCCCTTTCACCAGCAATTGCTCCCTGACAAACGGAGACTTTTTAGGGGGCAAATAGGGAGATACCCGAGTGGATCAACAGACACCAGCAATACGACCCGTAAAGCCCTTTACGGGTCGTATTGAAAAAGAATATTCTGACAAAAGCTGACACGTCAAATCATAGGGCTGACGTCGGCTGACACGCAGTACATACGGCCCGTAAAGGGCTTTACGGGTCGTATTGGACACCAATAATTTGAACTTTTGAATGGACGTAATAGCTATGTGCGGAAATAATTGCCTTTATATGTTGCATCTGTACGCAAGTTTTATGAAATGTGAGCTGTGTATTTCTTTATTACTTCGGTAAATATTTGCGTGTTTGTAATTTCGAAATCGTAAAGGTTTTCGATGGGAGGCAACAACGTCGATGGGAGGCAACAACTTCGGTGATGAATATATGTGTGTCTATGAAACTGATCAGGTAATAAACTTATTCGTTCAACGGTTGTTAGTTTATAAAATCTTATACATTTGTTCTTTTCAGGTGTTTGCCGGTGTTGATGAACTGGTTGATTGGGCGATTGCTAGAGGGCGTGAAAATGGTTATGTGCTAGTTAGACGACGAAGCAAAACCAATGCAACCGGTGTAGTGATAAAGGTGTGGCTTAAATGCGATCGCGGTGGCGTGTATCAGGGTGAACCAAAAGCTAGACGTACTGGTTCGAAGAAGATTGGGTGTGAATTTGAGCTAATTGGTAAATACGAGAGAAGTTGTGGTGGTTGGAAGTTGTGTGTGGTGAATAATGAACAGAACCACCTAGGGGCTGAACAACTACGCGGTCATCCATATGCGATGAGATTAAATGAAAATAAAACCCGTCTAGTTGAGCAACTGTCAAACCAAAACATGTTGCCCCGTGATATACTTGCAGCTGTAAAGGACCAAAACCCCGATAATGTTTCCAACCTTAGAAATATTTACAATGCGCGACGGAAGTTACGTGTTGGACAAAACACGGGGGAAACTCCAATTCAGGTTCTTTTTAGCACATTGCAAAGAAATAATTTTATTTACCAAACGCAAGACGATGCGTCGTTAGATGTCGTGGAACAGATTTTTTTTATCCACCAGACATCTTATAATATTTGGCGCGCATTTCCTCATGTCTTGTTAATTGACACAACTTATAAAACGAACAAATACAACATGCCATTTGTTCAAATAGTTGGTGTCACATCAACACACAAGACGTTTAGTGTTGCACATGCGTTTATAAGTAAGGAACGTGAAGAGAATTTTGTCTGGGTGTTACAAAACCTAAAAGATACACTTCAACAGTGTATGGAACCACGGGTTATTGTAACCGATAGAGAATTGGCTCTTGTAAACGCATGCAGAAGAATATTTCCTAGTGCTGCCCAATTACTATGCAGGTGGCACATTTTTGAAAACATATCCAAACACTGCAGGCCTAGTTTTTCGCAATCAGACTGGCAAAAGTTTGGATATATGTGGTCGGTTGTGATAGACTCTGCAACTCCCGATATCTACGAGTATTATTATTATTATTATTATTATTATTATTATTATTATTATTATTATTATTATTTATTTATTATTATTATTATTATTATTTATTATTATTATTGTTAATGATTATTATTGTTATTATTATTTATCTAATTTTGCAGATTATGCCTCCGCGTAGACGACGTCGTGAGCCGTCGACTTCTAATTCATCTGAGGAGGACCCGGATATGATACTGGATCCCCATATGTTGCTGCAGTTCCAGCCGGGCACTGAGGCGCACACGCGCCTCAAACGCTTCATTGGGATGGAGATCGTCGAGCCGCGGACGATAGATTGGAGTATTTTAGCCACGCTTGGCGCGACTGAGCGCGCCACAGCGATTATCGGAGCGTCGGGTCCGTGGCGACGCATGATGGAGATGGGCGGCCTCCCGACGTACCGAGAGATCGTTCTCGAGTTCCTATCCACATTCGAGTTCCATCCACCGCAGGCAGGTGGCATGGAGGCTCTTGATCAGCTGCATGCTATCACGTTCACTTTATGTGGACAGGATGTTCAGATGTCCCTCACTCAGTGGGGGATTGCTACGGGGTTTTATACCCGGGATGAGGTTACTACACCTCTATTTGTAGATGCCGCATTAGAGGAGGACGACGCCGTCCTCGTAGACTGGTGGTCGGTGATTGGTGACGAGCCTTTCGTTAACAAGGCTCGTGCCAGTAGCATTCGTGATCCGCTGCACCGATACCTACATCGGTGCATCGCCTGCACCATCACCGGCCGCCGATTGAGCCGGGAGTGGGTCACACAGAAGGACCTATTCTTCATGTATTGCCTTATCACTGGGCGTAGCTGCAACCTTGCATGGTTGCCAGCTGATTATTTTGTTGGCTTTATTAGCCGTAAGGCTACTGGAGCTATTACGTGTGGCTCTTTTATCACACGTATAGCTCGACGTATCGGTCGTTTTTCGGCCGATATTAGAGATAGCATGACTGTGACTTACCCCTCGACACTGCTGGGGCGTAACACGGTCATGCTAATGGGTATAGCGGCCGACTTACCCCGTGTGGGTCTGCGATGGTCGCTGGATCGGCGCACAGAGTGGGTGCCGCCAGTCCCAGCTCCACAGCAGCAGCCGGGGGCACAGCCGCACGTACAGGAGCCCCCAGCAGACCAGGATCCAGCAGACGCGCCACCGCCACCGCCACCGCCACCAGCACATCATGTCGTTGTTCGTCAGCCACGACTACATCCGGCTGACGCGGCGATCTTACGCGACCTTATTGGAAGCGTACGCGACCTTTCTGGACGCGTTGATCGCTTGGAGGAGATGATGCGGTGGATGACGGAGCGTATGGCGGCATCTGCTGGCATGGATGCTCCCGTCTTTCCAGGACCGGGACATCATCAGGATCCTGGTGGTCATGCTTAGTTATTTTTTTTGTGTATTTTGTCTTTTCTTTTTTGGATTTTGATGTATGGACACTACTTTAGCATTCGATGTATGTATTTTTATTTTGTATATATGTTGTATATGGCGTGATTGTTTGTTTTATCTTTTATTATATAATTAAAAAATGTGCGTGATTGTGAAATTAATAATAGATAGTTAACAATTTTTCTTAAAACCGTTTAACGTAATTTAGATTCTGATAACTATTGTTTTAAAATCATTAAACACGATTACGTTAAAATAATTTTCAAACAAAACATTTAAATTTACGAAAATCATAACTAATTATGTTAAAAAAATTGTTATTTATATTTAAACGTCACGATGTTAAAATATTTTTCAAACAAAACAAATAGGCAAAATAAATAAATAATAACGTTAAAATACTTATTATTTTACAACAAAACGATTAAAAATGGTTGCGTTTTTTTTCGAACAATTAAACGATGTTATAAGTTACTTAAACACGTACCGTACGTGTTGCATTTAACAAATACCGGATTTCAAAACAAAGTACGATTATACGCTATTATAAACATATATTATTTATAACTTAAAAATTAAATAACTAGACGATATGATATAACAATTAACGTTAAACGCGTACGTATACCGGAATTCAAACAACGTGCGGGTTTTATAAAACGTATATAATAATATATATATCATATATTTAATATATAACGTTAAAAATGTACGTATAGAGATTAAATATAATTACGTTAAAATATATGTTTTAACCATTTAAAACAGTTAGACAATTACAATGTTACAAATAAGTTAAACACGTACGTATATCGGGTGGAAAAACAAAACTTATAAATTTTCAGGTTTAAAAACGAGTCGTATAGGCCTTTACGGCTCGTATCCTGTTTTCACCCGCCAGACATCTCACTGACATTTTCTGACACACTTTGACCTCTTTACGGCCCGTAAAGCCCTTTACGGCTCGTATAGATGAGGGTAGGTGTTGACTGATCCTTAGGGGGTGTCCAAATAACGGGCCCCCTTTTTAATCATCGTTTTATAGAGTGCCAGGGTGTGCAAAATCCACCGAAACCGATGTTTCGGTTAATGGAATTTTGGCAACAAAAACCAAAACCGAGCACCGGTTTCGGTTATTATGGTTATAAAGGTCGGTTTCGGTTATTTTCGTGGTGATTATTTTGAAGCTGTAAATTTGGTTATCGAAATCGTTTTGTATGTTTTGAAGTGTTTTGAATATATTTCAAGCATACACATACATGAAAATTACATCAGATGTATGAAAAATACATGAAAATAGGCTCAAAGACATGAAAATGTGATTTAAATACATGAAAAACAAAAAATACATGAAAATATATATATATCGGTTCGGTTTAGGTTATTTCGGTTATTGGAGTTGGGTAAACCGTAGCTGAATGTTTCGGTTATTGCCCTATATTAACCGTAACAAACCGGTTAAGTCGGTTTCGGTTATTTTTGGTACGGTTTCGGTTTTTTTTGGTAATCGGTTTGGTATGCTCACCCTAATAGAGTGTGACATAGATATAGATGATTTGACAAAGTTATAAGCTTTTTTACAATTTTACAAGGTTATTGGTAGTGGTACACCAGTCTACAAATAATACAATCTTTTTGTACTTTTTAGTATCTATCTATACTAATAAATAAAGGTTTTTAGTGCAACATGGCATGTTTTTAAAGCTTCTCAACATTTATTTCTCTCATCTCTCTCTTATTAAATATCTAATATTAAATATATTTTTAATATATTTTTAATATATTTTTAAATATTATAAAATTTTCAAAAACAATTATTTGAAACACAAATTTTAAAGAAAAACAAACTATATAAAAAAAGTTAGTGTTTAAAGAAATAATATTATTATTTTAATACTTAAATATTAAATCTTATGAAATTGTAATCACATTTTATATTAAAAAACATATTATTTTTTTCTATTTTTCATTCATAATTATTTGTTATATTTCTTTATGTAATTCGTGTAATACAGGTATACTAACCTAGTTAAAAATATATATATAAGTGAAAGTTATGTTTGTATGATTGTGATTGATTTAATCTAAGTATAATGTATAAAAGATGAGATGATGTATAAATAATGATGTACCAGTCGAACTATTGTCATTATAAAAATATATATTTCCAAGATGAGTAATTAATTTTTATTTTGACACCTATGTTTCAAAACGTGCCTGATGAGTCCTAGAAGTGGGCAAAAAACCCCGAACCAAAACCGGTTGCGAAAAAAACCCGGTTTGTCCAGCTCTACTGATAACAAGCAGCCATATTATTAACATCCAGCTGGAAACTAGTGGGTTGACTGCAATGTATGATGGGGTGACCCGTTTGAGATCAACATGGCCCAAATCAACCCTTCATAACTAATGGGGCAACATGATCACCTCATCACCTCAACACCAAAGCTCGAAAATAAACTTAGCTGCATTTATTTATTTTTTTTCTCATAGGATGTATAAAATACGTCTTTCTATGTTATAGCATGTCACACCCCGAGCCGGCGGGCTGGATCGAATTTCCCATCGGGCGGAAGGTTCTCGGGGCGCGATATCGTGTGATAATCGAAATGATCAGATTGTTTACATGGCACATGATATGTAATGAGAAATGCTGACATGACATTGATATAGAATTACAAAGTTAAATTACACAATTCATGTTTGTAATTTAATTACGTAAATCTACCCAAAAAGAATCATTGAGTTTCTATCTTGTATCTGCAAAAGATTTACAAAAGATGTTTCACAGATATGTCATTCAAAATATGCACAATACAAAAGTATAATAGGTCTTCAATATAGTCCACTAGCTTAAGCCCTGATGATTGGTGACTAAACATGTTCATCACCTGAGAAAACATGCATTTAAAACAACACAACACTAGGTTGGTGAGTTCCTAAGTTTGGTAAATAAAAACGATTGAAATTTGTTATTCATAATTTATAGTGTTACACACAAGTCTTGATTAATTTGCTTTGCCTTATCTCACATCAATGTCCTCTCCATAATTACACCTACAGATAGCATATCGGCTAATTAAGCATGCTTATATATAGGGCATACGTATCACGAATGAAGTCGCCAGCCCACCACACACTTAACTGAACTCCATGCCACCTGTATTGCAACTATGGATACCCATTCCTAACTCACACATGTTAGCCCCCAATTGATTTTCAACCTGGTATTCCCCGACATTTTAGAATAGAGACTTAATTGTCTCTAATAGCTATTCCTTACAGAATAGCCCGACCTGTAAGATATCCCCACCGATACCTATAAGAGTGAGACTTAATAGTCTCAGTGACTGTCATTACCGACCATCCCGAAGTGTAAGATATCCTCAGCGATACCTAGAGTGAGACTTAATAGTCCATGTGACTGTCATTACTGACTAGCCGGAGTGTAAGACATCACGTGGTATTATTACTGTGATGTCATCCTTGATATCTCTAGTATGTGTCTCACTTGTTGTGTTATTGTCATATGTTCCCAATGTTATGTACTCTCAATGACTTTATCAAAGTGTTATAAGAACCTGTCTTAATACACATTGTTAGTAAATGTGGTGAATGATGTCATCATGAAATTATGTTATCATGAATATCATTCTTGTTATCTCTTTTAATTGTCTCAGCGTTGTCTCATTGTCATCTCAGTGTTAATAACAAAGTGTTATAAGATCAAATCTTATTACACTTATGTTATTTCAATGTTTAGATGATTTCATGAATTTATGTTATCATGAAACATCCTTGATTTGTCATTGTTGATATTGCACACACAAGCATACACATTGATATGATAAGCGTATGATAATAAGGATAGAATCTTTATTATCTAAATCACATGATAATTGAATTAATGTACTAATACTTTTAATAAACGAAAGAGTTAGCATGTTTCTCAGCCCCGCATTTATAATCAAAAGATTAGAAAAGGAGCATATGAACTCACCTAGTACTTGTAGTGGTTGACTAAGAAATCAAGAATGCACGCGCTCACTTGTTGTTGTAAGGATATTGTACTCAAAGTCCTGTGTTGGATTCAATGTTGTTTACAACTTATAAGTGATTATTTCGATGTTAACCCTAAAGTTGGTTAACCTTCATAAGTCTTTGTTGTGTATTTGTCCCTAGTTCACTTTGTATCACAACATACTAACACTTAATCAATTATGTTAAGCTTAGTATATTATCATATTTCTTGTTTAAATGTTTTAAACTTGACTTAAACCTTAACATGTTACATAGGTTTTGAACTCATAATATGTTCTAAGTATAAACTTAGGTTTATTAGTTAAAACACGATTATTACCTTTTTATTGACTTAAAATGGTTATTACCACTAAAATGTGTTAACATAAGTAAGTTGTTATAAAACTTAATCATTTAATATGTTACCAAAGAGTTTAGAAAAAGATTATGTCACAACTTGTTTAGAAATTTAGTAACCACCCTTGTGAAAACCCTTATACTTCCCTTGAATAATATGTAGTTTATTTACATTATTTGATTATGATTTAAACCATATGTTATAGTGAAAACACTTGTATTAATTTCACTTATGTTTTAAATGAATTTTAGACAATATCGATGGTTCCAAAAGAATAATATCGATGGATATGGTCCTCAACCGGTTACACCAAAACCCTAATCAACCCCCATTGACCCTAGTATGTTCCCATCGATATTGTGAGTTCATATATGATTCAATTTGCTTAGTTTTTAGTTCAGTATGCTTGGAGGGTCGCAAGGTGTTACTATCGACAGAGTTCTAAGTCCACACCACCATCGAAGTTATTAGTATAACCAAGTTGTCCCAGCTTCACAATATCGACAGGTACTTAGCTTCGATGCCCTGACCAATCTCGAAGATAATATCGATGGGAATTGAATGCAGAGTACTTGGATCAGTCGATATTAGCAATATCGACCAAGATCTAGTCGATTCTAGCACCGGCCGAACTTGATAATCTCGATGAACTCAAGTCCAGCTTCTGTTCATCGATACTAAGCCTGCCATCGGTTCTTCCATCAATAGTATGTATCTCATATGTCGATACTATTACCCAAAGTTCCAGACCTTTATTTTAATGTTTTCCAAGATAGGGAAAACCAATTTCATACCAATCTAACATGATTTGATGGACCAAAATCGAGGCCAGAGTTCAGTTGGCCGGTTTTCACTAAAACCTAGAAAACCGAAACTTGGAGCTGCAATTTACCTAGTTTCACGTTGATGTAAGGCCCGATCCTCTATACTTTTGGATTGTACACGTTGATACCTTCGATTTGATACCAAATTCGAAGGATTCGGTTGAGAAATGAAGATTTTGGAGCTCAAAATCTAGTGAGATGTTCTAGAGAGAGAATGACCCGGAAGAGAGAGAGTGTGAGATGTGGTGGTTGTGAATTTAATGTGAGAATTTAATTTGTTTTAAGGTTTATATACCCGGGTTCATTTCGAGTTCGTTTGATTGCTCGGTTTTAAGTAAACGTTACGTATACGTTACGTAACGCGTATTTTTCGTTCTTTTAATAAAAGTAGTTTTATTTAATTCTTTTTAAGGTGGTTATTCCTAGTAAATATTTTAAATTTATTTTTCTTATTTCATTGTTTCGAAACCGTTTATTTTTACCGTTTCGTCAGATCGTTTCACATTCGCACGTATTCGTTCGAATCGTCACCCAAACGAACACGACGAGGGCTTTACTTTCTGATTTTGTATTCTACTTTCCAGATATCATTCAGAACATTCAAACCACAGATATGTTTGTGTGAATCGTAACCCACGCAAACACCCTGTCTATTTAAGATTCGCAAACGATACTGAATTATTGTTTTGAATTAGACATTCTAACTGACGGACTCAACTAAACTGAACTATTTTCACATTGTTATGAATGATTTCACACTGTTTTCCCACTGAATTTCGGCCATCTGATTCATGTTATTTTTGGATATCAGATCGCAACCAATTTGTATTTGTCATTTGTTTTCACAATTGTTATTTCTCATGTGTTGTATATTCATATTCCAAATTTTCATTGAAATACATACAACTGTTAATTTTTTTCATATAATTGTTGTCACACAACTATTTAACACATAGTATTTACACATAGTTATAGGTGTAAGTACACATACCGTACGGATTGCCGGATGATCTGGTAGTAGTTGTCACATAACATTCAAAGCTTATACACTTTTGCTATTGTGACACCCCGCAAAAATCCAGGTCAGCATCACATTAAATTAAATATTATTTTAAATGTTAAATTATACGTGACACTTAATTTAGATTAAATTAGTGAGACATGTGTCACAATAGTCCAAACACAGACAATTCGAACAGTAATTCGAGGAATTACCGAAATCGCACACATGTGTCTTGAACTCACGAACGTTGGTGAAATAATGAACAAGGAAATCAAATGTGTGAACACGACTAATACGCAGGCACATGACAAACTAAATTAAGACGTATGTCGAAAAACGATAAACAGTAAACGTAAATCAAACGAAAAACAAACCAAACAAGTGAAATTAGGCAAATGGGTCTGCCCGAGACCCATCGCAGTATGCGACCAGCCTCGGCGAAAACCCTCGCGGAACGCGATGGGTTGGGCGAGAGAATTTGAACTCAGCTCAAACACCTCGCATTAGAATAAATTATATGATTAAGGTTATACGATCCAAATAGTTAGTCAAGATATGATGTAACTTAGTTTATCTACATGAAATAAACAAAACGAGTGAAATCAAAATTTACAAACAATACTCTCATTTAAAGTTACAGGAAATCGAATATTCAAAACCTAATCGTAAAATAGCCAAAGAATTTTGTTCATCCCCAGGAGGGTTGTTAGATATGGTTGGAAAGAGCTTGGAAAACCGTGAATGTGCGAAAACGACACGCAAAAAGGAGTTTATATACTCCCGTAAACGCGAAAACAAGTTTCTAGAACGTCGCCGCATGGAGACACGTGTCATGGAGGCTTGCCATGTGTCCATGGAGGCTTGCCACATGTCCTACAGCTTTGACACATGCCCGGCGAGGTGTTGCAATGCGGATTTCTCGATTTACGAGCCAATTCCTATAAATAGTCGTCATAATTCATTTTCTTACGTTTGTCAAACTTGAATATCATGTCACCTACAACTCTAAACCCTCATTAAACTTATACAAGTATGTGAGAGATCTTGGAAAGTGTTTAGGAGTGTTCGGATCGCATAACCAGTTGTTGTTAAAACGAAAATAGTTACACATACTAGTCAGGATTACAACAAATTTAAGGTAAGTTCTATGTGCCCATTTTAAATGTTTTAATTTACATTTTGGGCTGATATGATGTCATAGTTATACTTTAAATAATGCTTTATGTTGGGATGATTCCTGTTTGATTATTATATGTATGAAATGTTAAGTCAGAATGCTGCTCGTTTTTTCTATATGTATTATGTTAAGTAACAAAATGGGCAATCCGATGTATTGATGAAATAAATAGTGATCTAAACTCTAAAAACTAACGAGGGCATGATCGTGGTATGTTGAAAGGGTGGTGGGCTGGAGGCTGGGCTTTATGCCCTACGTATTCCCTATACATGAACTTCCTTTGTCATGTTGGGAAAGTGTCGATGCATAGGTTTAAGGTAGAGATCGATTATGAAAGTAATAAAGAAAGGTGTTATGATAAATAAAGTTTTGATTGGTCTAAAAACCTTGGGGAACTAAAAAGGGCAAAATCGTGGTACATCGAAGCAGTGGTGGGTTGGTGGCTGGGCATTATGCCCTACATATACCCTATATATAAACTAGCTTTGGTATGCCAAGAAAGTGTCAATGTATAGATCCAATGATATAGATAGTTTGTGGAAGCGTGTTTATGAAATGATTTTATAAAAATGTTTTGAAAGCACATTAGGGTAAATTATGTTTAAAGTACCTTCGAGTGAAAGATACTTTTTGGATCATTGTATCCATTGGATAAAGAATAACTTTTTTAAAGAATTTTGCATTGTGATGCTAAAGGAAAAAAAATAAAGTGCAAATGTGTTAAAATGTTTTCAGGTCATTATGGTTGAAAAGATAAAGTTATAATTTTGAAAAAGAAAATCCAAGGTTTATAAATGCAATGGGCTCTAAATTGCCTAACGTATACTGTCGGCCATGCCCTTATGGGATGGTTGAGATATGGGGTAGGTGACGGCCTACCAAAGATTCTACAACGTAGAGTGTTAAGTGATGACGATCACTTAGGGTGACGACTGTCACACCCCGAGCCGACGGGCTGGATCGACTTTCCCGTCGGGCAAAAGGTTCTCGGTGTGCGATATCTTTGTGATAATCAACATGATCAGATTGTTTACAATGCACATGATATATAATGAGAAATGCTAAATGACATTGATATAGAATTACAAAGTTAAATTACATTGTCATGTTCATAATTTAACTAAGTAAATCTACCCAAAGGAATCAATGAGTTTTCTATCTTGTATCTGCACAAGATTTACAAAAGTGATTCACCAAAATATGTCAAGTTAGAGTCGAAAAGAGGATTCCTCACTTCTTTCTCTCATATGCGCTCCAGCCACACCTTCGGCCGCCGTTCACCGGGGCTTCAGTCGCTGGATCCCCTTTTTTATTTAATAACATTTAATAACACGTCGTAATACGAAAAGTTTGAGAGTAAGCATTACACAACCTCCAATCGAAAGTTATGCACACAAAATGTAGCTAGGTCCACTATAAAAGTCCACTAGCTAATGCATCCTGAGTCTGGTGACTAAACATGTTCGTCACCTGAGAAAACATGCATTTAAACAAGTCAACACTGGTTGGTGAGTTCATAAGTTTAGTAATTGAAAACAATTGATTTATTGTCATTCACAATCACAATGTTACACACAAGTGTTATTGATAATTGTCTCATTTGTCTCACACAATGTCCTCTCCATAGTTATACTTACAAATAGTGTTTCACCCAAATCAAGCATGCTTATATATAGGGCTTACGTAGGGGAACAAGCCCCAGCCGACATCCCACCACATACTTAACAGAATTCAACACCACTTGCAATACAACTATGGATAACCATTTATATCTCACATGTGTTCACCCCATTTGATATTCACCCATAAATTGTGTTCATCACCCGTAGTGTTATATGTATAGAATAAAAGAGTATGAGGGAAGTAAGTTATCAAAACCAAAGTGATGATAAACTCTCAGTGTTTTAAGGAAAATAGATTTAATAAATCTTATCCTTATATAGGGCATATGTAAGGGAACTAAGCCCTAGACAACATCCCACCACATCACTACTAGAACTCCACATTACTTGCAATACAACTATTGATTTCCATTCCCATTCCACATGTTCATCTCGTTATTGATCACCTGTTATCTCATGTATAGAATAATATAATAATAAAGGTTTAGTTATCAAACCGAAGTATTGATAACCCTTTTATGCGTTAAGGATATTAGATTTATCAAATCTGATCCTTGTATTATTCTGTTACTTGTGGGGTTAACGGTTAGTCATTTTTAAATATTAATAGTGTTAGTTAACCAACTGTAATTTGTTCTCAACTTATAGTGCATAGAGCCTAAAAGGAATCCATTGAAATCCTCACGTAATCAGATTTCAATGCATCTGATTTACCTCTACCACTTTGTGTTCCCATAGACCTCATCGAAACAGTTTCTAGTAATATGACATGAGAATATAAATTACTCAGTCTACTAGACAACAAGAAACGATGGATTAATTACTTATCACTGCAGATTAATATCACCATGTGTCGCTTTCCAGAACCTGACTTGAAGTCGCCCTGTCACCGGTCATACGTTACCGGCCAGTGAAACAATACGATCAACATACTAGCCCTACAAGCTAGAGTTTTGTCAAACCTATGGTACCACTATGCTATAGTCGGTTTAGTCACGTCAAACTCACTGGTCAGCGAATTAAAGGGTCTTACATGCTCAACTTGTATAAATGGCACATGATTGAAGTGATATAATACAACAGGTCAATAGTAACTAATTGTAATTGTGTTCATCCGTGTTATTGTTCTCAATGTCATATGTTCTCTGTGTTATTAACAAAGTTAAATAAGAACTTGTCTTATTACATTATGTTAATTATTTGAGTGAATGATGTTGTGATCATGAAGTTACATTATCACGATTATCATTCTCTGTTCCATGTTCTCCTGTAATATGTGTTGAGTTGTAAAGCTAAGTGTTAAAAGGACTTGTCCTATTACACTTACTTAACTCTTGTGTTGAATGTTATTACAAAGATACATAGTATCTTTATAACATTCATATGTTTACCTGTGATTATTCCAATGTTTGTTTATGTAAGAATAACTAAGTGTTATAAGATAAAATCTTACAACTATGTTATTCTAATGTGTTGATGAACTAATAAGATATATTATCTTGTTCATCTGATTATTCCTGTCATATCATGATCATACAAGCATGCATACAAAGATAAGTGATAATAAGCAATTTGCATTATCTAAAATCAATGTAATAGCAATATGTTAAGCAAAACTTTTAAATAGATAAAAGTAAAGCATGTTTCTCAACCCCGTGAGTTTAAAATCGGTTAAGATTAAAGAAAATGGGCATATGAACTCACCTTGTTGTGGTAGGGTTGACTTAGCTTAAATAAAGAATGCACGCGCTCTTGTTTGTACTTGAATTTGTTTCACGATCCTGTATTGAATTCACATTGTATGTAACTTATAAGTGTTGAGTGTAATTGTTTCATGTGCGCGTATGTGTGTTATCCTTAACTTGGTCATCATCCTTGGTCTCGATCTTCATTCAGCCTTGCGTAGTTGTTGTGTATTTGTCAACACTTATCCCACTAGGTCTAATTTATCTTGTTTAATCATTGATCTTAAATTTCCATTTAATTCACTATAATGATCAAATAATTGCCAAGTATAAACTTAGATTTGTATATCAAATGTTTCAACCTTTTGTCCACCGATTACACCTTTAGTCACATAATCATGTTAGAAATTTTTGTAGTATGGTATTACTTAAACCATGTTTATTATTCTTTACCCCTTTGCTTCCTTATGTTAATGAAAATTAGACCTTGTGGGCTTCATGTTGGACAAAGTATATGCATATGGGCCGAACTAAGTCAAATGAGCCTTATAGGCGTTGTGGGTCGGTCCAATTGTGATTGGGCCGTAGGATTGGGCTACATAGAGGGGTTGAGCAATTTCACATGGGTCGAATACATTGGGTTAACCAATCATGGGCCGAGATGTAGGTAGATGGGCCGTAGGTGTGTATGTGGGCCATCTATTGGGCCAGTAGACTCTTACAGATCACAAATGGTTAGTGGGCCGGCAACTAGGCTTGATCACATGAGGCGGTCGGTTTTAATAGAATTTCAGCTAAATAGATCCCCATGGCAGCGAACCTTTCGACTCAAGTGACCAAGGTTCGGCCCTGCCATTCCATTAGCGAACCTAAAGGTTCGTGGTTTATAAGATGATCCGGCAAGGTTCGTAGCTATGGAGAGCTTCGTTCAAGAAATTTCTCTATCATGCATGTTCGGTGAGTTGTAGGGTTCGGCCAAGGCATGCAGTGAAGGTTCGGCACAAGACGTGAGGGTTCGGTGTTTCCACAAGGTTCGGGAAAACCATGCAGGTTCGTCTGCATGCTGATGGTTCGCTAGACATGGGCTTGACAAGAAAAGGTTCGGGACTCATGTGGGTTCGTTGATGCTTCAGGGTTCGTCCACATGGGAGCTTCGGCTAGGGTTCGGTTGTATTGAAAATGGTTCGTGTAACAACAGTGCCGAAATCGGTGCCGGAACAGTGATCGCAACAGTAGCATGAACAGTAAACAGACACCAACTATACATATTCCATTTTATTTCATGTTCATATTGATAGTCAAAGTCATTTCATGTTATCAAACAGCAGACTCATAAACATTTAGCAGAAACTAAGTACAGAACAATGGTTCTTGAGTCAGATAATTATCTGGCAACACTGAACCATCATGTGTTTATTTGTTAGGATCTATTAGGATAGCACGTATGCGAGGCTAATCAAAACAATACAATAACAGTTGTTGTTACGGAATGTTAAACCGACGGACTGTTCGTATAGGTGACGATCTGTACGAATGGATCTGACAGTTTAATGATCTGAAACGATGATTGTAAATTAGACAACAAAATCAGAAAGTGAAACGTACGATCGTGTTCGTACAGTTAGCGCTCTGTACGAAGACGCGCGTAAGTGACGTTTTCTGACGAAACGAAAGACGACTCGATCGATAATAAATATAAGGAAATAAAATATTTCCTGTTTTACAATTTTGAAACTCATCATAAATAAATTAAAGCAAAACTATTTTAAATTTATACGCGTAAACCATAACACGCGAATAATTAATAAAACGCGTAATATTTACGAGTTTCGATAAATAAATTAGGAAAATATTATTTATCGTCATTACTAGAAATAACCACTTCTCCAACACATAAAATATAACCTTTTATTTAAATTTCGTAATTTCACGCGTTACGATCCGGAAACGCGTCGGAGACGAAAACCGAGCAACCGAAACGAACCCGAATACCCTCGGGGTATATAAACGTTGAAAGAACACCTTTCTTTCATTTTTACACATTCTACTCTCTCTCTAGCTCACTCTCCCGTTTTCTCTCTCTCTCTCTAAAATATCATCTTCAATCTTCAAGATCTCACTCGTTTGGAGATGAAATCGGGTGTTCTTGGTGTCCACGCGTAGCTAGGAACGAGCTCTACGAGGGAGTACAACAGATCGGAAGCTTTGGCCACTGAAAAACGAGGTATGAAGCTTTAAACGTGATAGAAACTAGGGTTTTCATTCTTCTTTATGTTGTTGTTCAACCCACGTATGATTAACAAGATTAGAACCATGTTCACGACCTGCACACCCTCGAAAATCTTGCCAGTAGATCCCACTAGGTAAACCGCATAGAAATCAGTTCGAGCCATGAGGGAGATGGGGGATGAAGTTGCAGGTTCGGCGACTACTGGATGGGACGAAGCAGCTCTAGCCGAACCCTCCACCCCGGTGAACCTTGGCGAACCATTATGCTGAGACACGAACCATCAGGTCCCCACGAACCTTTCACCTGGTTGACGAGCCCTCACGAACCCATGCATCAGGAACGAACCTTGGTTCGTTGGTCACCACAGCCGAACCCTAAATGACATGGTGTTAGCCGAACCCTATCCTAGGAACGAACCCTGCTTCCATTAACGAACCTGCAACAGTAGTCAACTACCGAACCTAGCCCTCTACGAACCCTTAGCCGAACCCAGTGGTGTTGGCCGAACTCTAGACGGGCTGCGAACCATCTCACTAGTGGCGCACCCACCTGTGAACCTATCACTCCCAGGTGGCCGAACCTTTGATGCATGAAGCGAACCCTTCCCATTTAAGCATGCAGAGCCGAACCATACCCAAGGGGTTCGCTGCATGTTTCGTTTGTTTCCAAGTTGTTAGTCGAAGCCCAAGCTCTTGGACCATGGAAATCCTTACAACCCAACAACTTGTACACCAGCCCATATGAGACGTGAGTATTGGGCCGACCGTATACCTTATATACACAAACTCCTTGACCCAAGTTAAACAACCTTATTAGCCCAACAATAGCCCAACCGAATTCCTTGGCCCAACAACCTATCTTCGGCCCATATGGGGGTGTTAATCGGCCCGTGTGTTATAATGACCCAACAAGTTCGAGTTTAGCTCGTTAGGAATGAAATTGGTTCTAGACTTGACTCACACGTAGCTCGTTTAACTTAATTTAGCCCACATAACTATCTAAGGCCCAATAACCTTATGATTAGGCCCAATATCACTTAATTTGGCCTAATATCTAAGGTTGACCAGTTGTACATTTGAATAAGTTAAATGTTAATCAATTGGGTCATAATGGCAAGTTAGGTCTAACATGAGGCCCATGAGATCTAAACTTCAATAAAAAAAAATGTTAGGATAAATTACCGATCTAACTTAGGATATTCCAGCACAATTGTCATATGGGATCATTATAGGGGGAATGAGCATCCATTTGGTTAGACACAAATGAGTCTTCTTAAGCTAAGATATCAATGTCATGAGAGGAATACATTCGGAATGGAAAACAAAAACCTAAAGGTTATGGTTTAACTTAAATGTTAACACCTAAACCATTGGAAATTTCAAAGGCACATGATTAATCTAAATGGTTATTTACACCATCTAGGTTAATGACCTTATAAGCAAACAAGAGATCATTTAAAAATCAAAGTTCATTAAAGGGCCCAAGAATGGCCCAATGGGTTTAATATAAGCCCATCATGTTTAAATTACATTTTCTTAAATTAATTATGTTTTTCATAAAAGAAATTATAATATAGTCCTTAACAAAATAATTAAATGATTTCCTAAATAAATGATTTACTTGAAATGTAATAAATTGAAAATGTTTTACCTAAATACTTTAAATGCTTTATGTGGGATTGGGTTACTAATGGGTAATAGTTTAACTTAGATAGAGGAAATTCTAGAAACACACTAGAAATCTAGGACACGTAGTTGCACATCGAGACCAAACCATAGATACGACAATTCCCGTATGTACTTATCGTATTCGAATTCTTTAAAATAACTCAGGTGTTAAAGATACTTAGGCAACAATCAAAGAGTGCGCATATCTTTTGTGGTTTATTGCACGGCAACACAGGTGAGTTCATTGCCCCTTTTCTAACATTTTTGTTTTAAAACGCGGGGCTGAGAAGCATGCGTAAACTGTTTACTTAAATTGTTTACTTTAATGCTTTTAAATTTATATGTTTTACATATATATAAATGTTATCCTAGACCATGTCTAGGAAGATTTTATGCAGGTTATTAACTGATTTACTTATTTATTAAGTGAATAATCAAGTTAAACTTAACTTTTCAACCAGTCAAAACATTTCAAACAAATCAAATCAATCATTTTGACAAAACAAGGGTGTGAGTTCAAGGGATCAAAACAAACATTTTGACAAAACAAGTGGGTGAATTCAAGGGATCAAATCAAACATTTTGACAAAACAAGTGTGGGACTTCAAGACATCAAACAAAACAATCTTTGCAAAGACAACATTCAATGTTCTACAAACCAAGTGTTTGTTGAACAACGAATCAAGTGTACAACCGATCAATGAATCTTGTATTCTATGATCAACACATCAAGTACATCTTGTGACAGAATCAGACGATCATTAAATCATTTTTAAGGGAATGTCTGGGAAATATCAGAGATAGCATACGCCAAAAACATTGACGAAACATAAAATCCTGCATTTCAAGAAGTCCTAGCTATACCGTTTGACTTGTAGGTCGTATGTTTGAGGATATTTACAGTTTCCCTAACTACTAAGTACCTAGATTGACAGACTAGTCTACTCGAGTATGACCATAGGCCCCAATCATAAGGACTTAGATTTTATTAAATGTTTATTTATTTGTTTAATTAAGCATTTATTAAACTGTTTATACAATTTCTGTGGTTGATCACTATTGTGATGAACTTAAGGAATCAACATAGATTCCAAATTGTGGTATTTACAGGAACAAAGGATTGACGAATCATTGGGTTAAAGGTAGGGGTAAAATGCTTAATTATCATTAACAACAATGTCCTATGCGGATTAGTATGTGGTGGGACGGCGTCTGGGCGGGGTTGTAGCCTCGACTCAGGGGTATGCCCTATACATAAGCATACCGATCTGGATGATACATGTGATGTTAATGAGATTAAGGTTGTTACCCGTGGGTTAAACAAAGGTTTTGTGAAAACATTTGAGTCATTGTGAACAAGAGTGTGTGATAGGTAAAGATGCTTAATTATCATTAACAACAATGTCCTATGCGGATTAGTATGTGGTGGGACGGCGTCTGGGCGGGGTTGTAGCCTCGACTCAGGGGTATGCCCTATACATAAGCATACCGATCTGGATGATACATGTGGTGTTAATGAGGTTAGGGTCTTTACCAAAGAAGGTTCAGAACATTTTCAAATCATTTTCAAATCATTTTCAAACACTAAACAATATGAACTCACCAACCATGTGTTGACTTTATTTTTGCATGACTTCTCAGGTGACGAACAGGTCAACTGAAGAGTCATTTCCTTGGATTAGGTTATCTGATAGAGGACCTAGCTTTTTGGGACCTGCATATTTTGAAGCATCATTTTACAGTTTGTTTAACTATCTTGTGCAACTACAAGATTGAAGACTGATGATGTGATAGTGGGCTACATTGTTAAATTGTAAACTTAACTAATATAATTTAACTCTGTAATCCTATTTTATTTTAGCAAAGTTTCTCATTTATATATCATGTGCAATGTGAACAATCTGATCAATCCGATTATCATTTCGATATCGCGCCTCGGGAACCTTCCGCCCGTCGGGGAAACCCGATCCTACCCCGCCGGCTCGGGGTGTGACAGATTGGTATCAGAGCCATGGTTATAGAGAAATATAGGTCATTTATTTAAACGGTTTGACCTAGACTATAACTTAGGGACCCTGCATGTAGAGAACATAGGAATTTGGAATTTACTTGCATTGTGTCTTCTGCATTCGATCATTGCACTAACCAATGTTCTATTGGTTATGATTAGAATGTCACCAAGAAGACAACCATCACCGCCTCTACCTCCACAAGGGACGGACCCAGCCGTTGAGGTACTTGCAACACTGATCACTGAACAGTTGGTGGCGATCCTCCCTGGAATCATCACCCGGATCAGGAACAGTGAGGAATTTACCAGGAACTTCCCATTACTTGCTGCAGAGGAGAAGGAACCGGAAGAAGGAGAAACAAGCAGAAAGCGGAAACGAAGTCATTCTAAGAAATCAAGAAATCCTGAGATCTACACCGAGGCCATTCCCCTTCGTCAGATGGCCGTTGCTCCGGAGTCAGAGAATCGTAGGTGTTATGCTGGAAAATCACCCCTTTGCACTAACTGTCACCATCACCACCGCGCTGAAATCTCATGCAAGCAATGCATCCATTGTGGCAAGACGAACCATTGGGATCACCAATGCAAATCATCAATGGAATTAGTATGCAAGCCAGAGGCTAGCAAATTTCCTTTATGTGCCACGTGCGGTCTCCACCATGCTAAGAACAAACTGTGCAAACATTGTCTGAACTGCGGAGGAAAGGGACACTGGAGTCGTGATTGTAATAACCCTCCGACTCATAACCAGAATCCTGGAAACACTACATATCCCCTTCCTCGACACAGCAAAGATTGTTATGTGTGCGGACTGTCCGAACACATTGCCCGAGACTGCCCTGTGAGGATATCATTTACAAATCCTGCACATTCTAAAGGAAAAGCTTCCCTCTATTCGGCTTGTCACTACCATAACCTGGCTGAACCTTCGTGCCTACAATGCACGCGTGGTGGAATGATGGGACACGGGATACAACAGTGTCAGCCACCAATAGCCTCTACTCCTCGTCAATATTTTGGTGCATTTCCTAAATGTGTCAGATGTGGTTTTCATCATGGTGAGGAGAAACCTTGTAAACACTGTCTGAATTGTGGTAAATACGGACACTGGATTCAACGGTGTCGGTTTATTCCCACTAGAAAATGGGAACAAAAAGCGAGCACCTTTACTTCCTCTCACCATAACAACAACTGCTATACATGCGGAACACATGGACATTTCGCAAGGGACTGCCCTAGGAAAAGGCCTCCAGCAGACCCAGCAGTCACAGAGGAACTACTTGCCTTACCAGCTCCAGAGGAACACTCGGAGTCCAATGACTCCATAGGTATGCAAATTTCTGCTTAATACCTTAAATTATCTATTGGGGTATTAATTAGAACTGCATAGTCTGTTGTAATTTTATGAACAATAAATTTAAGTTAGTCAAAAGCAAAGTCAGTGCCGAAAGGATAATCAGAATAATAATTGAAGGAACCTTTAGGTTAAATAAGGGTTAGATGATTAAATAGGGATAGAGTAATCCGTAATGCCGACTTAATTACTGTAAATTAGAATAGGCCTTTATCTAATTAGAACACTAAAAGCCTTAGAAATTAAAAATGTCAAAACTAGTGTGTAGACTTTCATTTTATACATAGATCTCCTAGAAATTGAGTTACCTAATTTTGAGAACTCTGACTCTAGGATGTTAGGAAAAGTAAATATGAGAACTGTGTCAGGTCTTTACGTAGGTTAAATAAGTAGATCAAGGGAAGTCATTTGAGAATACAAGATGAAGGTATGCTCGAGAAAATATTTCGAATGAATTATGGGCATTCCAAATTATGGTGATGTTCTTCGAGTAGAAGAATGCACCCATGAGTTCTTGGATCTCATGAATCGAGCGTGCAAACCGTAACTGGTTAGTTTGTCATTACTATTAAGGATGACATACTGAATTATTATAGTAGCACGACAAAACACGAACGACATCTCAGGAACATTTTGGAACCGTCAAGGAAAGAACAACTTTATCTTAAATTCTCCCAAATTGAAATCAGATGAGAATAAGAAATAGTTGGAACAAAAGTTACAATAGGTTTCACTAGTCTCATGACTTTAGGGTAGGAGTAAGATAGATATACACCATCACACGGGTGGGTATAAGTGTACTGAGAAGGTAAATCTTTACCTTTATTTTAATAACTCTGCCGTATTTTAGGTAGACCTCCCCGCTGTATAATGTAAACCTTCGAGTTGAGGACAGATTAAACAAATGGTGAAGTATGTGTACGGTTATGTCAAACCACCTAAGTATCCACCATGGGTGACTTAAGGATCTCGAACTGAGGATCAAGACCTAGATGTAGTGAGAATCACCTACGAAGATGTTAAGGAGTGTGTCAGATTTTAGTACCAACAGACAATTAAGATAAACCGGATGTAACACTTACTACCAAATTAGTGGGTGGACTCTGGTGATAGGTAAACTGATGGATTATACAGCAACGAGATAGTGGTACGCTATGTGATACCATTGTTTAACATTTTGGTTAGGGACGGTATTTTCATAATAATGTGTAACCCACATCGCAGACATCTCTAGGGATGTACTTAATAATAATTACAGCTCACCGTTCACCAAAGGACGGTCGAAGCGAAAGTACGACACGAATTTTGGGGGAAAAATGTTGAGAATTTGTATGTCAAACTTCAGTGGAAAGTGGGACACCCAAATGCCATCGATTAAATCTTCCTACAACATCCGTCAATATAGAAGCACCGAATGCACACCATTCGAGGCTCCTTGAGGTCGGCAACGTCAGTCGCCGACTGACGGATTAAAGGTGTAGTCCATCCCAGAATAAAGGGACGAACAAGCACCACGAAACGTAGGACAATCCGAGATCATACAACATATTCGTTTCATGGCACATAGATTGAGGTCACCAGATGACTTTAGTTAGATGCGTTACGTGTTTCGCGTCTCGAACTTGAATAAACGTCGTGCTAACGAATCGTTCGTCATAACAGTTGAAGAAATTCAATTAGACGGACAGTATACCTTAGGTAATAATCTTCAGAGTTTACGGCTCGTTAGATTAAACAACTAAGGAAAAGTCGTATTTCCATTGCTAAGTTCATTGGAAATTCAAAGCGAAAACTCAAGTTTACTTGGAAAAGGCGAAGATCACACGATGTTCAGGACATCCCCAACTACTCGCAGAGAAAGCTGTAACCGATAACTATTCTTAAATTTCGGGACGAAATTTCTCTAACAAGGGGAGACTGTAACAAAAGTGCCGAAATCGGTGCCGGAACAGTGATCGCAACAGTAGCATGAACAGTAAACAGACACCAACTATACATATTCCATTTTATTTCATGTTCATATTGATAGTCAAAGTCATTTCATGTTATCAAACAGCAGACTCATAAACATTTAGCAGAAACTAAGTACAGAACAATGGTTCTTGAGTCAGATAATTATCTGGCAACACTGAACCATCATGTGTTTATTTGTTAGGATCTATTAGGATAGCACGTATGCGAGGCTAATCAAAACAATACAATAACAGTTGTTGTTACGGAATGTTAAACCGACGGACTGTTCGTATAGGTGACGATCTGTACGAATGGATCTGACAGTTTAATGATCTGAAACGATGATTGTAAATTAGACAACAAAATCAGAAAGTGAAACGTACGATCGTGTTCGTACAGTTAGCGCTCTGTACGAAGACGCGCGTAAGTGACGTTTTCTGACGAAACGAAAGACGACTCGATCGATAATAAATATAAGGAAATAAAATATTTCCTGTTTTACAATTTTGAAACTCATCATAAATAAATTAAAGCAAAACTATTTTAAATTTATACGCGTAAACCATAACACGCGAATAATTAATAAAACGCGTAATATTTACGAGTTTCGATAAATAAATTAGGAAAATATTATTTATCGTCATTACTAGAAATAACCACTTCTCCAACACATAAAATATAACCTTTTATTTAAATTTCGTAATTTCACGCGTTACGATCCGGAAACGCGTCGGAGACGAAAACCGAGCAACCGAAACGAACCCGAATACCCTCGGGGTATATAAACGTTGAAAGAACACCTTTCTTTCATTTTTACACATTCTACTCTCTCTCTAGCTCACTCTCCCGTTTTCTCTCTCTCTCTCTAAAATATCATCTTCAATCTTCAAGATCTCACTCGTTTGGAGATGAAATCGGGTGTTCTTGGTGTCCACGCGTAGCTAGGAACGAGCTCTACGAGGGAGTACAACAGATCGGAAGCTTTGGCCACTGAAAAACGAGGTATGAAGCTTTAAACGTGATAGAAACTAGGGTTTTCATTCTTCTTTATGTTGTTGTTCAACCCACGTATGATTAACAAGATTAGAACCATGTTCACGACCTGCACACCCTCGAAAATCTTGCCAGTAGATCCCACTAGGTAAACCGCATAGAAATCAGTTCGAGCCATGAGGGAGATTGTCACACCCCCACCTCCGCGTCACCAGACGACGTCATTTGTAAAGGTAGCGGAAGCATAGCGGTGAAGTCTCGAAGGTGAGGGGTGACTTACTTGATCCGGTATCATAACACACATAGTTAAGAAAAGCACTAATTAAAAATCACGACACATATTTATTACATGTCCTGAGTATCCGTTTACAACTTAAGTTCCTTTTATTACATCCCAAGTCCTAATTACATGGTGCGTGCACAGGTGTTTCCTCACCGTTGGTACTGATTACCTGTAAAAGATTTAAAGTTTAAAAATATCAGTATAAAACTGGTGAGTTCATAAATAAGACTCGATACAATATGATATGATAGTAAAGTCAATGGTACACATTAACATAAGTGAATAATCATGTGACCCGTATCCAGATCCTTTCTGACAGTCCAGTCTAGAAAATAACCGAAGTTAAACTCCGTGCCTCTAACTCAATGTCTCACTACATCAAGTCGATACCAGGAATGGTGACAAGCATTCACACAAGGGTAGACGCTATCTATCCATGAATGGGGTTGTCAGCCCGATAGTACTATCTTTGTCCACACATTCGGCCCCACATGGGTTAACCAGATACAGTTGGTTTTGAGGACTTTTGTTGTACACAGAAAATAGTCATAATCCCATGACACCCACATGCAAGCCGGTATTGCAATTGTTACTAAACATATCACATGTTTGATAAAGATTTCGTAATAGTCACCCCGATGTTAAGAAAATAGTAAAAGAAAAGGGGTTGTATGAAACTCACCTGATAATACAAATGTAGCAGAATATCACAAGACTTGATAGTAAAGGGTGATTCTGCATTTAGTTATATTTAATAGGTTATTTATGTTCCAGTTTACTGATTAGATCTTCCTGAACGTTCAATGTCAAAGACATTGCTTAGTAAATCATCAACTCGATGTTAAATGTTTAATTGTTTAGTTTAGTATTATATCATACAATGTATGATAATGTAGGAACCTACATTGCATTAGATTCCTAATACAAAGTTGATGACACTCTTGATTAATCAGAATAATCTCTGATTAACCAGATAGTTAATGCTGTTGATTATGATACTGTAACAGTTTCTAGATAATTTAATGGCTTAGAAATGATCAATCCTTGTTATTGATTACCCAATTATTATGAGATATCACAATGTAGTATCATAATAGGTATAATAACCATGTTTAACATACTAATCTGACTGTTATCATAAACATCAGATAATCGTTCCAACGAGTATGTTAATGATTGTGATTAGTTTGAAACACTTGGATTTAACCTTGCATTTCAATGATTAATCCAACTAATCACCTACATTGTTATAATCTAATGGATTAAATCATTATAATCATGGGTATGATTTCCTGCAAATCGGGCATTACAACGGATCAAAACAAGGATTTAACCGTTAGAACTTCCTGTTCTTTGTTTATAATCAATCCTAGCCATCATCTAGGCAATAATCAACAATCCTAACTATGTCATTACGTTCAAAATCAAGATCTAATCAATCAAAATCAAACTAGAAGGTTTAAACGGATCATTACCTAATCAGACGGATTTCTGACTTCAAAATAACGATCAGAACTTGTTATGATAATCCCTGGTGCGATCCTTAGCTTCAAAAGCCTTGAAAATGAAGATTGGATGGTAGTTTATGTGTGTTCTTCGTCTGGTTTGCGAAACAGAAGCAAGAAGAAGAAAATAATTTCTTCTTGCATGAATTCTGATGAAATAGATCAGACTTCTGCACCGCCACATCCGTCGCGTACCGCGACCAGAAGCCCAAAAAGGCTTCGCGTACCGCGAAGAAATCCGGAGATTTCAGATTTCTATCGTGCATCGCGTACCGCGGAGAACCTCCAAGCCCACCTCCGCGTACCGCGGTGAGTCCATTCGACCATTACTTAGAATTTTTTTCTTCGTTTTTCGATTCCGGGCAATCCGTAACTCGGTTTCACGCACGGTTTTCTCCCATGTTCCCAATTTCTCGCACACTTTAAACCTGTAATGATTAAAATCATCAATTTAACACAGATTCCTAAAACGACCAAACGTGCTCGTGTTATTGATGACGTAATGTTTACCTGCAATTGTCACAGTCTCCTCCTGTTACAGAAATTTCGTCCCGAAATTTGCTTTAACTCCTACAGTTGATCGCCTATGTAAACAAATGAGGATACTTCTGTTTCATGCGATCTTCACGTTCCCAAGTGTACTCTGGCCCTCGTTTAGAATTCCATTTGACTTTTACAATTGGTATTCGACTTCGTTTGAGGGTCTTTTCATCTCGATCCATTATTTCGACTGGTTCTTCCGTGAACTGTAGGTCTTCGGCAATGTGTATCTCATCAAGAGGTATGACTAGTGACTCGTCCAATAGGCACTTTTTCAGATTCGAGACATGAAACACATCATGTATGTTACTAAGTTCTGAGGGTAACTCTAATCTGTATGCTACCATTCCAATCCTTTCAAGAATTGTAAATGGTCCTACAAATCTTGGTGAGAGTTTTCCTCGTTTTCCGAATCTGAAAATACCTTTCCAGGGAGAGACTTTTAGCATCACTTTATCACCAATCTGGAATTCGAGTGGTCTACGTCGATTATCAGCATAACTCTTCTGTCGATCGCATGCTGCTTTAATTCGTTCCTGAATGAGCGCGATCTTATCAGTCGTTTCCTGGATCAGTTCCGGGCCAATAATCTGACTTTCGCCTACTTCTGACCAACACACAGGAGATCGACATTTGCGCCCGTACAAAGCTTCAAATGGAGCACATTGGATACTAGTATGATAGCTGTTATTATAAGAAAATTCAACCAATGGCAGATGAGTATCCCAGCTACCTCCAAAATCAATTACACAGCTTCGAAGCATGTCTTCTAATGTTTGATTTGTACGTTCAGTCTGCCCATCCGTTTGTGGATGATAAGCTGTGCTCATGTTGATCTGCGTACCCAAGGCATGTTGAAGAGTTTGCCAAAAACGTGACATAAATCGATTATCTCTATCAGAAATAATAGAGATTGGCACTCCATGTCGCATTACAATTTCGTTGATGTAAAGTTTAGCTAGACGGTCCATGGAATAGTCTTCCCGAATTGGTAAGAAATGTGCTGATTTGGTAAGGCGATCTACGATGACCCAAATAGCATCATGGTTATGCGCCGTTCTGGGTAATTTAGTGATGAAATCCATGGAAATTTGTTCCCATTTCCACATAGGGATTTCTGGTTGTTGCAATAGCCCAGATGGTCTTTGATGTTCTGCCTTAACCTTAAGGCACGTTAAGCATTTATTCACATATTCTGCTATTTGTTTCTTCATACCAGGCCACCAGTAGAAGTCTTTGAGATCTTTATACATCTTATCAGCACCTGGATGAATAGAATATTTGGATTTGTGAGCTTCGTCCAAGATAATTGGTCTGATATTACCAAGTACTGGGATCCATGCTCGGTTTTTGAAATATAATATTCCATCCGTTTTGGTTTTAAGTTGTTTATCTAACCCTCGTAATTTCTCATCGGTGTAATTTGTTGTTTGCAAGGCCTGCCGTTGAGTTTCACGTATTTGAGGGTTTAGACTAGTTTGAATCGTCATTTCCAGCGCTTTCACACGTATGGGTTTGACTCTCTCTTTGCGACTTAAAGCATCGGCTACGACATTTGCTTTACCTGGGTGGTAACGGATTTCGCAGTCATAGTCGTTCAGAAGTTCCACCCATCGCCTTTGTCGCATATTTAGCATTTTCTGATCTAGAATGTGTTGAAGACTTTTGTGATCTGTATAGACCGTACACTTCGTCCCGTACAAGTAATGTCTCCATATCTTGAGTGCAAACACTACTGCACCAAGTTCTAGATCATGAGTGGTGTAATTCTTCTCGTGCACTTTTAGCTGCCGAGAAGCATAGGCAATCACCTTGTTGTTCTGCATCAGCACACACCCAAGTCCTTGACGTGAGGCATCACAGAAAACTATGAAATTCTCTGTGCCTTCTGGTAGTGCCAGAATAGGTGCATTGCAGAGTTTATGCTTCAACAGTTGAAATGCCTCCTCCTGTTGAGAGTCCCATATGAACTTTTGATCTTTCTGGGTTAGAGTAGTTAAAGGCAAGGCTATCTTTGAAAAGTTCTTGATGAATCTTCTGTAATAGCCCGCTAACCCTAAGAATTGACGAATCTCTGTTGGGGTTTTCGGTGTCTCCCATTGCTTTACCGCTTCAATCTTGCTGGGATCCACTTGTATACCATTTTCATTTACTACATGCCCAAGAAACTGGACTTCCCGTAACCAGAACTCACATTTGGAAAATTTGGCATAAAGTTTCTCATGTGCTAAAAGTTCCAAGATCAGTTTTAAGTGTTGCATATGTTCTTGTTGGCTGCGGGAGTAAATGAGAATGTCATCAATAAAAACAATCACGAATTTATCCAAGTAAGGTCTACACACACGATTCATCAGATCCATAAACACTGCAGGCGCATTAGTCAGCCCGAAGGGCATCACTAAAAACTCATAATGCCCGTATCGAGTTCGAAAAGCTGTTTTAGAAACATCATCATCATGGATTCGTAGTTGATGATATCCAGATCTGAGATCGATTTTTGAAAAATAGATAGCACCTTGCAATTGATCGAATAGATCATCTATACGGGGTAGTGGATAACGATTTTTGATTGTCAATTTATTGAGTTCCCGATAGTCGATACACATCCTGAGAGTACCGTCCTTCTTTTTCACAAAAAGGATAGGTGCGCCCCAAGGTGAGTAACTCGGTCTAATGAAACCTTTGTCTAAAAGTTCCTGTAATTGACTCGATAGTTCTTGCATTTCCGATGGAGCCAATCGGTAAGGAGCTTTAGCTATAGGTGCTGCTCCTGGTACTAAGTCAATACGAAACTCAACTTGTCTTACTGGGGGTAATCCTGATATATCGTCAGGAAAAACTTCAGGATATTCTCGAACTACAGGAATGTCTTCAATACGTTTTTGATGTGGTTTGTTTTCAGTCACGTGAGCTAAAAAGGCTTGACAGCCCTTTCTTAAGCACTTTCGAGCTTGCATACATGATATGATACTCAGTTTCCTGCCAGCCCTTTCACCTTGTATCATAAGTGTATCACCATTTGGTAATGAAATACGAATCATCTTATTTTGACATATGACTTCCACTCGATTTTCTGAAAGCCAGTCCATACCAATAACAACATCAAAGCTTCCCAATTCAATAGGAAGAAGATCAATATTGAAAAGATGATCGTTTAGATTCAATAAACACCCTTGAATCACATTGTTAGTCATAATTGACTTGCCATTAGCAAGTTCAATGACGTAAGGGTTTGTTAGGTTATCAACGGTCAATCCGAGTAATGAAGCAAAATCAGAAGAAACAAAACTTTTGTCCGCTCCGGTGTCAAAAAGAACAGATACATAGTGATTGTTAAGAAGAAACGTACCGGTAACGGTGTTGTTATCACGTCGAGCCTCTTCCGCCCCTATCTGGAAGGCTCTTCCTCTTGCTTCATTGCCCTGGTTGGTGTTGTTGGTAGGGCAGTTTTTCATGAAGTGATCCGGGCTTCCACATCTGAAACACGACCGGTTGATTGGTTGTGGTTGTTGTTGTTGAGTTCCTTGGTTTGATCGGCGAACAGGGAGATTGCAATATTTGGAGAAATGCCCGACCTTGTTACAATTGTTACAAACAGGGCAGGGTCCCACATGATGAAATGGGCACTTAGGACATTTAGGTGCTTGCCCTACATAGGCTTTTCTCTCCAAAGTTGTGGCAATGTATCCCTTTGCCATTTGCACATTCCGGCTGGGTTCCACCGGAGCCCCTGGTTTGCCTTTCCCAACCCATTTTCGTTTCACCCCTTTAACAGTGCTGGGGGTAGTAGTTGCCAGACTGCTGCTTGACTCACCTTTCACTGTCAATGTACCACTTCTTACTGCAACATCGGTAAGCCTGGTGGTTAAGGTGATAGCATGTTTCAAAGTACGTGGTTCAGCTGCCGTGACCATTCCCTTGATTTGAGGTACCAGACCTTTGATATATTTTTCTATCAAAGCCTGCTCAGTTGGAAACATGTTTGGCAGCAGACATGTTAATTCGTGAAATCGATCGGTATATTTCAAACAATCAGCACCGATCATAGAATGGTTCCAAAATTCCTCTTGGAGCTTTTGGATTTCAGTGATGGGACAATATTCTGACAGAATCAAAGTTTTAAACTCGTCCCAAGTCATAGCATCCACAACAGCCGTGGTCAAGGTTTTTGCCTGGGTATTCCACCAGGTCAATGCTGAGTCTGTCAGTGAACAAGCTGCATAAGACACTTTGTGTTCAGCCAAACACTGGCTGATCTTGAGCTTAGTCTCCATGCCCTCAATCCATTTCAAAAGTCCTGACGCTCCTTCCTTCCCCGTAAAAGTAGGGGGATTGCAAGAAGCGAAGTACTTATAAGTGCATCCTCGTTGTGGAGGATCCGGATTGATTGTGTTGGTACTAGTCGTATGGCGGGTTTCAACATGTCCGCCTGTAGCATTATGCTCCGTATGGACTCTACCCGAGCCAGGAGCACGATTTGTTTGATATTGGGCCAACATGCCCGTAAGAACAGCGGATAATTGATCACCTGCTATACGAGCAACGTCCGCTTCATTTAGACTGGGTCCACTCACAGGTGGATCCTGAATGGATTCTTGAGTTTGAGGATTTTTAGCAGAACGACCTCTTCTAGGGGCCATAATCTGATCACACACAGATAAAGTAAAGTCAAAACAAGAATCCATAGTCGTAATAAAGACAAATGTTGTATAACTACTTCGAGTTTTTCACAGTTATATTGTACACCACTAAGTCATGTTCATAGTTGCAGTTATACTAGTACGTCTGTTTGTCTTGCCAAGCGTATACTAGTATCATTTTATAGTCTATCAAAATGACACCGATTTAGACATGTTACTACACTGATATGTACTAGTATTACATTATTTCACTATAATGTAGTACCGATATTAATATGTTTCTACACGTGTTTGTTATGTACTAGTATTACATTATTTCACTATAATGTAACACCGATATTGATATGACCTTATCACAATTTTGTTACGCACTAGTATTACATTACTTCACCGCAATGTAACACCGATATTGTTATGACTCCACGAGTCTTGTTATGTACTAGTATTACATTACTTCACCGCAATGTAACACCGATATTGTTATGTTTTCGCACAAGTTTTCTTTTTATATGACTTAAAAAGTTAGCACCGGCTATAATGTAAAGACACAATGTTGCACATACAATGTTAAAAGAAAACTTTTATTATAACTGTCACAGTTGTACATTAGGATTAGTACATATACAAGAAAATATCCTAATGCAGTTGTACCCACTATTACAACCTAACCGTCCGAGGCCTATTTTACAAGTCAAAACTTCCTCGGAGTAGTACAGTCCAGCCTATTCGATTCCTTTACCGTAATAAATACAGTAAACATGTGATAATGATGGCCACCGCTGCCATCACTATTGCTACGTCCAACAGTCGTAGCTCCATCCTCATATTGCCTAACCCTACCATCCATCCCCTAACTCTCTCTACCCCACTCCTACACATACCACCTAAAGTCCACTGAAGTCTACCCTCAATCACTTCCCTCCATGCCCTGGCACCTGCCTCCAGGACAGCAACATGTTCAGCTAAACTCTCATAGGCCGTGCGAGTTTCCCACAGAGTGTCACGTGTTTCCTGCAATGAAACACGCGATAACTGAAGATCCAATGTAACCCGTTGCAGCTGAACTCTCATCTCAGCCTGCTGAGATGACTCGCCTTCCTCATGTATGGAATGAGGTACATCCCGGGGTGCTAGTGGTCCTCTCGGAATAGGACCTATCGAGATGCGGACTCGTCCCCGCCTTCCTCCAAACCCTGTAAACACTGGTACTTGCTGTGGTGGTGTAGGGCTTTGTGCCCTCCCAATAGCTGGTGAGTCAGCATTTAACAGATGCTGAGGTATAGGTGGTGTAGGTGGTATTGATGGTAAAGTCTGGTGGGACATTTGAGATGACGGCACTGTCTGTGTTGATCCTGAACTTGTTTCCGTGCCAAATGAATCACTTTCTGAGTCTGACATTGCTGTATCGACACACAAGTTCGTATTAGTAACGTAAAATAAATAAATAACAACAACATGTATTTGAGTGTTTATATTTGTTAACTATGTTCGGTGCTCTCAGTGTAACTATTCGAGCCTATGGTTATAATCTAGGTTTCTAAGTCCGCCTAAATTCTATAACCTGTGGCTCTGATACCACCCTGTCACACCCCCACCTCCGCGTCACCAGACGACGTCATTTGTAAAGGTAGCGGAAGCATAGCGGTGAAGTCTCGAAGGTGAGGGGTGACTTACTTGATCCGGTATCATAACACACATAGTTAAGAAAAGCACTAATTAAAAATCACGACACATATTTATTACATGTCCTGAGTATCCGTTTACAACTTAAGTTCCTTTTATTACATCCCAAGTCCTAATTACATGGTGCGTGCACAGGTGTTTCCTCACCGTTGGTACTGATTACCTGTAAAAGATTTAAAGTTTAAAAATATCAGTATAAAACTGGTGAGTTCATAAATAAGACTCGATACAATATGATATGATAGTAAAGTCAATGGTACACATTAACATAAGTGAATAATCATGTGACCCGTATCCAGATCCTTTCTGACAGTCCAGTCTAGAAAATAACCGAAGTTAAACTCCGTGCCTCTAACTCAATGTCTCACTACATCAAGTCGATACCAGGAATGGTGACAAGCATTCACACAAGGGTAGACGCTATCTATCCATGAATGGGGTTGTCAGCCCGATAGTACTATCTTTGTCCACACATTCGGCCCCACATGGGTTAACCAGATACAGTTGGTTTTGAGGACTTTTGTTGTACACAGAAAATAGTCATAATCCCATGACACCCACATGCAAGCCGGTATTGCAATTGTTACTAAACATATCACATGTTTGATAAAGATTTCGTAATAGTCACCCCGATGTTAAGAAAATAGTAAAAGAAAAGGGGTTGTATGAAACTCACCTGATAATACAAATGTAGCAGAATATCACAAGACTTGATAGTAAAGGGTGATTCTGCATTTAGTTATATTTAATAGGTTATTTATGTTCCAGTTTACTGATTAGATCTTCCTGAACGTTCAATGTCAAAGACATTGCTTAGTAAATCATCAACTCGATGTTAAATGTTTAATTGTTTAGTTTAGTATTATATCATACAATGTATGATAATGTAGGAACCTACATTGCATTAGATTCCTAATACAAAGTTGATGACACTCTTGATTAATCAGAATAATCTCTGATTAACCAGATAGTTAATGCTGTTGATTATGATACTGTAACAGTTTCTAGATAATTTAATGGCTTAGAAATGATCAATCCTTGTTATTGATTACCCAATTATTATGAGATATCACAATGTAGTATCATAATAGGTATAATAACCATGTTTAACATACTAATCTGACTGTTATCATAAACATCAGATAATCGTTCCAACGAGTATGTTAATGATTGTGATTAGTTTGAAACACTTGGATTTAACCTTGCATTTCAATGATTAATCCAACTAATCACCTACATTGTTATAATCTAATGGATTAAATCATTATAATCATGGGTATGATTTCCTGCAAATCGGGCATTACAACGGATCAAAACAAGGATTTAACCGTTAGAACTTCCTGTTCTTTGTTTATAATCAATCCTAGCCATCATCTAGGCAATAATCAACAATCCTAACTATGTCATTACGTTCAAAATCAAGATCTAATCAATCAAAATCAAACTAGAAGGTTTAAACGGATCATTACCTAATCAGACGGATTTCTGACTTCAAAATAACGATCAGAACTTGTTATGATAATCCCTGGTGCGATCCTTAGCTTCAAAAGCCTTGAAAATGAAGATTGGATGGTAGTTTATGTGTGTTCTTCGTCTGGTTTGCGAAACAGAAGCAAGAAGAAGAAAATAATTTCTTCTTGCATGAATTCTGATGAAATAGATCAGACTTCTGCACCGCCACATCCGTCGCGTACCGCGACCAGAAGCCCAAAAAGGCTTCGCGTACCGCGAAGAAATCCGGAGATTTCAGATTTCTATCGTGCATCGCGTACCGCGGAGAACCTCCAAGCCCACCTCCGCGTACCGCGGTGAGTCCATTCGACCATTACTTAGAATTTTTTTCTTCGTTTTTCGATTCCGGGCAATCCGTAACTCGGTTTCACGCACGGTTTTCTCCCATGTTCCCAATTTCTCGCACACTTTAAACCTGTAATGATTAAAATCATCAATTTAACACAGATTCCTAAAACGACCAAACGTGCTCGTGTTATTGATGACGTAATGTTTACCTGCAATTGTCACAGAGATGGGGGATGAAGTTGCAGGTTCGGCGACTACTGGATGGGACGAAGCAGCTCTAGCCGAACCCTCCACCCCGGTGAACCTTGGCGAACCATTATGCTGAGACACGAACCATCAGGTCCCCACGAACCTTTCACCTGGTTGACGAGCCCTCACGAACCCATGCATCAGGAACGAACCTTGGTTCGTTGGTCACCACAGCCGAACCCTAAATGACATGGTGTTAGCCGAACCCTATCCTAGGAACGAACCCTGCTTCCATTAACGAACCTGCAACAGTAGTCAACTACCGAACCTAGCCCTCTACGAACCCTTAGCCGAACCCAGTGGTGTTGGCCGAACTCTAGACGGGCTGCGAACCATCTCACTAGTGGCGCACCCACCTGTGAACCTATCACTCCCAGGTGGCCGAACCTTTGATGCATGAAGCGAACCCTTCCCATTTAAGCATGCAGAGCCGAACCATACCCAAGGGGTTCGCTGCATGTTTCGTTTGTTTCCAAGTTGTTAGTCGAAGCCCAAGCTCTTGGACCATGGAAATCCTTACAACCCAACAACTTGTACACCAGCCCATATGAGACGTGAGTATTGGGCCGACCGTATACCTTATATACACAAACTCCTTGACCCAAGTTAAACAACCTTATTAGCCCAACAATAGCCCAACCGAATTCCTTGGCCCAACAACCTATCTTCGGCCCATATGGGGGTGTTAATCGGCCCGTGTGTTATAATGACCCAACAAGTTCGAGTTTAGCTCGTTAGGAATGAAATTGGTTCTAGACTTGACTCACACGTAGCTCGTTTAACTTAATTTAGCCCACATAACTATCTAAGGCCCAATAACCTTATGATTAGGCCCAATATCACTTAATTTGGCCTAATATCTAAGGTTGACCAGTTGTACATTTGAATAAGTTAAATGTTAATCAATTGGGTCATAATGGCAAGTTAGGTCTAACATGAGGCCCATGAGATCTAAACTTCAATAAAAAAAAATGTTAGGATAAATTACCGATCTAACTTAGGATATTCCAGCACAATTGTCATATGGGATCATTATAGGGGGAATGAGCATCCATTTGGTTAGACACAAATGAGTCTTCTTAAGCTAAGATATCAATGTCATGAGAGGAATACATTCGGAATGGAAAACAAAAACCTAAAGGTTATGGTTTAACTTAAATGTTAACACCTAAACCATTGGAAATTTCAAAGGCACATGATTAATCTAAATGGTTATTTACACCATCTAGGTTAATGACCTTATAAGCAAACAAGAGATCATTTAAAAATCAAAGTTCATTAAAGGGCCCAAGAATGGCCCAATGGGTTTAATATAAGCCCATCATGTTTAAATTACATTTTCTTAAATTAATTATGTTTTTCATAAAAGAAATTATAATATAGTCCTTAACAAAATAATTAAATGATTTCCTAAATAAATGATTTACTTGAAATGTAATAAATTGAAAATGTTTTACCTAAATACTTTAAATGCTTTATGTGGGATTGGGTTACTAATGGGTAATAGTTTAACTTAGATAGAGGAAATTCTAGAAACACACTAGAAATCTAGGACACGTAGTTGCACATCGAGACCAAACCATAGATACGACAATTCCCGTATGTACTTATCGTATTCGAATTCTTTAAAATAACTCAGGTGTTAAAGATACTTAGGCAACAATCAAAGAGTGCGCATATCTTTTGTGGTTTATTGCACGGCAACACAGGTGAGTTCATTGCCCCTTTTCTAACATTTTTGTTTTAAAACGCGGGGCTGAGAAGCATGCGTAAACTGTTTACTTAAATTGTTTACTTTAATGCTTTTAAATTTATATGTTTTACATATATATAAATGTTATCCTAGACCATGTCTAGGAAGATTTTATGCAGGTTATTAACTGATTTACTTATTTATTAAGTGAATAATCAAGTTAAACTTAACTTTTCAACCAGTCAAAACATTTCAAACAAATCAAATCAATCATTTTGACAAAACAAGGGTGTGAGTTCAAGGGATCAAAACAAACATTTTGACAAAACAAGTGGGTGAATTCAAGGGATCAAATCAAACATTTTGACAAAACAAGTGTGGGACTTCAAGACATCAAACAAAACAATCTTTGCAAAGACAACATTCAATGTTCTACAAACCAAGTGTTTGTTGAACAACGAATCAAGTGTACAACCGATCAATGAATCTTGTATTCTATGATCAACACATCAAGTACATCTTGTGACAGAATCAGACGATCATTAAATCATTTTTAAGGGAATGTCTGGGAAATATCAGAGATAGCATACGCCAAAAACATTGACGAAACATAAAATCCTGCATTTCAAGAAGTCCTAGCTAGACCGTTTGACTTGTAGGTCGTATGTTTGAGGATATTTACAGTTTCCCTAACTACTAAGTACCTAGATTGACAGACTAGTCTACTCGAGTATGACCATAGGCCCCAATCATAAGGACTTAGATTTTATTAAATGTTTATTTATTTGTTTAATTAAGCATTTATTAAACTGTTTATACAATTTCTGTGGTTGATCACTATTGTGATGAACTTAAGGAATCAACATAGATTCCAAATTGTGGTATTTACAGGAACAAAGGATTGACGAATCATTGGGTTAAAGGTAGGGGTAAAATGCTTAATTATCATTAACAACAATGTCCTATGCGGATTAGTATGTGGTGGGACGGCGTCTGGGCGGGGTTGTAGCCTCGACTCAGGGGTATGCCCTATACATAAGCATACCGATCTGGATGATACATGTGATGTTAATGAGATTAAGGTTGTTACCCGTGGGTTAAACAAAGGTTTTGTGAAAACATTTGAGTCATTGTGAACAAGAGTGTGTGATAGGTAAAGATGCTTAATTATCATTAACAACAATGTCCTATGCGGATTAGTATGTGGTGGGACGGCGTCTGGGCGGGGTTGTAGCCTCGACTCAGGGGTATGCCCTATACATAAGCATACCGATCTGGATGATACATGTGGTGTTAATGAGGTTAGGGTCTTTACCAAAGAAGGTTCAGAACATTTTCAAATCATTTTCAAATCATTTTCAAACACTAAACAATATGAACTCACCAACCATGTGTTGACTTTATTTTTGCATGACTTCTCAGGTGACGAACAGGTCAACTGAAGAGTCATTTCCTTGGATTAGGTTATCTGATAGAGGACCTAGCTTTTTGGGACCTGCATATTTTGAAGCATCATTTTACAGTTTGTTTAACTATCTTGTGCAACTACAAGATTGAAGACTGATGATGTGATAGTGGGCTACATTGTTAAATTGTAAACTTAACTAATATAATTTAACTCTGTAATCCTATTTTATTTTAGCAAAGTTTCTCATTTATATATCATGTGCAATGTGAACAATCTGATCAATCCGATTATCATTTCGATATCGCGCCTCGGGAACCTTCCGCCCGTCGGGGAAACCCGATCCTACCCCGCCGGCTCGGGGTGTGACAGTTCGGCAACTGGTCATAAGGTTCGTCGACCTAGTGATGCAACGGGGTTCGGCTGACTGGTGATGGTTCGGCCGATCCCACGAACCTGTCAACTGTTCAAGCTGCATCTTCATCGCATATCACAGCTGTTGGGAGCTCGATCCATGGTGATGTCCGGTACCCATGAGTGGCCGAAGACATTAGGTGCTAAGGGACTAGATCATGGCCGACTATGTGTGTGTGGGTTAAACAAAAGACTAGAAAACCCTATTTTCGTGGATTTTTACAGCATCATACCTCAAAATTCAGTGGATAAACCTTCAGATCTGTTGAACTTTCATGTAGAGGACATCAAGGGCTTCACGTGGGTTCAAGAATCACTCAAATTCGTTGAGAAATGAGCAAGATATGAGGTTTTGAAGCTTGAAATTGGTGATGGGAGATGAAATCCGAAAATTCAATGTAGAGAGAGAGTGTTGGTGATGGAAATGAGAGGAAACTCTCATTTAGGGTTTTTATATCACGTGTGATGTTCGGGTTCATTTCGGTTGCTCGGTTCGTGATTTCGTCGCGTATTCGGAACTTTACGCGTATTTAATATGTTTTAAATAGAGAGAAGTTAATTTCATTATTTTGATGAGTTTCAAAATTGTAAAACATTATTTATTTAATTTCATTAATTTATGATCGTTCGTGTCGTGTTTTCGTTTTTGTTTCGTCGGATCGCGTCACCATCGCGCGTATTCGTTCAAATCGTCATTCGAACGAACACGTCAATGGTTTGGCTTTCTGACTTTTGTTCTCTACTTCCCAGTCATCATTTCAGAACGTTAAACTCACAGATATGTTTGTGTGAATCGTCACCCACGCAAACACACTGTCAGTTCATTATTCCAAAACGACACTGCAACATTGTTTTAAATTGTATTTCCTCACTGTCGGACTCAACTAAACACCCTGTTATCACATTGTTTTCATATTGAATTGTCGGTCATCTGATTCCTGTCATCTATGGATATTAGATCGCAACCGATTTGTTCTTGTTATTTGTTTGAACTCTGTTGTTTCTCATGTTTAGTTGTGTTAACTGTACTTAGGTTTTCACTTAAATACACACCACTTATGTTTCAACTGAGCGTTGTACTAACAGTATTTAAGTTTACACGAAAATACGTACAACTGTTTCTTGTATTTCGAATTCTGTTAATACAAGCACTATTCACAAACATGTATATACACATAGTTACTGTTGTAAAGTACACGTACCGTACGGACTTGCCGGCCGGTCAGGTACTAGTTGTCACAATTGTAAATAACAAAGTGTTATAAGTTTAAATCTTAAATACAGTTATGTTATTTCAGGGTTTGGATGATATCAGGAAATTTTGTTATCATGACATCATCCTTGATATGTTCTAATGGTATAATCAAAATAAAATGACCACAATGCTATGATCTCTAGTCTTTAACATTGTGGTATAAGATCTTGTCTTATCATACAATGTTAGTATAAATGAGGGATGACATCTTGAAACTATGTCATCATGATGTCAACCTCGATATCCCATGTGATTGTCTCAAATGTTGCCTCAATGTTATGTATTCTCAATGATTTTAACCACGTGTTATAAGAGCTCGTCTTATTACACAGTGTTAATAATTGTGGTGAATGATGTCATCATGAAATCATGTTATCATGAGCATCACTTTTGTTGTCTCAGTGTTATAAGCCTATTGTTGTGAGATCTAGCCTTGATGCATTGTGTCATTCATTTTGATGAGATGTTATCATGAAGTTATGTTATCATGATATCATACCTATTATGTTATACGTGTCATTTCACACTCAAGCATACATAATGGTAATGATATGGTCAAAATATGATAATAAAGATAAAATCATTATTATCTAATTCACAAGATAATTAAATAATATACTAAAGCTTTTAAATAAATAAAAGAGGTAGCATGTTTCTCAGCCCCGAAGTTAAATCAAAAGATTAGAAAAGGAGCATATGAACTCACCTTGTAGTCGTAGTGGTTGACTCAATGATCAAAGAATGCACGCACTCGTTGTTGTTCTTGAGGTTGTTTTCACGATCATGTGTTGTATTCAAATTGTTTGTAACTTATAAGTATAAGTTATAGGTATATGTGTGTGTGTGTTAGCCCTAAAGTTGGCTAACACTTGAAAATCCTTGTTATCACTTGGTCTTACTTCACTTGGGATGGAACATACTAACACTTAACCCATTAGGTTACACTTAGTATATCGTGTATTTTTGTTTGGAGGATTGGTCTCATCACCTTTATCAACCTTATATCCAAATTTGAAACAAAACATATTATTCTCTAAGTACAAGACTTAGGCTTTTATATTAAAGCTTTGTATGTTGCCCTTGTAGTAACTTAGAATAGTTATCATTTCTTGAACATTTTGTTATGTGTTTTAAGTGATAAGCATTAATACTTAACACTTTATAAAGGAAGGGTTTTAGGTGTTATGAAGTTGATCTAACAAATCCTTTCACCACCTTTGTAGTAAATCTCGTTGTCATCATTAGCTTTAATGCATGTTGTTTAATAAAATCGATTCAAGAGCATCCCTCCCAAATCTTAGTGCGAATGGAACTGTCCAAGCGAATGACTACCACATAAAGGTTTGCCATACGAAAGAACATGGGCCGAATGATTGCATGATGCGAAAGACCCCTTTCCAACCGAGTGGACTGCTCCTGCGAATGGGGTACGCACGAACCATGGTTTCCCATGCGAATGACGGTTATACATCCAAATGAAACCATGCTCGACCTATTTGGTTGTCTACCCATTCGGGTTAGGTCCATACGACCTAATGTATACGTTCGCCCCTAGCCCCATTCAGCTGAGAGTTCCATTCGAACGAGTTGTACACAGCCGTGCTCTTGGTGCTCTTTTTAGGTTCTAGTCGAGATTTATGATGTTTTTCGGTGGTTGTGTAGGTGAGAACTAGTTTCGAAGGTGTAGGGTTCGAAAAGGAAGGGTTTTATCTGGTTAAACCGTGTGGTTTGAACCAAGGGAAAAAAACCCTAGAAATCCGAAACTTTCAACTCGATTTACCTCGTTTTTGGTGGATTCTAAGCCCGATCCTTTGTACTTTCGTGTGAGGAATGTTGAGAGCTTCGATTTGATAGGTTATATGCGAGATTTGGCCAAGGATTGGAGGAGTTATGAAGGTTTTGTGTTGAAAATCTAGTGAGAGAAAGAGGTTAGAGAGAGAAACCGAGTGTGGGTTTTAGAGAGAGAGAGAGGAAATGAGGAAAAATGAAAGGAAAGGGTTCATTTAGGGTATTTATATCCCGTATGAGTTCGGGTTCGTTCGAGGTACTCGGTTTTACGTTTATGTTACGATTACGATACGTAAAGCGTATTTTACATAAATTTAAATAAATTAATTTTCTTTAATTATTTTTAAGGTAATAATTCCTAATAAATATTTCTCTAATTTAATTTTCATTATTTTACAGATCGAAATCTTTTAATTTCGTCGTTTCGTCAGATAACTTTAACTTACGCGCATTTTCGTACAGAGCGCTAACTGTACGAACACGATCGTACATTTCACTTTCTGATTTGGTTTTCTACTTTGCAGTTATCGTTCAGAACGTTAAACCCACAGATTGTTGGTGTGAATCGTCACCCACGCAAACACACTGTCAGTTTATTCTTCGTATACGATACTGAGTTGTTGTTTTGTATTGGACATCCTCACAGGCGGACTCAACTAAACCTAACTGTTTTCACATTGTCATGATAAATTTCACATTGTTTTCTTATTGGATTGTCGGCCATCTGATTCTTGTTTATTTGTGGATATCAGATCGCAACCGACTATACTTGTAATTTGTTTTCACACTGTTTCACCTTGTATTGTTGTATATTCATATTTCAATTCTCATCAAAATATATACAACTATTAATTGTTTCCACTGAATTGTTATCACCTACTGTTCATCACATAGTGTTTAAACATAGTTTAGGTGTAAGTACACACACCGTACGGATTTGCCGGACGGTCATGTACTAGTTGTCACAACGACTCAATGATAAAGTTAAGATAGTGCTTGTTGAGTTATTGCTTTTGAACATTACTTGGTAATTAGTATATTGAAAAGACGGATCTCGACTGCGGTCTGGAGAACGTATTTTATGATAGGAATGTTTATTGCATTTTTACTTTGAAAATGTTTTATGGTGAACATGGGTCACGGCTGCGGTCTTGAGAACATGTTTAAGAGAAAAAAGAGTTGTATGAAATGTTTATCTTTATCCAAAAAGTATGCACAATATATGTGTATCAAAGAAAAGGTTTTCTTAACTTAGAACTCATCGGCGAAAGCTGACTTTTTTTGGCATGCATATCATGTAAAGACATAGCTAGTTCTAGCGAAAGGAAGTCTGTTGATAGCTTTCAACAGAAAATGGCATCAACTGTTCTACTCTAAGATGAAGAAGGCTGGCTTAGATTTTGTTTTGTAATCATCGAATAATATAGTTTTCAACTCCTATGTAAATCTTAAACTTATGAATAAAATAATGTTTTCTTTATTTCGCTTCTTGCAATATCTCTGCTTAATAATTGTACTGTGTAAATCCAATGAGTGACGTCCCCTAGAGTCGAGTCTGGGATACGGGCATTACAAGTTGGTATCAGAGCACTGATTTAAGAGATTTAGGTACTAACAAGCGGTATTTAGACTAAAACTAGGACTTTAGGAAATTAGGAATGCCAGAAGAGTAGCCAAGATGCCAACCACAAGAAGCATTCATTTTAAGATGGGAGAAACCTGAGACACATGATTAAGGATAAAATCCCAATTGCAATCTGCAACTGCAATTGAGGTTTGGTCTCTACAAGTAATGCTTGGGTTTCAACCATTGCATAAGGAGATGTGGTGGTGAAATAATAGCAAGGAATGAATACTTAGTATGAACATGATAAAAGATGCACTGGAACATGATGCCAAGATAAATGGATAATTATGTCCTAAGCCCCACAATTATTAATTTATTGTGTTTATGTTCCAGATTTTTAATCATCGTGTGAATATTAAATTATTATAATTCTTGAATATAGAAGAAGAAAATGGTTGGACCAGGAAGAGGTCGTGGTAGGGGTAGAGGTCGAGAAACAGGTGGAGTACCTGTTAATCGACGAAACACTCGACTTAATCTCAACAATGAAGAAGTTCATAATGAGAAACTTGCTAATATAAGTGAGAAACAACGGACTGCTATTGCTGCTGAGGTGGCAAAGACACTGGAAGATTCTCTACCTACCCTCCTAGTTAACTTACTAGGAACGAGTACAGAAGCTGAAGGAGGTTTCGAAGGAGGTGCGGCTACCACCGAGACACATAAAGGAGCAAGTACCATTAAAGTTAACAATGCAAACAACGACAATCAAACGGGAAAAAAGGTGTTCCTATAAATCCTTTTGTGGTTGCAAACCAACCTCATTTGAAGGAAAACTGACCAGTTTTTAGTGGGTGAAGGAAATGGATGCAGTGGTAGAAATTAGGGAATGCATAGTCAATCAAGCTGTTAAGTATGTATCTCATTCATTCAAAAAGGAGGCTTTGTATTGATGGGATTCAATCAAACAAACTCGGGGAAAGCAAGCAATCTTTGAGTTAACTAGGAATGACTTGAAGCAAATGGTCTTAAGAAAATTTTGTCCTCAGAATGAGTTAGACAAGATGGAAGTTAATTTCTTAAAACTTGAAGCTAGGAATATGACGCATCAAGAATATACAACAAAGTACGATGAAATGGCACGACATGTACCTAAATTGGTCAACGGTGAAGAGAAAAGAGTGAAACGGTATGTTCAAAGATTACCTTATATAATCCGAAAGTCGATTAAGTTGATGGCTCCTAAAACTTATCAATTGGCAGTAGAATTAAGTGTCACTATGTATGATGAAGAATTTGGCGAGGTAGGGAGACCGAATGATGCAAAGCGTAAATGGTCAGAGGTAAGCAACTTTAGTAGGAGATATGAGTATGGAGCAAGTAGGAAAAGAAAGGTGCAGAATAATCAATCTGGTTTATGTAAAAAGTGTAACCGATTTCATAAACGGAGTGTGTCGAATTGGAACCAATGCATGTTACATGTGTGGTAAAGAGGACACTTTTCGTCAAGTTGTCCAGAAATATTGAGATGTTTCTTGTGTGGTGAAGCTGGTCATCGAAGACCACATTGCCCAAGGTTGAAAAATAATCCTGAGCCACTCAGGATTACTATGACAAAAGGGGAAGCACCAAAGGCTAAAGCAAGGGTCTTCACTATGACAACTGAAGAAGCAAAACCAGAACCAGACGTAGTTTTAGGTACGATTCTTGTTAATAAAGTACCTGCTACAGTTTTATTTCCGATACGGTATAATTTGTGGCATTCAATATAGGACTACGAAAATGTGTCATAGATCCTACATCCTTCTGTATTACTATCTCTTTATTCTTGTTTACTCCTTCTGATCCCAAATTTGACATGTTTACTTTCTTTTTATTTAATAATTTATTAGAATTGTTCTAATGGGAAAACTAATAAGTGAGATTTTCTAAATTCTTATCCTAACCGGGATAAATAATAATGATTGAAATGAGAATCAATCTTAATATAACTCTAATTCATAAACTGAAATTCCAACTAAAATTAACGATATAACCTAGAATTTTGCAAAATAAATTCTTGAGATTTTTAATCAAGTTAATACTTCACGAGATATAACTCGATAATTTTGATCATTTTTTTACTTCTGGTTAGACGATTCAAAATAAAACAACCTAGTCTTTTTGAGACTTTGATAAGTAATTTTTAGTAGCCCACAAAAATCAACTTTACATTATTTTTTTCTTAAACACAAGTTCTTCTAACTGTTCTCGATTCAAGCAAGAGTAAGATGCAAATGGTTCCTTTGTATTCGATTTCCTTCCTTTTCTGGGGCGCTAACACAACACAAAGAGGAACACACTTTGATTTTATTCAAATAAACAAGAGCTAACACTTTTCTCGATCATTCCTACTGAGATTGTAATCGATTTGTTGGTATGTATCACAAACTATTATAATGCCTTTGTTTTCATGATCATGTTTATTCCAACAAGAATGTCAAGAGAAGTTTACGAAGACATAATAATTTATGTGTAGTGCCTAAAGCATAAACTTAGTATGATAAGTATTTATTTATATTAATGAAACTTATATTATGCTACTATGTCTAATATTATTCAACCTAGCTGGATATGATCTTGGTTACAGTCTCTGTTATGGGTAGGTGAACGAGTAGTTGGTCTTAGGATAGTTCAGGACAGTTATATTGACCGTCATATGAACTGGTAATTCGGTAGTCATTGGAGTTAAAGCGTCGCTTCGAAGCCTGTAAACGCTATGTCCTTGTAATCGTAACATTTTCTCTAATACGATACATGGAGTGTTATTTTGATTTATGTTGTTGCCTTTCAATTCATGTTATAAAATAAAACTGGCCAACAAATGAACAGCTGATAAATATTAATTCAGATATGAATTTATTTAAAGCGAACCACATATATACTATTTTCTAACTTGTAAAATTACAACCTCCGAGGAAGTATTTAGAGTCAAGGAAAGACAATGTATGTAAAAGTCCTAATTTCAATCCACACTAAGTCGGCTTTCCTTGGAGGCCACTGCCCGGTTGTTTGTAGCCGCGCTTTATCCGATCCCTCTGGTTAGTCGAATACTGGGGAGGACCCGAGGGTTTCCATTGTTATAAAAAAATAAAAAAAAACTTGAAAATTGCATATTTTTCATGGTACAAATTTTTAATACATAATGTACAATGCATTTTAAGGATGATTTGATCGAGAAATAAGTAATTTACATGTTAGGAATGAAAAATATGCAAATTTTATAATTTTTTATGAAAGAACAGCTCAATCCCATTTCATTTGAATAATAAAAGTTATTTTAAAAGAGAAATGAATATCACATTAGACATATCTATTTGATTTTAATTAATAAATGTTTCTAGGGACACATGTTATGTTTCCTAGAGCACGTGAACTTTGGTTTCTTACTTCTCTTTCATATTAAATACATTTCATATTAAATATATACTTTTATACATTTTTAAATAAAAATGTAACTTTAGTACATTAAAATATATATTAATATTAAAAAACATACATTTTAAAAAAATCAAATTATTATAAAATATAAAATTTTTAATTCTTTTTTGAATGAAATGTATAAGTAATAAACTTTGAAAAACTTAGTTTTTAAAGAATAATACAATTATCACTTAAAGTATTAAATTATACAAAATTTTAATAATATTTTGTATTAGAATTTAGATTTACAATGTTAACTTTTATTATTATTTTTTATTTAACGCGTGTAATACACAGAGTAATAACCTAGTAATTTATAGACAACGTAACATACCATTAACAATTTATTACGAGATTGCCAAAATGGTTGACCCTTTCTCACATTATCCCATTTGAAACTTTTAGCAACTTACAAAATTATGCCAACCATAAAAGTCATATCCAAGAACTAGAAAGAACAAAGAAAGGTTCTAACTGATGCAGCCATTTTTCAGCATCTAGCTAGCCACCATCTACTGATGCAACCATTAGTCACCATCTAGCTAGCCACCACAAGCTGCACCGCACCCTGCAACGCAAACGCTACCACCACACGCAGATGTGTTAGCTGCATCATCAGCTTTATCTCTTGGTTCGGTTCCTTGCGCACAAGAAAAGATTATCATTCCAAACACCATGAATGCAAACATCAGTACACTTGCCCAAAAACCAAACATTGCCCCAATCGTGTGATCTTCATCTGTGGCCTTTAACCAATCACTAGACATGAGTTTATCTTAATTTCTCCGAGTTTGGCTCGTGGGTATAGCGTACAGCCTCGCGTCGAAGCTTCTTATAGTTACAAAAGCCAATTTGTTTGCTTCCCTTTTTGGATTCGAAGGGCCAAATTGTGTTCAAAAGCCATATAATCTTTTACTCTTTGCTTTATAAAAGGTAGCATTACTTTTTGAATCATGAAAATAGTTTTCTAATAGAAAACAAAACATACAATTAAACAAACAAACTTACCCGGTATATTCTCACTCTTTAGTAGACTATAGTGGAAGGATGAAGACAAACCTTACCCCTATCCCAGTTAGGATAAAAAGATTGCTTTGAAAGAGTCTCCGAATCAGAGTTATCGTTTTAAAGTTAATCATCTCAATGCTTTTAACGTTATTTTCACAAAATAAGTAAAATAACATTAAAATTAGTGCAATTTTACTTTTACCCATTGAGGGCCCACACATATATACATTATATGCGTATACCGCAAATGAGGCGCATAAAACAAAACATAAAGAAAGGTTATATTCAAGCACTAGTTGCAATGAAATGGGATAATCTTGTTGTATGGTAGGTAGACTTTATTTTGGACTTTTGGTAGCACAAAGACTTGCAAGTAGATGTTGCTGGTTGCATCATTATGCAACAAACCAGATGGTGGTTAATGAGTAATGGCCACTAGTTTTCTTTTCAGTATATGGACTGTCTCAACCAAAAGTTGACTTGTGGCATGGGCAATGGGTCACTTATCACACTAAAAACATGTGGTATGGTCGATGAGCGTGAGAGAGTGAGACGTCGGGTCAGCTAACGGTCACCGGCACGTCGCGTCGACATGCCATGACCAGTGACACCGTGAGCCAACTCACTGATTTGAGAGTTAAAGTTGAGTCAACCAAAACCCGTCAAGCTAATGATGTTCCTCCATGCATGTATCTAGTATATTTGTTTGAAATTACATGATAATGAATTTATAAGATGCATAAAAAATCACTTAACCTTAATAACTATACTCTCACTAGAAAAGTGATGAATGAGTGAACGAAGAGAAGGAAAGTGAATATAATATGACGTCTATATTATAGTATTTACAATTAATGTTTAACAAAGAGTTCGTGAATCATTCAACAAGTACGTTTATTTTCCTTCGTTTAATAAAGAACTAATTTGAACAAAAACTTATGTTCATTAAATTAAAAGAACAAGCATAAATAAATGTTATGCTCTTTCATTTATGTTCGTGAATGTTGGGTAATTTGTTCATTTACTATGTCCTTTCATTAAATATGTTTTATATTTTAAAATTTATATTTTTAGTCTATTTCTTTAACATTTAAATTTTAAACTAGACTCTAGTTATTTGATTTTTAATTTTGTTAAAAACAAATTAATTTTAAACTATGATCATTGAAATAAATATTTTAAGATAATTTCACATATGACTGTTATTTTTATCTTCTACTTTGTGTGAAAATAATTATATTTAGAATTTTTTATAAAGGGTTTAACTTTTTATTTATATAAGATTATTATGTATAATGTTTGGGGATTGAGAATGTTAATTTTTATTTTTTAAACAATAAATGTTTGTAAACCTTTAGTGTTTGTTGACAAGTTCAATTCTTTATTGAACAAAAAAGAACAAGAATTTTTATACCGTTAATATTTGTGAACAAGTTAAATATTAAACAAACGGACATGAACAAGAGTTCATTCTTATTCTTTTAACAAACCTAATAATACTTTTAAGTTGATTCTCACAAACTATACATGCATCACCCTCTAATGCTAGCCAGCAAATGGGTCATTGGTTGAGGTATCTTGTCAACATTGACAATAATAACTTCATTTTAACATTGATACACGTCATCATGAATTTTTAAATTAGATCTTGTTGGAGAGATTATAGCGCCGATCGATTTCAAAGTGGGAATAGAAAATGAGTGTGTGTTTTGCTATTCTAAAAATAAAAATTATTATTATAACATGTATGATAATAGGTTATTATTATAACATTTATGATAATAGGATGAGGTTATAGTAAAAAGACTAAAATTGATAAGAAGTGTGATAAGGATTTTGGGTCATTATATCTATAATTTAAGGATTAAGATAAAAGTTGTATTAAAAATTAGTTGAAGGGTATTTTAGAATGGGTCCTAATATTCATATATCATCCCCTCTTTTATACACCATCTTTAAATCAAATCAATCAAATCATACTCACATAATTTTTACTTACACATATATTTTTAATATTTTTTAATATTAAAAAAATACAAAGAAGGTTGTTATACATATATCGGTGTACCAATATCCATACCTTTTAGAATATACACTTTTGTTAAGTTTTTATCATGTTTCCTCCATTTTTTTAAACAATTATTACTTTTATACACGATATTATTTTTTGAAAAAATTTACACAAAAAAAAACGATCATAGTCTTTCCATCTAGCCATAGTGGCTTTCTTTCCACACCTAGCAGCAATCAGTGACGGATCCAGGATTTTTTTCAATGATGTCACTGTATTTGTAGGTTTTAGTTTTATAATACCAGACTTAATTTTTCGGGTTGGTTTTACCGTTCGGGTCGAATAATGCACATCACATATTAAAAAACGATCAAATAAAAATCGTGAATAGAAATTAAAAAACACATAATATAAATTCGATAGTCTTTATAAATTAAAAAAAAATATTTAGAGTTTTTTCTTATGAGTTTTTATTTTTTAAAAACGTTGCATTACATATTAGACCCAAAACTTGTTGGAATAACCATTTTTTAGTATAACAAATGTAAGAATCATTCAGATACTTATCTCCTATCATCTCACACATTTTCTTTTTCACATGCTTCATTTAAGAAAAAAATTCTTTCTACACAAGCAGTTGCAATCGGTGCTGTCACTAGGCCAAAAACTGATGCTGTCACTTAAAATCATCATTCATAAATATCTATATGCGGAGAATAATCGATGTTGTCCGGTCACATCGGTATCTATAATGTACGTTCGCCCATGGCAGCAATCTAAACATTTACTGCTTTATCTCTTTGTAAGGGTGTTTAAAATATCCGAAACTCAAAAAAATTCGAAATCTGAATCGTATCTGAAACTCAAAAAAACCTTATCCGAAATCTATTTCTGGTTTTTCGGGTCGGGTTTCGGATATGCAAAAAACTAGTTTTTTCGGGCTGGATATCCGAAAAACCCGAAAAAAATTTTTTTTATTCGGGTTGTTAAGATGGATGAATTCGGGTTTTTTAGGTCGGATAATATATTTTGAATTTCGGGTCGGGTTTCAGATAGACCAAAAAAATTTTAAATTCGAAAACCCCGATTCGAAAAACCTGAATAACTTGTTATCCGACCCGATGAACACGCCTATCTTTTTGTATATTTTAGTCAATGACTTTTTGATGTATATCTTTGGCTTTTTAGTCTTTTCGTAATGATCTTCTTTTCATCCTCCAATTTTTCACTTGACCATGTAAAAATGGTATGCACTTGTCTCTTCTTGTTATTCAAGATGAAATCAATTAAATTACTTATTTGTTTTTGTGCTCATTTTCTTCTTGTTGCTTCAACCTTTCCAACTCATTAATCTTTTCTTTTTATTGCGATTTTGTTCAAAATTTTTAGTTTTAGTTTTGGCAATATTAGTCCCTCTAGTTCATTAAAGGATTTCTTAAAAAATTTATAAACTATACAATTTATATAGAATTATAACAATTGCATTTATGGAATATTTTTACATTCTATGAGTATTTTTAACATAATTTTAATGTTTATTATCATTATTGTTTTATAAACCTACTTTTATATAAAAAATAGTTCTTTATATATGTGAATAGGGAAGTGTTCAAATAATAAGTCACTCTTAAAGCAATAACCCATATAACTTTGCCAAGATGAAGCCAAATATTGGATTTTTTTAACATCATTGTAACACATTTAGAACACTATGTTCTTTTGTGAGTTTGTGAAAATCCATAACCGTTTAAGAGATATCATCGTTTTGAGTTTTTGATTTATAACATTGTAACTGTTTTAGGCCCAAAACTTACAACGATGTAAACTATCAAATGGTGATGAATTTTCGCAAACTCATAAAAGAACATAATGTTCTAAATAGGGGTGTTGATCGGGTCAACCCGATCGGGTTTCGGGTTAATCGGGTCGGGTTAGTCGGGTTTTCCCTAAAAAATTATTAACCCGCAACCCGACCCGAATAACGCTCGGGTTAATCGGGTTCGGGTTAGTCGGGTCACGGGTTATTCGGGTCGGGTCAGTCGGGTTAGTCGGGTTGGTGTTTCATTTGTTATTATCTTTTACTAATTTTAAATTTCTACAAATAATTCATTTTATAAAAAATAATTCAATGAAAAATATGTAAATAATTTATTTTTCATATATAATTTGATTAATAGTTATTGTCATATTTTGGTAAAAAGTTGAATATATCTTACATTTAATAATTAACATATATAAAAAAATAAAAATCATTCTTATTCGGGTTATTCGGGTTGACCCGAAACCCGACTAACTTTTAAAAATATACCCGAAACCCGACCCTATTAACAGTTCGGGTTAATCGGGTTGACCCGACTAACATTTTTGACCCGAATAACCCGACCCTATTAAGCTTATTCGGGTTCGGGTCGGGTTAATCGGGTTCGGGTATTTTCGACACCCCTAGTTATAATGATGTTAAAAAAAAAATCCAAGATTTGGCTTAATCTTGGCAAAGTTATCTGGGTTATTGCTTTAAGAGTGGGTTATTATTTGATACCAATCCTACGTTGTCACACCCCGAGCCGGCGGGATAGGATCGGTTGTCCCGTCGGGCGGAAGGTTCCCGGGGCGCGATATCGTGAGTGATAATCGTGATGATCAGATTGTTTACATTGCACATGATATAACTGAGAAATGCTAAGTATAATAGAATTACAAAGTTAAATTACATCAGTATTGTTTATAATTTAACAATGTAAATCTACCATTAACATCATATATTTCTATCTTGTATTTACATAAGATATACAAAATAATTAGTATAATGATGTCTTCAAAAATAATGCAGGTCCAAAATGCTAAGCCTTCTATCTGAAGTCCTAGTCCAAAAGGAATAACTCCTTAGTTGACCTGAGAAGTCATGCAAAAATAAAGTCAACACATGGTTGGTGAGTTCCTATAGTTTTATGATTTGAAAATGATTTGAAAACCTCTTTCGGTAAAGACCCTAACATCATTAACTCCACATGTAATATCCACATCGGTATGCTTATATATAGGGAATCACGAAAGGGTCAAGCCCAGACGCTATCCCACCACATACTAATATGTATATGACACTGTTGTTAATGATAATTAAGCATTTTTACCCAACACCTCTGATTTTGATCATGATATTGAAATCTGATATGCCTTTGATTTATTGGGTTCCTCATAGATATATGATTTCCCAAAAAGACAGTGATAATAGTAAAATGTCAAATATTTAATTTATTAATTAAATAAAACATTTAATTACAACTAAGACATGATGATTGGGTATGATTTTACTCAATCAGTTAGACTTAGTTGTTGGTGGTTGTCCAAGTTGTAACCTCTCACACGTGACCCATGTCAGGCATAACTCACAAGGAGTACACCTGAACTGAGCGGGATTTTAATGATTTGCCCGTTACAGCTTGACCCAATGGTCTTCTGCATCTGAGTGGGACTTTAATGTTTTGCCCGTTACAGCCTGACCCAATGGTCTTCTGCATCTGAGTGAGACTTTAAGGATATCCTGTGATTCTTGATCTCTTGATTCTCATGATTTTGACTTTGATATTGATTCCATTTGATCGTTCATGTTATTGCCCGTTACAGCCTGACCCAATGGTCTTCTGCATCTGAGTGGGACTTTATATGTGTGTTACACGTGGTCTTGATTCTTTATACAACTGACATCCACCTTAGGTTGAAGATTAATGATTTCATTAGATCATAATGATTTCATTATTAACATGATTCACACACATTTATGATATCTGATTTCTTGAGTCTCTTGATCTTGATCTTTTGACTTTCCCATGATTCACAATGATAATTGATTTGATATTGATTCTTGGATCTCAGATCTCACACTGAGCTATGATTTCTTTGAATGTGATCTTTTGATCTTGTTCATTTGATTCCACTTTGAGTTTAGATTCTTGAATTTGGAGATTTATGGACTAAGGGTTGATTTAAAGTTTAAATTAAAGTATTACTCATAAGAGTACTTTAATTAATTTGATAATTTGATCTGTTTAATAATTTCTTAGACAGGAGTCTAGGAGTATCAACAAACATATATATGTAAAACATATAATAAATAAAAGCATTTAAATAAACAGTTTAAATAAAACAGTTTACGCATGCTTCTCAGCCCCGCGTTTTAAAACAAAAATGTTAGAAAAGGGGCAATGAACTCACCTGTGTTGCTTTGTACCGAATTACCACAAAATGCGCGCTCGTTGTTGTAGCCTAAGTATCTTCGGTTCCTGAGTTGTTTTAAAAGATCCGAATACGATAAGTATTTATAGTAAACGTTAGGTCTAGGGTTTGGTCTTGGTGTGCAACTAAGTGTCCTAGATTTACTAATGTGTTTCTAAGACTTCTTCTAACTTTAGTCTAATTCATTACCCGTTATAAGCCCTTATCCCATATCCCCGATTATTCCTTTAAAGACTTTTAGTAGAACCTTTTCAATTTAATTCATTTTAAGTTAATCCATTTATAGTAATACTTATTTAGAAATTCTTTTGATTGTTTTAACATAATTTACAATTTAATTTCTTTACTTTAAACATAATTACTTTTAAAGAAAACAAGTTCCTTTGCATGATGGGCTTAAGCTAAACCCATTGGGCCTTGCTTGGGCCCATTACCTGACTTGATCATTCAAACAGTTCTCTAGTTCGTTCTTTGTTCGTCTAAGTCTATATGTTTTGCTAACCCATCTAGATTAACCACTTGTTGTTATGTATTCCTCAAAGTAGTGTTAACCACTTTTTGTAAACAATAACATGTGTTACTAACTTTCTTATCTTTGAAAGCTCTAGATTGTATGTGTTGAACCCATAATGATTTCCACAACTTTTATTTAGTAAAGTAATGGTGATTAAATCTTTCTTGTGAAAAGATTACTAGTTATCACCCTAGTTCCTCAAATATGGTTACATGAGAATGAAAACCCTTAGGCTACTCCCACGCACACACACCCATTACGCATGCATGCAAAGGTGACCACACCCATGTGCAACTTAACCTACCCTTAATGTTTTAGAAAACCCTAGCTATCCATGCATACACACACATGGCCGAATCCATGCATGCACACACACACATGTTTCACACATGTGTACACGTAATTAGACCCATACCTACATGCTAGTACATATCAAACTCACATATGTATCCCACCCAACGTTTACGGTTTTGTGGAGCGACCTAATCAACCTATTGATTTGTCGAATGATTTCATGAGCGAATGTGTATGGCCGAATGTGGCCTGATCGAATGAAGGTTGGTTGTCGAAAGAGCATTTGGCGAATGAGGTCCCATTCTGAACTTATGCCATTCGACGAATGAGAGAGGGGAGTATGGAGTCATTCGATCCTCTGGTTCGGCGAAGAAGGCAGGCCGATTGAGCCAAGCCATTCGGCCGAATGTAGCCAGAAGCTAGCCATTCGCCGGGCTGTGCAGTTCATTCGACCGAACTGGTTTCGAGCAAGAACAGCCATGGTTCTTTGATCCATTGACTAACCTAAGGTGCACAACAAACTCCTAAGTGGCTATGGTGGTGTTCCCCTAAGGTTTTAAAGCTCGAAATCACCTATAGAGGGTAGGCGGCCATGAGGGTTTCAAAACCCTAAAACCGCAACTAAAACATGATTTTTACCTCGAATTTGCTGGACAAAATCACAGATCCTTTGTACTTTCGTGATCTACAAGTTGAGAGGATCGTTTAGACACCAAAATGGGTCGATTTCGTGAAGAAATGAAGTAGAAATCTTAGAGAGAAGTGGGGTTTTCTAGTGAGAGAAAGGGATGAACGATTTTGGGAGTTGGTGGCTGGTTTGGTGTGGTGGTTGAGGGTTTAATTGCCTCATTAAATGAGGGTAAATACCCGGGTACGTTCGGGTTCGTTCGGTTTCGCGTGGTTTTGCGTAAAAATGTCGGTTTCGCGTCGTTTTCGTTACGAAACGACTCGATCTTAAAGTAGAAGTTATAAAATTATTTTAGATTGTGATTCCTAATAAATTAACTAAATATCTTTTAATTATTTAATTTACAAAATATTTATTTAGCGTTTAAATCGAATCGCGCGGTCATCGCGCGTATTTGTTCGAATCAAATACGACGATAACTACACTTTTCAATATTGTTTTCTAATTATTGAATATCATTCAGAACGTTAAACTTTCAGATTTATTCGTACAGATCGTCACCTATACGAATAATCTGTCGGTTTAGCATTCACTTAACGATATTCGTGTTGTTTTGTCCTGTAAGGCCTCACATACGTTTATACATAGTAAGATCCTAACAAATAATTCACATGATGATTCTGTGTTGCCAGATAATTATCTGACTCAAGAACCATTGTTCTAAACTTGTTTATCTGAAATGACTGTGAATTTGCGTTATGATAACATGAAATGATAACAATGTTTGGCAATGAATATGAAATACACTGAATTACGTAGAATTCGTACCTGATTACTGTTCATGTACTGTTTAAGATCATTGTTCCGGTGACGTTTCCGGCACTGATGTTACATACGTGAATATATATATAGGGATTCTTTCTAATAAGAACCAACAAATTGTAAAGAACTAAATGAATCACATTCATAGCTACAAGTTTTGAAGGTTATAAAAGTATTTTCCTTTGAAAATATGGGACATTACCTTTATATCCTTCAAACTTTGTGACTACAAATGATTCTTTTAGTTTTAACTTATATTGGTTCTTAATTGAACATCATATATATATATATAGGGGGATGTTCAAATGAGAACTTTTTAAAGTTGAGAACTAAAAGAACCAATTTTAACCACAAATTTAGAAGGGTATAAAAGTAACTTCCACTATTTTAAAAGGAAATTACTTTTATACCCCTTAAAATATGTGGTACAAAATTAGTTCTTATGGTTCTTTGATATTTAATGGTTCTTAATAGAATAAGTCCCTATTTATATATATATATATATAGTTGTGAACAAATAATAACCTAGATAACTTTGTTAAGATGAAGCCAAATCTTGGATTTTTTTCAACATCATTGTAACACATTTAGAACACTATGTTCTTTTATAAGTTTGCGAAAATTCATCATCGTTTGAAAGTTTACATCGTTGTATGTTTTGGGCCTAAAACAGTTACAATGCTGTAAATGAAAAACTTACAACGATGATATTTCTTAAACGGTGATGAATTTTCACAAACTCATAAAAGAACATAGTGTTCTAAATGTGTTACAATGATGTTAAAAAAAATCAAAGATTTGGCTTCATCTTGGCAAAGTTATCCGGGTTATTGCTTTAAGAGTGAGTTATATATATATATACTTCTTGGTGTAAAGATCAATGGAACCTAAAATGGTCTTGTATTGATTCAATCTCACTATGTGGACTAAATACTTGAAAATTTCAATGTGGAGGATACGAGTGTGGCTCAGCTAGAGTATTCAATGGTTATTGACTGTTTGATGTATTTAATGACGTGTCATGACCAACCCTAGCATATGTTATGAGCAAGCTATGTAGATACATTATTAATTCGATTTCTCAACATTGGAAGAATAGGATAATATTCCTAAGGTGCTTAAGATACACAACGAACTATGGACCACATTATAACTGAGATTCAGTTGTCATAAAAGGACAAAGTGATGCGAACTAGATATTTGATACGAAAGATTTCAAATTCACAAATGGTTATTGTAATCTTTATGATTTTCTTTATTTAAATATAAAATGTAATGGGGTCATATCTAATGAAAGCTCATATGGTTTAATTAACTCAATTTAAAATTTAAAACATATACATACATAAAAATTTGGATTCAATTCAAGATATGAATTGATTAAATATATATCTATATCTATATCTATATCTATACTATATAATAAATAAAGATTTTGATATGCCACATGTCAATATTTTAGGCCACCAAAAATTTTTTTTGCCCACATCTCTTTCATAATAAATATTTCTAAGTCATTATTTATTAAATTTGATTTTTTTCTTCTATCTCCTATTAAATATTAATGATTTTATTTAACTTAGTAAATAATATTATTAAATTATGAATCAATTCATTAATGTTTTATAAAACATCTTTGAAAAAAATAATTATTATGTTATTTTAAACAAATAATTTTAAAATTTAAATATTTAACATGTGTAAATGTTTAATACATCTATGTTTAATGTTATATATATGTTTTAAGAATTTTTTTTATAAATTTTTATCTTTAAAGTTTTTCTTTATAAAAAAGGTATAACTTTTATTATTAGTATTAATATAATTATGTAAGTTTAAAAAGATATAATAAAATTATTTCAATTATGTAAATTCATGAATAAATAATTATAAAATCATATTATTTATTACTTGCAAACTCGTGTATTACACGAGTTTTATAACCTAGTATGTATATATAGATAAGTGTTTATTGTCTATTGTCTATTTTTAAGGTATAGTTGTTGCACTTATAACCAAACAACTTTTTATAACACTTAAATTTTTTTGAACAACAAATTTTTTCCACCTTTATCCACTATGGGGCTAGAACCCTCAACATATTTTAGGAAGGACAACTTTAACACACCTTGATACCATTGGGACAAATACCCTTTGGTTATAGAATTTTAAAAAAATACTTAAATACTTAATCCATCTAAATGAAGATTTATAGAATTTTAAAAAAAATAACAAAAGCAAAAACATTTTCATTTCCCAAAGTTACCCACCAGAAAGACCCTCTTTCTATCGTACGCAAATTTCTAGAGAGAGAAAACGCAAGATTTCGAGGGAGGGAGAGAGAGACGATGAAGAAGACGACGATGAAGCCGATCCAGGTGGTGCGGACATGGGTACGGAGGCAGCCACCGAAGGTGAAGGTCCTCCTTGCCTTTCTGATCGCCATCGCCGCTCTAACCTTCATTCGCATGGTGGTTTATGATCACGACAATCTCTTCATTGCCGCGGAGGCGGTACACGCTCTCGGAATATCTGTTCTTATTTATAAGCTAGCCACCGAGAAGACTTGCGCTGGTATAATCATACGTTCTGTTGATTTTGCTTTGTCGATTTCTTTTTTTAAGTCTGTTATTGCTTTAATCCTTTTGTTATGGTTACAATCAGTTTGTGCAGATAATTGTTTTTATCGTTTCACATTGTTGTTTTTTGATTTCTATTGAAAAATTAGCCGAATTATCGTGGAATTAACATAACTTTCTGTTGTAATTTCGATTGCTACTTGTGATTCTACTAGCATTATGATTTTGTAAAGTTGATTTAGGTTTAGGGCTTTAGATTTCTATAGCACGGAATTATTGGAATTTAGCAACTTATTATGCTATCCAAGATGTTAGCTTCCTAGTTTACCCGGTAAGGTTAATTTTTTTTACTATCATTTCTATAAAAAAGAAAAGGTTTTTGTTTTGTCGCCGTGAGGTGATTGTTCAAGCAGTCAGCCTCTTGCACATATGTGTCGGGTAAGACTGCGAGATTGCAAAAGTTGGGAGCTAAGTCGAGTACCGGTTCTTTTCTACTAAATGTCTAGAATTCACAATTGTTTTAGTATGAAAATTTAGCAGGAATGATTTAAGAATATGATGAAATTTAATTTGTTTTGGAAGAGGAATAAAAGATCTTTTCAGTGCTAGATTTATTTTTAAGGATCTTGGTTCAGTTTGCAGTGCGCGCATATATTGTATATATTTGTCGGCCCTCGAGGAGCAAGAGTGAAGTTGCACTAAGTTTAACATTATTTTACTTAGTTTTTGTGAAAATAACGTTCAAAGCTTTGGGTTGGTCGATTAATTGGTCATCATGAGCTGAGGTCTTATTGGAAGCAACTTCTCTATTTTTGCAAGCAGAGGGAAGACTATCTATATCTTACCCTTCTCAAACCCTACCTTAGCTTTGTTAATTGTGGATATTCTGAGTACGATGATGATTGTTTGTTTTTAAGGATGTGATAAGGAGTGGGAACTCTTTGCTTGCAATTATTAGGTTGGTTTCACCATTCGAATCTCATGAACATTTGGATTGAACTATTGAAGAGACTAGAGAGTAAATCATAGCAATCCGGTTATGGTCATGGTTATTATCCGGACTTTTGAATGCAACTAAATAGACAACATGCTGATTTGAGATATAGATTCACCACTCAAACGCATAGACCAAAATTAATCAGAATTCAAGATACAAAAAACACCATTTGAACCCATGATTAGTATCCAAACTCCAAAGAACACCACTGAAACTTGCTAAGTTTGAAGTATTAATGGAAGAACAAGTTTTAACTAAGGTTGCAAATAATTCACTCTGCACTGTCGGCCTTTCATTTTCACATTATGAAATACATAAAGAAAATAAAACACATGGTCCACTAACAACTACAAACTAGGAAACATGGATTAACTGCTAGAAAATGGATAAATTAAATTAAACATGGAAATAAAGTGAACATGGGTAGATAGTGGCTTCTTTTGCTACATGCATGTAGTTGTTGGAAATACGTGGGTTTTAAGGGCTTCAATATGGATCTGGTTGATCCACTGAGTTGACCTAAGACTAACATTCCCAACGAATCTGCACTTACGTTGCTATCATCCTCCAGACTTTTAGAAAAGTTTGTCCTTAAACGTTGGTCAACATGTCAAAGTTTTTGCTTAAAATCCTTCTTGCGGGCCTTAATTGACTTGTCTCCTTCTTTGCAATTTGGTTTTGTTTCCTTCTGTACATTTGTATTGCAAAAAAAAATCCTCAATATCAATCATTCAAGTTCTTTTTTGGGTGACTTGAACACAAATTAATTGCTAGATTTTGACGAGCAGAATTATTAGCAGTGGTCATTTGGTAGTAATGTGATCTTCCTACCATCCTTATCAAAGGAGTGGGTGTTTTTATGCCCTTCATGAACACCCTTCTGATCAAGCAACCACAGTCTACCTAGTAATACATGACACACATCTGTTGGTATAAAATCACACCACACTTCATCTTGGTAGCTTTTCCCAATAGTGAATGAGAGCGTCACACTGTTGGTAACTTGAATTTCCTTTCCTTGATTTAGCCATTGGATATCATAGGGTCTAGGAGGTGGTGCAACTGGAAGTATTTACTTTGAAACAATAGTTTGGGAAAAAAACATTAGTGCAACTCCCACCATCAATGGCTAAAGAGCAAACTTTGTTGCTAATGGTACACTGGGTTCGTAAAATTGCTTCCTCGTTGGTGTGTCACGTCCTCAACGACAGTTCCATCGAGAGTCTGGTTCACAACCAAGCTCTCGCCTTCATCTGGGCTCAATTTAATTTCCTTGTGTTCTTGTTTGCAATCTGTTGGAGTTGAGTCTTCATCATACCGAGGCTTTTTAAAGCTTTCAAATCAGCGAGTGTAACAATTCTTTTGTTGGGATATTCGAAAGCTATGTGACCCAAACCTTGATAGCGAAAACATTTAGGGGTCCTTGTAGCAGTAATGGAACACTTAGGCAGGTCTATAACTTTTGGAGGATTAACATTGGATGAGTTGCCTGTGGAATTAACTGAAGGAACGCGTGATTTGGAAAGGATTTTCCCGATTCCAGTTTTGCCTTAAACCTTTTGCTGCACATGAGCAAGTGTGGTGAGTTCAGGCAAAGTAGCGTACGGTTGTAGTTCCACCATGTTTGCAATTTGCGGTTCGAGCTTACCCAATTAACAAATGAGGGTTTGCAGGTCATCTTCGTCCAGATCACTCTTCATGATGAGATGTTTGAAATCTTGAGAATATTCTTCAGCAATCCAAGTGCCATGCGTAATATAATGCAATTTTGAAATACTTTCCTAAAGATAATACTTTGGCATGAACTTTTCTTTTAGCAACTTCTTCATCTTCCTCCTCTCTCGAACCTTCTCTTTTCCTTAGCACTCTTGTTTAGAACAAACATTTGCCCACCATTGAGGCATACTTACTTAGTTTCAAGGCCAAAAGTTTGACTTTCTTTTGTATGCAAGCAATCAATGAATGCATTCGAGTCTAATCTGCCAATCAGTCATCATACTCGGGAACATCAACTTTAATGTCATTGTGATACGTTACCTCATGAAAGTGCCAACCGAAAGGGTTGTCATCACCGTCGGGCATCGGTGTCATTGTCATCTATTCGGTACCGAGGAGGAACGCAATCACCCTCCCTATGTTGGTTCATATACATGGTTTAGTTCTTGCAATTGTTCTTGTAGATCTCTAAATATATGGCCATGATTGAATCTATTAGTCGATGGGGAACTTGGTTTTAAAAAGCGAGAAGCGCAATGAGGCGACAAGGTCTAAAACAGAAGCGCAGAAGCTGTGGGCTTTACGTACGCGAGGCACAATATGTTTACATTATTTTTTTTATATCCATAGGTTTTTAGCATACCCTACCCAAAATATAGTTATAAATAAGGTTGATATGCGATTTAATGTATAAATTACCTACATATACAACCTTTTTAGCTACATGTATAACACTTTGAAGCACAAAATCACGTCCTGTACAAGAAGCACACACCTCACCTAGATTTTTTCAAAAAAATCGCGCTTTTTTGTGCGCTTTTGGTACAACATGTGCCTTGAGTCACGTAACACAGGCATGCTTTTTAAAACTAAGATGGGGAGAAAACGAAAACTAGAGATGACGACGAATCGATCAGCTCTGATACCAAATGATAGCAATCCTGTTATGATCACTGTTATAATCAAGACATTTGATGCAACAGAGAGACAATGTGCTGATTTGAGTTGCAAATATATCTCTCAAACAACCCATAGGGCAAAACTAGTCTAAATTCAAGATCTAGAAAACAACACCTGAACCCTTGATTAGTATCCAAAGAACACCACTCAAACTTGCCAAGTTTGAACTAGCAATGGAATAACAAGTTTTAACTAAACTTGCAAATAATTCACTCTCAATCATCTGCCTTTCATTTTCACATTACGAAATGCATGAAGAAAATAAAACACATGGTCCACTAAGGCACTAACAACTATAAACTAGGAAACATGAATTTTAACTGCTGGAAAAAATGAAACATGGAAATAAAGTGAACATGGGAGATAGTGGCCTTTTGCTGCATGCATGCTTGCTGTTGGAAATATTTGGGTTTTAAGGAGCTTTGGGGGCCGTTTGGTAGGGTCTGAATCATTAAGTGCGGAATAGTTAAGATATCTAAATGGCTAAGAGGGTCTGAATCATTAAGTGCTAAACCAGTTAAACTAGTTGGTTGAGTGCGTTTGAATGAAAACCCTCTTTTTCTTTGCCCTCTTTTCCCAACTATAAACACTAAAATCAATTCAGACAACCATATCGATCTCCCACAACCAAATCCGAAAGGAGTCGTAGGTTTGCGACGACGAGGGCGTAGGTCATAAGTCGCGACAATAGGGGCGATGTGCAAGGGTTCAGATGGCGTCAGTCATACATTGTGGTTTGCAATGTTGTCAGCGATGGGCGGAGGGACGACGGCGATGTGGTGGAGGGACGACGACATAGTGTTTTTGGTCGGTCGGAGGAGTGCCCAATCGTAGAAGACGTGTGAGCATGATTCAGAGCTTGGTTCCCATTCAGACCTTGATTCAGACATTCTCATCCTATTCAGATGTGTTTTTTTGTTGAAACAAACGGTCTGAATTAGAACCATTCAGATTCAAACCCATTCAGACCTATTCAGACCCATTCAGATGCTATCAAACAACCCCTTAATATGGATCAGGTTAACCCACTGAACAAGTATCTTGAATATGCACTTACAACTATAAATTTGCATAACATATATTACAAGTATCTTGAATCCCAAACATTCCCAATGAACAAGTATCTTGAATCTGCATTTACATTGCTATCAGTATAACCTTTACTAGCTTCTTCATAAGTTTGACCTACAATAAATTTGCATAACATATATTACAATTGGTAATTATTTAAAATTAGGATTAAAACGAGGCTTCGCTCTTCTATTTCACATTAGATTTCTTGTTTAGAAGTGTTTATATTAGTATGTCTATGATCAGCTTATCAATTAGGTTTTTTATTAAATGATATATAGCTTTGGTGTTATTAATCGGTGTCTTAGTGCAGGTCTTTCACTGAAGTCCCAGGAACTTACGGCTATATTCTTAGGCTCTAGACTGTACTGCAGTTTTGTTATGGAATATGATGTACACACGTTACTAGACTTGGCTACGCTAGCCGCTACCATTTGGGTTATCTATATGATGCGTTTTAACCTAAAATCCAGTTATATGCACGAGAAAGACAACGTTCCCATACAGTATGTGGTAAGTTCTTGGGCTTCTTAACCTCCAAACTGTGATAAATCGAATCGTACTTATTGCACACTGTCAAAATGGATGGCCTGGATGTAGGTGATTCCTTGTGCTTTATTGTCTCTATTGGTTCATCCTACAACACATCATCACGTAATAAATAGGATTCTGTGGGCTTTTTGTGTTTATATGGAAGCTGTTTCAGTACTGCCACAACTTCGTGTTATGCAAAATACTAAGGTTGATATAAATATTTTCATTAATGTGGTTCTGATATGCTGAAATTTTTTTATTGACTTTGAATTTGTTTTTTATTAGATTGTTGAACCGTTCACAGCACACTATGTTTTTGCTCTAGGGGTTGCGAGGTTTCTAAGTTGCGCCCATTGGATTCTCCAGGTATATGCTAAGCCAACACATCTGAGTTTTTAATTGATATGACACACATTGCAGTAATTTTATTTGGTTAAAGGGTATTTGGGCTTGACGTTTTGAAATTGTTTATCTGATTATTGGGAGTTTTAGTTGCAATAATCACAAACAAAATTAAATGCTATGTTTATGATTGTTTCAAATAGTTTGTTTTTAGATGCACCAAAAGCCAACGGCTGTTGTGCCAAGGGTAAAGAAATTACCCAACTTCTTTTATCCTAATTTAAAATTTTTTCTCCCATCTTTTTTTTTGAACGGCGATTTTGCTCCCATCTCGCTAGTCAACCTTTTCCATAAACCCTTTTTGGTCATCCCATATACACACTTTAATGAGTTAATAGCCATTTTCATCCCGTGTGATTTGGTGACTTCTGTCACTTTCATCCAAAAAAGTTTTTTTTATATATATATTTTTTGTATCTGAATCCCCAAGGTTTCAAATAATGCATTTTCATCTAGATTACTATTTACTAACAACATTAGATTTGTAGTTTAACTTTTAGTGTGAAATGGCATTTTTGCTTTGGATGTAAATGAAATGATTTTAAAACTTTAGGGGTTCTTGCCCTCTATTTTCACCCATTCCTTCTTACTCCTTTTTTTACCCCCTTTGTTACGCGTCTTTTTAACTATATTTTTTTTCCCAATTTTTTACTTCTTTATTTTCCCTTTTTTTTACGATTCCATATTTGCCCATATTTTTTCAACCCTCGTTTTACCCATCTTTATTTGCCCCTCTTTTTTGCCCATTTTTTATCCCTCCTTTACCCCTATTTTGCCCATTCCCCACCCCTCACCCCACCTTTTTTATTCTAACCTCCTTTTAGCTTTTTTAGCTCTTTTTTACCTCCTTTTTACCATCATCTTTTTATGCCTATTTTTAACGGTATTAATTCATTTACCTCTATTTTTTACCACCGTCTTTTTATGCCTATTTCTACGAGCATTAATTCATCATCATCGTATTCAATATATCCTACCATTAGCAAAGCTTAAGTATGGTCTAAAGAGGGTAAGATATAGAGAATCTTACATCTACTATGTAGGAATCAAGATGCTGCTTCAAATGAGACCCTGGCTCATGGCTCATGGTGCATGAGCAGCCGACCAACCAAACACCTTTAACGTTATTTTCAACAAAATTAAGTAAAATAACGTTAAGATCAGTGCAATTTTACTTTTGCCCTTGAGGGCAACACATATATACATCATATGTGCACACCACAAACAGAGGCTTCTAACAATATAAATTATAACAGCTATGTAGATGACTATATTTCTAGTGGCAATATATGAGGGTCCCTAATAATAGTTTTAATTTCATCAAGGATGGTTGTAAGAGATGGGTAAAAAGGAGGATTAAAAAGAGGGATAAAAAAGGAGGCCAAAAAAGAATATTAAACAAGAGAGGTAAAAAAGAAGTAAAAAAAGGGGTAAAAAAATAGGGATGATAAATAAAGGGTGAAAAAGTGGTTAAAATAGGATAAAGGAGTAAAAAGAATGGATAAAAACTATTTTACATCTAGATCCCGAAGATTTTAAAAAACATGACATTTACATTCAAGGGCATTAAACTTATTTCACACTAAAATATAATGACAAATCTAACGATGTTAATAATCTAGATGAAAATGACAAGTTTTTGAAACATTAGAGACAGATGTGAAGAAAAAAAAACTTTTTTTTTGGATGAAAGTGACGAAAGTCACTAGGCCATAGTGACAAAAATTGCTATCAAGTGTTTTTAAATAATCAAAATATGTCAAAATCTCAAAATCTAGAATGCATCCCACCCTTTCCAGATCCTACCAATAGTTTTACTATAGATGAGATTTAAGTGTGATTTAGTTGTATAACTCAAAACTGCTTATGATCTGATGATTGCAACTTGTAACAACAAAAGCGCACCCAAATAATATCCCTTGTAGCCATAGTTGTCAAAAGCCCTCGGGCGCTCGCCTAGGTGCAAAAAAAAAAAGCCAGGCTCATGAAAAGCGCCTTGTGGTAGCCTAGGCGCAATCCGATGGCTTTCCGGTGAGAATTTGGCAAAATTCTGAAAAACGCCTAAATTTTGGAAAATCTGGCAAAGTTCTGAAAAACGCCTAAATTTTGGAAAATCTGGCAAAGTTGAAAAAAAGTTTAACCATAAAGCAGTCTAAGACAACCATAAAAAGGTTTTTATATTTTAAGAACTCTACATAACTAGATTATTAATTGTTTTACAGTATGTTTTTTAAAGACTTTTAAGCCTAAAACATGTAAAACCTCTAAAAATGGTAATTTAATACTATGCGCCTAGTTTAAAAAAGCCCTTGCTTTTTTTTGCGCCTTGCGCCTAGGCTCAAGGCGTGGCTTATGCGCCTTGAGTACGTCTTGTGCCTTTGGCAACTATGCTTGTAGCCTATGTTTTGTTACATCTAGATACTCTAATTCTGAATATTAGTTATCACATCCTTTTAAAACACACTTTCAAACACCCTTTACGACATATGTTCTTGTGCTTACGCTCTCAATGAACCAACTTGGACCCTTTTAAAGGTGCTGGATACCAGGGGAGCATTGTTGACAGCTTTAGGTTACGGATTATGGCCTCCAATAGTCCTCCTTTCTGAAATCGTCCAAACATTTATACTTGCTGACTTCTGCTATTACTATGTTCAAAGGTTCGTTTTTGTTTTTATTTTCATATTTTTTTTTCTAATTTGTATTGATAATATTATTGACTATGATTTGATTTCTTGTGGTTGCAGTGTTATGGGTGGGCAGCTCGTTTTACGCCTTCCATCTGGCGTCGTGTGATTTTGAATATGGAGTCGAAAGAGAGCAAGGTTTAGGGGATTAATGAGATGACTCCTCTTTCTATAGACAGTAAGCGTCGTGTTCTTTTTGTTTATGTTTTTCTTCTTTTTTTTTTTTTTTTTCTTTTTGCATACCTGCTTATGTAGGTTACCATGGGACTATCAGGGGGTGGGGGTCACATTTTGTGTTAAGAATATCCCCTGTTAAGTTTGTGTAAAGTTTTTACATTTCGCTTTATAGTTAAGAATATCAAGTGTTGTTATTAGTTTGGATCATTTTATGAAAAAATCATGAAATTATACAAGTACAGAGACATCTATGATCTACCTGGAACATTGGATCCAACTAATCTACCCGGAACTAGAACGATCCTACTTTTTTATGCCCTTGAACAAAACTTTCATGTATCTACGTTATGTATGCATGCCAGTTTCAGAACTGGTCCCAAATATTCTATCCGGAACCAAAATCGATTGAACACGAACCAGAGGATATAGACAGTTCCAATTTCTTAAAGAAACCACAACCGAATCGTTATCAACAGCTTGGTTACGGTTTGAGCTTTTGGGTTTGGACCTTTTGAGATCGTTAAAAATAAAAACCGAATCAACCATAATTGTGTTACGGTTTGAGATGAGCTAATCACATGACAATCTCAAATGTGTTTTTTTTATTGAATGACATCTAAATCACTGCTTGCCTGTAATTGCCTAATTGTGTTTGTTTAAACTCTAGATTTGCTTTATTCTCTTTGCAATATTTATTAATGCGCTTTCTCAACGCGAATTTGATTCTTTTGCAAAAAACACCGCAAAACTTGCAACAAGTTTTCTCAGTCAAATCAGTAAACTAAATCTCAATTGTAACACACTTTTATATTCCTATTATGAATAGAATATCACGAATAACCTTACGCTTTATGTTGGAACTTTAATGTTCAGAAAATTTCGGTTGGTCTTTGAAAATATAGAATTTGTGTAAATATTTATATTATGAATAAATAATAACACGAACAGCCATACGCTATATGTGAGAACTTTAATATACAGAAAATTGCCGTTGATCTACAAAAATATAGAATGAGTGTAAAGTAAGAGAAAAAAAAGAAAAGAAAAGAGTATTTTTGTGTTTTGTAGGTGGGGTAATTGAAGAGTTAGGTCCATAAAAATAAAGAAAAAAAATATAAAGTATGGGAGAATGCCTTTTTAAGAAATCAGTTATGATAGGTGGAAGTTAGTTATAGTAAGACCGGAAAGAATGAAAGACCCACTAATAACCAACGGAATACTCTCATGTAGGGCCTATGAACCCTAAAGTACCTTTTAAAAGAGAACCGAAAACAAATAAGAAAAAAGGGACATTCTATCTCTGATTTTAATAAAAGTGATCATTCTTAACACATGCACACACACCGAGGAGCACCTTCTCTGACATAGAGATGGTATTGTGGTATTGCTACACTCAATCAAGACGGTGGCATGGGGATAACGATAATCAAACCTTGATACTTTAAGGATCCGATTATTACATCTTCATAACCGATTCCTCCATGCTCCAACAACTAAGGGGCAGATCAGTTCATAAAAGAGAAAAGGAACGTTCATGAGTCAGTTAGGATTGGGTCTCGGTTTTATGTTGGGTAAGGTTTTGAAACCCTTTTTTTGTTTAGAAAGCCTGAAGCCATTTTCATTTATTTATTTATTTTTGGAACGGCAAATTTAACTTACTTTTATACTGTCCGCAAATAAACGTTTTTTCTTGTTTGGGTTTGAACCCAAGTCCTCCCATTTATATATATTGCGGTACCCACCTTACCCTTATTGGCATTGATCAAACATGGGTTGTGAAGTTAATTCTAGATATCCTATACTGTTTAGCTTCATTCATTTGACATTCAGATTTATCAATTAAGAAGTTTGAAGCTTTGATTCTGATTCTCATTTACTGATTGAGAACATTTGAACAAAGAGAGATGAGATATGAAGCTAGTCTATAGTAAGAAGCTTTCGTTCTGATTCTCATTCAGCAATCGAAGAGCTTTGGATGATGCGAAATAAGGCCTCAAAAGTAACAACTTTATCGTTAAGTGTAGGAGTTTCGTAGTAACATATGACAAATCAGTGCTAAAAATGAAACTTGTCAAACAAAACTAACAACAAGAGCATATGTCTGCTATCCAACACAAATCAGTACCCGACGTATAGTTGCAGCTTTCTTTGTTCTTCTTTGTAATTGTAGATTTTTGTAAAGTTTATATGATGTTTTTGCTGCATCTTCGCATGATCTGCGATATGAAAACGTAGAAATCCCATGAATGGAGGTCGCGTGTCCTTGCTGGAAACACAATATAGCACTTTCGCCGCTCCTCGCCCTTGAACATTCATTAGGGACAATCATAGGATTACATGAGCAAAAAATATAAAGATCAACTAATTTCTTTGCAAGTAAACATGTCATTATCTTATGGTTTGAGTAGCATATAAAATAAATAAGTTAAGAATTAAAATTGCAAGATGAAGCTTCAAACGAAGTTTCTCCATTTAGAGAATGTATGGATGTTTATTTAAATTCCTTTAATATTTATTCTAAGTTGTAATCAATTATGAGTGATTAGGTAAACATTGTATACATCTGATTTCATGACTTTTTAAGCTTGACAAAGCTCTTTTTGTGCTTAAACAAGCTCCAAGAACCTGGTATTATTTTTTTTTTCTTTTGAAAAATAGTTTTACAAGAAAAGCCATTGATAAAACTTTTTCCATTCAACGTGTTGAGTCTCACATAAATACTTTTAGTACAAATTTATGTCGATGATATAAATTTTTTTCTCCGCAGACTTCGAGCTTTGTGATAGATTCAAATGAGGGAGAAAGGACGACGGTTTGGAGGGGTAGAAAGATGGTGGCAACGAGGTTTCCAACAAATCTTTTATTTTAACTTGTCAATCTGAGATGTAAGCCATGAAAGGGAAATAATTCTCAAAGCTTAAAATTTGGAATCTTAAGGTAGCTTGATAGGTTGTTATTCTAGATAACTTTGCCTAAATTTTGGAAAATCTGGCAAAGTTGAAAAAAAGTTTAACCATAAAGCAGTCTAAGACAACCATAAAAAGGTTTTTATATTTTAAGAACTCTACATAACTAGATTATTAATTGTTTTACAGTATGTTTTTTAAAGACTTTTAAGCCTAAAACATGTAAAACCTCTAAAAATGGTAATTTAATACTATGCGCCTAGTTTAAAAAAGCCCTTGCTTTTTTTTGCGCCTTGCGCCTAGGCTCAAGGCGTGGCTTATGCGCCTTGAGTACGTCTTGTGCCTTTGGCAACTATGCTTGTAGCCTATGTTTTGTTACATCTAGATACTCTAATTCTGAATATTAGTTATCACATCCTTTTAAAACACACTTTCAAACACCCTTTACGACATATGTTCTTGTGCTTACGCTCTCAATGAACCAACTTGGACCCTTTTAAAGGTGCTGGATACCAGGGGAGCATTGTTGACAGCTTTAGGTTACGGATTATGGCCTCCAATAGTCCTCCTTTCTGAAATCGTCCAAACATTTATACTTGCTGACTTCTGCTATTACTATGTTCAAAGGTTCGTTTTTGTTTTTATTTTCATATTTTTTTTTCTAATTTGTATTGATAATATTATTGACTATGATTTGATTTCTTGTGGTTGCAGTGTTATGGGTGGGCAGCTCGTTTTACGCCTTCCATCTGGCGTCGTGTGATTTTGAATATGGAGTCGAAAGAGAGCAAGGTTTAGGGGATTAATGAGATGACTCCTCTTTCTATAGACAGTAAGCGTCGTGTTCTTTTTGTTTATGTTTTTCTTCTTTTTTTTTTTTTTTTTTCTTTTTGCATACCTGCTTATGTAGGTTACCATGGGACTATCAGGGGGTGGGGGTCACATTTTGTGTTAAGAATATCCCCTGTTAAGTTTGTGTAAAGTTTTTACATTTCGCTTTATAGTTAAGAATATCAAGTGTTGTTATTAGTTTGGATCATTTTATGAAAAAATCATGAAATTATACAAGTACAGAGACATCTATGATCTACCTGGAACATTGGATCCAACTAATCTACCCGGAACTAGAACGATCCTACTTTTTTATGCCCTTGAACAAAACTTTCATGTATCTACGTTATGTATGCATGCCAGTTTCAGAACTGGTCCCAAATATTCTATCCGGAACCAAAATCGATTGAACACGAACCAGAGGATATAGACAGTTCCAATTTCTTAAAGAAACCACAACCGAATCGTTATCAACAGCTTGGTTACGGTTTGAGCTTTTGGGTTTGGACCTTTTGAGATCGTTAAAAATAAAAACCGAATCAACCATAATTGTGTTACGGTTTGAGATGAGCTAATCACATGACAATCTCAAATGTGTTTTTTTTATTGAATGACATCTAAATCACTGCTTGCCTGTAATTGCCTAATTGTGTTTGTTTAAACTCTAGATTTGCTTTATTCTCTTTGCAATATTTATTAATGCGCTTTCTCAACGCGAATTTGATTCTTTTGCAAAAAACACCGCAAAACTTGCAACAAGTTTTCTCAGTCAAATCAGTAAACTAAATCTCAATTGTAACACACTTTTATATTCCTATTATGAATAGAATATCACGAATAACCTTACGCTTTATGTTGGAACTTTAATGTTCAGAAAATTTCGGTTGGTCTTTGAAAATATAGAATTTGTGTAAATATTTATATTATGAATAAATAATAACACGAACAGCCATACGCTATATGTGAGAACTTTAATATACAGAAAATTGCCGTTGATCTACAAAAATATAGAATGAGTGTAAAGTAAGAGAAAAAAAAGAAAAGAAAAGAGTATTTTTGTGTTTTGTAGGTGGGGTAATTGAAGAGTTAGGTCCATAAAAATAAAGAAAAAAAATATAAAGTATGGGAGAATGCCTTTTTAAGAAATCAGTTATGATAGGTGGAAGTTAGTTATAGTAAGACCGGAAAGAATGAAAGACCCACTAATAACCAACGGAATACTCTCATGTAGGGCCTATGAACCCTAAAGTACCTTTTAAAAGAGAACCGAAAACAAATAAGAAAAAAGGGACATTCTATCTCTGATTTTAATAAAAGTGATCATTCTTAACACATGCACACACACCGAGGAGCACCTTCTCTGACATAGAGATGGTATTGTGGTATTGCTACACTCAATCAAGACGGTGGCATGGGGATAACGATAATCAAACCTTGATACTTTAAGGATCCGATTATTACATCTTCATAACCGATTCCTCCATGCTCCAACAACTAAGGGGCAGATCAGTTCATAAAAGAGAAAAGGAACGTTCATGAGTCAGTTAGGATTGGGTCTCGGTTTTATGTTGGGTAAGGTTTTGAAACCCTTTTTTTTGTTTAGAAAGCCTGAAGCCATTTTCATTTATTTATTTATTTTTGGAACGGCAAATTTAACTTACTTTTATACTGTCCGCAAATAAACGTTTTTTCTTGTTTGGGTTTGAACCCAAGTCCTCCCATTTATATATATTGCGGTACCCACCTTACCCTTATTGGCATTGATCAAACATGGGTTGTGAAGTTAATTCTAGATATCCTATACTGTTTAGCTTCATTCATTTGACATTCAGATTTATCAATTAAGAAGTTTGAAGCTTTGATTCTGATTCTCATTTACTGATTGAGAACATTTGAACAAAGAGAGATGAGATATGAAGCTAGTCTATAGTAAGAAGCTTTCGTTCTGATTCTCATTCAGCAATCGAAGAGCTTTGGATGATGCGAAATAAGGCCTCAAAAGTAACAACTTTATCGTTAAGTGTAGGAGTTTCGTAGTAACATATGACAAATCAGTGCTAAAAATGAAACTTGTCAAACAAAACAAACAACAAGAGCATATGTCTGCTATTCAACACAAATCAGTACCCGACGTATAGTTGCAGCTTTCTTTGTTCTTCTTTGTAATTGTAGATTTTTGTAAAGTTTATATGATGTTTTTGCTGCATCTTCGCATGATCTGCGATATGAAAACGTAGAAATCCCATGAATGGAGGTCGCGTGTCCTTGCTGGAAACATAATATAGCACTTTCGCCGCTCCTCGCCCTTGAACATTCATTAGGGACAATCATAGGATTACATGAGCAAAAAATATAAAGATCAACTAATTTCTTTGCAAGTAAACATGTCATTATCTTATGGTTTGAGTAGCATATAAAATAAATAAGTTAAGAATTAAAATTGCAAGATGAAGCTTCAAACGAAGTTTCTCCATTTAGAGAATGTATGGATGTTTATTTAAATTCCTTTAATATTTATTCTAAGTTGTAATCAATTATGAGTGATTAGGTAAACATTGTATACATCTGATTTCATGACTTTTTAAGCTTGACAAAGCTCTTTATGTGCTTAAACAAGCTCCAAGAACCTGGTATTATTTTTTTTTCTTTTGAAAAATAGTTTTACAAGAAAAGCCATTGATAAAACTTTTTCCATTCAACGTGTTGAGTCTCACATAAATACTTTTAGTACAAATTTATGTCGATGATATAATTTTTTTTCTCCGCAGACTTCGAGCTTTGTGATAGATTCAAATGAGGGAGAAAGGACGACGGTTTGGAGGGGTAGAAAGATGGTGGCAACGAGGTTTCCAACAAATCTTTTATTTTAACTTGTCAATCTGAGATGTAAGCCATGAAAGGGAAATAATTCTCAAAGCTTAAAATTTGGAATCTTAAGGTAGCTTGATAGGTTGTTATTCTAGATAACTTTTTTTATCGAACGGCGACGATCCTATATGCCACGTATGTTGTCTTAACAGGGCCTATCGGGCAGAGGTAAGACGCTTTATCGAATGATGACGATCCTATATACCACGTATGTTGTCTTAACAGGGCCTATCGGGCAGAGGTAAGACGCGGCCACACCAGATGCGCGGGAACCTCCTGGAATGAGTAAATCCTCGCCCCCCATTGGTTCAGAATCCAAGATTAAGCTCAAGATTCCTTCCTTCACCTGGATGTCCTTTAAATCACCAATGGTAGTACTCGAACTCATGACCTCTCGATCACAAGGTGAAACCCCAAGCAGTAGACTGAATTCGCAAGACAGGGTTATATTTAAAAATATTACTTTTGTTCTCATTCATTTTGTAAAAGTAATGTACTATAAAATATTGATTATTGCTAATGTTGAATTCATTACAATGCGTAAAGGTTTCGGTTAATATATGTTTTTTGACTAAATATTGAAAAAAAATGCATATGACTTGATTTATGTATTTAAATTAGTTGAGATGAAACCTATATTTAATGTCGGTTATTAGTTATTACAGTTCCTAACCTGGTAACTTATAAACATTTAAACATACAATTTTCATCATTGAACATTGAATTGCAAAATCAACAACCATCAGTTAACCAAACATTACCAGACCGCTGACAAAATTCATTAACTTACATTTTTCGTGCGTTAACTAACCCAATTAATGGGCATGTTCGTAAAATACGAGTATTTAAGCCTGGCAATATGGACCGTTTGGGTTGGGTCGAGTCAAATAACAGGTCAGGATGGATTCAGGTCAAAATAAGTTACAAACAAAATCAGTTTGAGTCGAAAGAAAATTATTCAAGAAAAATCAATTTAGCTCAAACTAACAAGTTGTAACTAAACAAATATTTTACTTGCATAAGCTATATGATTTTCTTATCAAATATAATGGTGATCATCTTTACCCTTTTAAATTCATTCTATTTACATAGTTTATAAGTTATCCATCTTGACCCGTATTATATTAATACGTTACCTATATCAACCTGTTTTATGTTATAGGGCTACTCATTTCAGCCTAAAATGCAATAATTGTTTACCCAAATCAACCCATTATTTTGCTATGGGTCAAGATTGCCAGGTCTACGCGTATTAAAATTAAAAACCAAAAAATAGGAAAGAAAATAAAAGTCAAAAACAATGTATCATAAATTTAATCAAAAAGCCCATGAAGCAGATCTTTTCATTTGAGGCTTCATCTGTTTGTCTTCCTCAAGTGATATCATACCCAAATGAGATGGATCTTCAAGCATCATTTTAGCCACCAAGTAACCGGCTATGGACCATGTCTGGTTCTTACGAGCTTGCTTACCGATAAACCGACCATGCTTCCCGTCATAATATTCAGGCCAGCCGTCCATCAATAATCGGCTTTCGGCTAACTCAATGGCTCGTTTTGCAATCTGGGGTCTTCCTGCCTTGATGCATGCAGCTGTGAGAAGCCATATGAGCACTGCAAAACCAATAGTAAGCACCAATTATGAAGTATACCAAACTTGGTTTTAAAAAGCTAGAGGCGCTATGAGGCGTTTAGACCTCAAATGCCAAGGCACAAGGCATGAGGCATGAGGCGAGAGCCTCACGTACGTGAGACGTTGCTCTGTATATAACAAAACAAGTTTTATCTACAACTAAAAGATGCATTTTTCTTGTCTTTTTAACATATTGGGCTGTTTTTATCATGCAAACCATAATGAATCTCTAATCTCATTGGTTGTTTATACATATCCCCTCCTACATACCCAACTGCTAGGCCTGTAAACGAACCGAACAGTTCGTCAGTTCATGAACTGTTCGGTAAGAAGTTAATTATGTTCGTTTATTTAATAAATGAACGAACATGAACACACATAGTGTTCGTTTATTTATGTTCATGAACAGTTCGTTTATTTGCGTTCGTTTATTTGTGTTCGTTAATGTTCGTTTATGTTCGTTAACTATGTAATGTTAGTTTTTGTTCAATTAATTTCCTAATTTACGAATGATATATATTTACATTTAAGAGACCTGTCGTTTGTGTTCGTTTATACCTGTTCAATTGTGTTCGTTTATGTTTGTTCAATAGTGTTCATGTTCGTTTATGATTGTTTAATGGTGTTAAAAAATGTTCATTTATGTTTGTTCGTTTATTTTAGTTCGTTTTTGTTCATTTATGTTCATGAACAGTTCGTTTAATTTATTAATGAACGAACACAAACGAACACGAACATGTTCATTTTCTTAATAAACGAACACGAACACAAAATTCATGTTCGTTAATGTGTTCGTGTTCGTGTTCATTCGGTTCGTTTACAGGCCTACCAACTGCTGATCAAATTTAACCCATAAGTTTATAAAGCGCTGCCTCAAGGCCCTGAAGCGTTAACCTGCTTTCGCCTCATGCCTCAGGCGCTACTTTTAAAACCAAGATACCAAAATATAAGCGTATGCATTATGCGATTTTTCACCTGGCCAAGATCCACCATTATGATAACTCCAGCTAGTATTTTTGGGGTCACAACCTGTAACAATTCTCCATTCATGACTTTCCATAGCAGGATAACAAATCTTCAATGGCATTTCACCAACAAGTTCTTGCCAACGTGATTCGATAAGGTCCATTATCGCACAACTCTGCTCAGGCGTCGCTAAAGATGACAATATAGCCACACAATTGCCCAAACAAAACCACCTGAAATCCATTTTCGCAGGACTCACGTTCCCGATGAAGTAACCGCCTCGAGTCGGCATGAAATCAAAAACCCAATCAGGAAGTGAGTCAGGAATCACATTAAACTTGTTGACCGCTGTATGCGAGTATTCTTCTGTTTTGTAGCGATATATGTCATTTAGTTGCTTAATGTCAAGCCAAAAATAACTTCGCATGTGAAAGCTCAAAGCGTGAAGACGTTTGACTATTCGGTCGAGACACTCGTTGCCCTCAGCATCGCGCTTTAGGAGAAGCGATGCGCATCTTAGAGCCATGAAGAACAATGCTTGTATCTCAATTGGGTACCCATATACCCCCTGGCACAAAAAAGCAAAAATTAACATGACACATTAACTGTTGATAAACAGCTATATACAAAAGGTGCTTTACATTCAACAAAAGCCGATAACTTTTTAAACATAAACGACTAGAAAGATTTACTGACCATTCTACGATCAATCATACAACAACCGTCAGCACATAGCAATGTCGGGAACGTATCAAAGCCTTCAGAAAGACACAAAGTCATAATAAGACGAATACCCCTTTGGATTTCAGGCATTTCAGCCAAAGAAGAATCACCAGTGGACTTTGTATAGGCCCGAAGCAAAATAATCCACCAAAAGCCCGAATCAACAGGAGCCACTCGACCAATGGCGCTTTCACCATAATCAGCCAATATGGTCTCTGTGTTCCTAACCGGGTTGTGAAGCACTTTGAAACTTGCTGGCATTACCCCTTCTCCTAACTTGAAATTGTCTACCTTCTTTTCTCGCGATTGGAGAAAAACCGTTTTTAACAGAAAATTCTTTACTATTTCCGGCTCTCCGTTCATCAAGAAGGCCAAAGCACTTGGCACAAAGTCTCTTACAAAAACCTGTTATAATTGTTCAGAGTTTCTAACTACATTTTGATATCAAACAAAATACGATCCGTATTCACAGTTATCTTGAACTATATTTTGATATAAAACAAAATACGATCCGTATTCACAGTTATCTTGAACTATATGCAATTCAATATTAGGGATTTGTAGAAGATGATAAACTAATTCACCTGATCATAGTTAAGTTCCTCTGAAGTATTATCAAGTGCAGCAATAGTCCCAACAGGTTGACCACGAAAGTTGACCAAGGATCGTCTCAACGCCTCCCAAGCTTCACCTACAATTGGATGAGGCTCAAAATAACCGCTTCTTGGAGTTCCTGTCCATCTCCCGGGGGAATAAACACCATCAAGATTATCAAAACCACGCGATGAATTATCACTCGTTCTATAAAAGTTATTATTCCGCGGTGGTGACATGGTAATTGACATTTCACTATACGATCGTTCATCAAAGGACCTTTTTCTTTCTATGTTAAGTGGCTTTGGTTTTTCTAGTAATCTTGAAAGATCAGAGTCGTCGATTTCGAATAAAGTTGTGCTTCCTTCTTCTTCTTTTGGCTTCAATGAACCATTCAAAGGCCCGTCTATTGTTGAGGGTGCCATTCTTTAAAAATGTCGAAAAATAGTATCTGTAGTTTCCATAAAACATTATGAAACATGTAAAATTGAAGTCAAATGTCGCAATGTTCAATCTTTTAAGGGAATGACTCGACTTCGATTCTTCAATTGCTATAATTATGATCTTCCAAATTCCAATCACAACTGAGTATCCCATTAACCATTGTTACATCCTTATACAAAAAATTAATTTATGTTTAAAAGGGTGTAGGATATTTATTCCTAAAGCAACATACTTACTAAACATTTATTATAAATCAAAATTCAAGAAAGTTAAGAAGAAGATCTTAGAAACCAGAGCTGCTCAAACATCATAATCAAAGTTAACAACTACAGTAATTAACTTTCGACGCCACATGAACATATTTTCCTGCAAATTCAAGATTTTCACATTGGATCAAATAAGAGGAACAAATAGACGATTCAAGAAAATCGTTAATCGTTTCTGAGCTCTATAATGATAATAAGAGCTCACATATCAACTAACTTGCAAACAATAGCCAAAATCAACATCTTAGTTGTTTTTTTCACTATAATATAATAACCCTACTGATTAGTGAGACTTAACAGTTATGTTAGTTTATTATAATGACTCAAATGGAACATGGTAGCAATCGATAACAACTGTATACTAGCCAAAACATAAACTCAACTCTCCTTCACCAAGACTTCTTGGCTTCAAAAGGATGTAAACATTGAAATCAAACGTCGCAATCTTCAATCTTTTGACAAAAAACACACATTAGTTGTTAGTTTTTTACAATAACTACTCAAATGAACATGATAGCAATCAGCAACAACTTTAAATTATTCGAACCAAAAGTCAACCCGCATGTACCAATTACATATTGTGATTCGAAGCTGCGATAATCAGTTTTCGAGTGTTTGGCTAAACTGATAAGGATTCCAAATTTTTAATCTTCTCGGATCAAAATAATCAGATTCCATGATCCAGATTACTAATATAAATGCAATGCCTCCTACGAAACCCTAAACTTTAAGAGAATGATCTCAGTTTGATTATCATCTTTCAATCAAAAAAAGGGAGCCCATTAACTACCATTTCATCATATGTACAAAAAATCATTTTTTTTTGTTTTAAAAGGTGAGGATCTTTCTTCATAAAGCAACAAACTTTAAAAATCAAAATTCACAAAAGTCAAAAAACAAGAAAATCTTTGAATTCAGATCTGGTCAAACATCACAATCAAAGTTAACAACTAAATTAATTTACTTCAGAAGCAACAAAAGTGTATCTTTCCCACAAATTCACATTTGATTAAACAAGAAACAGGTACCCAACACAAGAAATTAATCATTCCAAATACGAATTATGTTAATAAGAGGAATCATCGACATTACATACCATACATCAAGTAACATACATAATGCCAAAAACCCTAAAAATTTAATCTTGAACAAAAAAAGAAATGAACTTTGAACGAAAACCATATCTTAAATCATTAAAATTGAAATGAAGAATGAAGAACAAACCTGGCAAACTTTGGTGGGTGAAGAAATCGATGAAACCTAGAAAAGGGGCATACCACCGAACTTCACAAATTGGCATAAAAAGAGTATCCTTTTATTCACAATAAAAGTTACCCTCTACTCAACAGCCCTACATATAGAGGTCATTAATTAAGAGAGTTGTGAAAGGAACCCTAATCTTGTGAGTTTTGCAGATTTAGCCCTCACGTGTGTTTCAAGCTTTTAATTTGCTTGAAATCATAAAGGGTAGACTTTAGTTTTTTTAAAATAATAATGCGATCAAATTAAGTAATTTTTCAAAGTTTATTGTCATACTACCAAGGAATTGTGTAAAATTCCGTTAATACCTCGAGTACTTCCTGAATAGGCTGAGCAGTGAGCACCCCTGGTAATTTATGAGTACTCGTCAATCATGTTGAGTGCTTACTATTTATCAATCGATTGACCTACCAGTATCTAACGATTTTTGCAACCATGCTTTCTGATATATTCTTGACTTATTTAATGATAGGCATTGAGTTCGAATATTGTCTAAAGTAAAATACTCTAGGTTGAGTCTGGAGTTTTCCTAAATTGTGTGTTTTCTCATTGATGGTTTGGGCTTGGTCACATCTAGTATGAGGCCAGGCATGTGATGAACTATATGTGAAGGGGTGGAATGTATATCGTATTAGATGACACCATTGCAATTTCTTGAAATCAATCCTAATATTTCGTTATTAATAATAATGTTTTTATATTGTGAAAATACTAAAATTATCAAAAATCATGAAGTGAAGTCTAGTGTTTGATATTCCAAATTAATTTTTAAGTGAGTTTAAAATATATTTTTCAGTAACGATACCTTAATTGGTAAGTTTAACAACAAAAAGATTGTTAATGAGTGTGAATATGACGTATATGTAAACAAGTATGACATACAAATTTATAGTTAGGTATGATACAAAATTTACTAATTTTATTAAAATTTCTATAAAAGTTTTTTTTAATTCTTCAACAACTTTCACTACCAAATCTATAATGAAATATATTTTTTTCATTACAATTGAATTATTTCGTTGAAAGCAGCAATATTCAATGTAAACAAGCAAATCTATTAACAAAGAAAAAAAGTACCAGTAAAAAGGTATCTCTATTTTTCCAGACATGTTAGCTATTGTAACAAAGAGGTATTTTTTTTGTGATTTTTATTATTACTTTCTTATAATTTTATTTAAATTGTGTGTGTTAGTATAATATAATGTTAAAAATAAATATACCTATGTTTTATTCAAATATATGATATAATAAAGGTGAAATTCCCAAAATAGCCAAATTGACCAAGATTTTCCCCATTTTGTCCATTTAACTTTCCAATTCCATTTTTGTCCATAGTCTGTACTGGAACCGGCACCTGCGTATTAACGGGCGAAAGCCTGTATAACCGACCACTTGTAATTTGTCATGTGACTTATATGAGCGTGGGCGCCCCTATACTCTGACGCCCGTTCGTAATTTCAAAATTTTTGTCATGGGAGTCGGGTTCACACTGACATCGTTGTAACGGGCGGCCGCCCGTTAATACACAGGCGCCGGTTCTCTTACAGACTATGAAAAAAATTGGAAGAAAAAAATCAAATAGACAAAATAGAAAAAAACTTGGTCAATTTAGCTATTTCGGGAATTTTACTTATAATAAAATATTTGTCAGTGATTGATCAATAAATTTAAGTTGAATGTCAATCCCAAGATATGAAGTACAACTTTTGCAAATCGGGTAAAGTAGAAGACCTTTTTGTAATTCTTCAATAACTTAAAAGCTGTGAATGTTTGACATTTTTAAGCCTTTTGGACTGTGAAACCTAAACAAATATTAGCAACCGGAAGAACCGAGAAGCTTAAAAAAGTAACTGACACGTGGAAATATATTGGAAGATCCGACCAAAGTTTTTGAGAAATCTATGATCAATTTGTCTCTTTGTAGGTTGATATTTGGGTCATAGATACGGATTTACCAGATTTGTTTTTTGTTTTACAAGTTTTCTGTTTAAGAAACTATGTGATACATATAATTTAGTCAATAAAGTATTATTAAATGATTATTATAAATAAAAAATAATAAAATAGTTAAAAATACTATATAAATAAATTTTTAAAGGGCATTTTAAGTAATAAATTTATAAATTCTTATTAAATTTTGATATTATTATTAGTTAATAGTAGACAAAATGAATAAACTACTATTTAATATAGTTATTTTATACAAAAAAAACGAAAAATTACAAGTAAGTTGTTGCAGAGAATAATGTGTTAATTTTATTTTTATTTATTATTATTTTAATGAGTTGAGTCGCAACTAGTCGTTTGCTTAACTGACCGTTTATTGCAATCTTTGATTTTCATGAAAATCAAAGAGGTTTTAATGTTTCGTTAGTATATAAATAACTAAATTAGTACCCCATGTATTAAATGGGTTGATCATCAATGAAAATATTTATATTATTTTTTTAAACACTAAAATTTCCAATGTTTGTTTCCTTAAAAATTTTGGTTTAAAATATTGTTTTTAAAATTTGTATATTTTATAATAAATTGGTTTTTTTAATATTAATATATTTTTAACGTATTTATAAATATTTTTTAATTAAAAAATGTATTAAAAATATATTTAATACTAATATTTAATATGAGGTATATTTAATAGGAGAAAGAAACAGGAAATCAAAATTGAGGTGCTCTAAAAACGTACCATGTGTCTTATAAACTTTGATTTATTAGAACCGAGAGATAAGAATAGAATGTTGTGATAAAAGAAATGTTAGATTTTCACAAAATTGATAAATATTTTATTCTCTTTGTATAAACCAATCAGATTTGGGTATTAAAAACAATTATTTTGAAAACCATATCAAGAACAATCAAGTATTATATAAGATTTTTCTTTTCGTGGTTGGGCGTGCCATTTTTATAAGATGATGGCAGGGGCGGCCCTGAGAAATTGGGTGCCCAGGACGAGTCGGGGAAAAAAGGCCCCTAACGCATTCAAAGCTCTTGACCAAGCGGGGGTCAAGGGGGCCGCGCCCCCTTGCGGGGTCCTAGGGGCAGCGCCCCTGGTGGGGTCCAAGGGGCAGAGCCCCTGATGGCGGTCCCGCTGGCCAGTCAGCGGGCGGGGGTCCGCCCCCTTGTGGGGTTCGGGGCAACGCCCCGAAACCTAAACGAAATGTCTTAATTAATATGTTCGGGATTAACTTCCGTATTTTACCTAAATCAGTCATTCAATAATCAGTAAACTGTAAATCCATGGGCCCAATTTCTTGGGATTTTGAATTTCAATTTCTTCTTGAACGTGAACGTCCATGGAGCCGGTTAGGATAAAGGGCTTTTGAGAAATGAAATGGGCCCATAAATATATTTAACTGAGTTATTTGTTACTCAAACCCGTGTAATACTCGGGTTTATAACCTAATATATATATAAATGCATATATAAAAATGTGCCCCTCAAAAAATTGGGCCCGGGACGGAGGTCGGGTTTGCCCCTCCCCCGGGCCGCCCCTGGATGATGGCATGTTTTGTGTGATTGAATATTAAATATATTATATGTATTAAGATAAAGATAAACAATGCTTCAATCCACAATCGTCTTTTAGCTTTCAAATATTCAATATGATTTATAAAATCAAACCCTTCAATAAATCAATCAAGTGGCAATAGTAAAAATTAATTAACTGGTAATAGTAAAACTTTTTGTCTGTAAGTTTGTGTGCGTATATATGGGATGATTCGAATGTTAACCATTCCTTATTGCGTTAACCGAATAACTACATGTTATTACTTTGGGGCCCATATTAAAGTAAATCTAAAGGTTTAGGTTTTTTTTCTTTTTCAATTAATGTAAGTGAGCCCTACATTAATTAAAAAAAGAAAAAAACATACACTTTTAGATTTACTTTAGTATGAGCCCCAAAGTAATAAGATGTTATTCGGTTAACGCAGTAAACAAGGGTTAACATTTGATCCCCTCCCTATATATATATATACTACTGTATAATACATATAAGAATGACACAATGGTCTTTTACCAAAAACTCTTAAATTAAGAGTTTTACAACTCTTAGAACATAAAGTATAACAAACAAAGCTTTAAAAACCATAAACTAAATGGTTTTCTTTTACTTTTTACTTTGTCCCACATTGATACATTTAAAAAATAAAGTGTCATATAATACCTATAAAAGAAAACCCTCTCAAATCAAATAAATTACTTCTTGACACTTTTGTCATATCATATTTGGCATTTTATATTATGAATTTTATCATAATAAATTTTTTAGTTAAATTGTTGATTCGACAAAAATTATGTGGTTTAAGTTTTTTACAAGCCAAAATTAGTAGCCTAATTGTTTTGTTTTCCGCCGCATTACGTGGGCACCTTACTAATATATATAGGATTTGGCTCAAATAAGAACTCATCTTAATTGAGGTAACTCATTAATCACTAACAAAATTCACCCAAATCTTTAAAAAAAAAAATTTCATGGTCTTTTATAAGATAATAACTATTAATTGATTTATGTAACAATTTATTATTGTTATATTATTATGCTAAAAGATTCGATAAAATCCTAATATTTTGCTAGAATTTTTTAAATAATATAGTATTTTTTTTCTCAAAAACATCTTTTGATAAAATTAAATTTTTTTATCATAAATATTTTTAAATAGAAGATAATAGAAAGTATACGTTGTTTATGGTTGTCACTAACACCTCAAATTTGTGTTTTCAACAAACAAAAAACGAATAAATAATAAAAAAGTATTAAATTATTTTCTTACAAATCACGATTAGCTTTTGTTCATTTTAAAGAGTAAAGTTATAATAAAAAAAAGGTTTAATGTGAAAAGTGTAAGAGAAATTGAAGACTCCTAGTTTTGTAATTAACTACGGGTTTACCCACGCGTTGTCACGGTAAACCCATATTAATACAAAAATGATATTTAATCAATTAAAATTATGTCAAAAAATATATATTAAGTCACACTAATCTATCAATATAGATATTAATATCTAATTATGATAGCGGTAACAACATCACAAATATTAATTATTATTTAACAATTACTGTTATTAATTAATTTCGAGTCTATTACATCACGAATATTAAAACGTAAACAAAAAACTGGTTGCAACGACTGTCAATCCATCATAAAACATTAAATCAAAATGTGTGTAAAAGTTTTCGCTGTTAGTTAATTAATTATTATTATTATTATTTAATTGTTATATAATAATTAGTTTTAGTATTATATAATAATAATGACTAATATTAATAATTGTTAATCATAATTACGGCTTGTAGCCGCCTTTTAGACTCATCCTGCCATGGTGACAGAATCACGAATATCAACACGTAAACAAAAAACTAATTGCAACGACTTTCAATCCATCCTAAAACAATAAATCAAAACACATGCAAAAGTTTTGACTATTAATTAATTAATTTTTATTTAATTATTATAAAGCAATTAGCATATTAGTATTTTTTTTTTCTTTGAACGGCCTGGTACGACCACACCCAAGACGGAATTTCAACCGTTCCCTCGGATTTGACGATCTGGGTCGTACGCCTAAGCTCTCCCCAGGAGGAACCTCACAACTGGGTAAACCCCCTGAACCTGCCTCAGCAAATATGCTTCGGTCCAGATTCGAACCCATGACCTCTCATATAAAATTAAAGGAGGTACCATTACGTTAGAAGCATTTGGTTAGCATATTAATATATAGTTTAAATTGCAAAGATTCTCCTCCTCACATAAACACTGTTCACTTTTTCGCACATTCACACACACACCCAACATCACACACACATACGCACACACATCACACACACGGTGGACTTTTTCACACACACACGCACACACATCACACACACGGTGGGCCACACATCACACACACACACATACTGACATACATATATATATATATAGTTTGTATCATGTGAAAACCCGATCTTAGAGAGAAAACCCTTAAACCCTATCTGGGTCGTTGATTTGGAATCTTGAAAATAAACATGTGGTCTACATTAACCCACATTAAAACTGATTTGTTTATCCAAAACCTAATTTTTTATTCAAGTTTAATGTGTACCACATATTTTATTTTCAAAAGTACAAATCAATGGTCCAGATAGGGTTTAAGGGTTTTCTTTCTTATACAGGGTTTTCACAGGATACAAACCCTCACATAATCACTATTCACTACCGCGTCTAAAGATCAAAAGATAGATTTCAATACTTTTCAATTAATTTGAAATTTTCGTTTATAACCCTGAACTTTGAACTCTTATTTTTAAAGCCCCATCTCACTTTACTCACATATTTTTAATGTTCACATGATTTTAACACGTCATTAGGTTATCTGATAAATGTCATAATTATATTAATTTGATCGCAATGGCCTCATGAATGTTTATATAATTTTCTAACCCAAACGGTCACAGAAATTTTGCGCGCTGTTTACATGCTTATAACGCATCCGTACATTATCGAATATTTGTATCATTTATATCATTTTGATCGTAATTAGTTCACAAACGATTTAGATTTAATAATTTTATAAACCATGAGTATTATATATACTACATATATATACGATTTACATTTAATAATTTTATAATATTTGTATCATTTATAAATTCTACATTTACGCAGGGCCTTTTTTTAAGTCTTTTGTAATCACATTCTTTATTATTAAATAAGTTCTTAATCTTCAACCCTTAGTTTCAAAGCTTGCGTTATAGATGTTGTATAGGGTATTTTCGTGCATTTTATTGTACACAATTTTAATCTCATGTTCTGTTGGTTTTTTTTACGTCAGTATATCAGACCCCGCCGCAACGCGCGGGTCCTGTGTACTAGTTAGTATTAAATAATAAATTATTTAATTATTACTAATATTATATAATAATTATTTTTTATTAAATTTTGTTATTACGGCTGTAGCCGCCGTTTTCTTTGACCAAAGGTTGTATATTAATTAATTATTAATATTTAATTAGTATTAAAAATATATGTTAATCATTATTTAATTATTATTAATATTTAATTATTATTATTATTATTCACTCGTAATGATGTCATTTGTCTTTTGTATATATAGTAATTGTTTAAACAAAGTTGTAGTAAAAAATTGGTGAAACTTTTATTGAGTTTTTGTAATATTTTCCCACTTTTTTTCACTAATTGAAAACTTTTATATACGATATTATATTTTTAAAAAATTATATTATAAAAACGACCATTTTTTTTAAAGCGAGTATAATATTATTATATAAAAGATTTCAAAAAATTACATATCTGAGTTCATTGTATTTTCTAAGGCGTCATTGCGTCTATACAGTTGCCATTCAGTCTTTTTGTTTGTTATTGTGTTTTACTGTTTTCCTAAAAGTATGAGTTTTGGAAAACATAATGATAAAATAACAAAAATATATATCAAATACATACAAAACAAAGACAAAATAACAACAAGTGATATAAAATATAAAACACACTAATAAATAAATATAACGCAATAACCTGAATTATGTGTTTTATAAAATGATAGGTTTTAAAAAAATAAAATGGTGAAAAAAAATACAATTGTGTACTTCGAATATATAAGACACAAAAATTAAATAAGAATAAATATTTAATATAAAAAATGAGTTATATCGTAAAATACGATATGAATACATTTACACAATAACCTAAACATAAAGCACAATGATGAATCCACATTAAACAATGAATTGAGCGTAAAACAAACTAATGAATATATATTACACAATGACCTGAACATAAAAGAAAATAATCAAAATGTTTTTTTTTCAAAAAATTAAGATAATGCGTTTTTTTTCAAAATGATAAGTTTTGAAAAACATAATGGAGAAATAATACAATTGTGTTAATATGTAAAGCATACAAACTAAACAAAAACAAATTTAATTAATGTATAAAAATTTAAAAAATGAGCTAAAACATAAAATACAATAAAATACAATAAAGAAGACTTATTATAAAATGATCTGAAACATAAAATTTAATGAGGAACACACTTTTTTTTTTATAAAATTAAGAAAATAACATAGGTCAGTGTCACACCCCGGGCTCTCGACGAACCGGGCGCTGTGACTCGAATTGGTTTCATGGATATGTCTCGGTCAAAGTTTATTATTCTTTTTCATATGTTTTAAACGGAAGAGTTATTTCATGAATTCAAAATTTTACAAATAATTCACATGCATAGATGTGAAAACCGTTTTTCATCATTTATAAATAGTTCATACTCGTGGGTATGAAAAACCACATTTTCATCATCTGTAAATAACTTTTCAAGATTTCATAAAGCTTCATACGCATAGGTATGAATATCATCATTTCAATTTCTAGTAAACCGAATTTTTACAACACATAATTACAAATCATTTTATAATATCCAGTTTATACATGACTTGGAGGCATAACTCCAATAGCTCCATGGTTTCATTACAAGATCTTATTTAAGGCATCATAGGCCAAGAATCTCTAATCTTGCTTTTCTTTTACATTTCATTATTACCAGAAAAGTTTTTAAAAATAAAACATCAACATAATGTTGGTGAATACAAATAACAGGCTTGATATGTAAGCATAGAATGTTTGGTCCTTTAACCATAAGTAATATTGTCAATACTACACATTTAGTAGGTTATTTCACTTATCGATACAACTACTGCATACACTGGTTTATAACTGTCACTGGTTAGGAACTACAGCGCAACGCGTCTTATGTTTTGTTCCCTCCAGCCCACAGCTGGTCACTGGTTAGGTTGCCTGCGGAGTATGTATTACGTTTAACCTTCCAGCCCACCTGTATCAGCCCGTATGGAAGTAGTCATCTGTAAATTTTGTATGATTTTAAGTTTTTATGAAAGTTTTGTATAGAGTTCATGATGAGAGATTTGATTTTGTTAAATAAGTTATGATTCTCCAAATGATATATAATACCCACAGATGACTACTTCTATGGTGGAAACAATACCGTGAAAGGTCGTGTAAATCATCTTCGACTGCTCTAACCTGTGTCTTTCTCGTGCCATAACCATCATAACCACCACCATTGTTATCATCTTTTTCTTCTCCGACAATCGGTATAGAGACGACCGACGACCAACTTTTGGGAGGACGGAAGAAATCGGGTTTCTTCTGCTCGTCGGATTATACCTTCTCCACCTGTGTCATCATCATCGTGGTATACCTTCACCTCCCATGTCATCACCATCTTCGTATTTCTTCTTCTCCGGTGTTTGATGCGAGGATAGAAGCATAGGGTTTAGGGCGGCTGAAATTGAGTTAAAAGGAGGAATCTTTTGCTGTAGCCTATTTTAATTCTTTTTTTAATGTTTTCAATGCATACGTGATGCTTTTTTTTATTTATTTATTTTTGTTTGTTCCATTAGACTATCCACAGCGGTCACCCCACTGAAAATCCCTCCTCATTGAAATTTTTTGCCACGTCATCACCCCACTGAAAACCTTAAAACCCCGCAGTGGTCACCCTACTGAAAACCCTTCCCCACTATTCCACACCATCAACAATATTTAAATTTAATTGATTTATTTATTTATTTTTGTTGCAAACTAAAAATAAAAGAAAGAATATTATAAAAACTTTAATATTTAATTATACCATTCAAATAAAAATACAAATAAAATAAAAGTTACAATGCAAACTTAAATAAAATAAACCATTGAAAAAAAACTAACAATTTAAATAAAAATATAAGTTAACGATATTTATCGAAGAGTTTCTTTTTATTTTTTTCATGATTGAACGCTCTTCCTTGTCGAGTTCTTCGGGATGCAAAGCCCCCATCGTTTTGAGGTCGGCTCGGAGAGTCTTCTCCTCATGAATTTGAAGCTTTATTTCTTGCATTTTTTTCTTCTCCTCGTGTTTTTGTTTTTGAAAACTCGTGAAAGCTTCAAGTTGATTAGCGAGATCGATTGTTGTCAGGATAGAGGAGACGGTTTGACGACTTGAAGAGGAAGCCCGTTTTGTTGTATCTCGCCCTGCCGGTCTAACCGCTTCTGGGGGATGTCGAACTCATCTTCTTCCTCGTCATCCTCGAGGTTAACCGCGTAATTTGTATGGGAGGTCGAGCCCCCCGACGAATACTCGTTCAACTCGGAGTTTTTGGTTCTTTTTGAAGAACCTTGCACCTCGTTACCTTCTTGACAAAGAAAGCAGAATTTTGGCGAGTCTTTTATCACGACCTAAACGTGGTAGTGGTTAAATGTTTGGCGGTTACTCTTTAGTTGGTATTCCTTTTCGGCCCATTTCAAGACGTCCTCGTCGCTCATTCCGCTTTTCCGGTTGTTGGTACAATTGCTATAGATGCCACTAAACTTCATTAACTTGGCGCACATATCCTTCCACTTTGAATTTAATTGATGATATGTGCGGTATTCGGCTTCGAAGCCCATCGTATTGTGCCAAGTAACGGTAACTTTTTTCCAAAAAATTTCGCGTTTTTGCGAATTACCTTCAAAAAAAATGATAACACGTAAAAGAATTTATAACAACAAATATATACACTTTACAAAAATAAATAACAACTAAATAAAAAGTAAGTTTTGTTCTCGGATTCGTCCATGTAGCATTTTTCGAGAGCGGTTTCTTCATCGCGGGTCCACGGTTTCGGTGCCATTGGAACGCTACTCGGCCCCGTTCCGGCCGACATTTTGTTTTTCCTTCCTTTTTATTGCGTTTTTGTGTGTCTTGTGTCTCCGGCACGACTTCTTTTTCAAATTTATTCGGTGACACGAAATTTATTCGTAACGGGGTTGGGAAAGAGTTTGTTAAAAACCGCTTTGGGAGTGGGCAGCAAAACCGGCTTGGAAGTTTGGTTGTGGTTGTTGGAGTTGTTGGACGTTCGGGTTTTGTTGTTGGAATTGTTGAAAGTTCAGGGTTTTTTGTAGCTGAACCAATAAATTACGAAGCGATTCGGGATCGTACAAGAACAGGCTGAATTCGGGATTGGGATTGTTAGAGTTTGGATTCATGTTTTTAAAGTTTTTTTTTGTAAAAATATAGAGAGAAAGATGAAGGATGAAGAGAATAGGGTGATTTTTATGTTGAAGTAATAGAGGTATTTATATGGTGGTTTAATTTTTTTTTTTTACAAAGTAGCTGTGACACCCCGTAAAATCTAGGTCAACATTGTATTTTATTTAAGTGTTTATTAAATGACTTTGTACACGTGGCACTAGAATTAGTTTAATTTAGTGTGACACGTGACACGACAGTACGAACACCGACACACGACTAGATAATTCGAGGAAATATCGACAAACAGCACACACGTGTCAAAACACACGAACGTTGGTGAACGTCTAGCACATTGTGTAACACAACACTTGAAACCTCACAAAACACTCACACATTGAACTTGGAAGTTCAAACGAGGCCAAACGATAGTTCGTAAACGTGAAAACGGCGACGAACGGATCAAATCCATTAAACTAGGCTTATTGGGCTCTTCAGGGGCCCATCGCGGTACGCGATGGCCCAACAGGAGGCCCAGTAGCGGTACGCAACATGCGGCGCGGGGGTTTGACTCCCGAAATCCGCCGCGATACGCGGAGAGGATCTGGGATCCCCACCGCGGTACGCGACGCCGTCCTGACGACAAAATCTTATAAAACCAAGACCATTATGGCTAGCCTACTATTTTTCATCATTTCTTTCGACCCAGTACGTCAACCCTCGGCTATTCTCCGCCATTTGCACCTGCAACCTTCATTTGGAAGCCATAGGAGCCATATTTGGAGCTTGAGAAACACAAGGAAGCTTTGGGAAGGGTTGAAGGAAGTTGCTAGAGCACTCACACCATCTTCCTCACCTTGTAGCTGCACAAGTTTGCTAGTCCAGAAGCTCCAGGAGCTGTTGAGTCCTTATCTCGACCATTTGAAGCTTTCAAAGGTAGTTTCCTTGAACCACATGCACTTTCCACACATCTACACTCACATGCATGTGTTAAAACCCACATGCAAGCACCTATAAGGCACATGCACGAAAGTTGCTTCTGGGTTTGATGATTTAAATGTGTTTTATGATGATCTATGATGTTTAGATTGAGTTTTGTGAAGATCCATGATGATGTGTTTGTGTAAATTTCATGATTTGTTCATAAAGTGTTGAAAAGATGCCATGCATGTATGATCTAAGGCATTCTAGATGATTTTGTTGATGATGGGATAATTCTTGATAATGTATAAGTGTTATTGCAAGAATAGATCGTGATTGTGATGATAAAAATGTGATAAATAGCAAACTTGCTATTTTTAGTAACTTTTTAGTTACAATATTGTGAGTTGGTAAAAATGGTAAACATGCATGTATGTGGATTTGCTATTAGGATGATAAGATGATGATTTGAGTACTTAGAATGTGATTTTGATAATGTTTATGGTCATTTTTGACATAGTTACTATATTTAGTAACTTTTATTGATGAAATGTTGATAGATGATGATTTGGATTATGTTGATATGTATAAACGATGTTAAATGGGTTATTATGATGATTTGTGACATAAAAATGGGTTAGGAATGTTTAGATGGTCATTTATATGCAAAAACTACAAAGTTACTATTTATAGTAACTTTATTTTTAGAAAAACCGACGTATGAACGTTTTGTATGATTTGAGCATGCTAAGTGGTTTAATATGTTATAACATGATGATTAGATGCTGAGTTAGATGGTTTCCGATATCACGTATGCTAGAAATGGAAACTTTCCACTTTAGGAAACTTTTGTGTGCTAACATGATGAAAATGACTTATGTGACTTCGTATGATGAGGTGTTATGTGTTAACATGATCACGTAGGACAAACGAGCATGATAGAACTCTAAAATCGACATGCTTTGTGAAACTTTCCATAATTGGAAACTTACTATAAATAGTAAGTTGTCCACAGACGCGGCTTGCGCGTTTTGCACACGACGAACACTTACACGTTGCTACACGATTCACAACCGTCACACGGTTCACCAACGGGTTGTTGACTTGACACGATCAACTTCGGTCAAACTTGGTCAAACACGGTCAATGATGACCAACACGAGCAAACACGGTCATTGTGGACTGACACGGACGAACATGAACAACCGAGGGTTGTTAAGCACAAACACGAGCACTAACACAAACACTAGCACGGTCACTTACACAAACTCACGTACGGTATACGATATAGGTTGCCGGTGACAGACGCGCTTACTACTTCAGGAGCTTACGCTTATATTCGTTCACTTTACTAAGGTGAGTTTACGGCCCCTCTTTACTCTTTTCATACGCTTTTAAATAGGGGGAGAATACTAGTTTGCATCGAGTCAAATATTTATACTATGACAAACATTTTTGTGTATGCTGGGTTATTGGACAAACATTAAGTGTTGAACTCGTTTTAAGCCCTCACAAAGTCTTACCGTTAATGTACGAACAACGTGGTTGATTTGAATGGATCCGTTTGGGTGTGACTAACCCCGCGGGGCACAATATTGACTGAGTGTCATAACCCGTGAAATTCTGACCTAACTTACTGTGTGCACGAGACATAGTGGAGGCAAGGACAAACAAGTCTAGTTCGGTAGTGACGCACTGACACTTGGAGCCTAGGGCTCGGTACTAACATATGATAAACAACATGACACGTTTTATTACTATATGTATATCAAAACCTGTGAACTCACCAACCATTGTGTTGACACTTTTTAAACTTGTATTCTCAGGTAACTGACGGGGCGACGGATGTCCAGGAATGCACTTAGGGGATTTGAGCATAGGATCCCGCATGCATTATGTTTATCTTTTTAAAACAATATCTTTGGGATTTGTATTAAACAATGTTTGGTCTGACACTTATTTCCGCTGCATTACTTAAACTTATAACTTTCCGCTGCATGTTATGACACTATTTAATTTCCGCTGCAAACTATTTTTGTTAAGTGTGTGTGTCAAACAATGTATTGTGAACGCATATAGAGGTGTTCTATATGACCTTGAGCTGTGATTCTGGCCACGTCACGCCCACATGGACTGACACCACGAGTGGGAATTTGGGGGTGTGACAGTAGCTGTGGTGCTGTACCTCAAATTAAAGATACAAATGGTTATGGTAAAGATATTGGAAGCAAAAAAATAAATTGTCCATTCGAATTGATGGGGAGGTTTTTAAAGACGCAAGGTGTTTGGGTGTTAATAGTTGTACATGATGAACATAATCACCCACCCACGTTGTATTTTGAGGGTCATGCATATGCAATGCGCTTATCTGAAAAGGAAAATCGGCTGGTGCAAGATTTGACAAAGTTATATGTTAAACCGCATGATATTTTGTCAACATTGAAGAAACAGTTTAAGAATAACGTGACTTCTCTAAAGACCGTCTACAATGCTCGTCAAAAGTTTCAGGTAGTCGAGAACGAAGGTAAAACCCCTATGCAGAATGTTATGTACATTTTGCAAAGTAAAGGATACGTTTTTGAGTATCGTATACACCATGTTACTAATGAGTTGGAAGAATTATTCTTTGTTCATCCAACATCGTTAACAATATGGCAGGCGTTTCCAAACGAGATTCCACATATAAGACAAATAAGTATAATTTGCCTTTTTTAGAAATTGTTGATGTTTCTTCAACCAATAAGACATTCAGTATAGCATTTGTGTTTATGAAAGAAGAAAAGATAAATAATTACACTTGGTCATTAGTTCGTCTAAAGTTGACTATTAATGAATCATTTTCCCCTCGTGTTATTGTTAATGATAGAGATTTGGCTTTAATGAAAGCTTGCGCAGAAGTGTTTCCAGAAAGTAATCATTTACTTTATAGACGGCATATCGAAAATGATATCATAAAGCATTGCAGGCCACGTATTAGGTCACAAGAGATTTGGGATTCTTTTTCATGGAAGTGGAAAACATTAGTTGTGTCTCCAACTAATGATGCATACATGCAAAACTATAAAGACCTTACATCATTATTGTGTGACTATATACTAATGTATACTTTAAAATCTTAATATTATTAACAACTAATCCTTCTATCAAACTAATTTTATTTTATTATGTTTTAGGTGTTCTTAATTATTTGCATACTGTTTGGCTAGATAATTTTGCAGAAAAGTTTGTGTCACTATAGACAGACAAGCATCTCAACTTTGGAAACTCAACAACTAACAGAGTTGAGAGTCAACATTCTAAGCTTAAAAACGCATTTGGATACTGCAAAATGTGATTTAGACATATTTGTATTTGTTATTGAAGACATTGTGAAATCCCAAGAAACCACTATCAAAGATACTCTTGAAAGAAGTAGGGTTATCTTCAAGACTAAATTTAACAAACCAATGTTTCAACAGTTGAGGGGTTTTGTTTCACACAATGCCATGGAAAAAATCTTGAATGAGTTGATCGATCACACAGATTTGTGGTAACTGTGGACAATTGTGGTTGTCAGTTGCGAACATGTTTTGGATTACCTTGTGCTCAAGAACTTGCAATGTATTTTTGTTCAGGTATGTATGTTTTGTTAAATAATAAGTTGATATATTACATTTTTTTTCAGACATTCAACTTAATTTTATATGATATTTTTTTGAGTGTAGGGTTGCCTATTCCATTAAATTGCATTGATCCTTTCTGGACGAAGCTTGATTTGTTATCGTCCATACATGTCGATTATGGTGATGTTGGTTATGACAAGGTTGTGGAAATGTTTGAAGAAACCTTTAACAAGCAATCAATACTTGTCAAGTTTAGCTTAATAAGAAAGCTGAAAGGAGTTTTCAATCCATCACAAGATATGATTGTTCAACCTAAGGTTAAGAAAAATAATCGTGGTTGCCCAAAAAAGAAACATGTCAATCATCCAACTCAAGTTCCTCACAGACACAGTCGTTCATATGTTGATCCAAAGAAACAACTTGTGGACATGTGTCACGAACCGGCAAGACATAGTTCACTCTTCATAGACTTAAATGAAGAACCGACAAGATATAGTTCATTCTTAATAGATTTAAATGAACAACCAGCTGGCTTTCAATCATTCTATAAAGACAAAATTTCAAAAATCTTTCATCCTTACATCACACATATACAAAACATTATGGGCGATTGAAATTGTGTATTTCGAGCAATAGCTGCTTGTCTCGGATATGGAGAAGATCATGGCTATACATTAGGGAAAAACTGTTAGAGGAGTTATTGGGCACATATGATGACTACAAAAGGGTTTTAACAAGTGGAATTAATGAAGCATATAATTCATTATCTTTCTCATAGTCACCTGCACCACCACAACATTGGATGGTTATGCTTGAGACCGGTATTTTGATTGCAAACAAGTTTGGTGTGATCCTCCATTACTTGAGTAATGAAGGTTGTGTAACTTGTTTTCCTATGTGGAAAGGTCCGGAACATTTTCAACACCATAGGATGATATCAAATGCAAACGTGGGTCACCATTATGTGATGGTACAATTAGAAGGAGATTACCCTATACATTATTTTTTATTTTAATACACAAGAAATAAATATGTGTATTATGTTAATAAATTAAAAATGATAATTAATAAATGAGACATGACAATTATTAAATACTTATAAGTCATAAATGAGACATTAATGAGAATGGTGCATAATTAATAAGGGTGGTGATGCAAATAGCACAACCCTTATCTATCTATTATAATAAATAAAAGTTTTCTTATGCCACATGTCAATTTCTTGTTAAGTCAACTTGTAAATTTCTCGCCTCTATCTCTTCAATTAATGTTTTCATCTTATTGAATAAGGAAAATGAATAATTATGTTTAGAATAATAAAATTTTCTACCTATAAATAAATGAAAAGTAAAGTTAAAATATAAAAGTATCAATTGTAAAAAATTAAACAAAAGTAAAATAATAATAAAATATAAAATTAGAAACTCAAAAACTTATATTTATTCAATCAACATAATAGGAGAAAAAATTAACGATTTAACAAATCTATCTATTATAATATATAAAAGTTTTTTATGGACACATCTCACCTCCCTAGAGTACATCAACTTTAATTTTCCCATCTCTCTCATATTAAATACATCTTATATAAACCATAATTCATAATGTTAAATATTAAATATACTTTTATATATTTTAAAATTACAAAAAGTTTTTTTTATATATTAAAAATATATTAATATTAAAAAACACTTTTAAAAAAAATCAAATTATTATAAAATATAAAATTTCAAAAACAGGTTTTTAAAATGACAAGTTTAAAGAAACAAACTTTAAAAAACTTAGTATTTAAATAAAAAATATAATTATTTTATTACTTAAAGTATTAAATATATAAAATTAATTAATCACATGTCATTTTAAATATCATCTTATATTATTTAAATTTTAATTGATAATTATTTATCATACTCTTTTTATTCATCCCGTGTAATACACGGGGTACTAATCTAGTACTTTATAAATCAAAATAAATAGGGGACACTTGTCACAAATATAGTGTATCTACACAATATTCATCCCGTGTAATACACGGGGTACTAACCTAGTACTTTATAAATCAAAATAAATAGGGGACACTTGTCACAAATATAGTGTATCTACACAATATTTTTCTCGCTTCTCCTTCCTAATAAATACACAAATTTATTAAATACTAATTATATAATTATATATTCTTTAATTATTCCTTTTCAATTAAAAAAAAGTTCTTAATATTAAAAAAATATATTACATAATAATATTAAATACTAATTATATTATATATACCTTTTATAATTAAAAAGGAATTCTTAATATAATAAAAAATATTTTAATATTAAAAAGCACACTTTTAAAAAATCAAATTATTATAAAATATGAAAATTTTCTCAAAAATTTATTACTCATAATATCTTTTTATAATTTATAAGTCATTATGATTAACTATTTATTTTTTTCTTTATCAACTTGTTTAATAATAGAATATAACATCCTATTATTTTGTAAAAAAATAAAGACACTTTTTAAAAACAACTTTTTTAAAATGAAATATTTAGAAACCAAACATTGAAAAAGAATTAGTTAACATGCAATATTATTATTTTATTTTCTATGTAATGTTGATTATTTAAAACAGAAAATCATTTACAATTTTTAAATTTATATTATTGAATAGTTATTAATTTTTATTCAACCCGTGTAATATACGGGATGCTAACCTAGTCTATCTATTCTAATAAATCGAAGTTTTTTAGGACACGTGGCGCGATTCTAGAACACCTCAAACAAGATTTTCCGCATCTCTCTCCTATTCAATACATATATTAAATAATAATATTAAACATAAATACTTTTTTACATTTTTAAACTAAGAAACACATTTTTTTTAATACAATATATTAATATTAAAAAACACTTTTTTAAAATCCAAATTATTATAAAATATACAATTTTAAAAATAATATTTTAAAACAAAATGTTTAAAGAAACAAGCTTTGAAAAAAATTAGTGTGTAAAGAAATAATATAAATATTTTATTACTTCAATTATTAAATTATACAAAATTTTAGTCATATTTTATGTTAAAAGATTTTCTAAAATATTGTTTAAATTTTCATTAATGATTATTTATTATAGTTTTTTCATTCAACCCGTGTAATATACGGGATGCTAATCTACTATATAATAAATAAAGGTTTTATAGGACAGTTGTCAATCAATGTTTTAAGCCATGTCAAATTTGATTTTCTCACTTTTCTCTCCTATTAATTATTTATAGACAACATGTTATTAGATTTTTACTTAACTTGTCTCTCTTCTACTAAATAATACTAATTTTATTCAAATTTGATAAATAATATGATTACATAATAAGTTATATTTACACACACATCAGATATATGAATAATTTTAAAATTTATTTATTCAACCCGTGTAACACACGTAATTTAACCTAGTATATGTATACACACACATCAGATATATGAATAAAAAATTCTGACCTTAAAAACTAAACAGTGAGACGATTAACTGGCCCATCAAACCCATGACTGTAATTTGTCAAATTTATTTGTAATTATTGATCTATCATGTCTATGAGATAAATTACTTATTTTGTCAAGTTCTTGATTATTATTCTGCATTTGCTTAATACATGTTCAATAGAGTTTTTAGAACAAAGAGCAATAGAGAGGAACTACGTTTTCGTATAGATAAACAAAGTTAAGGGGTTTGACTATTCCTGAATGTAACAAGGCTGTATGTAAGCTCGCACAGAATGAAGAGTTGATGGTAATCCTTTTTAAGGTTGATGAAGAACACAAATTTGGACGAGTATAGAACATGCTTGACGATATTAGTTGATATGATATTTGAAGACTTTTGGATTATTTTGGATTTTTTTATTTTGCAAATTTTGGATGATTTTTAAATTTTAAGTTTGAATATTTTGGATTATTTTTTAATGTTATTAGTTAAAAATATTCTATTTTTCATAATATAGCATACACACGACTACATGAGAGTTGTCTGTGGATTTACTCATATAAGCTTCAATATAATCACTCACATATTATGCAATTTTCTGTAAAGGATTGATTCCAAATAAAATGTAAATCCCAGCAGACAACAGAATGTGTCGGGAAGCAATTGTTCATTAAGTCATGATGCTATTTGTAAATTTAAATAATTTAAACATCATTGTTAAAGACTACTAGTATAACAATTGAGTTTTGACTATATGTATTCTTTGATGCTTTCACTTTACTAACATAATGACACAAGTCATCAAAAAATACTACTAGTTAGACTCTTTCACATATGCATTACAATAACTGAACAACATAAGTTATTGACAAAGGCTATTAGTATAACAATTGGGTTTTGGCTCTTTCACATTTGCATTAAACAATAACACAAGTTATTGGACAAATGCTACTAATTACTATATTATATATATTGAATAACAAGTTTACACATAGAATACAAACAAGTAGACATACAATAACACTCAAGTCAAACAACTTACACTAAGAGTTTGCATTTAGTTTTGGTTTTAGCTCTAGAATAACATGGTTTTTGTATATGCATATTTAACATCGCTAAATAAAAGAGAAAAAAGGGAGTACGAGTAAAACTCACCTGAATTGTCTATCTTGTCCAAAAGGTATTAACTATAAGTTATGAGCAAAAGGGATCACATGTAGAGGTGGCCAAACCTTTTTTTTTTTCAAATTCGGTGTACCCGGTTAGGGTAGGGTCCGGTTCCGGTTTAAGAACCGGTTCCATATTTTTTTTTACCTCGTTAACCGTTAGACGTGAACAAAATCCTAATAAAACCTTAAACTAATCAAACCTTAAAATAATAATTAGTAAAACCCTAAATCCCTAATAAAACATTAAACTAATTAAACCTTAAACTAATAATTACTAAACCCTAATCAAACCTTAAACTAATCAAACCTTAATTAATTATTAGTTAAAGGTTTGATTAGTTTTTTATTAGGTTTGATTTGTTTAAGGTTTAGGTTTGATTTGTTTAAGGTTTTATTAGGGTTTAATTAATTATTAGTTAAAGGTTTGATTAGTTTTTTATTAGGTTTGATTTGTTTAAGGTTTTACTTGTCGGGTAATAAGTCCCCGATAGTTTAGTAGTTGATGATTTAAAAACTTCAAGAAATTCAGATAGTAATTGGATATTATCCCAAGAACTATCCAAAAACGCGTCGGCCATTCCATTGTCGGAGAGACTATGGTGAAACATTTGCAAAGTATATTTTTGTCGTAAAACACTTTCAAGCATTAGGCAAGTAGAATTCCATCTATGAGGTACATCCCAATTTGCACCCAAAGCAACCCTCCCTGTATCTTTACAAAATTTCCTATATACCATATGTCGTTTCCTACTCTTTTTAAAAATATCATGTAGCATTTGTCTACAACCGTTTATGAATGTTGTAACATTATCAGTGCTAATGACGTCTTGCACAATTAAATTTATTATATGTGCAACACATCTTGAGTGAAAAAAATACACCATTACATATCGGCAAATATTTTAGTTTCAATTTATCAACCGCCGTCGTATTGTTTGAAGCGTTATCAAAAGCCATTGAAAATATTTTATTTTCTAACTTAAACGACCTTATTACATAATCTAAAATTTGAAATAAAAGGTCACCGGTATGTGGATACGGAAAAAGTTCAAAAGCAATGGTGCGTTTCATCATTACCCATGATGACGGTTCTACCCAATGAGCGATGACACAAAGGTAGGATTCGAGTAGATTATGTGGAGCCGACCAAACATCACTAGTTAAGTTAACCCCCGTATTTAAATTTTCAAAATATGTAACTAGTTCTTGTTTGGCATTTTCCCACATTTTCAAACAATAACGTCTAAGAGTTTGTCGACTTACGTGGGTGTAGCGTGGTTGAAGCGTCTCCCGAATCATGTTTGTCAATCGAGGGTTGTCGAAATGGCTAAACGGCAACGCCTCTTGAATCACGAACTTCGCCATTCGATCCCGAACCCGATCGAGGTCATAATTAAATATTCCACCTTGAAAATCCATTTGCGTTTGTTGGGAGGATCCTTTTTCAACGCCTTGCAAAACGGTTTGTTGATGTGTTTCTTCAAATTCGAATTCGATTCTTTCCCTAAATATATTCCACAAAATTTGCAACGGGTTTTTAGATACCCATCACTAAGCTCGACCGAATCCCAATTGCACCAAATCTCCGGGTTCCGATTGTGTTCAATAACACGAACAAATGATGGTTCGGTGTTGGAACCTTGTCTGACCGAAGAATGTGAAGCATCCATGATAACAAAAAGAAATGTAGAAGAGTATTGAGACTTTAGGAAACAAGAAAACGAAAAACCAAAACGAGAGATGGAGATTGGAGACTAAACAAGCACGTATAAAGAGCGTTTTTTGCGTTTTTTTGCTTTTTTTTTGCGTTTTTTCGCATTCGGGATTGCGTTTTGAGTTGTGTGATCACTCCATACCACCCAATACCTATTTATACTAGTTTAGGGTGTTAAAAACGGCTAGATTCGAGCTCCAAACGGTCAAAAAACGGCTAGAAATCGGTCTCCAACGTCCAGATCCATCATAACGGCTATAATCGGTTCCAACCGGGTCCGGGTAGGAACCGGTTCCGGTTCAGGTCTAGGTACTAACCGGTCGGATGGGAAAACTCTAGAACCGGTTACTATCTTTCGGGTACTACCGGGTACCAACCGGTTCTTGGCTTTACCGGGTAGGAACCGGTTCGGGTCTGGAACCGGGTTAGATGGCCACCTCTAATCACATGTCACCTAAGTTTGAGTAAATGAATAAACTTAGTATCCTATTGTTGAGGACCAAATTTTTAAGAACTGTTCGAAATAATTAGGAATCCGGAATCATTAAGCATATATTAGAACATTTCTGTTAAACTTTTATATTCATTTGTTTTCTTATGCAGAACATGCAGACAAGACTTACTTAACTGTAGAAAATAAATATTAGGAAACAATATTTCTTTACTAACGATTGCAATGCATATAGTCTTCTTTTTTATTAAATATACACAGATCCAATGCTCTTTGCCAACTCATCCTAAAGAACCGGTCTTGGCGATAGAAAGGTGAGCGAGCTCGTAGAGTCTGGTTTGTCACACGATCGAATGAAGATGTTGGAAGAAGACCGGGCTGGTAGCTGGGATATTGGAACACCTTAGACTAGCCGTTATTCGACTTTAAAATATATATAGCCGTAATCAACTATAGGAAAACAACACTCATTCTCTACTATTTTTTCTCTCAATTCGCTCACAAACGATTTTATCACTTAGTATCAATTTTATTGAGCTATATCACTTGTATTTTTTTTATTAATTATTGAATATAAGTAAGACAGAGTGACTATTGTCAGCTCTTAAGGTTTTTATGTCAGCAATCATAAGAGATTAACAGCCTTTCTTGTATAAACCTTTTGTGTTCTCTCTTTATTTTATTTCTAAATTATTTATAAATTGCTTATCCTTAAGAATCCATGAGTATAACCTTCTCAAAACATACAAATAAAACCATTTTCTATTTTACGAAGCACATAATCCCACTTTAACTAATTTGGTTTTGCTAAAAATTAGACTTGTTAATTTCACCCTAAATAATTTGACGCCCACCATGAGACAATATTGTGATTGTCATAACCAAAACTCTGTTTGGTAAAGAGTTTTCTTCTAAATTACTTGTAAATTGTTTAATGTTTATATGTACAATTTAAACTATTATGTGAAAATTAGGAGTGTAAACGAACAAAGGCAGCTCGTGAAATACTCGAGATCGTATCGGTAAAAAGCTCGAACGAGCTGAGCCTTAACAAGCCTGAGCTCGAGCTTTACATATCGAGCTCGAGCCGGCTCGCGAGCCTTAACGAGCTTTTTGTTTGTATAATTTTTATTTATTATATTAAGTGTTTATTTATAAAATTAATTATTTTTATATATAAAATTATGATAAATATATTTAAATCAAATATTTTATGTTAAATTTAGAAAATATAATTAAATTAGTAATTAAAGTAAATAGATTAAATAAATAAAATCTAAACAGGCCGGGCCAAGCTTGAGCCTAAAATTTTTCTAAAAAGCCGAGCTCGGGCCCTAATTTATCTAAACGAGCCGAGCTTCAACCTTAATGAGATCGGGTTCGGCTCTGCTTGTTTACACCCCTAGTGAAAATAAATAATACAAAATAACATTGCAGACAACTCTTAAGATTAAATAGTTGATTTCACCATCCAAACATTGATCCATTAGTCATTACTACTAATCAAGGTTTTTAAAATCAAACAAACAAACAAATAAACTTACCCAGTATATTCTCACTTTTCAGTAGGGTCTGAGGGATGGACACAAACTTTACCCCTATCTCAGTTAAGACAGAAAGACTGCTCCGAAGGAGTCTCCGGCTCAAAGTTTTCGTTTGAAGGTAATCATCACAATACTTTTAACGTTATTTTCACAAAATAAGTAAAATAACGTTAAAATTAGTGTAATTTTACTTTGGTTCCTTGAGGCCCACACATATATATATTATATGCGTGCACCGCAAGTGGTTTTTAAATCATAAAACATAGAAATCTCAAACTAGCTAAACCGGCTGGCGTACTTCAATCAGTTTCCAAGTTTAATCAATTTCTCAGGGTTTTATAAAAAAATGCATTAAAACCTTTCCATAGTTCAACAAGTACTACCTTCAAGTTTTCAACCATCGGACTAACATATTGGGTTTTACAGATTTGTGTTTTATAAACTGACGAGTCAAAAATACAAGCAGCCAAACCGACCAACTTGCTTCGGTTCGACAAGAAATCATGTCGTGCATCTTTTTGACGTTATGAACATAAACCCGGAAAAATTATCATAAGATGGAAACAAATTCCCTCATTAAACCGTCACCGAAACCTATATATACCGTCTGGTGGTTCATTTATTGTGGTGTAACTAACTTAATATTCTTCAACTTCTAACATAATGGTGCTCTCTTAAAAGAAAGTTGTTATAAGTGGGCGAAAATAAAGAGTGATTATGAACCTTGAAGAGTTGTGTCACGATGAGGCTTCATTTGGTTCTCCATCCTTGTGAACCATTCTCCAATACGCGTGTTTTCCACCATATCCTTTCCGGATTTGAGGTAGCGTATGGGTCTCAGCACACCAAACACAGAAAGATCAGCCAAATTTGGTTTTGATCCACCTGCACAAAATTCAAAATGTTGAATTTACTCGCGTTCGGCATTTAAAATTCAAATCTATCACCCATTTAGTTTAACATTAGTTTAACTTTCATGGGAAAAAAACAATACACTTTTTCATTTTGTACAAAAAAAGTCACTCAACCTAATATTAGTATATTAAAGTCCTGAATTTGTTTGAAATACATGTTGTGAAAGGAACAACAAACATCAGTTGCTGGTGTTGGATCGATTCCTTTGGTTTAGATGTAAACATGAATACGAAAATAACAATGAAATAGAGATTAGATGAAACCTGTGAATCCAGTGAATGCGTTGTTGATTCCAGACATCGTTCCTGAGAGATTCCTGAGATGATGATCTTGACCGGGTTCCCGTTTAGGGTGTATGGTGAGGATGGAGATGAGAAGAGAGACTCGGTTATGGGGTCACGATTTCTCTAAGGGTGAGGAGAAATCGTGTGTGATGTTGTAAAAGTGAGTAACCTCTAATTAGGAGCCTTAATCTCTTTATATATACACCCAAGGGGAAACCCTAATTAGGATAAATAAGGATAATTACGTCCATCAAATAATTATCTATCTGTTAGGGGTATTTAGGTAATTGATCTATTTAATTAAATAATCATAAGGGCCACATTTAATTATTTAGTCTAACATTCTCCCACTTGGCCAAGTGATTATTTATTATGAGCATTAAGTAAGTCTGCAGATTGATAATACTCATTTTAGTTCTAAATTGTAATCATAGCAGAGAAATACAGTCATTGAATCAGTTATTCAATTCAAGACCCCCATTAATCATACTACAATACAAATTTAAAACTTAAGTTAGGATCAATTAACGAGTAAGCCCTTTAACGAATGATTTGTGTTATTAGTGTCTATATGTCGTTAGGCATGCATAAACATATATTTAGAGACAAACAAATCAAATAAGTGAGGAAATTTCATTAATCATAAGTAAGTACATTATGCCATAAGGTCTTTACATAAGCCCATCTTCGAAACATGTTCTTCGAATATCTTAGGAGGGAGACCTTTAGTCATCGGATCCGCAAGCATAACTTCAGTACTTATATACTCAATACAAAGATTATTTTCCTCAACTCGCTCGCGAACGAACAAGTACTTTGTATCAAGATATAAACCAGCACCGGTCGAACTGTTACTATTCGAGAAGTTAACGGCTGCTGAGTTATCACAGTAAAGCTTCAATGGTCTAGAGATAGAGTTAACGACTTTGAGTCCAGCGATAAGGTTTCTCAACAACATTCCATGACAGGTTGCATTGTACACTGCAACATATTCAGCCATCATAGTTGAGGTTGTTGTCAGCTGCTGCTTATGACTCTTCCATGAGATTGGTCCGCCTGCTAACATAAAGATGTACCCCGAAGTGGATTTCTTGTCATCTTTGCATTTAGCAAAGTCAGAATCAGAATAACCAACCACTTCCAAATTATCACTTCTCCTATAAGTCAGTTTGAAGTCCTTTGTCCCTTGAAGATATCTAAGTACTTTCTTAGCTGCTTTCCAGTGATCAAGGCCAGGATTAGTTTGATAACGGCCGAGCATTCCAGCAATGTAAGCGATATCGGGACGAGTGCAGACTTGAGCATACATAAGGCTCCCGACTACTGATGCATAAGGTATCATTCTCATTTGCGCCTTTTCAGCCTCAGTCTTCGGACACTGAAAGGAACCGAAGACATCTCCTTTAACTACTGGAGCTACAGAGGGAGAGCAGTTTTGCATGTTGTAGCGTGTGAGGACCCGATCAATGTAAGCCTTCTGAGATAAACCCAAAAGTCCATTGACTCTATCTCGGTGTATTTCGATGCCAATAACGTAATAGGCCTCTCCGAGATCCTTCATGTCGAAATTATGCGAAAGTAAGCGCTTCGACTCATGCAACATATCTAAGCTATTACTTGCCAGAAGGATGTCATCGACATAAAGGACAAGTATAGTAAAGTTGCTCCCACTCATCTTGAGGTAGGTGCATTGATCCACTTGATTCTTTAGGAAACCGTGCTTCTTCATCACTTCATCAAACTTTAGATACCATTGACGTGAGGCTTGCTTTAACCCGTAGATGGATTTCTTTAGCTTGCAGACTAAATGCTCTTGACCTTCAGGCATGAAGCCCTCAGGCTGTTTCATGAACACGTCTTCATACAAGTCGCCGTTTAGGAAAGCAGTTTTGACGTCCATCTGATGTAGCTCTAAATCAAAATGAGCTACGAGGGCCATCACGATCCTTAAGGAATCTTTACGAGAGACAGGAGAGAAGGTCTCTTGATAGTCAATTCCCTCTTTCTGAGTGAAACCTTTTGCAACCAATCTTGCTTTGAAGCGTTCAATGTTCCCATTCGGATCCAGTTTCGTTTTGAACACCCATTTACATCCTACGGGTTTTACTCCGTTGGGTAGTTCTACTAAATCCCAAACATCGTTTTTCTTCATTGAATCAAGCTCATCAGTCATAGCCATCTTCCATTCAGAAGATTGATCACTAGTAATGGCTTCATGATAAGAGGTAGGATCAGTAAACTTTCCGGCATCCATTTCAGCTTCAGTCAGGTAGGTTACATAATCATCAAAGTTAGTAGGCACTTTAGGCCTAGATGACCTCCTGAGCTGATTAGCGGGTTCAGCATGGTTGGTATTGTGTTGATGTTGATCAGATGAGGTGCCTTCATTCTCGGTAACGTTTGGAGCAGTAGTGAGTCCTGATTGTGTCGGAGTAGGTGCAGTGAAGTTCGGAGTAGCATGGTGTACAAGAGGAGTAATCGGAGGTAAGTTAGTCGACGAGTGTCTCCCCCCCGCGTCTTGTACTTCTTGCAAATCAGATTCAGGATTTTCGCTGCTCCCACTGACCTTTGAATCCTCAAGGAAATGAGCATGCTTTGTTTCTACAATTCGAGTGACGTGGGTAGGACAATAGAATCTATAACCCTTTGAGTGATCGGGATACCCGATGAAGTAACATGTAACAGTTTTCATGTCAAGCTTCTTTAAGAAGGGATTATAGAGTTTAGCTTCGGCAAGACAACCCCATACTTTCATATATCTAAGACTCGGTTTCCTTCCTGTCCAAAGTTCATAAGGAGTTTTAGGGACAGATTTCGAAGGAACTTTATTGAGTATATGAACTGCTGTCTTTAAGGCCTCGGTCCAGAGGAATGAGGGTAAATCTGAGTTGGCTAACATACTACGCACCATGTTCATTAGGGTTCTATTTCTCCTTTCAGCAACACCATTTTGTTGAGGAGTACCGGGCATGGTGTATTGGTTCACGATCCCCTGGCCTTTACAAAACTCATAAAATGGACCAGGAGCCTGACCCACATCAGTATGTCTACCATAATATTCACCTCCTCTATCTGATCTCACAACTTTTATTTTAAGATCTAGTTGATTTTCAACTTCAGTTTTATAATCTTTAAAAGTTGTAAGTGATTCAGATTTGTCCTTGATTAGATACAAGTACATGTAACGAGAATAATCATCAATGAAAGTGATAAATGAAGTATGTCCAGTTATTCCAGCAATGGTGTAAGGGCCACTAATATCGGTGTGAATTATTTCTAATAAATTAGAACTCCGAGTGGCACCTTTCTTAGTTGCTGTTGTCATTTTGCCTTTAAGGCATTTGACGCATGTTCCAAAGTCAGTGAAATCAAGAGAAGGTAAAACTTCATCCTTCACAAGTCGAGATAAGCGATCCCGTGAGATGTGGCCTAAACGTTGATGCCACAACATGGATGAAGTTTCTAAGTCTCTTTTTCTTTTAGTCTTTGTTGAGTTCTCATTAATGTTATATGATAACAAAGACTTAGAGAAATCATCATCTAGTTCTAACTTATAGAGACCACCATCCAAAAGACCAGTACCAAATACTTGAGAATTAGAACTAATAGTAAGTCTGCCATTACCATGAGAAACATAAAAACCATCCATGTCTAACTTTGGTCCTGATACAAGATTCCTAGAAATTTCAGGAATATATAAGGTATCATAAAGTTTAATACATAGACCGGTTTTCATTATTAATTCTAAGGTTCCCACGGCAGCAACAGATAGTTCCTTTCCATCCCCAAGCTTAAGTGTTCTTTGGTTTCTTTCCAGCCTCCGGATTGTAAGGAATCCCTGAGTAGAATTGGTCACATGAACCATAGAACCAGAGTCAAACCACCAAGTATTAGTTGGAACATTTAAATTAAAGGACTCAATTATCATATTAAGTTGATTACCTCTCTTAGCCAGCCATTCCTTGAAGTTAGGGCAATCTTTTTGCTTATGTCCTGCCTTTCGGCAGAACTTGCAGTAAGGATTGCCATTGGAATTGTTAGAGCTGGAGGATGCACCTGCATTGGACTTAGGGACTTTAGAAGCATCCTTATGAGTATTGTTCTTCCTTTTCTTCGAACCAGTAGCCATCAGGTAAGCAACATCAGGTTTTTCCAGCTTCTGACGCTCTTCCTCTTGTACGCACATGGCAATCAACTCATTCATCAACCACTTCTCTTTCTGAGTGTTGTAGTTGATCTTGAAAGCCTCATAAGATGCAGGAAGAGAAGTCATGATGAAGTGGACTAAGAAACCATCACTGATCTCCATGTCTAATCCCTTAAGTTTACGGGCCATGTCGTTCATCATCATGATGTGCTCACGAATGCCACTGACTCCGTCATATTTTGTAGACACCAGTTTCATAATCAGGGTGCTAGCATGTGCCTTTGAGGTTCCTTTGAATTGCTCCTCCACAGCAGTAAGGTAAGCCTTGGCGTTAGCCAAATCAGGAATTGCTCCTCTGATGATTGGGCTAATTGAGTTCTTGATAAACATGAGAGCCATCCGATTAGCCTTCTCCCATTTCTCATACAGCAACTTAGCTTCAGCAGTGCTCTTATCAGTGAGGGCAGGAGGTGCAGGCTCTCTCAGTGCGTAGTCGAACTCCGTGATCCCAAGAGTCAGCATCAGCGAATCTTTCCAAGCAGAATAGTTCGCACCAGTAAGGGTTTCAATTCCCATATTGGGAGCTGTGGATTATTTTAGATGAGAAAGAGTAATATACTTAGGCTATAGAAGAACTTAGAGTGATCTATGGGGTAACTTAGATCTAAGGCAGGCATATATAAGGACCATTATAGTAATGAAGCTGTGATAATGAGTCTACTATAACATCAAATTAATAGACTAGATTAGGTTCTACTTAAACAAATGGGTTTCACTTTGGTTAATAACCATTCATTTAAGCATTAGGAACAATTTAGTTAGAAAGTAAAATGTGCATTAGGAATGTAACACATCACCTTTGGGCAGAAGTGAGACATTGTAAGCATTATGCACATGTTAAGTTTGCAAACATATATGTAACACATCACCTTTGGGCAGAAGTGAGACATACATGCTTTTAGGCAAAATGATGTCATGTGAATATCTAATGTTTAAGGATATACACAAGTAAGTGACGGTGCTTAATAAGACTCAAATAATAAGATGTAACACATCACCTTTGGGCAGAAGTGAAACACTTGTTATTGAGTTTAAGCTGATTTTGTATATTGAGGTTTTGTAAAACATAATAGTTTAAGGTTTTAACAAAACTATTTATTTTATCTCTTAGCCCCCTGATTCGCGGATCGTAATGTTCTCGAAAATAGTTAGTAATGTTCTCGAAAATAGTTACTGTTCACGAAGTTAGTAATGTTCTCGAAAATAGTTAGTATTGGTTAAGTGTTCGTACACGAAATTTACTGTTCACGAAGTTAGTAATGTTCTCGAAAATAGTTACGTATTCGAAAATTGTTATGTATTCGAAAATGGTTATTGTACTCGAAAATGGTTATGTACTCGAAAATTTCGAGTAATTTCAGTTTTTCGAGTACACTTAGATTTCGAGTACTCTTAGATTTTCGAGTACAGTTTTTCGAGTACCTTATTTCGTGAACTTCAGAATTTCGAGTACTGTTAAAAAATTTCGTGAACTTAAAATTTCGAGTACACTAAAATTTCGTGAACTCCAAAATTTCGAGTACACTAAGTTAAAAAAATAATTTCGAGTAAGTTAAATTTCGAACACTCAAATTTCGAGTATAATAAATTTCGAATACTCAAAATTTCGAGTACATAAAATTTCGAGTACACCAAATTTCGAGTACTCTTAAAACGTGTATGCTAATTTCGAATACGTTTAAGTCCGAAAATTTTTAGGTTTACGAAAAACGCACCAGATTCACGTTTTTACGAAAAACGAACCAGTTTTAAGGTTTTTCTGAAAAAACGACCAGTATTCGTACTCGTTTTTCGAAACGTTTTTGGATTTTGTATCAATTTCGCGATTAGGAATCGATTAAACAACATATTTCTCTGATGCCACATGTTGGATCGATTCCTTTGGTTTAGATGTAAACATGAATACGAAAATAACAATGAAATAGAGATTAGATGAAACCTGTGAATCCAGTGAATGTGTTGTTGATTCCAGACATCGTTCCTGAGAGATTCCTGAGATGATGATCTTGACCGGGTTCCCGTTTAGGGTGTATGGTGAGGATGGAGATGAGAAGAGAGACTCGGTTATGGGGTCACGATTTCTCTAAGGGTGAGGAGAAATCGTGTGTGATGTTGTAAAAGTGAGTAACCTCTAATTAGGAGCCTTAATCTCTTTATATATACACCCAAGGGGAAACCCTAATTAGGATAAATAAGGATAATTACGTCCATCAAATAATTATCTATCTGTTAGGGGTATTTAGGTAATTGATCTATTTAATTAAATAATCATAAGGGCCACATTTAATTATTTAGTCTAACAGCTGGCACACTCTTACACATGTAGTGGGTATGTGGATGGATTTAGACTCTTTTTGTTGATGTGAAACACTAACTCACCAATTTTTTTTCAACGACCAACTAATCAACTGCCGAGTACTCCGTACGCGGCCCCCAATGGCTGAAGGATGCCCAAGCTTGTCCACTAGTCCAGACGAACGGAGCCCCTAGCCCACCAGCCACCAATTCCCGAGCAAAACCCGACCCAATCACCCGCCAAAAGGCACGACGGTGGAAGGTCGGTAAAACCGGGTGGGATCAAGAATCGAACCCAGGAACTGGGTCTTCCATCACTTCCCTCATACCTCCATCTTACCACTAGGACAAGACATCATTGGTACTAACTCACCAATTTTTAATTGCATTATCTCCTTGTTTAAAAAGATGCGCATGATGCACGAGGCAACCAAGAAAGCATTTCAGGGCCCTGAGGTGGCTGGGTCAAATTAGGGTTTGTAGAGGGTTATATGTAAAAGCAACCAAAGGGACCAAGAGATTAATGAATGCTTATTTGCTAAACAGACTTATATGTAAAACAAATGAAATAGTTGCAGCTTTTAGTTGTACATAGTGCCCCATTTGCGGTGCACGTATATAATGTATATATGTGTGGGCCCTCAAGAGGCAAAAGTAAAATTGCACTAGTTTTAATATTATTTTACTTATTTAGTGAAAAAATGTTAAAAGCGTCGAGATGATTAACTTCGAGCGATAACTTTGAGCCGGGGACTTCCTTCTGAACAGCCTCGCTATCCCAACTGGGATGGGGGTAAGGTTTGTCTTCATCCTTCCCCCCAAACCCTACTGAAAAGTGAGAATATGTTGGGTAAGTTTGTTTGTTCGTTTTAGTTGTACATAAAACTTTTATACTAAACTTGTAACTAGTTTCAAATTGAAGGGTCAAGTAGTAATTAGATTAAAATTTTGTTTTAGAGTTATACGTATGTCAAGAGTCATTGTTTGAACTTTCCTATTATGTACGATCTAATTTGTTTTATGCTTGGAGTGCAAACAAACAAACTTACCCAGTATATTAATCCCACTCTTCAATAGGATCTGAGGAGAAGGATGAAGACAAACCTTACCCCTATCCTAGTTAGTAGGGGTGTAAACGAACCAAGGCAGCTCGTGAAATACTCGGGATCGGATCGGTAAAAAGCTCGAACGAGCTGAGCCTTAACGAGCCCGAGCCCGAAAATATGGCTTGTTTAGTTATCGAGCCCGAGCTCGAGCCGGCTCGCAAGCCTTAACGAGTTTTCTGAATATATAATTTTTATTTATTATATTAAGTGTTTATTTATAATATTAATTATTTTTAAATATAGAATTATGATAAATATATTTAAATAATATATTTTATGTTATATTTAGAAAATATAATTAAATTAGTAATTAAAGTAAATAAATTAAATAAATAAAATCTAAACGAGCCGAGCCGAGCCGAGCTCGAGCCTAAAAATTTTCTAACGAGCCGAGCTCGAGCCTAGTAAATAAAGCTTTTGACGAGCCGAGCTCGAGCTCGAGTTCGAGTTTATCTAAACGAGCCGAGCTCGATCCTTAACGAGCTCGGGATCGGCTCGGCTCGGCTCGTTTACACCCCTACTAGTTAGGATAGAGAGGTTGCTTCGAAGGAGTCTTCGGCTCAAAGTAATCGTCTGAAGTTCATCATCCCAACGACTTTAACGCTATTTTTCACAAAATAAGTAAAATAACGTTAAAATCAGTGCAATTTTACTTTTGCCCCTTGAGGGCCCACACATATATACATTATATGTATGCACCGCACATATATAGTTTGTTTGCTTGGAGTGCAAACAAAGGGACAAATTAGGAGTCTATAAATAGGATCAAATTCTTGTTTTTCTTTGTAATTTTTGCTTTCTTGTGATTAATAAAATCAGAAAGAGTCATGAGCAAGGTTGCCACAAATTAGACCTTCTATCTCTGATTACCAGCATCAAAAACTTGGTGGTTGTTTTATTAGCATTTTACACTAATCGAATGTCACTTTTAACATATTTTTACCCGTTTAACCTTTAAAAGGTAACATAATATTTTATATTTCTATTTTTTCACAATTACATGTATCTAAGACAAGCATAGGTTTACTATACCATAATTGAGTTGAGAGACTTAGTATGTCAAATGAGAAAGTTGATTCTTTATGGTATTAAGCCCTTTATATTTGACAGGTCGTCTTTATTTAATGTACCTATAATACTTATCTTTATGGTTCTACAAGTCTACAACAAGCTACATCTTTTTTTTTTTTTTTTTTTTAAATCAAGCAAGTTTTATAAGAAACAAAAGTTTGAAACTTGAAGGATTTGGTGCGCACCAAGATATTGTCTGTCTTTCAAGGCATTAACCCATGTATCTGCAGCATCATACAAAGCCCCCCGCTCGTCAGCAATGTTATGTCTTTTCTTGAGCTTTTTTGTCACAAAATACATAGCAGCAGCACCACCATACTTTGCCACCAGTCGTTCAGTGAAGCTGAAATTACCTGAAATAGTAAGAATCTAATTTTTTTTACTAATTCACAATTTACGGGGAAAAAAACACCTTTATCAGCTTGCTTCCATTCTCCTTTATTCAACTACAAACACATAGGTGAATATGTGTATAAGACAGTACATGTAGACAAACAGCAAAAACAATAGCATCAAAGATTTAGGTAACTTCTTGGGGTGGGTCATGAAAAAAATTCTTAAGAGGAAGTGCAAACATCCCCCTCTAAAATTGCAAAATCACATATTTCCTCAAAACAAAAGTTTTCAATGCATAATACAAATTGCTCATCATTTGGAGATATATGCAATTTTTCCCGTTTAAAGAGTTAATATATGCAATTGTTAACCATTGAGTGGAAACAATTTGGGGGTTGACTAGACGAAAGCAAAAATCTTGGGGAGTATCCTGCTATATCCAATGTCCTCTAGGTGTATTCTCGAAGTTTATTAATAAATTTCACCTGGGTACCTGTCTCCTTTGACCAAAAAAATTTTTTTTTTTTGGACAGTCCTATTAATAGAAATTTTGATAACATGGAAAGTCAACAGATCACTTGGACCTCCTCTAGTTCCACCCATAAGTTTTCATATGAATACACAAATCACTGATTTGAAGCCATTAATCATAAACATACAGACTATTAAGTTTGTCAAGATATTTCAAATTTTACCATTGGTAGTGATGTAATCAAATGATTCCAGAGCCTCAGAGGGACTTCTGTAAATATTTGGTGATAAGACATGAACCAAGTGGTCATCCACCCACCTATAACATAAGTTTCACGAATCAATAATGTATCAATATTGATACAAACGTCATATATGTGAAATAATTTCAATATTCGTCATACCGACACCATTTCTGAGTTTCAGCATCCTCAGAGACAGCATCCGGATGCATCCTTTGAAAGATTTTATCAATAATATCTGCCAACAAAAATCAATATAATCTTTGTAAAGAATTTAAAAGAAACAACAACCATAAATAAATAGAACATTTAGCTATGTGGTTTACCTGAAGAGTTGACCATTTGTTCACCATCCACCATCAGTATTGGCACCTTTTTGTAATCAGACCATTTAATTTCTTTTTTGTTTATAGGATTGACCTCCACAATCTTGTAAGGAATATCATAGTATTCAAGAAATGCTGCGAGTAAGTTCAATGCAAATGGGTATTCAATATAAGTTGCATATTACAAACACAGCATATAATGATTTACAAGCAACTAGACTTCATTTACACATCATACACTCAAATCAACTAGAATACAGGTTTTTTAGATGTCATAGTTAAATTAAATCTGTTGCTTCACTTTTACATAATCTACCTCCATCGATATTTGAAACCGAAACCGAACACATAGAGTTTTTCAATCTATAGAGGAAGAAAACAGGCACTTGAAATTTCTCAATCTCAATTGATATTGAATTGTTAATTAATAAGTTATAACAAACGTGTAATTCCTGCTTGTTTGAATCAAAGCAAATTTATACCTACAAACAATTTACCGATAGTGGTAGATTACCCACATAATCAGTAACACAACACCAATCAGGTTTTACAACCCAACTAAGGCACTATTCAGCACTTAATGATTTAGATGCTACCAAACGGCCCCTAAGACCATCCCCATTAACAATTTGGGTTAGGTTGTGGCACTATTCAAAAAACAAAAAAAAAAGAAAAAAAGCAAAAACTCTTCGATCTGGTCGCTGCTGCAATCAAGATTGCAACCCAAATATATATTTGTTTTCTTTTTCTTTTTCTTTTTTACTTTAATATAATTAGTTTTAGTTAATCTTATTTTATTTAATAAATACAAATAATTAACATTTTTAAAAAATTTATTTATTTGATTTATCTTATCTAAACTTGAAAAAATTTTATTAGTTCTGAAGATTTTTTTTGATCAAACTTATTATCTAAAAAATCATAAATTATATTTATTTAATAAAAACTAAAAAATCTAATAACTTTTAATAAAAACTAAATATCATAAATTATATTTATTTAATAAAATGTAGTAAAAGTTGGGTTGTTAATGGTAGTAAAAAGTTTGGTTTGATTGGGTTGTATAGATTGAAGAGAGAGAAATTAATTTTTAATTAAAAGATTGGGTTGGATTGTGAATGAGGATAGTCTAACATCATTACAGCATAATAATTATCCTTTTTTTTTGTTTTATTTTTGAACTACTTGAAACTACAACATCCAAGACGCGATTTGACGGTCTGTACCCAAGCCACCAGCCACCCAGGAGGAACCCAAAACTTATAAAACCTGAACTACCCTCGTCAAATAAGCTTCGGCCTGGATTCAAACCAAAGAACTTGGATAATTATTAGGCTACCAATGATCCTTAGCTCAAGTGGTTGAGAGGAGGTACCCTGTGACTTCAATATAGGGGAGGTGGTTCAAGTCCTGACATGGACAAAATAGGGTTTTCATGCTGGGCTAGGAGGTTTTCTCTCACCTATGGTGGGTTTCCTCATATTGGTTGTGGATATGATCGGGTGGGTCTAAGATCCGTCAGTGATCCAAATTGCCGTTCAAAAAAAAATTATTAGGCTAGAAACCCTTAATGTTTTTTATCAGCAACAGCTGGAATATCTAGCATAAAATTGGCAACACCTACAACCTTTTGATTGGGAGCTGCACCCAACCCCCATCTCCAAGAAACCCTTAATTAACTTATTAATTATCTATTAACTCTGTTTTAAATGAACATGTTAATCGGCGTGATTTTAAGTATGCGTGGGTGAGGGTTCAATGCGAACAAAATATGGACCATTACCTTTAACCTTATTACAGAAAGGGCAAGCTTGGTACTGATAGAGAACGACGTCGTTAGGGACGTAGCTGTTGTCAGATTGCGGTAACTCCTTCTTGTCGTGGTTTCGAGCTGCGGCGGTGACCGGCGAAGAGGACATGTTGCATCTGGCGGTGACCTGCGAAGTGGACATGTTGCATCCTCCGGCGGCCGTATCGTGCGACGAGAACCAGTGAAATTGAGGTGCATACGAAAAGGTTATACTCCTATACAACGCCCATTGAAGAATTAACCGGCGGTGAGATGCAGCGGAGACGGAGAAGGACGCTGCCGCACGGCCGGTGGCGGAGGTGGAGAAGGTCGCCGCCGCACGGCCGGCGGCAGCGAGGCGGGTGATTGTTGATGCCATGTGAACGAAGACGGTTATGAGAATTTCAGAAATCAGAAGTGAAGAAGGCTAAACAGAAAATCAGGGTTCTCAATTTCTCATAATTCACATTTCATGACGTATATAATTATAGTCTTAAATATTTATATCTTATGATTATTCAAATTAAAACAATTATTTTAATTTCTTTTTATCATTTCACTATTCTTAATTCTTAGATCGATACATTGATTACTTATACAAAACATAAGTAAACACCACAAAACAAAATATGACCTAGCCAAATGTTACTCAGACCGAAAACAACAATACAATATTATGAAATTCAAAAGTTACAACGGTTGTGATAATGACATGGTAAAATGTGATAACACAAATCTATAAACTTAAATTTGGAATGTATTAATTGAATACTAAAACTAAAAATTGTGATCTCAACTCTATCAGACCACCCGCAACATATGAGGCGCTGGCTCGACAAGGACACATCTTTGGTCGGGGGTCAGCGGGAACACCTACCCCTCCCTTGGCGGTGACCATTTTAGCGTTTGAACAGTGTCCGTTCCTCGTTTCTCCTCCTATTTTGCCTTGGCGGTGACCATTTTACCTGAGTGATATGAATAATGCGTAAGCTCCTAGTCTTCGGATGTGTCGGTCACCGGTTACCTATATCGTATGTCTTACGTAAGTTCGTGTTCGTGATCGTGTTTGTCTCCGTGTTCGTGCTCAACAACCATCGGTTGTTATGTTTGTTCATGTTTGACCATGCTTGTTCGTATTTGACCATGTTTGACCGTGTCAAAGTCAACGACCCGTTGGTGAACCGTGTGTTAGTTATAGTTCGTGTAATGTTTGTTATCGTTCACATATTGCATGGAACGTATAAATCACGTTTATGGGCAACTTACTATTTATAGTAAGTTTCCATTTTTAGTAAGTTTGCATAAAAACTCATTTTAATAGTTTTAGCATGCTCATTAATCCTAAGTGATCATATTAACACTTAGCGCGTTGTCACATATGATCAAATAGACACATAATCCGTTTTAAGTCATTAAAGTTTCCTAAAATAGAAAGTTTCTATATTTGACATGTTTAACATAGAAAAATCCCACAACACTTCACATAGCATCATATAATTGCATTTTAGGTCCTTTAGCGTCTACCAAACGGGACTTATGTCCCTATTTTATGAAAACACCCGATTAAAGTTTCTATAAATCGAAAGTTTGCAATAATTTATTATTTTGATCAAATCAAATCATGGCATTTGCTATAATCTCATTATTTAACCTCAAACCATTATTTTAATCCATCTATTTTACCAAAATCATCATTTAACATAATCATGCCCAAATAAAGTTACTAAAAATAGTAACTATGCCCAAATACATGTCAAATGACCATATTAACCCTTCTAATCCATCTTCTATGCAAATATCATTATCTTTTATTACTAATCCTCATATGAACATGTTTATTTCACTAACATCATTATCTAACACGAGTATTGTAACAAAAGTGACTGTTTATGGCAATAATGCCCAAATCATATCAAATGACCATAGATCTCAATGATTCTCAATATGAGCATGCCCAATATCATGACAAACACATAATCATAATCATAATCAAAATGCTCCAAATCCTTATGGATTGTCATTGCATGTAAATAAAAGCTACTAGTTCTAGCCAAAATCACAAATAACTCAAGTATTGCACCAAAACTCTCAATAGATCATTATCACTAATCAAATCAGTCATTAAATCAGTAAAACACAGATCTAGGAGGTTGAAATTTCGTGCATGCACCATAAATAAGGTTGCATGTGATGGATTGACCTTGCATGTGTGATTTTAGGTGTTACATGTGCAAAACAACATGTAAAACTACCTCACAAGGCTTGTAAACACTGAGAGGAAGCTCAAACTGAAGCAAAAGGACTTGGGGAGTGGCTGATGATGAACAAAGTCAGCTGGTTGAGGTGAGAATCAAGCTCCAAGGTCTTCTTTGATCTTCCAAAGCTCCAAAACATCAAAAATGGCTTCCAAGAGCTCCAAAATGGCTTCCAAGGGGCTGAGATATGATTGACAGGGGTAGGGTGCTCAAGGAGATGGGTTTCAGTCGAGATAAAGTAGCAGGAGATTTGGAAATGCTCTGGTTGGTCCTTTATAGATTTTTCAGGAAATTAGCTCCTTCGCGTACCGCCAAGGCTACCCCCATAGGGTCTTGGCGTACCGCGAGGATTAAAATAATCGATTGTTTCCCGAAACACGTCGCGTGCCGCCAAGAAGGAAATTGATCGGTCGTCGCGTACTGCCAAGAAAGAAGTTGATCGGTCGTCGCGTACCGCGAAGGAATTCGGGCGAATTCAAATTCCCCGCCCAAGCTTCGTGTACCGCCAAGGCTCAAACCAGGGCCCTTGGCGTATCGCGAAGGCTGCCTGGAGAGCCCAATTGGCCCAATTTTGATTGTTTGATTCGATTTACGTTCGTTTATCGTTTGTAACACATCGTTTATCATTGTTTACGTTAAATTTGATCAATGTTTGATCAATTGTGAACTATTTAGTGTTTAAGTATTTGTTTTGTTCGACGTTCACCAACGTTCATGAATCCTTTGACACGTGTGTGCATTTTTCGATAATTTATCGAATTATCGTGTTTGCCACACTAAATTAAACTAATTCTAATGCCACGTATGCAATTGTTAATTAAATAAACATTTAATTAATTTAAAAGCTGACCTGGAAATTACGGTGTGTCACAATCTAGGTTATGACAAAATGTACCACGATCTGAAGACAACATATTGGTGGCCTAACATGAAGTCGGAGATTGCGACTTACGTGAGTAAGTGCCTAACTTGTTCCACGGTAAAGGTCGAATACCAGAAACCACCGAGACTGCTCCAGCAACCCGAAATCCATGTATGGAAATGGGAGCAGATTTCCATGGATTTCATCACAAAGCTACCCAAAACAGCGAATGATTGCGATACCATTTGGGTAATCGTAGACCAACTCACAAAGTCTGCACACTTCCTTCCGATCAAAGAAACTGACAAATTAGATAAATTGGCCCGAATTTATCTAAAGGAAGTTGTTACCAGACACGGAGTTCTAGTTTCAATAATATCTTATCAAGAAAGCCGATTTACGACACATTTCTGGAAGTCCTTGCACAAGGAATTGGGCACAAGACTGGATATGAGTACTGCCTATCACCCGCAAACTGACGGGCAGAGTGAACGAACGATCCAGACACTAGAAGACATGCTTCGGGCATGTGTGATCGATTTCGGCAGCAGATAGGAAACTCACTTATCGTTGGTTAAGTTCTCTTACAACAACAGCTATCACACCATCATCAAGGCTGTACCGTTCGAAGCACTATATGGACGTAAGTGCCGATCGCCTGTTTGTTGGGTAGAAGTTGTTGAAAGCCAACTGACTGGTCCTGAATTAGTGCACGAGATGACTGAGAAGATCGTGCAGATACGAAACAGAATGGCAGCAACTCGGGATCGGCAGAAGAGCTATGCCGACAAGAGGCTCAAGCCTTTGGAGTTCCAGGTAGGAGATCGAGTACTTCTTTAAGTCTCACCCTGGAAAGGAGTGATCCGATTCGGAAAACGAGGGAAACTGAATCCTCGCTATATCGGACCATTCGAGACCATGAAACGCATAGGCCCCGTGGCCTGTGAACTGAATCTACCACAGGAACTGAGTAGTGTACATAACGTCTTCCATGTATCTAATATCAAGAAGTGCTTATCCGACGAGACATTTGCTATTCCTCTAGAGGAAATCCAAATCGATGAGCAACTACAATTCGTTGAGGAACCGGTTGAGATCATGGACCGAGAAATCAAGAAACTTAAACTTAGCCACATACCGATAGTCAAAGTGTGATGGAACTCAAGACGTGGACCGGAATTTACCTGGGAACGAGAGGACCAAATGAAAAAGAAATACCCTCACCTGTTCACTAACCCGAAAAACACTGACAACACGAACTGAGTTTCGGGACAAAATTCCCGCTAACAGGGGGATGATGTGACACCTCGTATTTTCCAGGTCAGCATTACATTTATTTTAATAATAAGGCAAATTGGCTTTTAATAATCCAAACTTTGACCCATTGGCCGCTGCCGGTCCCAACTATGAAAATCCCCAATAACGGTCCGAACTTTCGACATATTTTCCCGCGGTGGACCGTCGTCAAATAAACCTTAACGGCGTTAACTTTTTTTAGAATTTTGAACGGATTTTTGTGGGCTTTTGTTTAGATGGAGAATACGAGTCGAATAGCGTATAACTTACCTCGAAACGTTGCTTCAAATTTCTCAATTTGATGATTTCTTTGACGAATTGAAAGTTTAAACACCAAAATTGGGAAATTTGAAGCAACGTTTCGAGGTAAGTTATACATCATTCGATTCGTATTCTCCATTTGAACAAAAGCCCTCAAAAATCCGTTCAAAACTCGAAAAAAAGTTAACGCCGTTAGGGTTTATTTGATGGCGGTCCGCCACGGGAAAATATGTTGAAAGTTCGAACCGTTATTGGGGATTTTCATAGTTGGGACCGCGAGCGGCCAAGGGGTCAAAGTTTGGATTATTTAAATCCAATTTGCTAATAATAATTTATGTTATTATTACATACGTGGCGCTAGAATTAGATTAATTTAGTGTGACATGTGGCACAACAATCAAACATGAACAACTGAACGATAATTCGAGGAATTATCAGAAATCGCACACATGTGTATTGTTTAACGAACATTGGTGGAATTAAACGAGCAACAATTCAATTGAACTATAATTAAGCCCTATGAAAACTTACAATAAGTTAAACACTGTCAATAAGTCAGGAAACGATGATCGTAATCATAAAATAGCCGAAAAACGAACTTGAACAATGAAATTGGGCTAATGAGACTAGTCCAGGAGTCCTCGCGGTACGCCAAGGACCCTGGATTGGGCCTTGGCGGTACGCGAGGGGTGAGCGGGAGATTTTGAAATCCCCGAATTTCTTCACGGTACGCGATGGACGAACATCCCAGCCTTGGTGGTACGTGGCGTGTTTCGGGAAGCAATCCAATTAAAATATTCATCGCGGTACGCCAATACCTCACTTTTGATGTCTTGGCGGTACGCGAAGCCGCCCAACACGCAAAATCTTTATAAACCAATACTAATCATTTCTTACGCCACCCTACACCAAATCTCTCGAACCCACACACCAAATCTCGGTCTTAAGAACCTGTAAACGTCCTCTCCACCCTTTGAAGCCAACTTGAAGCCAATGTTGAAGTCCATTTGGAGTTTTGAAGCTAGGAAGTGTGAAGGAAGCAAACCATCATCACTATCTTCTTGAGAACACTGAAGAAGGGACATCACCAAGGACTTCCAGTGCTCAAGGACACCTGCTCTTGCATTAAATCCACCATCTACTGCTCATAGAGGTAGTTTTACATGTCAAAACACACTTTTAACACATAAAACCCACATGCAAGGATAAACATCCACATGCAATGTCACTACAACCACATGCACGAATTTTGATCTATTTAGATCTGTGATTTTGAGAGTTTATGACTGATTTGATGATTTAATAATGATCCATGGGGATATTTATGTTAAAAAGTGGTTATTTGGTTCATAATGTTGAAAATGGAGACTTTCAATGACATGCACGTATGATCTAATGTGTTCTAGTTGATTTTGAGTGCAAGAACATGATTATAGATGATATTCGGGATGTTTTACGAGGTCTATTATAGCTATTTTTATCAAGAAATGAGTATTTGAGAATATTGCTATATTTAGTAACTTTATTGTTACAAAATGGTGATAGAGGATGAAATAAGGACATGCATGTGTTTAGAGATGATAATTTATAATTAAAATGATAATTAAAATGAGTATTAGGGAGTTAGAGGATATGATTCGCTTGCAATATCCAAATTTATTCGAGTCTTGAATTAGGTACGACGGTTTGCTTTATTATCGGTATTAATTATTTGTTTCTGTAATATTTTATCTGAAATTTTATAATTTAATCAACATAAAGTTTTAGTATGTAAACAATTTAAATTAAATGAACAAGTCTGTAAAATAGGAAATAAACTGGTCTGTAAACTCTGAAATTTTGAGGACGAAATTTTTTAAAGGGGTTGAATTATAATGACCGTAAAAACGTAACATAATAAATAAATAAATAAATAAATACGTAAAACAAGTTAAAAAAAAAATTAGCAACCTAATAATAAACGTGCAAAATTTCGGGAACCGTTTATGTTCAAAATTTATATAAACGTTCGTAAAGTAATTATGATCAAAAGGATATAAACGATAAAAATATCTGATAATGTATGTACACGTTATAAAGCCTATTAATAACGTGCCGAATTTCTGTGACCGTTTGGGTTCGAAATTTTTATGAACAATCCTGAAGTAATTACGATCACCTTCATATAAGCCGGGACATTATACGATAAAGCATGAACAAGATATAAGCTCGTGAATATTAAAATAGATTATTTTTTTTCCTGCTCCGTTTTCAACGAAACTTGGGTAGAAATGTAGAGAATAATTAGTAGATTTCAACGGCATATTCGAAAGTTTTTAAAACATCAGATGCAAAAAGTTATAAGAGAAAAACAAGATTTAAGCTAAATTAATTATAATAATATAATAATAATAATAAAATAATCAATTAAACATATGTCAAAATTCGAAAGCAAATACGTTGAACTTGAACCATATATATATATATTCTTTCTTAATGACGAAGGAAATTTACATCTATAAATAGATGTAGTTCGACGATCAAATTTTCATTTTTTTTAAGTAACAAAACTCGGTCAAAATACTCTGTAGTTACTAGAATTTCGTTCAAATATAAGCGAGCCTTGGTACGAGCTACTTTGAGGTAACCACCTATTACACTCTTATTTTAAAATAACTATTTAATTAGTATGGTCGATATATTGTTTGTTTAAAAACTCATTAATATTATGCGTGGAGGTTATTTTCAATATTTTTGAAAAACACGGAGTATGCAGAGATGCTGCCCAAATATTTTATAAAAATATATAGTTATAGGACGAGGCTCTGTCCAATTTAAAACTCTAAAATAAAGTTTTATAAGCCGAAATTCTGCCCACGTATTTTTAAGAAAATCAAAAAGCGTAAGCCGTTATGCTGTCCAATTAAAAGCTTGAATCAATACCTGAAAATAAAAAGATACGTTAAGTAATTCCACTAGGGTACTGATGTTATTAGGAAATTGACGGTAACATGAAATTTCAACAAAAACGCAGATTTTTGAATCGCCAGAAAATTTGATTACGACCGTATGTATCTGATTTCTTGCTGATAAATTTGTTACGACTAAGGTACGGATTCCGTTTCTTTAAATCATAGTATTTTCTGTTCTGTAATCTGTTTTTGTAAATCGTTTCTGTAATCATTAAATTTCGTTTATGTATTTTTCTGATTTCTGATTAATACGATATGATATCGTGTTTCTCTGTTTCGTTTATCATGCAATAGATCAAGATTATATTGTACTCATTATTGCGTGATCCAAATATGACTGAACTTGGTAGCTTAACTACCCTACTGAACCTACTGAACTTTCTGAAACTGTATTCTGTTACCCGAGCATGCCCCTACCTGTAAGGATGACTACAGGCCCATTATGGCGGCAACCATAATGTGGAACCATCCGTGACGGTTAGTTGAGTTCACGGCGTCTCCATAAGTACTCTGATAGTACATTTGTGCACCTACTGAATTCTGGGGAGGCGTATGGACTGGTCCTAGGATAATTTTAAATTGTACTTTCTGATTTCTGGGGGATAGTGTTGTGTATGCCAACACGCACTATCTCATGTGTCTGGTAAGCGGGAGTAGCTACCCGTGAACCTTACACTTATTACATGTACAGTCGGCTCGTGGTATATTCTGATTCTGTAAATTCTGATTTATAATATAACCTATGTTATTGTTTCTAAAAGGTTATATTTTATCAAATTCAGACCATTGTTTACTGTTCTGTTTCTGTTTCTGTTACTGCTCTGTTATTGAATTCTGTTTCTGACCATTATTTTGATTATCTTCACCACCTTCTGAATTTCTTTTAGTTACTGTTGTTTATCCGTTACTGAGCATTCTTTGGCTCAGTCGTAGTTGTTTTTGTGGTGTTTAATTGTATTGTGTAGGTAATCAAGGAAATCAGGCGGGGAACTTTTGAGAGTAAAATCAGACATAAAAAAAAAATGAAGATCCTTTGTTTCTGTAGTAAATGTAACAATCAAACTTAAAACTTAAATATGTATGTTATGTTTAATTATCGACTTAAGACTTATGTATTTATGTTTTTAAATACATCTGGTATTGTTGCATTTACTTCTAATTCCGTATACGTGATACGTCAGCCCTAAACCGGGTTGGGGTGTCGCAGATTTGATCTTAGTAACATAATTTATTTACAAACTTACTGTATTTAGTAACTTTTAAACGAGAAATGTGTCTATATGATTATGTGTAACAATGTGCTATATGATAACATGATCATGTAGGATAAACAAGCATGCTAGAATAAATGAAAAGTGATTTTTATGTGAACTTGCTTAAAATAGAAACTTTCCTAAAATGGAAACTTACTATAAATAGTAAGTTATCCTACGAACGTAACTTATGTGTTTACACGTACCACACGACACTAAAAACACGTTGAACAATCACTTAAACTAAACAAGTCACCAACGGGTCGTTAAGTCAAAAACGGTCAACACGACCAACACAACAACTTAGAGTTGTTTGGACACGAACAAGGTCTATGTAAGACCAACACTAACACGAACATAACCGTGAACACGAACTCACAACACCTATGTGATATAGGTAACCGTTAAGAGCAAAACAACTAGCCGCTTACGCAAAAACAACACTGCTAAACTCAGGTGAGTTTACAGCCTCACTTTTACTCTTTAACTGTTTTGTTAAACTTTTGGGGTGAGAATACTATGCAACTGTTTTAGATGTATGACTGGTATGTTGTAAAACAACTTTTGAGTATAACTATATCGCAACAAGTCCTCACATATTCTTACCGTTAGTTGTGTAACAAACGAGTCGTTATTATGTAGTACTACTAGGTTTGACAAACCCCACTCGACGACAGCTGTGACTGGAGGTCATGACGAGTGTAATATCGATCTATTGCTGTGGTTTTGCGATAAACCCGGCGGAGGCAACAAAAAGTCTAGTTTCGGTAAGATGAACTGACACACTCGGGATCGTAGGTCCACAACTTAACATACCCAGTATATATCTCGTTACTGCTTTTAACTATATAAACCTGTGAACTCACCAACTTTATGTTGACACATTTTCGGATGTATTCTCAGGTAATTGAGCACACAATGCTAGGATGCACTTGAAGTAGGAATAATGAGGAGTCTTGCATACATTCCAGACTCCATTTTGAACATTTTTATGATAATGTACTTTAAAACAATGTAGTGTCATGACAAACTAATTTTCCGCTGCAAACATTTACATTTCCGCTGCATAACTAATTAACTATTTCTGCTGCAATATTTTATTATAACATGAGATTTTATGTGAAATTGTGTATTTACAACTCATATAGAGTCGTTCTATATGACTAAGAGCTTTGATTCCTGGCCACATGACACCGCACGTGGGAATTTGGGGGTGTGACAGCATACACATAAATCATTCCCTAGAATTCATAAATACATCCTAGGACTAATTCATACGTCTCACCAGAATATAATATTAGAATGGCTAGTGTGCTATCAGATTGGGCTGTATAGACTAACCAAAAACCATTTAAAACTATTAAAAAGATTGCATCCGTAACCGAAACAAACCGAATCAAATTGGTAATTCGGTTTTTGATTCGTTTTCAAATTGTAACCATATTACTAACTCGATTTTCGGTTTGATTTATGGTTTCAATAGAAAAGGCAAATCTCTTATGATACACTAGATCTAGCTCGATTATTGATATAGTGAATAAATTTATCATTTCTTGAAATCCATCCTCTGATTCAAAATCTTGGTATAACATGTATCTTGCCTTGTTTCGGCCAAATAATAGACAAAATAAATCAAAAAATTGATTTTTGTTCAAAAATAAAATCTTATTGGAATTGTGCGTATCTGTTTCATCCTTCGTAGATATATCACATCCTGAATATAATGAAATAGAATGAATTGAGACGGTATTTTGTAAATGCGTAATTTTCTTGAATAGGATAAACATTTCTTGATTTTCCAGTCGCTTGAGGAAAAAAAAAGATCTTGTTGTTTCCTTAACAATTTATAATATATAGTGGACCTCGCAGTAGGATTCGAACCCAGATGAAGCTTTGACCATTTGTTAAAGAAAAAAGAACGGATGGATCTTGTAGGATCCCCAAGAAATTCTTCTATTTATTCCGGAAGCATATGATTATTCTTCTACTTCTCATGTTCCGTGAATAGCTAGGGCATTGAGTAATATCCAGAAAGACATTTCGATAATAGGTTTGATTTTATCTGTGTTCCTTCCTTTTGAAGAAATAAAGGATCCTAAAGAATAGATATTTCTTTCAATTATTGAATCTTTCTTTGATTGAGCAATGTGTGATATTCCAAATCCTCATTACTAATGGAATCAAAATGATATCTAGATTGATCAAATTACCCTTTCAATTGGCTAGAATCCCTTACTTGAATGAAGCTGGATCTTGAGGAATCATATTGAATATTTGTCTCATATACTATAGGGATTGTGAGAAGAGATTAATTTTACATCCCAAAGGGGCTATACTTGGAGATACTTATTGTTTTTGATACAAAAGTTCCTACAAAAATGGGAAATGACCTACCTTTGAGTGTGATTTGAATTATTGATTTACGTAATTGGAAATAAGCAATTAGGTTTATGAAGAAACCTAAAAATGATCACTTATTCAATCTGAGTACCTATAGTAGATAGATCTCAACGGAAAACTAAAGATATAACAGGTGACTGAGTTCATTGTTTTCTCATATAAAATTATTGACTATGGATATATAGTAATATGGAGAAAATGGAGAAAACAAAATTTTTTCAAGAACCAATGGAATCGAAAGCGCCCTTTCTTTCAAACAGAAGAGAATAATTTATTTACATTTCATTTGATGGCTAAATGTGAATTGAAAAGAAAAGAGGTTGTAACTTGAAAGATTCCTGGGGGAATAGAGATGTCTCCTATGTTACCCATAACATGTGAAAAAATCAACATAATTTCATAGAATCATTCAGTATGAATGCCACATGAAGAACATAACCAAGTTGATGGAACAAGGATGTCACACCCTAACCAACAATGGAATACGCAAGTGTATGATTTGTAATTGTTCAAAAACTCATGATGCTATATTAAAGTTTAAATGTATTAAACATCAATATTAAATTTCAGTCAAACATCCAACTTTTAAAATACAAATAACATCCAATAAATCAACAATGCACATTACAAATTTAATTTTTCATTGCTAAACTAGGTCAAAAAATTACCTAGATATGTCTTCACAACTTCACACATCCTGTCACACATGTAAAATAAAAAGTTTGATAATGTTAGGGGTCAAATTATTTATTCTAAGAATATAATTCTAGATTCATAAGTCAAGGATATACAAATCAAGGATCCTGATGTTAAGAATATTTTATTCAAGGTTTCTTAAATATGAGATTCAATTGACTAATATTTCTTATTTATGTGTAGGAACGCATCATTATAAAAAGCATGTGAGGAATTGAAGAATTGATTGACATAAGCTCAGTTATTGGATCTACTAGATGAACATGAAGATTTGATGGTATATTCAGATGCATTGTATATTGGCTTGGGATGTGCGCTGATGCAAAAAGGTAAGGTTATCGCTTATGCTTCACGACAATTAAAAGCTCATAAGGAAAATTATCCCACATAGAGTTGGCTATGGTGGTGTGTGCTCTAAATATTTGGAGACACTCATCATATTAGAAAATAAACGTATTCCTAAGCTTAATGCGTGGAAACAATAAGCAATTAGCTCAAGGAGTACTAAAATAGGTGCTAATGATAGGGGGACTCCTGTGGGTAATAAGAAGCTTAAAAAATGAAGCCCATTTCTTTGAAATCCTACTATAGTAATGCCAATACAAATCGAAAATGGGAGACCTAAAGTAATGAGAAAATGACTTGTAACTTTGAAGCTATAAGGTATCATACCCTGAAGATTCAAAAATAACAAAAAAGTAAAAGTGACCAAGATGCAAGGGAAAAAATTTTGTTTCACATTTCCGGAAAGCCCCCTTATTTGTTCGTTTACCAGGTTCAGAACGAAATCATAAATAAGCTCTACCAAGGATTGCCAGGCATTTGGTACTAAGTTTCCTCCTCCTTTTTTAGTAACAAAATGAATCAGAAGTAGGACCAAACTGAGAGTTAGCAGCATAAACAAAGATGAATTTGTGAATGAGAGATACAAGTTTCCTATCACCAACAATGATGGCTTAAGTTGATAAAGGACTATGATTGTGAGATCTTATACCATCCTAGGAAGGCCAACGTGGTAGCTGATGCTCTAAGTCAAAAGAATGAGGTTCCTCCTATTAGGGTGAAGTCATGTCAACTAATTATAACATCTGCTTTATTAAAACCAACTTAAGAAAACACATGTTGAAGCACATACAAAATATAATTTCAAAGAAGAACATATATATGGTTAAGCAAAGTTATTTGAAGAAAATGACAAAGGCATAAAAACTAGATTTAGTCGTACATGGGTGCCAAGACTTGGTAACTTCTGATCTAGAATATCGGATGGAGTGCACAAATCATGTCATATTCACCCCGGTGCCTGTAACACCCAAACTTTACACACGATTACACGTGTCCCATTTTTAGGTCCCAAATTAAACTTTCTCAAAAATCATGTTCGGAAGCGTGAAATTAACATTTCATGATTTAAACACACTTAATTTCAAATCATTTACATTTATGGTTAATAAAAACTGGTGTGTTTAAGTTTAATACTACCACATACTTTACATAACGTTTGGTTCTGCTTCACAACGTGCCCGATCTGATCGCCCAATGCATATCTATCTTGACCTGTAACATCACATATAAGGTCGCAATTAGTTCATATGAACTAAGTAAGTAACCCCTCCCAAAATTCCCAAAAACTTATTTAAACCCATCCACATACATATCATATGGATGTTAATCATGTTTAGATAATAATATATCATATTCAAACATCAACTTGCACCCAACACATATGGTGCATTTATTTCCCTTAGTGGGACATTTTCACAATATGAATATATTATCTAATTCAACTCTACCACCAGCACCTCTGGCTAAATTTAAAACACCAAATATACATATATTTTATTGGCTTAACCAATTACCCAGACATCTGTGGTTTCAACAATTTAACTTCCGGATTAACCGGTTATCCACACATTTGTGGTATCATACATATATTAAGTCTAAAGATGTTCACCCACGGTACTTCCATCTAAGACAATTGCCAGCACCTCTGGCTATCCACCATTGTGGAGTCATATTTATCAAGTCTAAGATGTTCACCCACCGGTACTTCCATCTAGACAATTGCCAGCACCTCTGGCTATCCACCATTGTGGAGTCATATTTATCAAGTCTAAGATGTTCACCCACCGGTACTTCCATCTAGACAATTGCCAGCACCTCTGGCTATCCACCATTGTGGAGTCATATTTATCAAGTCTAAGATGTTCACCCACCGGTACTTCCATCTAGACAATTGCCAGCACCTCTGGCTATCCACCATTGTGGAGTCATATTTATCAAGTCTAAGATGTTCACCCACCGGTACTTCCATCTAGACAATTGCCAGCACATCTGGCTATCCACCATTTGTTCACACACCTTGTGAATCAATCACATTGGAATTGCAAGTTATACGTTCACACACCTTGTGAATCTAAACATGCACATTACCAATTCAACATTTGTTCACACACCTTGTGAATCTTTTACATTGGAATTGCAAGTTATGCGTTCACACACCTTGTGAATCTAAACATGCACATTACCAATCCACCATATGTTCACACACCTTGTGAATCAATCATATTGGAATTGCAAGTTTTTATGTTCACACACCTTGTGAATCTAAACATGCACATTACCAATTCAACATTTGTTCACACACCTTGTGAATCTTTTACATTGGAATTGCAAGTTATACGTTCACACACCTTGTGAATCTAAACATGCACATTACCAATTCAACACTTGTTCACACACCTTGTGAATCTTTTACATTGGAATTGCAAGTTATGCGTTCACACACCTTGTGAATCTAAACATGCACATTACTAGTCCACCATATGTTCACACACCTTGTGAATCAATCATATTGGAATTGCAAGTTTTTATGTTCACACACCTTGTGAATCTAAACATGCACATTACCAATTCTACATCTACGCATTCGTAGATCACTAGATGTTCACATACTTTGTGAATCATGCAACAACAATAACCACAATCATTTATATAAACACCAAAATCATATTAATTACTCACCGGTTCATCCAGTTATTTTAATGCAAATATATTGCATACACGTTTCTCATTGAAACTTCACAACACAAACTAAAGGATTTATTATCCATTAGTTTCAATCACATATTTCAAGCACGCAAGTAGACTCTTTCTACTACTTATATGTAATGTTACAGTAAGTTGGGTAACTTACCTGGTTCAAACGGTTATTCACTTCCTATAACCTCTTTTCCACTTCTGTGAATCGTCACTTAACTTTCACCACCAACACCTAGTTGCATATTCACACATATACAACTATATTCAATACATATAATACATACCATCAAGTTCAACTCACTTGACTGGTTTGACTTTCTCAAAGTCAACTTATCACATAATTGACTTTATCTTACTATATTTAGTAAGTTTTAGTCAATTAATCATATCCCATGCCTTCCTTAGGCATTTCATCAAATAATTGATGTTTATTATTTTAGTTATGATCCCAATCACTTCTCTTAATCAAAATTCATTTATAATCATAACTGTTAATAATTTTTAACACCAATTCATCAAAATCATCATTTAACTTATGTATCATAATCCATATTTCATTTAAAATCATAATCTACCCATCCTACTAGTTATCACTCCATGATATGGGTTTCATAACAACCGGACATTACACCGGCTTCAAAACGAAGATTTAACCATCAAAATATCAAATTCTTCGTTTCTAACAACCCCTAGTCATCAACTAGGCAATAATCAATACCCATAATCATAGTATTACATTCAAAACTAAATTTAATCCACAGAACATCAAACTAGTAGGAGAGATCAAATCGTTACCCATTTGAACGAAGTTCTCGGATGAAAACGACGATCAGGAGTTGTATAATCGAACTCTAGCTCGATCCGAACATCTGGATGGCTTCAAAATTGTGATTTGGTGATAAAAATTCGATCAGATCGTCCCTGGGTGCGTTAAAGTTGAAAGAAAGAGTTTTTAAAAACTCTTCTGCTTCAATCTGATAAGAATAGGAATCTGTCAAACCGCCCTACCCGTCGCGTACCGCGAAGAGGGGCAAAAGAATGCTTCGCGTACCGCGAAGAAATCCGGAGTTCTTAGATATTTTGGGCTCATCGCGTACCGCGAAGGACCCTCAAAACCACCTTCGCGTACCGCGAAGAGTCATTTTCTTCGTTTCGCGATTCCGGACAATCCGTAACTCCGTTTAGCGCACGGTTTTCTCCCACGTTCATGATTTCTCACATACTTTCAAATTTCAACAATCACAATCGTTATTTTAACGATTATTTAAAATTCGTTCAATTATTAAAACCGGTTGTTAAAGTGCCACAAAGACATATCAAGATTTTTTAAGCACTATTGGTGGTCGGGAACAAAATTTAATGTCATGCAATACATGAACTGGTGTCTCATTTATGCCCAAGTTAAAACTAAGCACCAATGACCATATGGTAGAATGCAGTTTTTCAATATTCCTCAGTAGAAGTGGAAACATATCATGATGGATTTCATCACATGGTACCAAGAACATATAAAAAGCATGATTCCATCTGGGTGATAGTTGATCGATTGATGAAGAATTCCCACTTTCTCCAGATAAATGAATGTTGTACTTCTAAAGAATTAGTATAACTATTCATAAATGAGATCAAGTCTAAGCATGGTGTTTTAGTATCAATTATGTCTAATCAAGACACAAGTTTGCACAAGAGAAGTGTTTAGGGGATTAGACCACGTATGTGTCATTACAAGATATAAAAATTGATGATCAACTCAATTACGTATAAGAACCAATATAAATCCATGAGCAGAAACGCAAGAAGTTAAGAAATAAAACGAAATACATTTAGTTAAAGTACATTGGAAGCACTAAAAAGCATTTGAAGCTACATGGCAAACATAAGATGAAAAGAGAAAACATTATTCGCAATTGTTTTCTACGTAATATGTTTGGGGGACGAATCCTCATCAAAGGGGTAGATTTATAACGCCTCAAATTTCTATGTTGCATTTGTTGGTAATTAATGATACTAATAAACATACTTCCACTCATGTGAGAAGTTATGAATATGCGAAAACGATAAGTTATAATGTTATGTAGTAAGATGTAATAAGCAAAACAAGCTTTGAACTAGGATCATATTATCCAATAAGTCTATTCAAGATTTAATAACATTGGTTTATGAAGATGAAAAAGTAATGATTAAAATGTGAGAAAAAAGAATTGACAAACAATATAATGTACGTGGTGAAAGTTACGAGAAACCGAATTTTGAACGGTAATCGTAAAATAGCCTCCATAATAAGTTCACTCTTAAGATGTGTTCTATGTAGGGTACAGAAGAGATTGGAAAAACAGGAATAAGGGTGAAAGCGACACGCAAAATGGAGTTCGTGTGAAGCTGGAATTTTGAAAACAAGTTCCAGAGATTACACACACGATGGAACACGTGTCTATCAAGCTTGACACATGTCAAGCAGCCATGACACATGTCAAATAGCCATGTCACGTATCCTTGAGTGTTGCAACGTGTCCCTAGTTTTTGCCACATGATCGGTGACGTCTCACGATGTTGTTGCCTTGATTTGCATACAATTTCCAATAAATAAACTTCGAAATTTCATTTTCTTCGTATTCAGTTCAAAGACCATACTTTTCTCTCAACATAAACACCCCTCTAAGTCCTAGTTGAAGTCATAAATTTTATGGAAGCATGAGAAGATTTTTCGGGACCATCAGAATGCTAAACGAGGTGTTGTCTAGGTAAGTTTGTGATTAAGATTTTAGTTACAGTTATAATCATAAGTATCGGAAAGTCATATGGGATTATATTAAAGTATTCATTACTTTATATAACTAAAATTAAGTTTATGAAACTCTCTGGATTATGATAATGAGCTAAATACTATTGGAGATAATCAAAATGTCGTTGTTATGTTGCCAGTTTAGAAACCCTGGAATATAGGTTTATGTTCTATGATTAAGATTATAATTATGTTAGGATATCCATGTTAATAGGATATTATTGAGAATTTGAGTAAGTGAAGGATAGAGATGAAAGTTAGCTAACTTTGCACAACTAAGTTAAGGTGAGTTATATGAGCCCTTTTTCACGGTTTAAAGTTTTAGGTGTCACACCTCCAATTTTCAACTAACGGAATCATACCGTTTGGGAACGTGACAAACCAGGATCTCAGATCATTAGACATAACGAAGACCTCTATATGAATTTCAAAACATACTTCGGTCTTTAAAACATAACATCAGAGTTTTCAAAATTTGCGGAAGCGTTATAAAACCAGTAACAGTTGAAGAATGTAAAATACAATACAAAGTTCCAAATGTTTAAATCCAAATATCTAAAATATTTAAAATGCATGCGACTCTATCTCCTAGTCCATGCCAGCTTTAATGCGCGCCTTAGCGTCCTGAGAAAACAAGTAAATCAAGTCAACACAAAGGTTGGTGCATAACACAGGTTTTAAGCATTCACAATGTTCAAAACAGCAGTTGAATATCAAGTTTGTAGATAACATAATCACACATGCACAGTCATGATAGCTAGTCGTATAAACTATTTACATAAGTGGTCGACACCGAAGCTGACAAATTGCCATGCTATAGCATGTTTTTGCCTTGCCACTATTGTCTAGCACAACAATAGTAAAATGTGTTTGGTCAGTCAAACACCTGCGTAGATCCCATCTACCAGGTGAGGTTTGTCAAACCTAATAGATCTATTTCCAACTACCACGCTTTGCGTTACAGCAAACTAAACGGTTCGAGGTGTGTAAGGACTTTCAATTTGCTATGTTGTCACATAATGTAAACAGCTAACTCATGCAAGTGATATGTATCTAAAAATAGTTTGTTGCACATGTTTTCTCCCCCAAAACAGTTTAAAATAAGAAAGGGGCCGTGTACGCACCTTTGATTTTAGCAGAATGATCAAACACTTGTGAACTCGCGTAGAAATCCTCTACGAAGAATCTGTGGTTTAACAATAACTTAGTGTTATTCGAGATGTCGTTTTGTGCTTGAAATCACATACGTGTCAACACACGTATGTTAGAGTGTTAAGAATGTGCATACGTATGTACGCGTGCCTTTGAAATCGTTTAAATAAAATCATATTTGATTGTATTTAAATAACCGTACTTATACACGATTTCGTTTTTGGATTAAAATATGAATTTTATTATTCTAATACGTTCGGGATTTCGTTACGGTTCCAACGCAACTTGAATGGGTCGAAACGGAGTTCAAACGAGTGAGATATGATTAAAATACCAAAATAATGTTAAAACCCAAAAATGGTTGGGGCCGGGTTTCGAACCTGTGACCTCTAACCCACATTCCTACGCTCATACCATCTCCTCTACTCCAACCTTTGTTAACAGCTATGGTTCCTAATTCTTATAATTCCACTCGGCCTAGTGATCTTATACCCACCAATAGCCGAAGCCATTAGAGGTCCAATTGAACCTTGGTTCAACCCTGATCGAACTCCCAACATTAGGGGTTTTGTTTCTTTAATCAAACCGAGTCCCACTATGATTTTAATTCGACTAACTCATCAAATTATTCCCCTGAAATGTGATAATCGGATTTCAAACATAAACATTGAAACTCCCCTTCCAATCGAATCGAATTCAAACATAATAGAACCCAAAATCAAATGGTTCTTCACACTGGAACTAAACCGAAGTCTTCTGCATAATTTAATTCGAACCTAAACTCCATTTAGACCGAAATCCCCAAAACATTTCCAAGAACAAACCCTAGAATAAGAAATCCATCAATTCGTTATAGTATGATTAAATTGACATATGGATTTCGTTTAACACTTAATTCCGAAGCTACACATATAATCTAATTTGATTATCTCGTTCATCTAGTTCGAATTCCCCAACTACATTTTAACCGAAGAACCCTAAATCCAAAATCCTTCAATTCGTTATCTTCTGATGAAATTGTCATAACATTAACCTTAGTCGGCCTCTTCTGAAACTATCTATAACATCCAATTTGATTCTTGAATCCATTTAAATCAAAATCCCCAAATACGTTTATAAGATAAACCCTAGATCTTGAACTTAATCAATTTGTTATAATGTGATGAAATCAAATTATGGGTTTTGTTAATCGGCACATTATGAAACTAATGGCACCATTTGATTTCATTTTTAAACTCATCCCGATCAAAACCCCCAAAACGGTTACAAAGATGAACCCTAGAATTCAAACTTGATCAATTCGATGTTAAAACCCAAAATTAACAAGTGTTTATCCATAGTCGGCTCTTTCAGGTTGTGTAGGTGTCGAGAATTACCTGGATTGATCTCGAATTGTTGTTAGTCGACTATAGAGTGTTCTTCGGCCGTCCTTGATCCAAATTCGTCTTCCCGAAGCTTCTGCGATTGAATTGTTGGATGATACAGATTCTAAAAGTTCCGAATAGAGTCTCTGAATGCTTGATTTTGAGAATTATGATCGAAACAAGTGATTTAGATATGCACGATTTCGGTTACGAACTTGAGGAGTTTAATTGCTATCAATACAATGATTAAAAACCTAATAACTGCTAAGGACGTTTTCTATTCAACAATAACCGTTGTTCACATGATTAATTCGACTCATAATGGCCTCTTGCTATGAAATCCGAATTTCAATCGTTTAACAACTTCGAATTTTGACTTCCTTAGTCAAAATTGAACACTCTTGATAATATTTAACCTATATTCCCCTAATCCGAGTGTTCTATAAAATCATGTATCAAAATTCCGTCCTTTTAACTTAATAGTACATAATTTCCTGTGATTTCGGTAACTTCCAGTTAACAAAATTAAACCAGAATATCGAATTGCCACCTATTGGGCCAAATTAAACTATTGTTGGGTTAAATTAACCCCATTGGGCCTTATAAATATGATTGGGCCTACTTTGGCCTTAGTGGGCCTACTTGGGCCTCATTGGCCTTCCTTGGCTCTGTTGGGCCTACCTTGGCTCTATTGGGCCTGTCTTGGCCTTACTGGGCCTTTCCATGTCTTGTTGGGCCTGTGATCTCACTATTTTCAGTTAGCGAGGTTAATCCGAAAAGTCGGATTGTCACATCATCCCCTTGTTGAAGGAATTTTCGTCCCGAAAATTAGTAAGTGTTAGGAGTAGTTAGGAAACTACTTACGAGTTTAAATCGTACGTGTTAGTATGATTTGATCATTCTGTGTGCTTGTGTGTACTCACACACAAAATCTAATGCTTGCAACATCACAACTACTTGTGATCGTTCAATATGACTGTTTGCGTGTACACTAGTTAGTTCACCTAACTGTGACTATTTGTGTTTGATCATACTGTGTTGTGTAACCTCACACATAGTGAGTGTCTATAACTGTTTGTACTATGTAACCCCGCACATAGCAAAATGTGTGTAACTAATCATGTATGTACTACCATAACATGTAACATATGAAATGTAGCACATAAAATATATAAAAGATGATGTAGCACAAATGTTTATAACAAATCAATTGAATAGAGTGTTTGTGCTTACAGTTTGAAATTTGCAGTGTTGATGTGTGAAGCATCACGTCATCCCCTTGTTGAAGGAAATTTCGTCCCGAAATTTAACGTGCGTTCTCAGTGTTAGCAGCAGCTGTTTTGAATAGATGAGGATATTTTTTCATCATTTGATCTTCCCGTTCCCATGTGAATTCAGGACCACGTCTTGAATTCCATCGAACTTTGACTATCGGAATCTTGCTTTGCTTAAGTTGTTTGACCTCTCGGTCCATGATTTCTGCCGGTTCTTCAATGAATCGTAACTGTTCATCTACTTGTATTTCTTCCAACGGTACAATCAATGTCTCATCAGAAAGACATTTCTTTAAGTTCGATACATGAAAAACATCATGAACTCCACTGAGTTCATCCGGTAGTTTGAGTTGATACGCAACCGGACCAATTCTTTTCAGAATCTCAAAAGGTCCTACGTAACGTGGACTAAGCTTCCCGTGCTTGCCGAATCGTATCACACCTTTCCAAGGTGATACCTTTAGAAGAACTCGATCTCCTACTTGAAATTCCAACGGCTTGCGACGTTTGTCAGCATAACTCTTCTGTCGATCCCGGGCCGCTGCCATACGGTTCCGGATTTGAACTATTTTCTCTGTCGTCTCGTGCACCAGTTCAGGACCTGTAATCTGACTGTCTCCAATCTCAGCCCAACAAACTGGTGAACGACATTTGCGACCATACAAAGCTTCAAACGGTGCTGCTTGAATACTTGTATGATAACTATTATTGTAAGAGAATTCCACTAACGGTAAATGATTCTCCCAGCTATCACCAAAGTCAATTACACAAGCTCGTAACATATCCTCGAGCGTTTGAATCGTTCGTTCACTTTGACCGTCGGTCTGTGGATGATAGGCGGTACTCATATCCAAGCGAGTCCCCAATGACTTATGAAGAGATTTCCAAAAGTTGGAAGTAAATCGGGCATCCCGATCTGATATGATAGAGATTGGCACACCATGTCGTGCTACCACTTCCTTGATGTAAATGCGAGTCAGTTTCTCCATCTTATCAGTTTCCTTGATTGCTAAGAAGTGTGCAGATTTCGTTAATCGATCGACAATTACCCATATCGTATCACAACCGCTCGGTGTACGGGGTAACTTAGTAATAAAATCCATCGAAATCTGTTCCCACTTCCACATCGGTATCTCTGGTTGTTGCAGTAAACCAGATGGCTTCTGGTATTCAACTTTGACTTTCGAGCAAGTCAAACATTTGCTAACGTACTTAGCAATATCAGCTTTCATGTGAGGCCACCAATACAGTGCCTTCAAGTCATGATACATCTTGTCTGATCCCGGATGGACTGAATACCTGGACTTGTGTGCTTCTTCCATCACGAGTTCCCTTAAACCTCCATACAAAGGTATCCACATTCGATTAATGAAATAACGAATTCCGTCAGAATTCGCATCCAACTGTTCTTCCATTCCCCGTAAAGATTCCTGTACCAAGTTTTCCTTTTTCAAAGCCTCGACCTGAGCGCTGCGTACCTTGTCAGGTAAGTCAGTCTGTATTGTCATCATAAGTGCACGAACCCGTCTTGTTGAAGTATCTTCTCTGCTTAAAGCGTCAGCTACCACATTAGCTTTTCCCGGGTGATACTTAATCGCACACTCATAATCGTTCAACAACTCAACCCATCGTCGTTGCCTCATATTAAGCTCCTTCTGATCAAAGATATGTTGCAAACTCTTATGATCAGTATAAATAGTACACTTAGTTCCATACAAGTAATGCCTCCAAATCTTCAGAGCAAAAACCACTGCCCCTAACTCCAAGTCATGAGTAGTGTAATTCTTTTCGTGTGTTCGTAGTTGTCTGGAAGCATAAGCAATCACGTTGCATCAACACACATCCCAAACCTTGTGCAGATGCATCACAGTACACCACAAAGTCTTCCGTCCCTTCCGGTAAAGACATAATCGGTGCGCTGCAAAGTTTCTGTTTCAATAACTGGAACGCAGTTTCCTGTTTATCCGTCCAGTTATACTTCGTTCCCTTGTGCGTAAGAGCTGTAAGTGGTTGAGCGATCTTTGAGAAACCTTCAATGAATCGTCGATAATAACCCGCCAAACCAAGGAATTGTCGTACCTCGGTAGGGGTCTTTGGTGCTTCCCAATTCTTAATCGCTTCAATCTTCGCTGGATCAACATGTATGCCCTTTTCGTTGACTATGTGACCCAAGAATTGTACTTCTCGCATCCAGAAATCACATTTCAAGAACTTAGCGTACAATTGTTCCTGTTTCAGTAATTCCAATAGTAATCGAAGATGTTCAGCGTGTTCCTCCTCAGATTGTGAATAGATGAGAATGTCATCGATGAAAACAATGACAAACTTATCAAGATAAGGTTTACAAACACGATTCATGAGATCCATGAATACAGCTGGAGCGTTTGTCAACCCAAATGGCATGACCAAGAACTCATAATGGCCATAGTGTGTTCTGAATGCTGTCTTTGGAATATCTTCCTCCTGAACTCTTAGTTGATGATAACCCGATCTGAGATCAATCTTCGAGTAGTAACTCGAACCTTGCAACTGATCGAACAGATCGTCAATTCTGGGTAACGGATACCGGTTCTTGATAGTGACCTTGTTCAATTCCCGGTAATCGATACACATACGGAAAGTTCCGTCCTTCTTCTTTACAAACAAAACTGGAGCTCCCCACGGTGAAAAACTAGGTCGTATGAAACCCTTATCCAACAACTCTTGCAATTGTGTAGATAATTCTTGCATCTCTGACGGTGCAAGTCGATAAGGCGCCCTAGCTATCGGTGCTGCATCTGGTGTAAGGTCGATTCGAAATTCCACCTGTCTGATAGGCGGTAATCCCGGCAAGTCTTCTGGAAACACCTCCGGAAATTCACAAACTACAGGTATATCTTCAATCTTCTTCTCAGCTACTGGCTTTTCAGTTATAAGTGCTATAACTGCCGTATGACCTTTCCGCAGACATTTGTGTGCTTTCATACAAGATATGAGACGCAGTGGCGTACTGCTCTTCTCGCCTTGTACATATAATGTCTCTCCCTGCGGAAGAGGTATGCGAACAATCTTTTCATGGCATACGATTTCAGCCTGGTTTTTGGACAACCAGTCCATGCCAATAACCACATCAAAACTGCCTAAGGCAATAGGCATAAGATCAATCTCTAATGTTTGACCCATCAAATCAAGGATACATCCCTTAAAAATGTTTTCCACTACAATCAACTTACCATCAGCTAAGTCCACAGTGTATGGACTATCTAAGGCAGTGGGACTAACATTTAGCAACTTAGCAAGTGAACTAGATACAAAACTCCGATCGGCACCAGTGTCAAATAACATAGAGGCATAGTGATTATTTAAGAGGAACGTACCCGTAACAATGTTGGGATCCTCCCGCGCTTGACGTCCTCCAATCACAAACGCCCTGCCCCTCGCACCATTGTTGTTGTTGTTATTGTTATTGTTGTTGTTGGTGCCATTACCATTACCGTTGCCATTTCCATTGCCATTGACATTATTGTCCCCGCCTTTCTTGAGTTGTGGGCAATCTTTCTTAAAATGCCCCATCTTGCCGCACTCAAAACAACCCTTCTGTGCGTTGTTCTGATTGTTATTCTGATTGTTGTGGTTGTTCTGCAGCTCCCCGCGACAATCCTTAGCCGCATGTCCAATCTTGCCACACCTCTGACACTTAGCTCTATCACACTGATTACCTGCATGATGATACCCACACCTGTTGCACTTGGGGTGTTTACCAATATAACCCCCCGATGATGATGATTGCTGACCACTGCTTGAATTTTGATAAGACTTGTTTGAGTCTTGTTTCCGGTTTTGCTGATATGATTGTTGATTGTGACCCTTTGAGTTGTTACCTTCCCACTTTCTTTTATGATCTCCCACCTTGGTAGCAGATGTTCGTTTAGGCAGAGTCCCCTGTAACACTGCCTGGTCAGTAAGCTGATGCGCTAAACGAACAGCTTGTTGGATGGTGGTGGGATTTGCTGAAGTAACCAACCCCTGAATCTGAGGCACTAGTCCTCCAATGTATCTTTCAATCCACTTGCTGGCTGGAGTAGCCATGTGTGGTAGCAGTCTGGCCAACTCATGTGACCGGGTTGTGTACTCTTCAATGTTTTACCCCTCCATCTTGAGGTGCCAGTATTCCTCTTCCAACTTCTGCATTTCACTGCGAGGACAGTACTCCTCTTGCAGTAAAGTTTTGAAGTCATTACATGTTAAGGCATTTGCCTCACCCAACCCCAGAGTCTGAACATTCGAGTTCCACCAAGTTAGTGCTGGACCCTCCAATGTCCCCGTTGCAAACTTCACTTTGCTCTCGTTAGGGCAATTGCACATTTCAAACACAGACTCCGCCTTTTCAATCCACCGAAGAAGTCCTATAGCCCCCTCCGACCCTTTGAAATTGTGTGGTTTACAGTCCAAGAACATCTTGAACGTGCATACCTGTGGGTTAACCAATCCCCCAGCTGGACCATGTGGTCCTGTGTTGTGTGTCTGAGCATACTGTGCGATTGCCTCTGTGACTCTGTTGTTAATTAGCTCGTTGAGCTCAGCAACTGTCATCTGTACGTTCCCTTCAGCCATTATCTTCCTATCTACAAGAAACGTTAGCGCGTAATCAAAACCCAATGTGACATGTGTAAGTAAAACAACAAACACAACATATAATATAAATCAACACAACGGTTGGAAATAAATAATAATTCTTCACTAGATAGAAACTTTCTTTGAGTACAATACTTTTGAAATCAAACATAAGTTTTCAAACTACTAATGTAGGAACACAACCCGTTCCTAATAAGTTTAAACAAAACAAACAAGAAAAATCAATCATCCTCAACGGTGGATTCAGGATCAGAATCAACAACTGGTGCTGGTTCCTCCTCCTCCTCCTCCTCTTCATCCTGTTCCTCGTTCTCAGAGGCCACTAAATCCTCTAGGGCTTCTATCCTGCCCTCCAAGATCTCAGCTCGGTTCTCTGAATCTTCAAGACGACCAATCAAATTAATCATCTCATCCCGCATATCATGAACCAGATGGGCAAGATTATCTTGCCTCTCAATAGCATCCCATAGTTCCTGAGATCTTTGTGCGATCCTGTCTTCTGCTACATCCAAATCCTCGCGCAGTTTGGCGAACTCCTCAGCGTCCGTCCTTTGCCTCTTAGGCTCAGGAGCATCTAGTACTGGTGGTGAATGTGTAGAAGGTCCCTCAGCAGGGATCTGCTGAGTGCCCTCCACTGGCTCCTCCTCCGGATCCTCATCCGGGTCCTCATCTGGATCCTCCTCGGGATCCTCGTCTGGATCCTCCTCCGGATCTTCCTCTGGATCTGAGTCATCCCCCTCATATGATGGAGGAGATGGAATAGGTGGTGGTGGTGATGACGGTGGTGCCGGAACTATCGGTGCCTCGTCCTCAGAATCATCAATGTAAATGTAAGGTACTGATGATGATGCCATGCCTGTTACATAATACCATATGTAAGTGCAGTGCCATGGAATGTGTAAACAAGTCAATTACATAATATCATATGTAATTTCTAAGCAATGTGTGTAAACATGTGTGTCTAATGTCTAACAGTCATAGTCTAAGTCTACAAATGCAAACCTAGTTCGCTATAACCTGGCTCTGATACCAATCTGTCACACCCCCAATTTTCAACTAACGGAATCATACCGTTTGGGAACGTGACAAACCAGGATCTCAGATCATTAGACATAACGAAGACCTCTATATGAATTTCAAAACATACTTTGGTCTTTAAAACATAACATCAGAGTTTTCAAAATTTGCGGAAGCGTTATAAAACCAGTAACAGTTGAAAAATGTAAAATACAATACAACGTTCCAAATGTTAAAATCCAAATATCTAAAATATTTAAAATGCATGCGACTCTATCTCCTAGTCCATGCCAGCTTTAATGCGCGCCTTAGCGTCCTGAGAAAACATGTAAATCAAGTCAACACAAAGGTTGGTGCATAACACAGGTTTTAAGCATTCACAATGTTCAAAACAGCAGTTGAATATCAAGTTTTTAGATAACATAATCACACATGCACAGTCATGATAGCTAGTCATATAAACTATTTACATAAGTGGTCGACACCGAAGCTGACGAATTGCCATGCTATAGCATGTTTTTGCCTTGCCACTATTGTCTAGCACAACAATAGTAAAATGTGTTTGGTCAGTCAAACACCTGTGTAGATCCCATCTACCAGGTGAGGTTTGTCAAACCTAATAGATCTATTTCCAACTACCACGCTTTGCGTTACAGCAAACTAAACGGTTCGAGGTGTGTAAGGACTTTCAATTTGCTATGTTGTCACATAATGTAAACAGCTAACTCATGCAAGTGATATGTATCTAAAAATAGTTTGTTGCACATGTTTTCTCCCCCAAAACAGTTTAAAATAAGAAAGGGGCCGTGTACGCACCTTTGATTTTAGCAGAATGATCAAACACTTGTGAACTCGCGTAGAAATCCTCTACGAAGAATCTGTGGTTTAACAATAACTTAGTGTTATTCGAGATGTCGTTTTGTGTTTGAAATCACATACGTGTCAACACACGTATGTTAGAGTGTTAAGAACGTGCATACGTATGTACGCGTGCCTTTGAAATCGTTTAAATAAAATCATATTTGATTGTATTTAAATAACCGTACTTATACGCGATTTCGTTTTCGGATTAAAATATGAATTTTATTATTCTAATACGTTCGGGATTTCGTTACGGTTCCAACGCAACTTGAATGGGTCGAAACGGAGTTCAAACGAGTGAGATATGATTAAAATACCAAAATAATGTTAAAACCCAAAAATGGTTGGGGCCGGGTTTCGAACTTGTGACCTCTAACCCACATTCCTACGCTCATACCATCTCCTCTACTCCAACCTTTGTTAACAGCTATGGTTCCTAATTCTTATAATTCCACTCGGCCTAGTGATCTTATACCCACCCATAGCCGAAGCCATTAGAGGTCCAATTGAACCTTGGTTCAACCCTGATCGAACTCCCAACATTAGGGGTTTTGTTTCTTTAATCAAACCGAGTCCCACTATGATTTTAATTCGACTAACTCATCAAATTATTCCCCTGAAATGTGATAATCGGATTTCAAACATAAACATTGAAACTCCCCTTCCAATCGAATCGAATTCAAACATAATAGAACCCAAAATCAAATGGTTCTTCACACTGGAACTAAACCGAAGTCTTCTGCATAATTTAATTCGAACCTAAACTCCATTTAGACCGAAATCCCCAAAACATTTCCAAGAACAAACCCTAGAATAAGAAATCCATCAATTCGTTATAGTATGATTAAATTGACATATGGATTTCGTTTAACACTTAATTCCGAAGCTACACATATAATCTAATTTGATTATCTCGTTCATCTAGTTCGAATTCCCCAACTACATTTTAACCGAAGAACCCTAAATCCAAAATCCTTCAATTCGTTATCTTCTGATGAAATTGTCATAACATTAACCTTAGTCGGCCTCTTCTGAAACTATCTATAACATCCAATTTGATTCTTGAATCCATTTAAATCGAAATCCCCAAATACGTTTATAAGATAAACCCTAGATCTTGAACTTAATCAATTTGTTATAATGTGATGAAATCAAATTATGGGTTTTGTTAATCGGCACATTATGAAACTAATGGCACCATTTGATTTCATTTTTAAACTCATCCCGATCAAAACCCCCAAAACGGTTACAAAGATGAACCCTAGAATTCAAACTTGATCAATTCGATGTTAAAACCCAAAATTAACAAGTGTTTATCCATAGTCGGCTCTTTCAGGTTGTGTAGGTGTCGAGAATTACCTGGATTGATCTCGAATTGTTGTTAGTCGACTATAGAGTGTTCTTCGGCCGTCCTTGATCCAAATTCGTCTTCCCGAAGCTTCTGCGATTGAATTGTTGGATGATACAGATTCTAAAAGTTCCGAATAGAGTCTCTGAATGCTTGATTTTGAGAATTATGATCGAAACAAGTGATTTAGATATGCACGATTTCGGTTACGAACTTGAGGAGTTTAATTGCTATCAATACAATGATTAAAAACCTAATAACTGCTAAGGACGTTTTCTATTCAACAATAACCGTTGTTCACATGATTAATTCGACTCATAATGGCCTCTTGCTATGAAATCCGAATTTCAATCGTTTAACAACTTCGAATTTTGACTTCCTTAGTCAAAATTGAACACTCTTGATAATATTTAACCTATATTCCCCTAATCCGAGTGTTCTATAAAATCATGTATCAAAATTCCGTCCTTTTAACTTAATAGTACATAATTTCCTGTGATTTCGGTAACTTCCAGTTAACAAAATTAAACCAGAATATCGAATTGCCACCTATTGGGCCAAATTAAACTATTGTTGGGTTAAATTAACCCCATTGGGCCTTATAAATATGATTGGGCCTACTTTGGCCTTAGTGGGCCTACTTGGGCCTCATTGGCCTTCCTTGGCTCTGTTGGGCCTACCTTGGCTCTATTGGGCCTGTCTTGGCCTTACTGGGCCTTTCCATGTCTTGTTGGGCCTGTGATCTCACTATTTTCAGTTAGCGAGGTTAATCCGAAAAGTCGGATTGTCACATTAGGGCAGATGTGTATGCATGATAAATACTTTTGAAATGCTTGTGAAAACCTTGTATGATTTATTGTTACACTTTGTTACAAATAATTTTGTATAATGCACATTCAAGCTATGTTAGAATGGTTTTTGAAGTAAAATAGTAATGTGAAATGAGTTGGGCTGATGAAGTGGTTAAACTAATAAAGGTGAGGGGCATAGGCAATTATAATGTTGGTATTATCATATGTTCATATCAAGTTAAACTTCCATGAGTTGAAAGGGTGGTGGGTTGGTAGCTGGGTGTTATGCCGTACATATACCCTTTATATAAGCTTGGTCAACTCAATGAAAGTGTATTGTACTCAGACCATATGAGAAACTAATAGTTGATTCAGGCCTATAGAATCACTCCTTTATTATTTAAAAGAAAGTTAATCAAATTCATGAAGAAATCTTTGGTGGGATATGGCAAAGGTTTGGGGTAAAGGTTTTAAGGAATAAGATTTTGGTAGTGATTTTGATGATATAAGTTATGGTTTTGATAAAATTCTTGGAAAACTGGCAAGGGCACGGACATGATATATCGAAGATGTATTGGGTTGGTGGCTGGGCATTATGCCCTACATTTACCCTATGCATAAACTATCTTCGGTATATTGGGAAAGTGTCAATGTGTAAGTCCAATGAGACGAAGGTGTGGTATAATGATGTTTAGAAGTAAAGATGTTTTATGAAAGATTATCTGAATAGATGAAAAATAATTGACAATTGTTTTTATGTAGCAAAGCTATACTATTAAGTCCTTGTATAGAGGGGAATGTGTTCCGATATTCAGGAGGGAGGCGATTATGGGGGGTTTGATCCCAATGATATGGTATTCATATTGTCTATATGTATATGTCTTCCTAACTGTGGGAAGATGGTTATAAGTCTTTCTAGTAATGGAAAGATAGTATTGGTTGTACATCTGAGAAGGTGGCGACCGAAGTGAGCATGCCTAATGCGGCAATGCTTTGTATGATAAGATGATGCACTTATTATGACTCTGTTCATGGATAATGAATGTATATGTTATACTGAAATGTTATAAGACATGATTTTAAAATAAGCCAACGTGTATAATGAACATATGAAATATTTTCAAAAATGGCCTTTTTTAGTATGCAAATTTGAACCAGGTGAGACCTCTAGTAATAGAGGCAATGAAAAGGAATAAAGAGAGGCATCAGGCAAGCTCCCAAAAGAGGACTGGCACATATTTTTAGATGTCAATAGATGGTTATAATGTAATAATAGAATGTATGTATAAACACTTGGTTAATAAATAAGTTTTTTTTTGTTTCTGCTACATATTATGTCTCTAACTAACCTTGTGATTATGAGTAATTCCAATAAGTGATGTGTCCTGGGAATCGAGGTGTCACTCGCCTACCGCCAATTTGATGACCCATGTTCAAATCTTAAAAATTTTGTCATAACTTTGATTATGAACATGCCTTGATGGTGTATTAATGAAGTTCGATTCCCCTTGATGTTCTGATGCCAAATTTTCTAGGAAAAACATGATTAAACTTTTTATTTTTCATAATTGCACACTCAATTTGATGAATTTTAGAGTAAACACAAGAATACAATATGTAGTTGAATTTTACAAACACAAATACGATACAAGCATATTTACACACACAATGAACACATATTTATAGGCAATTGATCATGGCAGTTATCCTCCTAAGATGCCTATAATCGAAAAAAGTTGTCATTTGCAGTTTATAACTATTTTGGTTATTTATGACCAAATTGCCCCTATGATTCTAAGACATAATTTCAAAGCTCAACCATTATATAAACATAATTGACATTATACTAGGCACTACTCCTTTTAACATGTTAACGTTTTTAATTAATTTATACTTGTCATTTTTGAATTAGAGGTTTAGTATTTGAGTGTGTGTTTCTTTGAAAGCAGCCTATCATTGATACTAAATTTAAAAAAAAATGTTAGATAAATGAGTTATAAGGCATACGCCATTAAATAACAACATAACATTCAACAATTATTTGATCATCATTTATCAAACATGAAGCATCAATATGCAAGCTTGTCAAACAACATTTAGAGGCCAAACAAACTTTTATGGTGTGGATAATATTAACCAAAGATATGACATTAAAAGAAATCACCAATGTATTTTCCTAACACTTGATTTATAAGGATGTTGTATCCTTTATTTGTAGGGTGGTAACTATCCCAAAAGAGGTACTTTGAATCATCAAGACATGTTGGGACCAATTTGTTACATAAAACAGCAACCTCTACATTTCCAGTGCCACAACAACCTCTATCCACAACTTCTAGTCCTGAAGTATGAGAGAATGAACTTGTCAAACCAACTAATAAGTCTTAGACTAAAAAAAAAACAACTTATGACTACACATGATCAAATTTATAGATGTCAAGTACCATATTGTAACGGGTTTTCAATAATAGCAAGCAACGGGTTGTATATGTCTATAAAGACGATCCTGGATCGTGCTAGAGTGCTATTGAGGTATTCAATCTCTGGTTGCAACTTCTTGTTATATAGTTGTGCTGCTTGGTTGTATTCTTCTACACACAATCTAAGGCCACCACCATCAAGAGTTCTTTGTGATGGCAAACACCCAATTGGTGGTGCACCAAAAACGCCTATTTTTCGTGCTCCAAGTTCGTATATGTCCTTCAATGTGTAAAACATGAAAGAAAAGACACTATGTAATTCAAACATGTAAAATAAGTTGCATACTAGACAAGATTGTACCTTTATAAAGTTGGAAGCAGATGACACCAAAAGATCAGCATAAGTCGCGACATCATATTGTAATCTTCTTATGCCGATGGTGAAATAAGTATTCGCAAGATCATCGCTGCCTGCAACTACTATGAATAAGCTATTTGCTAGGATGTATTGTGTTCTTTCTTCTCCAACTAGATCTTTGAGTTTCTGAATGTATTCTTTGAATTGTTTTAGCTGGTCAACAAAGGAGAAAACTGCCTGATTCAAAAGATTTAGTTAATTATTCGATTCAAGAATACTAATACAATAAGTTATTGATAAGGCAAATAAATCCGCATCTAAAACCGAATCCGAAATATTCAAAAATTTGAACCTGAAATATCCAAAAATTCGGATATATGGAAATTCGGATTTGGATGCATATTTTAAAAATTTTAAAAATCCAAACAATCCGAAATAGTTTTTTTATTATGATTATTTTCAAATATTTCGGATAATTTTTTGGATATTTTGGAAAAATCTTTTAATAAAATGGAGAATTTTTAGATATTTCAGATAAGTTTTTGGATATTTGGATATTTTTCAGATATTTCAAATATGCAATTTCTTTTTTTGATTTTTTTCTAAAATATATTAAATAATTAATATTTTTAAATTTGGATATCCGAACCAGAATTTGAAATTTCAGAGGCCTGAAAATTCGAATTCATATTCATGTTTTGCAATTTAATATCCGAAATTTTCGAAAATCCAAACTACTAGATATCCAAATTTGAATATCCCTACTTATTGTTAAAAGAATAAATGAAGGTATGGAGTTTGAATTCAACTAGCACAAGTTTTTCTAGAATTTTAAATATGATGTGTACCACTATCTTTGGAGTTTGGGGATCATATCCTGAGCCACCGGAAGCAAAACTTACACCGGTTAAGTACTCTTTATCGTCAATAGATGGATCAAGGTATGCTGGCATAAGCTCTTTTATTCCCAGTTCTTCAACTAAAAAAACCAAAAATACGTATATTTACTACGTTTTCTGGGTTAAAAACAGTTCAAGAAAATATAATAAATATAATTATAATTAATTTATTTAATACTAAAAAGGTTGCTTTATAGCATAAAAAAGCCCCTCGATGTATAGAAACTTCGTATGAAGTAAAACGTATAGTTACAAAAGTTAGGGTATTTAGGTAGTGAAACCCTCCCGGGGGTTTTCAAATGGGAGGCAGTGCCTTAGCGGTATCGGGGGATTATTTCAAATGGGAGGTCTCAACGGTAACCTGGGATTCTTCCAAATGAGAGGTCTCGGTTTGAAACTCTCCTGTAGCGAAAAGGGGTCTGGGGGGGGGGGGTTCAAAAGATTTTACTGTGAGGCTTCCTTCTGGGGTGGCTGTGGGGGTTCATAGGAGGTCCAGATAACTAAACTTTGATGACATGGTCTGAAAGCAGTTGTCTCACACGATTGAGTTCCCTACTAAAAAAAAGGTAGTGAAAGGGTGGTTATGCATGAGCCATTGTGCCACTTCAGAGTTTGACCGCCATAAAAACCAAACCTAAGATTTTTATTATATATATATATATATATAGGGACTTATTCCATTGAGAACCACTAAATATGTAAGAACTAAAGGAACTAATTTTGAACCATATGTTTTTAGGGGTATAAAAGTAATTTTTCTTTAAAGTATGGGAAGTTACTATTTTACCCTTTTAAATAACCACTTTATGTACAAAACTTAAAGCATAATGTACAAGTGTATTATGCAGTTCTCAAGTTCCTAATATAAAATTGGTTCTTAATTGAATACCTCCCTATATATATATATATATATATATATATTATAGGGAGAGGATAAAAAATTAATCATTTCTTATTGCGTCAACCGAATAACATCTTATTACTTTGAGGCTCATATTAAAGTAAATCTAAAGGTGTAGGTTTTTTCTATTTTTTAATTAATGTAGGGCTCGCTTACATTAATAAAAAAATAAGAAAAAACCTCAACCTTTAGATTTACTTTAATATGAGCCCCAAAGTAATAAGATGTAGTTATTCGGTTATCGCAATAAGGAAGGGTTAACATTCGAACCATAACCTATATAATAATAATAATAATAATAATAATAATAATAATAATAATAATAATAATAATAATAATAATAATAATAATAATAATAATAATAATAATAATAATAATAATACAAATATAATATTTAACTTATGATTTAACTAAAGCTTGACTATTTTTTCAACACGTTCGGGATGCACTTGCTTGGTTCTGATTGTTATGCATAATTTTTGTATGCCTAAAAGGTAATTTATTAATAAGCATCTATATAAAAATTAGCCACCTTTTTTAATTGAAAGTAGATAAACATTAACTAATTCAATTCATCTGGCTTTTTGTATAACGACTACATATTCCCATGTTAAACCTATCATTCTTTTACTTTGTTACATTTTTACCTTTTTAAGTTTTTTTTTTATTATTTAGTAACGCTATGTATTATGAGTTAGTCAGCATAATAAAAAGTGATGTTATGTAGTAGGCATTTGGGTGTCATTACACTCACGCTTACATATTCCCATGTTAAACCTATCATTTGTTGTTATTTAATTTTAATGTTTTACATATTAGAAGCACATAATTGTTTATTTCACCATTTTGTTTTTAAAATTTGTTATTCTATAAACAAATATTTTAGATTATTGTATCAAATGTATTCATCATTTGGTTTCACGTTTTAGATCATTTCGTGTTATCTTGTTATTAATTTTTATGTATTAATTTTTTTTTGTTATTTTATCAGAGGATTTACATATAAAAAGTACAAGATGTGTTATTTTAGTATTTTGTATTTTAAAATACATTATTTCAAAAAAATAGAAATACACAATGACTTGCAGAAAGACATAATGATGCGTTACAAATAAAAGGTGCTACAAACGTGATTTTTATAAAAAATTTGGCACAACAATAGTTACTTGTTTTTAAGATAAAAAAACACTCGTTTTTTTAGTATAAATTTTTTTAAAATTTAATATCACATATAAAACTTATGACTATTTGAAAAAATGTGTGAAAATAATAAAAAGTCAACATAAGGGGTCATGACTAAAATAAAATTTCATTAACTTTTTATATTCAGCGTGTTCTCAACAATTAATTGTAGATATAATAATCTTATATTGTTACTACACGTTACACAAAAAAAACCTTTATATTATAACCTTACCCAACATACATGCATGCATACACACATACACACAAATATACATATATATATATATATATTTGCATATATGTATAAATACATATGTGTGCATGTGTTCGAATATATAGAGGGATGTTCTCCTAAAATGTTAATTTTACGTATGAGTATATGACTTAAAATAATTTTTAAGAATTTGAAACTCATACAAACTACGAGCTAACTAATTTCTAAATCATTGGGATTTGGGACTATTTTGTAAAATCCCTAAACACCAAACATTGATCAAATCATAAACCATAATACACATACGTAAACTTTAAAATCAAACCTTATAGTATAAAGATAAAATTTAAAAGTTAAAAAAACGAGCCTAAAACATAAAATTCATAGATAAATGTTAAAAGCTAAAAGTTAAAAGCTAATATTTGTTGAGAATTAAAATAACTATATATAAACACATGTTTAAGGAACATTAAAATAACTTTTCTCAATTTAATGGAAATTATTTGTATACGTTTTAAATCATTTGATTATAAATTGTTATATTTAGTCATATGTAACTTCTTGATTATAATTTACATTTACAATGCATTCTTGTATAGATGTGTCTGTGTGCAAGCAAGCACCCACACTATTATGCCAAAGAAAATACATTTATCTTCATTTTGTTCATTGACTATAATATAATTATTATTTATAAAATATTAAATATTAAATTATGCTTCGGAAAAAATAAGATTGTGAAAGAAAATTTAAACTAACACAAAAAACCATTTTAAACCTTTAAACCGTAAGAGAGCGGTCTCGTCGACCCAACAAACAAAATTTATTATTATTTGTTTTTTCAACCAGGGGTTTACCCCGTGCGTTGCGACGGTAACCTCGTATTAAACAGAAAAAATACACGAAATCAATTAAAAATTCTACCAAAAATAATATTGAGTCCTACCATTTTGTTAACATGTGTATCTGATCATGACTGCGGTCAGCAGTGACAACATCACAAATATCAAATGCAGACTAAAAAATAAGCTACAACGACTGTTAATTTATCCTAAAACAATAAATCGAACCATCGTCTAGGCAGGGCAAGAGTCTCTAGGCTTTAATGTTTTGTCATTTTATCTAAACAACATAGTTTTCTTTCTTCTACTTTCCATCTTATCTTACTACTATTATAAACAAAAATATGTTTAGACACTTGTCACAATTTTAAGACAATATTGCCACTTGGCATCTTCTTATCATCTCATTTATTTCTCTCATATTAAATAATTATATTATTTCTTATATTCAATAATTATATTATCTTTTATATTTAATAATTATAATATTAATGATATTATTTACCTTTTTAATTCCAAAAAGTTTTATAATAAATTAAAAATAATTATATTTATTGAAAAACACTTCAAAAAAATGTTCTAACGTATGAATTTTTTTTTTCTAAAAATAAATATCTTTAGTAATAAAACATAATTCCAATGGGTAATTTAAAGATTTTTATTTTTATCAATCATGTTTTATCAAAAAAAATTAACAAATACAATAGACTATAAACACATATTGGAAACAACATTTTTTTTTATAAAAAATAACGTTTTTAGTATTAAATTTTTAATAAATAATTTACTTAAAAACATAATCTATTATTATTATTATACATCTTAAGTCACCTATTAATGTGTAATTTAATCATTATATTTCAAAATATCATTTTCTAATTTATAAATTTTAATTAATAACTATCTAATATTTTATATTAAATCTGTGTAACACACAAGGTAATAGTCTAGTATCCTATATAAATACAAAAATAAATAAAAAATAATATTACTATTCATAGGTAATCATTACCTTTGATAAATGTATATATACACTCCACAATAATTCTTTTTTGAACAACTAACGTCAATACCACTAATTAAATAGGTACATTGACACCACATTTTAGGAGGAAACACACACTAAGAAAACATCCTAACTCAACCTAAAGCAATTTTTTGCTCCAGTCGAGATTCGAACCCAAGACCTTCCATTCGGGAAGTCAAGGGGGTACCATCAGGCTATAAGCCTTTTGGTACACCCCACATTAAATAGGATAGAAACATAATCTTAAATATCAAAACTCAGATTAGATAAAAGTCGCAGTCGTAAAATCATAAATTATAAAACAATAAAACTCAAAAGTTTTAAAAACAAACCATAAATCCTAAAGCACAAAAGTTATAAAAATAAAAGTAAAAAAATAAAAACGGCTAGTCGCAATGATATCATTACGAATCGTAAAGCACAAAAGTTTTTAAAATAAGAGTAAACAAATAAAAACAGGCTAAAAATTGTGTCTCATAAAAAAGATTGAGTTATGCAGCCCTGACACGATGACGGTTAATCCACCATAAAACATTAAATTTAATCATCACAAAAGTTTTTTTCAAAGAATACATTGTGTTATTAATATCATTTAATTAATTATTCATATTATATATTTCATCACGAATATCAAAACGTGTTAAAAAACATTACCACGGCTAAAAATCACGCCAAAACAACGTAAAAAAATATCACAAATCGTGGATAAAAATCGTATTTTAAAACCGTGTAAAAACACTATCACAAACCATAACTAAAAGCTTACCTAAAGTAACAAAAAATTATCACAAAATGTGACTAAAACATTTTATGATTAATATTATAGAAACGTTACAAATAAATGATAATGTACTGATGCATTTTACGCCTACTAATAACACTCAAAATTTCTGCGATCATTTGGGTTTGAAATTTATGTAAATGTTCGTGAGGTAATTGCGATTAAATTAATATAATCATTACTATTATCTGATAATGTAAGGACATGTGAACATAAAAAATATATAAATAAGTAAGGAAGATTTAAAAATAAGAGTTCAATGTTTAGGGTTTAAAATGAAACTTTTAAAATTCACTCAATCTTCTAGAATGAATTCTTTCATTGAAATTGATGAGGGATCGTTTTGCAGGAAAATAATTTAATATCGAATAAGAAAATACTATTACTATTCACTAATGATGACATTTCTAGTTTGTATATAGAGTAATTAGGTTATTATATTAGTGATTAAATTTGTTAAACAATTTTAAATTTATTTTGGTTTTAAATAGGGTGAGGGTTGAGAGTATCTTTTTTTTCCCTTGTGAAACGACAAACATCTGATCATCTGAGATCACCCTGACAAATATATCATTATTCTGTCTAATAAAGATAGCGTAGTGACGAGACCCATCTGCCCAAAAGAAATCTTACAACTAGAAAACTCCTAGCTCAACCCAGATCATTTTTTACTCTAGATGAGACTTTAACGCAAGACCTCTTATAAAAGAAGTAAAGAGGCTATCATTAGAATACAAGAGGTTGAGTGTATCTTAAATAATGTTCTTTTATCAATTAAAAGTTATGAGTTTAAAGTATTTGGGTGGAGACATTATCCCAAAACTAGACCCTCAATGTAACCTAGCATGATCCTCAAAACTAGAGGTGTGGGTCGAGCTAAACCCGGACTGAACCGGATCAAATCCAGGTTGGACCAGACCGTTAAGTCGAAAAAGTGAAACTCGTGAACCGGCCCCTATAAAGGCTATTCGGGTTGTAATGGGTCGGCTCGGTTATTTTTCGGGTTAACCGGTTGGTCTGTTTTATGCACACCCCTACTCAAAACATGCTTCGGGACCCAATAAAATAAAAAATATTTAGAAAGTTTTTTTTTTTTTTTTTGTTTTAGAAAGTATAAAACCTTGAAGCTTTGTTTTTAAAAATAAGTTTAAATAATTAATTTTTAAATATCAAAACTGCAAATACTAGCAAGGGAAAGTTATGATATACTAACGGTGTATAGTTATAAGCTTCTTCGATGTAACGGGATAATGTCGATTTATAGTATTAGATAAGGACGATATTTTGAAAAGGATATTTTAGAATTATTGTGTTGTAAATAAAGTTTTTAAAGTAGCTACGGTTGAGTAAAGTTTTCAGAGAACTTACAGATGAATAAAGTTACCTTTTTTTTTTCTTTTAAACGACAATTTTGATCGCTGACGGATCATAGACTCACCCAATCAAATCCACACCCAATAAGAGGAAACCCATCATAGTGAGAGAAAATCCCTAGCCTAGCATGAAACCCTTATTTTGTCCATGTTAGCATGTGAACAAAACACTAAAGTTTTCAAAAGTCAATTTGATGCATTTAGAGTCTACCCTCTTAATTAGCATTGTGTGTCACAATTTATGGGATATTTGATATTTCTTTGAAAAACTTACTCCTTTGGAAGTAGGGGTGTGCATAAAACCAAAAAAACCGACCCAAAACCCAAAAACCGAAAAATCCAACCCGAAAAAACCGAACCCAAATAGAAACCGACGGGTTTGGTGTAAGTTTTCTAAAAACCGAAAGTTTGGGTTTGGGTTTGGTTTTACCTTAAAGAAAAACCGAAAAAACCGAAAAAACCGAAAAAACCGAATACATGCGTATATGCACATATATATATTACCTTTGAAAATTTTCAACAATTTATAAGCCGTTTATTTTTATTTTCTTATTTCTTGATATCAAAAGTTAAATAAAAATCAAAATTTTATAATTATTATTGGCTTAGGATACTAAAAACACGTATTATTTTTACTAAATTTAAATATTTCTGTATATATTTTTAAATATTAAGTAGTGTTGTACTTAAAATATTTTTAATACAAATATAATTTTTTAGTTTATTTTTTTATAAGCATAATTTAATGTCTAAGGAGAAAAAACCGAAAAAACCGAAACCCAAACCGAACCCAAATGGGTTTTGAAAAGATAGAAACCGAAAAAACCGAACCCAAACGGGTTTAAAAACCGAAAAAACCGAAATTTCGGTTTTGGGTTTGGAATAAGCCAAAAACCGACCCAAACCGACCCATGCACACCCCTATTTGGAAGTGACATAGATTGTAGAATAAAGAAAGTGGAGACATATTGACATCCGCTTTAAGAGTGACGACTCTTTAAGACCATGTTTAATGGTCAACCCACGCTGGCGGTGGGATTTGGTAATTAGGTGGGGGTGAGCGGGAACACTACCTCCTCTCCCGGCAGCTTTCAAAATTCCCCCCCAACGGTGCCCGCTCCCCGTTCTATCATCTCTTTTCTTATTGGTTGATTTAAATTATATAGTGACGATGATTTGACACAGTGGAGAAGGTTTTTCAGTAAGATGATCACTATAAAGTTTTTAGGTTTCCAGTAAAATGATGACGTGACAGAAAATTTTAGTATAGTGATCACTACACATAGTCTAAAAGTGTATTAGGTGCACACTTTGTTGGTAAACAACTTTTGACAATTACTTGACAAGAGACTTTTGTATAGCATGATGTATAAGTTCTTTTATGATTTTTGTGTCGCAAATTTTAAATTATTTAAAAAGAAAATTAAAAATTTGTCACAAATGAAAATTCTTTACAAATAAAGCAGGCTGTGTCGCAAATATTATAGCAAAAAGAAAGTATTTAGTATATAAAATTTAACACGTGTCTTAAAGAATGTGTTGTAACAAAAAAATTTGTAATAACACTACTACAAAATAAACCTAATTTAACCTTTTTTTTGTCATAAAAGGTTGCAAATAGGTTGTATTAGCCTAACGCAACTTTTTTAGCATTTAAAAAAATTGCAATAGAAAAAAGAAAGTTGCATTGTGTAACAAAAAAGTTGCAATCTAATGCAAATTCAGCTAATACAGCCTTTTTTTAAATATAAAAGTTAGATTATAGTGATTTTTGTAATAGTGTAATATGAAAGATGAAGTTACATTGTATTAAGAATAATTAATCTATGTGTTTAAAATTGAAACAGACGTTGAACTGGACTCTTTATTGGTCAACGTTCGTACGGGGCATATTGTATTTAAGAAGAAGACATTATAAATATTATATAAATATATATAAAAATACAAAAAAATCTTAAAAGTCCAAATATTATATAGCTAAAAAACCGGTTCAACCCAATGGTTTTTCGGTTGGACCGCCGGCCGTTGATCGAATCGGCTGGATTGCCAAAAACAGTTTTGAACACATAACCGGATCGACTGAGTGGCCAAAACCCAACTTCAGGACCGGTCCTAAGAATTCAAGTGGTCGTGACAAGAAGTAAAAAAATGCCCTTAGGCTCAAACGAATTATAAATTATATAAATCTTTCTTTAAAGGGCAATTAACGTTACAACAATAAACATGGCAAAATCATAGTTATAGGTGTTTATCTAGTCAACCCAATCGGGTTTCGGTTTAATCGGGTTGGGTTAGTCAAGTTTTATTTAAAAATATTGAACCGTAACCCGACCCTAATAACGTTGGGTTAGTCAGCTTACGGGTTTTTATGGTCGTGACACTTGGTTTAAATTTATTTCCTATTATCTTAAACCAATTTAAAATTAATACAAATAATTCATTTTGTAAACATATAATTTAACGAAAAATGTGTTGAACCATAAATAACTTGAATAATAGCCCTAATTATAAATAGTTAACATTATTAAATATTTATATAGATGAAATGTTACATGTGTTTTATATTTAATAATTAATATATACAAAAAATATTAATCATCCTTATTCGGGTATTCGCTTTAACCCGAAACTCGACTAATTTTTAAAAATATATAAAAAATATTAATCAAGTTGACCCGAATAACCCAACTAACTTTTTGGACCCGAATAACCGGACCATATTTTGCTTATTCGGATTTGATTGCGGGTTGCAGATATTTTCGACTTCCCTACTCATAATAATACAAAAAGCATTTAATAATTTTATAATAAACTAAATGGGGCAATGGACTCAATTTTTTTAAGCTTGGATATTAGATTTATATAAACTAATGGGTATAATTTTTTATATGAAATATAGGCCCCTCAAAAAATCACACCCAAGCGCGGTAGTCCGATTTGCCCAAACTTCTCCTCAGGAGGATAGATGGGGCGATTTACATGAGATCCAATGTATATCAAACTTTCGATTCACTCACGAATACCATCAATATCTACCGGAGGAACACACAACTTGTTGCAGCAAAGGCTTGTCAAGAAAACACTTTTTCGAAACAGGAATCGGAAAATGATGGGTCCGTTGGAGGATTAGCTTTGCTGTTAAGGGTTGGCTTTGCCCGATTTAACCGGTCCGTCTGGTCCGGGTTTGAAAAGACTGAGAATAATCAAAACTAGCAAATGTGTAGTTGCGATGCAATTTCTTACTTTGTCACAAAAAATTTGCAAAATGTGTCTCAAATTTGCCACAAACAATATTGTTACAAGGTTTTATTTCAAAATATATTGGTTGCAAGTAGGACCCAAAACCCAACCCAGTTTGTATGCCTATTATTTTCGTAGCACTTCAACCAACCTGACGGCTTTACTTTGATTATCTTTCTTCATGTTCACCCCCTAATAATTACAAGTTTTATTTAGTATTATATTTTCTTGTATAATCATATTTATATAAAACTGAAAATAAAATAAAATAAAATATAAAATATGAATAAAATGAAAAGTTTAAAATTAGATTAGGAGTTTTTAATCATTTAAGACAGAATAATGTTCAAGGCTTGAAAGTTTTAAAATATAGTGTGTAAAAAATGGAACGAAAACAAGGATCAGATCATGATTAAACTTTTACGTTAAAAGAAATTCGTTCAAAACTATGGGAGAAGCTTTTATGGCCTATAGGGCCTAGGGGCGACTGCAACTTTTTTTTCCGTCCGTATTGTTAAAAATTATATTTTTCGGTCGAAAATTATATTTTTCTATAAATATTGCTTTCGCTCTCTCTCGATTCAAAAAATTAAAATGTATTCTGAGCCCGTTAAATTTCCGTCCCACTTTTAAAATATTCAAGCTCCGTCACTATTCAAAACCCATGAGAACATTTTGAAGGGGTTGGCAAATCTGCCATTTGAGAGATCGATTTCCAGATCCCTAAACCGATCTCAAAAGAAAGATAGCTCGAAAAGTAGTAAACCTGAATTTACAAAGTTTATATGACCGGAATTTACTTGACCCGTGAATTTAACTGACTTGACCTACAAATTTAACTTCCATTAACTTTCGGCTATGCTAATCTCAATCTAGAATTTTAAACTCTTCTACAAAAGCAATTCACTAAATTTAAGGAATTTATTATGATCAAAGGTGCTGTCACTCTTCAAACAATTTCTAATTATTTCGAAAGCTATTTTTAGGGTAAGAGTAAGTTTTAACTTCAAACTCTTTCTCTGATACCCATAAGAAAAAAAAGATATTACTGGGTAAGTTTGCTTACATGTTAATTTTCTAATTCTTCCGTCGGCTAAATTTAATAAGTTATTTATTAGGCAAAGATAAATGGGTGGTAGAAGATTCACCTACTAATTATCTAGTAACGATAGTCCCCGCGATGATGGCCTAGTGGTAAGGGATGAGAATCTTTAATGAAAGTCTAGGGTTTAAAGCCCGACACCACTCAGTTTTCCTTGAGTCACGCAAGAGACCGGTCGGTGAGAGACGCCTAATGTGGTGTTCACCATTTTTTAGTAACGATGATATCATGATTAAGATCCATACAGTTTACAGTTTGTTGAAAATTTATTGATATGTGGCCCTTGGCTTCAATCATTGCAATGCCACCGCAATCATTGCCCTTTGTTTTGGAAATTAGATACCTCTAATTTTGAAACACACTACTAATGGTGAACGCGTATATTAGGTGTCCCTCATCAACCGGTCGTAAACGCGTATATTAGGTGTCCCTCATCAACCGGTCTTACGACCAACATGAGGGAGGTAAATTGCGTGATCAAGTGAAAATTGAGTGGTGCTGGGCTTTGAAGCCTAGATCTCCATTATAGATTCTCACATTCTTACCACTAGGCCACTATCACGGGGATGAAACACACTATTACGTAATTACGTATTTTCACTATTTTGTTTTTGTTAGTGTTTATATACTATGTTTTGTTATCTGTCACATCGTCATTCTTGTAGTTGAAATTTGAAGGTTAATTAAAGATTTGCATTTATTTTTAGTTAACGGATACTTAAATAGTCATGGGACCAAAAGCTAGTGTTTCTTAATGTGTAGTAGTTGAACAAATCTTCTCTCCGTTATAAACTCAATACTAAGTTTTAAATCTAATAAATACAATATATTTACTACAATCGATATGTAGTTACACCGATATATCTCTCATTTGTAGATTAATAAAAAAAAATGATGAACGTCACCATTAGGGGCCTCTCACCGACCGGTCCCATGGTCAACATAAGGGAGGTAAATCGCGTGACCCAGGGAAAATCATTTGTAGATTAGAACATTAACATTTGAATTCAGCAACTAAAAAAGTATAGATTTTGTTGCTAACTTTATACTTTTCGTTTAATTAAGTAAATAATTACTACAAAATCAGCCTAATGCAACCTTTTATATTAAAAAAAAAGAAAAAAAAAAGACTGCATTAGATTAGCTGCATTATGCAATAAAAAGGTTGTATTAGACTAATGCAACTTATTTGTAACCTTTTGTGACAAAAAGATGTTGCATTAGACTTGTTTTTTGTTTATACGTTTACAGCTGGTTGCTTATAGTATATTAGTATAGTGGCATTAATGATTAATTTTTGTAAAAGTGATATAGGTATGTTATTGCAAATACGTGATAACTTAATTACAAACGCAAAAGTTGTTAAAAAGATGGGTTATTGTTGCTAGTTAATGATTTTAAGAGAAACATATGTATAAATTAGGATTGAATTACACGTTACAAGCACAATAAAAAATAATGTTTCAATTATTTAATAGACTAAATAATATATTTCTGTTGTATTTGGCTTAACATACGAAGCGTTTCAAGATGCAGAAGTAAAATAGAGAACTTTCATAACTTTTTTTTAACTGCTAAGATCAACCATGTAAACCCAATGACAAAAGACCGCTCAAGCTCGTATAACATAGATAACAGCTAGTGACCAGGTCGTTCATCATTCTAAAGAAAATTCATCATACAAAAGCCCAAACTAAATGTCCATAACTTAAAAAGCGTTTCAAGGAAAAAAGTTAAGAAAGTTGAAACTAAAATAGAAACAACCATCACCTACTTTAGTCAAATTACTAAATAAAATTTAAACTAAATCAAATAACATTTGTCCCAATGACACGAAGGTGATGTTAAGGTGTTTCTGCCTCAAATAAGTTGAGTGTTTAAGTCCTATTGTGAACAAGAAAGGTGGAAAACAATTGTCGTTCAAAAAAGGAAAATTAAACTAATCATCATCATCGTACTTAACAATGTTTTCAAAACCGAACCGGATGTCGAACCGCTCTTCTTACCAGTCATAGGTTCGACCAGTCGGACCGGATTTAAGAACCGGATGATTCCTTAAACATTTTATAAATATATATATATATTTATATATATATATATATAAAATAAAAAAATAGAAAAAAACTAGTTCGACCGCCGGTGTTCGTCCAAAACGGCCTAGAACCCCCGAACAGGACCGGTTCACCCACCTGTTGCCGGCTCGACCGGTCCGGTTTTCAAAACACTGCTACTTAATATATCTCATTATTAGCAAAATTAAGGTAGGATTTGAAGAGGATTAAAATAAAGACAATACTTACCTCTACTATGTAGAAATATAGACACTGATTATATATAAGGTAGGAAAAGTTAAACTAAGTGTAATAAAAATGTAAATGCATCATCCATGCAATGCAAATTAACTCAAAAAAGGTGAAAACACAAATTTACCGATCATGTCCGCCGGAGTTTTATTGTTGGTAAATCTTCCGGTTGGTTTTCCGTCATGAAAATCTTTTCCATAGGGAAGAAAATTTGCTTTAATTAACGTTTTTAGATTGTTGTTGGCCCCTTGATCAACAATTGAGTCCCCAAACGCTATAACCGCCGGCATCGTCACGTTTTTAGGCAGCGTAATTCGTGCTCCGCCATGATCGCCGACCAAAAGAAGAGTGAAGAAGACAATAACAAGTGAAGACGAAAGCTTCATAGAAATAAGAAGATACATCATGTGTGACAATTACAAGTAAAGATAAGGAGTGGATCAAAAAGAAAAGAAGAATGAAAACAAAAGTAGGAGTTGAGTGCTACATCTACACCTCTCTCTCTCTCTCTCTCTCTATATATATATATATATATATGTGTGTGTGTGTGTGTGTGTGTATAGAGGATGGTTCGGATGTTAACCATTCCTTACTGCGTTAACCGAATAACTACATTTTATTACTTTGGGGCCTACATTAAAATAAATCTAAAGGTTTATGTTTTTTCTTCTTTTTTGTTTAATGTAAGTGGACCCTACATTAATTAAAAAACATACACATTTAGATTTATTTTAATGTGGTACCCAAAATAATATGATGCAGTTGTTCGGTTAACGTAATAAGGAAATGTTAACATTTGATCATCTCCCTATATATACACACACACATTAATAGGGAGAAGATCAAATGTTAACCCATTTTATTGCGTTTACCGAATAACTACATCTTATTATTTTAGGACTCACACAAAAGTAAATCTAAAAGTGTATGTTTTTTCTTTTTTTTTTTAATTAATGTAGGCTCACTTACATTAATAAAAAAAATAAGAAAAAACATATACCTTTACATTTACTTTAATGTAGGTCCCAAAGTAATAAGATGTAATTATTCGGTTATCGCAATAAGGATGGGTTAACATTCGAACCATCTCAAAATCAAAATAATTGTGGATACTTGTCATCATTCTAAACAACTTTTTTTTTGTTTTCCCGCTTCTATCTCATATTTAATGATTTATATTTTTAAAATTTAGTAAATATAATTACTATAACATGTATAACGATTAATATATATATCTATTTATTCTAATAAATAAATATGGTAGAGACACATGTCATTTTTCTAAAGCACCTCAATTATGTATTCTCGTCTCCCTCTCCAATTAAAATTATGTTATATTAAATAATAATATTAAATATTAAATATTAAATATATTTGAAGAACCAAACTTTGAAAAAATTATTATCTAAAAAATAATACAATTATTTTATTATTTAATGTATGAAATTATATATAATCATATTTTATATTTAAAAAATCATCTTATATTGTTTAAATTTTCTTTAATAACTATTAATTAGTAATATTTTCTTATTTATTTAGTGTAATACACCGCATACTAACCTAGTATATATATATATATATATGATGTGGTTCTTTTGTTAACCCATGTTTATTGCGTTAACCGAATAACTACAATTCACAATTTCCAGATTAAAATCATAACTCGGAAATAAAGAAAATGAGTGTAAGCGAAATCACTAAACGAGTCTCCGATTTCAAGATACACTGAGTCGAATATAACGTTAAATAAGAGATAAGATATTTTGAACTTTTAAGATCTTGAATTTATAATGGTTGGAAAGAGCTCGAAAAATCGTGAACGTGGGCGAAAACGGCGCGTAAAAGGAGTTCGTATGCTTCCAGAATCGCGAAAACAAAATTGAAATCTGACTAAGGCGGTGGAGGTACGCCAAGGACTTTGTTTCCAGACTTGGTGGTACGCGAAGGACCCATCTAGTATAAAAATCTGATCTGCTCGATCAGATGTCATTTCTAGACGAAAATACGTGATTTCCAGATGAAAACAGAGTTGTTTTTACCCTCTAAACTCATATTTGAAGCCATCCAAACGTTTGGATCAAGTTAGGGAACGTTTCTACAAGTCCTGATCATCGTTTTCATCCGATAAATCCGTCCGATCGGGTAACGATTCGTTTTATCTTACTATTTTGATAATTAATGGTTTTGATCTAGATTTTAAACGTGATATCATGGTTATTATTGTTAATTATTTCCTAGATGATGGCTAGGAATAGTTAGAAACGAAGAACTCGACAGGTTAACGTTGAAATCTTTGTTTTGATCCGTTATAATGTCCGATTATCATGAAACCATATTATAGATCATAATGGTTTTGACCATTTGATTATAACAATGGTTGTGATTGTTCAGATCATTCTTTGGAATGATCAATGACAAGGATTAACAATTTCTAAACCTGGAATCCATTAAAAAATTGTTTTGGTGATATAATGAACAACAATATTAATTTGGTTAATCTGGGAATGTCCTGATTAAACCAACAAGTCATAGGCTTCTTAATAAGAACCTAAATCATTATAGGTTCTCAGTTATCACACGTTGTGAAATGTTAAACTAAGGAAACCGATTAAACATTTGAGATCAGATTGATGACTTGAGTTGTAATGTCCTTGACATTGAACGTCAAGGAAAATTATGAGAGTCAGATTAAGCTTAAGTAACTCATAGAACTCAAATAACATACAGGTTTAGAATTCAAGAATTAGTGATACGAACGTTGTGCATTGTTATTGATTTGAATCAACTCAGGTGAGTTCACGAACCCCTTTTCTTGTATTTTGGCTTTTGAAACACGGGGAATGAGAAAACATAAATACTCATTTGAAACATTCTGATTTTTGTGAAACTCTAAACGCTTTTGATGCATTTTGTGAAACATAAAACCTAATTGGATCAGGTAAAACTTTGAAACGCTTTTGACACATTTTGTGAAACATAAAACCTGATTGGATCAGGTGAAACTTTGAAACGCTTTTGACGTATTTTGTGAAACATTAAATCTGATTAGATCAGGTGAAACTCTGAAACGTTTTCGATACATTTTGTGAAACATGAAACCTGATTGTATCAGGTGAAACCTTGAAACGCTTTTGATACATTTGTGAAACATGAAACCTGATTAGATCAAGTAGAACTCTGAAACGCTTTCGATACATTTTGTGCAACATGAAACCTGATTGGATCAGGTGGAACTTTGAAATGCTTTCGATACATTTTGTGAAACATGAAACGTGATTGGATCAGGTGGAACTCTAAAACGTTTTTGATACATTTTGTGAAACATGAAACCTGATTGGATCAGGTGGAACTCTGAAACGCTTTCGATACATTTTGTGAAACATGAAACCTGATTGGATCAGGTGGAACTCTGAAACGCTTTCGATTACATTTTGTGAAACATGAAACCTGATTTGCATCATGTGAAACGCTGAAACACTGAAAACTTTTGAAACATTTTGTGAAACATGAAAACGAAAGCGTTGTAAAACATTTGGTTGAAACACGTAACAGTGGGGAGAACACATGACCGAACTTGTCATTATTTCACGGGTTACACATTTGTCGCTAAGTCCCCTATTCTGTAACCGTTAATCGGGAGGGGGGGCGTGATTATTGAGAATATATTATATTTGTAATTGACAATCCTCGCCCGTGGTTCGTAGCTAAAACCACGACCAGATGTCGAGCGGGCGCTCAATAAGGCTAAAACACACAATATCTTGCAACAAAGACATTGGGAAGGGGCAAACACTGAATTCGTCAGCTCGGTTATGGGAGCCCAGGAGTTATAATTGGAAAGTTGGTCAGGAACTAATACACTACATTGTTGGAGGGAACGATGTTCGCACTGGATACCAATGTTTTACACCCAGTTTGGGACATAAATATTAGAGTAAATTGCACTTTTGGTCCTTTATCTTTACACAAAATTTCAGAGACAGTTCTTTATGTTTCAAAATGTCAAAAACAGTCCTTTAAGTTTTCAAATGTTGCAAACTCGGTCCTTTCTTCGTTAACGCCGTTAAGTATTAACAGAATAGGGGCATAAATGTCAAAAAAAATCATCACTTTTGGTCCTTTATGTTTACATAAATTTTCAGATTTGGTCCTTTATTCTGTTAGTACTTAACGGCGTTAACGGAGAAAGGACCGAGTTTGCAAAATTTGAAAACTTAAAGGACTGATTTTGACATTTTAAAACATAAAGGACTATCTCCGAAATTTTGTGTAAACATAAAGGACCAAAAGTGCAATTTACTCTAAATATTATTTAACGCTTTTTATGCAAACATTTGATTCGTTTGGGATACATAACATATAGTTTTGAAAAATAAACTTGTGAACTCACCAGCGATATGCTGATTGTTTAAAATCATGTTTTCTCAGATGCATAATGATACAGGGGTTGGAGTTGGGAGCTCAGTCTTTGGAGACATATAGTAGAGTCTATGATAGTTAGACTCAACAGTGTGAAACATAGCGTAATATATGTGTGAAACTCAGTTGAAACTGTTATGACGTTGAGCTTGTAACTAATATAGTTATAACATAGTGTGTAATATAAAACATAAGTGTTTTTGTTGTAAACAATGACTATGAAACCTTAAAGTCACGGTATGCTTCCGCAACGACAAGGGTGTGACATCTTATTACTTGGGGGCCCACATTAAAATAAATTTAAAGGTGTATGTTTTTTTAATGTAAGGGTGCCATATAATTACATTAATTAAAAAAAGAAAAACTTACACCTTTAAATTTACTTCAATATAGGCCCAAAGTAATAAGATCTAGTTGTTCGATTAACGCAATAAAAAAGAGTTAATTTTTAATCATCTTCCTATATATATAAATATATAGGAAAGTTCAAATAATAAGAAATTTTTGCCTAAAAAGAGTAAGGTTTAATAGAATTTTGACATGTAATATGATAATTTAGATATAACATTTTATTTTTGTACGAGTTTTTTTTTCATACTAGATTATTTTTATACTGTATTTTTGTTTTTTTTCACTGTGTTTTTGTTTTTGTGCTACATTTTTATTTTTTTGTACTGGATTTTTATTTTTTACTGGATTTTTATTTTTCTGTATTTTATTTTTTTACTATATTTTTGTTTTTATTATTTTTCGCATGTTACACACTTCTGTCTAATGTAACATTTAATCAATTAATGTTTAGCAAGAGCTAATTTAAGACATAATTAAATACGCGGTAACAGTTTTCGTTGTGATAAGTTGATAATTTCAATTTTGTCACGAGAAGAGAGAGTCTCCCTAACCTCCTTTCTTCAAATTTCTTTTTTATTTATTTGCTTTTTTTACAAGAATATTTACTTTCGAATTTGATATAAAATTCAAAATTTGATTCTATTTGAATTCAGAATTCGAGTTGATTCACTTTGAATTTACTTAAATAGTTTGTTTAAACTTTATTTATAAACTTAATGGTAAGTTTAAATATTCGAATGCATTTTAATATTTTGAAACGAGGGGGTAAAACCACTATTTTTAACTAAAAATAACCTTTCAGCCGAAAAATTAACACTACACACGAAAAACCCAATAAAAACTTTGTTAATGCTCCCTTCCATTGTTTAAACCTCAATATTCAAGCTTTTAGTAAATTATTGTTAGATGTAATGTTTCATGGTAACTAGACCTTGGTGACATGCCTTGGAAATCAGTGGTTCACACGTTGAGATAAAATGCCGTTAAAAAAAGATGTAATATATGTTTCATCAGTATTTTTATCTATAGTTTCCTCACCCATTATATATTTACATCATAAATGGGTCTTCTTTTATTAAAAATACTAATATCTTACTATTATAATAAAAAAACATTTTTTTGGCCACTTGTCAACTTTCTAGACCATCTGCCACGTGTCATTTTTTTATTATTTTATTTAATTCTCTTTCCTATTAAATATTTATAATCTCTTTTATATTAAATAATAATAATCTTATGAATACTAATGACAAATAATACTAATTACCTTTCTCATATATAGAAATAGTTTTAAAAAAATTAAAACAAATCTTTCATTAGAAAACACACTTAAAAAAGTTAATAAGATATAAATTTTTTATAAAAAAAAAATTCTTGGAAAATGAAATTAAAAAAAATAAAATATACTATAAACTAGAGTTTTTAAACAATGTTATTTTTATAAGAGAATGACGTTTTATTAATTTATTCAAAAACATAACTTATAACATTTTAAAGGAAAATTTACACTTTTGGTCCTTTATGTTATGATATTTTCAAATTGGTTCTTTAACTTTAATAATTACATAAAATAGACCTTACATGTTTAACAAAAGTTAGGTTTTCACAAAATAAAAAAAAAATGTTTTTAACGTTATTTATTAGTTAAAGTACTTATTAATATGTAAATTAATTATTTTACATCAAAATATCATTTTATAATTTCTATATTTTTATTAATTTAACTATTTAATATTTTATATTTACACCATGTAATAAACAGGGTAATAACATAGTAATATAATATTATAATAACAATGTTCTCGTTATTCTTAGGAAACAAATTAGTGTTAAAATATATATAAATAAATAAACAAAAATATAAAATCTATGTAAATAATATTATTGATTCAGACCATGCATTTTCATTATGTATTCTCTCAATTTTCTTTTTTGCAACATCCTTTGACTCGAGCTTTTTAACTTATTGAGACTTTAACTAAAATATGTTGACGATTGCAATGAGCCGAATTTACAAATCACTTGCGTTAAGCATTGCTTCAATGGTACCCCAAGATTCTTTCAAATATGAGGTCTTGGGTTCAAATCCTTCCCGCAACGAAAAAAGGGTATGAGGGGGGTCAAGGGGTTTTCCCAGTGAGGTTTCCTCTTGGGGTGGTTGTGGCATGGGAGGTCCAGATAACTAGACCTTGATGACATGACCTGAAAACAGTGGGCTCACACGATTGAGACCTTCGTCGTTCAAAAAAAACTTGCGTTAAAACAAATTTCGCGTCTAAGTTTATACCATATAGAATGTTTGATATAGTGTATGCATGAAAAAGATTATGTTGGTTAAATAAAAGAACGACTCCTCTCTAAAATTCATATAACTTTAACCCAAAATAAAACATTCTTTTTATTTGAACGATAAACGAGGACTTAGCGGGATGTCTCTTTGTAGCCCGAATAAATTCTCAGGTCCAACAACCAACACGCTTGGATCAGAGTCCGCTACTAGCTTCCCCATATCCAATACCCAGGTGTTAGCTAGCGTTGAAACGAGTAAATCCAGCTGCCGCTCAAGAGGAAACTTATTGTACGGTAAAACCTCCTACTGACCATTTTGACCAGGATTTGAATCCATGAATTCAGACTACCTAAGTTTTGTCAACTATTGCTTAGCGCACTGGTAGAGCTCCAACATTTCATTGTAGAGGTTGTGGATTCTACTCTTGTTGGGGTCAAGCTGAAGGACGCATATCCCAATGACGATCTCGAGGTTTATCCCATATTTCTCGATAGAGGGCGATTGTTTATCTATTTCACAGGGTTTCCACGTATTTGGGGAGGCGTGTCTCCAGTGGGCCCGGTTAAAACAACATATGTGAAACATTGCTTTCTAGAAAAAGATAGCCTAAGCTCTGTGAAAATCTTGGAGTGGTAATTGATCTACAAGCTCTTTGGCATTTAATGTGATGTTGGGTCATCACTTAAGAGTCAAAAACATTCATGCATTTTCATATAAAGAAATTTTTTAGTTTTTAGTCTGTTGTAGTGATTTTTCAAAACATAAAAACCCTTTTTTTTTTTGGTAGTAAATGTGTATTTTTTGTACTCAATGTGCATCTTTCGAAACTACTTTGTCCAAATACTATCTATCTTATACGTTTATTTTATTTCATAAGCACACGTTTAATGAAAGAAATCAATAATTTATTTCATTTTGTAAATGTGGTTGTGGAGGTGTATGAAGGTGTTGCCAAACACGGTTGAAACGCTTCTTTTTCCAAACAACCTTGCCAACCTTGATGGTATTAAAAAAAAAAAAAGATAAACTTTTCTTTTGCTCCATGTGGTTTGACAATTTTAACCATTTTGTTCCAAAATGTTCAAAATGATCATTATTTTCCCTGTGGTTTGACAGTTTAACCATTTTGCTTCAAACTTTTCTAATATGTTTCCATTATATTACATTTTTTTTTCAAAACCACATGGAGCAAAAAGGTTATAACTGTCAAACCACATGGAGGAAAATGATTAAACTGTCAAACCACAGAGAGCATAATGATTATTTTGAAAAGTTTGAAGCAAAAGTGTTATATTTGTCAAACCAAATGAAGCAAAAGAGAAGTTTATCCAAAAAAAACCTAGAATGAGATACGAGTTGAATTAATAAATCTTTTTTAGAAGTAAAGAAAAATTTAAATATAAAAGAGAGACCATATCTTTTTTTTTTAGAAGAGTCATACCATCCTACTAAATATACCCGATACATCATTTAAAAGATGCAATGCTTCTAAAAAAAGAGCATATCTATACTAATAAATATTTATATAGAGCGACATGTATCACTCTTTATTTTAATTTACACGTGTTTTTGTTGCTTCAATAACTTTCTAAATGTAAACATGAAATATATCACATTCGTGTGTCTCCTCATTTTTATTTTAATTATTTATTTCTATTATTAAATAATAATATTGTTAAATAATAATATAAAAATATTATTTATATAAAATTATATTTTAAAATAATTAAAAATTAAACATTTGAATATATATTTTGCATTTAATTTTTTTTATGATAAATTAAATAATTTAATCATTATATAAATTGTTAATATATTATAACTACTTACTTTTTAAACTTTATTTAACTCGAGTACTAAATGAGTTTTTCACGATTTTGTTTTATGAATAGTTAACTATATAATTAAATTCATTTCATATGGGATACTTCAAAATGAACATCAGTTTGCAAATTATTACTATGGTTTAAATTTTGCTTTTTGTGTTTTGTGTGTGTTGTTTTTGTAGTTTGTCTCTTATTTTGTTTTCTATTTAATAATTTCTTTAATTTTTTTCCTCATGACTTTATTATTAGTTATTATGTTTTTCTTTTCTTTCCTTTTTTTATCGTGACGTTATGAATCCTTTTTTTGTTGTTTTCTTGTTTTTTTTTTAAGATTTTGTTTCTAATAATAGTTGTGTACACACGAGTTTATATTTAAATTTCTTGGTTCATCCATGAGGGTTTTAAATCTACGCGGCTAACAAGTTTCGACATATATAACAAATGGATTCATTTTATTAAGAACCAACAAGTTGTAAAGAACTAAATGAATCATATTTATAGCCATATGATTTAAGAAGTATAAAAGTAATTTTTTTAAAGTAGTAAAAGTTGCTATTTTAACTTTTAAACTTGTGACTAAAAATTATTTATTTAGTTCACAAGTTGCAGTAGTTCTTATTTGATTATAGTTATAAATCAATATAAATGGAGAATTGTCACTTACTTCTATGTGTTCTTTTAAAGATATCGCAAGAATGCTAAGGAGCCGGTTTTACGGTTCCATAAATCATAATCTGATTGTTTACAAATATACTAGCTCTTAGTAGGCCTGTAAACGAACCGAACAGTTCATGAACTGTTCGTGAACTGTTCGTTAAGAAGTTCGTTTATGTTCGTTTATTTAATAAATGAACGAACACGAACACGAAATTTGTGTTCGTTTAATTAAATGAACGAACATGAACACACCTTGTGTTCGTTTATTTATGTTCATGAACAGTTCGGTTATGTTCGTTTATTTACGTTCGTTTATTTGTGTTCGTTAGTGTTCGTTTATGTTCGTTAACTATGTAATGCTAGCTTTTGTTCGGTTAACTAACTAATTTACGAGTGATATGTATGTACATTATAAAGACTTGTCGTTTGTGCGCGTTTATACTTGTTCATTTGTGTTCGTTTATGTTTGTTCAATAGTGTTTAAGTTCGTTTATGACTGTTCAATGGTGTTAAAAAATGTTCATTTATGTTTGTTCGTTTATTTTAGTTCGTTTTTGTTCATTTATGTTCATGAACAGTTCATTTAACTTATTAATGAACGAACACAAACGAACACGAACATATTCATTTTCTTAATAAACGAACACGAACACAAAATTCATGTTCGTTAAGGTGTTCATGTTCGTGTTCGTGTTCGGTTAAGTGTAAATGAACGAACACGAACATGCCTGTGTTCGTGTTCGTTCGGTTCGTTTACAGGCCTAGCTCTTAGTTTACAAAGTCAGTAATCTGACTTTTTTTTTTTTTTTTGTTAAATTTTGTCATTTGTACTTAGGTATATATGATTAATTAAACTTTTCTTTTGTTCTTTAATCTTTTTCTCTTTATTAAATATTAACTTTTTTTTTAATTTAACTTTAGTATATCATCTTTATTTTATTTTTCTCTAATTTTATTTATTTACGTCTGGTACCTGAAATTAATTAAACTTTTCTTTTGTTACTCAATAATTTTAACTATATTTGTTGAGTTAAATGTTGTTAAACAAAGTATGCAAATAAATTGCGAATACGATCCAAGTAAAAAGGCCCAAGTTTCCTTTGGATCCCAACTCCAATATGATCCCCATGCTTCATTAGTCCATAGTGCTCCTGAAAGAATACCTATGGTTAAAAAGATAAATCCTAGGCTAATCAAACGATAACTCCAATAATCCAATTGTTAAATAAACCGGGCATTGTAATATTTATTATCAGAAAAAAATAAGTTTTTTAAAAATATTGTTTCTTTCATTCTTGTATTGGATTTCACCAAATGGAATCTATTCCAAACATACATGTCATGGTTCCTTACTTCGACAGGGTACAAGTATGTAAAGTTTTTATTTTCAGATACTTTTTCAAACCTATTGCCGATACTAAATAGCAGCAAAAAATTTGTATCTATTTTTCATGATATTACGCATGGATCGGATATATCATGGTGAATTCTTCAGAAAAAATTCTGTCTTTCACAATGGAATCTAATTAAGTGAGATTTCGAGTCAGTTTACCAAAATTTCTTTAACTCAGTTTCTCCGGACTTGTATATTCTTCCTTTTTGAAGTTGTTTCTCTATATTAACATGGTATCTTAGTGTACTGCTAAAATTCAATTGGTGCAAAGTATTGCACACATCTTGTTCTATTAGAAAACAACTGCTACTATAAGAAGATCCAACAAAGTCAAATGGAAGACGAAACACTTTTGTACTAAACCAATTGTAAGTTTATCTTTTGTGTAGAAATATAAATATGAATCAATAGACTCTATTGATCATGATAAAATTAATGTAAATAAATAATTATATAAGCTCTACAAGTAGTGAAACTTAGAACAAATATATCTTGCTTAATTTTACGAGTGAATTCTCTTGTAATTTTTTATGAAATATAACTTGAGCTTGAGGTAAACTTGTTTTTTGTTCTTTGTTAATATTTCACTAGTTTACTTTAAATTACATGAGTGTTTGTTTTCGTTATTCTCTTAAAGAAATGATTCACTATCTTGTTCTAATTCGATCCTACAAATAGTATTAGAACTTTGCCTCTTGTTTTATAGATTTAATCATCTCTACTACTACTACTACTACTATACTACTACTACTAATTGTGATTCCTGATAATCCACTCCTACTCTTAGTTTAACATAATGTTTTCTTAAAGTATTGATGATACTTGTAGTCACAAAGCCTCCAAAGTTTGATGCTAAGAGATTTTCATTATAGAAGCTTCGTGTGCATAGATACATCTACTATATCAATAACAATATTCATTCTAACTTACCATGTTCCTCTGGTTGGATATTTTTTGATCAAATCCTGCAACAACACGCAAGATAAGTGTTGTCCAATTAGCAAGTAGGTTGGATAATATTTGATCAAAACCGCAAAAAAATAAAGCAAGTTAGTGTTAATAATCTTAACATAAAAATAGTTTGTTACACAATCTCTATAGCAAGAAGTTGATCATTTGATCACAAGCAAGTTAGCAAGTGCCACAAGATAGGCAAAAAGTTGCGAAGATAAGCCGTCAAGCAGCAATGTTACAATTTGTAAGCAAGGAAATTTTCCTCTTCAATGCCCTAAGTGACCGATGTCGAAGGGTTATGCTGTCACACCCCGAGTCGGCGGGATTGGATCGGATTCCTCGTCGTGCAAAAGGTTCTCGGTGCGCGATATCGTGAGTGATAATCGTGATGATCAGATTGTTTACATTGCACATGATATAAATGAGAAATGCTAAATAGAATAGAATTACAAAGTTAAATTACATCAGTATCGTTTATAATTTAACAATGTAAATCTACCATCAACATCATAAATTTTATATTTTGTATCTACACAAGATATACAAAATATATTGTATAATGATGTTCCCAAAAGTATGCAGGTCCAAAAATACTAAGTCTTCTATCTGAAGTCATAGTCCAAAAGCAATAAGTTCTTAATTGACCTGTTCATCACCTGAGAAGTCATGCAAAAAGATCAAGTCAACACATGGTTGGTGAGTTCATATAGTTTAGTATTTGAAAGGTAGTTTTGTAACCCTTTTTCGGTAAAAACCCTAACCTCATTAACTTCACCTGTAATATCCAGTTCGGTATGCTTATATATAGGGCATACGAAAGGGTCGAGCCTACAACCCGCCCAGACGCCATCCCACCACATAGTAAACCACATAGGACATTGTTGTTAATGATAATTAGGCATTTTTACCTATCCTTCATTTACATCACACCATAGTTCTTCCTATACATAACACGTTTGTTAAACTCTCAGGTAACAACCTTAATCTCATTAACACCACCTACAATATCCAATTTGGTATGCTTATATATAGGGCATATGTAGGGTCGAACTTACCGCCTGCCCAGCCAACATCCCACCACATACTAAATCACATATGACAGCGCTGTTAATGATAATTGAGCATTTTACCCCCATCAATAACTCACTTAGTTCTTCAGCTCTTTGTTCCTGTACAAAAGCTTGGGATCTCTATGGATTCCTTAGTTCATCATACAATCATGATCAACACATCATTTGTAGAAACAGTTCAATAAATGCTTAGTTAAATAAATAAATAAATAAACATTTAATAAAATCTAGGACATAATGAATGGGCCTTGGTCAACTCGAGTAGACTAGTCTAGCAATCAAGGTTCTTAGTAGTAAAGGAGATCTGTAAACCTCATCAAACATGTGACCAATAATCAATCAGTCTAGCTATGACTTCTTTTGATATATAGGCTTTTATAGTTCTTTAGACCGTCCATAGTTTCGTATAGTTCTTTAGTTCTTTGGCACATGTTATCTTTGAGCATTTCCCAGATGTTCCTCAAAACAGTTAGGGAATACTGTAAATATCATCAAACATGTGTCTCATATTCGATCAGTCTAGCTAGGACATCTTTCAAACCTGAGAATGGCACATGCTATCTTTGATATTTCTCAGTTAGACCCTTGAAATAGTTCTTTGTACTTAGTTCTTTTAAATAGATCGTTAGTTCTTTGACAACCCTCACCCTTGAAATAGTTCTTTGATTTGTCCGTTAATTCTTTGAGATAGACTTTTGAAAATAGTTCTTTGTTTTAGATCTTTAGTTCTTTGAAAATAGTTCTTTGAAAATAGTTCTTTGATTTGAAACGGTTATCTATTCATGATGAATAAACAACTTACTTTGACTTCCAGTATATTGTATACCTAAACATAATCTAGGATACAATTTCACATATAAAACATATGTTAAGTAAAAGCATTTAAGTAAATATAATCTTGCGAAAATAATTTACGCATGCTTCTCAGCCCCGCATTTGAAAACAAAAATGTTTAGAAAAGGGGCAATGAACTCACCTGTGTTGTTGTGCAATAGAAGTATCACAAAATGCGCGCTCTTTGTTTGTAGGTTATGTTTCTTCAGTTCCTGAGTTGTTTTAAGAGAATTCGAATGCGATAAGTACGTATAATAGTCGTCGTATCTCGGGTTCGGTCTCGGTGTGCAACTAAGTCTCCTATTATGCTAATGTGTTTCTAAGATTCCTTCTAACTAGTCTAACTTATTACCCGTTGGCAACCCGTATTCCCACAATTTGATCATTACAAGACTTTAATTTAAAATAGTTTTAAGTCACTTCATTTAAAATCTTTAATCAACACATCCATTTAATCCAATTCAAACTAAACATTTACTTAAAATTATTTAAATTATTTATCGAAGCTTACAATTTAATTTCTTTTGTTAAAAAAACAAAATTTGTTTAAGAAAATAACATGATGGGCTTGATTTAATCCATCTAGATTAACCTTGACCCATTACTAGTGCTTGATTATTCACTGATCCTTTGAGTAAATCTTCATATAATTCATCCTAGATTGTTCAATAACTATCTAATGTAATTATATGTTTCCTTGAAATTGTCTAAGTGTCAAGTATTAATCGGAAGATCAACACCTTGCTTTAGACTATGATCTTTGATTCCCCATGTATTCCCAAGTGTTTTGAACCCAATAGTATCACCACCCATGTTTAGTTCATGAGACAATTTATGAAAACCCTTGTAAATGAAAACCCGAATCTAGGGTTTTCTTTAATAACTCCTTGTAGTTTAGACTAAGACCTCACACCTTATTTCTTGATTTAATCTTATTATCATGTTGCAAATCCCATGGTTAGACTCTATTAGATATCTCCCATGTGACTCACAAAAATCGAATTCCATGCATGCACACACAAAGTATAATTCATGCTTGCATTTTGTAACCCAAACCCATGCGCACACACACCCACTATAAAGTGCATGCACACACACATACTTGGTTACTTTCCATGCAAACTCATCACCTTAATCCTTGATTAAACAACCCGAACCTAGTCAAGTGGATATGAGCTTGGACCGAGCCAGTGGGTTCGTGTATGGTTCAGGCCCATCGAATGATTGCATGGCCGAAAGGGGACGAATGGGTTGGGCCGACTGATGGGCCGAATAACTCTACCGATCGAATGAGTCAGGCCGAAGGAGAAATAAGTTTGGCCGAATGGAGTTGGTCGAATGGGGTCTAGCCGGTCGAATAGGGTTTAACCGAATGCATGTTGATCGAATGAAAGGAGGGCGAATGACCATTGGGCCGATGGAACCTGTTGGGCCGACCGAAGCAACAGTGGGCCGACCGAATAGGCACTTGCCCGATCGAATGGAGCTGTCGAATAGGGTCAGGCCGATTGAGGGGTGCATGGCCGACCGAATGGCTGCTTTAGCTTGACTTCTTCGGCCGAATGAAAGTGGTGCCGAGTGAAGGAGTCCCGGCCGACAGAATGAAGCTGCTTCGTCGAAGGAGAGAGGCCATGACTCTTTCTGCCGAATGTGGGTTGACTCATTCGACGAGCTGACCAGGGCTCATTCGGCTCTTCAACTCATTCACCCATGGCAGCTATAACCCGATCTAATGGCTAACCAATGATGTAAAACAGGTTCTCAACTTCTATTAGGTGTGTATTGTAGTGATTCCTACGGTTTTGAGGGTGCTTGGCCGGTTTCAAAAGAGGGGTTCGATCTAGGGTTTTCAAACCCTAAAAACGAACAAAGAATAGATCTTTACCTCGAATCAGCTGGATAAACGTTTAGATCCGTTGTACTTTCAGGTTCTACAAGTGATGGGGGTCGTTTAGACACCAAAATGGCTCGATTTCATGAAGAAATGGGTGAGAAATCTTAGAGAGAAGGTAGAGAGTTCTAGAGAGAGAGAGTGACGAAAATTTCTTGAATGAATTGGGTAGGTGATGGTGGTTGTGGCTGGTAGTTGTGGCATAAATGCCACAATAAATGATTCAAAAATACCCGGGTTCGTTCGGTTTCGCTCGGTTTCGCGTAGAAGTGTCGGTTTTTCGTCGTTTTCGTAACGAAACGGCTCGGTTTTAAAATAAGGTTAATAAAATTATTTTAGGTGGTTATTCCTAGTAAATTAACTAAATATCTACTTTTTATTTTTAGATTTCAGAAATAATTAACTGTTTAAAATCGAATCGTACAGTCGTCGCGCGTATTCGTTCGAATCGTCACCCGTACGAACACGACGATAACTTTACTTTTCAATATTGTTTTCTAATTATCGGATATCATTCACAACGTTAAACCTTCAGATATATTCGTACAGATCGTCACCTATACGAATAATCCGTTGGTTTAGCATTCACGTAACAACATCCGTGTGTTTTGTTATGTAGAGTCTCACATACGTTTATACATAATAAAATCCTAACACATAATCACATGATGGTTCTGTAACGTCAGATACTTATCTGACTGTTGAACCATAATTCTGAACTTTGTTTCTCTGAAATGATTCTGAAATTGTTCTTTGATAACATGAACTGATAATGATATATGATATGAACATGACATAAAATGAAACACGTATAGTTTGTACCTGATTACTGTTCATGGCACTGTTCAGATCACTGTTCCGGCGACGTTTCCGGCACTGATGTTACGGGTTAGTCAAAAATAAGAGTAAAACTATGTCCAAGTTACCTTATTAGATAGGGTAAGTCGGGTGTCGAACCACGAGTAGTATTGTGAAAAGTGTTTGTAATTATCCTACTTAACTAATTAACAAATGGAAAATCGATTGAAGGGTTTGTTTATTAAAATTGAAAAACAATTGCAATTAACTAAATGGTTTTTAAATAATTATGTAAAAGAGTGATTCCTCCAGGATTCAGATTCAAAGTGAGATTCGTAGATTAGTTACTAAGTTGGAACAATCACATAGACATGATTAGAATAATTAAGTGATTGTGATGAACAAAGACTAGTTACTTCGATTACAAAACCATGGAAGATTATCACATGAACATCAATTGTATATTATTAAACCCCAATCACAATCTAATATATCCTAATTGCTAGAAATCTCGGGAATTGAAAGACAGTGAATTAGGTTTTAGATAAAAATCCAATCTTTACAATCAAATAATTAAACGATAAGCAAAAAGCATCGAATGCTTAGATTGCAAGTTCCAAACACAATAGCAAACTAATCTAAGTTATCCACTTACAAGAATCCTCCACCCGGAGGAAACCACGAAAGATTTAGCCGCTCATGTCTTTGAATTGATCTTCAAATCTGATTAGATCTGCATTTGAGATGATTTTGCAATGTTTGGATGGAAGATAATGGCCAAAAAGCTTCGATTTTGACTTCCTTGGTCGTCCAAAATCGCCTAGACCCGACGGGGAGAGAAGAAGATCCTCAAAAACCCTAAAAATCACGTTTTTATAGGTGCAGACTTCGTCAGGACCGTAAGCTATGGTCTGGCAGTAAGTTACGGTTTGCAGGTTCTGTTAGAAAGTGCAATAAGCTATGGTCAGCCTATAGGCTATGGTCTAACCAGATTCCTTCTTAACTTGTTTTCTTCATATCTTTCTCATTTTAAATCAGTTTCATACCTCGTAAAAACCCAAATCTTCATATTTTGATCTTCTACCAATTAAGCTTAAGATTCTTCAATTTCCAATCATTTTATGCTTCCATAAAGCTCCCAATTCTTGCATTTAACCTACAAACACACAAGCTTGCATAGTTATCTAATTCTAACCAATCAAACACATGAATATGCATATAATTTGACATTAAACACCCATAATAATCATTCCAAACCCCATCCATGACATAAGTTAACTTAAACGAATTATACCACTTGGGCATTGATGATGGAAACAATACTGAAGGCTTATGGCCTCTAGAAAAAAATTGAAGTTAAAAAAAATTGAAGTTAAAGAAGTTGATGAAAAGAAAGTGCATACAACTAAGGCAATGATCTTCCAAACACTGCCTCGGAATGTATTAATGCAAGTTGCACGATATTCGACTGCAAAGAAAGTTTGGGGCTCTATCAAAGTCAAATATCTTGGAGCCGATCTAGTTCAGAAATCATGTTTACAAACTTTGAGAAGTGAACTAGAGGCTATGAAAATGAAACCAAACAAAACAGCAAGTGACTTTGCTGGAAAGTTAAGCAGCATAAAAAGTCTTGGTGGTACTTTAAAAGATAAAGTACTTGTAAAGAAATTGCTTAACTCAATTCCAATGAAGTTTTTTCCAATCGTAACATCTATCGAGCAATATCAAGAAATTGATAAAATGTCATTTGAAGAAGCTGTTGTAAGAATAACATCATTTGAAGAACGCCTCAAAAGCCAATATGAACCCGAGGCAAACTATTATAGCAAACTCCTAATGGAAAGCTCAGGCTGTCAAGGTCATGGTAAAGGACGAACTAAACACTTCAACAAAGGAGAAAATGCATATGGAAGAGGCATGGGTTGAGGAAATAAAGGCAAAAGCAAGTATCGATGTTATGATTATGGTGGTTTTGGTCATTTTGCAAGCAATTGCACCAAATGGAAGAACAAAGAGAGAGAAAAAAAGCCAAAAATATTCAATCTCATCTACTTGAAGAACCGATTCTATTGTAAAAAAAGAAGTCAAGAAAGTTGAAAACCCTCGCTAAACTATATTTAGTTTAAGAGGGAGTATTGAAATCATAAACTAAGTTAGGTTCAAAGTTGTCATATTAGAACATATATACTTAAGAGTCTATTATGCGCATATAAATAGTGTAGGGGTTTATATGCAATTATGCAATTGGGAATTAGGGTTATATAAACCCAAATCATTCGATGTCATTACAAACAATCCAACATAAAACATATAATTCAAATAACAGTCTAAGCAATTGTTTTTGAAATTAAACTAGGCCTGGACATATCATATGTCTTCTTCCAATATTTCTTAACTTGTCACACATGTAAAATATAGTTTGTCAACTATTCGCATAGTTGGTGAGTTCACAAATAAAGTTTGAATAATACGTCTAAAAAAATTCAAACAATAGCCTATCTAGGATATGTATCTTAAGCATAACATAATACAAGTTTTAGTAAATATAATGAATAAATGAATAACCATAGCTTATGTCCAAACAAGTATCCATACAACCTGTTAATTAAATTATTGTCATACTATAAATTAACATTTTTATTTCAACAAGTTTGTTAGGTGTATTTTTCACCTTTTCACACAATGACAAAAGCCAATGCGAAGATGGTATATAACACATCTTAGGCTACTAAATACTAGCTTGCTTGACAGGAAACACACATAGAATTAGCACATTGTATAAAGCATAGCATCGCTTGACTGGCAACACACATAGAATTAGCACATTGTATAAAGCATAGCATCTAACACATAAAACTAACTAGGTCTAAGGCTTGCATCATAGTTTGAATAATTGATATAATTGAATAAGTTTGAATAGAACATGTCTAACATCCCTAAAAACAAAGAATGTAATAAGGGAGTGTGAAGAAACTCACATTGATTTGATGAATAAGTGTAACCCTTTTTATAAACTGATAGTTTAACGTAATCCAAATCCGGACCCCATAGTTTTGATATGATGTTGCATATTTGAGGTGGTGTTCCCGTATGTATTAATATGTTATGATTATGACATGATTTCATATGCAAATTGTTCTTAATCGGTCTTTAATCTTGGTTTGTTACATTTGTATTCCATTTGATATTCACTATGGACCATGTTTATTAGTACTTGCTTCTGTTGTATTTGTATAATCTATTTGTATCCACCTCTTTATTTTTTTTTATAATGCATGCATACATACATACATACATACATACATACATACATACATACATACATACATACATACATACATACATACATATATGTTGTTGGATCAGACCATAAGTGTTTACAAACACATACTCACGTAATATAAACTCTCAATTATGAAACAAATAGATATATTAAAGTTGCAGCAAGAAAAGTAGATAAAACTCAATATTTTATTCATAGACTACTAAGGCTATATATAGCCTTTACAGAGAAAACGTGGGAACAACAAAAATGCCATAAAATACTCATTTTACCCCTAGTAAGCTGGTAGAAAATATGACCACCCCAACGTCCACTTTCCAACGTAATCTTCCCTCAAATCCGGTCAAACCTTTCTACCCACTTCTTTATTTAACCACTAAACAAAACACCTAAAATTCTTATAATAAAACCAATAATAAATCTAAATAATAAACTTAAGTCAAGATTAAACCCAACATTCACCCCCTTAATCTTGACCCATTAATTCATCAAAGCAATGTCGGCTCATCATCCTCTCGAGTCCAATTAACCACTTCTTCCTTTGGTTCTTGTTTGGGACACTCAACCGCATAGTGACCATACTCTTGGCAATTGTAACACTTAATATGCCTTTTGTCTCGATAGATACCTTGTTCCCTTCGGTCTTCATTGGAGTGGAACCGGCCACCTCGACCTCTACCATAACCACGACCCCTTCCTTGACCACGACCTCTTCCTTGACTAAATTGGTTTTGATCAAACTCTCCTCACTTTGATCTCTCTTGCCAATCCTCTTTTGTAAGCAACAACTTCCCTTGATCATTTTCCTCCTTATCAAGAACTTTGATTCTATCTTCATAAGCCTTCAATCTCCCAACGGCCTCCTCAAGTGACATATGTTCTATCTCCGAGTATTGCTCAATTGAAGCAACAATTTGCAAAAACTTCTTTGGAACCGAATTTAATAACTTTCTTACCACAACCTCATCTTCCAAGTTATACCCAAGACTCTTGATCTTTGTAGCAATCCCACTAAGTTTGCCCGAAAACTCATCAATCGTTTCACTCTCTTTCATCTTCAACATCTCTAACTCGGATCTAAGAGTTTGAATTCTTGCCTTTTGAACACGATCGGCTCCCAAATACCGCACACGAAGCGCTTCCCAAACATCTTTTGCATGTTTGTGCTTTGCAACTTGAAGCAACACATCTTCGGGTAAAGTTTGAAACACAAATGCCCGTGCTTGTAAATTTTTCTTAGCGTCAACCGCACCCCCGGTTACCGGATCAATTGCTTCCCACAAACCGTATGCTTGTAGGATCGACTCCACCATTATTGACCAACTCGTGTAGTTACTACTTGTTAATTTTGGGCATTGCAAAGGAATGTTGCCTTGATTGCTTGATTGCACAATTGTACCACCACCTTCTGCCATCCTAAAAGCTTCCTGTTAAACAAAAAAATAGCTTTTTTTTTAGATAAAAGCAGCCCACTCTTGAAGGCAAAAGCAACCTTTTTTTTTAATAAAAAAACACCACAATTTCAAACAAAACACTTTTCCTTGGGTCCACCACACAATCACTTCCTTTATGCAAAAAAACACTTTCAGATGTCTGATGGCTCCACTTTTCAAAGTTACTTTATGAATGTGAAGAAAGAGAAAACATGAAATGATTTAATAAGATCACACAGATCGACACATTGTTTAAATGACTTCAATCTCTTCTTCTTCTTTCTTCTTCTTTACTTGTGCAAACACTTCTTGCGTATTTCTTTTTTCTTTGCAAGTCTCGATCAGCACAGATCATTAGCCACACAATCTTCTTACTTCTGTTCAACAGAACTTCTTACCGGATCACACAGAATTTCTTCACGATCACACAGATTTGTCGTTCTTCTTCCTCCTCTCGCTTGATCCACGCAGAATCTTGTATGGCTCACAAAGAACCCGTCTACAATCACATAGATTGTCTTCTGTCTCGTCTCAGCAGCTCACATAGAACCGCTTCTGGCTCACTCAGAACCTCTTCCGCCGTGACCTCTCTTTCGGTTCACACAGAACCTGCTTCAACTCTTCTCTCTCAAAAACCGACTCTCAAAACCCGTGATACGAGCCCTAGGCTCTGATACCAAATGTTGGATCAGACCCTAAGTGTTTACAAACACACACTCACGTAATATAAACTCTCAATTATGAAACAAATAGATATATTAAAGTTGCAGCAAGAAAAGTAGATAAAACTCAATATTTTATTCATAGACTACTAAGGCTATATATAGCCTTTACAGAGAAAACGTGAGAACAACAAAAATGCCATAAAATACTCATTTTACCCCTAGTAAGCTGGTAGAAAATATGACCACCCCAACGTCCACTTTCCAACGTAATCTTCCCTCAAATCCGGTCAAACCTTTCTACCCACTTCTTTATTTAACCACTAAACAAAACACCTAAAATTCTTATAATAAAACCAATAATAAATCTAAATAATAAACTTAAGTCAAGATTAAACCCAACATATGCGAGGCCAACGATTTTCCTACTTAGTTAAATTCTTTGACCCAAAATGATACACACACCCTTGCACAATTTCTAAGAACACACAAAAACCCTTGACACTTATACATGCACACAGGTACGTTTACCCATGATTACCGATTCGATTCCATGCAACCTAAGCCGTAAACCATATGGTTCCGGCCCCTTTCTGCAACCCGAAACTTACCCGTAAATGCCAGTAGACCCGCGTATTACAGCCTGTATGTTGTGTTAAGGCCCGATCGAGATACCAACAACTTTCACCCATAACCTACCGGATTCAACGTCGTGTTTGACACCGTTTAAACCTTAAATCAAAGAATAGAACGTACCGTACACTGGTTCAATGTGTATCACGAACTCGATGTCAAAATCTCCGATCTAGTAGTTTTCTTTGTTCATTTCTCTTCTTGTTTCCTCTACCGTAGCCAATGGCGTACCCACTTGAAGCCGTGGGGGGGCGGCCGCCCACCTTGAAAAATTTTTTTAGTAGTATATATATGTTAAAATCCAGATCGCCCCCCGTAAAATTTTGTAATCGCCCCCATTAAGCTTTTGATTTTCAAGTATTAATTAATAAAACTAAGTTGAAAAATGTCCAACTAATAATTTAAACCCAATGTAGAATCAAGTTTAGTATTACTTATAATAAGTCAAACCACCACTAAACCGGTTAAAACCGATTAAACCGAATTCAATCGAATATACCAATTAAAAACGAATAAATCGATCCAAATAAACCGAATTCAACCTTATATATTATAAAGAAAACAAATTTAAATCTGAATTCGCTTTAATTGGTTAACCAAACAAATTGAATTCAAAAAAAATTGGACCTGATAACTATATCGAAACCGAAATTTGGATACAGTTAGGAACCAAACCGAAAACCAAATTCAGAATTCTGTTCATTTTTTTCTGTTACGAATACGGTTCATTTTCTGTATTAACAATTTTCAGTTTTCTTTAACACCCCTAGTTTAATATTCGAATACACTATGGTGCCTTTTTTTCGACTCATCCTGGGCACCTTCAATTCTCAGGGCCACCCCAAGCTAGCCCATTATAAAAAATGATACTATTAATTTAAATAGCATATTAACATCATACTTAATGTTAGATTTGCGTAATCGAAGCTTATGTGTTACTTAGGAACGTCTCCTTAAACGTTGTTTTGAATATATAAAAATATAAAATTGGGTAGTCAACAACTTTAAATGTATTTTATTTTCATTATGTCATTATATATAAAATTTAGTTTGATTGTCTTTTTTTTAACATGATCCGACCCGATCCACCCCAACCCAACTTGAACACCAATGAACCTACAAAAATTTTCACCCCCCATGAAAAAATTTCTGGGTCCGCTACTGACCGTAGCATGTATTGAAAAAGAATCAAGATTGCCACAAGAAGAATAAGGTGTAGGGTATTCGACAGTGTAAATGTAATTCAAGAATTGTTATTTTATGAAGTTGGAAAGTTGGTAAAAATGATTAACATTAATTGTTGTTCATTAAAGAATTGAAAACTTGTTGTTTCGAAATGACGATATGTCGTTTCACAAGATGATAATGATTTGTGTTGGTTTTGATATTTGAATTAATTTTGATATTTTGGCTTAGGCCCCCTTAACTTTAAAATTATATTTTTAAAATCCCTCTTACTGCTTCCCTATATTTTAGTACTAGGCTATATACCCGTGTATTACACGGGTTTTGTGAATAAAAATTATTTTATTTTATAATTCTTTATTATTATATTCTTTTTTATTAAATAATTATATCAAAAATAATAATATTAGTTATACCCTTTTCTATATCAAAAAACTTTAAATACAAAAAATTATAAAAAAATGTTTTTAATACACACACATATAACATTAAACATAGATTATATAATTAAGCATTAATTTTGTGTATTTATGTAAAAATGTATATTATTAATAACATTAAACGTGAGTTTTTATATTAAAAAACAACATTTTTTGAAATAACATGAAAATGTCATGTGGCATTTCTTGGAATCAATTATTAGTAAGAAAGATATACAAGCTTATACGAAACCACAGTTTATTAAGATTCAAGTAATGATCATCGCGTTGTAAATCATTGTCTTCATCAACTTTATATAATTTTTTTTAGTCATTGCGAGTTTGCTCAAAATGCAAATCATTATTGAACGCGATAGTTGCATGAGACATTATAACCCAAGTTTAGAAGATGAAATGAATGAAATCTGATATTACTTTGTGTTATAGTAAGTTACAAGTGTATGGGAATATAAGGTAATATTGTTGATTTATGTTTGCAAATTACACACTTGTTTCTTTCAAAACCTTATAGAGTCATGTTTGATAAAATGTTAGATTGGCTTAAGGATTATGAATTTCTCTCTTCTTTTAAAGAATGAGAGTAGACTTAGAATAACTTTCTTAAGTGGGCTTCTCACTTTCAACGAATAAATGCGAAGATCAGTTCTCAAACCATTAGGTAATTAATTGTCAAATGATTGCTTTCACATTGCGGATGAAGATTTCTGTGTTATTATTAAAAAAAAAACATGAACTTGTAACTCTCGTAGATTGATGCACATTTAATTAAAATTATTGAGTTCTTGATTTAAGATTTCAATATCTTCAATCATATAGATTATTTTGGAGGGGATGTTTCATGTAATAGTGTATATTTCCCGATACGTAATGTAAAATTTTTTAATAATTTTTATTTCGCCCCCTGAAAAAGTTTCGCCCTCCCTAGACTTTTCGTCAAGCTCCGCCACTACAACACACTTTATGTTACAAAAAATGATATTGTTTAAAGAAATGTGAATAAGTTACAATTATTATTTTCTCGTAATCAAATTTAAACTGAGGATAAAAAAAAATATTGCCAAAGAATGTGATTATAAATGCGATTAATTTTGGTTTGCACAAGGTGTTTAATGAAGTTTATGATGATTAAGAATAAAAGGAATGAGCCAATGAGGATTGTAAAGGATGATGAATCAATACCAAGAATTTCGCTGTGCTACTAAGTTTTTCCTTCAAGGTTTATTTATGATTTATTTTTGTTATTTGTCACAGGCTAAGAACACACTTTTTCTTTTTCCTACTTTAGTTGAATTGTTATGTTGTAGGTTTTTGAGTGGGTTTTCTCATGTATTATAGGTTGTTAAAAAGTCCATTTTTTTTAAAAAAATTTAAATTTTGTTTACCACCCAAATTCTCATAATTTCTAATTAGGTCATTCTACCATAATATATTTAATATTTATATATAGATATATGTAGAACGAACCCAGCCACCAACTCATCACATAATCAATACATGATAGCTTCCCCTAGTCAAATCATATGAAAACTTCAGTTTTTATTTACATAGAATTCATAATTGTTTTGATATCTTGAGTTAACATCATAACATAAGGTCGTGACAAATAGGTTTAAATCGTAATGAAAAGTTTACAGAGATTATGATAATTAGAGATCGAATATAATGATTATGTTAAATAGAGTTGAGATTTCAAATGGTAGACAAATAGTTTGAATCCTAGATTGCAAAGCTTAGTGAATTGTAGTAAAAAGTATAAGAATAACGTATTCATCTTTAAAGTTTGCACGCATGCCCACGCGCACACATACATATACACTATAAAACTAAATTAAATAGTTGGATTAAGGGGTATAGGGAAATAGAGAAAGTGACCATGAAAAGATTGTATATTAAACATACGCTTCATAATATAACCACATTTACAAACCAAGTTGAATGAAATTTTATGAACACAAGCCACCAAATCAAACAAATCCAGGAAATGAACATATCAGTAACAGAATAACTGGATCAAAACCCAATAAACTAAACAGGAAAATAGAATGATATGATAGATACGGATTACGCCCGTCAACGCGCATTTACAAGGAATGGGTGTTGGCAAACTCCACATTCTATGGTCTCAGATCCTGAGCTGGGAACTTGAACCTGCAAATTACACCATATTAACATATAAGCATGACATTAACTACATGTGGCATTTTTCATTGTATATAAGATTATCATCTTACTCCGTATATCCCATCATTATCAAAGCTAATTTAGGATCTGAGGAGGGTAAGATGTAAACAGTCTTACCTCTCTATATCCCATAGGAATAGAGAGGATGCTTCTAACGAGACCTCCTACTAGTGATGCCTGATTAACCGACCAACAAAACGCTTTTAACGTTATTATTAACAAATTAAGATAGGGGTATGTCATTCAAAGCATATAGTCAAAGCGTACTTAGATGCTTAAAAATTCTTAAATTATTTTATCGAAAAAATAGTTGTAATTGTAATAATATAGTTTTTTGGCGCATTTTCATTTTGAAAAACATTAAAAAAATGGTTACCATATCAACTTAAGCAAACCCGACTACTTTTGACTTGAACTAAAATATTACCCATCTTGACTCATTTTATCTAAACCGCCCGAGGTGTGCATATCGCACCTGTTACGCTAACTAGAAGTTTAAAAGCACTCAAGAATACGATTTCAAACCTGCAAATGGACAGTACAGGTTGGACAGGCAACTTCTTTCATCCGCCTGTTAGACCCTTCAGACTTGAAACCTGTTGGCTCAAATGTTAACATTAAACCTAAATTCTTTTTCATTTTCAGTAATTCATTTATGTTAATGTTGATATTTTTTCACTAAATATACGAAAATTCAGATATTTGAAATTTCGGATTCGGATGCATATTTTTAAAATGTTAATAAAAGTTTTTTTCTGAATTTTTTTTGAATATTTCGGATAATTTTCGGAAAATTTTCTGATATTCTGGATAATTTGCGGATATCCGAAATATTTTTTTTTCTGAGTTTGGATATCCAAAATTTCGAAAACGGATTCAGATATTGAAATTTACTATCCGAAATTTTAGGATATTCGAAAATGAGCATCCCGGTGGGTTAAAGTTGGAAGTATTCTCAGGAAAAGTGAATATCAAGCAAACTTAAAGGCATAAGGGACCAACGAAAATTCCTATTTATATATGAGGTGGGTTTTGCAAGGATAAAGTTCAAAGTGAAAATAACACCAACTTACAACAGAACAAACTAAACTTTATGATTTAAATAAATCCCCCTAATAGTTCTAGGGCTATTTGCACAGAAAAAAACTGGCAAAATAAAAGGTATTATTGATGATTCCTAAAGATGCTACTTGAACAATAGAAAATGCAGTGGTAGATCATTAATCATAGTCATACCTGATGATGATTTGTGATTTCTTTCCAACTCCTGTATTATATTTAGAAAAACATTAGATATACTTAACAAAACTGCTAGTGAAACATTAAAATAATGATACTAAATAAATTGTCATTAATCAACTCAAAAAGAGCTGACAAATAAACATGATACAGAGCATAACAGTTATGCTTTAATTGACCTGAAGTTTCTTTGCAAGATCTTCATGACTCTGCAATCCTGAAGATCTGCTTGCAGCGGCTTCCTTAGCACTGTTCAACCGATGAGTAACCTCCAACTGGAAAGAAAAAAATTTAAAATTTAAATTTACATGATGCTTTCACGAAATAGTATAACTAGAAAAATTTAAAGTATGTTGTTGAGTTTGCAAATAATACTTTTAATAGTAAAAGATACCACCCAGTATATATAAATTATAATGCAAAAATCTCATTGAAGGACAATCTACAAACTTTTAATCATGTTTCGCCAACAAACACATTTGAGCTTGTTTAGACATTTGCCTAATATATAAAGTAAAAAATTAAACTAGAAAGATATACTGGAACACAGTGTGGCAGATATAAATGGATATGTTGAACAAATACGTTACACAATGATGTTACAGAAGCCTACCATGCAGCGATCACACACACGAACTTGTGGAGCATTCTCCTCAGATGTAAGAGCAATTCTTCCCCGAGTGCACTTGTCACAAAAAACATCTCCACAGTTCCGACAGTGATGCTACATGATCAAGAAATAGCATATAAACATGGATGGTAATAGAATCACAATATAATTGCTAAATTAGAAACAAAAAGAATATATAAATGATCTTTTAGAAATTTGAAGCATAGATTCCACTAACCTTCCTATTAAAAGCACTAAAGTCTGATCCACAACCGGTACACTTTGTAACAGCTTCATCAGGTACCTACAAAAAATAAAAATAATAAAGACAAGGGAACTGAAAATTACTAGCTTTGTGCTTGGACAAACATAAAGCAACTTGCATATACATTGCGATCAACTTCTGGGCTCAAATAGCATCTTTTGGGCTGTGAATATTCTGGTAACAGATTTCTCATGAATACCAAAAAATTAATAAAAGAAATGGCATATTGGTTAAACATTAATTGTAAAAAAGCTTCAAGTATGGATTTTTCAAACCTCTGCCACATCATCAACTAGAATATAAAAAAAAACCAATGCACTTTGACACTTTGTCCAAAAACATTTATTATGCTTTTTAAAAAAAAAATATACGAATAATCCAAAAATAATTATCATTTAAAACAAAATGTGAAATAGAAACACACAAAGTTAATACAAGTTTATAAAGGCTTACCCAATGATCTTTTTCCTCATTCGCAGGCTTGATCATGTTCATCCAGTCACCCAAGCCTTTTTTCTTCTCAGTTGACTGCTCAGTAAGTTTAACAGCTTCAACAGGCCTGCTCCTTCCACCCATCTCCTTAACCTGCCATTTTCAAAATACAATATAATTAACATTTCTCACATATTTAGAGCTGGTGAAGTCCATCTTTCTCTCAACAATGCCTTAGTCATTTGATCCAATATTGTTCCATTCGATGAAAACAGATGTTATAAAAACAAATAACTCTTAAAGTATTAGAACAGAAAGATCCATTTAATACTGAACAATTGGTAGACTACGAGTGCAATAAAATTTTCAATTTATAATTTATAACCTGAATGGTTGCAGCTGTTACTGTGTCCAACAATGTGTTTGTAGTATAACTGTTAGATTGCAGCCTTATGCGTCTTGGTTCAATGTCTACAGAACTCTTGGACCAAAATGCCAAGGTAGATGAATCATACACCTACACATTACATGAAAAAAGTTCAATAATAAAAGGTAGCAAAATTAGAAAAATAACAATAAGGAAAAAAATTTATAAGAAAAAGCATACCTCACATCTCGTTATTGTGTCAAGAGAATATATTCTCAAAGTTCGACTGGTAGAGGGATCAAGCATTCTGATTCCATCCAATCCAACCTGAGGAAAAAACAAGGCATTTAGATTCACTACAGAATAACCGAGGCAATAACATAAAAAATGTGCTCGCATACAAGACTTTTGCAAAATAAAATTCAATGCTATTAAAAAATACAGGAAACCAATTAACGAATATGTTACTGCAGGTTATGAGAAGGAATGTGCATGCTTTGTTGAACTACAAAGTACAAAATCAATATCTTATATGCCAAAATACGAAATATGTGTGAACAATCTTATTTCAAACTCAGCGAAAGCAAGCTCAATGAAACAGGTGTAAATGTGAAATCAAGTCATCTAAAGTGGGATTCAACACAAGAATAATGTTTGGAAGTCAAAAATTAGTGGTGTATCTGAAAGACTGAAATTAGCTTCTATTGCACTTCAAGAGAATGGCTTTACAGTTGACAAAAGCCTTGGTTTAAAACATGTTAACATTAAATATATGAAATTATAAAAAAAAAAAAAAAACAACAACAATGTCAGCAAGAACCCTAAAAAACAAAAACAAGTGTAACAATCTAAATCACATTTATTAACATTAAAATATAGAGATCACATCACCTTATGTGTTTTAATGCTCATTGTAGCATAAAATACAGGTAGAGAAGACTCTTTCACCAAATCAGACTAGATGCATCACTGTGATGATGATAGAGATTAGAATTATATTAATATGTTAGTAATAGTAGTTTATAGATAAGGGTAGTTTAGTAATAGTCATTTCTAGTTATGGGATTAGTATGTTATAAATAGAGGGAAGGGTTATGAGTAGAGGGTGTGAAGAATATTATTGAGACTGAAAATTGGCTCCTTGTGGAGAAGGGTTTACCCTGGGTCATCTCTGATGATGTAATCGATTGTTCATTGTCATTTGGATGTAATTTGGATTTCAGTAATATCATCATATCTATATTCCTCCTATCATTTTCAATTGTAATTCCTATTTCTATTGTGTGTTTGATTTGGATCTTCATCAATGGTCCGACCTGCCATCAACCTGCCGTTCTAACATCAGCTTCAATTCGAATTCTACAAATTGTCGCCGTAGATTCCCGATTCATCATTGTCGGATCTAATAGTCGTCGTCGCCCCAATTTCCGGCTGATTTCACTGTTGGTGGATTTTCCAGCAACGCTCCTCACGTTATCGCTTATTTCAGATTTCGTTTATAATCAATTAGCCGCCGATTTCTGGATCTTCCAATTTCGATTTCAAAATCGTCGCTCATCTTCTGCCGGATACCTGCCAATTTTATATTAATTTCATCCTTGCTGGACTTAATCGCAGGCGTCGTCCATCACTGTCGGTCGATTTCATCTCAATTTACTCGTTGTTCGATCTACTCATTGGCGTCGCTCACCAATTTGTGCCGATTTCAGATGTTGTCGCCTGATTTTCCATCTTCGTAGTCCAATTAATCGTTGATTGCAGGTTTCGACAATTTCAATATCATCTACGTGTTTCTGATTTGATTCAATTTGAATCCTATCAATTCACGTTCATCTTTTGCCGTTTCTCTGCAACCTTCCAATTTCAATTTAGATTTCATCTGTCAATTTCGTCGCCGTCATCGTTTCCCAATTTCAGAAATCATCAATTGATTTTCCACGGAAGTCAGATCCAGCAATTTCAGAAATCGTCAAGTGTTCGTTCGTTCGTCATCCAACTGTCGCTCGCGTAATGGATACTCGCAATCAGAACTTTCGATTGGACATGCACGCACAACAGATTAAGCAATTGCAAGCTGATGTGGCTGAGATCAAGCAATTGGTGATGGCCGATCATTCCGAATCCTCTGAATTTCGTAAGATGATGACTGATTGGATGAAACAATTCGAGAAACGACCTGAGGATTCTTCAGGCTCAGGTAGTGGTCCCAAAATCACTGATCTTTTCGGTTCTCCTATTCATCCACCTTCCCCAGTGGATTCTTCATCACCACCATTTCCTTGGAAAGTTCAGAGGGTCAAACTTCCGGACTTTTCCGGATTCGATCCTCAGGGGTGGATTAGAAAAGCGAATTTACATTTTGATATTAATGGCACTCCCGATGAAATGAGATTGAAATTGGCACAACCCAGTATGCAAGGAGTGGCCCAACATTGGGTTACAATCATTACTCAGGTGTATGAATCTCTTTCCTGGATTGAATTTCAATCGGAAATGATGCAACGATTTATTAGTTTAGAGATTCACCATCCTTATGAGGAATTGGCTACATCCACCAATCGGATTTGATTCACGATGATATTGATGATTTCGTTGCCAACAAGGATGTAGAGGGTACTGGGCCTGCATACAAGATTGGGCTAAGTTTTCGGGGTGGTCAACAATTAGGACCGACACATAAAGACCCCGAGGGAAAGCTCCGGTTTATGTTGTTGGGGGATGATGAATCCGATAATGGGGATGATGAACTTTTGTTGTGGAAAGCTGATAATTCTCTTGACCAAGCTGATTCAATGATGAAATTCAACCACGAAGAGCATTCGGTTACTATGCAAAGCCTTTCAAAAACTCATTCACCCAAGATTGCTCTTACCCTATGGTTACTCGGTGAGGAAGCAGATTATCAGTTGGTTGATGTGAAACAGTACCAGATTTTTTCAAATTCAGTGGTCTTGACATTGGCACAACAATCTTTCCTTTCACATTTACATTTCTCTACCTTTGAGTTGGGACACGTTTTGCATCGTGATCGAGGAGTTCAACAAATTCTGCAATTGGGATGGAAAAGGCATAGGAAAAAAGGGAAGTGTTTGCGTTGGGGTAATCGTTATGGGCAGCTCATAAATTCATTAAAGTGAGACCGGATGAGTGATTAACTCCCAAGTCTTGTGGACAAGACTTTTAAATAAGGGGGGAGTAATGATAGAGATTAGAATTATATTAATATGTTAGTAATAGTAGTTTATAGATAAGGGTAGTTTAGTAATAGTCATTTCTAGTTAGGGGATTAGTATGTTATAAATAGAGGGAAGGGTTATGAGTAGAGGGTGTGAAGAATATTATTGAGACTGAAAATTGGCTCCTTGTGGAGAAGGGTTTACCCTGGGTCATCTCTGATGATGTAATCGATTGTTCATTGTCATTTGGATGTAATTTGGATTTCAGTAATATCATCATATCTATATTCCTCCTATCATTTTCAATTGTAATTCCTATTTCTATTGTGTGTTTGATTTGGATCTTCATCAGATGACTACATCAACTGCACATATGACTGAGTTTCCTTACACATGCACTAGGAACTACATTGACCATGGATTATCTACGATGGCAGAAAAACTCTTGAACTATACAAAATTTGTATAATCTCTAATACAAGGCTTTACAAGGTCCTGATTTAGTTGCTCGATTTAGCTGGTCCTGATGTTGGGTATGGAGGCAATGATGAGTGCAGTTGGCCCTAGAAAAAAATGTCAACAGGGCAGCCGGCCCTAATGTGCCAGTAAGAAAATAATTTTGGCAGATTATCAGTTTGATTTGATAGTTACATTATTAACCAAATTACATTGATTAACCTAATTATCTAATCTATAAATATAGGACTTATGTAATGGTAAACTTCATCACCATCAAAGAAATAAATCGACTTGCTAGTATGGCTATTTCAGACAATATCATCATTAGACCATCACCCAATGAAGATCAGATCAAGGGGCAGATTTGAACAGGAGCATATACGCAGCAATCTTAGCTCTGAGCATATCAGCAGCAGGTTGCTATAGAAAACCCAACAGATTCTGAGCAGGTTGTTCATTAACAGGTCTGGGCAGATTAGCACGGTCTCCAGCAGAAGAACAGAAGCAGCACGTCAATGCTTGCTGCTGCCACAGGAAAGCCAAAGAGATTATAACATGGTCGGGTTTGACCAGTATAGTCAACTGTGTCAGTTTGACCAAAAAAGTCAACAGAAAAGCAAAAGCATCTAAAAGCAGTGATACCCGATCCTGACATTTGATGCCTTTTGCACACCTCTGGTGTCAAACTAATGGTAGTAGTGTGTAATGGACTAATGGTACAGTACTACACACCTTACTTTTTCATCATACTCCTAAACCCACATTAACAAGTTGATAGCTGTGATCCTATGGATCTAAATAATATAGCCGTTGGGATTAAAATGGATCTTCCACCGCAAGATGGGTCAACTGGATGGGTTCAAGGTTTAAAAGAACGGAATCGCGCCTCGAGGCGTTTTCCTTCTGCCTCACGAGGCGTACGCCTCAAGGCGATACGAGGCGTAAGTCCGAGGCGGGAGTAAATAAATAAATAATTTTATAATATATATGTCAAAAAAAATACTAAACATCAATTAAATAACTTTTATAACTAATTTCAGCATCAAATTCAATAAACATAAAAATAAAGTCTATAAAACACGAAAATACTTTGCACAATTGAAAAGCCAATGCTTATGTTTTTATTTAGAAATAATTTGAATAAGATAGTATTAAAAATTGAAAATTGATGATAAAAATATCAAATAAAAAGTACACTCTGTGTATAAGATATTAAAATTAATATACATAAATATAACAAGTAAAAAGAATATTTCATAGTTTACGTATTACACAGCCCTTTATTCCAAAGAAACAAAATTAGGGTTTTCTTTTTCATGCGTCTTCTCCTTCACGCACAGCAACTTCTCCTTCACACAACCCTTCACCTTCATCGTATCTACTCCACAATCGCAGGTACTCATAAATCGACGCTCAATTTTTCAGTTTGCCCGCTCAATTTCTTAACTCGGCACAATTGGCCGCAATCCACGATCGGCGCAACATGCGTCTAACACCGCATCATTTCGCGATCATTTCGTCTATAGAGGTGATTCCGTCGACCATTTCGTCTGAAATCAGTGTCTCTTCGTCTGTAGAGGTGATTCCGTCAACCATTTCGCGATTTTACACAATTAGGTACGTGATTCGTTAACTACCGCCTCTAATTACCTCACCGCCTCAAGCCCATCTATACTGCCTCAGCCCAGTGAGGCGTACGTTTCTTAAAAGGTTGTGAGGCGCCGCCTCAAAAACGAATTTCTCCCGTTTCGCCTTGAGGCGCGCCTCAAGGCGCCGCCTCAAACCGTTTTTTTAAACCATGGATGGGTTAATTTAATTCAAGTCGAAGCCACGTAGTTGCATGCATGGATGCGGACACCTCCTGCCATTAGTTATTTCTTTAATTTAATTTTGTTATTTTAATTACCAGTTGTTGCTATCTTTCGTCAGTTATTTATTTCAAAGTAGTGGTAAAAGTGTCACCATGATCTACCCACGTTCTAGATCATGGGTTGAGTCTTTGTTTTATGTAATTTGCGATGATCAATGAAATGGCATTGTCTAGAGAATTAACACCACTGCTATCTTAATTTTAGCCAATTTAAGAGGTGACTGTGGAATCTAGTGATCGACTGTAGTGAGTATCCTGTATCGGTTATCATTAGACGGCTAATTATCCAATTTGGAGCTATCCGTTAGATCCGATTGTTGTTAATTTCAATTTTTTTGGTTTGGTCATTCAAATTTTAAGTCTCTGGATATCACAAGTAATAACTACATCTTAAAATATAAAAAATGTTACTGAAAAAAAAAAGACCAGATGGAACACAACAGCAATTACAAAAGAAAAAAAACAAAGAAAGAAAAAATAAATGAAACTACAGCAATCATGGCTGTTTAATCACCACAGCAGCAGGTCTTTGATGAGATATGATACCACGGTATTGCGATAATGGAATAGAAACGAGTATTATACAGACAAATAAGTAAAATTAGGTTATAGATTATACTGAGCAAAAGATTACAGAAGAAGAAGATGATTCCAGCCTTCCAGGGTTACACCCTTCTCACAGCTTCTAGCAGGAGCCAATTACAATTCTAAACAATTCTCTTCACAGTTCACACACATCTCATAAGACTAACCTCTATTTATAACCCACTACTAAACAACTAAAGATCAATATTACCAAACTACCCTTACTAGACCCTACCATAACTACTAAGTATTACCAATATATTAATATAACTATAATCTCTATCGGTCTTTGTGATGGTTAATATAGAAGCACAATGATAAACTGTAGGATAAACACAACTGCAAGTAGTACCAAGGTTTTTTCTTCAATTTATAAAGTAGTTCACTAGAAGACAAGAACTTATAAGATTATAAAACAAGCTTTGTAATAAAGATTTATAAAAGAATCCACAACAACTTGATATGAGTTTCTACTAACCATTTATTTCACATGATAGTGGAAATGGTAAATCACAAGAAGTCTTGTGACCAATTTTATATAAAACACATTTAGACTCTACTCAAACTTTTAGGTCTTAACAAATAGTTGACGAAGGGCAGAGCTGAAGTTGTACATCACAATCGAAAACCTCGGTGACTACACCCTAATAGTCGACGAGTCGAGACGACCCCGGTGCCCCAATTGGATGACAAACAACGACTTGACGCCCCAAATCCCAATTGGACGGCGATTGGATAATTGGACGGAATTTGTTTGCTATATTTCACAATTGGATCGGAGGTGTAGTCTGAGTTGAAGTTGGCAACCCAGGTTAAATTTGTTCGGTGAATTTGGTCTACACTTATGCTTAGTAGTGAGAACTTGTAGCATATTTTAGCTATTTTGGTTGTGTAAACCTATGAAAGTTTATTTTGTTACTCTTTTGTATGACAAAATATTTATTGAAATTTTATATTATTTTATTGCTATACCACCATTCGCTACGTAGCATATAGGTAGCTTATCGCTATTTACCACTATTCACTATCGATAATTATGCTTCAGCCCATATAATTTTATTGGACCCGTCTTTTTTCTTGAGTAGACTTTTAGTGGTTTATCAGTCTAATAGGTATTTACTTGTTGATTAAGATTCTTCTTTTCCAAGTTTAGTAATCATAAATAGGGACTTTGTAATCAAGTTTTCGTCATCACAAATAATACAAGTACAAGTTTAGGTTCAATATTTGTGTCATTTTTTACATTAATGAGCAGTAAACTGAGAACAGTATCCAAGTTTAGTTGAATGTTGAAATAAGGAGCAGATTTTTAACATGTCTGATTCAAGGAGTTTTACACACAACATAAATTCCAAATAGAAACATGTTGCCAGATTTCCAAAGGTTAATATGACAACATGAGAATATGAGATGATAAATGAGTCCTAATACCTATTTAACTACATGTTTACAACTATACACAAACACAAGCAAGAAAAGAGAACACCGCATATATTCAAGAATACACGTTGGGTTCGCAGGACTTAATTGGGCTAGGAAATACCACAAGGAACAAAGGGACGGAGCGGGAGCAGCAGTCCCTATTAGCTATAATAACGGGTCAAATGGGTGAATTTTGAGTTTTGACTAGTTGTAGTAAACACTTGTGTTAAACCTATTAGCTATGATAATAGGAAACGATAGTGGATGCTAGGCAAGGTAAGTCACCAAACCGCTTGTTGTAACGTTGTTATGTTTGATAAATGCTTGTGCTCATAATTGTGTATGATCATGTGTTGAAATGTATGTAGAATATACATAGGAGGTTGATGTTTGGTAAATTGGTGCTTGATATGCAATAAATCATTGTGTAACATATCATTGTGTAATGATATGTAGTAGGCGATGTATTTGTTTATCTATGTTTGAATTGTAGTTAATTCACATATGATAAGAAAATCATAGAAAGACTCACAAATGGTGTGAACTTTCAATTTATGATAAAGGTTGATTTTTGGTTAAATGATTTAGAAGTAGTGTGAACATTGTATAAGTTGATTCACAAGTGGTGTGAACATTTAAATTGGATGGACTAAAATTGAGTAATCACATGATGTGTGGTTGCCTAACTTGATGGTTTTTGGTGAGAAAGGATTCTTAAAGTGATTTAGATGATTAAGGTTTGTAATGGTGTTGTAATGAGGATTCACAAGTGGTGCGAACCTTCTTAATGTTTGATATGCTATTAGATAATATACAAGTATATGTAATGTCTAAGGAGCACAGATGTAGTTGTTATCATAAGTAGAGAAGTTTGGGTGAAAACAACCCGTTAGTAAAATTTTTATTATTTATCTGTCATAAAGTCATCAAAAGTGTTTGAGACTTGTTTGTTATGTCCATTAGGTGTTATGGAATGCATTTAGGGATAATGAAACGGTAAGAATCGACAAGAAAAAATTTTAGAAGCCAAAAATGTGAAAATTGGTATTGTTGATCTGCATGCGGAGTATGATATGCCAGAAGAGCTCTATGATACGCCATTCCATACGTCGGGGGCTAGCGTATCATACGTTGGGTTGGAGTATGATAGCCGGTCAAAGTCAAACCTCAGGTTTTTGACTTTTTGGATTGGGATTGAATTGAGTGAACTTACTTAGTTCTAAAGAACTAAACAGTGACTTGAATGTGGTGTTTTTCATATGAAAAGAAAAGGTAAAGGCGGATGTGATCGGATATCTTGAGACGCTCATGATAGAAACATGGTTTAAAACAACGGTCTGAGACGGCGCCTCAAGGCGAAACGGAGGAAAAACGTTTTTGAGGCGGCGCCTCACAAGATCTGAAGAAACTCACGCCTCACTGGGCCGAGGCGGTTTGAGGCGGGCTGAGGCGAGCTGAGGCGGTTTATATGGGCTGATGCTTTATACTTCTATATTTTCCAAGTCTTTTTGTGTTTTATAGACTTTTGTCCTTGGATACAGGAATGCTAAAAAAGTTCTAAGTAAATCATCAGCAACACGTGCATGCTCAATTGCCTTCGAGTACCAACATGATAAGCCATAAAGATGCATAACAGCCATGAAAGACAAACAACCACGAAAACTACCCAGCTAAAATGCATTATAAACAATTCAACCTACCATACCTGACAAAGAACATCCATGGTGCTCTGACCACCACTTTCAGCCAATAACTTAACCCTGAACTTCTGCACCCCACCCTTGACATCTTCCCGTGTTTCTGCCTTTGGTACAGCCTTCACAATCTTGGGGGACGACACTGATGTTGAATCCTTACCAGGTAAACCAATTGGCCGCCCAAAATCATCAAAAAGCACCTGCTCCTTCCAAGTAGAAGACTTTGGAGCAGTACCCCTAGACCCATAGGGCTCAACCTTACCCCCTTGATAAGCATAAACACCATCACCTCCATAGCTATCGCTTGATTCAAACCTAGACATCCCCAAATCCGGTCGCTTCCCATAATAATCCACACCCCCACCCCCACCCCCTCCCCCTCCCCCTAGATCCGATACACTCCGACCATAACTGCCACCATAGCCAGTCTCGTAAGGACTCTCATATACATGACTCGGATTATTATTAGTATTGTTATACGGAGACGATGAATACTGGAAGCTGGATGTGTGATTCAACGGGATCGGATTCTGAGTAATCGAATCGTAAGGTGGATTGTACGGTGGTTGAGGTTGATAGGGAGTATGTGATGCTTCGAATTGGGGACTAGGGTTTGAAGGGGCATACGACGGAGCAGTGGGAGGGAGATGATCCGGGTTGTGGTGAGGGTACGGAGGGTAGTAATCGGATGACGGAGGATGGTAGGTGGTGGCGGCGAAGGGTGGTGCGGTGGCGTAACTAAATGGTGGGTGTTGGAGATCGGCAGTGGTGGGGGTGGGATTAGGGTTAGGGTTTTGAGGGAAATTGTGATAGTATGGAGTGGTGGATGTGTAATCTCCTTGTTGCATGGTGGTCGCCGGTGGTGGTGGTGGCGGCGGTGGCTGGATTGATCGGTGAATTGTGAGAAGGTGCGAGTTTTCCGTAAACGATGGGAAATTTAGAAGAAAACATAGAAGATGGGTTTAACACCGTTGTAGGCTAACCCATTTGGTAGAGGCTTTGCCTCTTAAAATAGAAGGTTATGAGTTCTAACCCATGTAATGGTGTAATTACTGTGGAGTAGTTTCGGAGGAGATAATTTTTGTCGTTCAAAAAAAAAGAAGATGGGTTTAATAAGAATTAAATAAATATTATTCATGGTATTTATATTTTTATGTATACATTTTTGATTTTAGAAAGGTAATTGTTAATACTAATTATTTATTCATATTTTGATACAATTTATATTTAGTATAACTGGTAAATTTCTATTGATTATGTAATTATTTGGTTAAGGCTTCTATTTTTTTTTTTAATACTTTCTTTTCCTTGTTTCGTTTTCCCCTTATGTTTACACATCTATCCATTTGCACATGTGGTGAAATGGTAGATCCAACTTTTATAAACTTTTCGACTTCATTCATCTATTGTTGCCTCCTTCTTATATGCTCTATAACTTCATATTTCTCTTCTTCATTTGGGGTTGGGATTATCGTTTTCACATAGTTACTATTGTGTTCAAAGAGCAGAGGATCTCTACGATTTGATTAGCATCACGTAAGTTAAGTTTTCTTGATATGAAACCCTAATCTCGGATTCAATACATTGTTGGTAATCTTCTCCTCTCCAAGTGATTTTTGCCTCTTTTTTTTTCCTGATGTAATCAACTTTCCAATTTGCAAAATATGACAAACCCTAATGAGGTAAACACATTCTTCTTTTACACTCTTTGAAGCTTCTTCTTCCTTGCGATTGGGCATCCAGTGTCACACCCCGACATTGGCGGAATCACGGGAATGTGGCAGTTCGTACGTCAGAGCACAGTAGATTTAATAAAACATTTATTAATATTTTATTATAGGTACTACGACGTACGTCCGTCAAAGTTTGTCTAAATAAACTGATTATAGAGGGTTCTAGTTTTTAACAATTCACAACCCAACAACCAAAACGACCCAAACTATACAAAGAGTCTCAAAGTCTCATGACAAACAAAGTACGGGCAGAAATACAACCCGATAAATAAACATTATTCATAAACCATGCAAGAACAACTTCAACACTTGTCTCAGTACGAAGCATGACCACTAAGGGGCATTACCTAAAAAACACACTTAAAAGTCAACTCGAAAGTTGGTGAGTTCACAGGTTTTGACTCAATAAAATATGTAAAAATGTGTGCGCACGTTGTTATGCCAAGTATATCATATAACAATTGAAATGAATGTAAATAACATGAGCTCACAATCAAACCTCTGACTTGTCTGCCCAGAGACAAATGCGCACGGCAATTGTCAAATAATCCATAATGGATATCATAAAACAAAAATCGTGAGGAGTATATTCACCTACTTGCCTACAACAAAGCGTTGGTAGGCGCGACCAAACTATAGGTGAGGGTTGTCAGCCCCGAATAGATCTATCCAATATCTATCTATCGGCTCGTCTCGCGAGTTAAGTGATTGTGATAAAAATGGGACTTATGATAAGGTGTTGTAAAAAAAATGTAACGACCGGTTTTTAACAAATCGAACATGTTTGAAATAATCATTATTAGAGTGATTGCGCTTGTTACAAATTGAAAATATACGAGAAATGATGAACGTGGGAGAAAACCGTGCGTGAAACGGAGTTACGGATTGTCCGGAATCGCGAAATGAAGAAAATTATAAAGATATTATGTTTTGGAACTCTTCGCGGTACGCGAAGGCTTCATGAGCCCCTCTTCGCAGTACGCGAAGATCCCAAAATATCTAAGGATCCCAAATTGCTTCGCGGTACGCGAAGAGCCCTTGAACCCTCCTTCGCGGTACGCGACGGGTACGTCGGTTTGGCAGAATGCTTATCTTCATTAGAATTCGCCAGAAAACATAGAATTCGACCATTTTCGAACTTCAGCTCCATCATAAGCCACTAAATCGAAATTTTGCCATTAAAACTCAGTTCCGAAGCTACCAGAACGTCTGGATCGAGCCGTGGATCATTTCTACAAGTTCTGATCATCGTATTTCAAACAGAAATCTGTTCGAAGGGTAACGATTCGTTTTATCCCATTGATTTTGATAACATGTGGATTAAATTGAGTTTTGAGTATTATATAATGATTTGGGGTGATTAGAAACGAAGGACTAGATGTTTTAATGGTGAAATCTTGATTTTGATCCGTTATAATGTCCGATTGTCATGAAACTCATATTATGGGGTATTATAACCAATGGGAATGAGAAATCAAATTCAGATGTGGATTAAATGTTGAAATATGAAAGTTGATGATTTTAGCATAAACTGTTAATTATAAATGATAACTTGACTTCTAAATGACACACACTAATAAATGAGATTCAAATGAGTTTGAATCAGTATGTATGCGTGTTGAGTGTATTGAACTAGTTGTATACGTGTGATGTACAACTAGGTGTTGGTAAAGGAAGTCAAGCAACGGATTTCAAAATATGAAGTTTTGATAATTTAAATATGATTAAGAACATGTGTAGATTAATTTCTACACATGGGTTGTTGATAAAAGTCTCAATGAGGTTTTGATTGAATACGAAGAGTGAAACAAGTCAAATGAATTAGACTATGTAAATAACACAAGTTGTGTGTTCATATTGTTAAATCTTGTTATATGTGAATATATAATAGGAAGGGGAGGTGAATCTAGTTCTAGAATGCCTGGAAAGGAATTGGAGATTGTTGATAACTCTCCAAATCGAGATAAGTTACCTATTTGATTGAACTTGTAGTTGAAGGACTATGTGAGTCCACACTACAAGTAATTGTGCATTTAACACATATACATGGTTAGTTGAGTTGTTGAAATTAATATAAATGATTGTAGTTACTGCGGTTGAAAGATTCACAAGGTGTGTGAACATAGATACCGGTAATTGCAATGTAATTGATTCACAAGGTGTGTGAACTAATGGTGGATTAGAAATGTGCATGCTTTGATTCACAAGGTGTGTGAACATAAGACTTGCAATTCTAATGTAATTGCTTCACAAGGTGTGTGACAAATGGTGGATTGGTAATGTGCATGCTTTGATTCACAAGGTGTGTGAACATATGACTTGCAATTCCAATGTAATTGATTCACAAGGTGTGTGAGCAAATGGTGGATTGGTAATGTGCATGCTTTGATTCACAAGGTGTATAAACATAAGACTTGCAATTCCAATGTAAGTGATTCACAAGGTGTGTGAACAAAAGATGACCTACAAGAGTGTGGACATTCAAAATTCAAGAGTCAAATTGTTTAATTTTGACTTTTGGGATATATGATGAACAACTGGAGTTTTGTGTGCGCATATATGTGTTATGTTAAATTATAATGATTGTGCATGAATGGGAAATTTATTGAGGTTTTGGGTGAAAACAACCCGTTAGTAAATCGTTTTATATGTGGTTGTATGTTGTTGCCAAATTTTATTTGGAACCTTATTAGTATATCCATATGATATTATGAAATACACTGGGTGGAATAGTGAGGTAATCTTACTTAGTTCTAACGAACTAATTGTGATTTTAAATGTGGTGTTTACAGGTACTAAGGAGTCGGGTGAGCGGTGATGGTGATCGGGAATCGAACATGAAGGCTCGTATGATTTTTTAAACTTTAATAACCAAAAAGTTGTGTAACTTTTGTGTAATAAATGTTTTGTGGAGTATGTAGACAGATGTCAATTTTGTTTAACAAGTGTTAGTAAATAGTATGTTTACAGTTGTATAAAACACGAAAGTTTTTACCGGGACCTAACATAATTTATTAAATATTGGTGTAAAATAGCCGGATGTGACATGAAAGTGACTAGGATGTCACAAAAAATAATATCACTTGTCTCATGTAAGTACTCATCACAACAAAGTCACATGAAAACTAAGACATAATAATAGTAATAGTAAAACTTGTATCATTTTGTCAGTGTGTTTTCCACCTTCAGATTTAAAACAAAAATTATTAAAGGGGCTATGAACTCACATTCACTGCGTTCTTGCTAGCCAAAGAGATTCTCAAACAATCAGATCGTTCTCATTAGTGTCCTAAAACCCAAAGGACACATTAACAATCTATACTCAAGTCTATCATGTAAGTTGTTCACCCAACCTTACTAGACTTAGAATTTATTCCAACTTGAAAAAGAGATTTTGCCCAAACGACCCGTTGGTGACTCGAATTTAGTTTTTAATCATAAATTACTAATTCACGTTTTTAAATCCACATTACTTCCAAATAACCAATTTATATTTGTTAAAAATCCATTTTAACCATCAACTAAATTATTTATAATAATTTACCAAAAATGACAAACTTTACGTATTTTATCGTAAAACCGACAACACAACGTATACTAAATTACACAACAAGCATACATTATTACTCAAGTCATTTTTAGCACTTAATAATGAGCTTAAACTACTTATTTTTAGACAAACTTCGCTGATTAAAATCAGCCACACAATTACGTCGTATTATCACGTTAAAACGATGTTTTTACATGTTTTTCGGACATAGTTTTCAAGTATAACGCTTTATAAATATATTAAAACACTTATACATCGTTAATTAATAATTTTTATCTTAATATTTTGATAAAAGTTTCTGATTGAACTCATAATTATAAAACGATATTTTTACGAGTCAAAAATAGTCCAAAACGCGTAATTTCGGTCACAATTGACCATTATATAAATATACTTTTAAATTCACTTAATTTTATACTCTAAATGTGTTATAAAATTATTTTTATTATTGTTAGAATCTGTTCTAAAATATTTTTATAGAAAACTATTATTTTTCAAGTTTGTAACTTATTTAAATAGTTATTTTTACTTGTTAAAAAAAAACTATGATTCTTTGTCTATCCATCCTTTGTAATTTTTACAACACATTAATTATATTTTAATTATTTATAGCTTAAGAAATCAGATCTTATAAATTTCGAAACAATATTTTATATATAGACACACGCACGCGCACACACACACATATATATGTATGCTTGAAATAGACATACATACTTACTTACACAAGCATACATATGTATACATACACATGCATGTATAATCACCATTATGTTAACATATGTGTATATATATATATATACATACACAATTTTATACATATATTTTCATGTGTATATATATGGATGTTAAAACCAATTTAACTTAATCACACACACACACATATATATGGATACATACGTATACATGCTTACATATATGTACATGCATGTGGGTATCCTCTATGTACATATATATCCATATGCAAATACACACATGCATGTCATCAAAATAATCATCTAACACATAAAATATGTTTATGTGTGTGTGTATATATATATATATTTCAATATGTAAGGACACATACATACATACATACATACATACATACATACATACATACATACATACATACATACATACATACATACATACATACATACATATTTATGACACACATACCCATGTGTATATATGTATAGATACAAAACTCCCAAACACACATATTACACTCTTGTTTACACCCAAAACCCATTTGATTTGAAACTCAAACTTTAGGTGAACAACTTTACATTTCATGATTCAAGAACAAAATTAATAAATAAAAAAAATAAAAGATAGAATATATACCTAAGGTGTGGTGAAACAAGAAGAGAACAAATGGAGATGGTTCTTCCTTTACAAGTTGTTCTTGCACTAAGAACTCTTCAAATAACCAATTATTGATGGAAAATAAAGAAGATAATGGTAGAAAATTAGAAAATGGTGGTGGGATGGTGGTGGTGTACGAGCAAGAGAGAGGGAGGGAGAAAGAGATTATAAGGTGAGTGTTGGATGAGAATGATGATATCTTTTATAGAATCTTTCAAATGATTTCCCTTTTGCATGCTTTACAAGTGTACACACACTTGTCACCATAAGACAAAATGGTGGGGATTTTATAAATAAAACTGGTATATTCTGAGTCCTACGGTATGTAAATCTTGTACCGGATATTAAATAAAATTTCCATTCTTATTCTAAAATTAACAGAATATTTAATCTAACTAAAATAATTAAATTTTAGTTAAAAATAATGACTTTGAATGTCATTCGATTAATTAAATCCCTTTTACACAGATAAAACACGGATAAAGTCGTTTGTCTGAAAATTTAACGGTTAACTTTAAAAATTACAATTTTTCATTGTTAACTCAAATATTGATTTATGATTTCTTATTTTATGCTAATCCAAGCATATCAACTAATTTCGTTAACCGATTCGTCACCAACGTTCGTTTAAACACCGCCGAGCGGTACCAAAATCTCAAAAATCATCGAATGCAAACCCGTACATTTAAACAAACACTCTTTGCTAGACTTTTCTAATAACTTCAATTTAATAATAAATAATAAAGTTATTAACGCCTTAATTAAAAGAGTTTAGTGTACTAACCATACCGGTTATTATTCAATAATCTGACAGATGTCACATACTCCCCCAGTTAAAAGAATTTCATCCCGAAATTCAACTAGTGTTGTCATCCATAGCTTGATTGATGAAAAGATGAGGGTATTTGAGCTTTATTTGGTCTTCCCGTTCCCAAGTGAACTCGGGACCTCGTTTAGAATTCCATCGAACTCTAACTACTCGTATACGACTTCGTTTAAGTTTTTTGACTTCCCGATCCATAATTTCGATTGGTTCTTCAACAAAGTGTAATTTGTTGTCTATTTGAACCTCCTAAAGAGGCACTTGTAATGATTCCTATGCTAAACATTTCTTCAAATTAGAAACATGAAAAACATTATGCACACTACTTAACTCCTCGGGTAAGAGTAGTTTGTAGGCTACTGGACCAATCCTTTCAATAATTTCGAATGGTCCAACATACCTGGGGGCTAACTTGCCCTTTTTTTCCAAAACGCACTACTCCTTTCAATGGTGACACCTTCAAAAGGACTTTGTCTCCAATTTTGAATTCCAATGGTTTTCGCCTATTATCCGCATAACTTTTCTGTCGATCTCGTGCGGCTTTCAGACGTTCTTTGATTTTGAATATCTTGTCCGTTGTCTCTTGAACAATTTCAGGGCCAATCAATTGGCTTTCCCCAACTTCAGCCCAACACAAGGGCGAACGACACTTACGTCCATACAAAGCCTCAAATGGTGCACATTGGATGCTTGTATGATAACTATTGTTATAAGAGAACTCGATCAATGGCAGATGCGTATCCCAATTACCGCCAAAATCAATCACACACGCTCTAAGCATGTCTTCAAGCGTTTGTATTGTACGCTCACTCTGTCCATCAGTTTGTGGATAGTAAGCGGTACTAAGATCAAGTTGTGTTCCCAAAGCTTCTTGTAATGTTTGCCAAAACCTTGAAGTGAACCGACTATCTCTATCAGAAATGATTGACACGGGTACACCGTGTCTAGTGATAATCTCGTTCAAGTAAATTTGTGCCAGCTTATCCATCTTGTAACTTTCTCGAATTGGTAAGAAGTGTGCAGATTTTGTCATTCTGTCCACGATAACCCATATGGTGTCATAACCACTTGATGTATTGGGTAGCTTTGTTATAAAATCCATTTTAATGTTTTCCCACTTTCATTCAGGAATTTCTGGTTGTTGTAATAGACCAGAGGGTTTTTGATGTTCTGCTTTAACCTTGGAACAAGTCAAGTATTTCCCAACATAAATGGCTATGTCCTTCTTCATTCCAGGCCACCAATAGATGTCTCTAAGATCATAATACATCTTGTCAGCTCCTGGATGAATAGAGTACCTTGTCTTATGGGCTTCGTACATTACCAATTCTCGAACATTGTTAAAGTATGGCACCCAAATTCGATTAACAAAATAGAATGCTCCATCTGATTTGAGTTCCAACTGTTTGTATACCCCACGCAATGCCTCACTTTGTAAATTATCTTCCTTAAGTGCTTGTTGTTGAGCTTCAAAAATCTGTGTTTTAAGATTTGTTTGGATTGTCAATCCCAAAGCTCGTGCCTTTAAAGGTTTGATTCTTTCCTTTCTACTCAACGCGTCTGCAACAACATTTGCTTTACCAGGGTGGTAACGGATTTCACAATCATAATCACTAAGCAGCTCAATCCATCTTCTTTGTTGCATATTAAGATCCTTCTGATAAAAATGTGTTGGAGACTTTTGTGATCAGTGAATATAGTACATTTGGTACCGTACAAATAATGTCTCCAAATTTTCAGCGCAAAAACTACGACTCCCAATTTTAGATCATGAGTGGTGTAATTCTTTTCATGAACCTTGAGCTGTCGGGATGCGTATGCGATAACCTTATCTTTTTGCATAAGTACGCAACCTAGTCATTGATGAGACGCATCACAATACACCACGAGATTTTCAGTTCCTTCGGGTAATGCCAAAATCGGTGCATTACAAAGCTTGTGTTTAAGTACTTGAAACGCTTTTTCTTGACTTTCTCCCCATTCAAACTTCTTATTCTTTTGGGTTAAAAGCGTTAAAGGTTGAGTTATTTTAGAGAAATTCTCAATGAACCGTCTGTAATGGCACACCCCGACCGACGGCGGAATACGTCGGGGCGCGAGTTTGACTGTTCATTAGCTCATGGTGCTATTATAACGTTTCAATATTTAAAGCATCATTATTACAGATTAATTACAACATTCATTGAAGCACAACAACATTACATGAATTCAAAAATCAAAGTATTACAATTGAAAAATCTATACAATTGTTTCAAGTTTAACTAGGTCACTAATCCTATCTTATGTCTTCAATATGCTTCCTTAACCTGTTACACATGTAAAATAGAGTTTGTCAACTGTTTGCATAGTTGGTGAGTTCACACACTAAGTTTAAATAATAAGTATAAAAAGGATGCAAACTATAGCCTAACTAGATATGTATCATAAGCACAACATGAATACAAGTTTGAATAAATTGAATGATTGAATGAATGAATAACAAATGCTTGTGTCCAAACAAGTATCCTTACAACATGTTAATTCAAGTATGGCCATACTATAAAATTAACAGTTATAATTCAACAAGTTTGCTAGGTGTACTTTTCACCTTTTTCACACAAAGGCAAAAGCCTTAGCAAAGATAGTATCTAATCATCTTAGGCTACTAGGTACTAGATTGCTTGACTGGCAACACATATAGAATCACACATAGAATCAACACATTGTATAAGCCTAGCCTCTAACACATAAAGCTAACTAGGTCTAAGGCTTGCATCATAGATTGAATGAATAGTAGAATGAATAAAGTTTGAATAAGACATGTGTAACATCCCAAAAATAAAAAGTAAAAGGGAGTATGAAGAAACTCACATTAATGGTGCTCGAGGAAACTAGTATAATGAAGAAGAATCAAGATCAACAGTTGTATCAAACTGGATGCCTTGAGGATTGAACGTTCGTGGCTAGACAGCAGCTCAAAGGATCAAGTATACGATCCGAATGCAAGCGTGGTTCAACCTAGTCAAACGAATGCAACAAGGATGGGTAAAATTTATGCTAGGCATAGCTAAATGAACGGACATCATAGGCCGGACTCGTTGGCTTAACGAGCCTCTACAAGACTACACCAACTCTAAAGGCGACCTAAACAAGGCAACCTAAACAAACCTAATGCCGACAATAATAACCTAAGCTCAACTACTTAGACTAGAAAAAAAATAAATAAATGAATAATGAAAAGAAGAAATGAAAAAGAAAATTACCTCAAAGAAAACTTTACAAACGAGACGATCTCGAAGCGCAGCACCTCCTCGCCAAGAGCATAAAAAAACTACTAAGTTCAACATCCCAATGGATGTTGAACTTGTAGAACCACCAAAATTAGGTTATTCTACTTGTTTATACTCAACTAGGAGTTGCAAAGCTATAAGGGACTAAGCAAGGATATTTATAGGTGTTTAAAGAGGAGAAATATTGGTTTCATGGGCGATGTGGGATGGGTTTTTATGCAAAATTCGCGTCTGGCAACTGTTAAAAAACATCAAACTTGTTTTCGCGATTCCCGCTTCGTTATAACTTCGTTTTGCGCACGGTTTTCGCCCACGTTCATCGTTTTCAGAGTACTATCATATGGAAGAGATAATCCAACATTCATGGTGTCGAGAATTATGTTTAAGCATTGGATCTTGGCGTGAATCAAGGGTTATGCTCTCAACTTTTGTTTATGATTCTTGCTTCGTTTGGGCTTGGTTTTTATTCACTGTTTGAATTTAGTTTCTTCTTAGTATACTATTATATCTAAAAGATTTGTGTGAGCCAAAATATTATTTCAAGTATGAGGAAATGTTGGCCAAATAGTCACCCGAAAGCTATCTTATGTCAAAACTACGAATACAACTATCCAAAGCATGTTATAAACTTTGTTTTATTATATACGAATATAATTATAATTCAAATAGAAAAGTGAAAAACCATGGGGATTACATGTAATAGCCAGCTAATCCCAAAAACTGTCGAATCTCGGTAGGACTGTTAGGCGTTTCCCATTTCTTCACTGCCTCTACCTTATTAGGATCGACATGAATTCCTTTTTCGTTTACTACGTGACCAAGAAATCGAACTTCATGTAGCCATAATTCACATTTAGAGACTTTGCATAAAGTTTCTCGTTCTCAAGTAGCTCTAAAATCAATCTCAAATGTTGTTCATGTTCTCCTTTTGTTCGTGAATATATGAAAATATCATCGATGAATACTATCACGAACTTATCAAGATATGGTTGACAGACTCGATTCATCAAGTCCATGAATACCGCAGGTGCATTAGTTAAACCAAACGGCATAACTAGGAATTCATAGTGTCCATATCGCGTTCTAAACGCTGTTTTTGGAATGTCTTCTTCATGAACACGTAACTGATGATACCCTGACTGAAGATCAATTTTAGAAAAGTAAGTTGCTCCTTGCAATTGGTCAAATAAATTGTCTATCCTAGGCAAAGGATATCGATTCTTGACCGTCAATTTGTTAAGCTCCCGGTAATCTATGCACATTCGGGTAATGCCAAATTCGGTGCATTACAAAGCTTGTGTTTAAGTACTTGAAACGCTTTTTCTTGACTTTCTCCCTATTCAAACTTCTTATTCTTTTGGGTTAAAAGCGTTAAAGGTTGAGCTATTTAGAGAAATTCTCAATGACCTTGAATGTCATTCGATTAATTAAATCCCTTTTACACAGATAAAACACGGATAAAGTCGTTTGTGTGAAAATTTAACGGTTAACTTTAAAAATTATGGTTTTTCATTGTTAACTCAAATATTGATTTATGGTTTCTTATTTTATGTTAATCCAAGCATATCAACTAATTTCGTTAACCGATTCGTCACCAACGTTCGTTTAAACACCGCCGAGCGGTACCAAAATCTCAAAAATCATCAAATGCAAACCCGTGCATTTAAACAAACACTCTTTGCTTGACTTTTCTAATAACTTCAATTTAATAATAAATAATAAAGTTATTAACGCATTAATTAAAAGAGTTTAGTGTACTAACCATACCGGTTATTATTCAATAATCTGACGGATGTCACATCCAGGTATGTTTGTTTGTTTTTAGTTTTTTAATAAAAGCGGCCTATTCCTTGAGTGTGCTATCTCCCGCTCAATAGTTGTAGAAACATTTACGCACTCACTGTTTACCTCTTGATGTTATAAATTTTCAAAATAAAAAACTTTATTTATAGTTGTTTAGTTTTATTTAGTCACATGTTTTGGGTTTTAGGTTTTGAATCCACTTCTTAATCAAACTATTGTGTTTGATTTGGTTCAATTCTTTAGCAAAATTTGATTATTTACTTTAGTGAATCACCACATGAATGATTGCATTGAGTTAGGTTGAGATGTATTTTCAGCTTGGTTCTATTTATGTCCTCCCGTATGTTGTGTTTGTTAAATTCACACTTGGACTACACATCAACCTCATATTTGAATGCATTGTTTTGAGCCTTAAATGCAGAGTTAGTGTTTTGGGATTTGCATAGATAATTTTTTACCTTTTAGAGAAAAGCTTATGCTAATTAAAACTCGTAGGCTTTCACTGCTAGATTGTTAAGATACATATGAATACGAATGCGCTAATAAGGCATTGGGTTAAATGAGGTCATGCCAATACATCAACAAGTAACTCGGCTTTGTTTGTCTTGCTCAATTCTAAATAAGCATTACCTATCTATGCAATAGGAAAGCTATGAATAGTAAATTTGTTAATTTTTATTGTGTATTCATATTGGTTTGGAGTCATAAAATTACTCAAAAACTACTTTGAAGCAATCATATAGAGCATAGATGATTTGGGCTCCCCTTCATCCTCAAGGTGATTGGTTCGAGTCTCTTAGCTATCTTTTTTTACAAGTTTACTTTTTTTTATTTTTAAATTGTTTTTTTCAAGATCTTTTTTTGTAGCTATTATGTTTGTATGTTTAAGATATTTTAAAATTGGGGTATTGTTTTCCATTTATAAAAATCAGATCACTATCGAAATCCGAAGTAGGTTGACATTAAATGACTGCATACACACATCATAGCAACGATGCTTCTGTCCCATCTAGTTCTATAGATATTTTATATATTTTTTAATTAATACAAACTATTAATGTTATCTGCACACTTCGATGGAACATTGCGATTAAAACTTGAGTGTTACAAATTAATTGTAATGATCAAAGAAACATATGAATTTGTAACAAATTGATTATGAAAAATAAAGAGAAAATACATCATTATGTTTTTGTGCACTATGTTATAACAATTTTAGAAATATAATTTAATAAGAGATAAATAAAAAACGTCAAAAGAGAGAAAAAAACCCAACAAACATAAAATTAGAGCTCACAAGCGTGATAAAGGGCATGTTTACAAACCTTATAAAAGCGTACGTTTAATGGTTCTAAAACAATTATTACAAAATACTACTTCAATTTTCTATCAATGTATATACCATACAAAACAAATATCATTGATAAAGTATTTTGTTTGACATTACTCGTTTTCAAGAAAAAAATGTTTGTTTAATATTATAGCATAAAATGCATTCATTTCTTCACCATTTAGGCAATTTTGACACTATCATTATGACAAAAGGGTCAATATGCATTCGATTTTCCTAGCAATGCATACATCATATACTCATTTGTGAACAACTTATACGTAAATCAACTCGAAAAACACATAAAATATGATTGATAAAGTATTATATTTGACATTACTCATTTTCCCAAAAAAAATTACGTTGAATTGTAGGCTAACTCGAATTTATAATGACACACACGTACAAATAAACATGTGGCAAAATATTTTTGTCAAAATGACCGTTACAAAATACGAATTTGACTTTTTTAAGCCATGTGTAAACCGTACTCTTATTTTCGAACAAATTGATGTTGTTACATTTTGTGAAATTTATGTTTCTTATTACGAGGTAATTTCCTAAATTCAAGAATTAATTATTCAAATTAATTTAATCAAGATTGAATATGTAAGAAAATTACAAGAAGGAACATATGCCAAAAGACGATACGCAGAATTTTCGAATTACGTGAAATGCTGATAACAATGACCAAAACCAAATTCAAAGATCCAAACTAAGTTAGTATCTTATATACATCAAATTAAAGTGAAAAATACAAATAACATAGCTCAATTAAAGAATCCTTAGGTTTAATAAATCACATCGCGAAAAATTGCGGAAAGGCAATTCGGCATGCGCAATCCGGCGATTCGATAATTGGTATGGAGCTTATTATATTCCGATTTTGATCCGGAATTCAGTTTCTCATCGGTTTTTAATATAAAACCTATTTTTGATCAACTTCGCGTTCCGGACTCAGTTTTGCGATCTATTCCGCAATCCGGCAACCCGATAATAGATTTAGGAGCTAATTAAATTCTGATTGTCACCCGGAATTATGTTTCTCAATGGTTTTTAATATAAAAACCTATTCTTGATCGATTTCGCGTTCCGGATTCAGTTTTGAGAACAGTTGCGTAATCCTGCAACCAAATTTCAATCAAGAAGCTGATGAGGACTCGGGTTTCGATACAAAAATCAATTGGCTATCAATTTATCAATACAATTTCAATATAAACCTTATAAATGATCAAAATCAATGAATTTTAACCACACAATTTAAATAATACTCGTATCGAATCAATTCCAGACATGCACGTAATTTAAGATCAGAATAATAGTTTGGTTTATCAAATCCTTGACAATGAATGTCCAGGAATGTCTCGGTAAACCAAGTCGATCATCAATAACTTACAGAACATCTAATCAATTGTATAAGGCAAACTCAAGAACAACAACTTCGTATGCTAAATACTACTTATTGTTTTTACAACAATTCAGGTGAGTTTTGTACAATCCATTTTCTTTTATGTGTTTCACAAACATCGGGGGTCTCATTATGAAGTTTTTCTAAACATATGATTTTCTTATTAATAAATGTATGTCGGCTTGAGATATCATGGGATGACTGTGGGTATCAATATGCTATATCAAAAGTCCTCAACAATCGAACTGTATCTAGTGAACCCATGAGGGGCCGAACGAGTAGACAAAGATAATACTATCGGGCTGACAACACCATTTACTGGGAGGATTGCGTCTCCCTTGGTGTAAATTTTTGTTACCGTTTCCAATATTAACGGAGTATACATTAAAATGAGGCATCTATCTTTACCTTCGGGTAATAACATATCTTTCGGTCGGAAAGTGACTAGATATGGGTCACATGATTATTCCAATTGTGTCAATGTGTACCATTGAATATACTTAACGTATCATATTACATCGACTTTTGTTTATAAACTGACCAGTTTTATACTGACCTTTCAAATTTAAATTCTTTTACAGGTAGACAGTGACGAACGAGTGAGATTTGCACTTTCAAGCACTTTGTAAATAAGTAACTTAGTATGCTTAGAATGTTTATATAGTGGACAATAAATTGTGGTTTGTAATAGTAACATTATCCTTGTAATATATTTTATTTAATTTAATCATGTGTGTTGTGATACCGGTTCAAGTAAAGTTGCACCCCATCTTCGACACATCACCACTATGCTTCCTCAACCTTCCAAGAGTGAACAGTGACATCATTATTAGGTGACGAGAGGTGGGGGTGTGATAAGGTGGTATCAGAGCCTTAGGTTATAAAGAATTAGGTTGACTTAGTAACCTAGTCTATAACCATAGGCTCGTATAGTGACACTGAGTGCACCGAACATAACTAAAGAACAAAACTTGTCTTGAGTTAAGCCAGGATAATCAGGTGGTACAGATTACAGTTATGAGTGGCCTGCATAACTGGAATGTGACACCCCGTAATTTCCAGGTCAGCTTTGATTTTATTTAAATAATTATTTAAATGATTTTGTACACGTGGCACGACGGTACGAACACTGGCACACGACTAGATAATTCGAGGAATTATCAAGAAAACCGCACACACGTGTCAAAACACACGAACGTTGGTGAACGTCTAGCACATTGTGTAACACAACACACAAAACCTCACGAAACACTCACACATTGAACTTGGAAGTTCAAACAAGGCCAAACGATAGTTCGGAAACGCGAAAATGTTAACGAACGGATCAAACACATTGAATTGGGCCTATTGGGCTCCCTGTGGACTCATCGCGGTACGCAATGGACCTCAAGAAGCCCTGTCGCGATACGCGACGAGTTTCGGGAAATTTGAATCCCGAAATCCGTCGCGCTATGCGAAGCAGCTTTTTGCCTTTAACCGCGGTACGCGACGGGTGTCAGACGGCAAATCTTTATAAAACCAAGATGCAATCATGTTGTATCCACCCTACCTTCACTTCTCGACTTCCAGACCATCTATACTCGTCTCTTTCACTTGAAAATCATCATCAAGACTCCTGGAAGCCATTGTTACATCCTTGAAAGCTTGAAGGTGAAGATTTGAAGGCTTGGATCAAAGGAGGAACCCACATATACTACCAACAACACCTTGGAGCTACTAGACTCGAGTTTTCTGGGATCTAGGAGCTGCTCATCCATCATCTTGGTGTTCAAGGAGCTCTAGAAGATAGTTTCATGCTCCAAACCCACTTTCACATCGTTTACACACGCATGCATGTGTTAAAACCCACATGCAAGCACCATGGCACCACATGCACGAGTTGTGCTTTTGGGTTTGCTAGTTTTACTATGTTTCTTGATGATCAATGATGTTTAAATGGTGATTTGTGACGATCCATGATAATGTGTATCACTAGAATACTTGGTTTAGTCATAACTTGATGAGATGATAACATGCATGCATGATCTAAGTCATTTTAGATGATATTGAATATTGTTATATGATTATAGTTGTTGTTGATGATGATCTACATGATTAGTTATGATTAAAATGGTTAAAATGTGATTATATTGGATTCTTTCTATTTTTAGTAACTTTTAAGTTACAAAATGGTGATTTGGTGAAAATGAGAAGCATGCATGCATATGAGTATGTTCTTTGAATGTATTTAGGATGATGTTGATGATTAAAATATGATTTGGATATTAGTTATGGTCATTTTGGCATAGTTGCCATTTTTAGTAACTTTTGTTGAAGAAATGTTGCTAAAGAATGATTTTGACTATATGTACATGTTTAAATGATGTTAAATGAATCATTATGTTGATTTGTGACATAAAAATGGATTAGGAATGCTTAGATAATCATTTTTGTGCAAAAACTACAAAGTTACTATTTATAGTAACTTTATTTTTAGAAAAACCAAGTTGTAAACACGTTGTATGATTTGAGCATGCTAAATGGCTTATTATGTTATAACATGATGATAGTATGCTAAATTATATGGTCACCGATAACACGCATGCCATAAATGGAAACTTTCCATTTTAGGAAACTTTTGTGTACTATCATGATATAAATGGCTTATATGATTCCGTATGTTAATGTGCTATGTGTTAACATGATCACGTAGGACTAATGAGCATGCTAGAACTATAAAACTGTTATGCTTTGTGAACTTTCCATAAATGGAAACTTACTATAAATAGTAAGTTGTCCATGGACACGATTTGCGCATTTTGCACACGACGAGCACCTACACGATATCCACACGATTAACAACCGTCACGCGGTTCACCAACGGGTCGTTGACTTGACACAGTCAACTTTGGTCAAACACGGTCATTATGGACCAACACAGTCAAACACGGTCAACGTGGACCAACACGAGCAAACACGGTCATTGTGGACCGACACGGACAAACATGAACAACCAAGGGTTGTTGGCACCAACACGAGCACTAGCACAAACACTAGCATGGCCACTTACACAAACTCACGTACGGTATACGATATAGGTTGCCGGTGACCGACGCGCTACTACTTCAGGAGCTTACGCTTACTTACTACTTTTGTCACTAAGGTGAGTTTACGGCCCCTCTTTAACTCTTTTCAAACATTTCAAATAGGGGGAGAATACTAGTTGCATCGAGTCAAACAACTACGACTATACAAACATTTTTATTGTGTATGCTGGTTTATTGGACAAATATTAAGTGTTGAACTCGTAACAAGTCCTCACAAAGTCTTACCGTTAATGTACGAACAACGTGGTAGATTTGGATGGATCCATTAGGGAATGACCAACCCCATGGGGCACAATGTTGACTGGATGTCATAACCTGTGCAAACTCTGACCTAATTTGCTGTGTGTACGAGACACAGGGGAGGCAAGGACAAACAAGTCTAGTTCGGTAGTGACGCACTGACACTTGGAGCCTAAGGCTCGGTACTAACATTTGATAAACAGCATGACACATGTTTACTTATTATTATGTACATATCAAAACTTGTGAACTCACCAACCATTGTGTTGACACTTTTTAAACTTGTATTCTCAGGTAACTGACAGGGTTATGGATACTCAGGAATGCACGCTTAAGAAACGAGCATTAGGATCATATTGCATTTCTGTTTATCTTTTATAAACAATTTCATTTGATATATGTATTAAACAATGTTTGTCTAACAATTTAGATTCCGCTGTTCAAACAACTATTTTCCGCTGCATGTATTTAACTTTATGTATTTCCGCTGTAATATAAATTATTATTCCGCTGCAAACTATTTTGTTAAGTGTGTGTGTCGAACACTGTATTTGTAAACGCATATAGAGGTGTTCTATATGACCTTGAGCTGTGATTCTGGCCACGTCACACCCATGTGGACTGACACCACGAGTGGGAATTTGGGGGTGTGACATGGAACCTGCAACACGTGTGCGTTCTAGCAAATTTCAAGATAAATATCATAACAACATTAATTATGAATAGTTGCTTTAGAATAGGAATAGATATCATGGTTGTGCTTAATGTCATTATTGAATATCAATTTCATGATACTGAATATCATTATTGGCAAATTTCAAGATAAATATAATAATAACTGTAACGACCGGTTTTAACGGTCACATGTGTTTAATAAATAAATGTTATTATATTTATAAAAATTATATAATAACATTTGTGGTATTATAATTAACTAGTAACTAACTTGATTAGGTTGGTTAGGTGAGTTAACCAAGTAAAATAGGGAAGGACTAAACTTGCCAAATTGTAACACCCCGTCCAGTGGCGGAATCATCGGGGCGTACACGAAGTGTAGATTGTTCAAAAGCACCAGGTACTATATTGTATTCATTTACATTCAATGTCATTACAAAATATTACATATCAACAAACTAACTACTAACTAGGTCCAAGCTCTAATTTGATCATCAAGATAATCTTATAATAGCAGTTCCACCTGAAACATGTTTAAAACAAAGGTCAACTAGAAAGTTGGTGAGCTTCACAGGTTTTAAGCACACACACCAAAAATAGTTTGAGAATTATAAGTTTTCATATGTGAATATAAGCTAATATGAAATAAAACATGTAAGTAAACCATACGCAGATCAAAAGTTAAGTTGTGACCAAGCTATCATTCCTAACAATGCCAAAGTAGTAACCTATCACCACAGATTTACCGCAAAGGCAAACCCAGCCTGGGTGGGATAGTCAATCCAATAGATCTATCATAGTTTACTAAAGTTATGATCAATGCAAGCTCAAGCTAAGTTCACTACAGTTTATGTCATAAAGCAAAGTTCACATGTAATAAAGTTTAAAGCAAAGTTTATAAGTTGACATGCTTCACCCTTAAAAACTTTAAAACAAGTAAAAAGAGGGGCTATGAAGACTCACCTTGACAAGTGAGATAGCCTTTGCAATTAAATGATAAGTGTGTAATCCTAGTAGTGTCCAACACAATCCAATCAACCTAGATTGTGCAATTACATGTAAATTAATGTAATCATGACTTATATAGAATTCTTAATACAACTACAATATTGTAATTAGACCCCATGTTTGTAATAAATTTGTTTAAAAAAATAATATTTTGTATTTATATCAATGATAAAGTACTTTAAAGTTTGTAATATAAAAGATTGATGTGTGTTTAATTTATATAATAAGTTGTTAACTAATAATGAATTGGATAACCTATTAATAATAGTTATTAAATGTAATTGAATTTAATAAATTGAAAAGATTTATAGTTTCTAGGTTACACAAGGTGTCTTAATCTTAATCAATTAATAATATATAGATTTGGTTATACTAGTTATATTGTTATTTATTAAAACAACTTTGATATAATATTTTCTTTGAATATTTTATAAATAAAAATAAATAAACAACTTTACATATCCGAAAGTTTATAAATGTTATCAATAAATATAATAAATCGTTTAATAATAAAATTTCATTTGTTTTATATAAACTTTAATTAATGTTATTGTAAAGTTTATATCTTTGATATATATAGTTTATAAATTTTAAATAAGTCCCATGAACAAATAGTTTTAAATAGATTTTTAATTTCTTGACAACAATTCTTAAGTATGTATTATTGATATATATATATATATATATTATTTTTTTATTATAATAATTTTTTTACACAAAATAATAAGTTTAAGTTTATAATTTTTTTTTTATGAAAACAGAATTTAGATTTTAAAGAACAAAACCCTCGATTTAGATTTTAAAGAACAAAACCCTAGTTCTCAATCCCGTTTGATTTTGTTCCAATTCACATCCGATTGGAATAATAATCATGGAGCTTTTGTTTGTAGATGAAAAATGAATCGAATGATATAATAATGACTAACCTTTGTTTACGCTTGATGGTATTTCGAGCTGTGGTTCAGAAAACGTTCGGCCGAGAGATTTAGCTCTCTGATTCGTGTGATTTAGTGATTGTAAGTGTGTTTTGTGTTCCCAGACTTGTTCGCAAGGTTGGAATGGACGAATGGGTGAATTTAATTTGATTTTTATGTTGGTTTATATAGATTTTAGGAGCTCGATCAAATCCGGGTATTTAGGCTTTGAATTCGTATAAATTTGAACTTTAAACTACGAATTGGTGATAGATCCCAATCCCTACTTGTTCGTAGGTGTTTAAAGTTTGAATTTTTCTTTGATTTTATCCGTAATAGTCAGGATGGAAGGTTGGATCATCAATGGAGATCCATGGGTATCCATGGGGTTAATGGGTAGGGAAGAAGATAACTATGGGTAAATGACACTTTTAGTCCCTACAGGTTTTTCTTTCTCACATCAGTTTTTAGAGTTTAGAAATTTTAGTCCCTTAAAGTTTTATAAAACCTTTTATAATTGTTATATGATTTGTAAACTTTATAAATTCTTAATATTTGTCTACATAAGGTATTTATGCCTTATAATAATAATGATGTTATTATTATAAAACCTACTTTATTACCTTTATTACCTTTTTTTTATTTTTTTTTGAATTTATTCTTTTATTTGTTATTTATTTATTTATTTATATATATTTTTTTCTTCTATGGTTATTTTATATGTTATCACCATGTAAAATATACATACATATATATATATATATATATTACATGAATTATAACAAGAACAAAAGTTTCAAATTTTCATTAATAAAAATTTTCATTAATAACTTTGATATAATTTTTTTTAATGTTACACAAATAGGCAAAGTTGTTTTAAAAGAGGGATATGACCATTGACTTGGTCAAAATCCAGAAAATTCATGTGTTTGTGTGTGTTTGTACGACCAGATAAGAGGAGAAGAGGAGTTCTCAAAACCTAGCCTTTAAACTCATGATTATTGTTGATTTCATGGTTCAAGTTCGAAATTAGGAGCTAAATCACTACCTTTTCTGGATTCAAACATATAGTAAGTGAAATCATCTTCTATCTTGATGTTAGTTATAGTTCTTGAGTTGAACAAGTTTTGGTTAAACTTAATTTCTGAAATTGAGTGTTGATTGAGGTTAGAAACCATGAATTGATGTTTATTTTGTGTTTAAAACAAACAAACTACTAGTTACTACATAGATTGATGAATTTGGGGGGAATGGGTTATGGGTAACTTGAGAAGTTATGAGAAAACCATATATTTGTGTTTTATAACTATTATTATAGTTGAAAATGGTTTTGAATGACTTATGCATCCATTTTGATTAATCTTATATAAAAATGAGGAGTTGGTGAATTTGGAGTTTATAAAATAGAATTGATTAATTTTTAAACATTAACAAGATTAGTTAATTTGAATGGTGCAAACCAAGTGTTTCACAAAATGCTTGATAAAGAAATTTAGTGATAATGATAACCATATGATGGGCAAATTGGTAACTTGACTTCTAAACATCACTTAGTGATAAATGAGATTCAAATGTGTCAAATTGAGTTTGAATCAAAGTGAAATTGTATTATGTGTATTGAATATTGTTTTATATGTGAGAAAATGCAACTAGGGACTAGTGGTGGAAGTCAAGAGAAAAGTCAAAGGGCTGGAAAGGAGGTCATAGGTGCAGACCAATAGCTTGAATAAGGTAAGCCATCCGACTTACTAAACATCACATATATGTAGTAGAAAGAGTCTACTTGAGTGCTTGAATTATATGAATAGTTCTTAAACAAGTGATTGAAACTACTGGATGAGAAATCCATTAAATTGTGTGTGTAAGTTTCAAGATGAGACATATATGCAATATAGTTGCATTTGAATAGCCGGATGAGCCGGTGGTTGAGTAATAATACCATAGGTGTGTGGATAGCCAGATGAGTCGATGGAATTGATCGATTAAACCACTAGAGTATGGATAATCGAGTGAGTCGATTGTTAATAAGTCAAACCACTAGAGTGTGGATAGCCGGTTAATCTGGGGACTAAATTGTTGAAACCACTAGAGTGTGGGTAATTGGATGAGCCAATTGAGTATATATATGGTGATTATGGTGTTTTAAATTAGCCAGAGATACTAGTAATAGAGTTGTATTAGATCATATGATCATAATTGTGACAATTGCAGTTGAGAATTATGTCATCAATGACATGAGCACATGTGGTCGTTCTAAAAATCCACGTTGATTTGATGATTGTAATTATTATAGGTTGATATTATGCGAGAAATGATGAACGTAGTCGAAAACCGTGCGCGAAACGGAGTGACGGATTGTCCGGAATCGCGAAACGAAGAAAAATCCAAAAATTTGAGAAAAACAAGGCTAGGCGGTACGCCTAACGTGAGGCTCTCGTCCCAAGCAGTATGCCCGGCACCCACGAAATATATGGGATTTCCCCCTTCTGCGCGGTATGCCCCGGGTGGGACGCTAGGCTGGGGCGGTACGCCTGCCTTGGTAAGTCGGCAAAAATTGGTTAAATCGATCAGATTGCTTGGAAAGAAGAGTCTTTCTTCTTCATTTCGACCTTCCTTCACTTCCAGACGTACACACACATAAATTTAGCATCCAAACTCCATTTCAAAGGGTTTTAAACATCTGGATCGCACGCAGGAACGTTTCTGCAAGCCCTACGCTCAGAAATCCGTCAGATTAGGTAACGATTCATTTTAACCTTCTAGCTTGATTTTCATTGATTAGATATTGAATTTGAACGTAATGATATAGTTAGGGTTGTTGATTATTGCCTAGATGATGGCTAGGATTGATTATAAATGACGAACACGATGTTTTAACAGGTAAGTCCTTTTTTTGATCCGTTGTAATGCCCGGTTTGCATGAAATCATACCCATGATTATAATGGTTTAAACCATCTGATTGTGACAATGTAGGTGATTAGTTTGATTAATCTTTGAAATGCTAGGTTAAATCCAAGTGTTTCAAACTAATCACAATCATTAACATACTCATTGGAACGATTATCTGATGTTTATGATAACAGTCAGATTAGTATGTTAAACATGGTTATTAAACCTATTCTAATGCTACATTGTGATATTTCATGATATTTGGGTAATCAATAACAAGGATTGAACATTTCTAAGCCATTAATCTGTCTAGAAATTGTTTTAGCATTATAATCAACAACATTAACTATATGATTAATCCGAGATTATTCTGATTAATCAAGTGTGTCATCAACTTTGTATTAGGAACCTAATTAAGTGTAGGTTCCTACATTATCATACATTGTATGATATAACATTAAATTAAATAATTAAATACTTAACATCGGTTTGATGACAGTTAAGACAATGTCTTTGATATTGGACGTTCAAAAAGATCTAATCAGTAAATTAAACCATAAATAACTAATTTAACATAAATAAATGCAGAATCACCTCTTTATTACCAGTTTGTGTGACATTCTGCTACTTGTAAGTTATCAGGTGAGTTTCGTACAACCCCTTTTCGTTTTAATCTTTTATAAACATTGGGTTATTGTGGAACATTTCTTAAACATATGATATGTATCACTATTATCTGCGTGATTTCATATGATTTATTGAGAACTTGTGGATTTCATGGGATTTTGCCCGGAGAACAGAACTCTATCACAGAACTTAAAAGTCCTCATTTTTGAACTGTATCTAGTGAACCGATGTGGGGCCGAATGAGGAACAATGATAGTACTATCGGCTGACAACCCATTTGCTAGGAGTCTGCAACTCCCCTTGCTGTGAATGTTTGTTACCTGTTTTTAGAACTTCTTAATGTTGTGATAGACATTAAGACAATGAGGCATTAAGATGTTACCGACGGGTAGTATCTTATACAATAGAACGTCCGAAAGGAACTTGACACGGGTCCCATGGTTATCTGGAACTGAACTTTTTGAGAACTTGTACATCATATCATATTGTTGAATTGAACTTTACGATCTCACCAGCTTTGTGCTGACGTTTTAAATCTAAACTTTTTTGCAGGAAGACAGTGACCACCGGGTGAGGATGCACTTCATATGTCTGTAATTAAATAAATCAGATAATGTAATAAACTTAGTTTATATAATGTAATGTTAGTTGTGATTACGACATCCTTGTAATATATTTACTTTTAAGTTAATGTGTGTGTTATGATATCGGATCAAGTAAGTCACACATCATCTCTGAGATATTACCACTATGCTTCCGCAATCTTCTCAGTGACATCATCAACAGGTGACGAGAGGTGGGGGTGTGACAATAATAGTGAAAATGACCCATTTAGGGGAAATTAATGCATAATCGTATGTTGTGTGCAAATATATGTTGGAGTATGATATATGGTGATCTAAACATCATGCTTATAATCCATATAATATGTAGGTGAAGGGTTAAATGAGCTTTGGAAGGGTTATAATAATAATTTTTTTTTCACAAATTATCGAGCATGGTGATAATGATTCGAGCATTAGGTTCCGATCTGTGTGAATGGTAGTAATTTTACTTTTGGTTTCATATTTGTTTGGATGTATTATATACGGGTATTTGGACCCGCTGTAATAGAATAGATTCAACCTTGCAAATAGCTAGCACTTTATTTCTTTAACCGAGCAATTGGATTAAAGACTAATGATGAAGTCAATGAAGAGCACGGCTGTGACACCTCAACCTAGTTCAGTGTTGACGTGTACGTATACGGAACCAGAAATAAATGCAATAATCCCAAATGTATTTAAAAACATAAATACACAAGTCTTAAGTTGATAATTAAATATAACAAAACAAATAATTAAGTTTTAAGTATTGATTATTACATTTACTACAGTAACAGAAGTTTTCATATTTAACTCCAATTTAACTCTCAGAAGTTCCCCACCTGATTTCTTTGATTACCTACACAATACAGATAAACACCACAAAAAAATACGGTTTGAGCCAAAGAATGCTCAGTAACGGATAAAAAAACAGTAATTAAAAGAAATTCAGAAGGTGATGAAGATAACCAGAATAATAGTCAGAGGTAGAAATCAATAACAGAGCAGTAACAGAAACATAACAGTAAACAATGGTCTGACTTTGATAAAATATAACCTTTTAGAAATGGAACAATAACACAGGTTATATTGTAAGTCAGAATTAGTAGAATCAGAATATACCACGAGCCGATCTGTACATATAATAAGTGTAAGGCTCACGGGTAGCTACTCCCGCTTACCAGACACATGAGATAATGCGTGTCAGCATACACAACATTATCCCCCATAAATCAGAAATGTACAGTTTAAAATATCATAGTACCAGTCCATACGCCTCCCCAGAATTCAGTAGCTGCACAGTGTACTATCAAAGTACTAATGGAGACGTCGTGAACTTAACTAACCGTCACGGATGGTTCCACATTATGTTTTCCGCCATAATGGGCCTGTAGTCATCCTTACAGGTAGGGGCATGCTCAGGCAATAGATCAGAAATTCGGTATGTTCAGTAAGGTAGATAAACTACCAAGTTCAGTAGGGTACTCATACTACCAATTAAGCGATAACCAGGAACATGCAATATTGATTACAATTTAATTTAGAGTTATTGCATGTTAAACGAAACAGAGAAACACGATATCATATCGTGGCAATCAGAAATCAGAACATTACAGAAATGAAATTTAATGATTACAGAAACACATTACAGAACAGAAAATACTATGAGGCAAAGATATAAAATCCGTACAATAACGGACAACAGAATTTATACTGTGAGTTAAATAAACAGAATTCGTACCTTAGCCTTAGCAAATAGTCAGCAATAAATCAGAAAATGCGCATGTATTCCAAATCTTCGATGATTCAGAAATCTGTGTTTTTATTTGATTCACGTTACTTTAAATGAATTATAATTCATAAATGTATTGGTTAGATATTTGGTAATTCATACATTTTAACATTAAACCGGTCGAATTAGTTTCTTTTACGAACTCTTTAATTAATTTTTTTTAACATTCTTTAATTTTGTAAGTTGGTGATTTTTAACATTTTCAGTTGGAACGATTACGACTTATAAGCGAAACAAAATAATTGAAAACTTATTTCGAATATAATTTGAACTTCCAGCCTATTGAACCAGATTTTTAACACTTAATCAGTTAAACTAGATTCAAAAATGTTTAAAAATTGTTTTTAAAATAAAGAAAACAATAAAAAATAGTCCTAGAGTTTAAAACTCTAGACCATTTTCACCCAACTACTTGAGTTTAACCTGTTGCTATACATCTTCTAATTGATAATAACTCGTAGGAGCGACCCGCGCTTCGCAGCGGGCCGCATGTTGATCTTTAATGGTAAACCTTAAGAGATCATATTTGAGTATGTTTTATTTAATAAAAATATATACTGAAACATAAATCAAATGACCATAATGTAATGTTACATGTTGAACATAAAAGCTATAATATGATATCAAAAATTAAGAAGTTGTAACTTCGCGTTTAAAGAGCTTTTACCTAATCCTGGCAAAATGCGCTGGGCGGATCTGGTAACGGGTCGGAATGAGTTTCAAGCACAATTAGTTTGGATCAAAATGGGTCGTTTTTAAAAAAAATCCATTTAGTTTAATTTAAAAGAGGTTGTAAGTAAACAAATAGTTTAGTTGCATAATCTTTATAAAATTTATCTTCAAATATTTTATTGATGATTTTTATTCGTTTGATTTATTCTATTATCATATTTTTTTAGGTTACTCATCTTGGCCCATACTGTGTTAACATGATACACATCTCAACCCTTTATATACTATATAATGTTACACATTTCAACACAAAATATAGCAATTGATCACTCAAAACAACCAATGTACCTTGCTTATACACAGGTTGGTATAAAACAAATTTTATACCTAGCTGTATATAAAAATAAACATGATGCAATTACATATCCTAAACGCAAATAAAATTACGACACCGCAATGGTATAGTTTGATCATAAAAGTTATAAGATGATTTCAAATTTAAAATAATAGAAGTTTAAGAAGTTATAACCGGTCCGCAGATTGGTTTAATACGAAAATTATACCCAGTCATACATAAAACTAAAAATGTCCTTACGGGGGGTCCGAGTCATCAGTGTGATATCACTCTGTGAAACTGATTAGGAGGCGATTAGGTAGCAAGAAGAAAATAGATATGATGGAAAATAAGGTTCAACCAATTATACAGATATCATTGTTTTCCTTTCTCTTTTTCCTATTTAAAAGTTTTATAATCCTTTACAGAAAGAGTCCAACAATATTTGATAGCTATATCCTCCTCTACATGAATTCATTGAGTATGTATCCAAGGGGCATGAAGCAACATATTCTCTCTTTGATTTTTCCTAAAACTCCAAACATGTACTCATAGTTCATTCATTATTCATGGGATTTTGAGGCTTATAGGGAAAGCCATTAACAATACCATTACCCAGTTACGCAAATGATTCCTAAATGAACTTTGTTATAAACATTATTTTGTTATAGTCAAAAGAACTTAATATATCCCAAAACAACAAATTGTCATCATCATTTATAAATTTTTTAACCCTTGTGATAATACAACTTTCAAAAAGATGAAAATACAACCATGGCTAACAAATGAAATCTAAAATTCAAAATGTGTTGAAACATGTTACGAACTAAGAACGTTAAAATTAAACCCATGTAAAACCAAAGCAAAGATGAAACTCATTGAAGGTTGCAAAGTTGGAAAATCAAAATTTGGATTAAATGTAAAATAGGAACAACAGATATGTGGAGAAACTTAAGTAGGAAATGGTTAAAGAGGGCACATGCCTCTACCATGTGTCGCAAGAACAATGGTGCAACAAAAAGAAAAAGAAAAAAAAATAACCATAATGATATAATCCAAAATTAAATTCTTGAAGCCCAGTATCTTTTGTGTTAATTATGGTTTTTATTAACTTATACAAAAGGGTGATGTTAAGATTTTCATATTTAGGGGTTTTGCGTCCAAAATTCTTGAAGCCCAATATCTTATATAACCACTCATTCTTTGAACATGTGTTTGCGTCCAATAATTCAAAATCAAAAAGTTAGTAAGCAGGGTTACCTCACTAAAAAGCACGTCTATGTTTTTCTTCAAAAGCTCCAAAACCTACACGATCAATACATGAAACCACAATAAAACCTAATTCAAACATGGGTTTTGTGAATTCTGAGTAAGGAAGTCTCACTCTTATGATTTTAGACACATATTCAAGGTCTTGAGGGTCTGGGTCTTCATCAACATCACCATCTTAATCATCATATTCATCTCAATCTTCATCAATGGTGGTATGTGATTCAGCAATACTGAAGTCAGTCAGGGTATCTTCATTGCTAGCACCAACAATCACATGAAAATAAAGAAACCCTAGCTTGATTTCCTTACCAAAGGGCTGAAAGAGGTCGGCGCGGCTATAGATGATTGGAATCGTTGGTTACGGTGGCCGAGATAAAAAGAATATGGTGTCAGACATGACGGTTTACAACGGTGAAGGTCTCAAAAGTTGATTTTCCGGCGAAAGAAAGTGAAGAAGTATGTTGGGAAGCAGATGTGAATATATAAAATCACACGCACCTTTCAGATTTAGTTGATTTGGTTTGAAAGGGTCATGGAATAGCCGGAAAATTGAAGTATGGTGTGTTTCAAAAAACTGTTCAAAGTGAATAGTGTTTTCTCCTCACAACAAAATTTTGCTTTTTAATACTATATATAATTGGATTTGTTTTAATTTTTTCTACTGTATCTTGCTAGAATCAAGTACCTTGGGAAATAAAAAGCAAAAATGTGTACACAGATGGAGTAGAACCTGCAACCTCTTCCATGTAACATGCACATCCTAACGGGTTGATCTAGTCTTCTAATTGTTAATGTTTCTGTTAGTTTAGTTCTTAATCGTTAATATTCCTATGTCATCTCCTTCACTTTCCTTTCCAGGTTTTCTAAAGCATACCAGGATAATATATATATCAAGCATATTCACCATTTTAACATACTCCTATATGTATGTATAATAAAAATATATTATGATTGTAAACTTGTTTGCCATCAGTTTCAATAAACTTTTATGTTTTAACCCACCCGATTGTATAACGTGTTCTGTTTAAAACCGGAGATTATCAAAAGTACGGATTATTAACGAACTTGATTGTTATGGCTTAAAACTTTACCTTTACAATAGCACGAAGACGAACCAGAAATCGAAATCGAAACCATGATAAGGATCGAATGATAGTGAGTGCATGGTTACACCATAAAAAAATAAACGGTGGGTCGTGGCTTGCTCTGGCTGGTTGAGGTTCACTGAATCATGACTTGAAACATAATATCTGAGAAACCAAAATGATCCTAGTAGGAAGATTATGGGTAATCACGATCGGGTAGAGCTTCAATAATTGGATTTTTAAATGGTCGGTGAAGTATTTTATCTTGTAGATAGTTTTTTCGTGAGAGAATTAATCGAAGTTGTCTTGGTTGCGTGTTTAGATTGATTTTATGTTTTTTTTATGTTTGTAAAATAAGAAGACTACTCATTCTAAGAATGTTAGATTAATGTTGTTTGGTTCTTAGGTTCTAAAATTATTATATTCTTGTTACGAACTAAATAGAAATTTACCTGTCATGTGTTGGTTATAGCGTAAATTGAATGGTACTGAAATGAGATCCAGTGACATTAAGTTAATTCAAGATATAGTTAATCAGACTGCTGATTTATCCAAACTCTATTATTATCATTTCATTTAACTAATTCTAACTTGTTTTATGTATTTATTATATACATACATATATATATATATATATATAATAAATGTATGTAATATATATTACATGATGAATTGATTCAGAATATGGTTCGGTTATTGGTCAGTTTCTAAACCAAGTTCTAATTTGGTCGGAAAGCGATGGATATTAGGCGAGTGATATTAAATAATTTTTTTTTATATAAATATCAGATTATATTATCAGATCATTCTTTTCAGTTTGTTTAGAACCACAGAGTCAAAATTTAATAAATTAAATGGTCCGGTTATGAACTCGTTACTTCTTCAAAACATGTAATTAAATTTTTTGGTCCATTCTTAATCATATTTATTATTCGTTTCGTTTATTGAGTTTTGATTAGTTAATAATAACTTTTTTAGTATATAATATTTTATTTGTTATTATTATTATTTTTTCGGGTATTATAATGACGATAAGAATCTTGGATCAAGTGGGAGTCTACTTTTAAGAAGTTGATTTGTGAACCCTAGACCAAATTCAGTTTATGTTTGATGGCTCGAACGAAACCGAATTAATGAGACTTTGGCTTGACTCATGTTTATATTTTGTTGTTCGTGGCTATTAAATATTTAGGAAATAAATAACTGACAAAAACAAAATACTTTCTTCACAATCGTTGTAAGACAATAATAAATATAAAAGGAGTTTTGTAATTAGTTAAAAGGTATTTAAATAAAATGTTGTTTTATTTAAAACGAATTATAAAATAAAAGGTATATTTTATAAGTATATTTAAACATATAATTTAAAACTGGTACATGATTATTACCGAATTATATTAAAATATGGTATATAAAACTAACTGAGCCTATTGTTTGAAAGGAGTTTCAAGCAACGGTATACCAAACGTAAAATTGTATTTTGCTAAAAGAAATTTCATGACTTGCCTCATGATATAAGTCGTCCAAAATGCTTTTAAACCAAATGGTAAACAAACATAAAAAAACCCATATCAATAAAATCGATATTTTTACTCCATCCATATTAGTAACGTTTTGACAAGGTGTTAATGATTAACCCTGCATTCAGACTTAAAATTTTGATAAAAGGGACAACCGCGAATCCTAAGTCACCTAGATTAGTTTTATAATCACAAAGTCAGAACAAATATCACTTAAAGCATTAAAGTGAGTGTAATTGGGATAAAACATACTAATGAGCGACTCAACCCCAAACCGAGAGTTGTATGTAAGACACAATTCGTGATCGTTACCTACTTGCCTCGTCATACTAATAGAGAGTTCTAAAGTCGTTCGTTGGATTATAGATAATGAAGATCACATTCTTAATAAAATTCTGTACATGGGTAATAATTTAATTAGGACAAGAAAAAAAAAACTAAATATATTAATTTTGAACTTTGTAGATGCTTGCCAACACAAATTCCACTACTTCCCTTTTACTCTTTACTCCATATTTGAGAATGATTAACTCAACAACTCGAACTTCATGGATTGGTAGTATAACCTGAAAATTGTTCTTAGGGCCAAGAACAAATAGTATGTTCTTGAGGAATGAATTCCTGAAGAACTTGTGAATGCAATGAGTGTTTCCCGTAGAGCCTATGAAAAACATTTGGATGATTCAGTCAAGGTCTATGTACCCGTTTCTCGGGACACACTAAAGAGTGAGTATAAAGCAGAGTTGATTCAAACAACATAGATTCTATACGTACATTAATGTCTCAAAGGAATCAGTTTTCATAGGTGAGTTCTAAGTTTTAATCACACAAAAAATTTAAGAACACAACTAGGAAAAGATTTATATGACACGTTTGAATCATAATAATAGGGAATTTAAAAACATAAAAAAAAAATGCAAACTATGTGCTGAACAATGTGACCCAAATGCCATAAACTACTTGAGTTATCTAAACTCAAAATACCACCTGCCAAGTGCACGGTATGGTTACCACCTGACAAAGTCCACAATATGGTAGTCATCATACTGCATGTATAGTAATATCAAGCCACTGCCTAGGGTCACATTCACCTTTCGCAGGCATTTTCGTCACTAGTCAACCACAATCAGTTGTTTAATTAACACCCTATAACCGACACATATGGCAGGGTTGTTTCTTCATAAAGCAAGCAACAAAGACATACACAATATTTGTTTTTACATATATTGCAAGGACATCGTCGAAAACAGCCGACCCAAATGTCAAAAACACAATTTTGACCTATACCGCACAACAACTATTTTATAAAACATTCTCCTTATACATATCAGCACCACATTTGTGATACCTCGTATTTTCCAGGTCAGCAATTACGTTTATTAAATACTAATTTTATTTATTATTACATACATGACAGTAGAGTTAGATTAATTTAGTGTGACACGTGGCACAGTAGTCCAAACATGAACAACAGAACGATAATTTGAAGAATTATCGAAAAACACACACACGTGTCTTGATTAACGAATGTTGGTGAAATTAATCGAACGAATATGAAATTTAACAACAATCGAACCTTATAAGAATCTATAATGAACCAAACTATGATTATAACGTTGATCATTAGGGAAGAACAATCAAAAAACGAATTTAAACAATGAAATTGGGTCAATTTGGGCTAGCTCGAGGGCCTTCGCGGTACGCCAAGGGCCTCGGTGAGGACCCTGGCAGTACGCGAAGGATGGGTGGGAGAGTTTGAATCCTTCGAATTCCTTCGCGATACGCCACGACCGATCATCTTCCATTCGGCGGTATGCGGCGTGTTTGAGAAAGCAACCCGATTAAAATAATCATCGCAGTACGCCTAGACCCCATGGGGGCATGCTTCGCAGTACGCGAAGATCACAAATTCGCAAAATCTTTATAAAATAAGCTCAAGATCATTTCTGTCACTCTTGTTCACTTCTCCGAACCAAGAAGCCTTGAACTCGATCATTACCCACTTTCAAGCTCTCTTGCAACTTCTGGAAGGCCATACTTTACTATTCTAAGCCACATTCAAGTGTTGGAAGCCTTATGGAATCTCCAAAACCACCATTGCTTCTTCCCATCAACTGTAACAACTATTAAAATTCGATAATCGATATACTGCTTAATCGAATCAAATGGGTCAGGCCCAACAAAGCTCAGTAGTCTAATTTGTAAAGTTTAGCTCGTTTAAACTGACAAATACTTTAACGTTTTGTCACGCAGTTATCTAAGACGCTTACGAAAGAAAACGAACAAATAACAAATTAACATTCGGTGATCGATTATTAACAATAGGATGAAAAATAAATTCGTCACATGACACGCTGCCATAAATTATTATTATTGTTATTAAAAAAACTGGGTTGACAATCGTTACGATAAACTGTATAAAGTAATTAAATACGCTTTTACACGCGGAGTTATCGTATCCAACGAAATAAATATTTTGATTATATTTATATTTTAACTAAAATATTTCAGTCTCGAAATAATAATGGTAACAATAAACTAGATCATACAGGTCCGTTACATGAATAATACGCGTGTTATACGCGATACAGACTAATCTAGGATATCCTCAACCACTCCAAACCCTAAGTATATAAAGAACTTAACCCTTGATTCCCTCATTTTTTTCTTCTAAGCAGCCGTAAAACACACACACTGATGAGTGTGTGTGTTTGGTCGTTAGACAAACCAAGAATGGAAGCCGGCAACTCTTTCTCCGGCGGCTGACACTTCTCCGGCGACACTAAAACAAACCTCACACCATCAACCGGCTCGCCATAACTCCTATCCGTCACTCACATCTGCCCTCTTCCTCACCAATTTACAGCTTACAACACACAACACACACCTGTGTGTGTGAGTGTGTTCGATCGCACAGAATGTAAGAAAGGGAGCAGCTAGCAGGCTCCTAGCGGCGTTCCTTCGGTCTCTTTCTCCGGCCACCATCTGCGGCTCACCCCTAGCCATCATCACCTCCCAGACGAAACCCGGTTCCTCTCATCATTCCGACAGTGGTAGAACCCCACCGGCGGGTGATGGTTTGACAGACAAGAGAAGGGATGATGAGAGGAACCGTTCTCCTGGTAAGATCACGGGCAACAATTGTTGAGAGGAATGATGAGAGGAACCGTTCTCCTGTCGGAATGATGAGAGGAACCGACAGTGGTAGAACCCCACCGGCTCTACCACTGTCGGAATGATGAGAGGAACCGTTCTCCTGGTAAGATCACGGGCAACAATTGTTTTTGAACAAGATTTAACCTACTAAACTTTGGTTATCCTATGTCATGAAATACACAACAGAACCGGCAACTAAGGTGCTACTTCAGTCATGCAAAAGGTTCACGACCACCATAGGTTGAGGTGATCGACCAAAGGTTCACTTGGGTAACCAGCTTGTCAAACGGTAAAGAACACACCATCTTGTGTTCGTAGACCTGGGGCTTCATTAGTTCTAGAGTTATGAGCTTAGAGTTAGCATGTTAAAGTCCTCATTTAGTTCTTGAAATCTAACATTCTTGCTCGTTTTGGGTCAGATCTAAGTTCTCAAGTTTTCGGCATGTGGTTGGGTGAAATGGTGACTAAAATGGGTCAGATCTGATGAATCGAGAGTTGTTCGACTCATTTTTGACACTCACGGGTCTCGGTCAACCCTGGTCAACACCGAACGAAGCTGCTCAAACTCGGTCAACTACAGGACCGGAGTGCTCGTTTGAACTCGTGGCGCAAAAACGAGTCCGGAAGTGTAATTGATTCAAGAATCTAGTCACCGGTTATCAAAACGAGTTCGCGTGCGTGAACCGATTCGGAAGGTATACCTGCACACCAACTCTTTATAATATCTATCGTATATATTTCGACTCGAGCGTGTTATAATGTAACCCTCATGAACTCGTTGAGGGAGAACGATCAATAACGTTAATTAAATTATCAAAGATAAATATTTGGCAATATATATATATATACATATATACACACACACACATATATATATATGTATATAGGGGAATTATCAAATGTTAACCCTTCCTTATAGGGTTAACCGCTTAACCCTAGCGTTTTTTTGCCCGAATCTTTGTTTTTTATTTCATGGTTTTACATAAATAAGGGGGTTTCTTTTTTGTGTTTTTGCTAATTTATCACCGTTTAGAAGTTATAGTAAGTGTAAGTTACTTACACTTACTTACAATCCCTATTTGATGTAAGTGTAAGTAAGTGTAAGTAACTTACACTTACAATAACTTTTAAACGGTGATGAATTAGCAAAAACACAAAAAAGAAACCCCCCTATTTATGTATAATAAAAATCATGAAAAAAAAAAGATTCGGGCAAAAAACGTCAGGGTTAAGCGGGTAACGCTATAAGGAAGGGTTAACAATGGAACCATCCCCTATGTGTGTGTGTATATATATATATGCACACACACAAGTATAAGTTCATGAACAACAGATTAATTTAATGGATCGAGTGTGGATTGACATCAACGGATTTTGGTTGATGAAATAATCACTAAACAAAGAGTTGTTTAATAAAATATTGGAGTAATCTTAGCCGATTGAGACTTGAGTATATAAAAAAAATGTCAAGTATTAATATATGGTTTCAAATGATTATCGTAAGTTAAAAATGTTATGTAATTGGACATGTTTTAATTACACAAAAACTCAAACACTGGATCCATAAAATGTTATATATTCATGTACATTTGTATATGCAAGTTGGTAACCACACTTTCAATAGCTTTAAAAACAAGATTTCCCAAACTCATGATTTGTTAAATACACCATGCAAATTGAAAAGTTCTAATTATATTAAATCTCAAATATTAGCCCTTATACTGTTGATTTCTAGAACAACCATTATATATAAACATAACCCAATATGAGTACATTTCAAAATAAAATAAACCCGGTTACAACAGATCATACAGATACAAGTTAGGACATTTATAGTATTCTTATTATAAACATGAATTATCTAATCAACGAAGTTATATATAATAATGATAAATATCGAGTGGATAATTAAGGATATATGTATATATAATGTGACATCCAGTACCAGATCGTCCGGCAAGTCCGTACGATATGTGTACTTTCACTATTTACTATGTGTAAATACAAGTATGTGAACAGTGTTTGTGATAACAAAATTCTGAATGCAGTTGTACGTAATTATGTGAAAACTTAAATACAATTAATGCAACGAATCAAGAATGACAACAGAGCACATGTAAGCAACAAGAACATATCGGTTGCGATCTGATATCCATAAATGACAGGAATCAGATGGCCGACAAATTAGTACGAAAACAATGTGAAAACAGGAAGTTTAGTTGAGTCCGTCAGTGAGGAAACACAATTCAAACACAATTACAGTGTTATTTCAGAATAACAAACTAACAGTGTATTTGCGTGGGTGACGATTCACACAAACATATTTGTGAGTTTAGCGTTCTGAAATAATGACTGAAAAGTAGAAAACAAAAGTCGGAAAGCAAAACCATCGTCGTGTTTGTTCGGGTGACGATTCGAACGAATACGCGCGAAGGTGACGCGTTTTGACGAAACGAAAATGAAAACGACACGAACGACAATAATTTAAGAAAATAAAATATTTTAATGTTTTACAATTTGAAAATCGTCAAAAATAAATAAAGAAACTATTTTATTTAAAAACATGTAAACGCGCGCGCGACGTTCCGGAAACGCAACGAAAACATGAACCGAGCAACAAAAACGAACCCGAACACCCTCGGGTTATAAATACCATGAATGAGTTCATCTTCTTCATTAAACACCTTTCTCTCTTTCTTTAAAAACCGATTTCCGGCCACCACCCTCTCTTAGTAAATTTCTAACTTCAAATCCACATATCTCACTCATTTCTTAACGAAATCGAGTGATTCTTGAGCCTAAACGAAGATCTTGATTCCCTCTACACGAAAGTACAACCTCTGAAAACACCTCTCATCACATGAAACCATCATCAATATTGATTAGCATCTCCTTAGGACCACCGAGGCTGACCCAAGATAGCATCTGGCCGAGAGAGTTCATTCGGCCAAAAGGCCTGGCCGTATGGCTTTAGGCCGCATGGGGCAGCCCCCCCTTCGGCAGCTATTCTGTCGGCACAACAGGTCCTTATTCGACCAAACCTCATTTTCCCCTCATACTCCCACTCTCACTCAGCAGTCACCACCATTCGGCTTACCCATGAGACAACCACATTCGGCCAACAGAATTTCCATTCGGCCAAGAACCCTAAGACGTGAAGCTATCTGGATCCAACAACAATTATTCAGGCCCAGAACCTTTTCATTCGGTCCTATCTATTTGGCCCATAAAACTTGACCAGGCCCGATCTAAACAAGGCCATGCAACTCGGCCCATGTGGACTGCTTAGGCCCATGGTGCTTGGGTTCGGCCCAACTAAGCTGTTTTGGCCCAGGAAACTTTCGACCCAAGTCCACTCACTTAGCCCATATATTTGGCCCACATAATTAATGTGGTAGACACACACTTGAAACCGATTATAAGGAGTTTTGCATGAGTAACACCTAAAGTTTTAAAACTACAAAGTTTCATTTTATACTTAGAAAATGATAAGGAGCTCAAGCCTATATCACATGACAAGTTCCAAATCAAGTGAACCCTAAATCAGTAATAAAGTGTTTTAATCTTAATCTAATTGAGTTGAGCATTACTAAAGTCCATAACAAACAAATAGGGCCGAATGACTACCGAGACCCACGAGTGTTAGCCAGCTTTTTGGGCTAAGACATACACGCATGTACATGAATCTCTACAAACTTATACTTACAATTTACCAACAACATGAAATCAATACAGATTATCAAAACAACATCAAGTACAACTAAGAGCGCGTGCATTTCTTGTTTAGAACTTAGTCAACCACACAACTACTACAAGGTGAGTTCATTGTCCCTTTTCAAACTATTTTGAGTTTTACTTCGGAATTGAGAAGCATGTTAAACCTTTTAAACAAATGTTTAACTGTTGCAAAGATGCTTTTATATTTATTCAAAATGCTTATGAGTGTTATACTTATTCTAAAAAACTAAAAGCTAAGGCTTTAAACTAAATGCTAATACGACGGGTTAATGCTAATACTAAATGCTAATGATTCTATGCTAATGCTAACGTTAAAAACTAATGATTCGATGTTAATGCTAATACTAAATGCTAATGATTCTATGCTAATGCTAAAGCTAAATGTTAATACTTATGATAATGCTACTGGATAATGCTAATGCTAATGCTGAATGCTAATGATTCTATGTTGATACTACATACATACACATACCAAATGCTTTGAAATGCTCATAATGCTTCAAACTCGATATGCTTATATGCTTGCCATGCTAAAACAACGGTTTGGCCTCTCAGTGCTTGCCTTACTGGTTGTTAAGCTAGTACTTGTGCACAAGAGACGTAAACGCTATGCTATATGAATGCTATAAACTTGTATGCTAAAGCTATCGGCTATGGTAGAACATACCGTTTTGGTCTCTCAGTGCTTGCCATAGGGTGTTCTCCATAGTCGGGACTTGAAGGGACAGACCGTCGGTCTTTCAGTGCTTGCCATAGGTTGACCTTCATAGTCCAGACTAAAGGAAAACAGACTGTTAGTCTCTCAGTGCTTGCCATACAGTGATTCCTCATTGTCCACTCATGGTTTTCATATGTGATTAGGGTGATTCTGGTTATCTTTACATGACTTTGTGTTATCCTAGAAATCCTTCATCATAACACCGATGTTGCTAATCATAACTAGATCCGTTATGGATTGATTCTGGATTCCTTAGGGCGTTCAGTTGTCCATAAAGTTAACTCTCAAAACTAGACTCGCAGATGTTAGTGTATGCGTGTTGGAACTTACAAACAAAATGCTAAAGCTATGATAGGAATGTGATTGGATGGTAGGTAAAATGCTTAATTATCATTAATAACAATGTCATATGTGGTTTAGTATGTGGTGGGATGGCATCTGGGCGGGTTGTAGGCTCGACCCTTTCGTATGCCCTATATATAAGCATACCGAATCGGATATTACAGTTGAAGTTAATAAGGTTAAGGTTTTACCGAAAAGGTTTGCAAAAGCTATTTTTCACATACTAAAACTATATGAACTCACCAACCATTGTGTTGACTTTGTTTTCTTACATGCTTTCTCAGGTGACGTACAGGAATAGACTAATGCTTCAGGATTGCATGCTAGGCTGCCCAGATAGAGGACCTAGTTGACTTTTGAAATCACATCTTTTGTTATCGATACGAATCACTTTTGATGTCTTGTACAGTTACACGATAGAAAACAATTGATTCTTTTAGATAGGTTTACCGGGTTAAATTACCAAACTTAAGTTTGTAATCCTAGTTAATGTTTTATTGTGCTTTAATTACTCTTAACATTGATGCTATGTAAACAATCTGATCAACACGATTATCATTCACGATATCGCGCCCCGGGAACCTTCCGCCCAGCGGGGAACACGATCCGTCCTGCCGGCTCGGGGTGTGAAATATAATATATATACATATATATTAAATGTATTAATTATAAACACATACGTCAAAATAAATAGTCAAGTGTTAGAGAATAAACATTGTTAACCGAAAGTGACATATGTAAACAAAAGCCTACGGTTAATCAAGTTAACACAAGTGAGGATGCGTTAGATCACGCATGACGGTTGTGTCAAATAGGCACCCGAAAACAAGACTATTTACATAAGTATTGATACACGTTTGATTTACAAACAGGAACTTATATTTCATTTGATTGGGAAACGCTATACTTTATCAACATACATAGTCGACTAGCACTAATGTGCTGACTAAGTTTACTCGAACTCTAGTTATTACAACATATGGACATGGGTTCCATTGATAAACACACTGTGAGTATTCGTAGCCCCTTTTACTTTTTACGTATTTTGGGGGAAATACATGCTACAATACTTTGCTTTTCTACTATGATACTTAAAAGGTTTTCACTACTATGCTAAATGTGTTAATGCTGGAACATAAGTTAGCCGGATGTAGATTGCATGAGATTTTGTTATTCTATTGTAAGTCCCTTTTATTTATGCCTAGACACAACCATTAACTCACGGGTATGAGCCATGGGATATATTGGATAGTACTATCTTGGTTGACAACCCATTCACCTATCGGGTGGTCTTGCTAGCTATAGTCACCCAAGATGAGGCCAACACGGTGGATGAATATTTCTAACTCTATTGTATACTTTGAACTCGGGACCAGTTTGGTGATCATGAGATCAAAAACAAGGGCAATCAGTCATAGGCTTGGTTGTGGACTCATGTAGATTGCATCCATTCACACTTATGGCTTAACATATTATATGATAGCATAGCATTATGGGATTGACGATCCTACTGAATTTTTATTGAAACATTTTAGGATTGATGATCCTACTGGATTTCTATTGAAACATTTTACTCGTGGCTGGAATGGCCAACACATCATGGGATTGATGATCCTACTGAGTTTTGATTTAAACTTATTACTCGTGCCTGGATGGCAAACACTATTACTTAAATTGTTTGATTAAACATAAAACCTACGAACTCACCAAATTTTTAGTTGACACTTGATTTTGCATGTATTTCAGGTACTAATTTAAGGCTAGATATGGACCTTACACTTAAGCAGAAGGACTAGCATTCTCTCGTACTTAATGAGTTCTTGATATATACAGTTTCGTCGTATCTCCCATTTTTCCGCCGACGGCGGGGGTGTGACATCAACCTTTGAGCCATTCACAGCCACTTCTGGAGCTGTCTAGGACCTGCACAAGCTTCATCTCATACATTTTGTGCTATGGTAGGTAGTCTTTGTTGCTTATCTACACTAATCTTTTATTAAAACACACATGCACATCAATACACACACATGCAAGCCTCTATGGCTATATACATCACCAAATCGGTCACATGCATGAAATTTTAAGCCTATAAATCTGTGATAATAGTTTAGATTCATTGATTTGTGGTTTGAGAATGACCTATTTGTTGAAATAATGCGATTTGATGGTCATTTGTTGATATTACTATAAAAGGAAGCTTTTTAGCTACATGCATGGATGATCCATGAGGTTTTAGATAATTTTGTATATAAATGAATGAATGAACATTGGGGTTGTAATTGATATTGCTAAGAAGAAATTAAATTAGATTTGCTAATATGATGGTTATTTGAGATAGTTACTATAAATAGTAACTTTGTTGATGCACATTGATGTTAAATGATGATTTTGAAATGATTAGTATGTTCAAATGTTGATTTAGAACTAATATGATGATTATAGATGTATTTGATTGATTAGAATCGTTGAAATAGGTGTTTTTGGCATAAGTTTCTAAAAATAGAAACTTTGATGATGAACAATATACTTGCATGATGATTTCAGGTTATATTGAGATGGGAATGGCATGCTCTGGAAAGTCAGAAAGCCTAGGTGCCACACCAATGCTGACAGAGAGGCTGGAAAGAGAGGATCAGATGAATTGAATCAATCGTTTTTGATACGGCCAATCTATGAGATGGATTGATGATGTTAGTAATCATATGAACAAGTTCGTATATTTTTGTAATGATTAAAATAAGTTTATTTACCAACTTACTAAAATAGTAACTTTGAAATAGGGATTTTCATGAAATGTGACTAAAGTGCATGTTATGTGGTAACTAATGATTTAAACTACTATGTTATGATAATATGAATGTATATACTTGATATTGGATGTCACAATATGCTAGTTTTAACAACTTACTATAAATAGTAACTTTATTGGAGTAATTTGCAAAATATGACTTTTTAATATGATTAATGTGTAAACTATGTTCATAAATGGTATTTTATGAATAAAATAACAAGTTTGTGTGCTTAATTTACTCAAGACATGTTAAATATAGGAATTTACTATACTTAGAAACTTTAAACGATAGAGTATGCTTATGTGACACTTACAACAATGTGCTATTTGATAACATGATCATGTAGGATGAACAAGCATGCTAGAATAATTAAAAAGGTGATTTTATGAAAACTTGCCTGAAATAGAAACCTGCCTAAAATGGAAACTCACTATAAATAGTAAGTTATCCCCCGAACATAAATTATGTGTGTACACGTAATACACGACACTTGACACACGTTGAACGAACGCTATAACTAAACAAATCACCAACGGGTCGTTAAGTCAAATACAGTCAACACGGTCAAACACGACCAACACAACAACTTAGAGTTGTGTGGATGCAAACAAGGTCTAGTGAGACCAACACGAACACAAACATAACAGTGAACACAAACTCACAACACCTATGTGATATAGGTAACAACTAGAGACGAACAACTTACAGTTCACATAATGATATATAGCAAACAGCCAAACTCAAGTGAGTTTACAGCCCCACTTTTACTGTAACTGTTTTCTTTAAACATTGGGGTGAGAATACTATGCAACAACTGTCTTAGATGTATGACTGATATGTTGTAAAACAAGTTTTTGAGTGTGCTTATATCGTAACAAAGTCCTCACACAACCTTACCGTTAGTTGAACAACAAACGAGTCGTTATTACGTAGTACTAATGGGTCTGACAAACCCCGCTCGACGAAAACTCTGACTGGCGGTCAAGACCAGCGTAATATCGATCTAATGCCATAGTTTCACGATAGACTTGGCGGAGGCATCTAACAGTCTAGTTTCGGTAAGATGAACTTATACACTCGGGACCAATTGTCTACAACTTAACATATCCAGTATATATCTCGCAACTGTTTTACATTTTACTTAAACCTGTTAACTCACCAACTTTTTGTTGACACGTTTTAGCATGTATTCTCAGGTAACTGAATGCACAAGCTAGGATTCACTTGGAACACCAAGGAAGAGTCTGCATGCATCTAAGTTTTCATTTTGGTCATTTATTAATGATGTATTTTTAAACAGTGTTGTGTCTTAAAACAATTTACATTTTCTGCTGCATAACAATTAATATTTCCATATTAATGAAACTTGATTTGATTATGAAAACTTTGTATTTTCCAGCTCATATAGAGTCGTTTCATATGACTAAGAGCTTTGATCCTGGCCACGTCACACCCGACGGTCTGACACCATAAGTGGAAATTTGGGGGTGTGACAACATTGCCCAAAATGTTTTCAAAATTTGCTTAAGGAATCTATCCAAATGATAGTCATAAAATATTTAAATCACTGAACTGACATTCTCTAGTGGCACACAACCAAAAAATGAGTCAAAACATTTTCCCACATGCCCATAAGACACATCACTTTCATATAGCTTGAGAAATCATTTCTCTGATACTATCCCAATAATGGCATCCTTAAACCATATTTAGACCACAAATTCGTTTAATGTGTTTAACCCCACAGGACACAATCATTGTTTTACGAACAATCAATTATAAAAAACCACACAGTCCTAATCATAGGTTTAACATAAAAGGGAAAATTAAATATCTCTCCTTCATAACTTGAAAAATTACATATTTCCCCAAGGTATAAATTTTCAACGCGTAATGTACAATGCTCTTTAAGAATGATTTTGGGAAATGTGAAATTTTACAAGTTAGAAGGGGGGAATATGTAATTACCCCCAACATAAAATATTTTAAATCCATAAATATTCACAAGATGCATATCATTCCAATACGTTTTAAAACATAAAATGGTCTTCATAGAATTCACCTTATCAATCCCGCATCAAAGGGGTGTTTCCCGTATCAAACGGGCATAACCACATCATATCAAAGTTTTTATTAATCAATATAACTCCATAAATGCTTATGGAGATAAGCTTAACATTTAAAACTTAATCATAAGTTTACCTCACTGTATCCACATAACAACTTGATTAACCTACTGGCTAGTCCCGAACACTCGTCCCATACTTCCACATACTCAAGTGATTTCAAAGGAGGTTTATGGGGGTATTTAGGTCGTGATAATAGGGCTATAATTTGAGAACTTGCGCAAAAATGACGATGGTTGAACTATTTATTGGGTATGGTTCATGAATCAAAAAAACCTTGTCTTGACATATGCACAACTGGCGGCCTTCTAGGACACGTGGAAACCACCTAGGATATGCGGAAATCCTCCTAAACGCATGTCCTGTCACACCCCAACCGACAGCGGAAAATGTCGGGGCGCGAGTTTGACTGTTCATTAGCTCGTGGCGCTATTAATATGTTTGAATAATTAAAGCATTTATTATTAACAATACAAACATTTCATTCATTAAACTCAAGTTACATTACAAGAATTGAATAATCAAACAATTACAAATGAAATTCTAAACATTGTTTTAAAGAATTAACTAGGTCTACTAATCCTATTCCTATGTCTTCACGAGCTGCACTTAACCTGTAACACATGAAAAATTACTTTTTTTTCAACTCTTTGCATAGTTGGTGAGTGCACATACAAGGTTTATATAATACATAAGAAATAGATGCAAATTCAAAGTCTAAAGTATTAACCTAAAGCATATGTTCTCACAAGTTTCTAAGGCATCATGTATAGCACAAAAGTTTATGTAATTCATCAATAGTTACACAAGGCATACAAACAAATAATAATTGTTCTCAATAGACCTCAATAATTCTCAAATAGTCCTCAATAGTCCACATTAGTTTTCAAATAGTCCTCAATAGTCCTCAGTAGTTTTCAAATAGTCCTCAATAGTTCTCAAATAGTCCTCAGACAGTGTCAACCCATACTTGTACATCAAATGCTTGCAAGGCGTTAATGTAAGTATGTAAAAACGTGCTTGCAATTGTTTAAAATAATGCATACAGAATTCAACATGTAATCACATACAACCAAAGGCAATATCTAAACACTAAGTCATTGCATCATTTGTGTTATGACTCTAAGAATAACATGATTTATATAGGGCATGTGTAACATCCCTAAAACATTACAAAATGTATAGAAGGGAGTATGAATGTATTCACATGATTGATTACTTAGCTAGTCCAATATGTTTGATTGAGTTATAAGTCAAAGATCACGCTTCAACCTAAAGTTTAATGAATAACTTAGTATTCCTAAAGTTCAAGTCTTGTGTATTTAAGTATATGAAATTCTATGAAATATGTAAATATCTATCTAAGGTTGAATGATAGTGTATGTAATATTTTAATAAATAAATATTCATATGACTTTGTTGAAATAAATAGATTCAAAGATAGTAATAATAATATTCTATCTATTTAACTTAGTTGCATTTTCTTATGATGTTTAGAATAAGGATAAGTATTTGTGTATGTATTTTTATAAATTTATATATGATTATCTAAAATAATTATAAATTGATTTATTTATAAAAGTATTATATGTTTTATTTATAAAACTTTAAATACTTTGTGATTTTAACATGAATTTGTAGGTTTTGTCATTTAACTAATTTGTTGAAATAGCTTATTTAAACAAGAATATATATATATATATATATATATATATATATATATATTCCTATATACTTATTTAGGAAGGTTGGTGGATGCCAACGACGTGGCACACTCCGAATGAAAAAATCAATCGCGGGTACGTGTATGGCCATGTCGATTTCTTGGTTTTATAATTTCAACAACCTTTAATTTAGATTTCCCACACACCTCTTTTACACGAAGAAGTTTCTGTTGCTTTAGTCGATGTGGGAACTTGAACTCTAACTTTCACTGTCTTTTGTTTTTCACCCCTTAAAACCAACTTACCAACTAAAGTATTGGTATAATATATCCTATACAATTTTTATTTAGCATATACTTACGTACGTACTCTTTAAAAAAGGGGTGTGTGTGAGTGTGTGTGTATAGGAGAATGATTAATTGTTAACCATTCCTTATTGTGATAACCGAATAACTACATCTTAATAATTTGGGGCCCAATATTAAAGTAAATCTAAATGTGTATGTTTTTTTTCCTTTTTAATTAATGTAATTAATGTGGGCCTTATTTACATTAATTAAAAAATAAGAAAAAATATATACCTTTAGATTTACTTTAATGTGGGCCTCAAAGTAATAAAATGTAATTATTCGGTTAATCAAAACTTGAACCATCTTTTCTCCTTTTCTTTGCTGGCAGCAACATTTGCAACTAATGCATGAACGCCTGCAACTTTTGCCAATGTCTTCTGAGTTTCATTTAGCTTCATAATTGTCGCATCATAAACGATATTCTCTTTCTTTTTCAGACTCGCTATTTCTTTCAGTTTTTGAACTCGGGCTCGCAACCTATGTTTTTATCTTCGTTTTTGTCTACATAACCAATTCATCACAACTGCCAATGTCTTCTAAGTTTCATTTAGCTTCATAACTGCCGCATCATAAACGACATTCACTTTATTATTTTGACTCGCAATTTCTTCCTGTTTTTGAACTCGGGCTCGCAACCTGTGTTTTTATCTTCGTTTTTGTCTAAATAATCAATTCATCACAACTGTCAATGTCTTCTGAGTTTCATTTAGCTTCATAACTGCCGCATTATAAACGACATTCTCTTTCTTATTCCGACTCGCTATTTCATCCTGTTTTTGAACTCGGGCTCGCAGCCAGTGTTTTTATCTTCGTTTTTGTCTATATTACCTATTCATCACAACCTCATATGTTTTTTAAGTGATATCATCGTTTCATAAAGCTTTAGTTTTAGTTGTAACGGCCCGCCACAGAGCGTGGTACATTCTTCCAGTCTTTGAACTCGGGCACGCAACCTGTGTTTTTATCTTCGTTTTTGTTTACATAACCAATTCATCACAACCTCATATGTTCTTTAAATGTTATCATCGTTTCATAACGCTTTTAGTTTTAGTCATAACGGCCCGCCGCAAAGCGCGGGTTACGCTACTAGTTATTATTATTTTCAAACATTGAAAATAAACTTTGTAATTTTTTTTTTGAAATCCATTTAGGTTTTATTTCTTTTGATTTTAATATTAGATTGCGTTATTTTTAAGAATGGATGAATACTATATATATATAGGGGAGGGTTCCATTGAAAACTCTCATTTTAAAGAAAACCAAGAAAACCTTTAATCCACCATTGATTGATATAATCAATGGTTGAGATCAATAGTGGCAAGATTGTAAATAAATGACAATTAAAGGATTTAATTATAAATTCATAAGGGTAGATTAGTCCAAACTTAATTTTTATCTCTCCTATATTTAATAAAATTCCTAAAATTACTCTTCTCTATCCTCTCCCCTATCTCTTACAATTATATAAAAAAAGTAATTCAAAAAAACTTATTTTTTACTAAAAGAATTGAATTCAAAAAATCAAAATTTTTGATTAAAAAAATTTGAATTTTTAAGAAAACAAATTATTTGATTACATATATGTAACCATATAATTGATTACATGTATGTAATCATATAATGAATTACATATATAGTAAAATATATCATTGAGGAAATAATATAACTGGTTTATAAACCTGATTACATATATGAAGATGATAAAGATGAATATGATTATGCAGACGAAACATTAAAACGTTATTTGATTACTTATATGTAACATATCTGATGTAAAGACAATAATGAAAAACAATTGGTGTAAATGCATATGTAACGGGCTTACATATAAGTAAGCACACATGCAAACCCCATTACATTTGTAAGCATGTAACTTTATATGTGTAATCCTATGTAATCATACATGTATATCATTTGATTAAAAAAATATAAAAAACTAAATCATAACAAAGTGTTAAATTGCTTACGGATATGTAAGTATACATCTAACTTGAAGGTTCAACAAAATCAAACCAGATACGAACATCTAGACAAAAACTAGATACGCGCTAGAATCACAATCAGAACTGGAAGGTTCAAGCAATACAAACAACCATAAAAAAATTACAGGAGATAAAAAGAAAATTAAAATCCAATTAAACTAATGTTGCACATGATCGATTACATACATATGTAAGCATCCAACAAAAAGATATATGTAATCTTTTAAGAAAAAACCATTTGCTTACATGTATGTAATCAACACAACTATTTACATATCTAAACATGATTACATATATGTAATCATACAAACACAAACCTATTAGTTTGATCAATTTTTCAATCAAAAAATTGAATTCAAACAATTCGAATTTTTTCACACAAAAAAAATTGAATTTTTTTTGATAAAATCATCTGATTACATATAAGTAATCAACTTAACTAGTTACATATGTAAACATGATTACATATATGTAATCATATAAATGAGATCATGAGATCTTTTCAGCTATGATAGATAATAAAATCATGGTTTCACAAAAACAAACTAAATCAACACAAAATTATATATATTATCCTGCTACATATGTTTATTCATACAATTCGTTTTACAAATGATATGTCCAATTCTTGTCATAACATGATAATATAAACACAAGATTAAAAATAGAAAATGACAATACATCTTATTATCACAAATAAGAACCATAAACCATGAAAAAATGTAATATCTGGAAAAAAAACCAAAATTTGTTTGTGATTACATATATGTAATCATATAACTGGTTACTATAAACCTGATTACATATATGTAATCAGGTAACCGATTACATATAATCAAAAGAACTTTAGTGAAAATCAAATGTAAACAAATATTCAAAATATACCAGCTTTATTTTTAACACTACTCCAAGTTCGGCCAAAGAGTGGTGATTGAAGCCTCATCCATTGAAAAAAAAACACAAACATGCCAAAAAGTGCGCTCAAGATTAGCCCCTGTATTTTCTTCGAAACCTTAAAGAACTATCAAAACTTTAGGCAGTGAATTCATCATTGATAGTTTAATCTAATCAAAGCCCACAAAATTCCCCTTTAGTAGCCACAACCACCCTGCATCCCATCATCAAAACCTAATCAAAATAAAACCATATTCGAACCAGATGCAAAACCCTAACCAAAAACTAGATACGCAGGTGGTGGTGGGCGGTAGTCAGGCGGGTAGTGATGTATTTCTGATGGAGCTGAGAGATGTTACCGGCGGGTGGGGGTGTCACCGGATCTGGGAAGAAAAGGAGTAGAAGAAGGAAAGGGGAAGAAATAAAGTGGTGGGGGTAGGGGTGGTTCACCTGGTGATGGTTTATGGTGGACATCGTCCATCTCTACGGTTCTAATGATGTAATGTTTACCTGGTTTGGTGTCCGTTTGATAGAGGTTCAAGATACGCAGAGAGTCGGTCATTCCTTGGTCTTGAATCCTTCTGTTTCGAGGTGAAGTGAGTGTATTCTTTGACCAGACGAGTTTGCAATGGTGAAAGGGTTCTAAGGATGTGTTGTGATTAAGATTTTATAGTGAATTCTAAGAATTTGAATTTCCGGTCAACTTGTGTATTTTTGGAAGCTATTAACACGTTTAATGGAATTGATTTCGAATAATTGGTGATTAAGGATGTTAATGCGTTCGAATACCTTCCTAAATGACCAAGGATGAACTGTAATTCGGCTATAATCGCGTGGATTGCGATTCGGGTTTGAGGCGGGTCGAAACCGGGTCAAGGGGTACCGAATAGAGGAATCAGGAAAGCAAGGAATTGACTTTGGGTTAATTGCCATTCAGCCCCTCCATGTTTAGATATTTCTCAAATTTTATATTTTTAAAGCTGAAACATTAGTTTTACAATTTGGCAACATTGATCCCTCAAGTTAAATGGTTTCTTTATCAGCAGGCGAGGTGGAAAACTCAGTGCCACATCATCAAAAAGTTAACACTTTGAATTTCGTTAACCGGAGAGTGCCACAAGAAAGTATGTTGAAAGTTGGGGGTGTCAGTAAACATTTCCTCAGTAGGGAGTATTTCCGACCAATAAGTGAAAGTTGGGAGTATTAAAATCCAATAACCCTTGTTTTATTGTTATTAGTTTTACTTGTTATTATTATGGATGATTTATTTTTTGATTATAGCTTGTAATACACTGATATATATATATATATATATATATTTATGTGTGTGTGTCATACACACACCTTTAAATATGAATAAATTTATATTTATTGATATTTATGTGTTTATATACATGTTTATGAATAAGAATCGAATTAAAGGATTTCAATGAAACTTTCGTTTATTAAACTTGGCATGATTTCAATTGTCACACCCCGGGCCGGCGGGGTTGGATCGGAATCCCCGTCGGGCGGAAGGTTCCCGGGGCGCGATATCGGGTGTGATAATCGGGTTGATCAGATTGTTTACATAGCATCAATGTTAAGAATAGCTAAAGCACAATAAAGCATTTAACTAGGATTACAAAGTTAAATTACAATGTCAATGTTTGATAATTTAACTTAGTAAACCTAACAAAAGAATCAATGTATTCTATCTTGTAATCTGTACAAGACATCCAAGAATGATTCGTGTGATTAACAAAATATGTGCTTCCCAAAATCACTAGGTCCTCTATTTAGGCCGCCTAGCATGCAATCCAAAAGCTTAAGTTAAACCTGTGCATCACCTGAGAAAGCATGTAAGAAAACAAAGTCAACACAATGGTTGGTGAGTTCATGTAGTTTGTAAGTTTAAATAGTTTTAGTATCCATATAGTTTTCCCATCGTAGTTTATACACTTGTGTTTGTAAGTTCAAATAGTTTTAGCAAAACCCCTGTAGGTAAAACCTTAACCTTATTAACTCCACATGTAATATCCAAATCGGTATGCTTATATATAGGGAATCCTGAAAGGGTCAAGCCCAGACGCTATCCCACCACATACTAATAAGCATATGACACTGTTATTAATAATAATTAAGCCTTTTACCTACCCATCCGTATAGTTTCCCCCAATCACCGATAGTATACTCGAGTGTAGTCTGATAGATACCGGTATGAATAACCAGATGCCCAAAGGAATCCATTGTCAATCCAAACCGGCCCCAGGTGTGATTAGCAACTCAGGGGGAGATAGAGGGTTTCCAAGTCGACACAAAGTCAACTAAGGATCACCATATCGTCCTAGTTACTGCTAACCCGGGTAAATAGATGTGGGAAACACTGCATGGCAAGCACTGAGAGGCCATCAGTCCATTTCCTCGATAAGACTGTGAAGAACACATGAAGGCAAGCACTGAAAGACCAACTATTGTTCTTCAAGTCCCGGCTAGGAGAACACCTGAAGGCAAGCACTGAGAGACCAACTATTGTTCTTCCGTAGCCTATAGTTTTAGCATACAAAGAGTCCAGCATTTACGTAACTTGTGCACAAGAACTAGCTTTACAACCGGTAAGGCAAGCACTGAGAGGCCAAACCGTTGTTTGAGCATGGCAATCACATAGCATTCAAGAGTTTATAGTATCCATAGCATTTAAGAATTTAATGTGTATGTATGTATGATTGTATTTAGAATTCCCATAGCATTATAGAATCATTAGCATCTAGAGTTTGCATTAGTTTCTAGCATGAACCCATAGCCTTAACAATTAGTATAGTCTCATAGCATTTGTATTAAGCATAACCTGTAGTATTAACAGTTTGTTTCCCCCATTAGTCTTAATGTTTATCATGACTCATAGCATTAGCATCCACAATAGTATCATCAGATAGTAAATACCCTTAGCACTTGGTATTAACACATAGCTTTAGTATTTGCAAATAGCTTATGCCTTTAGCACTTGGCATAATCAACTAGCATTTAGCTTAGACAGAGTATTATGCCTTTAGCACTTGGCATAATCAAATAGCATTTAGTTTAGATAGAGTATTATGCCTTTAGCACTTGGCATAATCAAATAGCATTTAGTTTAGATAGAGTATTATGCCTTTAGCACTTGGCATAATCAAATAGCATTTAGTTTAGATAGAGTATTATGCCTTTAGCACTTGGCATAATCAAATAGCATTTAGTTTAAATAGAGTATTATGCCTTTAGCACTTGGCATAATCAAATAGCCTTTAGTTTAAATAAAGTCTTATGCCTTTAGCACTTGGCATAATCCGTAGTATAAAAGCATTTTGTTAAATTTTAAACATTTGTTTTAAAATGAATAACATGCTTCTCAGTCCCGAGTTAAAAACCAAAAATAGTTTGAAAAGGGACAATGAACTCACCTTGTAGTCGTGGTAGTTGACTTAGTCTCACACAAGGATGCACGCGCTCTTTGTTGTACTTGATATTGTTTTCACGATCCTGTATTGATTTCACGTTGTTTAAATTTGTAAGTATAAGTTTGTAGAGATTCGTGTGCGGGCGTATGTGTTGGCCATTAAGTTGGCTAACATTGATTTGTCTTGTTCATCCTTCGGCCCTCGGTCCACTTATGATGTGTCATACTAATACCTAACCCTTTTTAAGTTAAGATTAATATTTCTTGTCATTTGTTTTAGATTTACATTATTTGAACTTTTGTCCTATCTTGTCTACTTGAAAATCATTATCCTCTTCCAAGTATAAAGTTTAGTTTGTAGTTTAAAAGTCTAATGTGTTACTTTTGTAAATCTCAACAGGTTGCTACATAATCATAAATGAGAATGTCACCACCTTTGTAATAGTTTAAGATTTTAGACTTATCTAAGTTCCTTAGTCCAAAATCTTTCACCTTTGTGATAAGCCATTAGTTTGCCTTTTTAATGTTGATATCATTTGTTGGTTTGCTTTGTTCTTTATGTGATTCAATTCATTAAGCATGGGCCGAAACATGCCTATGGATTGAACAAGCAACTTGGGCCAAGTGAGAATATCAGATGGGCCAAATTGTTTGGTTAAGCCCAATAGGCTACTATTGAGCCTAACAGTGGTGATATGGACCGAAATTATACTGGGCCAACTGACAAGTCATGGGCCGTAGGAAAATTATGTTAGGCCCAACCAAAGTAGATGTTTAATATTGTGCAGGCCACTGTTGGGCCACCTGCGTGCGGCTGGGCCATAGGTAGTTTGGGCCGAACCAGGCCTTGAATCGTATAAGTGAATCTGGGCCATGATATGCGGATCAGTGGGAAATTGGGCTGCACAAATTGTGTGGCTAGTTTGCTGGGCCGCATGGCTGGCCAACTAAATCGTGGTGGACTGAAGCAAATCTCGTGACCAAGACAGTGTGTGGGGTTAACGGTTGAGTTAAATCAAATAGGTTGTTGTTGGCCAAAATGTGATTGTGTTTTATGAAACAAACGGCATGACCCGTTGAGGTGGCTGTGCCGATTGTAGCTGCTGGCGAATGATGTGGGTAGCTGACCGACGAATGGGTGGCCGAATAGGGAACATAGTCGAATGGCACAATCTTGGCAGAATGAGGGAGCCGGTCGAATGACCATGGCTCATTCGGTCATAGGTGATCGAATGAAGGAAGGCAGCGTATGAGGTTCTGTCGAATGAGGGTTGTGGGAGTCGAATGAGGATGTTGTCCGAATGGTAGGATCCCTCGAATGAACCTGGACGAATGAGTGTGCAGATCGAGTGAGTGGGGTGGCGAATGTAGCCTTTCGACCCTAGCTCATTCGTTGACCTGGGTGGGCCATTCGGCCGAGATGTTCTTCTAACTAGGGTCTCGCGATGGTAAAGGGTTTCGAGGTCGTGGCTCATGGGCTTTCAGGTGGTAGTATGTGCATAACCAGTGGGGAAGATGTTGTGACCGAAAGATGAAGGTTTGAGCAGGTTACAAGATGGTGGTCGGTTAGTGACTAGAAAACCCTAAAAACCGCCCTATTACACCACAGATTACCTTCGATTCTGAGCTCAATGAGTCGGATCCTTTGTACTTTCGTGTAGAGGGTGTCGAGGGCTACGCGTGGGTTCAAGAATGGCTCGATTTCATGGAGTATTGCTCAAGATATGGAGGTTTGAAGGTTGTAGATGGGAGGGTTTTCTCAAAACCGGGTTTTAGGTTTAAGAGAGAGGAGGAAGATGAGAAAAATGAGAAAGATGATCTCATTCAAGGTATTTATACCTCGGGTGAGTTCGGGTTTGTTTTCGTTGCTCGGTTCGCGGTTTCGTTACGTTTCCGGAAATTACGCGCGCATTCTACGAATTAATTATAAAAGAATTATTTTATCACCTTAAATTTACGAATATATTAACAAATATCACAGTATTTATTTATTTGTCGTCTTTTAATATTTTCAAGAGTTTACGAAATTTGTTTAACAAGTTTCGTACTTTTACGCGTTTATTTAACGTGTTTACGATTTCTCAAAACAGTAACATTTAATTTATTAAATGATGAGTTTCCAAAATTGTAAAATAAGAAATATCTTATTTCTTTGAATTTATGATCGTTCGTGTCTTTTATCGTTTTCGTTTTCGTTTCGTCAGAACGCGTCACCATCGCGCGTATTCGTTCGAATCGTCATTCGAACGAACACGACGATGGTTTTGCTTTCCGACTTTTGTTTTCTACTTTTCAGTTATTGTTTCAGAACATTAAACTATCAGAATCATTCGTACAGATCGTCACCTATACGAATAACTCGTCGGTTTAGCATCCCGTAACAATAACCATTATTGTTTCATTTTGTTTAACCTCGCATACGTTTACACATCATATCACATCGATAAGCATTAGTATCACGGTTCCATGTTGTCTGATGTGTTTCCGACTGTTAAACTGTTACGTTTAATCAGATTTCAGAAACACTAGCATAATAGTTTACTGTTTAGCATTACGTACTCGACAGTACATCAATAGTTTGCATAGTTTGTACCTGAGTTACTGTGCCGTTACTGTTCCGTTCATCGTTCCGGCGACGGTTCCGGCACAGTTGTTACATCAATTTTAAATTGTAACGTAAACCCTAGAGATTACGTTGTTATATAGATCCTTATTTTATATTATATATACATATATATTTATAAAGTCTATTTTATTAATGGATATAAATGTGTTTTTATATTTATTCAAATATTTCAAAACATTACTCCGAACTTTGTTTTATTTGAATTTGAACACCAACGAAATCATAGGGATTACATTCTCCCATACTTTAGATATTTCGTCTCGAAATTTATTTGTTAGAATTTTGTTGTCACATTTAGTGATTGTATCTTAGTTTTCTTTAAAATTTTGTTTCCTTTCCTTCTATACTTTTTGATTATTGAATTAACTTATTTTCTTTATAATTATTCATCTAGCGCTATCGAGTTTTGTCTAATTTTCATTGACTGCCATTAGGGGAGTTTTAAAATTTTCTTTTGTTTTAGGATTTGGAAGTATAATGAATGTAAATACGAATATGTATGCATAACGTACTTGAGTTATTGAATTTGTATACAACTAGTTTATTTTGTTAAGAGGGTTTCGAATTATTGCTAATTTACTTACTCAAGATAGTGTTTATTGCCCATATATTTAATTTAACCTCGTGTAAGAATGCACACCAGCTATTAATATATGAATAACAATTAAATGAATACTATTCTTGACTAACGAATAGTCTTACGTGAAGTTGTAGATTGAATTGACGAATACAACATTTGGTCAAGCTTTTGGTGCTACTATCAATGTACTATTGGCGTTTATATATAGGGTATACCGCAGCCAACCTACCACATCACTAATACTTTGATAGCATCTTAATTACCTACCAAGACTAACCTAAACTTAACTACATTTGAATAGATGCTTGAATACTTGACTAGCTTTAGAAATCGTATGAATTTTAGAGACAATAACAATTGCAATCTTGCAATAGAATCTCGTAGTTGTATGGATTGTTAAATGATCGCTGTTGAAAATAAGAATGATATAGGATACACTAGCACGCAATATTATATGGTTGTGATAACTACTTATCATTAACCTTAGATATGATATCACTGAATCTTTGAGTATTTGTTTAAACATACGAGTATAGAATAATTCATTTAAGAATCATTGACATGATCTATGCAATTATTTATATATTTGATTTGACATGGTGTAAGAATACCCACCTAAGGGGGGTGTATGTAACATCCTAGGCAAATCTCTCATGTTCACGGCCGATGTGAGATTTGCCTAGGACATTACATGTCCTTGCATGTAACATCTGTGCCGGAAACGTCGCCGGAACAGTGAGCTGAACGGTAAACGCACAGTAACTCAGGTACAAACTACGTAAACTATTATTATGCTACTAATATCATGATGCTTGATATTAAACTATTATGCTATTGTTTCTGAAATCTGATTAAACTTAACAGTTTAACAGTTAGAAACCTGTCAGACAACACAGTGTTGAAACATAGATGCTTGATTTGATGCTATAGTGTATAAACGTACGCGAGGTTAAACAAAACAATCACATAACGGTTGTTGTTACAGAATGCTAAACAGACGAGTTATTCGTATAGGTGACGATCTGTACGAATGATTCTGATAGTTTAACGTTCTGGAATAATGACTTAACAGTAGAAAACAAGAATCAGAAAGCCAAACCATCGTCGTGTTCGTTCGAATGACGATTCGAACGAATACGCGCGATGGCGACGCGATCTGACGAAACGAAAACGAAGAACGATCATAAATTCAAGGAAATAAAATATTTCCTATTTTACAATTTTGAAACTCATCATAAATATATTTAAACGAAACCGTTTTAATAAATCGCGAACAAATTATATAAACGCGTAAAAATAATATAATTTGATAAATAAATTAATACAACGATATTTAAAATGATTTTTTAATAATAATTGTATTTTAAACATCATGAAATAATTCTTTTTGTTTAAATGACGAAAACTACGCGTTACGTTCCGGAAACACAACGAAAACGCGAAGCAAGCAAGAAAAACGAACCCGAAACCTCTCGGGATATAAATACCCTAAATGAGGGTATTTTCCTCATTTTCTCTTCTTCTTCTCTCTCTAGAAACCCTAATCCCGGTTTTGTTTTCCCTCACCATTTTTGAACTTCAAATCACCATATCTCTTCCATTTCTTGATGAAATCGAGTGGTTCTTGAACCCAAACGAAGATCTTGATCTCTACTACATGAAAGTACAACCGATCTGAGAAGAAAACCGCTAGAATTCGAGGTACGAGGCTGTGAATCTAGCGAAAATTAGGGTTTCTTAACCCTTGACCGCCACACACTAAAATCGGCCAACCGCCTACCATCTTAAAACCTGTACCTCCGATGACTAGCCTTGGCACCCACCATCGTTGAAAACACCATGGAAACATGAGAGGGGCGGATCCGGGTCTAAGACCTGCGTTGGCCGAAGGACCAGAGCACAGCAGGCCGAATGGCCGCCTGGCCGAATGGCTTCCTTCGGTGCACTCTCCTTCGCCACCTCCATTCGCCAACCACCTCTCCTTCGGCAGCTATACATTCGGCCATCCACCTTCTCCCTCTTCTCATTCGCTACCCATTCGTCGGTTGCCACTCATTCGGCCATCACCACCCATTCGTCCATATGTGTTGCTAATCGGCCGAAGAACAAGAAAAATCACAGTCGCCGGACCACCATGCAATCATTCGACTAGTAACACTCCTTCGGGCCCAGATAATGATGCGGCCCAACATCCTTGCTTGGCCCAACGCTTTGTTTAGCCCACCTGCTTGATACAGTTCAAGCGTAAACCTTTGGGCCCAACCAGAAACCACCTTCGGCCCACATGTGATCAACCTGGCCCAGATACACACATTCGGCCCAATAGTTGTTTGGCCCACACAACCACCTTCGGCCCAATGAATTTCGGTCCACAAAGTTCACGAGCTAATCTAGCATTTTAAACAAACTTACTTATAATAAAATGCATGGAATTACTAATCTAATTTACTACAAAGGTGACAATAATTTGGTGGTTAGTGTCACAAAGCTTAAAAACGTTGTGTTTTGGGGTTAATGTATTTTACATCACATAAAAACCTAAGTTTTACAAAGTTGTCACATAAATATCTTGTGATAAGGTGGAAATTGTTTCAAGGTTAACAATGGCATCATATATGATCTTAAATTATAAACCTAAGTTTATACTTAGGTTAAATCGCAAGATTCCTAACAACACAACTAACCATCATATTATAACAATATGTTGGGTTCTGAATTATGATCATAAGCTAAATTAAAGTGATAAATACTAAGTTATTTATTACAACTAAAATGTAATGTTAAACTCAACTTAAATGAATTAAGGGTTGTAAAACCAATGAAAATTGTGCAAGGGCCGAATAACAACCAAAACTTACGAGTGTTAGCCAATTTCATTGCTAACACATACACACACACGAAACTCAACAACTTATACTTACATTGCCAACAATGTGAAATCAATGTAGGATCGTGAATACAACAACGAATTACAACAAAGAGCGCGTGTGCATTCTTGTTCTAGGCTAAGTCAACTACAACAACTACAAGGTGAGTTCATTGTCCCTTTTCAAATTATTTTGATTTTAAACCGGGACTGAGAAGCATGTTATACATTTTAAAACAAATGTTTTAAACTTAACAAAATGCTTTTATATGATTCTTGTATACAAATGTTGATGCTACATGGTTATGCCAAGTGCTAAAGGCATAAGTTCACTGTTAATACTAATGCTACATGATTATGCCAAGTGCTAAAGGCATAAGCTAGACTGCTTATACTAAAGCTATGTGTTAATACCAAGTGCTAAGGGTATTTACTATCTGATGATGCTATTGTGAATGCGAATGCTACGGGTTATGCTAAATGCTAATGCTACTGGTTGATGCTATAAACTAATGCTATGAGTTATGCTAAATGCTAATGCTACAGGTTATCTAAATGCTAACACTACGAGTTATGCTAAATGTAAATGCTACGGGTTATGCTAAATACTAATGCTACAGGGTTATGCTACATGCTAATGCTATGGGTTTAAGCTAGATGCTAATGTTAACACTAAATACTAATGATGCTATGATGCTATGAGGATGCAAAATACATACATACATACATATTGAATACTTGAAGCTACGGATACTATAAACTCTTGAATGCTATATGCTTGCCATGCTAAAACAACGGTTTGGTCTCTCAGTGCTTGCCTTACCGGTTGTGAAGCTAGTACTTGTGCACAAGTTACGTAAATGCTGGACTATTTGAATGCTATAAACTTGTATGCTAAAACTATTGACTATGGAAGAACAATAGTTGGTCTCTCAGTGCTTGCCTTCATGTGTTCTTCCTAGTCGGGACTTGAAGAACAATAGTTGGTCTCCCAGTGCTTGCCTTCATGTGTTCTTCACAGTCGGGACTAGAAGGCATCTACTATGGTCTCTCAGTGCTTGCCATAGGGTGTCCTTCATGGTCTAAAACGAGGAAACGGACTGATGGCCTCTCAGTGCTTGCCATGCTGTGTTTCCCAAAACTATTTACACACGTGATCAATAACTAGGACGATATTGGTGATCCTTAGTTGACTTTGTATCATCATGGGAATCCTCTATCTCCCCCTAAGTTGCTAATTTCACATAGAACTGGTATGGATTGATACTGGATTCCTTCGGGCATTCAGTTGTTCATTCTGGTGACTCTCAAGCTAAACTCACGGATGCTATGGGTAAACTTACAAACAAAATGCTTAAACTATGATGGGGAAACGAGATTGAAGGTTAGGTAAAATGCTTAATTATTATTAACAACAATGTCATATCCGGATTAGTATGTGGTGGGATGGCGTCTGGGCGGGTTGTAGGCTCGACTCAGGGGTATGCCCTATATATAAGCATACCGATTTGGATATTACATGTGGAGTTAATAAGATTAATGTTTTACCGAAAGGAGTTTTGTTAAAGCTATTTAAACTTATAAACTACATGAACTCACCAACCATTGTATTGACTTTATTTTTCTTACATGCTTTCTCAGGTGATGCACAGGTATAAGCTAAGGCTCAGGATTGCATACTAGGCTGCCCAGATAGAGGACGTAGTTGACTTTTGGAAGCACACTTTTTGTTAATTATACGAATCACTTTTGGATGTCTTGTACAGTTACAAGATAGAAAACGATTGATTCTTATGTTAGGTTTACCGAGTTAAATTACTGAACATTGACATTGTAATTTAACTTTGTAATCCTATTAAAATGCTTTATTGTGCTTTAGTTATTCTTAACATTGATGCTATTAAAACAATCTGATCCTTATGATTATCACCTACGATATCGCGCCCCGGGAACCTTCCGCCCGACGGGGACATCCGATCCTACCCCCCCAGCTCGGGGTGTGACAGATTGGTATCAGAGCTCAAGGTTATAGAGAATAATAGGTCATTTACTTAAATGGTTTGGCCTAGACTATAACTTAGGGACCCTCATGTGGAGAACTTAGGATTATGTTTGCATTTTGTTTTCTGCATTCGATCACTGCACTAACCAAATTCTTTTGGTTATGATTAGAATGCCGCCAAGAAAACAACCGACCTCGCAAGTCTCTGCACCACATTTTTCTACTCCTACACCACCAGATTCACCACCGCCACCGCCACCGCCACCTCCTCCTCCTCCTCCACACTCTCTACCGCCAGGCTCAAGCACTGTTCAGATGATAGATCCTGCCACTGTCGCTTTGGCGACGCTTCTGAGCACACAGCTGACAAGTCAACTAAAGGATGTCATCCCAGAGATGATAAACAGGATTCAAGGCCATGGCAACACTTCTGGCCATACTACAGGAGAGGCTAGTGGAAACACTAATCATACTTCAGACTGCTCCTACAAGTCCTTTGTAGGATGCAAACCCCCAAGTTTCACCGGTGCTGAAGGAGCTGTTGGATTAATCCAATGGCTAGAAAAGATGGAGAACACTCTGGACATTAGCAGTTGTCCAGAACACCATAAAGTTCGCTATGCAGCCGGTTCATTTAGTAAGCGAGCTTTAACATGGTGGAACGCACAGATTAGGGCTAAAGGAAGAGATGAGGCAATGGCGATGCCTTGGGCAGAATTTAAGCTTCTTCTGAGGAACGAATTCTGTCCGAAACATGAACTGCAGCAACTAGAGGTTGAGCTCTCAAACCATGTGATGAAGGGAGCCGATCATATGACCTATACCAATCGCTATCATGAACTGGTAGCCCTGGTGCCAGAGATGGTTCCAACATTGGAGAAGTTGATTGATCGATATGTAGCAGGATTACCTTCCTGTATTCAAAGCATTGTACTGGCTTCATATCCTGCTACACTGGAGTCGGCCATCTCCCTCTCAGCCAAACTTACTAAAGTGATGGTAAAGTCTGGAGTTCTAAAAGATGATGCTGGAAAAGCCAAGGAAACAACAACGAAGAAACCAGACTATCATCAAAAGAAAAAGCAAAAGGTCGTAAAGAACTATGCGGCCGTCACTCCTCTCCAACAAGTTACTGCAGCACCTGCTCAGGTTGCACCCAAAAACTATGTGGGAGTGCATCCTCAGTGTGCACAATGCAAATTTCATCATCCTACTACGGCGCAATGCAGGAAATGCAACAACTGTGGCCGCTTAGGTCACCGGGCTCAACAATGTCGTACTCCAGCAACCCAAGCTGCAAACAATGCTGCTGTAGCACTTCCCCCACCACCAAGACCTGACAATCACAACAACAACAACAACAGGGGATGCTACAACTGTGGAGAATTAGGCCATTTCTCCAGAGTTTGCCCAAAGCGAGTGCAACAGGGAGCACAAGCACCTCGTGGAAGGGCTTTTGTGATTGGAGCCAATGCAACACGCCAAGACCCTAACGTGGTCACTGGTACATTTCTTATACATGACTCTTATGCATCTATTTTGTTTGACACTGGTGCAGATCAGAGTTTTATTTCATCTGACTTTGCACACCAACTTAATCTTACTGAGGAAACTGTAGACTCCCCTTATATCATTGAAGTAGCGAATGGGAAGCAAATTACAGTTAGCACTATACTTAGGAACTGCCCACTTACACTCACAGATCACACATTTACCATCGACTTGTTGCCGATGGAGTTGGGCAGTTTCGACGTCATTGTGGGGATGGATTGGCTATCACTCAATAGAGTTGAGGTCATCTGTTGCAAAAAGCTACTTCGGATTCCAGTGACGAGTGATCGTGTATTGGAAGTTCGTGGAGACCAAGCAAAGCATAGTGTCAAAATCATATCTTGCATCAAGGCGCGTAGGTGCCTACAGAAGAAGTGTGTAGTTTTCTTGGCTCATGTGGTGGAGAAACAGAAAGACAATAAGACAATTCAAGACGTGCCAATAGTAAAGGAATACCCTGAAGTGTTTCCTGAAGATCTACCCGGTTTGCCACATGTGCGACCGGTTTAGTTTCGTATTGACCTGATTCCTGGAGCAACACCTGTTGCTAAATCTCCTTACAGGTTAGCACCTTCGGAGATGCAGGAATTATCTAACCAACTACAAGAGCTACTTGACAAAGGTTTCATCCGACCGAGCTACTCACCTTGGGGAGCTTCGGTTTTGTTCGTAAAGAAGAAGGATGGATCTTTTCGGATGTGCATAGACTACAGAGAACTAAACAAATTAACCATCAAGAATCGGTATCCATTACCGAGGATTGATGATTTGTTTGACCAACTACAAGGAGCACAATATTTTTCGAAGATTGACTTACGGTCCGGATACCACCAGCTCAGAGTACAAGATGAAGACATACCCAAGACGGCGTTTCGTACCAGATACGGGCATTACGAATTCATGGTGATGCCTTTTGGTTTGACGAATGCACCCGCGGTTTTCATGGATCTCATGAACCGTGTGTGTAAGCCGTATTTAGATCAATTTGTTATTGTTTTCATTGATGACATATTGATCTATTCTAAAAGCAAAGCAAAACACGAGCAACATCTTAGAACGATCTTGGAACTGTTAAAGGAAGAGAAGCTCTATGCAAAATTCTCTAAGTGTGAATTTTGGTTAAAGGAGGTTCAATTCCTAGGGCACGTAGTTAACAGTGAGGGAATACATGTTGATCCTGCCAAGATCGAGGCAATAAAAGATTGGGACACTCCGAAGACACCGACGGAGATATGTTCTTTTCTAGGCTTGGCAGGCTATTACCGAAGGTTCATCTCGAACTTTTCTAAGATAGCCCTGCCACTCACGAAGCTAACACAGAAAAGCGAGCCATTTGTTTGGGAACAAAAACAAGAAGAAGCCTTCCAGACCCTGAAGCAAAAGTTATGTGATGCTCCGATCTTATCTCTCCCAGACGGTTGTGATGACTTTGTAGTGTACTGTGATGCATCTCATCAGGGACTTGGCTGTGTACTGATGCAACGAGACAAAGTTATTGCGTATGCCTCTAGACAACTGAAGGTTCATGAGAAGAATTACACTACTCATGATCTGGAACTGGGAGCGATGATATTTTCTTTAAAGATCTGGAGACATTACTTATATGGCACCAAGTGTACCATATTTACAGATCATAAAAGTCTGCAACACATATTCGATCAGAAGGAACTCAACATGCGACAGCGACGTTGGGTTGAGCTTCTGAATGACTATGACTGTGTAATCAAGTACCATCCGGGCAAGGCAAACGTTGTAGCTGATGCCTTGAGCCGGAAGGAACGCGTCAAACCCTAGCGCGTCAGAGCAATGGGAATGACTGTGCAGACAAGCTTACACGGTAACATTATGCAAGCACAAAAAGAGGCAGTTGAACGAGGAAACTTGAAGAAAGATTTAGACTGTGGAGTGGAAAAACATTTGGAAACGAAACCTAATGGACTCGTTTACTACAAGGATCGTATATGGATTCCTGCAGTAGATGAGTTAAGGAAACTTATATTTGATGAAGCACACAAGACCAAGTACTCTGTGCATCCCGGTGCTGATAAAATTTATCAAGACTTACGTGCATTTTATTGGTGGCCGGGTATGAAGAAAAACATAGCTGAGTATGTTGGTCGATGCCTTACATGTGCCAAGGTGAAAGCAGAACACCAGAAACCGTCAGGCTTGCTGGAACAGCCTGAGATTCCACTTTGGAAGTGGGAACATATAGCTATGGACTTTGTTACCAAGCTACCCCGCACTTCCAGTGGTTATGATACTATTTGGGTCATCGTTGATCAATTGACCAAATCTGCTCATTTCTTGCCGATGCGAGAAACTTACACGATGGATAAACTAGCGAGGCTTTACATCAACGAGATAGTGGTACGTCATGGTGTGCCATTGTCTATCATTTCAGATCGTGATAGTAGATTCACATCAAGGTTCTGGCAGTCATTGCAGAAATCTCTGGGGACGCAAATAAACCTGAGTACAGCTTATCATCCACAAACGGATGGTCAAAGCGAACGTACTATACAAACCCTGGAGGACATGTTAAGAACTTGTGTTCTAGACTTCGGTGGAAATTGGGACTCTCACTTGCCACTAATCGAGTTCTCCTACAACAACAGCTATCATAGTAGCATCGGATGTGCACCGTTCGAGGCTCTCTATGGTCGCAAGTGTCGATCGCCGATCTGTTGGTCGGAAGTGGAAGATAATCGTATTACTGGGCCAGAACTCATTCAAGAAACTACAGACAAAATCGCTCGGATACAGCAAAGACTACAAGCAACTCGAAGCAGACAAAAGAGCTATGCTGATAAACGGCGCAAGCCGTTGGAATTCCAAGTGGGAGACTGTGTTTTGCTAAAGGTATCCCCGTGGAAAGGTGTAGTTCGTTTTGCAAAGAAAGGCAAACTAACACCACGGTACGTGGGACCGTTCGAAATCATCGAACGCATTGGTCCTGTGGCGTACAGATTAAGCTTACCTGAGGAACTTAGTGGTGTACATGACGTGTTTCACGTCTCAAACTTGAAGAAGTGCCTTGCGGATGAAACACTTATCATACCGATTGAAGAAATTCAATTGGATGAACACTTACATTTTGTTGAAGAACCTTTAGAGATTATGGATCACAAGGTTAAACAACTGAGGCGAAGCTGTATTCCAATCGTTAAGGTTCGTTGGAACTCCAAGCGCAGTCCTGAGTTTACTTGGGAACGTGAAGACAGCATGAAGCTCAAGTATCCCCAACTGTTCGCAGAGGAAGCCGTACCCGATAGCAATGCTTAAATTTCGGGACGAAATTCCTCTAACAAGGGGAGACTGTAACATCTGTGTCGGAAACGTCGCCGGAACAGTGAGCTGAACAGTAAACGCACAGTAACTCAGGTACAAACTACGTAAACTATTGTTATGCTACTAATATCATGATGCTTGATATTAAACTATTATGCTATTGTTTCTGAAATCTGATTAAACTTAACAGTTTAACAGTTAGAAACATGTCAGACAACACAGTGTTGAAACATAGATGCTTGATTTGATGCTATAGTGTATAAACGTACGCGAGGTTAAACAAAACAATCACATAACGGTTGTTGTTACAGAATGCTAAACAGACGAGTTATTCGTATAGGTGACGATCTGTACGAACGATTCTGATAGTTTAACGTTCTGGAATAATGACTTAACAGTAGAAAACAAGAATCAGAAAGCCAAACCATCGTCGTATTCGTTCGAATGACGATTCGAACGAATACGCGCGATGGCGACGCGATCTGACGAAACGAAAACGAAGAACGATCATAAATTCAAGGAAATAAAATATTTCCTATTTTACAATTTTGAAACTCATCATAAATATATTTAAACGAAACCGTTTTAATAAATCGCGAACAAATTATCTAAGCGCGTAAAAATAATATAATTTGATAAATAAATTAATACAACGATATTTAAAATGATTTTTTAATAATAATTGTATTTTAAACATCATGAAATAATTCTTTTTGTTTAAATGACGAAAACTACGCGTTACGTTCCGGAAACGCAACGAAAACGCGAACCGAGCAACAAAAACGAACCCGAAACCTCTCGGGATATAAATACCCTAAATGAGGGTATTTTCCTCATTTTCTCTTCTTCTTCTCTCTCTTGAAACCCTAATCCCGGTTTTGTTTTCCCTCACCATTTTTGAACTTCAAATCACCATATCTCTTCCATTTCTTGATGAAATCGAGTGGTTCTTGAACCCAAACGAAGATCTTGATCTCTACTACATGAAAGTACAACCGATCTGAGAAGAAAACCGCTAGAATTCGAGGTACGAGGCTGTGAATCTAGCGAAAATTAGGGTTTCTTAACCCTTGACCGCCACACACTAAAATCGGCCAACCGCCTACCATCTTAAAACCTGTACCTCCGATGACTAGCCTTGGCACCCACCATCGTTGAAAACACCATGGAAACATGAGAGGGGCGGATCCGGGTCTAAGACCTGCGTTGGCCGAAGGACCAGAGCACAGCAGGCCGAATGGCCGCCTGGCCGAATGGCTTCCTTCGGTGCACTCTCCTTCGCCACCTCCATTCGCCAACCACCTCTCCTTCGGCAGCTATACATTCGGCCATCCACCTTCTCCCTCTTCTCATTCGCTACCCATTCGTCGGTTGCCACTCATTCGGCCATCACCACCCATTCGTCCATATGTGTTGCTAATCGGCCGAAGAACAAGAAAAATCACAGTCGCCGGACCACCATGCAATCATTCGACTAGTAACACTCCTTCGGGCCCAGATAATGATGCGGCCCAACATCCTTGCTTGGCCCAACGCTTTGTTTAGCCCACCTGCTTGATACAGTTCAAGCGTAAACCTTTGGGCCCAACCAGAAACCACCTTCGGCCCACATGTGATCAACCTGGCCCAGATACACACATTCGGCCCAATAGTTGTTTGGCCCACACAACCACCTTCGGCCCAATGAATTTCGGTCCACAAAGTTCACGAGCTAATCTAGCATTTTAAACAAACTTACTTATAATAAAATGCATGGAATTACTAATCTAATTTACTACAAAGGTGACAATAATTTAGTGGTTAGTGTCACAAAGCTTGAAAACGTTGTGTTTTGGGGTTAATGTATTTTACATCCCATAAAAACCTAAGTTTTACAAAGTTGTCACATAAATATCTTGTGATAAGGTGGAAATTGTTTCAAGGTTAACAATGGCATCATATATGATCTTAAATTATAAACCTAAGTTTATACTTAGGTTAAATCCCAAGATTCCTAACAACACAACTAACCATCATATTATAACAATATGTTGGGTTCTCAATTATGATCATAAGCTAAATTAAAGTGATAAATACTAAGTTATTTATTACAACTAAAATGTTATGTTAAACTCAACTTAAATGAATTAAGGGTTGTAAAACCAATGAAAATTGTGCAAGGGCCGAATAACAACCAAGACTTACGAGTGTTAGCCAATTTCATGGCTAACACATACACACACACGAAACTCAACAACTTATACTTACAAGTTGCAAACAATGTGAAATCAATGTAGGATCGTGAATACAACAACGAATTACAACAAAGAGCGCGTGTGCATTCTTGTTCTAGGCTAAGTCAACTACAACAACTACAAGGTGAGTTCATTGTCCCTTTTCAAATTATTTTGATTTTAAACCGGGACTGAGAAGCATGTTATACATTTTAAAACAAATGTTTTAAACTTAACAAAATGCTTTTATATGATTCTTGTATACAAATGTTGATGCTACATGGTTATGCCAAGTGCTAAAGGCATAAGTTCACTGTTAATACTAATGCTACATGATTATGCCAAGTGCTAAAGGCATAAGCTAGACTGCTTATACTAAAGCTATATGTTAATACCAAGTGCTAAGGGTATTTACTATCTGATGATGCTATTGTGAATGCGAATGCTACGGGTTATGCTAAATGCTAATGCTACTGGTTGATGCTATAAACTAATGCTATGAGTTATGCTAAATGCTAATGCTACAGGTTATCTAAATGCTAACACTACGAGTTATGCTAAATGTAAATGCTACGGGTTATGCTAAATACTAATGCTACGGGGTTATGCTACATGCTAATGCTATGGGTTTAAGCTAGATGCTAATGTTAACACTAAATACTAATGATGCTATGATGCTATGAGGATGCTAAATACATACATACATACATATTGAATACTTGAAGCTACGGATACTATAAACTCTTGAATGCTATATGCTTGCCATGCTAAAAAAACGGTTTGGTCTCTCAGTGCTTGCCTTACCGGTTGTGAAGCTAGTACTTGTGCACAAGTTACGTAAATGCTGGACTATTTGAATGCTATAAACTTGTATGCTAAAACTATTGACTATGGAAGAACAATAGTTGGTCTCTCAATGCTTGCCTTCATGTGTTCTTCCTAGTCGGGACTTGAAGAACAATAGTTGGTCTCCCAGTGCTTGCCTTCATGTGTTCTTCACAGTCGGGACTAGAAGGCATCTACTATGGTCTCTCAGTGCTTGCCATAGGGTGTCCTTCATGGTCTGAAACGAGGAAACGGACTGATGGCCTCTCAATGCTTGCCATGCAGTGTTTCCCAAAACTATTTACACACGTGATCAGTAACTAGGACGATATTGGTGATCCTTAGTTGACTTTGTGTCATCATGGGAATCCTCTATCTCCCCCTAAGTTTCTAATTTCACATAGAACTGGTATGGATTGATACTGGATTCCTTTGGGCATTCAGTTGTTCATTCTGGTGACTCTCAAGCTAAACTCACGGATGCTATGGGTAAACTTACAAACAAAATGCTTAAACTATGATGGGGAAACGAGATTGAAGGTTAGGTAAAATGCTTAATTATTACTAACAACAGTATCATATCCGGATTAGTATGTGGTGGGATGGCGTCTGGGCGGGTTGTAGGCTCGACTTAGGGGTATGCCCTATATATAAGCATACCGATTTGGATATTACATGTTGAGTTAATAAGATTAATGTTTTACCGAAAGGATTTTTGTTAAAGCTATTTAAACTTATAAACTACATGAACTCACCAACCATTGTGTTGACTTTGTTTTTCTTACATGCTTTCTCAGGTGATGCACAGGTATAAGCTAAGGCTCAGGATTGCATACTAGGCTGCCCAGATAGAGGACCTAGTTGACTTTTGGAAGCTCACTTTTTGTTAATTATACGAATCACTTTTGGATGTCTTGTATAGTTACAAGATAGAAAACGATTGATTCTTATGTTAGGTTTACCGAGTTAAATTACTGAACATTGACATTGTAATTTAACTTTGTAATCCTATTAAAATGCTTTATTGTGCTTTAGTTATTCTTAACATTGATGCTATTAAAACAATCTGATCCTTATGATTATCACCTACGATATCGCGCCCCGGGAACCTTCCGCCCGACGGGGACATCCGATCCTACCCCGCCGGCTCGGGGTGTGACATTGCACGCGTGTAGTGTCTTGAACTTGTTTTCGCAATTACAACTTCATATGAACTCCGTTTTGTACATCATTGTCGCCCACGTTCTGACTTCATATGAACTCCATTTGTATATATGACATGTCATTGTTATAGGTATGAACATAAAGATGAAGTGTATATTAACTATTTTTGGGACGTATATGCACAAAAATATAGCAACCAACCTTATAAAACTAATAAATCGCCACTATAGGGTTACATAAATTAGACTGCACAACTCATTACTATTATAGCATTATTATTAGATAATATAAAGTTCATGTTTAGTATTGTTTACTCTTAATATATTAAGGTGACAAAGTGTAATATTATTCTCTATATAAACTCTTGTAACCTTCCTTTTATTTATGAAGAAAAGACTTTACACTTCTTTACATGGTACAGGTGTCTCGATCCGTGCACCTCTCGTGTTTATGTCACCCGTCATACTCAATTCCTTTTACATCGAGCCTTGTTTTTGTCACAGATCCTAAATCATAAAATGTTGCATCTAAGGATTCAAAATGGGTTAAAGCAATGGATGATGAGATTCAAGCTCTTTATCGGAATCAAACTTGGTCACTAGTTCCACGTCCTACTAATGCTAATGTTGTCGGATCCAAATGGTTGTTTCGCACCAAGTATAAATTCGATGGTTCAATTGAGCATCACAAGGCTAGACTTGTTGCCTAGGGATTTACTCAAGTGCCTGGTCTTGACTACTCTCATACATTTAGTCCAGTTGTTAAGGCTGCAACTGTGCGCATTGTTCTTGCATAAGCCGTTATCAACGGCTGGCATTTACATCAATTGGATGTCAACAATGCCTTCTTGCATGGACATCTTACTGAACAGGTTTTTATGGAACAACCTTTGGGCTATGTTGATCATCAATTTCCGAACCATGTTTGCAAGCTAAACAAAGCTATATATGGCTTAAAACAAGCCCCCAGGGCTTGGTTTCATCGCTTGAGTGTTTTCCTTGCAAACAATGGTTTTCATTATTCATTTTCAAGCACGACTCTTGCATTATGTATCTTCTGGTCTATGTTGATGATTTAATATTAACAGGGAACGATACTTCCATTATCACCTCCTTCATTTTCTGTCTCAACAAAGAATTTACTATCAAAGATCTTGAGAAACTCAACTACTTTCTGGGATTGGAGGTTACCTACACACCACATGGTCTTTTCTTAAATCAATCTAAATACACTGTAGAAATTTTGTCTCGTGCTAAGATGTTGGACGCAAAACCTGCCCCAACACCTTTAAGCACGAATGTTTCTTTTGTTTCTACAGGTGACCCTTTTCCAGATGCTAGTCATTATCGGTCCATCGTAGATGCTCTCCAGTATTTGACGATCACAAGACCTGACATTTCTTATGCTGTGAATCAAGTTAGTCAGTTTTTACATGCTCCCACCGTCACTCATTACCAGGAGGTCAAACGGATATGCGCTACCTCAAAGGCACTATTGCTTTTGGTTTACATTATACTAAACCCACTACCACTGCTCTCATTGGTTACTCGGATGCTGATTGGGCTCGTTGCTTGGAAACACGACGATCTACCTATGGATACTCTATTTTTTTGGGTGGCAATCTTATTTCTTGGAGTACCAAAAAGCATCCAACGGTTGCTAGGTCGAGTTGTGAATCTGAATACAGGGCTATGGCTAATACTGCTGCGGAGATTGTTTGGTTAACGCATCTTCTACAAGAACTTCATGCATTACTCGTGGAACGACCAACTATTCTTTGTGACAATCAAAGTGCCATCTTTCTCACTCAGAATCCTTTGTCACATAAACGGGCAAAACATATTGATCTTCTATCACTTTTTGAGAGAACTTGTCACTGCAGGAAAGTTGTTCACCAAATATGTTCCAACCAAGCTTCAGGTGGCTGATATTTTCACCAAGAGTCTTCCTACATCTCAGTACAACACTTTTCGAGATATGCTAAGGATTGGTCCTCCACCGTTCAGCTTGCGGGGGATATTAGCTAATATAAAGTTCATGTTTAGTATTGTTTACTCTTAAGATATTAAGGTGCCAAAGTGTAATATTATTCTCTATATAAACTCTTGTAACCTTCCTTTTATTTATGAAGAAAAGACTTTACACTTCTTTACAATTATGATTACTTTATTAAGATATTGATCGTTTTCCATTTAAACATGCTTAAAAGAAAGCACATTCAAGAAGACCAAGGTTAATAAAGGTCAAACCAATAACGCTACAAAATGGTGATTTTTGTGGTCTTTTTGACGACATACTACACTATATTAACTGACCCCATATTTACACTTTTGCCCATGGTAGTTAAACAACCATTCATATGGAAAACACCACTCTTATGTAAATAGTACAAATTGCAAGACATCTATAGTAGTTGCATATATCCATATTCATACAAACTACAACACAAATATAACAACTAGCATAAAAAATACCAAACATATCTCCTTGTACGAGGTAACAATACTACCTTTTTACATTTATAATCATGTAACCAATTACTAGGCACAATTAAATACACATCCTAATTTAATAAATCTAGGCTTACTTTTAATCGATCTAGCTAAAAGAAAATAGATGAAACATGTGACTACTTGCCCCTCTAACGGTTCGTTAATGAGATGAATTTTGTTGTCTTAACTTTTGTGTCTCGTTATTGTCGTACGTGTATATGATCATAATATCTTAGATATCATGTTATACATTGCAACGCTACACGCCATGCATGACAATTACGAGGCAAAAAAATAAGACTATAGTTTTGAGCTGGTTGTTACTGATTTTCAGTTTAATTTTTAGGTATGAGATTAAGTTAACGTGCAATTTCACACTTTGCGGAATAACCTAATTGTTGCTCCATTTCCCAGCTCGACTTGACTCCTGTCCCATTCTCTAGTTCGTATACCTGAACATTGAATTTATTTATAATCAATCTTTTTTATAAAATTTATAAAAAAAGGGTTAACAATAATCTTTCTTCCAACTTCCTTTTATGTTGAAATTCTTTTTCATTTTCTCTTTCAATCATCAAATCCTTGTCAAAAAGTACTTAAAGCAAATGTAAACTTTTTTTGATTACCTTTAATATGTATGAGGTTATATTACCTCAAGCTTGGACAATAGTTCATGAGCGGTTTGGGCAGAGACAATTATCCGACGAGCGTTAGGGGTGACAAAACCTTCATCAACAGCCTTATCTATGAAAGACAACAGCGAGTTGTAGTAGCCTTCCACATTCAACAATCCAATCTGTAGTTTATAAAAGCTTGTATAACATACAGATAAAACGACGTGGTTTTCTTTAAAGAAACATGTAAATGCAATTTTTACCGGTTTTTTGTGAATTCCAAGTTGTGCCCATGTAATGACTTCAAGAAGTTCCTCGAGTGTACCATAGCCACCTATAAAATTTTGAAAAATTAATTCCTAATAGCAATTATTGAGATATTATAAATGCATGATGGTAACACATATTACATCAAATACATTAAAGAAATAGGTTTATACTTTGGTAATTGTCAAATTACATCACGTTTACTATAACCATAGGTCTTATGTATAAAAATCAGTGTTGTAAAAATTGATGGTGGCCTCCAACTATGTCGATTTGGTCCTAGACAGTAGGCCTACGCGACCTAGTCAGTTTTTTTTGACTTTTTTCGAGTAAAAAAGACTATATTCATGATTATTCGAGACATTTGTCAACCCAAAATCCTTAATATGTTTTCTAAAACATCGAATCTAATATCTGAAACATCAAATCCACCCACTAAACATCGAAATTTATCTCTAAATTTTGAACTCAGTGTTTAAGTTTGAGCTTTGAAGTACTTGAATTAATATGTTTAAGTTTATTTTTTAAATTATTTGAAGTATTATATTGAATTATTGATATTAATGTGTGTGTATAATGTATATTTGCAAAATTACACATAAAAATTAGAATCCGCCTAGCGCTGATTAATCCCTATATATGTGGTACATCACGATCCGACTAGCACCTAACGACTTTTACAACCATAATAAAAATACGATTATATGTTTTAAGAAAAGAAAATCATAATATAAAATAGCACCTGGCAAAGCTATAAAGGCATCAGCTTGACGTGCCATCTCGGCTTTCCTTTCATGCATATCCAAAACCGGTCTTACCTCACCAATATTGTCACCAATAATCTACAAAATTCAAATTTAGTTCTCTTGAAATATGAAAACGTAAAAAACGAATTTTTATAATCATAAGACTTGCCTCTTTCGACATTAGCACTTTTGGTATAACCCTATCACAACAAGAAAAAATCATGTTAACCATACAAGCATTTATGTGTGTGTACGACTACAAGTATATATAAACTTTAGATAAACTTTTCTTTTGCTACATTTGGTTTGGCAATATTAACCATTTTGCTTCAAAACTTTCAAAATGATCATTATGCTCCATGTGGTTTGACAGTTTAATCATTTTGTTCCCTGTGGTTTGACAGTTATAACCCTTTTGCTCCCTGTGGTTTCGAAAAAAATGGAGTATAATAGAGACATATTGGAAAAGTTTGAAGCAAAATGATTACACTGTCAAACCACAGGGAGCATAATGATCATTTTGAAAGTTTTGAAACAAAATGGTTAATATTATCAAACTACATGAAGCAAAAGAGAAGTTTATCCATAAACTTTATATGATTAGCTAACATCATAATTTTAGCTAAACAAGTCAGCCACTCACACATTTTACAAAGATACAGTAATGATACGCATGTAAATGGTAAAGTTACAAAAAGGGATCATTTATACCTTAAAATCATAAATTATTGGTTTACTTATGTATTAATAACATTAGTTTTTATTATTTTTATGTTTAAGATAATAGAACAAAGATGTGTGTGTAATAGTAGTGATTTAACAAAAACAAAATGTTTTAGATGTAGAAGATGATTTACTAATATATCAACTTAATGGAAATTAGAAAAAAAATATCATTAGAAGTTAATTGACTACGACCAACTAAGATCTCATTTGTTACTATATAAACAAATATAGTAAATAATTTATTAATAAAAACTATATCTTTAATATTATAAGTTATAGCTAAAAGATAACTTTAATATATTGATAGTTTTTATCAAGATTTCTTTTACTGTACTTTTACTTTGAAGTTAAAATTAACTCCATTTAACTAACAAAAGGTTAAGACTAGCACACATGTTAGAAGTATTGTCTCTTAAAAAGGAGGTCTTAGTTTTAAATCCAAACAAAAGATATATTGGTGTAATTTAGAAATAGTACTATTGTTGTTAAAAAAAAATTAACTAACAAAAAAAAGCATATTAAAAACTCAATCAAAAAGATGAGAAAAGAGTACCCTATGACATGGCATCCACCATCAAAAACTGCTTTGGAAACAAGTCCCATCAACCCAATGCTTCCTCCTCCGTAGACCAAATCAATTTTCCTTTCAACCTACAATGAGTAATTATTGTAGGGTTGTTTTATTTACACACGTGTCACCGGATTATAAGAGTCATATAGGTTTTTGTGGACGGAATCGGTTCAATTATTTTGTGTGTTCTAAGCAAAATAAAAATATGATGTTTTTCACTAATAACTACGTTAGTAACTTTTCTCCTTTCATCTAGGCTTGTGATTCATAATAATAAACTAAAAGTATTTTATGAATTATAACTACGAAGTTACAAGTTTACAACTAAAACAAGTTCTATAACTTTTTTATGGACTTATAACTATATCTCTTTCCCTCAAACGTTTCGTGAATGTTAGAAAAAGAATAAGCTTTAAGCCTTTATGTATTTTTATTACATTGAGAGCACATAAACAAAAACCTAACCATATATAAACAAAACTTTAAAAACTACAGATCCTATATTTTTGGAGACCCTAGGCCCTTGCTTGAATTACTTGGTACACTGCGCCGGCTCTATATATGGGTTGTGTAGGAGGGTGTTATACACACAAACCTTTACGGTCAATATTGCCCCTCCTAGATCTCCGTTGTAGCCTAATCTCACCTAACATGGACGACCGTAAAGACCTATATGTATGATGTATGGACCGTATTGAGTGTGATGTATGGACCGTATTGAGTGTGTTGTACGGCCCGCACCCTTACAACCCAGTATAGGTTGTATAACGACCGTATAGGAAGTGTAACAATAACATAACCCTTATTTTATACTTCAACTTTTTTTATTGAGTTTTAGATATCAACAATAAAGCACACACGTAATCTTTCCTTAGCAGCCTCCATTACTAACAGTTTTGCATATTATTAAAATAGTTAATTGTAGCCTTGGGGAGATAGTCTAGTGGCAAGCGTGTTGAGGCCTCAACCTTGAGGTCATGAGTTCTAGTCATGTAGGTGACGTTTTCTCTGCAAGATCACCGACCCGGGTGCTTGCGCCCACGGTTTACCCGTTCCTCCCAGTTAGTCAGGTATTGTAGGGGGCCCAAGGTTTACCACGCAAGTGGGTTCTACGGTCATAAAATAAATAGTTAATTGTTGCTATATAAATTTCTATATGTTTAAACACCTAAATAGTTTTTTTATTCTTATTTTGGTAAATAACTTTTTTTTTAAATATTACTGTTGTTATTATTATATTATATTAATGTTAATATATTACTTTAATATTGTTGACTGAAGGAATCATCTCATGTCGTTTATTGTTATTAACTAGGTTTATTCCTCCACGCGTTGTGGCGGGTTATCACAACACAATCCTGAGAACGTGTATTATATATCATTTGTATAAACATAAGTTACATAGCAAAATCAAATCTTTTAGCATGAAGTAAAAGCTAAATCTAAACCCTAAACCTTAAATCCTAAGTCAACAAAAACCCAAATCTTTAAGCAAATCTTTCAAATTTAATAAAAACTCAAATCTTTAAATAAATATATCAAATTTAATACACTCATCTCTATTTACTAATTTTCAAAGTTAAAAAAAACAAGTCTAAATTTTCAAAATGTTCTTACATGAATCAGATACCCCATTAATATATGTATATATTTAGCATTCAAAATTATATATATGTGAGAGAGAGAGAGAGAGAGAGAGGGAGAGAGAGAGAGATCATAACTCATAAGACCCACATAATATAATATATATATTTTTACTATTTGTTTTTCATGTATTTTAATACTATATATATAACTAGTGGGCTATTTCGCGCGTTACTGCGAGAGCCCCGCCGTGATTCCGAATATCAAAATGTATATACGATCACATATATCATATCAGAACGTTTACATAAAAACACATCAGTTGTTACTTTACGTAAGACTATAAAGTATATTTGACGTAAACATGTGTAGATTAGAGATCGATAAACAACAAAAATTTTAAGTATAATGACTTAGTTTATATAAAAGGAAAAAAAAGTACACAGATATTAAAATAAACTTATAAACAAAGTAAGGAAAAAGCTCACTTGTTATGGCTAGAATCACGTCACGATTTTTGATATCAAAACGTAGACAAAACACAATATATCAAAACTCGTATATAAAACTATGTCACAATGGTTGCAACTCTTACGTAAAATCATAAAGTGTAACTGTCGTAAACGTGTATATATTAAAGAGAACTGTGAAAAATTAGTAAAGATGCTGAGTTTATATAAAAGGAAAAAATATAATTAAACATATACTAAAAAAACAAATATTAATAAAAACAACTTAAAAGAAAACAAAATAAAAAAGAATACGAATTAAAAAAATAGTCAAAATTTTATAGTCCTATGTTTAAATGAAGAAAAGTTAGGATTAAGAAAATTTAAAATAGAATAAGTAAAGAAAGATTTAAATGGTAAAAGAAAGTAATAAATTACAATGATTAAAAATACAATTAAAAAAGAAAAAAGAAAAGGGGCAACCTACAATAATACTATAATCCGATGATTTAAATGTAATTAAAAAGAATAAAATAATAAACGTGGGCCACCGTAATAATTACATTTGTCAAATGTAATATAGGGTAATTAAGAAAGAAAATGACGCGAACCACCATTTATTAACGTGTCGACATTACACTGGATTATTGCAGTCATTAATTATATTGATTCTATAAATATAATATATTTTGAATCTGAAATATTTATTTTAAAAATTTAATAAAATATATAGTTCTTCCTCAACTTGTATGCGAATTAAGCTCACCACGTGGAACTCGACTTATGTTGCATTTAAGATTGAAAGATAACCGCAAATAGAATTATAAAACATATAGAAAGATTAAACTATTAGGTAACATCCATCATGTTTAATATTTTTGTATAAACACAATCAATGTCACTTGATAATGACAGAAAAGTTTCAGCATCGTGCAAACCTACCTTCTCCCAAATTTTGATTGATACAATCATTTAGTTATTTTGTTCCAATTAACTTACTTTAAAAAAAATTATGTTATTTTGATATTCTACTCTTACGTCTTTAAATAAGTTTGAGTGAATAATTTTTTTCTCTTAAAAATAATTGTCTTAAATCAATAATTATAAATTTAAATTAATATCTAACAAGGAAGAAAAAATTATAATTAATAGTTATTGATTTAAGTCGGTCAATATTAAAAAAAAATTATTTACTCAAACTTATATCAACATATGTTACCTGTTGTTCGGGTTAAAATATAGGATTAAAATATTAAAATGACTTACTAGAGACTAAAAGTAGTTTAAGTGACTTGTTTGAAATAAAATTAAAAAGTTTGTTACATGTTTGCGAAGTTATTTATTTGTAAAAAGTAGTGTTGTAAAAATCGGCCTAGGCGGCGTCTAGGCGCTAGGCGGCCAGAAACCTTGACGATTTTGTCCTAAGCGGTGCCTAGGCGGGGCCTAGTCGGTCTAGGTGGCCTATTTTTTTTTTGGTTTTTTTGGTTTTTTTGGAGTAAAAAGGACCCATGAAGTGATTATTCGAGACATTTCTCAACCCCAAATACTTAATATGTCTCTAAAACATAAAATCCAACATCTAAAACACTGAAACCTGCCATTAAACATCAAAATTCATCTATAAACTTTGAATTTTGTGTTTAAGGGCCTGTTTGTTTACCTCTTAATGATTCCATTAAGAGGTAACCTCTGAACCGGTAAGAGGTTGGGTTGTTTGGTTGGGAAAAAAAAACCCTCTGAATGATTCAGAAAGCCTCTGAACCATTAAGCTAAAAAAGAAGTCTGAATGGAAAATACCCCCTAATACCCTCATTTTTTTCCCTCCACCGTTCCATCTCTTTTTTGTTTCTCTCCACCAAATGTCCCACGAAAACCCTAGATCACCGGCCTGTGTCTCTGGCAACCCCCATCCGACAAACGTGCTCATCCCTTTTGGCGAACGATCTCACCTCCTCCGGCCTCCGGCGAGCGACTACCATCGGCGAGCCATCAGTGCCCTGGCAAACGATCGGTAACCTTCTGCGCGAACCATCTCCGGTGAACAACCCTTCTGCGCGAACCATCTCCGGCGAATGACCCTTCTATGCGAGATGAACGATCGGTACCCTTCGGAGTTGTCCTTCAGATGCCTAGTGTTCTCACGGAGAAGAAATTTTCGGAGAAGAAATGGAGTTGTCCCACAGGTGATTATCCCTATGTATAAAATTCTCCTTAAGGGTTGTAAATCACAGTAAATTTGAATTAAATCTGAAACTATTGAAAAGGAGGATATCATTATGAAAGATCAAAAGTAATCGTGAACCACCGACTGCTTTTCTTTGCTTTTTTCTTCTGTTCTCCAAGTATTTGTTGTTGGTTTGTTGATAATCCAGAGGGGTAAAATAGTCATTATGTACATTCGTTCAGAGGTTCAACCAAACAACATTACTGGTTCAGTACTTAATTGAATCAGAGCCTCTTTTTTATTCAAACCTCTTACTGGTTCAGCACTTAATAATACAGACACTATCAAACGGCCCCTAAGTTTGTAATTTGAAGTACTTGGCTTAGTATGTTTAAGTTTATTTTTTAATATATTTGAAGTATTATATTAAATTATTGATATTAATGTGTGTATATAATAAATATTTGTAAAATTATATATAAAAATTCCAATCCGCCTAACGCCGATTAATCCCGATTAATCCCTAGGCGGTATCTCGCCGCCCGACTAGCGCCTAGCGACTTTTACAACCATTGTAAAAAGTAATAATAAGTAAAATACAATGGCTATGATTATTAAAATATTATGATAGCAAATAAAAATAAATAAAATAGGAACTTAAAAATTAAAATATCTCCAAATTATCTATGTTTGTAAATAATATTTTAGTATTCAAAGCTATTACTAATCTGAAAAAAAATTATAGCTAGTGAGAAGTGTAAGTACCTTGCGGTAATCATCTAGAATTACACTATTTAATTCGATCTTGCTTTTAAGTAATATATTTATGTTTTACTCGTTAGTATTGTTGTGACTGAAATCAAGTGAATAAATTATACGAGTGACATTGTTTTTCTTAAAAAAAAAGTAAGAATCCAAAATATCTTGGTTAAATTGTGTTATTATCTTGGTTAACTAAGAAGCTATTTAATTAGCAAACAATTTGTTGATGAATGTCTGATTGCTTTATCATTTGTTTTCAGCTTAATAATATATATGTTAACCGGCTTACAAGTTTTATTATAAAAAAAATTGTGAACGCCACTATTAGACGCACCTCTCCAACCGGTCTTACGGTCAACAGAGAGATAAATTACGTGACCTACGGAAAATTGAGTGGTGCCGGGCTTTGATCCCTAAACCTACATTACAGATTCCCACCCCTTATCACTAGCTAGGTCACCATCGCGGGGACTGCAAGTGTTATTATAAAGCTATCAAACAGATGAACCTTTAACCAATTAATAGGATAACATATATTAACGAAATCGTTAAAAGATTTAAAAGATTATATAACAGTTTTTAGCTCTTAGAGTTTAGACAAAATAAATCCATCGTTGGTCTGCATGGTTAAAAAGTACTGCGTGTAATGTAACTGACGAAAAGAAATATTGACTACTTAATTGAGAATCATGATTAATGACTACCCACAAATTTTCATCACAATGATCACTTCCTCCTAAATTTGTCATCCAAATGACAGTTTTTTCAGTTTGTAATATATATACAGGAAAGGGATCATATAATAATTCACTTCTATTGCGGAAACTCAAATAATTCTGATAGATCAATACAAAATTTTGGGTTTTTTTCCATTACCTTTGTAATAAATGTATAAGACTGTGTTATTTTATGTGTTTGTGTAAATTCTTTTTCGGTTAACATCTTATATCTAAAAATTTGAAGCTGAAAAAATATAAAGTTGTACCAATTGATTGCCAAGTTGGACTGCAGCTTGGCGGTAGACCGGGTTCTTGCCGGAGCTGCTTCCACAGAAGACACATATCCGACTGAATCGAGACGGTTTTGAGGCGGTCACCGCCGTTGCTCCGCCTTGTATAGGGTGCGAATAACTATCCATTATGGAGAAAATACAGAGAAGGATATATAGAGGGAGTTAAGACTTTTGAGCTAGGGAGCTGAGGTGAGAATGGTGGGAAAGATGGAAGGTGTTTATATATTTGTAAAAATGTGTGTTAGTAGTACTCAAACACCTGGCAACATCCCACCATCCAATTCTTTTATTTTATATAAAGAAGACAGTGATGGGATCGCTTTCAATATTCAAGGTGTGAAACATGATCTACTTTTCTATGCATTTCATGTGCTTTACTTCTCTATTTTTAAGAACTTTATATAGATACACATTATAGCTGGCAAAATAGATACATGATAAAACACGATAAAACATGTTTAATAGAAAAATCACATAATTACAAATACCATCCTAATGCAACCTATATATTTAAAAAAAAGGTTGCATTAGCTGAATTTGTATTAGATCTAATGTAATTTTTTTGTTACATAATACAACTTTTTTTCCTAATGTAAATTTTTTAAATGCAACTTTTTAAAAAAATTGCATTATATATTAAAAAGGTTGCATTAGGTCTATGCAACTTCAACTAAAGCAACATTTTACAATATTTTATGACAAAAAAAGTTTCTTTAGGTTGATTTTGTATTAGTGTGTCCATTTAATTTTGTATATTTTTAAAATATAAAAATTAAAAGACAAGACTTCATCATTTCTCTTTTTTGCTACATAAAAACAATATATAAAACTGTAAAGCTTAAATCAGCAAATCAAATGTTAAACAAATCGTTTTCATGATTTATATTTGCATTAATCACGTCATCTATGCCATGTTAAACACGTTAAGACCTGTTTAATAGCCCTAATACACACCCACATTAAATACACGCAGTACGCATATGTATATGTATGCTACATATTCAAATAAAAACCATAAATACTTGGTGAAACTACTGAAATAAGTTTATGCAATTTGCAGTTTTAAGGGCAAGAAATAAATATGATCCAAGTTAACGGAGGGAAGAAACATATTGTATTAGTGAAAACAGCTCTTGTTCCTAAAAAAAATGTGACCCAAACATTTGGGTTGCAAAGTATTATACTACTGTGACACAATTCTCAATGATAAGTTAAACCCTAATTTTAAGATGAACTTTGCTAGAAAATAGCAATGAAAGTGGAAAACATTAGCTTTTGTCACAAATGCATCATAAATTTGCGACTCATTTTCAGCAAAATAAAGGTTATGTTTAATTAATTTAACAGTGTTCAAGAATGTGTCCAAATTTTGTATTTTTTTATTTAATTATCAGTCATAAACTGATAACAATATTAAAAAATTTAAAATTTAAAACATTTGGCACATTTCTGAAATAAACAGTATATTTGAAAAATAAAATAATTTGAAAATATGTGCGTTGGAAATGAATTAGAGCTTCTAACGTATTTTTTATAAAACTTCATTACTTAACAATTATATATACTTCAATTCTAGAATTCAAAAAATGTTATTTAAGTAATGAGTTCTAATGATACAATCATCATATTTGTTGTACATATGATCTATTGGAATCACAAAATAAACAATTAAACATAAATCAAACCTGGAAACTTCAATTGATCTTCATGAAACAATTAAACACAAACCTGAAACTTGAATCTTTACAATCACAACTTGGATTATTCTCTGAATCGTGAATCACTATCAGATAAACCTATTTGTGGGTTACACACAATAATTTAACTGATTATACAGAGATTTCTGTTGTTGGAATTGGATTTTGATGTTTTCTGTGAATCTTCTCTGTAACCGTTGTATGTTGAATATGATCGAGAGAAAGAAGAAGACAGTTTGTTATGTTTTTTCACGGCTAGATATAGCCACCCTCTCATTCATATGAGCCCATTTCCTTTTATAACTAATTTAATTATAAGCCCATATATAATCTCAATTTCTCACTTAATTTATAAGCCCATAATTAATTAAACTTAAGACCCAACTCAAATAATATCGATGTTAATAGAGCTTGCACTCCCACATCACCCAACTCGGTTAATCACCAACATTATTACATCGATCTACAAGTTAATCCAATATCCGAAAACCGTTGGTAGCACTAAAATTACCAACAACATTTATACAAATGGACTTTATGTATAAGTTTGCAAAGCTAAATATTTAGCATATATATATAGTTAAGTTGTATAAAAAATGACATTTGACCTACATGAAAAAAAATACTATACTTTAATAAAGCATAACAATTGTGTAACAAATTCCTACAACATTTCTATGAGTCATTTAAGATTAGTAATTTTTCTTATTTCCTAATGATCAAGCATAGTTTTTTGTTCCAGATTGAATAAAACTTCATCCATGAAGTATTTTTATTTAACAAAGTTTTACATATTTCTCACTTATGTAAGTACATGTGTATCACTATAGTTATACTTGTAGAACTATAAAAACGTCATTAAAGATACGAATTTTGATGACACAAACGTACGTGTCACTGTAAAGCGATTATAATTGGTGGAATTTTAAATTATGTTTATATGTATTTTATTTGATGGGTGTTTTAGTAACTATTTGATAATACAATTATTTAATGATGGGTGTGAACTAACTTAACTAGTTAGAAATAAACTAGTTAGAGTAACTAGAACTTGAGGGATTAAAACTGACATTACATGAAACTTAAATAAATGAGGTCAAAGCTAGTCAAAGTTCTGAATTGGAGCAAGGGGGTTGTGACACATACAAGTAAATGAGAAGGAGAAACCATTCTCTTCCAAAAACAACTGTTCAAAACACTTTGTGTGTGGTGGAATTCGAAAATGAAAGGTTAATTTCTTCATCCTAGGTGAATTTCTAACATCTTGGTAAGTAGATTATTGAGTTTTGATCTAGTTTTCCATGTTGCATGTGGGCGTGTATATGAGATGATTGTAAAATTTGAAATTAGGTGTTTAAATGGTACCATTGTTAACAATCTTCCTATATAACACCAATAAAAAACTCATATATCATTTTATGAATCTTTGATAATAAGGTACTAATGAGGTTTTGTGAGATTCACGGGGGTTATGAACTTGGGTGAGATAAATTCATTAATCAAAGATGAATTAGATGATATATATGTGCTGGTGATTGTAAAATCTGAAATTTATGATATTGAGGTCATTTTGAACAAAAGAATTGGGGGTTGATGGAATTTTAAAGTTGTTAAAAAATGTGTGGGTAAATTCCCCGCACGCAAGTTGTTTGATGAAATGTCAACAACTTGAATTTGAATCTAAAAACAAGATTGAAGGTATTGATGAGGTGAAATTTGTGTCAAAGTTATAAAATGATGAATTTGGGTGATAATGTGTCATTTGAATGTAAATTAAGTAGAAATGGTGAAAACGGGTCAAATGGGTGTAATTTGACTAATTAATATTAAACACTTGTATTTAACATATAAGTTATGATCATAGGAAGTGATAGTGAAGGCGTTAGTGGAACCAAACGACCCAAAAATGAAATTATGTAGAGGATAATCCATCGGGACAAGGTAAGTCACCCAACTCATCTATGGTGTAAATGCATATATGTAAGATTATGTGTAGAAATCTATGTAGAAAATGCATCGGATATTGATATTTGGTGAATTAGTGTTCGTTTATGATAGGCAATAGGTGATGTGTTTGCATATCTATATTGAATTGTAGTTGATTCACATATGGTATGAAAACTATAGGAAGATTCACAAGTGGTGTGAACTTTCAAATTATGCTAGAAGCTGATTTTTTGGTGATATGATTCACAAGTGTCGTGAACATTTAGTAAGTTGATTTACAAGTGGTTTGAATTACTTAAATTGGGTGATTTAAAGTTGGATAGTTCAAAAGGTGTGTGTTTTCCTAAGTTGAGGATTCTTGGTGAAAAAGAATGCATCAAATTGGTTTGGACGGTTAAGGTTGTGTGGGAATTGTAATGAGGATTCACAAGTGGTGTGAACCTTATTAATGTTTTAATATGTTATTAGATAATATACAAGTACTTGTAATGTCAAAAAGCATAGGTTTGGTTGTCATTATAAGTTAGGGGAGTTTGGGTGAAAACGAATCATTAGGAATTTATGTAGTGATTCCTTGCAAACGAATTGATGTTACAAGATGGTGGATGTTTCACACATCCATTATATGTGTTTTGGAATATTTTGGGTGAAAATGGAAACAAAAAAAAGGTCGGAAATAAACAGAGGTTGTATGACACTTGAAGATGGTTAAAATTGCCAGGTTTGGAGTTTTTACGCTAGACCCTTTTGTATACGTTGGGGAGGGTGAGGTGTATTGTATGCTGGTTGGAGTAAAATACACCGACCGCTGTCTTTTTGACCCAAATTTCGTTTCCTTGTCATATTTTGATCCGAAATGCGTATGAGGTGATTTAATAAGTTCATAAACTGTAACACCCCAAATTTTCTATACAAATTATTTGAACTTACGAATAGGTAACGGATAATTTATTAGCCGGCAATAGATGAAAAACCAACCAAACAAAAGATCATGGAATTTGGAAGTACACTAACTCCATTTTCGAAGCACTAAACTTAGTGTACTCAACTTAGAGTACACAACTTAAAGTACACAACTTAGAGTACACAACTTAGAGTACACAACTTAGAGTACACAACTTAGAGTACTCAACTTAGTGTACTCAACTTAGAGTACACAACTTAGAGTACACAACTTAGTGTACTCAACTTAGTGTACTCAACTTAGAGCACACAACTTAGAGTACACAACTTAGTGTACTCAACTTAGTGTACACAACTTAGTGTAGTCAATTTCGTGAACTCCACTTAGAGTACTCGATTTCTTGAACTTTACTTCGTGTACTCGAATTTCGTGAACACTGCCTATATATATGAGTTCCTTGGGAAACACGCTAACCATTGGCTGGAAGCATTCTCTCTCAAGAACTCGAAGAGGGCAAGTTTGGGAATTTCAAGAAAACGACTTTTGATCGGCCAAACGAAGGACGAATCGCACGGGAAGCTACATAAAGGATCATCTAACACCAGGTAAGGGTTTGATGCATGAAAGTTTCGTTTTTTAGACAAAAGGGAAAACATGCATAAAGGTCACGCCTTTATGCAGAAAGTTTGTTCCTTTTTGGTTCCAATACGTTAGTAAGGCTATAAGGGACCTAGAACTAACTCCCCAAAGTCCTGTACAGATTCTAATATATTTTATGAAGAAAAGACGAGTACTTAAGTTCGTATACTCAACTTCGTGTACACAACTTAGAGTACACAACTTAGTGTACTCAACTTAGTGTACTCAACTTAGAGTACACAACTTAGAGAACACAACTTAGTGTACTCAACTTAGTGTACTCAACTTAGAGTACACAACTTAGAGTACACAACTTAGTGTACTCAACTTAGTGTACTCAACTTAGAGTAATGTAATGTAAAGAGACGATGTACTGATGTAGGTTCATTAAGTCTTGGCTAAAGAGTTCGGTCAAGAATACAAGGAGCTACTGTCAGGTGAGTTCTAGATGCCCTACTTTAACAAGTTATGTGTAACTATGTTTTGGGCTGGCATACATGCTGTTAATATGTTATGATGTTATATGACTATGCCATGATGATGAATGCATGTTAATGTGTTAGTATGATTTATGCGTAAAAGTATGCTAAGTATGGTGAATGTGTGTTAGTAAGTTATGAAGATGAACTGTATGATAACATGCTATGATGATAATTATAGATGTTGTGCTATGATGAAATCCTAGGCTGCTAGGATGAAAGTATGATGCTATGATGATTAGATGCTAGCATAATGTGTTTATGATGCCATGATGAATGATGTTGCTCCCATATTCGTATGGGGTAAGTATGACGTTGCTCCCATATTCGTATGGGGTAAGTATGGTTGCTCCTGTACTTGTTACGGGGTTAGTATAATGTTGCTCCCATATCTGTATGGGGTAAGTATGGTTGCTCCCGTACTTGTTATGGTGTAAGTATGATGTTGCTCCCATATTTGTATGGGGTTAGTATGGTTGCTCCTGTACTTGTTACGGGATAAGTATGATGTTGCTCCCATATTCGTATGGGGTAAGTATCGTTGCTCCAGTACTTGTTACTGGGTAAGTATGGATCTGCAGAACGCTTCGGCGGGTCAGATCAACGGTTATGGAGCCTTGTGCCGGCATAAGCCCACTGTTACGCTAGGTAGCAGCGGTTGTATGATGTTGATGATGATTAGGATGTTTATGTGACGAGGTTTTGGATTATGTGAAAAAAATCATGTTAAATATGTTTTAACTTAACAAAACGTTTACGATGTTTTATGAAAACTAAAACTCACCAGCGTAAGCTGACATTTTAGCATGTATGTTAAGTTAAAACTATGGTAAGAAGAAATGTGGAGCTCGGGAATCAAGATAGAGAATCCGGTGGTGTTGGCAATCAATTATGTTTAAATTCAGACATTATTTCATGTTTGACAAACTATGTTTTAAATTCCGCTGCTATTCATGAAAGTTTTTAGTTTAAGAGCTATGAGTTATGATGAAAACCAACCTCTGTGGGGTCATCGGGGATCGGGGCTTCACAAGTTGGTATCAGAGCCATAGTTTGAGAGATCTTAGCATCCCAAATGCTAAGAGTTAAACTGAGAATGGGATTAGGTGATGCGGATTGCCAACCACGGATGAACAGATGCCATGAGCTGAATGCGTATGTACGAGTTAAGAAGTAGATGTAAGGATAGAAAGGTAGTTAGATATCATGCATGTTGAGGAGATGAGATGGGAAACGTTTAGAGCCTATGAGTTGGGTAAATGGTTAATAACACCTGATCAACATCATTAACGATTTACAAAGCTTATTTCGTGCTAAACTGATTCCTGTACTGACTCATCAATTGTTGCATTATGTAGAAAGTTTAGATGGCCGGACAAAGGGGTAGACCACGAAAGAAACCACAGGGAGCTGAGGAGCCACATGTCGAGACCGAGAAGCCTGTCAACGAAGAAGAAAACGAGCATAGTGAGCCACCGGAAGACGAAGAAGAGTTCACACTAGAGCCTATCGTGGTAAAGGCTATTTCTGATGAAGTCTGCAGAATCATGGATGAGAAAATGCCGGCAATGATTGCTAAGGCATTAAAGGATGCGCTGAAGGAAAAGTCGGAAGGAACAAAAGAAAGCACCAAAGATGACGAGGAAATCATGATCCTCGAGACAAAGAGCGGTGACTCCAACCGAAGTTTGATGAAAGGCTATGACTACAAGGCCTTTAAAGGATGCAATCCACCATCCTTTGACGGAAGGAAAGATGCTGTGTCCACCTGCCACTGGATTTCTGCCATGGAGGTTGTTATCTCCATCAGTGAGTGCCGAATTGATCAAGCTGTCAAGTTTGCAGCTCACTCCTTTGTCGAGGAGGCACTCCACTGGTGGAACACCATCAAGCAGACTAAGTCTGCAACTTATATGGAGAAGTGACTTGGGAAGATCTGAAGGAGCTGGTCACCAAACAGTTATGTCCCAAGAACGAGCTGGATAATGTAGAACGAGAGTTTTTGGTTCTGAAAGCGGGGAGTATGAATCATCGACAGTATACATCAAAGTTCAATGAAATGGCAAGACTAGTTCCTCACTTGATTGGTTCTGAGGAACGCAGGGTGAAACTGTATATGGAGGGTTTGCCTCCAAAGGTGCGAATTCATGTAAAAGCAAATGCTCCCAAGACCTTCGACTCCACGGTTGAACTTAGTGGCATAGTTTGGGATGATGTTATGTCTGCTGAGCCAGTCAAAGAAGAAACAAAGATGAAAGAGTCCTCCGGGACTAAAAGGGGTCGAACAGACCAACGAAAGTTCTCAAGCAAGAAAGTGAAGCGAGAGGAGATAGGCCGATGCAATAAGTGTGGGAAAAGCCACACGGGACAGTGCCTGGTAGGCACTAATTTATGTTTCAGGTGCGGAAAGACTGGGCATTTTTCTAGCAGTTTCCCGAATGCTACTCGATGCTTCAACTGCAATAGGTTAGGACATCTGTCCAAGGATTGCAAGCAACCCCGAGCCGATGCTTCGGGCTCGGGTAAGAAAGAGGAGAAGGGAAACGAGAAGCATAAGGCTAAAGCACGAGCCTTCACGATGACAAAGGATGATGCTGTTGAGGACCCGGACGTGGTTACAGGTACCTTTTCTATCAACAATATTCATGCTTCTATATTGTTTGATTCTGGTGCCAGTATGAGTTTTGTATCTTCTACTTTCTGTGATGGGTTATCTGGGAAGGTTAAGAAGATAGATCGGGTATTTGATGTAGAGACGGCTATTGGTAAGATGACAAGGGTGACTGAGGCCATAGATGATTGTTATGTTGAGATAGGGGTCATAAGTTCCCAGTACGATTATTTCTTATAACCTTGGGAGGTTTCAATGTAGTCTTGGGTATGGACTGGTTAGCCAAATACGAGGCTAACATTATATGTCGACGAAAGATGATATGTTTACGTACGATGGATGGGAGCTCCGTAACGGTTTATGGTGATAAAGCGATGTATGCGCCAAAGATCATTTTGATGATCAAGGCCGATTTTATGATGAGGCGAGGGTGTGTAGCCTCCTTGGCCTATGTGATTGAGGAACGAATGGATATGAGGACGATTGATGATGTACCCGTGGTGCGTAACTTCCCCGATGTATTCCCTGAGGAATTGCCTGGATTACCACCGGAACGGGAAATTGAGTTCCAAATCGACCTAGTGTCGGGGGCACAACCCGTTGCCAAAACACCTTACCGTTTGGCTCCCACTGAAATGAAGGAAATGATGACCCAGCTACAAGAACTCCTTGATAAAGGTTTTATACGACCGAGTGTCTCTCCGTGGGGAGCTCCAGTGCTGTTTGTTAAGAAGAAAGATGGGAGCATGCGAATGTGTATTGAATACCGGGAACTGAATAAGCTGACTGTAAAGAACATGTATCCCCTGCCTAGAATTGATGACTTGTTCGATCAATTGCAAGGTGCAAGCTGGTTCTCAAAGATAGATCTCCGGTCCGGTTACCATCAGTTGAAAGTTCAAGAGCAGGATATTCCAAAGACTGCTTTCCGTACACGTTATGGACATTACGAGTTTCTCGTTATGTCATTTGGATTGACGAATGCTCCTGCAGCATTTATGGATTTGATGAACCGAGTATGTCGACAGATGTTGGACCGATCGGTGATAGTGTTTATAGATGATATTTTGATCTATTCAAAGAACGAGGGAGACCATGATTGCCACGTACGAGAAGTATTGGAAATCCTGAGGAAAGAAAAACTTTATGCTAAGTTCTCCAAATGCGCCTTCTGGTTACGGGAAGTACAGTTTCTGGGTCACGTGGTGAACCCAGAAGGCATTATGGTAGATCCAGCTAAAGTTGAAACAATAATGAAATGGAGCCCTCCAAAGTCACCTACGGAAGTACGCAGTTTTCTCGGTTTGGCCGGTTACTATCGGAGATTTATTCAAGACTTCTCCAAGATAGCGACGCCGCTGACGAAACTCACGAAGAAAGATGTAAAGTACGAATGGGGCCCAAACCAAGAACAAGCGTTTTCAGTGCTAAAGGAGAAACTTACCCAAGCTCTTGTCTTAGCACTGCCAGATGGAAATGAGGATTTTGTTGTGTATGCCGATGCATCACGACAAGGGTTGGGATGCGTACTGATGCAACGAGGAAGGGTGATAGCTTATGCTTCACGCCAGCTAAAGATTCATGAGGCTAACTACCCAACTCACAATCTCGAACTCGCTGCGATAGTGTTTGCATTGAAAATATGGAGGCATTACTTGTATGGAGTAAAGAGTACCATCTATACCGACCACAAGAGCTTGAAGTATTTCTTCGAGCAAAAGGATTTGAACATGAGGCAGAGACGATGGCTGGAGTTGCAAAAGGATTATGATTGTGATATTTTATATCACCCAGGAAAGGCCAATGTGGTGGCAGACGCTTTGAGTCGCAAGACTGATCATCCTGCCATACGAATAAAATCGTATAGCTTGGCGGTAACTCCAGACTTTCTGAACGAGCTTAAGCAGGCGCAACAGGAAGGACTGAAAGAAGAGAATGTGGGTTTTGAACGTGTCTTCGAGCAAGTCAAGAATTAGGAAGAAAATGATCACGGTGTGAAAGTACGATTCGGTCGTATGTGGGTGCCCAGGAATGGGGACATTCGGTCAAGAATTTTAGATGAATCCCACAAGTCACATTATTCGGTTCATCCCGGTGCTACGAAGATGTATCAAGATCTTCGAAAGGATTATTGGTGGCCGGGCATGAAGTTTAATATGATGCAGTATGTGAACAGGTGTCTTACTTGTGCGCAAGTGAAGGCTAAACATCAGAAGCCCTACGGATATGTGCAACCTCTTGAGGTACCTGAATGGAAATGGGAACACATCACCATGGATTTCATCACCAAGCTACCGAGAACAGCTAAACGACATGATACCATATGGGTGATTGTGGACCGATTGACGAAGAGTGCACACTTCCTTCCTATCAGGGAAACGTATACGTCCGAAAGGTTTTCTGATTTGTTCGTAAAAGAGATTGTAACTCGCCATGGAGTTCCTGTCTCCATTGTGTCAGATCGGGATATGAGGTTTACTTCCAGATTCTGGAAGCAGTTTCATGATGCTATGGGAACGAGACTGAACATCAGTACCGCCTACCACCCCCAAACGCATGGACAGTCTGATAGGACTATTCAAACGTTGGAGGATATGCTTAGGGCATGCATTATCGATTTTGGAGGGAGCTGGTGTAACATCAGTGCCGGAACCGGCATCGGAACAGCGATCGCTAAAGTAAAACGAACATTAATCAGGTACGAACTATATGTGTTTCATTGCTTATCATATTCATATCATGTTTCATTGTCATGTCATATCATCAACGAACCAATTCAGGAGTAGATCTAAAAACGAAGTTCAGAACTATAGTTCCTCAGTCAGATAATTATCTGGCAATACAGAACCATCATGTGATTATGTGTTAGGATTTTATTACGTATAAACGTATGTGAGGCTTTACAGAACAAAACAACAACGGATGTCGTTATGTGAATGCTAAACCGACGGATTATTCGTATAGGTGACGATCTGTACGAATATATCTGAAAGTTTAACGTTCTGAATGATGTCCAATAATTAGAAAACCATATTGAAAAGTATAGTTATCGCTGTGTTCGTACGGGTGACGATTCGAACGAATACGCGCGAAGACCGTACGATTCGATTTTAAACCGTAAATTAAATATTTTCCAAATTTTAAAATAAACGAAAGATATTTAGTTAATTTATTAGAAATCACAACCTAAAATAATTTTATAAATTCTATTTTAAAACCGAGTGGTTTCGTTACGAAAACAACGAAAAACAGACGATTTACGCCAAACCGAACGGAACCGAACGAACCCGAACATACCCAGGTAAACCCAAGCCATTTATTATGGCATTCAATGCCATAATCACAGCCAACAACCAGCCACAAACACCCAACTCGTCACTTTCTTTCTCTAGTTTTCTCAATCTAGAAACCCACACCCGATCTCTCTGGTTTCTCAACCGAATCACGTGTTCTTGGTGTCTAAATGACCACCACAACACTTAGATCATAGAAGTACAAAGGATCTGTATTTTTATCCATCCAAATCAAGGTAAAATCACGATTTTTGTTGCGATTTTAGGGTTTGAAAACCCTTTGTTGGAAACCCTTAGAAAACCGGTTGAACCACCACAGAAAACATAGGGAAATCACGACACAACACCTTGGAATGAACTAGGAACATGTTAGGCTTGTTGTGCTAGCCATGAGAGTCGCAATGGGAGTGTCGTACCTGTTGTGCCGAAACACCGAATGAAGACAGCCACAGGCCGGCCGAATGGCCAAGGCCGAGTGACTGTGGCCGATTGAGCCATTCGCTCGGGCCTCCTTCGGTCGGGGTCCTATCATTCGCCCCTTCCTGCTTCGGTCGTGAGCCATTCGACACTCACATTCGATCGGCACTCCCTCCATTCGGCCAAGCAGTTTCGGCCCAGGATACTCCCATTCGGCCTAAGCCTAGTCGATCTAAGATCTCATTCGACAGCCCCCATTCGTCCCAACTCATTCTCACATCACCCCTCATTCGGTCTAAGCTCATACACCCCTATCCTATTCGGCCCAATCACTGGTTCAATCGGTTAAGACTCATACGGCCAAAGGATGGGTGGATTATCCTTACGATTTGGGAATACTAACTTATGCATGGTTTTCATGTATGAGGATCTAAGGTGGTGTGTGCATGGGGGCTACGTGATTCATGCATGGGAATTTATCATGGGGAAGTGCATGGAATTTCATTGGGGTTTATGGCATACATTCGATTCAATGTTATCTAAGGACTAAATATAAGGGAAACATAGAAGCATGGGTTATGGTTTCGAAGGCAAAGGCTTTCTTGAAACACACTAACAACTCAACATGAGTTGTTAACATCTATTCAACTAGTTTAAAACACTTGGGAATTTTATTGGAGAAATCATGAGGATTAAATGGCAAATTAAGGACTCGGGTGTGAATTAATTATTAACACTCAAGCCTTAAGAAAATTCATAAGGATATGTAACGAACTTAGATGATTTAATTCAAATCATCTAGGTCGAGTGATTCAAAGATCTTGATCAAAAACCATGTGGAAAGCAAAGTCTCATAAGGGGGCCAAGGTTGGCCCAATAGGCTTAACCTAAGCCCATCATGTTAAATTTTACGCTTTTATTAACTAAATTATGTTTTGAATAAATGAAATGATTTATAAATTTTATTAAATTGCAATAAAGGATGTTTTCTAAACCTTTAATCTAAAAAGGAATAACTTAAGGAGGTTTTAATTAAAGATAATCGTGGGGTACGGGTTATTAACGGGTAATAAGTTAGACTAATTAGATGAAATCTTAGAAACTCATGAGCACCTAGGACACTTAGTTGAACACCGAGACCAAACCCTAGATACGACGACTCATACGTATACTTATCGTACTTGAATTCTTCTAAAACAACTCAGGAACTGAAGATACTTAAGCTACAACGAATGAGCACACATTTTCTGTGGTAATACATACTTAGCAACACAGGTGAGTTCATTGCCCCTTTTCTAAACATTTTTGTTTTAAAACGCGGGGCTCAGAAGCATGCGTAAACTGTTTTTATTTAAATTGTTTACTTAAATGCTTTTAATTTGTATATGTTTTACATGTATAACTGTTATTCTAGACTTCTGTCTAGGTAAACTGTTTATTGGACTTAAAACGAGTTATCTATTTGTCATGAGTAAATAACTCTTCAAATCAAAGAACTCTTTTCAAAGAACTAAAGATCTAAAACAAAGTACTATTTTCAAAGGTCTATTTCAAAAAACTAACGATCTATTTTCAAAGAACTACTTCAAGAGTGTGTTGTCAAAGAACTAACGATCTAATTTCAAAGAACTATTTCAAGAGTGTGTTGTCAAAGAACTAACGATCTATTTTCAAAGAACTATTTCAAGAGTGTGTTGTCAAAGAACTAACGATCTATTTCAAAGAACTAAGTACAAAGAACTATTTCGAGGGTCTAACTGGGAAATATCAAAGATAGCATGTGCAAATATCAGGTTTGAAAGATGTCCTAGCTAGAATGATCGAATATGAGACGCATGTTTGATGATATTTACAATATTCCCTAACTGTTTTGAGGAACATCTGGGAAATGCTCAAAGATAACATGTGCCAAAGAACTAAAGAACTATACGAACTATGGACTGTCTAAAGAACTATAAAAGCCTATATATCAAAAGATGTCCTAGCTAGACTGATTGACTATAGGTCACATGTTTGATGAGGTTTATAGAACTCCTTTATGACTAAGTACCGGATTGCTATACTAGTCAACTCGAGTTGACCAAGGCCCAATCATCAGGACTTAGATTTTACTAAATGTTTATTTATTTATTTAATTAAGCATTTATTTAACTGTTTGTACAATTGTTGTGGTTGATCATACTCGTGTGATGAACTCAAAGGATCCACAGAGATTTCAAAGTGTATTTACAGGAACAAAGAACTGAAGAACTAATGGGTCAATGTTAGGGGTAAAATGCTTAATTATCATTAACAACAATGTCCTATATGGATTGGTATGTGGTGGGACGGCGTCTGGGCAGGTTGTAGGCTCGACTCAGGGGTATGCCCTATATATAAGCATACCGATCTGGATGATACATGTGATGTTAATGAGATTAAGGTTGTTACCCGAGGGTTTAACAAATGTTTTGAGAGTACATTAGAACTATAGTGGAATGGAAGTGTATGGTAGGTAAAAATGCCTAACTATCATTAACAACAGTGTCATATGCGTATTAGTATGTGGTGGGACGGCGTCTGGGCGGGTTGTAGGCTCCACTCAGGAGTATGCCCTATATAGAAGCATACCGATGTGGATATTACATGTGATGTTAATGAGGTTAGGGTTTTTACCGAAAAAGGTTTACAAATCATTTTCAATTACTAAACTATATGAACTCACCAACCATGTGTTGACTTGGTCTTTTTGCATGACTTATCAGGTGACGAACAGGTCAATTAAGAAGCTTATGTTTTTGGACTAGGATTTCAGATAGAAGATTAGTATTTCTGGACCTGCATACTTTGGAACATCATTACACAATTATTTTGTATATCTTGTGTAGTTACAAGATAGAAATCTTATGATGTTTATGATAGATTTACATTGTTAAATTATGAACGATACGGATGTAATTTAACTTTGTAATTCTGTTCTATTTAGCATTTCTGATTTAACAATTTGATCATCACAATTATCACTCACGATATCGCGCCCTGGGAACCTTCCGCCCGGCGGGGAATCCGATCCAACCCTGCCGGCTCGGGGTGTGACAGATTGGTATCAGAGCCATGGTTATAGAGAAATATAGGTCACTTAACGGAACGGTTTGGCCTAGACTATAACCTAGGGACCCTGCATATAGAGGACACAGGACTTAAGACCTTATTGCATTGTGTCTTCTGTATTCGATCATTACACTAACCAATAACTTTATTGGTTATGATCAGAATGCCACCGAGAAGACAGACTCCCTCGTTACCTCCACCACCACAAGACTTGGCTCCACATTCGTCTACACCATCACCGTCTGACTCACGTACTACAATGCCTCCACCTCCTCCTCCATTTATTCCTCCTCTACTCAACCCACCACCAGGCCCGAGTACAACTCCGATGCTAGACCCTGCTACCATCACCCTGGTGACCCTACTGAGTAGTCAGATGACTAATCAGATGAAGGAGGCGATACCGGAGATGTTCAACCGTCTCCGTAATGAAATCAACAACACTGGTAACTCGTCAGGAGAAGCCAGTGGGAACACTGGTGGTGCTTCAAACCATTCATACAAGTCCTTTATGGGATGTAAGCCGCCTAGTTTTAGCGGTAATGAAGGAGCCGTTGGTCTGATGCAATGGATAGAAAAGGTTGAAGCCACTCTGGACCTCTGCAGTTGTCCAGAGCATCACAAGGTTCGCTACTATGCTGGAACATTCAACAAGCGAGCCTTGACTAGGTAGAATGGCCAATTTAATGCAAGAGGAAGAGATGAAGCTATGGCGATGCAATGGGAAGACTTCAAGACTCTACTGAGGACTGAGTTTTGCCCCAAGAACGAGCTACAGAGACTAGAAGTGGAACTGTCTAACCATGTGATGAAAGGAGCAGACCACATGGGATATACGACTCGTTACCACGAGTTCGTTTCTTTGGTGCCGGATATGGTACCGACTCTGGAGAAATGGATTGACAGGTATGTATGTGGGTTACCAGCCTGCATACAAGGATTAGTGGTTGCTGCAAATCCTGTCACATTGGAGTCTGCTGTGAGTTTGTCTGGGAAGCTCACGGATCTGATGGTAGCCTCAAGAGTTTTGAAGAAAGAGGCTGACTCCGGCAAGAACAAAGCAGAGCCGTCAAAGAAACCTCACCACCATCAGAAGAAGAAACAAAAGGTCATCAAGAACTACACGATGGCCACACCTCTCCAGCAAATAGCAGCTGCACCACAAAACCTCAACAAAAGACCCTACACTGGTACATATCCTTTGTGTACCAAGTGTCAATACCATCATGCTGCTAACACCCCTTGCAAGCAATGCACTGGGTGTGGAAGAAAGGGCCATTGGGTCCAACATTGTCGGTGACACAAAATCAAGCAGTCAACAATGCTGCTTTAGCTCTCCCTCCACCAGCTAATTAGAACAACGGTTGATGCTACAACTGTGGCGAACAGGACCACTTTGCGAAGAACTGCCCAAAGAAGACACAACAAGCAGTTCAAGCACCCCGTGGAAGAGCTTTTGTCATAGGAGCTCCAGCTGCACGCCAACCCGAATGTGGTCACTGGTACATTTCTCTTACATGAATTTTATGCATCTGTTCTATTTGACACTGGTGCGGATCAGAGTTTTATCTCTACCGATTTTGCATGCCAACTAGATTCTATAGAGGAACAATTAGACTCCCCTTACATCATAGAAGTAGCTAACGGGAAACAGATCATAGTTAGTACAGTATACAGGAAATGCCCATTGACACTTAATGGTCATACGTTCACCATCGATTTGATACCGATAGAGTAGAGTAGTTTTGACATCATTGTTGGAATGGATTGGATTTCTTCTAACTGAGAGGAATTCATCTGTTCTGAAAAGCTGCTTCGAGTTCCATTGCCGGATGATCGAGTATTGGAAGTTAAAGGGGATCAAGCAAAACGAAGTGTCAAAATCATTTCTTGCATAAAGGCGCGTAAGTGTTTACAGAAACAGTGCGTAGCTTTCCTGCCTCATGTAGTGGAAAAGGAGAAAGACAAGAAAAAGATTCAAGACGTGCCGGTAGTGAAAGTGTATCCGGAAGTATTTCTTGAAGACCTACCAGGTTTGCCACTGTGCGACCGGTAGAGTTCCGTATTGATTTAGTTCCTGGAGCAACTCCTGTTGCTAAATCTCCTTACAGGTTAGCACCTTCAGAGATGCAGGAATTGTCAAACCAGTTACAGGAGCTACTTGACAAGGGTTTCATCTGACCGAGCTACTCACCTTGGGGAGCTCCGGTCTTGTTCGTGAAGAAGAAAGACGGAACATTTCGGATGTGCATAGATTATCGAGAGCTAAACAAACTAACCATCAAGAATCGGTATCCATTACCGAGGATTGATGATTTGTTTGACCAACTACAGGGAGCACAGTAATTTTCGAAGATTGATCTACGGTCTGGATATCATCAACTTAGAGTTCAAGACGAAGACATACTGAAGATGGCATTCCGAACTAGATACGGGCATTTCGAATTCATGGTGATTCCTTTCGGATTGACAAATGCACCAGCGGTTTTCATGGACCTCATGAACCGAGTGTGCAAGTCGTATTTGGATCAGTTTGTCATTGTCTTTATCGATGACATCTTGATTTATTCGAAGAGTAAAGCTGAACACGAAGAACACCTCAGGAAAATCTTGGAGCTGTTGAAGGAGCAAAAACTTTATGCCAAATTCTCTAAGTGTGAATTTTGGTTAAGAGAAGTTCAATTTTTGGGCCATGTAGTCAACAGCGAGGGAATACACGTAGATCCCGCCAAGATTGAAGCGATAAAGAACTGGGACACTCCGAAGACACCGACGGAGATACGGTCTTTTCTGGGATTGGCAGGTTATTATGAAGGTTTATCTCAAACTTTTCTAAGATAGCTTTGCCTCTCACTAAATTAACTCAGAAGAGTGAACCGTTTGTCTGGGAGCTGAAACAAGAAGATGCTTTTCAGACTTTGAAACAGAAGTTGTGTGATGCTCCAATTCTATCTCTCCCAAAAGGATGTGATGACTTTGTTGTTTATTGTGATGCCTCCTATCAGGGACTTGGTTGCGTACTAATGCAACGGGACAAAGTTATCGCTTATGCATCAAGACAGTTGAAAGTTCATGAGAAGAACTACACTACTCATGATCTTGAACTGGGAGCTGTAATCTTCGCATTGAAGATTTGGAGACATTATTTATATGGCACCAAGTGTACCATATTTACTAATCACAAAAGTCTGCAGCACATCTTTGATCAGAAGGAACTCAACATGCGACAATGCCGTTGGGTTGAACTTCTAAATGATTACGATTGTGTGATCAAGTACCATCTGGGAAAGGCGAACGTTGTAGCTGATGCCTTGAGCCGGAAGGAACGAGTCAAACCCTTGCGCGTCAGAGCAATGGGAATGACTGTGCAGACAAGCTTACGAGACAAGATAATTCAAGCACCGCAAGAATCAGTTGATCGAGGAAATTTGAAGAAAGAACTTGACTGTGGAGCAGAGAAACAGTTTGAAACCAAACCAGATGTAGTCATCCACTATAAGGAGCGTATATGGATTCCGGCAGTAGATGAATTGAGAAGACTTACCTTCGATGAAGCACACAAGACCAGGTACTCTGTGCATCCGGGCGCCAATAAAATGTACCAAGACTTGCGTGGATTTTATTGGTGGCCGGGAATGAAGAAAGATATAGCTGAGTACGTCGGTCAATGTTTAACGTGTGCGAAGGTAAAGGCGGAACACCAGAGACCGTCTGGTTTACTGGAAAAACCTGAGATTCCGCTCTGGAAGTGGGAACAAATAGCTATGGACTTCATTACCAAGCTACCCCGCACTTCCAGTGGTCATGATACAATTTGGGTGATCATCGACCGTTTGACAAAATCTGCTCACTTCTTGCCAATGCGTGAGGCTTTCACGATGGATAAACTGGCGAGACTATACATCAATGAGATAGTGGTACGCCACGATGTGCCATTGTCTATTATTTCTGACAGAGACAGCAGATTTACATCAAGGTTCTGGCAATCCTTACAAAAATCTCTAGGGACGCAGTTAAACCTGAGTACAGCTTACCATCCACAAACGGACGGTCAAAGCGAACGTACTATTCAGACCCTGGAGGATATGTTAAGAACCTGCATTTTGGATTTCAGTGGAAATTGGGATTCTCATTTGCCACTGATCGAATTCTCCTACAACAATAGTTACCACAGCAGCATTGGATATGCCCCATTTGAGGCTCTTTATGGTTGAAAATGTCGGTCACCAATCTGTTGGACTGAAGTGGGAGACAATCGAATAACTGGGCCAGAGCTTATTCAGGAAACCACTGACAAGATTGCCCAGATTCAACGAAGACTACAAGCTACAAGAAGTAGACAAAAGAGCTACGCCGACAAACGGTGCAAGCCGTTGGAATTTCAAGTGGGAGACCGGGTTATGTTGAAGGTGTCCATGGAAAGGTGTAGTGCGATTCGGAAAGAAAGGCAAATTAGCACCACGATACGTGGGACCGTTCGAGATCATCGAGCGGATTGGTCCTGTAGCGTATAGACTGAGATTACCAGATTAACTCAGCGGGGTGCATGACGTGTTTCACGTCACAAACTTAAAGAAATGCCTTGCTGAGGAGTCACTCGTTATACCGATCGAAGAAATTCAAGTGGACGAACAATTACATTTTGTTGAAGAACCTTTAGAGATTATGGATCGCAAAGTTAAGCAACTAAGGCGAAGCCGTATTCCGATTGTAAAGGTTCGTTGGAACAATTACATTCTGTCTAGGTAAACTGTTTATTGGACTTAAAATGAGTTATCTATTCGTCATGAGTAAATAACTCTTCAAATCAAAGAACTCTTTTCAAAGAACTAAAGATCTAAAACAAAGTACTATTTTCAAAGGTCTATTTCAAAGAACTAACAATCTATTTTCAAAGAACTAGTTCAAGAGTGTGTTGTCAAAGAACTATTTCAAGAGTGTGTTGTCAAAGAACTAACGATCTAACGATCTATTTTCAAAGAACTATTTCAAGAGTGTGTTGTCAAAGAACTAACGATCTAACGATCTATTTTCAAAGAACTATTTCAAGAGTGTGTTGTCAAAGAACTAACGATATATTTCAAAGAACTAAGTACAAAGAACTATTTCAAGGGTCTAACTGGGAAATATCAAAGATAACATGTGCAAATCTCAGATTTGAAAGATGTCCTAGCTAGACTGATCGAATATGAGATGCATGTTTGATGATATTTACAGTATTCCCTAACTGTTTTGAGGAACATCTGGGAAATGCTCAAAGATAACATGTGCCAAAGAACTAAAGAACTATACAAACTATGGACGGTCTAAAGAACTATAAAAGCCTATATATCAAAAGATGTCCTAGCTAGACTGATTGATTATAGGTCACATGTTTGATGAGGTTTACATATCTCCTTTACTACTAAGTACCTGATTGCTATACTAGTCTACTTGAGTTGATCAAGGCCCAATCATTAGGACTTAGATTTTACTAAATGTTTATTTATTTATTTATTTAAGCATTTATTTAATTGTTTGTACAATTGTTGTGGTTGATCATACTCGTGTGATGAACTCAAAGGATCCATAGAGATTTCAAAGTGTATTTACAAGAACAAAGAACTGAAGAACTAATGGGTCAATGTTAGGGGTAAAATGCTTAATTATCATTAACAACAATGTCCTATGTGGATTAGTATGTGGTGGGACGGCGTCTGGGCAGGTTGTAGGCTCGACTTAGGGGTATGCCCTATATATAAGCATACCGATCTGGATGATACATGTGATGTTAATGAGATTAAGGTTGTTACCCGAGGGTTTAACAAATGTTTTTGAGTACATTAGAACTATAGTGGAATGGAAGTGTATGGTAGGTAAAAATGCCTAACTATCATTAACAACAGTGTCATATGCGTATTAGTATGTGGTGGGACGGCGTCTGGGCGGGTTGTAGGCTCGACTCATGGGTATGCCCTATATATAAGCATACCGATGTGGATATTACATGTGATGTTAATGAGGTTAGGGTTTTTACCGAAAAAGGTTTACAAATCATTTTCAATTACTAAACTATATGAACTCACCAACCATGTGTTGACTTGGTCTTTTTGCATGACTTCTCAGGTGACGAACATGTCAATTAAGAAGCTTATGCTTTTGGACTAGGACTTCAGATAGAAGACTTAGTATTTTTGGACCTGCATAGTTTGGAACATCATTACACAATTATTTTGTATATCTTGTGCAGTTACAAGATAGAAATCTTGTGATGTTTATGATAGATTTACATTGTTAAATTATGAACGATATGGATGTAATTTAACTTTGTAATTCTATTCTATTTAGCATTTCTCATTTATTTCATGTGCAACGTAAACAATCTGATCATCACGATTATCACTCACGATATCGCGCCCCGGGAACCTTCCGCGCGACGGGGAATCCGATCCAACCCCGCCAGCTCGGGGTGTGACAGACGACAGCAATCCACAGTTAAGTGTGCTCAAGTGACAGCATCCAGGATGGGTGACCCCCTGGGAAGTTTTCACCCGGCGACCAAAAGCAAAGTCGTGAGCTATAATTTGGCAAAGCGGACAATATTGCTGGTAAAACGAGGTGGGGTGTTACAGAATGGTATCAGAGCCACTCCTGTGCCGTTCGGGATGTGGGGCAAACCTCATCCAGGGCGATGAGTCCCGGGGGGTGTCTGGAGGACACTTTAGGCAGATCCTACACGCTAGAGAGGCTAGCGGGGCAAACCTCATTGAGGACGATGAGTCCCAAGGGGGTGTGTGTAATACCTTAGGCAAATCTCACATCGGCCGTGGACAGGAGAGATCCTTGGTTCATATGTAATAACCCGCCTCTTATACCAACAACGCGTTTTGAGGCTTAATGGTAGTGGATGAGAGGATAACTCCACAGTTAAGCGTGCTCAGGTGACAGCAATCCAGGATGGGTGACCCCCTGGGAAGTTTTCACCCGGGCGACCAAAAGCAAAGCCGTGAGCTATAATTTGGCAAAGCGGACAATATTGCTGGTAAAAGGAGGTGGGGTGTTACAGCTGGGATGACCACTTGCCATTAGTGGAGTTTTCTTATAATAACAGCTACCACTCTAGTATCGGAATGCCCCCATATGAGGCGTTGTACGGAAGACGATGTAGGACCCCGGTATGTTGGGGTGAAGTTGGACAGAAAGAAATGGGAAACAAGGCTGCCGTGATTGATATGACAGAGAAGTTACGAGTGATAAAAGCACGAATGAAAGCCGCACAAGATTGCCAAAAGTCATACGCAGACAAACGCAGAAGACCGATAGAGTTTAATATTGGCGATCGAGTGTTGCTGAAAGTATCACCATGGAAAGGGATCATTCGATTCCAAAAAAGAGGGAAGCTGAGTCCGAGGTACATCGGACCGTTCCGAATAGAAGCACGGGTAGGGAAAGTCGCGTATCGACTAGAACTACCAGATGAAATGAATGGAATCCACCCTACTTTTCACGTGTCACACCTTAGGAAGTGCTTGGCAGACGAACAAGCATATGTTCCTTTAGATGACATCGAAGTGGATAATCGACTGAACTACATCGAAGAACCAGTCGCGATCGTGGACACGAAAGAGAAGCAATTACGTAACAAAACAGTTTGACAAGTCAAGGTTCAGTGGAAGCATCGGAAGGGTTCTAACACTACGTGGGAAACGGAAGAAGAAATGAGGAGGTTGTATCCTCATCTGTTCAATATGTAACGAGGCAGGTTTTGGGACGAAACCTATTGTAAGGGGGGATACTTGTAACACCCCGAATTTTCTATACAAATTATTTGAACTTATGAATGGGTAACGGATAATATATTTGCCGGCAATAGATGAAAAACCAACCAAACAAAAGATCACGGAATTTGGAAGTACACTAACTCCATTTTCGAAGCACTAAACTTAGTGTACTCAACTTAGAGTACACAACTTAGTGTACTTAACTTAGTGTACTCAACTTAGAGTACACAACTTAGAGTACACAACTTAGTGTACTCAACTTAGTGTACTCAACTTAGAGTACACAACTTAGAGTACACAACTTAGTGTACTCAACTTAGTGTACTCAACTTAGAGTAATGTAATGTAAAGAGACGATGTACTGATGTAGGTTCTTAAGTCTTGGCTAAAGAGTTCGGTCAAGAATACAAGGAGCTACTGTCAGGTGAGTTCTAGATGCCCTACTTTAACAAGTTATGTGTAACTATGTTTTGGGCTGGCATACATGTTGTTAATATGTTATGATGTTATATGACTATGCCATGATGATGAATGCATGTTAATGTGTTAGTATGATTTATGCATAAAAGTATGCTAAGTATGATGAATGTGTGTTAGTAAGTTATGATGATGAATTGTATGATAACATGCTATGATGATAATTATAGATGTTGTGCTATGATGAAATCCTAGGTTGCTAGGATGGAAGTATAATGCTATGATGATTAAATGCTAGCATAATGTGTTTATGATGCCATGATGAATGGTGTTGCTCCCATATTCGTATGGGGTAAGTATGACGTTGCTCCCATGTTCGTATGGGGTAAGTATGGTTGCTCCCGTACTTGTTACGGGGTAAGTATGATGTTGCTCCCATATCCGTATGGGGTAAGTATGGTTGCTCCCGTACTTGTTACGGGGTAAGTATGGTTGCTCCCGTACTTGTTACAGGATAAGTATGATGCTGCTCCCATATTCGTATGGGGTAAGTATGGTTGCTCCAGTACTTGTTATTGGGTAAGTATGGATCTGCAGAACGCTTCGGCGGGTCAGATCAACGGTAATGGAGCCTTGTGCCGGCATAAGCCCACTGTTACGCTAGGTAGCAGTGGTTGTATGATGTTGATGATGATTAGGATGTTTATGTGACGAGGTTTTGGATTATGTGAACGAAATCATGTTAAATATGTTTTAACTTAAAAAAACGTTTACGATGTTTTATGAAAACTAGAACTCACCAGCGTAAGCTGACATTTTAGCATGTATGTCAGGTTAAAACTATGGTAAGAAGAAATGTGGAGCTCGGGCATCAAGATAGAGAATCCGGTGGTGTTGGCAATCAATTATGTTTAAATTCAGACATTATTTCATGTTTGACAAACTATGTTTTAAATTCCGCTGCTATCTATTAAAGTTTTTAGTTTAAGAGCTATGAGTTATGATGAAACCAACCTCTGTGGGGTCACCGGGATCGGGGCTTCACATAAACTAATTTGGAGACTTACGTAGTTCAAATGAACTAACTGTGAATATAATTTGGTGTTTTTCAGGTGAATAGATTGGGTAAAGGCAGACTTGGTCGGATATTTTTGAAGGCTCATGATTGAACACTCCATTTTTATTAATCCCAATATATGTAAATGGGTTAATGTTAATTTGGTTACTTTTAATATTATAAACTTAACATACTTTTGGGGATTTTTATTTAAGACAACTATAAACATGTTAATGTATGTAAATTTAAATTGAAAAATTTGGGACCTAAAATATGATGTTGTTTTCTTAACACAAGTAACATGTGTGTGAATTGGGGGTTACAATCACACCCTAACCAATGGCAAAATACGTCAGGATTTGATTTATAATTGTTCAAAATCTTTGATGCTACTTTTAAAGTTTAAGCATGATAAATAACCAATTTAAATTCATTAATACAAAGAACCAAATAACATTAAATTACAAAGCAAAATTTAAAAATACAAATAATGTTTTGTTCTTAATTATCTAGATCCAAGATACCTAGATTTTCGTCAAAGTCTTAACCAAACATCACATAACCTGTTACACATGTAAAATAAAAGCTTGTTAACTATTTGAATAGTTGGTGAGTCTCATACAAGTTTATAGGATTCATATAAAAAGGATGCAAACAATAATCTATATAGAATCGAATCAAAATCATGCATTTCTACAAGTTTGTTAGTATGAATAAGTATCAATACATAGATTTTGAATCAATCCTAGCTAGTCCTCAAATTAAGCATGTATTTTTAATAAGTCTTATAGTATGATTAGAATCAACAATACTCTCCAAACAAATATCAATACATATCTTTAATCAAGACTAGATAGACCTTGGATTAAAGCATGTATATCATAAGCTTGCTAATGAGCACATATTCACCTTTTTTACACAATGACCTAAATCAATGTGAAGATGGAATTTGACCAATTCTCATGCTGCTATGTACAAGTATGAATAATATGAATCAAATTCTAGAATAACAATATATTCATAACAAGTAATAACATGTAACATTCAAATCAAAACTAATTAGAACTAAAAGTTTGCATCCATAGTTTGAATAACTCTAGAATCAAATGTGTATGAATAGAACATGTGTAACATCCATAAAAATCATAAAGAGGGAGTATGAGAGAAAAACATCGGTTGCGTAACGATCCAAGCAATTATCTTTATTGCATCAGATCTCCGGTTACCTAAACCATGCTTAGAATGTTAGATTTTCTTTAGTTTAATAGTTTGATAAGCTCATTATTTATTAGTAAAATTAAATTAATAGAGTCAAATATTAGTTCGGAGACGCTACTTGAACGGGTTCAAGAGTACCATTTATATGGATCACGAGATTCTGAAGTATTTTTTCGAATAGAAGGATCTTAACATGAGGCAGAGACGATGTCTAGAGCTATTGAAAGACTGTGATTGTGATATTTTATATCAACGTGGTGGCAGAAGCCTCTAGTAGTAGGTCTAAGCATCTTGCCATAAAAGTTAAATCATATAGTTTGGTGATAATAGCCAGTTTTCTAGACGAGAGAAAGGTGGCGCAACAAAAGAGGTTTGAGGAAGATAATGTGGGCTTTATATGCATTTTTGGGCAAGTGAAGAACTTTGAAGACATTGACTATGGAATCAATGTACGATTTAGTCGAATGTGCGTGCTAAGAAATGGCAACATCCGATCGGCAATTTTAGATGAAGCATACAAGTCACATTATTTGGTTCATCCTTGTGCCATGTAGATATACCAATACCTATGTAAGGGTTATTGGTGGCCAGTATGAAATTTAACATGATGTAATATGTGAACAAGTGCCTTACTTGTTCCCAATAGAAGGCTGAACATCAGAAGCCATATGGTTACGTACAACCTTTGAAAGTAAAGGAGTGTAAATGAAACACGTCACGATGTATTTCATTACAATGCCACCAAAAACAACTAAGCATCATGATACCATTTGGGTGATTTTGGATAGATTGACGAAGAGTGCTCACTTACTTCCTATCTAAGAAACATATATGTTGAAAGCTTGTCAGAATTGCTTGTGTAAGTAATCGTGACCAGGCATGGAGTTCGTTTGGGTGATTTTGGATAGATTGACGAAGAGTGCTCACTTACTTCCTATCTAAAAAACATATATGTCTAAAAGCTTGTCAGAATTGTTTGTGTAAGTAATCGTGACCAGGCATGGAGTTCGTGTCTCTATGGTATTAGATAAAGACACGCGATTCACCTATGGTTAGGTCATGACAACCATTGCTTTGGTTTTGGGCATATATATGAATATACTATTAACTAACTTTTTGATGTGTTCCATTTATAGACAACTTGACATGTGTTATGAATTTGTCTTGAGTTGAGTAGTCGTAGGCTATATTGTGAGTTCATGTTAACTACTTTTATTTGCATTAATAGTACATGCTATGCTTGGCACATTAAAATGCACATATACTATACTTTCATTGTAAAATACTCGTGAAGTCATCAACTTTTTTGTTGAGAATTGAGTTTGTCTTTCTCGTAATGACAATCACATTGACAATGATGCAATAATAAATTAAGACAAGTTTATATAAAGATTGTTATTAACAAATAATTGTTGTTTTCTACATTATTGGGTTGTAAATTTTACCCATTATATTTTGATTGCTTTGTATTCATTTATATATAAGATTATTCACTAGTAGGACATATAATGTAGCATGCGTACTTACAGTGGCGAAGCTTGATCAAAACCTTAGGGAGGGTGAAATAAATTTTTTTTCAGGGGGGGCGAAATAAATGTTTTTAAAAAATTTTACACTACGTATCGATAAAAAAATATACATTACTACACGAAAAAACAGGGGGGCGGTCGCCCCTAGTCTTAACTATGCTACGCCCCTACGTACTTAGACAGTTTGTTGACTACATGTCTTGAAGCACTTAATAAAATATTTTTCTTAAACAGATGTGTTGTGACATATGATCTGTTACACATACATATATCAATACACACACATGCATGCATGCATTTATCCTACAAACATATGATATTCTTTACCTCATAAGAAAGCAGTTCCACACTTTTTTTTAGTACCTTTTTTCCTTTGTGTTTTTGACTTTTTGTCAATCTATCATGTACCCTCACTACAAACCGAATAATTATACATATCGTCATTTTCTTTCCAAAAAAACATAATTATTGATGCAACGCATATTTTAGAAGGAAGTTAAAACACAATTATAATTAAAAATATAGTGACTGTGTTACTTTCTAATTCTTATTTTTAGTTAATTATTAATATAATGCATATTATTAAAGAACATGTTTAAAAAAGCATGTGAAATGAATAGTGAATTTTATGTTATTTTAGTTTAGTCACAAGTTTTTTAAAATATGATACTTTAGCCTCTAAGATATTTTAGCATGGATGGTGATTGGTGGCCTTAATTTACCCAAGTATTTCTCTTGCTTTCATTCATAAAAAAGGCTTTTTAATTATATTTTTTACCAATTTTTTTTCATTCTTTATTAGCAACATTCAATGAAGCAAGAGAAATAAAAACACAGATGGCAGTTTCAAGATTTGGTTATTTTCCGTATTCCTAATTTTTTCATGATGAATTTTCATTTCAGTTTTTTTTTTTACATTTTTTATGCATATGAGTTTTTTTCATTGCTTCATCTCAATTTTTTTTGAAGTCGCAATTTGAGTTTTTAATGTAAAATCTAACTCTGTTGATGATCTGATTGTCTTGTGCCATGGGCGATTTCAAGTTATGGGGTTTGCCTTTGTGATTCCATTTAGTGCATGATATCTACATTGCGTCTTTCATGTTTTCCCAAATTTTTCTTAGATAGCGAATTGGCTCGACAAAATTGTGATTATATCGAAGGATTTGATAAAGCAAGTGTAAAATCCTACATCGGTTTGGGAGGGAGAACAAAACCTTATTTATAAGAAGGTGAATACCTTCCTTATCTAGACATGTTTTGTTTGGGCAAGCAACTCGTCAGGTGAAAACAAAACCGTGAGTTCCTGGATAGGCAAACCATTGGGAGTAAAGCGAACAATATCTTGGTATCGTTGTCTTGAACTGTTACAATTTACAGTGGTAATGTAATCGTTAGATATTTGAAACCTTTAAATTTAGAAGTTGCACTTATAAATCAAATAGTGTTTTGTCTATCCAAGTCATATCAATGTATTGAATTGTGGTATGTTACAACTTACATAGATAATGCATCTGCTAGATATTTGAAACCTTTAAATTTAGAAGTTGCACTTATAAATTAAATAGTGTTTTGTCTATACAAGTCAAATTAATGTACTGAATTGTGGTATTTCATTTTGTTAGCACGATAATACTCCGCCGCAACGCGTGGAAGGGTTAAACCTAGTTAATATGAAAATTTTAACTATACATGTGACCACAACACATCATCACATAGGTTTAACTGTGCATTTTTTAATTTTATTAAATTGCTAATACATTGTGTATTTCAAAAGAAAATTAAAACAAAATATAATTAAACCTGCACCAAAGACGTATCATTGCTACAAAGTTTAGCCTTTTTTTTAAATTTTATTTATTATTAAAATTTTAATTTAAAAGAAATTTAAAACTTAAAATTTATTAAAACTACCACAATAACATGTTCACATTATTGAGGATTCTAGATTATATGTGCCTTGCACAAATTATATACAGATAACACGTATAACTGTTACTTGAATTTTTTAAACATGTGTGTCATTGTTGCTAAAACCTAAACACGATAGTAATTAATTTTTACAATGCCGTATATGTGATCGCTAAAGGTCTAACTTTTGTTATGATAAAATATTTTTTATCTTTTATAATCGTTAGTTGTTTCTTAAGTTAAGTTTTCTGACAAGTCAAATAGTCCGTTGTTCCCTTTCATAAAGAGAACACGTTATAACTTATTTTACTTAAAATTTATTTTACATCCAAGCATGTATTCATTTGACGACAAGTGTTCTTCTACATGAGTAGATTATCACTACACGTACTTTCATGAATGTGAACTTTATGATGCATGTTCTATGAGTCTTCGTTTTCATGGTTTCATTGGACCACAAACGACAATCATCTCAGTTCTTATCATTGTTTCCATAGTGGGGTTAAGGATAGTCCTAACTAGACACGTGTCACGTGATCACATCCGTGTCCTGCTTTTTAACAACGTTTAGGTTCACTTCAACCATTGCACATGGTCCTGTGGTCATAAAATGTACCAAACTGGCTCGAGAATGATCAAGTCGAAACGAACAATTTGATAGAAAATGACTAACGGTTAACCAAGTTCAATGAACCACATGCAGGCTGATGGCTTGTAAACATGTAAGTGGTGGTTTAAAGCGTGTGCATATCGGTTGTCACCCACTAAGAGGACATTATCGTGACAATACGATCACGGTTGCTTACGTTGGATTTAGTTTTTTCCTTTTGTTTTCTGAACACGTTATTGTTGAATAATATGACCACGTTATTATGTACCAATAGCGTAGACAAAAATCACCACTAAAGATATCAAAATCGCCGCTAATACCAATAGTGGCGACAAGTCGCTGCTAAAGGATCGCCGGTAAAAAATTTTGTTGATGACTAATAATTGCCACTATTGTGTCGTCGCTAAAGACCATGTCTCTGCTAAAGACCCATGTAATCACTATCAGTGTTGCCACTATTGGTTAGTTTTAAAACCTGGATTGCTATCATTAGCAGCAATTTTTCGTCGTCACTAAAAAGTGGCAGCATTCAATGGGATAGAGGGAGGATCGATTTTTCTGGAGGCGGGATTCGGAAATGGTAAAGGAGGGAAATGAGGGCGCCATATAAGTCACCATTAACGGCGACAAGGCGCCACTAAAGGTGTCGCTACTAACGCCTATCGTATGAACTCTTCCCAGCCATCGGATCTTCATTAGTTTCTACTGTTGGATAGGAAGGAGACCGAATCTGCGCACAAGTCACTACTAAATAATTATCCTAGAATATCCAAGCAAAAAACTATTTTAAATAATTTTGATGTCCAAAATATCTTATTTCAGAAAATGCAACTGAATTCAAATCAAAACTTCCGAAGATCTGAACTTTCAAATATCCAAATTTTCGGATATTTCGTTTTTGAATTTCACATATTTCGAATTTGATTTTGGATACAAATTTTTTGAACCCCTAGTTTATATGAATGTTGAAAAATAATATATGACCGTCATGATTGATTTTAGATTAAGCAAGCTTTTTTATGTTAAACTATAAGTTAATAACATGAATTTGGTTTATATTATATATGTTGTTTTGTAATCAAAATTATATATATGAATTTGGTAAGAAAATATTTTATGTTGTTTTCTCATCCAAGTTATTTGCGTATGTGAATCATGCTATCACTATTGACACCATTATCATCTCCATGACTCCCCCAATTTCTTTTGCTTGATCATAATTACGACTTTCACAGAATAACAAATTGTTGTTAAGACGATGAATAGGGTTTGTTATTGTGTTGAGGGTGTAAACGAATTAAGTCGGCTCAATAATTAATCAAGATATTTTCAGAATTCGGGCCCTAAAATATGACATTTATTAGTGAAGCATAAGTTGCCTCATGATTATTAACGAATTTTTAATTTATATAGTTTTTATTTAATTATACAAGTGTATATATATATTAATAATTATTGTAATATTTAATTTATAAACTTCTTATAAATATAAGAAAATCAATTATAGTATAATATGTGTATATATATATATAAAGTTTTAGCTATAAATACAAATAAAAAAACAATAAATATAAATAAATTAAATAATTAATTAATAAATGTCCTCAGATGAGTCAATTCAAGCCCAATTTTAAATTTTGTTATAAGCTGAATTTAAATAAAGTTATAAACAAGCTAAGCTCAAGTCATAAGTGAAAAGAAGTTAGACCACGATCTTTTAACAATTGGACTCAACTTAACTCATATATAGACTGCTAAATTGTGATTAACTATGCCTGCGAAAAAATATTAGCCATTAAAAGAATTTGTTTTTTGTCCCTAGAGATTTAAATAAAAAATAAAATATTGGAATCAAATACAGCTTTAGTTTCCATGGGACTAACATAACTATTATAATTCAAAACTCTAAATTAAGCTTTCTTTAGTCTAATCGTGTCATTTTAGTCTCATCCTTTTAAAACTCTCTAACATGATTTGGTTTAAACCTAGTAAAATAGACAAGTTAAGTTAGAATAGATAACAAATCAAAATGAGTTCGAGTCAGGGTGGACATTAGAATAGGTTTTACACGAGATCGGTATGGATAATGAGTTGCTTTTAATAAGAATTGATTTTGTTTGACTCAAAATTGGCTTTAAATAAACGAATAGTTTGTTTAAATAATCTTTAGTAATTTCTTATCATATATGTTACAAATCAATTTTACCTAGTTTAAATTCATTATATTTAGAAAGTTTTTCAATTATCTTCCTGGATCCATATTGTATTAATGGGTTTCTCATCTTAACACGTTCAATTCGAATGAGTTGCCTTTAATAAGAATTGATTTTGTTTGATTCAAAATTGGCTTTAAATAAACAAATAGTTTGTTTAAATAATCTTTAGTAATTTCTTATCATATATGTTACAAATCAATTTTACCTAGTTTAAATTCATTATATTTAGAAAGTTTTTCAATTATCTTCCTGGATCCATATTGTATTAATGGGTTTCTCATCTTAACACGTTCAATTCGAATGAGTTGCCTTTAATAAGAATTGATTTTGTTTGATTCAAAATTGGCTTTAAATAAACAAATAGTTTGTTTAAATAATCTTTAGTAATTTCTTATCATATATGTTACAAATCAATTTTACCTAGTTTAAATTCATTATATTTAGAAAGTTTTTCAATTATCTTCCTGGATCCATATTGTATTAATGGGTTTCTCATCTTAACACGTTCGATTTTATGATTTTACATTTTTTAATGAAAAATATAATAATTTCCCTCCTAAAGACTAATTTCTCCTACATTAGTTCAAGACTGGTCTGTATAATTTGTTTAATTACCTTATAACTGATGGAAACACTAAAAAGTCTTATTAAGACAACTAAAAAAAAAGACAGCTAATTAATAGATTCTGTCCATAATTAGGCTGGTGGTATAGGCATTTTGGTTTTTCATGAAGGCCATTGGGTTCGAAACTCAGGAGTCATGTTTTGCTATGCTAATATCACCCGCGTTTGTCAACTATATCTAGAGGTGCGCAAACCGATCAAAAACATGTTTTGGAATAATCGAACCGGTTAACCGGTCAACGTCTAATAACCGATTTTAACCAATAACCGGTTCGGTTAATAACCGGTTTTTCAATCTCTAAAACCATAACCGATATAATAATCAAAACCGCTTAACTGCAATATAAACGATTTTTTTACTAATATGAACCGGTTGACCGGTTTGGTCTCTTGAAACCTCAAACCAGTCCTAAACTTTTTATTTTATTTTAACTTTTTTTTTCCTCATTAGACATTCCATACATACATACATATATTAATTTACTTTTTCAAAAATTGTTATACTATTATTTATGAAAACATAATAGTGTTTTTAATCTGTGTTTCCATCTTTGTTAATAATAAGCGTTTCATTTACTAATAATGTCACCGGGATGTTCAAATGAGAACCAATATAAGTTAAAAACTAAAAAAACCATTTGTAGCCACTAATTTAAAGGGTATAAAGGTAACTTCCTCTATTTTCAAGGAAAATTACTTTTATACCCTTCAAAATTTGTGGTTATAAAGGTGGTTCCTTTAGTTCTTTCATATCTAATAGTTCTTAATAGAATAAGTCCCTAATGTCACTTCACAAAGCGCGAATTCTAATTGTATCGCTAATCGCAAAAACACGGTGAAAAATGTCCCTCTATTTAAATATATGTTAAAAAAATTAATAAAGTAGAAATAAAAAAAATAAATTATGTTGCTTAACATAATTTTGTAAAATACTAGATATTAAATTTATATTATTTAAATTGTATAAAACAATATAAATATATATAATCTTATTTTTAATTTAGATATTTATTTCTGTAAAATAAAGATTTTAATTAGGTTTACAATTTACTTATTTTCTTTTGCATTTTTAGTCTTTGAATATGCCTTATTAAGATGAAAATTCAAATTATTGATTATATAATTCAAAAAATTATAAAATTAGTTTATAACACTTTCATAATATTATAAAACTTTTGCTAAAATTTTAAAATTTAATTTTTTCAGTAGATATTATTTTAGTATTTCTATATTATTTTATAAACTAAAAATTGAAATAATTACTAAACTAGCTGTAAAAATTATGAGAATTATTTTGTATACTCCAATGGATATTATAAGACTTATGTAAAAATGCTGAGTTTCAATTAATTCAGAAGCTATATATTTATATTTTTGTACTTATTTAATATAATAAATTTAGAAAATATAGCTAGACTTTTCAGAAAATTATGAAATTTATATCGTAACCTTTTCTTTAGTAAATAATGGTTCTGTGAATTTTTCAGTGTTTTATAAGTTTGTTTATATATATTTCACGTTTTGAGCATTACTAAATATATAAATACATAGAAAACGAACTCCAAAAATTATGAAAATTTGTCAGGAATTTTATTTTATTATTTAAAATCTACTGTAAAATTTGTATAATTTTTCGAAGTTTTTAAGATCCTTATATAAATTTCTATCGTATAACGACTTAATTTTTATACCTTTCCATTTTATTTTCCCAATCAGCACATATGTATTATTTCATCTAAAAAATCTGGTCAAATAACATAATATCAACCCATATGAAAATATATCCATTCTTTTTGCAAAGATTGATATTTTTAAACTATATGTAAAAGTATTTAATGCAACTCTTGTTTGTCAATCTTATTTGAAGTTATAAAACATTTTAATCAAATTATAGTTTGTGAAATATACATATAAAACATATCATTAGTGATATATATTGAAGATTATAACATATTTCAAACCATTTTTATAAAATTGTGACTTTTATTAACATGCATTCATGAATTAAAATCATACATTCATACATATGTATACAGCCTAAAAAGCCTAAAAATGATTATTAACTATTAAATCATGAGATCAAATTTAAGAGGAAAAATTTTAATTTTAAAGGAAAAAGTTGTTAAAAAGTAATTTAGTCATATCATTCTCCCCCGCATTTTTAAACGTCCATAACTTTACATACGATATTATTTTTAAAAAATATATATATCATAAAAATGAGCATTTTTTATCTTTAAAATAAGTATAGTGTTGATATAAAAAATGAAACTTTTTGTCGCACCCCAGCCTCCCCGGCCTGTGCGAGGGGGGCGCGACTTGACTGATCTTGCAGGATCGCAGTCTCCTGTCACACTGTCACACCCCCAAATTCACACTTGTGGTGTCAGTCCACGTGGGTGTGACGTGGCCAGGATCACAGCTCATGGTCATATAGAACGACTCTATATGAGTTACATAATCACACATGTTTGTAAAATAATCATGATTTTTATTAGTAAGCAGCGGAAAATGTTTTAGACATCATAAGTAAACAAAGTTTGCAGCGGAAAGTAAATTGTATCAAACACTACTTAAATCAAATTGTTTTCAAAATGAACACATCAACACAAAGCCTAGGAGTCTAATATGCATGAGACTCTCTTGTACTCCTCCTTTGTGTCCTAGCGTGTGCTCCATTAGTTACCTGAGAATACATGAGAAAAGTGTCAACTAAAAAGTTGGTGAGTTCACAGGTTTAGACAGACTGAAAAGTAAACATACATATACTGGGTATGTTAAGTTTTGTTGTTGGATACTACGATCCGTGGAGTGTGTCAGTTCATCTTACCGAAACTAGACTGTTCCTGTTTGCCTCCGCAGGTCATCGCTGAACCCGCATTCACATCGAAATTACACTCGTTATGACCTCCAGTCAACATTGGTGCCGAGTGGGGTTAGTCAAACCCAGTAGTACTACGTAATTACGACTCGTTTGTGTTTCAACTAACGGTAAGGATAAGTGAGGACTTTAAGCGATAATAGTTACACTCGAAAATGGTTTTCACAACATGCCAGTACTATATCTAAAACAGTTGCATAGTATTCTCACCCCAAAGTTAAGTAAAACAGTATAAGAGTAAAAGTGGGGCTGTAAAACTCACCTGAGTTTGAGTAAAGCGTTTGCTCAACAGAAATAGTGTAGCTCGCCGGCTAGTAGTCACCTATATCACATAGGTACTATGAGTTTGTGTTTGCATACGTGTGGGCCTCACAGGACCGTGTTCGTGTTTAACAACATCCAAGCTGTTATGTGGGTCGAGTTGACCGTGTTGACCGTGTTTGACCTAACGACTCGTTGGTGACGGTTTTGGATCAAGTGTTCGTGTAACGTGCGGTTTAGTGTCGTGTGAAGTGTGCGGATACCAATAATCACTTTCGTGAGGAAACTTACTAGTTATAGTAAGTTTCTATTTCAGGAAAGTTTCCACATTAGGCAAGTCATGTAGGAAATCATATTCCGCTTATTCTAGCATGCGTATTTATCCTAAGTGAGCATGTTATCACATAACACATAGTCAAACATAGCCGGTTTATCATATTTAGCGCGTAAAAGTTACTATTTATGGAAAGTTGCACAATTAAGCACATTTCACCAAGTTTAACAACTAATATCATCTAAACATCACTCTCATAGTCCTAAATAGTCATATAATCATAACTAGCATGCTCCTATTCCCGACTTTGCAAAATAAAGTTACTATTTATAGTAACTTGTGATAAAACATATTTTTCAACCATTTTATGACATAAAATCATTTATTAATATCATAACAAGTTTAACTAAGCATACTAAACATACAACATCTTTCAAACTCATCATTTCTAGCAAACATATAAATAAAAGTTTCCTTTTATAGTAATAATCCCAACAATCATATCCTTGACTATTCTAACAATTCCAACACATCAATTGATCATCCCATTGGTTTCTAAACATCACTTTAAGCATAAACCTAAGATCTAATCACATGCATTAAGCCATTTCATCATAAATCATAATTTCATAATACTAAAGTTGCTATATTTAGCAATAATCCCCCAAATGACCATTCAATCGTTTTAAACCTTGTAAATCATAACCAATAACACTTATAACAACATTTCATCATCAAATATCATGTCAACATACTTAGATCGTTCATGCATGTGGTCATAAATGCCCATTTTATGATAAAATCAACATATAACTACCTTATGACATAAAAATCACCATAGATCATTACTAAATCACCAAATCAGTAACTATAACATCAAAAATCAGATTCATAAGACCCAAAATTCGTGATTAAAGTGGTTCTAGTGATGCATGTGGGTATTTCCCCTTGCATGTGTGTTTTCTAGCGATTTTAAACTAGATTAGGCATGAAAACTACCTCACAAAGCTCTAGATCGTCGAGATGGGGCTTGAGCAGGTCTGGAATAGTTCTAGGAGAGGCAAGAGTCGAGATTACAGCTGCTGAATCAAGGGCCTTAGTCGATTTCTTCGATTGCTTCTTCAAAACTCGATCTTTGATTGTCAATGAAGCTCCAAATGTTGTTCTTGTTGATTCCTAATGATGAAGATGGGGGTAACAGATTGATTTTGGTCGAGTTTGAGTGTTTCAGTCGAGAGAAAACGAGTAGAGACTAGCAAAATGATTAACATTGGTTTTATAAAGATTTCTGCACATAGGGCTGCGTCGCGTACCGCGACACCTGGCAAAAAGCACCGTCGCGTAGCACGACGAATAAAATAATCATTCGGTTCCCGAAACACGCCGCGTACCGCGATGATGGAAGTTGATCGGTCGTCGCGTACCGCGATGGTTTTCGGAGAATTCAAATTCTCTAGCCCAGGCTTCGCGTACCGCGAAGGCCCATTTGGGTGCCCATCGCGTACCGCGACGGGTCTCGGCTGAGCCCAATAAGCCCAACTTCATTGTTTCGATCCGATTTTTGCGAATTTCTCGATTACGGACATCGTTTCTCGACATGTAAGCATTGTTCCACCTATTCTAGGTTCCCCAGAACCTAAGTGTAGTGAAAGTGTACTGTGGTTTGATCCGTTCACCAACGTTCGTCATTCAAGACACGTGCGTGTGTTGTGCGATAATTCCTCGAATTATCGGAGTGTTTGGTCTGTTGTGCCACGTGTCACACTAAATACAATTATTCTAGTGCCACGTATGCAATAATAGTACACATATTATTAAAATAAAATAATTGCTGACCTGGAATTTGCGAGGGGTCACATCATCCCCCGGTTAATAGGAATTTCGTCCCGAAATTCAGTTCGTGTTGCTCGTGCCAGTTTGGTCGGTAAATAAGTGAGGGTATTTCTTTTTTATCTGGTCCTCTCGCTCCCAGGTGTATTCCGGCCCACGCCGTGAATTCCATCGTATCTTAACTATCGCTATCTTACTGAGTTTATGCTTCTTGATTTCCCGGTCCATAATTTCCACCGGTTCCTCAACGAAGTGTAGTTGTTCATCAATCTGAATTGCCTCCAACGGAATTGCGAGCGTTTTGCCTGATAAGCATATCTTGAGGTTTGACACGTGAAACACATTGTGTACGCTACTCAATTCATGTGGTAGTTGTAGTTCGTAGGCCACGAGACCTATCCGTTTAGTGATCTCGAATGGTCCGATGTAACGAGGGTTTAGCTTTCCCCGTTTCCCAAATCGAATCACTTTCTTCCAAGGCGAGACTTTAAGAAGTACTCGATCTCCCACTTGGAATTCCAAAGGTTTGCGCCTTTTGTCGGTATAGCTTTTCTGTCGGTCCCGAGCTGCTGCCATCCTGTTACGTATTTGCACGATCTTTTCTGTTGTTTCGTGCACAAGCTCAGGTCCGGTCAGTTGGCTTTCGCCAACTTCTGCCCAACAGAGTGGTGATCTGCACTTACGCCCGTAAAGTGCTTCAAACGGTGCAGCTCCAATGCTGGTGTGATAACTGTTATTATATGAGAACTCGACTAGAGGTAAGTGAGTCTCCCAGCTGTTACCGAAGTCGATCACACATGCCCGTAGCATGTCCTCCAAAGTCTGGATGGTTCTTTCACTTTGGCCATCCTTTTGCGGGTGATAAGCAGTGCTCATATCCAACCTCGTCCCGAGTGCCTTGTGTAAGGATTTCCAAAAATGTGCCGTGAAACGACTGTCTCGGTCGGATATAATGGAGATTGGGACTCCGTGTCTGGACACAATTTCCTTCAAGTATAGTCGGGTTAGCTTCTCCAACTTATCAGTTTCCTTAATCGGTAGGAAGTGTGCCGATTTCGTGAGTCGGTCTACGATAACCCAGATGGTATCGCAGCCACTTGCCGTCTTTGGCAGTTTGGTGATAAAATCCATGGAAATCTGTTCCCATTTCCATACTGGGATTTCTGGTTGTTGAAGTAATCCTGAGGGCTTCTGGTATTCGACCTTGACTTTGGAGCACGTCAGGCACTTACTTACATAGGTCGCGATTTCTGATTTCATGTTAGGCCACCAGTAAGTGGTCTTCAAATCGTGGTACATCTTTTTAGATCCTGGATGTACTGAATATCGGCTCTTGTAAGCCTCATCCATCACTACTTCCCTCAATCCTCCGTAGTGTGGAATCCAAATCCGATCCATCAAATAGTAAGCTCCGTCGTCTTTCTGTTTCATTTGTTTATCCATACCCCGCATGGCTTCGAGAGTGAGGTTTTCCTTTCTCAAAGCTTCTTGTTGTGCAACTCGGATCTGATTGGGTAGCTCAGAGTGTATGGTAAGTTGTAGTGCACGTACGTGTTTGGTTGTCTCTTTTCTGCTCAACGCGTCAGCTACTACATTGGCCTTTCCGGGATGATACTTGATTGCACAATCATAATCGCCTATCAGTTCAACCCATCTACGTTGTCTCATGTTTAACTCCTTTTGGTCAAAGATGTGCTGCAGGCTCTTATGATCAGTGAATATAGTGCACTTGGTGCCGTATAGATTGTGTCGCCAAATCTTCAATGCGAACACTACGGCTCCTAATTCCAGATCATGTGTTGTGTAATTCTTTTCGTGCACTTTTAGTTGTCGTGACGCATAAGCTATGACTTTCTCGCGTTGCATCAGCACACAACCGAGTCCTTGCTTCGATACATCACAATAAACCACAAAATCTTCGCACCCGTCTAGTAGCGATAGGATCGGTGCGCTGCACAGTTTCTGTTTCAATAATTCGAATGCAGCTTCTTGTTTTTCTCCCCATTCGAACTTCTTATCTTTATGCGCAAGGGAAGTCAATGACTGTGCGATCTTCGAGAATCCCTCGATAAATCGCCTGTAGTACCCGGCCAATCCCAGGAACTGTCGCACCTCAGTTGGAGTCTTTGGTGCCGTCCAGTTCTTGATTGCCTCAATCTTGGCTGGGTCTACGTGTATCCCTTTCTCGTTCACCACGTGCCCAAGGAACTGAACTTCGCGAATCCAAAAATCGCATTTGGAAAACTTCGCGTATAGTTGTTCCTTCTTCAGTAGTTCCAAGACGCGCCTCAAGTGATCGGCATGTTCTTCTTGAGTCTTGGAGTAAATCAGAATGTCATCTATGAACACGATTACGAATTTGTCAAGATACAGCTTACACACCCGATTCATGAGATCCATGAATACTGCCGGTGCGTTGGTCAGTCCAAACGGCATAACTAGAAACTCATAATGTCCGTACCGTGTTCTGAAGGCTGTCTTCGGTATGTCTTCCTCTTGTATCCTAAGTTGATGGTAACCGGATCTTAAATCGATCTTCGAATAGTAGCTTGACCCTTGCAATTGGTCAAACAGGTCGTCTATTAGAGGTAAAGGGTATCGATTCTTGATTGTTACTTTGTTCAGCTTTCGGTAATCGATGCACATACGGAACGATCCGTCCTTTTTCTTCACGAACAAGACCGGTGCTCCCCAAGGTGAGAAGCTCGGTCGGATAAATCCTTTATCCAGTAACTCTTGCAGTTGATTGGATAGTTCCTGCATTTCAGTAGGAGCCAAACGGTATGGTGCCTTGGCTATCGGTGCTGCTCCTGGTGTCAGATCTATCTGAAACTCCACTTGTCGCGCTGGTGGTAGTCCCGGTAGATCATCAGGAAAGACTTCTGGATAATCGCGAACTACAGCGATGTCCTCGATCTTTCGTTCCTTCTTTGGTTGTTTGGTGATAAGTGCCAGGATAGCCGTCTACCCCTTCTTCAGATATTTGTTTGCCTTCATGCAGGACATGATGTTTAACGGTATTCCGCGCCGTTCTCCTTGGATTGAGATCTGTTCTCCACTTGGCAACGTAATCCGCACAATCTTCTCGTTGAACACAATCTCAGCGTGGTTTGCAGATAGCCAATCCATTCCAATCACCACGTCGAAGCTCCCGAGAGTTACCGGCATCAGGTCAATCACCAGTTGGTGGTCTGCTAACGTCAGGACACACCCCTTGATGATATGTTGTGTTTCTATCAGCTTGCCGTCTGCTAACTCTACGGTGTACTTATGGTCTAGTGGTGTTGGCGTCATATTAAGCAATTTACTAAAATCACTAGAGATAAAACTCCTATCGGCACCGGTATCAAATAATATACTAGCATAGACATTATTTAAAAGAAACGTACCGGTAACGACATTGGGGTCATCTTTTGCTTCTCCTGACCCGATGACAAATGCCCTGCCCCTTGCCGGGTTGCCTCCTGTGTTCTTGTTTTGTGGGCAATCTCTGCGCATATGCCCTGGCTTCCCGCAAGTGAAGCATCCCTTTAAGGTGTCATTTTTGTTGAGATTGGGGTTGGGGTTTGATCGGCATTCTTTGGCCAAGTGCCCGTTTCTGCCACAATTGGTGCATTTGTGTGACAATCCGACTTTTTGGACTAACTCTGTTAACTGAAAATGATGATATCACAGGCCCAACAGAGCCAATGTAGGCCCAATAAGACCATTTTAGGTCCAATAGAAACAAGGAAGGCCACTGAGGCCCAAGTAGACCCATTAAGGCCCAAGAAGGCCCAGTAAGGCCAAAGGTTGGCCCAATAAGCCACGGGAGGCCCAGTAAGGTTCAATAAGGTCAAGTGAGGCCCAATGAAAACAAAGTAGGCCCAGGGAAGGCCCAATAAGGCCAAGGAAGGCCCAATGAGATCCAATTGTATCTGAGAGGCCCAATTGGGTTAACCTAGCCCAATAATGTCTCAATTGGCCCAATTTGTAATACATTGGGAATTTAGTTTAGTTTTATTAGCCGAAAACTAAGAAAATCATAGGAGATCAAATTAGAAGTATTGGAATTAGTCTAAGAGGGTTCAAAATGTTAGAAATTACAAGCATTAGATTTGTAATCATCTAGAAAGAACAATTTTGACTTTTAAGTCAAAATTCGTTCATATGGTTTGGGGGAAAATCGAAATTGGATCCTAAAACAAATTATGGGTGAATTGAATCGATTGTAACAGTCACATTGATGATTACCATCATCAATTCAGAATTTATTACGTGCATTATGGTCGAATTAAACCGGAAATAACTCCTATAGTCGAAACCGAAACCCAATCATGTCAAATGTATAAATCCGATCAAAATTCTTACAATTGAAGTCCCCTAAACTTCAGTCGGCACTGTTAGAGGAGAATTCATTCGAAGAATTTATCAAAGAAGCTGTAGAAAGAAGGATTTGATTCGGGGGTAGCCGAAACACAACATAATAGTCGATCTGTATCAATTTGGCAATCAATCAAGTAAGTTTTTGTTCCTACATTAACTAAACATACCGACTAAGTTAACCCATATGACCAATTCGTGATTAAACATCGAATTATATGGTTTTTGATTCTAGGGTTCTAAGTAAAAATGGTTTTGGGGGTTTTGATACAATCATGTTTAAGAATCAAATCAAAGCATGTAGAAAGTTTCAGAAACTTCCGATAATGCTAAACCATATTTCAATTTCTGAAATCATACACGAATTTATTGAATTCTATTCTAAGGCTCTTGTAACAAAACGGTTTTGGGGATTTTTATCTAGATGTGTTCTAGAATCAAATTAACCATTACTGATAGTTTCATAAGGTTTCGAAGTAGCTAATCCATGTATCAATTTGTTATAAAAACAACGAATTGATGGAGTTATAGTTCTAGGGTTTCTAAGGAAGAACGATTTGGGGATTTCGATCGAAATAAGTTTAAAAATTAAATTAAAGGGGCTCTGTAATTTCAGAAGGGATCGATTTAGGATAGTCCTAAGTTAATTCCGAATTATAGTATTGAATTTACTAAGATTAGATGATATGAATTGGAGGCTCTCGTTGGAAACTTTGAATGTCTGAAATTGGAACCTTGAAATGATGAATTATCAAATTAGAAACATCTTTAAGTTCGGTTGAATCTGTAGAACCATAGCCCTATGGGTTTAGGTTCGTTATGGATCGAATCGTGGGTTAATGAAATCAAATTGCTTCGGCTATAGGAAGATTAAGGGGAACCGGCCCAATTATATTTAAAACGATTATAATTCAGAATCTGGTAAAGAAATTTGAGTTAGATGAGTTGGTAAACAAGGTGTATGGTGGATAGGGGGTCGCGGGTTCAAACCCGGCCCCAACCATTTTTTTTAGGCTTTTAATATTATTTTTGTATTTCGATAATAAGTTCTTTGTTTAAACTCCGATTTGATCGGTTCGAGTTGCGTTGGAACCGTAACGAGAATAAGAACGCATTAGGATAATAAAATTCATATTTTAATCCGAAAACGAAATCACGTATAATTACGGTTATTTAAATAAAATCAAATATGATTTTATTTAAACGATTTCAAAGGCACGCGTACTCACGTATGCGTATTCCTAACACTCTAACATACGTATGTTGACACGTATGTGATTTCAAGCACAAAACGACATCTCGAATAACACTATGTTATTGTTAAACACAGATCCTTCGTAAGAGGATTCTCTACACGATTTCACGCGTATTGATCATTCTGCTATACTCAAAGGTGCGTACACGGCCCCTTTCTTATTTTAAACTGTTTTGGGGGAGAAAACATGTGCAACAAACTGTTTTTAGATACATATCACTTGCATGAGTTAGCTGTTTACATTATGTGACAACATATCAACTTGAAAGTCCTTACACACCTCGAACCGTTTAATTTGCTGTAATGCAAAGCGTGGTAGTTGGAAATAGATCTATTAGGTTTGACAAACCTCACCTGGTAGATGGGATCCACGCAGGTGTTTGACTGACCAAACACAATTTTACTATTGTTGTGATAGACAATAGTGGCAAGGCGAAAACATGCTATAGCATGGCAATCCGTCAGCTTCGGTGTCGAACACTTATGTAAATAGTTTATATGACTAGCTATCATGACTGTGCATGTGTGATTATGTTATCTACAATCTTATTATTCAAACTGTTGTTTTGAACATTGTGAATGCTTAAAACCTGTGTTATGCACCAACCTTTGTGTTGACTTGATTTCCATGTTTTCTCAGGACGCTAAGGCGCGCGTTAAAGCTGGCATGGACTAGGAGATAGAGTCTCATGCATTTTAAACATTTTGAATATTTGAATTTGAACATTTAAGTATTTTGTTTTGTAATGTTTACTTTACAATTATTATTGGTTTTAAACGCTTCCGCAACTTTTGTAAACTCTGATGTTATATTTAAAGACCAAAATATGTTTTGAAATTCATATAGAGGTCTTCGCTATGTCTAATGATCTGAGATCCTGGTTTGTCACGTTCCCAAACAGTATGATTCCGTTAGTCGAAAATTGGGGGTGTGACAATTTGGTCCTTTTGCACGGGCCAAAGTGGTGGTAGTTGCAGTTGTTGCATTTTGGACTGTTGCCCTGATATCCCCGCTTGCCTTGAGTGCTTGGCTGGGTTGCAGTGAAGACCTTTGCAGGTGCTGGTCGATGTTGAGCTGGTTGTTGTGGTGAGAAGGCACAGTTATTGCTGGGTTCCCACTTCCGCTTGGTTTCCTGGGGTTTCAGATGTTCACCCCTCTTAGGCAGTTTCCCTTGGGCTACTTCCTGGTCTGTCAACTTGTGTGCCAAGCAAATTAGTGGTTGGATGGTAGAGAGGTCAGAAGAAGTCTCCATACTTTGGATTTGCTCAGGCAACCCACTGATGAATTGCTCGATTTTCTTGTATTCCGGCGTCACCATTGCCAGGCACAGCTTGCACAATTCATGAAATCGAGTGCAGTATTTCTCGATTTCCGAACCCACCATTTTGTGCACCCAAAATTCCTCCTCAAGCTTCCTGATCTCGTCACGTGGGCAGTATTCTTCGTGAAGCATTCTGGTGAATTCCTCCCACGGAATGGTGTTGGCAGTCTCAAGTCCGAGAGTTTGGACATGTGTATTCCACCAGGTGAGGGCAGGTCCCTCAAGAGTCCCGGTAGCATACTTTACTCGGTTCTCCTCCGAGCATTCGGCCATAGCAAAGACCGATTCCAGCTTCTCAATCCAGCGGAGTAGTCTGACTGCTCCTTCTGTACCTTGGAATTTGTGAGGGTGGCAACTCAGGAAGGCTTTAAACGAGCACCCCTTTGCCGCACTCCCTTGAGATCCGTTATTGGTTTCACTAGTATCCACTACAAAAAACAAGGGTTTTTAGGACTGAAAACTCAGTCCCTAATACTTTTTAATCAGTAGCTAATGCTTAACAGAGACTGATTAGGAACTGAAAAATCAGTGACAGATACCTAGTCCTAGATGGTGGTCCTGGTAACTGAAAATCAGTCCCCATTGTGTTGCACCAACAGGGACCACCGATCAGTATCCGATACCCAAAAATTCAGTCCACAATTTGTCCCACGGTACCACATCATCTTAGTCTCCTATACATTCCATCTGCGACTGCAAATCAGTCTTTGATATTATGGTATTTCAATCTTTAAAATGTTGTTTTAAGGACAGAAAATCACTCTTTAAAATTGTCTATATTGTCCCTAATGTGTTTTGATAGGTTCTTGTTCGTGTATCAAATCAGTCTCTGAAAACGTGATAAAGACCGTAACTTAGTCCTCATTACAACTCAATTTTTGTTCTTAATATGATTCTTTTAGAGACTAAAAATTATTCTCCGATTGCACATTAATTTACTCCTTACTATAGATTATTAGAATCTGATAATCAATATTAGATAAAATTTAATTTCAGTCCCCAATGTTTTGTTAATAATATGCCTTGATGAATATCAAGGACGGAAAAGTAATCCCCTGAAAGTTGTTATACAATCGACTTAAAGTAATAAATATTTAATTAGAATCACAATATCATTCATAATTTCGTTTCTTGCATTCCAATATCTTGAAGTGAAGCAAAACTATAAAAGAAATAACCAATAAACACGATAAAAGTTGAACAAATCTAAAGTGTTAAATAGTACTAGTTAACTAAAAATAAAACTAAAACGTTTCAACAGATGTTCTAGGTAGTACTCTAACTATATTTCTTGAAGTATGGGTTCAGTGACCTGTGGATGGATATTCCCAACATACCTACATAAAGTACGATAATAAATGTCAGTATCTGGCCTGAATTACCATGAGGTATTTTAAGGTTAATTAAACATATAATGTGGTATGAAATCTGCGCTTTGAACTAATGACAGAAAAAAGCATTATACAAAGGATAAAACACAAGACACTCACATGTTGTTGCATGTAGTTGAATCAAATCCAGAAGCTAGATTCACAATCAAGATAGGCACAATCTGCATATATCAGAAATTAAAAACTTGTTACAATTGAATAGTTAAGAAAGAAAGCACATGAATATGAGAAAAATTATAAGCTGCAAATGAGTTAACTTTAGAGAAGAAACAAAAGAACACAAGCATTTCATGTTGAAATTTGACTGGTAAAGGGTAATTACTAAAATTTTGTGCAGAGGTTACTGATTCAAAGATCAATACTCATTCAGAACCACATTAACAGATAGTGCTTTAAGTTGCTTTTTATTAAACATGTACTAAATGGCTGTAACCTTTAATGGTTGACACAGATACATTTTGCATAAATTTTTGAGTTTTATATTTGTACGCAATTGCAAGCCTTTTAGAAAAGATAGCAATGAATACCAATTCGGGAAACAAATAGAACAATATACTTAAATTTAATGTGATTAAACATAGTTAACCAAAATTTTTTTTGCAATATATATACGAAAAAGAAATTTTATCTTGAATAAAAAAAAATCTTGTAATACATAAAATGAAGGCCAAAGAAAACATCAAAAAATATTTGTGGATCATGAACGTTGAACATAACCCCAATTTCAAAAAAAAAAACAAAATTTAGCAACATTGTATCCAGCAACATATTTATCCCAAGAGCACATCGTACAATTAGGGTTATAAATCAACAAAACCAATTGACATTTATGAATTTAAAATCGGAGACTTACAAATAAAATAAAAAATGATTCTTATCTGAATAGGAACATATATAAATGAAAACTGATGTGGAACTTACATTAATTATAACAAATAGGTTGAAGATAGTGATGGTGGAGCAGATAAGTAGAAGTTCAATTTACATATAAAAATCAATAAAAAATCAAAAGAAATTAGCAATATAAAGTCATGAATATGGTAGATCAGAAAGATAAATCACTTGGACTTACAATCATGAAGATGAAACACTATGTGATTGATAGTTTGGGCGATGAAATACGATCTATGGGAGAAGAGAATTAGGGCTTCTTTCTAATTGTAGGAAAAGTAAATAGAAACGCCTAAAGGAAGCGATAGTCCGGTGGATCTTAGGGTCCGCGTGAAAGTTAAGCCGGGTTGATCTAATGGGCTGGAAAACAAAGAGGTTGACAGGTTGTGTATGTAATCTTTATAAAAAAAACCGGATGTTGAACCGGTCTCTTTACTATTCAGTGGTAGGATAGGACCGGTTGAATTATTCGGACCGGACAGGAGAACAAGACGACGTCATAAAAATTATAAAAAAATATATAATATAAAATATATTTTAAAAAGCTAGTTTGACCGCCTGGTTTCTCAGTCCGGCCGCCAGCCCACCGGTTCCTTCAAAAACGCTTTTGAGCACTTAAGCGTAGGGATGTTCAAAAAATCCAAAATCCGAAAAAACCGATCCGAATTAAAGATTCGGATATATTCGGATCGGATATCCGTTTTCCGAATTCGGATCAGATATCGGATATCCAAAATCCTTTTTACTCAGATCAGATATCCGAATTCAATCCGAATAATGGTTGTTCGGATGAAAAAATAAGTTTTATTCTGGTTATTCAGATATATTCGGATCGGATTGAAAATTTTCGAATTTGAATCGGGTCGGATTTCATATAAGGTTATAAAATTTTCAAATCCGAATAACCCGATCCAAATAACCCGAATAAACCGTTATCCGATCCGAAAAGGGTGCATATTTGAGACTGAAATTCAGTACCTAATATGTTCACTGAATATTAGGGACAAAAGATTGATTTTCAACAAATTTGCATTGTCAGTCATTACAAAAGGGTGCATATTTGAGACTGAAATTCAGTAACTATTAATTTACCTCCAAAAATCACTTTGGCGCAAATATATTGGCAACTGAAATACAGTTTCAAATAATTATCAAGATATTAGGGACTGATTGTCAGTCACTAAAATTTACCAAACATAAATTAGTCCTTAATAAAATAAGGACTGATAAATCAGTCCTAGTTACTATATATCTGAGACTGATATATCAGTTACTAATAAATTAGTCTTTAATAACCAGTTTTTTTGTGGTGATCGCTGGTGTGACGGTTTGCCTCGTATTCGGCAAGCACCTTGTTGACTTTACGTTCGACCATCATGTTGATTCTTGCCTTTTCGGCCTTGCGTTTGAGGTTGCGGGCATTGGATCCTTTTACAGACATGGTTCTATATGGAAGGGTTAGAATGTTAGTTAGCATGAGTTAGAGTGTTAGCCGATTTTCATGTCAGAAGTCAAGTTAGGTGTCATGTTAGCATTCAACCATAGTCAAGATATTATAAATAAAGCAAACATCATTTCATTAATAATAACTTGAAGTACAATGATTTCAAAAGATAATGGCAACATAAGTTTGTACGAGCACATCCCGCTCGTTTAGGCAAATAGAAAAGAAACATAAATGAAAGTAACTCGGCTAATCTGAGTCCATGGTGACGTGTGAAACGTCACTATCAGCATCTCCATCATCCTCGCCCTCCTCAGGATCCTCGTCGGGATCCTCGTCGAAGTCTCCCTCTTCGAGATCATTGACCTCGAATTAGGGGCCATCATCCTGAGGTGGTTCCTCAATAAACTGTGCGACCCACGCGTTAAGCATGGCATCGCTAGCCTGGACCATCGCCTGAGTCTCCTCGTTGGCGACTCGATTCTCCGTGATGCATACGTCATGCTCCTGCATGACATCCACTATCTGCCCATGCTGCCCCATCAACTTGGACACCTGGAGACGCAGAGTCTCTACCTGCTCCTCTAACCTGTCATTCTTCCTCTAGAGGCGATCGCTCTTCTCTCGAAGGACTCGGACCTCGTCCGATAGCTCGCCGTTCCTCATGGCCTCACGTCGGGAGAAAGCCACGTGAGCCGCGAATGCCTGCTCCATCGGCACTCCCAGTGATGGTAGTCTGTGGTCGGTCGGTGCGTCGCCAGGATACCGTGGCGAAGGTACCCTCTCTCCTATAACCCAGTCCCGTATCACCATGGGCAGCCATCCCCAGTACCGGGCTCGTGCTGCATGTCGTGCACGTCTGTCCATCTCCTCGTCGACCTGGGCCACGATGTCGTCGACTCGCCGTCGACTCTCCGCGGTCAGGTCATCTGTTGCCGAGCGTCTGTCCGGGTTTCTGTTAGCGTTGTCGTTGTTGGCCATTCCTGTAAATCTCAAGTTAGTAAACAACAGTTCAATAGTAATGGTAATATCAGTGTGTGAATTCTAAGTGTAGTGTCTAGTGTAGAGCAGTGGCTATAGTCTAAGTTTACTATATGCAAACCTAGTTCCCTATAACCAAGGCCCTGATACCAGTCTGTCACACCCCTAGTTTATATGAATGTTGAAAAATAATATATGACCGTCATGATTGATTTTAGATTAAGCAAGCTTTTTTATGTTAAACTATAAGTTAATAACATGAATTTGGTTTATATTATATATGTTGTTTTGTAATCAAAATTATATATATGAATTTGGTAAGAAAATATTTTATGTTGTTTTCTCATCCAAGTTATTTACGTATGTGAATCATGCTATCACTATTGACACCATTATCATCTCCATGACTCCCCCAATTTCTTTTGCTTGATCATAATTACGACTTTCACAGAATAACAAATTGTTGTTAAGACGATGAATAGGGTTTGTTATTGTGTTGAGGGTGTAAACGAATTAAGTCGGCTCAATAATTAATCAAGATATTTTCAGAATTCGGGCCCTAAAATATGACATTTATTAGTGAAGCATAAGTTGCCTCATGATTATTAACGAATTTTTAATTTATATAGTTTTTATTTAATTATACAAGTGTATATATATATTAATAATTATTGTAATATTTAATTTATAAACTTCTTATAAATATAAGAAAATCAATTATAGTATAATATGTGTATATATATATATATATATAAAGTTTTAGCTATAAATACAAATAAAAAAACAATAAATATAAATAAATTAAATAATTAATTAATAAATGTCCTCAGATGAGTCAATTCAAGCCCAATTTTAAATTTTGTTATAAGCTGAATTTAAACTTTGCAAATAAAGTTATAAACAAGCTAAGCTCAAGTCATAAGTGAAAAGAAGTTAGACCACGATCTTTTAACAATTGGACTCAACTTAACTCATATATAGACTGCTAAATTGTGATTAACTATGCCTGCGAAAAAATATTAGCCATTAAAAGAATTTGTTTTTTGTCCCTAGAGATTTAAATAAAAAATAAAATATTGGAATCAAATACAGCTTTAGTTTCCATGGGACTAACATAACTATTATAATTCAAAACTCTAAATTAAGCTTTCTTTAGTCTAATCGTGTCATTTTAGTCTCATCCTTTTAAAACTCTCTAACATGATTTGGTTTAAACCTAGTAAAATAGACAAGTTAAGTTAGAATAGATAACAAATCAAAATGAGTTCGAGTCAGGGTGGACATTAGAATAGGTTTTACACGAGATCGGTATGGATAATGAGTTGCTTTTAATAAGAATTGATTTTGTTTGACTCAAAATTGGCTTTAAATAAACGAATAGTTTGTTTAAATAATCTTTAGTAATTTCTTATCATATATGTTACAAATCAATTTTACCTAGTTTAAATTCATTATATTTAGAAAGTTTTTCAATTATCTTCCTGGATCCATATTGTATTAATGGGTTTCTCATCTTAACACGTTCAATTCGAATGAGTTGCCTTTAATAAGAATTGATTTTGTTTGATTCAAAATTGGCTTTAAATAAACAAATAGTTTGTTTAAATAATCTTTAGTAATTTCTTATCATATATGTTACAAATCAATTTTACCTAGTTTAAATTCATTATATTTAGAAAGTTTTTCAATTATCTTCCTGGATCCATATTGTATTAATGGGTTTCTCATCTTAACACGTTCGATTTTATGATTTTACATTTTTTAATGAAAAATATAATAATTTCCCTCCTAAAGACTAATTTCTCCTACATTAGTTCAAGACTGGTCTGTATAATTTGTTTAATTACCTTATAACTGATGGAAACACTAAAAAGTCTTATTAAGACAACTAAAAAAAAAGACAGCTAATTAATAGATTCTGTCCATAATTAGGCTGGTGGTATAGGCATTTTGGTTTTTCATGAAGGCCATTGGGTTCGAAACTCAGGAGTCATGTTTTGCTATGCTAATATCACCCGCGTTTGTCAACTATATCTAGAGGTGCGCAAACCGATCAAAAACATGTTTTGGAATAATCGAACCGGTTAACCGGTCAACGTCTAATAACCGATTTTAACCAATAACCGGTTCGGTTAATAACCGGTTTTTCAATCTCTAAAACCATAACCGATATAATAATCAAAACCGCTTAACTGCAATATAAACGATTTTTTTACTAATATGAACCGGTTGACCGGTTTGGTCTCTTGAAACCTCAAACCAGTCCTAAACTTTTTATTTTATTTTAACTTTTTTTTTCCTCATTAGACATTCCATACATACATACATATATTAATTTACTTTTTCAAAAATTGTTATACTATTATTTATGAAAACATAATAGTGTTTTTAATCTGTGTTTCCATCTTTGTTAATAATAAGCGTTTCATTTACTAATAATGTCACCGGGATGTTCAAATGAGAACCAATATAAGTTAAAAACTAAAAAAACCATTTGTAGCAACTAATTTAAAGGGTATAAAGGTAACTTCCTCTATTTTCAAGGAAAATTACTTTTATACCCTTCAAAATTTGTGGTTATAAAGGTGGTTCCTTTAGTTCTTTCATATCTAATAGTTCTTAATAGAATAAGTCCCTAATGTCACTTCACAAAGCGCGAATTCTAATTGTATCGCTAATCGCAAAAACACGGTGAAAAATGTCCCTCTATTTAAATATATGTTAAAAAAATTAATAAAGTAGAAATAAAAAAAATAAATTATGTTGCTTAACATAATTTTGTAAAATACTAGATATTAAATTTATATTATTTAAATTGTATAAAACAATATAAATATATATAATCTTATTTTTAATTTAGATATTTATTTCTGTAAAATAAAGATTTTAATTAGGTTTACAATTTACTTATTTTCTTTTGCATTTTTAGTCTTTGAATATGCCTTATTAAGATGAAAATTCAAATTATTGATTATATAATTCAAAAAATTATAAAATTAGTTTATAACACTTTCATAATATTATAAAACTTTTGCTAAAATTTTAAAATTTAATTTTTTCAGTAGATATTATTTTAGTATTTCTATATTATTTTATAAACTAAAAATTGAAATAATTACTAAACTAGCTGTAAAAATTATGAGAATTATTTTGTATACTCCAATGGATATTATAAGACTTATGTAAAAATGCTGAGTTTCAATTAATTCAGAAGCTATATATTTATATTTTTGTACTTATTTAATATAATAAATTTAGAAAATATAGCTAGACTTTTCAGAAAATTATGAAATTTATATCGTAACCTTTTCTTTAGTAAATAATGGTTCTGTGAATTTTTCAGTGTTTTATAAGTTTGTTTATATATATTTCACGTTTTGAGCATTACTAAATATATAAATACATAGAAAACGAACTCCAAAAATTATGAAAATTTGTCAGGAATTTTATTTTATTATTTAAAATCTACTGTAAAATTTGTATAATTTTTCGAAGTTTTTAAGATCCTTATATAAATTTCTATCGTATAACGACTTAATTTTTATACCTTTCCATTTTATTTTCCCAATCAGCACATATGTATTATTTCATCTAAAAAATCTGGTCAAATAACATAATATCAACCCATATGAAAATATATCCATTCTTTTTGCAAAGATTGATATTTTTAAACTATATGTAAAAGTATTTAATGCAACTCTTGTTTGTCAATCTTATTTGAAGTTATAAAACATTTTAATCAAATTATAGTTTGTGAAATATACATATAAAACATATCATTAGTGATATATATTGAAGATTATAACATATTTCAAACCATTTTTATAAAATTGTGACTTTTATTAACATGCATTCATGAATTAAAATCATACATTCATACATATGTATACAGCCTAAAAAGCCTAAAAATGATTATTAACTATTAAATCATGAGATCAAATTTAAGAGGAAAAATTTTAATTTTAAAGGAAAAAGTTGTTAAAAAGTAATTTAGTCATATCATTCTCCCCCGCATTTTTAAACGTCCATAACTTTACATACGATATTATTTTTAAAAAATATATATATCATAAAAATGAGCATTTTTTATCTTTAAAATAAGTATAGTGTTGATATAAAAAATGAAACTTTTCGTCGCACCCCAGCCTCCCCGGCCTGTGCGAGGGGGGCGCGACTTGACTGATCTTGCAGGATCGCAGTCTCCTGTCACACCCCCAAATTCCCACTTGTGGTGTCAGTCCACGTGGGTGTGACGTCGCCAGGATCACACCTCATGGTCATATAGAACGACTCTATATGAGTTACATAATCACACATGTTTGTAAAATAATCATGATTTTTATTAGTAAGCAGCGGAAAATGTTTTAGACATCATAAGTAAACAAAGTTTGCAGCGGAAAGTAAATTGTATCAAACACTACTTAAATCAAATTGTTTTCAAAATGAACACATCAACACAAAGCCTAGGAGTCGAATATGCATGAGACTCTCTTGTACTCCTCCTTTGTGTCCTAGCGTGTGCTCCATTAGTTACCTGAGAATACATGAGAAAAGTGTCAACTAAAAAGTTGGTGAGTTCACAGGTTTAGACAGACTGAAAAGTAAACATACATATACTGGGTATGTTAAGTTTTGTTGTTGGATACTACGATCCGTGGAGTATGTCAGTTCATCTTACCGAAACTAGACTGTTCCTGTTTGCCTCCGCAGGTCATCGCTGAACCCGCATTCACATCGAAATTACACTCGTTATGACCTCCAGTCAACATTGGTGCCGAGTGGGGTTAGTCAAACCCAGTAGTACTACGTAATTACGACTCGTTTGTGTTTCAACTAACGGTAAGGATAAGTGAGGACTTTAAGCGATAATAGTTACACTCGAAAATGGTTTTCACAACATGCCAGTACTATATCTAAAACAGTTGCATAGTATTCTCACCCCAAAGTTAAGTAAAACAGTATAAGAGTAAAAGTGGGGCTGTAAAACTCACCTGAGTTTGAGTAAAGCGTTTGCTCAACAGAAATAGTGTAGCTCGCCGGCTAGTAGTCACCTATATCACATAGGTACTATGAGTTTGTGTTTGCATACGTGTGGGCCTCACAGGACCGTGTTCGTGTTTAACAATGTAACATCTGTGCCGGAATCGTTACCGGAACAGTAAACTGTACAGTAACTTATACAGTAACACAGGTATACTTTACGGGAAACTATGTTATGTTATTGATATATTTCTGATTAACATGAAACTATTAAACGATTGTCTGAATCTGACTGAAACCATAGAGTTTAACAGTCTGAAACATGTCAGACAACACAGTGTTGAAACACAAATACTTGATGTGATGTTAGTTGGCATAAACGTATGTGAGGTTTAACAAAACGAAATTAAAACGGTTATTGTTGCGGAATGCTAAACCGACGAGTTATTCGTATAGATGACGATCTGTACGAATGATTCTGATAGTTTAACGTTCTGAAATAATAACTTAACAGCAGAAAACAAGAATCGGAAAGCCAAACCATCGACGTGTTTGTTCGAATGACGATTCGAACGAATACGCGCGATGGTGACGCGATCTGATGAAACGATAACGAAAACAAATAACGATACGAACGATCTTAAATTTAAGGAAATAAAATATTTCCCATTTTACAATTTTGAAACTCATCATAAAATTTAACGAAATTATCCTATTAAATCGCGAAACAAACTAATAAAACGCTAAAATTAATGAAACGCGTAAAATACCATATTTTGATAAATAAAATTTACTAAACGGTATTTAAAATAATATTCGTATTTTAAATATTTTAAAATAATTCTTTTTATTTTTATTTACGAAAAACACGCGTAACGACCCGGATACGCGACGAAAACGTGAACCGAGCAACCAAAACGGACCCGGACACCACACGGGATATATAAATGTTAAATGAGAATTTATTTCTCATTTCAAACCCACATCTTCTTCCCCCTCTCACCATTTCCGGCCAAGGAGCTCACCACCACCATATCACCTTCACAACACCATAACTTGCTCGTTTCTAGCCCGATTCGGGTGATTCTTGCGCCCACGCGTAGCCCTTGACGAGCTCTACAAGGAAGTACAACCGATCTAAAGCCAACCCCACTGGAAAAAGAGGTATGATGCTGCGAAATTTCTGAAAAATAGGGTTTTGTTGTGTGTGTGTCGACCGACCAGCGTACACACACCACCGGTGATCCCTTCCATTTCTACACATCGACTATAGACAACTCAACCTGATGTTTGTGAAGTCCGGCGACAGGTAGGATAATGATGTGCAGTTACAAGTTCGCGAGACACCAACATTACCGCCGAACTTTGCAGCTCCGGCGAACCTTGGTGACCTCCAGTGACGAACCGTTGAGGGCAAGCATCATTTGGCCGAACCTTGTGCAGGTCCAACGAACCCTTCAGCGGCTATGAACCTTATATTCAGCTCACAAACCATGCAAAGACCAACCAGACGAACCCTAATGCTAAAACCCTGGCCGAACCATTCTGGAATCCCCGAACCCAGGTGCGACCCCATTAGCCGAACCCTATAACAGCTACCTGATCACGAACCTTTCTAAGCCACCGACGAACCTATATGACCAGCTCTCATTGGCCGAACCCTATGGATGCCATCGAACCCACACTCAACGAACCTTAAGGTTCGCTGGAAACATGCATCGAGTGAAGTTCTGGAACAGAAATGCAGCCTAATCCCAATTCTTGTAGTCGGTCTATGCAATTCACGAATTTTCCACTTGGCCCAACATCCTTGCTAGGCCCAATAACACTTTAGCCGACACTTGCAATTATTCGGCCCATCCCTTGCACAACTTGGCCCAATGCGTTTAGAAAACCCAATAGATATTAATTGGGCCACAGCTTATTTGTTTGGCCCATGGAATTCGGTCCGGTCCATGTTGAGTCACGACCCACAGGAACGTCATTCGGCCCACTTGATAAAATTCTAAATGACATGTGAATTGGTTAAGGATAACATTTAAGAACATTAAAGTTGCAAGAATAACATCGTAGTTAGTATTAACTATGAAGCGAGTTATTCAATGTTTGTTAATGATAGAGTTATAAATTCTAAACAAAGGTTGAAGTATTAGTGGTGAACTATAATAATTCAAGAATATGTATTTATGATTAGACACTTATCAAGTCAATTCATAACACATAATGGGTTAGGACAAGCTCAACCTAAACATAACAAGGATTAACATTACTTACAACAATGCAACTATGGGCCGAATGACTACCGAGACTCACGAGTTTTAGCCAACGTCAAGGCTAACACTAACACTTCCACGCACAACAAACCCTTACGAACTTATACTTATAAACTACAACATCATGAAATCAATACAGGAACGTGAACAACAAAACAAGAGCAAATCAAGAGAGCGTGCATTCTTATTTAACTAAGTCAAGCACTTTGGACCTAAGGTGAGTTCATTTGTCCCTTTTCAAATTTATTTGTTTTACTTCGGGACTGAGAAGCATGTTAAACATTTTCCTAAAACTCTTGAAATGTTATTTATGCTTTAAACATAAACATGATACTTATGTTGGAACTTATGCTAGAACTTAGAATACTTGAAAAGCAATAGCCTTGAAACTTATACTTCAAAATTGAGGCTTGAAAACATATGTGGGATGCTCAGGAGACTTGATACTTATGCTACAACAATATGCTTAAACTTGGTGATTGATGCTTATGTTGCAAACTAGAAGTTTAATTTATTCTTAAACTATATTCCTAAACTATATTCTTAAACTATATTCTTGAAGCTTATACTATAAACTATATTCTTAAACTATACTCTTACTACTTATGCTCTAAGCTATATTCTTAAACGCTACTCTTGATGCTTACGCTGTAAACTATATTCTTAAACCATACGCTTGAAGCTTATGCTATAAACTATATACTTAAACTAGATGCTTAACATTTATGCTATAAACTATATGCTTAAAACTACGGATGCTTTAAACCTTTTTGTAAGCTATAAACTTGTTATGCAAGAGCAACGGTTTGGCCTCTCAGTGCTTGCCTCTCCGGTTGCTAAACTTAAAAGCTATAAACTTGTTATGCAAAAGCAACGGTTTGGCCTCTCAGTGCTTGCCTCTCCGGTTGCTAAACTTAAAAGCTATAAACTTGTTATGCAAAAGCAACGGTTTGGCCTCTCAGTGCTTGCCTCTCCGGTTGCTAAACTTAAAAGCTATGAACTTGATAAGCTAAAACAACGGTTTGGCCTCTCAGTGCTTGCCTCTCCGGTTGTTAAACATTGGATGCTATAAACTATTGACTATGGAAGAACAATAGTTGGTCTCTCAGTGCTTGCCTTCATGTGTTCTTCCTAGTCGGGACTTGAAGAACAATAGTTGGTCTCTCAGTGCTTGCCTTCATGTGTTCTTCACAGTCAGGACTAGAAGGCACCTATTATGGTCTCTCAGTGCTTGCCATAGGGTGACCTTTATAGTCGGGACTTGAGGGGTAGACTTATGGCCTCTCAGTGCTTGCCATACAGTGACTTCTCAATGTTCACTCATGCTATAAACTTAAACATAATGCTAAAGCTATAAACGATATGGAGGGTAGGTAAGACGCTTAATTATCATTAACAGCAATGTCCTATGCGACTTAGTATGTGGTGGGACGGCGTCTGGGCGGGTTGTAGGCTCGACTCAGGGGTATGCCCTATACATAAGCATACCGAGTTGGATGATACAGGTGGTGTTAATGAAATTAAGGTTGTTACCTAGGGGAAACATGAATGCTTTTGGGTCAATATCATAAACTTTAAACATGATGCTTTTAAACGAATATTGAAGCTATTACATACGAATGCTATAGACTTGTAAACTTTGAGACAATAAACTAAAGCTGTGATGAGGAATGAATCGAATGATAGGTAAAATGCTTAATTATCATTAATAACAATGTCCTATGTGACTTAGTATGTGGTGGGACGGCGTCTGGGCGGGTTGTAGGCTCGACTCAGGGGTATGCCCTATACATAAGCATACCGAGTTGGATGATACAGGTGTTGTTAATGAGGTTAAGGTTTTACCGAAGGAGGTTTGCTAAAGCTATTTTCTTTTAAACTTATAAACTCCATGAACTCACCAACCGTTGTGTTGACTTTGTTTTCTTGCATGTTTTCTCAGGTAATGCACAGGAGTAGGCTTAATCTTTTGGATTGCATACTAGGATGCCAGTTAGCCAACTTAGTAGACTTTTGGGGGAAGCACATATTTTGCTATGGATGCGATACACTTTTGATATCTTGTACAGTTACAAGATAAAAACATGTTATTTTTTTTATAGGTTTACCTAGTTAAATTGCAGAACATTGATAATGTAATTTAACTTTGTAATCCTAATTATCATTTGATTGTGCTTTAGTTATTCTTAAACATTGATGCTATGTAAACAATCTGATCATCACGATTATCACCCACGATATCGCGCCCCGGGAACCTTCCGCCCGACGGGGACTCCGATCCAACCCCGCCGGCTCGGGGTGTGACAGATTGGTATCAGAGCTCAAGGTTATAGAGAATAATAGGTCATTTACTTAAAACGGTTTGACCTAGACTATAACTTAGGGACCCTCATATAGAGAACTTAGGATTTAAGCTTGCATTGTGCCTCTTACATTTAGTCTTTATGCTAACCGATGTTCTTTCGAGTAGAAGCAGCATGTCGCTAGGAAGACAACCATCACCACCTCCTCCATCACAAGAGATGGACCCAGCAGTGGATGTACTCGCAACTCTGATTACTGAACAGTTGAGGACGGTTCTCCCTGAAATCATCACTCAAGTCATAAACGGTGACGAGAACACTCGATGCTACCCGAAGGCAGTCACGGGAACCAAAAGAGTAGTACAAGAAGAGACAAGCAAGAAGCGAAAACGGTGTTGTACTAAGAAATCAAGAGGCCCTGTAATCTACACTGAGGCCATTCCTCTTCGCCAAATGGCCGTTGCTCCTGAATCAGAAGGTCATAAGCATTATGCTGGAAAAGCTCCTCTTTGCACTAACTGCCACTATCACCACAGTGCTACAACCTCGTGCAGGCAGTGCACTCGTTGTGGTAAGATGGGCCATTGGGGTTCTCAATGTCGATCTCCGATGAACTTAATATGCACACCGAAGGATAGCAAGTTTCCTCAATGTGCCACGTGCAACCTTCATCACACTAAGAACAAACCGTGCAGATATTGTCTGAATTGCGGAAAGAAAGGACATTGGAGTCGTGATTGTAATAATCCCCCGACTCATAACCAGAACCCTGGAAACACTACATATCCTCTTCCTCGACACAGCAAGGATTGCTATGTGTGCGGACTGTCCGAACACATTGCACGAGATTGCCCTGTCAGGGTATTTTCAGCAAATCCTACACATTCTGAGGAAGTGGATGCCTTACCAACCTTTGATGCAAGTTTGGGAGGGTATGATCCCACAGGTATGCAAATTCCATCATGTTACTTAAAAACGTTTATTTGTATACTAATTTGAGATGCATATTCTGTTGTGATCTTAGAAACAATAAATCAAAGATAACCGTATGCAACTCGGTGTTAACAAGGTAATCGGAATAGTAACCCAAGGAAGCCTTAGAACAAATAAGCGTTAAATGATTAGATAAAGATAGAGTAATTCGTAATTGTAGCTATCTACTGTAATTAAGAAGAGAACCTTATCTAATAAGAACATTAAAAGCCATAAGGGTTCGAAATGCCAAAGCTAGAATATAAGCTTTTACTCACCATCTAGACTTCATAGAAATCGAATTTCTTAACATAGAGAATTTAAATTCTAGGATGTTAAGAAAGGATGAATGTGGAATTATGCTGGAATCATAGTTAAGCTACATAAGCAGACAGGGAACTCAGTTACGGATACAAGACAAAGATATGCCAAAGATGAGTACTGGTATGAGATATGCTTTGAACCATAAGTGCTCGTTTCATTATGATACTAGTATGAACAAGAAACTTAACTTGTTCCTATTAGTATAATCATATAAGTAAATTCATGGAACTTAGGAAATTCTTTTAACTCTATTGAAGCAAAGAAAGAATCCTTGTTTAATACACATAACATGCATATGAAGCCATACATAACACTAAAGTTGTGTAACAGCTGATGATCATAGCATCGGTTAGTTTGAACAATGAGGTGTTAGAGCCACACAGGGATTAAGCGAGCAGTAACGATAAGACAACTAGGAGCAATAAGACTAGCAAAACTTTGAGGCTATATGTAGGAAATTCCAAACGCAACCTAGAGTTTAATCTGGGAGCGTAAGGATATCACATTGACCAAAGTTTTCCCATTGTTATAGAAAGAGTAGTATCCGATAATAACTTTTAAATTTCGGGACGAAATTTCTTTAACAAGGGGAGACTGTAACATCTGTGCCGGAATCGTTACCGGAACAGTAAACTGTACAGTAACTTATACAGTAACGCAGGTATACTTTACGGGAAACTATGTTATGTTATTGATATATTTCTGATTAACATGAAACTATTAAACGATTGTCTGAATCTGACTGAAACCATAGAGTTTAACAGTCTGAAACATGTCAGACAACACAGTGTTGAAACACAAATACTTGATGTGATGTTAGTTGGCATAAACGTATGTGAGGTTTAACAAAACGAAATTAAAACGGTTATTGTTGCGGAATGCTAAACCGACGAGTTATTCGTATAGATGACGATCTGTACGAATGATTCTGATAGTTTAACGTTCTGAAATAATAACTTAACAGCAGAAAACAAGAATCGGAAAGCCAAACCATCGACGTGTTCGTTCGAATGACGATTCGAACGAATACGCGCGATGGTGACGCGATCTGATGAAACGATAACGAAAACAAATAACGATACGAACGATCTTAAATTTAAGGAAATAAAATATTTCCCATTTTACAATTTTGAAACTCATCATAAAATTTAACGAAATTATCCTATTAAATCGCGAAACAAACTAATAAAACGCTAAAATTAATGAAACGCGTAAAATACCATATTTTGATAAATAAAATTTACTAAACGGTATTTAAAATAATATTCGTATTTTAAATATTTTAAAATAATTCTTTTTATTTTTATTTACGAAAAACACGCGTAACGACCCGGATACGCGACGAAAACGTGAACCGAGCAACCAAAACGGACCCGGACACCACACGGGATATATAAATGTTAAATGAGAATTTATTTCTCATTTCAAACCCACATCTTCTTCCCCCTCTCACCATTTCCGGCCAAGGAGCTCACCACCACCATATCACCTTCACAACACCATAACTTGCTCGTTTCTAGCCCGATTCGGGTGATTCTTGCGCCCACGCGTAGCCCTTGACGAGCTCTACAAGGAAGTACAACCGATCTAAAGCCAACCCCACTGGAAAAAGAGGTATGATGCTGCGAAATTTCTGAAAAATAGGGTTTTGTTGTGTGTGTGTGTGTGTGTGTGTCGACCGACCAGCGTACACACACCACCGGTGATCCCTTCCATTTCTACACATCGACTATAGACAACTCAACCTGATGTTTGTGAAGTCCGGCGACAGGTAGGATAATGATGTGCAGTTACAAGTTCGCGAGACACCAACATTACCGCCGAACTTTGCAGCTCCGGCGAACCTTGGTGACCTCCAGTGACGAACCGTTGAGGGCAAGCATCATTTGGCCGAACCTTGTGCAGGTCCAACGAACCCTTCAGCGGCTATGAACCTTATATTCAGCTCACAAACCATGCAAAGACCAACCAGACGAACCCTAATGCTAAAACCCTGGCCGAACCATTCTGGAATCCCCGAACCCAGGTGCGACCCCATTAGCCGAACCCTATAACAGCTACCTGATCACGAACCTTTCTAAGCCACCGACGAACCTATATGACCAGCTCTCATTGGCCGAACCCTATGGATGCCATCGAACCCACACTCAACGAACCTTAAGGTTCGCTGGAAACATGCATCGAGTGAAGTTCTGGAACAGAAATGCAGCCTAATCCCAATTCTTGTAGTCGGTCTATGCAATTCACGAATTTTCCACTTGGCCCAACATCCTTGCTAGGCCCAATAACACTTTAGCCGACACTTGCAATTATTCGGCCCATCCCTTGCACAACTTGGCCCAATGCGTTTAGAAAACCCAATAGATATTAATTGGGCCACAGCTTATTTGTTTGGCCCATGGAATTCGGTCCGGTCCATGTTGAGTCACGACCCACAGGAACGTCATTCGGCCCACTTGATAAAATTCTAAATGACATGTGAATTGGTTAAGGATAACATTTAAGAACATTAAAGTTGCAAGAATAACATCGTAGTTAGTATTAACTATGAAGCGAGTTATTCAATGTTTGTTAATGATAGAGTTATAAATTCTAAACAAAGGTTGAAGTATTAGTGGTGAACTATAATAATTCAAGAATATGTATTTATGATTAGACACTTATCAAGTCAATTCATAACACATAATGGGTTAGGACAAGCTCAACCTAAACATAACAAGGATTAACATTACTTACAACAATGCAACTATGGGCCGAATGACTACCGAGACTCACGAGTTTTAGCCAACGTCAAGGCTAACACTAACACTTCCACGCACAACAAACCCTTACGAACTTATACTTATAAACTACAACATCATGAAATCAATACAGGAACGTGAACAACAAAACAAGAGCAAATCAAGAGAGCGTGCATTCTTATTTAACTAAGTCAAGCACTTTGGACCTAAGGTGAGTTCATTTGTCCCTTTTCAAATTTATTTGTTTTACTTCGGGACTGAGAAGCATGTTAAACATTTTCCTAAAACTCTTGAAATGTTATTTATGCTTTAAACATAAACATGATACTTATGTTGGAACTTATGCTAGAACTTAGAATACTTGAAAAGCAATAGCCTTGAAACTTATACTTCAAAATTGAGGCTTGAAAACATATGTGGGATGCTCAGGAGACTTGATACTTATGCTACAACAATATGCTTAAACTTGGTGATTGATGCTTATGTTGCAAACTAGAAGTTTAATTTATTCTTAAACTATATTCCTAAACTATATTCTTAAACTATATTCTTGAAGCTTATACTATAAACTATATTCTTAAACTATACTCTTACTACTTATGCTCTAAGCTATATTCTTAAACGCTACTCTTGATGCTTACGCTGTAAACTATATTCTTAAACCATACGCTTGAAGCTTATGCTATAAACTATATACTTAAACTAGATGCTTAACATTTATGCTATAAACTATATGCTTAAAACTACGGATGCTTTAAACCTTTTTGTAAGCTATAAACTTGTTATGCAAGAGCAACGGTTTGGCCTCTCAGTGCTTGCCTCTCCGGTTGCTAAACTTAAAAGCTATAAACTTGTTATGCAAAAGCAACGGTTTGGCCTCTCAGTGCTTGCCTCTCCGGTTGCTAAACTTAAAAGCTATAAACTTGTTATGCAAAAGCAACGGTTTGGCCTCTCAGTGCTTGCCTCTCCGGTTTCTAAACTTAAAAGCTATGAACTTGATAAGCTAAAACAACGGTTTGGCCTCTCAGTGCTTGCCTCTCCGGTTGTTAAACATTGGATGCTATAAACTATTGACTATGGAAGAACAATAGTTGGTCTCTCAGTGCTTGCCTTCATGTGTTCTTCCTAGTCGGGACTTGAAGAACAATAGTTGGTCTCTCAGTGCTTGCCTTCATGTGTTCTTCACAGTCAGGACTAGAAGGCACCTATTATGGTCTCTCAGTGCTTGCCATAGGGTGACCTTTATAGTCGGGACTTGAGGGGTAGACTTATGGCCTCTCAGTGCTTGCCATACAGTGACTTCTCAATGTTCACTCATGCTATAAACTTAAACATAATGCTAAAGCTATAAACGATATGGAGGGTAGGTAAGACGCTTAATTATCATTAACAGCAATGTCCTATGCGACTTAGTATGTGGTGGGACGGCGTCTGGGCGGGTTGTAGGCTCGACTCAGGGGTATGCCCTATACATAAGCATACCGAGTTGGATGATACAGGTGGTGTTAATGAAATTAAGGTTGTTACCTAGGGGAAACATGAATGCTTTTGGGTCAATATCATAAACTTTAAACATGATGCTTTTAAACGAATATTGAAGCTATTACATACGAATGCTATAGACTTGTAAACTTTGAGACAATAAACTAAAGCTGTGATGAGGAATGAATCGAATGATAGGTAAAATGCTTAATTATCATTAATAACAATGTCCTATGTGACTTAGTATGTGGTGGGACGGCGTCTGGGCGGGTTGTAGGCTCGACTCAGGGGTATGCCCTATACATAAGCATACCGAGTTGGATGATACAGGTGTTGTTAATGAGGTTAAGGTTTTACCGAAGGAGGTTTGCTAAAGCTATTTTCTTTTAAACTTATAAACTCCATGAACTCACCAACCGTTGTGTTGACTTTGTTTTCTTGCATGTTTTCTCAGGTAATGCACAGGAGTAGGCTTAATCTTTTGGATTGCATACTAGGATGCCAGTTAGCCAACTTAGTAGACTTTTGGGGGAAGCACATATTTTGCTATGGATGCGATACACTTTTGATATCTTGTACAGTTATAAGATAAAAACATGTTATTTTTTTTATAGGTTTACCTAGTTAAATTGCAGAACATTGATAATGTAATTTAACTTTGTAATCCTAATTATCATTTGATTGTGCTTTAGTTATTCTTAAACATTGATGCTATGTAAACAATCTGATCATCACGATTATCACCCACGATATCGCGCCCCGGGAACCTTCCGCCCGACGGGGACTCCGATCCAACCCCGCCGGCTCGGGGTGTGACAAACAACATCCAAGCTGTTATGTGGGTCGAGTTGACCGTGTTTGACCTAACGACTCGTTGGTGACGGTTTTGGATCAAGTGTTCGTGTAACGTGCGGTTTAGTGTCGTGTGAAGTGTGCGGATACCAATAATCACTTTCGTGAGGAAACTTACTAGTTATAGTAAGTTTCTATTTCAGGAAAGTTTCCACATTAGGCAAGTCATGTAGGAAATCATATTCCGCTTATTCTAGCATGCGTATTTATCCTAAGTGAGCATGTTATCACATAACACATAGTCAAACATAGCCGGTTTATCATATTTAGCGCGTAAAAGTTACTATTTATGGAAAGTTGCACAATTAAGCACATTTCACCAAGTTTAACAACTAATATCATCTAAACATCACTCTCATAGTCCTAAATAGTCATATAATCATAACTAGCATGCTCCTATTCCCGACTTTGCAAAATAAAGTTACTATTTATAGTAACTTGTGATAAAACATATTTTTCAACCATTTTATGACATAAAATCATTTATTAATATCATAACAAGTTTAACTAAGCATACTAAACATACAACATCTTTCAAACTCATCATTTCTAGCAAACATATAAATAAAAGTTTCCTTTTATAGTAATAATCCCAACAATCATATCCTTGACTATTCTAACAATTCCAACACATCAATTGATCATCCCATTGGTTTCTAAACATCACTTTAAGCATAAACCTAAGATCTAATCACATGCATTAAGCCATTTCATCATAAATCATAATTTCATAATACTAAAGTTGCTATATTTAGCAATAATCCCCCAAATGACCATTTCAATCGTTTTAAACCTTGTAAATCATAACCAATAACACTTATAACAACATTTCATCATCAAATATCATGTCAACATACTTAGATCGTTCATGCATGTGGTCATAAATGCCCATTTTATGATAAAATCAACATATAACTACCTTATGACATAAAAATCACCATAGATCATTACTAAATCACCAAATCAGTAACTATAACATCAAAAATCAGATTCATAAGACCCAAAATTCGTGATTAAAGTGGTTCTAGTGATGCATGTGGGTATTTCCCCTTGCATGTGTGTTTTCTAGCGATTTTAAACTAGATTAGGCATGAAAACTACCTCACAAAGCTCTAGATCGTCGAGATGGGGCTTGAGCAGGTCTGGAATAGTTCTAGGAGAGGCTGGAGTCGAGATTACAGCTGCTGAATCAAGGGCCTTAGTCGATTTCTTCGATTGCTTCTTCAAAACTCGATCTTTGATTGTCAATGAAGCTCCAAATGTTGTTCTTGCTGATTCCTAATGATGAAGATGGGGGTAACAGATTGATTTTGGTCGAGTTTGAGTGTTTCAGTCGAGAGAAAACGAGTAGAGACTAGCAAAATGATTAACATTGGTTTTATAAAGATTTCTGCACATAGGGCTGCGTCGCGTACCGCGACACCTGGCAAAAAGCACCGTCGCGTAGCGCGACGAATAAAATAATCATTCGGTTCCCGAAACACGCCGCGTACCGCGATGATGGAAGTTGATCGGTCGTCGCGTACCGCGATGGTTTTCGGAGAATTCAAATTCTCCAGCCCAGGCTTCGCGTACCGCGAAGGCCCATTTGGGTGCCCATCGCGTACCGCGACGGGTCTCGGCTGAGCCCAATAAACCCAACTTCATTGTTTCGATCCGATTTTCGCGAATTTCTCAATTACGGACATCGTTTCTCGACATGTAAGCATTGTTCCACCTATTCTAGGTTCCCCAGAACCTAAGTGTAGTGAAAGTGTACTGTGGTTTGATCCGTTCACCAACGTTCGTCATTCAAGACACGTGCGTGTGTTGTGCGATAATTCCTCGAATTATCAGAGTGTTTGGTCTGTTGTGCCACGTGTCACACTAAATACAATTATTCTAGTGCCACGTATGCAATAATAGTACACATATTATTAAAATAAAATAATTGCTGAACTGGAATTTGCGAGGTGTCACACACACTGTTGCGAGACCTACATGTCTGGTTGCATACGTACATTCGATATCATGGATAAAACAGTTTAGTAAAATCAGAGTTGCGGAAGTAAAGTTTAAGTTATCAAAACAGATTTAAAGTTCATGATTAGCGGAAGCATTCATAAAACGGTTTTTGAAATGAAACATAAGGTTACAGTTTGCGGAAGCGTTAAAAGATGTTTAATATTACATAACATGTCATATTGATAAATGTTTTCAAAATATCCTAAGACAGTTAAGCAGATGCATGCGACTCCAGCCTAGCATCCTAATCCTTGTGCGCGTGCCTTAGTTACCTGAGAAAACATGCGAGTAAAAGAGTCAACACAAAGGTTGGTGAGAGCACAGGATTTATGTCAGCAATAAACATCAAAATGTTTAAAGTAAATGTTTGCAGGTTTACATTACAATACAATGCAATATCCATTGATAGCTGGTCAATAAGAGTTATACCATATGCGGGTTCTCAGCCGAAGCTAACATGCTGCCTCCCGCCATATCCATCCAAGATATGGCAATGATGTTTGGTCAATTTTGCACTGTTCCGACCTCCAGTCGGGGTGGCCATACGGCGCGCAACAGTGGGGCTTGTCAGGCCCAAATAGTACTATTCAGAATTATCTCGCTAAGCGCAATGCGCTATTAAGGGTTCGAGATGTGTTTAATGAGGACTTATCAGTTTTGTGGATGAATACCACACATATGCATATACGATATTAGCATGTACAAATGTAACCAAAAAGTGTGTACGCTGTTCAAAAACAGTTGTATGCAATGTTTTCTCCCCCAAAGGTAGAAAATGTAAAAAAATGCTTGTGAACTCACCTGATTAGCAGTTCTGGTATGGGAGTGTTCGCGTCTTGCGAAAGTGTAACCCCCGGTTACTATTCATCAATTTTCTATAATATCAGAGTTGGTCCCAGCAAATTTTTCATTTTCAAAACCTTGTTTGACCTTCTTTATTTAATAATATTAAACAAAGTTTAACGCAAACGTAAACGTGTCACACATTTTACAATACTTATTTACATAAGTAAGTTTAAACCCAAAATTTCAAACGTTTGCAACAAGGTTTGTTCGATCGATTCACGATCTGCCTCGATCCTTACAGCCGTATTCATCATGTTTGACCTACAAACATCACACAATATTTCACATTAGTTCATAAGAACTAAGTAAGTAAACCCTAATGGTTTCTCAACAACAAAATGTAAAAATGCATTTTTCACAATCAATATTCAAACTGAGTCATTTCTATTCGAATTGACTCTCACAATATAATAATATTATATTATCAATCATCAACTATTGCTTACAATAGTTTAATCAATATTACACTATGGTGTTCACATTCATGTGCTTCCACCATAGCTATTTGTCAGCATCTCTGACTATCCACACATTTGTGGTATCATAAATATTTCAAGTCTTAAGATGTTCACCCATCGGTACTTCCATCTAAGACAATTGCTAGCACCTCTAGCTATCCACCATTGTGGAGTCATAATTAATTCAAGTCTTAAGATGTTCACCCACCGGTACTTCCATCTAAGACAATTGCTAGCACCTCTAGCTATCCACCATTGTGGAGTCATAATTAATTCAAGTGTTAAGATGTTCACCCACCGGTACTTCCATCTAAGACGATTGCCAGCACCTCTGGCTATCCACACATTTGTGGAATCACAAATATATCAATCAAATTACTATGATGTTCACCCACCGGTACTTCCATCATAGAGTTCCCACACTTTCATTCACCAAGGTATTGGATTTATCATAGGTTGTTGAACTTTTATTATTCAACGTTCCCCTATCACCAATACCATATTTATCATACAATTTATTCAATAAAAAAATTCAATGTTTATTATGTGATGATATAGTTGTGGGATTACTTACCTTGATCAGATAAGGAATTAGCAACTGCAGGCTCCTTTCCTGCTCTATGACTAGTGGTTTGACTTCCACTACCACCACCTAGTTGCAAAATACATATACAACTAGTTTCAACATGTATAGCATATACAATCAAGTTCCACACACTTGACTGATTTGACTTGCTCAGAATCAATTTATTACATAACTGACTTTATCTTACTACGTTTAGTAAGTTTTAGTCAATTATCACAATTAATCATATTTCATGCCTCCTTAGGCATTTCATCCAACAATTGATGTTCAGTTATATTAGTTACGATCTTTAATCGCCTCTATTATTCAAAATTCATTTATAATCATAACTGTTAATAAGTTTAACATCAATACATCTCATATCAATCTTTAACCTATGGATTATAATCCATAATTCATTTCAAAACCACAATCTACCCATCCTACTAGTTATCATACTATGATTTGGGTCTCATAACAACCGGACATTATCCCGGCTTCAAAACGAAGATTTCACCGTTAAAATATCAACTTCCTCGTTCCTAACAATCCCTAGTTATTAACTAGGCAATAATCAATACCCATAATCATAGTAATACATTCAAAACTAGATTTAATCCACCCAATATTAAACAAGTAGAAGAGATCGAATCGTTACCCTTTTGAACGAAGTTCTCGGATGAGAACGACGATCAAGAGTTGTAGGGTCGAACCCTAGCTTGATCCAAACGTTCTGGTAGCTTCAGAACTTGATTTTGATGATAAAAATTCTATCAGAATGACTATATGTGTGTTTGAGGTCGAGAGATATAAAAAAAATAAACTCTGCATCAATTTTGATATTTCATTCTGATCATTTCCATCGCCACAACTGTCGCGTACCGCGAAGGAGGGCTGAAGAGCTCTTCGCGTACCGCGAAGAAATCCGGAAGAATTTAGATATTTTTGGTCTATCGCGTACCGCTAAGAGCCCTCAACTCATCCTTGGCGTACCGCGACGACTCCACAAGTTCAATACTTAGAAATTTTTCTTCGTTTTGCAATTCCGGACAATCCGTAACTCCGTTTCGTGCACGGTTTTCTCCCACATTCATAATTTCTCACATATTTTCAAATTACATTAATCACAATCGTTCAATTAACGATTATTTCAAACACATTTAATTATTAAAATCGGTTGTTACAAATCTCCCCTCCTTACAAAGGTTTCGTCCTCGAAACCGATTATACCTCAAAAAGGAAAGGATAATACTTTCTCATTTCTTTTTCTGACTCCCACGTAGCTTCAGAACCGGTTCTATTTTTCCACTGAACCTTCACCTGGCTTAATGATTTATTTCTAAGTTACTTGACCTTTCTATCAAGTATTGCCACTGGCCTTTCCACATAATTCAACTTGTCATTAATTTCTATATCTTCCAGTGGTACGTATGCAGATTCGTCTGCTAGACATCTTCGTAAGTAAGAAACGTGGAACGTGTTATGAATTCCACTTAACTCCTCAGGTAGCTCCAGGCGATAAGCGACTTCACCAAAACGAGCTATGATTTTAAATGGCCCAATAAAGCGTTGACTTAGTTTTCCTCGCTTATGAAAACGTATAACTCCTTTCCATGGTGAAACTTTTAATAACACAAAATCCCCCACTGGAATTCAATGGGCCTTCTACGCTTATCAGTGTATGATTTCTGACAGTCTTGAGCCGCCTTCAGAAATGGGCACGAATTTGATCTATCCGTTCATTAGTAGCTTTAACTACATTTTTGTGTGCGAATTCACGCTGCCCAACCTCTCCCCAACAAACAGGAGTTCGACATTTCCTCCCATAAAGCATTTCATAAGGAAGCATTCCAATACTGGAATGATAACTATTATTATACGAGAACTCTGCCAATGGTAGGTAATCATCCCAACTACCCCCAAAATCAATAATGCACGCTCGTAACATATCCTCCAGGGTCTGAATGGTTCTTTCACTTTGTCCATCAATCTGAGGATGATATGCAGTGCTTAACAACAACTTTGTTCCTAATTCTTCCTGAAAATTTCTCCAAAATCGAGAAGTAAATCGAGTATCTCGATCAGAGATAATGGTTACAGGCACACCATGACGAGACACCACTTCTCGTACATATATCTCTGCCATTTTATCAGAAGAATAGGTTTCACGAATGGGCAAGAAATGAGCACTCTTCGTCAACCTATCCACAATGACCCAAATCGTATCAAATCCCTTCCTTGTCTTAGGAAGCTTAGTAATCAGGTCCATTGTTATATGTTCCCATTTCCACATTGGAATTTCCAATGGTTGCAACTTACCATAAGGTTTCTGGTGCTCTGCTTTTACCTGCATACTAGTCAAACATTTCAACACATGTTTAACCACATCTCGTTTCATACCTGGCCACCAATAGTTTACCCGAAGGTCACGATACATTTTAGTAGCCCCAGGATGAATTGAGTACTTCGACTTGTGCGCTTCTTCTAACAATGCAGACTTAAGTGGACAAGTGGGAGGTACCCACACTCGACCCCACCTAGTCTTTAAACCACAACTATCTATATCAAGATTATGATCTTGCCCTTTAATCCTGTCACGCTTCCAATTTTCTTCCTTTAAAGCTTCAGTCTGGGCTTCCTTGATCTGCTCAATTAGCCGTGAAGTAATCACAAGCTGCATAGCTTTCACCTTGATTGGTTCACACTCTTCTTTTCTACTCAAGGCCTCCGCCACCACATTCGCCTTACCAGGATGATAAAGGATTTCACAATCGTAATCCTTGAGTAATTCCAGCCATCTTCTTTGCCTCATATTCAATTCCTTCTGAGTGAAGAAATGTTTCAAGCTCTTATGATCAGTGTAAATAGTACACTTTCCACAGTACAAATAATGCCTCCATATTTTTAAGGCAAATACGACTGCTGCAAGTTCTAAATCATGAATAGGATAATTGATTTCATGGGGTTTTAATTGTATTGAGGCATAGGCAATCACCTTGCCTCGTTGCATAAGAACACAACCCAGACCAAGATAAGAAGCATCAGAATATACCACAAAATCATCAGGACCATCCGGTAACGTCAATACCGGTGCCTGAGTTAATTTTGACTTTAACTCTTGGAATGCTTTCTCTTGGTCTTCACCCCACACAAACTTAACATCTTTTCTTGTAAGTTTGGTTAAAGATGAAGCAATCTTGGGAAAGTCTTGAATAAATCTACGGTAATAACCAGCTAAGCCAAGAAAACTTCTGACATCAGTTGGATTTTTGGGTAGACTCCAATTGGTCACCGCTTGAATTTTAGAAGGATCAACAAGAATGCCATATGCATTTATCACATGTCCAAGAAATTGGACTTCATGCAGCCAGAAGGCGCATTTAGAAAATTTGGCATATAACTTCTCCTTACGGAGAGTCTCAAGTACCTCCCGTAAGTGGCACGCATGATCACCTTCATTTTTGGAATAAACAAGAATATCATCAATAAAGACGATAACAGATCGATCTAACATGGGACGACACACCCGATTCATCAAGTCCATGAATGCAGCCGGTGCATTAGTCAGCCCAAAAGACATGACAAGAAATTCGTAATGACCGTATCGGGTTCGAAACGCTGTTTTAGGAATATCTTCTTCCCTAACTTTAATTTGATGGTAACCCGACCGAAGGTCAATTTTAGAGAACCAAGAAGCCCCTTGTAACTGATCAAAAAGATCATCGATCCGAGGCAAATGATATTTGTTTTTCACGTCACTTTATTAAGCTCTCGATAATCAATACACATACGAAAGCTTCCATCCTTCTTTTTAACAAAAAGAACAGGAGCACCCCAAGGCGAGATGCTTGGGCGAATAAAACCTTTATCGAGAAGGTCTTGCAATTGAGTCATCAACTCATGCAATTCAGACGGTGCTAAACGGTAAGGAGCTTTTTCTATAGGCTTGGCCCCTGGAATGAGATCGATTCTAAATTCAACATTTCTATCAAAGGGGATTCTCGGTAAATCATCCGGAAATACATCAGGAAAATCCCTAACAATCGGGACATCCTCTAATTCCTTTACTATCTTCTCAGCATCAATGACTTAAGCCAAGAAGGATTGGCCCCCATGATTCATATACTTCATGGTTTTGACCAAAGAGCACGAAACAACCCCTCCACGCTTCTCTCCTTGGATGGACAATTCATACCCACTCGGGGTTATCAATTGTATAACTTTGTGGTTTCAAAGAATATTGTCTTTATAAGAATATAGCCAATCCATTCCAATAACAACATCAAACTCCCCCAATACCATGGGTATTATATCAACAACATAATCCTCGTTATTGATTGTAAGCTGACATTTTCGATAAATATCAAACACAAGAAAACTCTTAGAATCAGCAACCTCTGCTTCTAATGGTACAGGCAACTTGTCTAAGACAAAAGACAGATGATGCACAAATTTTATAGACACAAAAGATCGATTGGCTCCAGAATCAAATAACACATAAGCAGGTATTGAATTAACAGAGAAAGTACATGTCACTACATCAGACGTGACTTTATCCTCCTCTGCAGAAATTTGGAAAGCTCTCCCCTTTGGTTTGGGCGCTTCCGATTTCTTTCCAGAGCCTTGAGATTTAAACGATCGGCCATCATCATTAATCGGTGTTGCCCTCCTAAGTTCAGGGCACTAACTCCTCCTATGTCCTGGCTTATAACAATTATGGCACAGACTAGGAGAACTCAAACATTGGGTTGCCAAATGTCCCGGCTTCCCACATTTGTAACAGACAACAGGCCTAGCACGACATTCCCCCGCGTGCATCTTCCCACAATTGGGACAAGGTAGTAAAGACAGGCTTTTTAAATAATTTGGCAAACTTTGCCTTTTTAGACGAACCTGTTTCTGTTTCCGCCTTTCGTTTATCTCCCCGATCTTCTTGTCGTTTCAACTCCAATTCCCGTTCCCGGGCACAATTGATTAACTCATTAAGTGTCTCACATTTAGAAGGCGTGAGAAATTCCCGGTACTTTGTATTCAACATAGTATGATACCGGTTTATCCACATTCTTTCAGCTGGCTTACAAGCCATAAATTCTTTAAAAGTAGTTTTCTTGGAAGATTGTTTCATTTCCGCTCCAGCCTCAAAATCAGCCAATTCTTGATGAAGGAACTCTTTTAATGAAGACTTAATTTCATCAATATACGTGGGCAAAGCTACTTCAAAATCCTTTGCCACCTCTTCCTTCACCATTACTTGAGTTTCAGTGAGTTCCACCTTCTCACTGCTACTACTCCCACCATAAGTATTTTCATCAGCCATTCGTGGCTAAAATCATAAAATTAAACAATCAGTCTCATATATTCACAATACTTAAACAATCTTGTACTTATATAGTACATAATCACCTTACCTAATATTCAAAGTCATGATACAATCTGACTTAATTAAGGAAACGGTTATGTCCTAAACATCTCATTATACTGGCCAGGCATAATAACATGTTTATCACACACTCGTGCCCTTAACTTCGTCATTTCATTTCATAATTGAGAAGTTTGGTTCACACAATTTATACATACAACAATGTGTACATATACACAATTCAACACATAAATACAGACCTCATACCTCCGGCTTAATGATCGAGACTTGAATCGAACGTTTAATCACATATCAAGAACATAAGATTTGAGTTCAAGAGTGTTTCCAACACTTGAATCCCTCAAACCATTGCTCTAATACCAGCTTTGTAACCCCCGGTTACTATTCATCAATTTTCTATAATATCAGAGTTGGTCCCAGCAAATTTTTCATTTTCAAAACCTTGTTTGACCTTCTTTATTTAATAATAATAATAAACAAAGTTTAACGCAAACGTAAATGTGTCACACATTTTACAATACTTATTTACATAAGTAAGTTTAAACCCAAAATTTCAAACGTTTGCAACAAGGTTTGTTCGTTCGATTCACGATCTGCCTCGATCCTTACAACCGTATTCATCATGTTTGACCTACAAACATCACACAATATTTCACATTAGTTCATAAGAACTAAGTAAGTAAACCCCAATGGTTTCTCAACAACAAAATGTAAAAATGCATTTTTCACAATCAATATTCAAACTGAGTCATTTCTATTCGAATTGACTCTCACAATATAATAATATTATATTATCAATCATCAACTATTGCTTACAATAGTTTAATCAATATTACACTATGGTGTTCACATTCATGTGCTTCCACCATAGCTATTTGTCAGCATCTCTGACTATCCACACATTTGTGGTATCATAAATATTTCAAGTCTTAAGATGTTCACCCATCGGTACTTCCATCTAAGACAATTGCTAGCACCTCTAGCTATCCACCATTGTGGAGTCATAATTAATTCAAGTCTTAAGATGTTCACCCACCGGTACTTCCATCTAAGACAATTGCTAGCACCTCTAGCTATCCACCATTGTGGAGTCATAATTAATTCAAGTGTTAAGATGTTCACCCACCGGTACTTCCATCTAAGACGATTGCCGGCACCTCTGGCTATCCACACCTTTGTGGAATCACAAATATATCAATCAAATTACTATGATGTTCACCCACCGGTACTTCCATCATAGAGTTCCCACACTTTCATTCACCAAGGTATTGGATTTATCATAGGTTGTTGAACTTTTATTATTCAACGTTCCCCTATCACCAATACCATATTTATCATACAATTTATTCAACAACAAAATTCAATGTTTATTATGTGATGATATAGTTGTGGGATTACTTACCTTGATCAGATAAGGAATTAGCAACTACAGGCTCCTTTCCTGCTCTATGACTAGTGGTTTGACTTCCACTACCACCACCTAGTTGCAAAATACATATACAACTAGTTTCAACACGTGTAGCATATACAATCAAGTTCAACACACTTGACTGATTTGACTTGCTCAGAATCAATTTATTACATAACTGACTTTATCTTACTACGTTTAGTAAGTTTTAGTCAATTATCACAATTAATCATATTTCATGCCTCCTTAGGCATTTCATCCAACAATTGATGTTCAGTTATATTAGTTACGATCTTTAATCGCCTCTATTATTCAAAATTCTTTTATAATCATAACTGTTAATAAGTTTAACATCAATACATCTCATATCAATCTTTAACCTATAGATTATAATCCATAATTCATTTCAAAACCACAATCTACCCATCCTACTAGTTATCATATTATGATTTGGGTTTCATAACAACCGGACATTATCCCGGCTTCAAAACGAAGATTTCACCGTTAAAATATCAACTTCCTCGTTCCTAACAATCCCTAGTTATTAACTAGGCAATAATCAATACCCATAATCATAGTAATACATTCAAAACTAGATTTAATCCACACAATATTAAACTAGTAGGAGAGATCGAATCGTTACCCTTTTGAACGAAGTTCTCGGATGAAAACGACGATCAAGAGTTGTAGGATCGAACCCTAGCTTGATCCAAACGTTCTGGTAGCTTCAGAACTTGATTTTGATGATAAAAATTCGATCAGAATGACTATATGTGTGTTTGAGGTCGAGAGATATAAAAAAAAATAAACTCTGCATCAATTTTGATATTTCATTCTGATCATTTCCACTGCCACAACTGTCGCGTACCGCGAAGGAGGGCTGAAGAGCTCTTCGCGTACCGCGAAGAAATCCGGAAGAATTTAGATATTTTTGGTCTATCGCGTACCGCTAAGAGCCCTCAACTCATCCTTCGCTTACCGCGACGACCCCACAAGTTCAATACTTAGAAATTTTTATTCGTTTTGCAATTCCGGACAATCCGTAACTCCGTTTCGCGCACGGTTTTCTCCCACATTCATAATTTCTCACATATTTTCAAATTACATTTATCCCAATTGTTCAATTAATGATTATTTTAAACACATTTAATTATTAAAACCGGTTGTTACAGAAAGCTAGCACCAGCTAGTATGCACCTATAACCATATAGGTATGAGTATGTGTTTTGTGGTGTGTTGTAATCCATACAACTCCAAGTGTCGGTGTGCTCAATCGAGTGTGTGTGTGTGTTGACTAGTGAGACTCGACGAATCGTTGGTGACACATTTGTTGTGTCATGACCGCCCAATGTGTCACAAGGGCAAGTAGGACACTTACATGCATCCTATGGCCCTAATCATACAGATTACCATTTTTGGAAAGTTTCCATTTTAGGAAAGTGTGGCTATGAAATCCCATTTCATAAAACTAATACCATTAATATGATTATTAAATCATGTTTTAACATTTAAAACACACCGTTTGCGCATAAATCATCATTTATGCCTTTTTGCCCAAATAAAGTTTGCTAAAATAGCAAGTTCTCATTTAAGAGCTTGTTTTCACAAATCTGAGTTTCCAATATGTTTAGAAATCATTTTTAAACATATTTCAAGGATTACAAATCCTCAAAACATCTTAAAACATCAAAAGCCCTCTTTTGATTTTTAAAAGTTTCCATAATTAGCAAGTTTCTACAAAACCAGGTTTTTGACAAAATCAAATGCCCAAATGTGTTTCTAAACACTCCAATATACATTTAACAACATCTAGACATGTCTAACATGTTGTAACGACCCGTTTTTAATAATATGAACACGTTTGAAATAATCGTCAATAGAACGATTGTATTTATTGAAAATTGAAAGTATGTGAGAAATTATGAATGTGGGAGAAAACCGTTCGTGAAACGGGGTTACGGATTGTCTGGAATCGCGAAACAAAGATAATGTGGTTTGGGACTCTTCGCGGTACGCGAAGGTGCTTGTGAGGTTCCTTCGCGGTACGCGAAAGACCAAAAATATCTGAGAACTTCGGATTTCTTCGCTGTACGTGAAGAGCTCTTGAGCCCTCTTCGCGGTACGCGACGGGTGTGACGGCTTGGCAGAAAGCTTATCTTGAAAGATTTCACCAAAAACATACATCTATCTCTCTTTCTCGATCATTTTCACCAAGAACACTCACATATACGAATTTTCAGCACCCAACATCAATTTTTAAGCTATCCAGACGTTCGGGTTGAGCTGTGGATCGTTTCTACACGTTCAGATCGTTGTATTTCATTCAGAAATTCATTTGGAGGGTAACGATTCGTTTTATCTCATTTATTTTGATAAGATACGGATTAAATATAGTTTTGAGTATTATATACTGATTGTGGATGGGTAGAAGCGAGGAACTAGGTATTTTAACGGTGAGATTTTGATTTGGATCCGTTATAATGTCCGGTTGTCATGAAACTCATTGTATTGAGTAAGATAACTAGTGATATGATTAAATCATGTTTATGGTGGTTTTAGATCATCCTTTGGAAGGGTAACTCCAATTCCAAGGTTGATTAAATGTTGAAATATGAGGCTGTGATAATTTAAATATGACTGATAAAGTGTAGATTAATTTCTACACATGGGATATTGATAAAAGCCTCAATGAGGTTATGACTGAAAATAAAGAGTGAAACAGGTCAAACGAATTAGATTACATAAATAACACAAGTTGTGTGTTCAGGTTGTTAAATCCTGTTGTATGTGAATATATATTAGGAAGAGGAGGTGAATCTAGTTCAAGAAGGCCTGGAAAAGAGTTGGAGATTTTTGATAACTCTTCAAATTAAGGTAAGTTACCTATTTGATTGAACTTGTAGTTAAGGACTGGGTGAGTCCATACTACAAGTGATTGTGTTATACGTTATTGTGGCTATTGTTGTTGCATGATTCATAAGGTGTGTGAACATGTGGTGATCTACGAATGCGTAGATGTTTAATTGGTAATGTGCATGTTTCGATTCACAAGGTGTGTGAACGTATAACTTGCAATTCCAATGTAAAAGATTCACAAGGTGTGTGAACATGTGGTGATCTACAAATGCGTAGATGTTGAATTGGTAATGTGCATGTTTTGATTCACAAGGTGTGTGAATGTATAACTTGCAATTCCAATGTAAAAGATTCACAAGGTGTGTGAACATGTAGTGATCTACGAATGCGTATATGTTGAATTGGTAATGTACATGTTTTGATTCACAAGGTGTGTGAATGTATAACTTGCAATTCCAATGTAAAAGATTCACAAGGTGTGTGAACATGTGGTGATCTACAAATGCGTAGATGTTGAATTGGTAATGTGCATGTTTTGATTCACAAGGTGTGTGAACGTATAACTTGCAATTCCAATGTAAAAGATTCACAAGGTGTGTGAACATGTGGTGATCTACAAATGCGTAGATGTTGAATTGGTAATGCGCATGTTTTGATTCACAAGGTGTGTGAACGTATAACTTGCAATTCCAATGTAAAAGATTCACAAGGTGTGTGAACAAATGGTGGATTGGAAATGTGCATGTTTTGGTGTAGACATTTGAAATTCAAGTGTCAAATTGTAAATCGTGAATTTTGTGAAATATGATGCACAATTGATGTTTTGTGTGTTTATATATGTGTTATATTAAGTTATAATAATTGTGCATGAATGAGGGAGGTGGTGAGGTTTTGGTTGAAAACGAACCGTTAGTAAATCGTTTTGTATGTGGTTAAATGTTGTCATCAACATTTTATTTGAAACCTCATTAGTGTATCCATATGGTGTTATGGAATACACGTGGTGAATGATGAGGTAATCTTACTTAGTTCTAACGAACTAATGGTGAATTTAAATGTGGTGTTACATGTACAAAAGAGTAGGGTGAGCGGTGATGGTGATCGGGAATCGAACATGGAGGCTCGTATGGTGGATTAATCTTTAAATAAGCGAACTTGTGTGAAGCTTTTGTGTAATAAATGTTTTGTGAAGTTTGTAAACATACTTAAACTTGTTTTAACAGGTGTTGGTAATAGTATGTTTAAAGGTTTGTTAAACACAAAATTTTTCTTTTTACTGGGACCTAAACGTAAATTATTAAAACGTGGTGTAAAATGTCTGGAGGGGACTGAAGGTGATTGGGGTGTCACACATGTCTAGATCATCACAAATCTGAGACATGCACATAAAAGTTTACTTTTATGGCAATTTTGGCTAAATCATCACCAAATCAACCAAGAACTCAACCAAACTCAAATCTAACACTCTTAGACTTTAAAATAAGTAATCTAAATCAAATAACACATCAAATCACTAACAAATTTGAGCACAATAACAATATGGAGTTGCATGTGGGTGTTTACCCATTGCATGTACGATCTAACAACTAATAAGCGTATAAAACTACCTTAGATGACAAGATTCAACGTAGAACAGATTCTGGAAACTCAAATGATGGCTGATGATGAACTCCTAGCTTGTGGGTGGCTTCCTAGACTCCTCCTTAAAGCTCCAATGGTTCAAAGCACTCTAATCTTGAAAGGAATGCCTTCAAATGTTCTTCACAGAGGTTTGGGGCTGATTTCCAGTAATTTGGGTCGAGGATTGACAAAGAAACTCGGAGAAATGGAAAAGAAATATAGTGAAAATGAATTGGGGTTGGTTTTATAAAAATTTTGATCTGCATGGCCTTTGCGTACCGCGAAGGCCGATCAGAATCTTCGTCGCGTATCGCGATGGGATTCGGGAGTCCCGACTAACGGTTTGCTTCGCGTATCGCGAAGCCTTTCGCCAAAGGACCTCCGCGTACCGCGATGGGTCCACTTTCTTATTTTTCGATTTCGATGATTCGATTTCGCTCGTGATCGATTCCCAACGTTTATCCTAAACATCTAATGCATGTTTAACACATAATACAATAATAACACATAAGTTTGATTGATCACTAACGTTCGTTAGACTCGTGTGTGTGTTTTGATAATTCCTCGAATTAGTTTGTGTTCGTGTCTTACGAAGTGTTTGCACGCTTGATTAATGTCACACCCCGAGCCGGCGGGGTTGGATCGAAGTCCCCGTCGGGCGGAAGGTTCTCGGGGCGCGATATCGTGAGTGATAATCGTGATGATCAGATTGTTTACATAGCATCAATGTTAAGAATAACTAAAGCACAATCAAACATTAAACTAGGATTACAAAGTTAAATTACAATATCAGTGTTTAGTAATTTAACTCGGTAAACCTAACAAAAGAATCATATGTTTCCTATCTTGTATCTGTACAAGATATCAAAAGTGATTTGTATCCTTAGCAAAATATGTGCTTCTCCAAAAGTCTACTAGGTCTGCTACCTGGCATCCTAGTATGCAGTCCAAATGCTTAAGCCTATTCCTGTGTGTCACCTGAGAAAACATGTAAGAAAACAAAGTCAACACAATGGTTGGTGAGTTCATGTAGTTTTAGTATTTGTAAAATAGCTTTTGCAAACCTCTTCGGTAAAACCTTAACCTCATTAATAACACCTGTATCATCCAACTCGGCATGCTTATACATAGGGCATACCCCTGAATCGAGCCTACGACCCGCCCAGACGCCGTCCCACCACATACTAAGTCGCATAGGACATTACTATTAATGATAATTAAGCATTTTACCTACCATTCGATTCATTCCTCATCATAGCTTTAGTTAACTGTTTCAAAATTCACAAGTCTATAGCATTTGTATGTATTAGTTTCAATATAAGTTTAACAAGCATCGTGTTTAAAAGTTTATGTTATTGACCCAAAAGCATTCATGCATCCCCTCGGTAACAACCTTAATCTCATTAACACCACCTGTATCATCCAACTCGGTATGCTTATATATAGGGCATACCCCTGAGTCGAGCCTACGACCCGCCCAGACGCCGTCCCACCACATACTAAGTCGCATAGGACATTGTTGTTAATGATAATTAAGCATCTTACCTACCATCCATTTCATTTATAGCTTTAGCATTTTGTTAAGTTTGCAACATGAGTGGAAAATGAGGAATCACTGTATGGCAAGCACTGAGAGGCCATAAGTCTACTCCTCAGAATCATGACTATGAAGGTCACCCTATGGCAAGCACTGAGAGGCCGACGGTCTGTTCCTTCAAGTCCCAACTATGAAGAACACCCCATGGCAAGCACTGAGAGGCCAATTTGGTATGTTCTACCATAGTTGATAGTTTTAGTATTCAAATAGTTTCACAACCGGTAAGGCAAGCACTGAGAGGCCAAACCGTTGCTTAGCATGACAAGCATATAAGCATACAAGTGTTTAAAGCATCCGTAGTTTTGAGCAATTAGTATGTATGTATGTATGTAGCATCATCATAGAATCATAAGCTTGTAGCATCAATTTGTAGCTTTAGCATATGGTGTTAGCATGTAGCATTAGCATTTAGTATTTGCATGTAGCATTAGCATCTAGTGTTAGCATATAGCTTTAGCATTTAGTATTAGCATATAGCATTAGTGTTTAGTATTAGCATTAAGCATAAGCATTTAGCATTCAACACTTAGCATCAATCCATAGCATTAGCATTTAGTATATAGTTTCAAGCTTCAAGTTCATAGCATAAGCATTAAGCACTTAGTTTAAACATCGAGTTTATAGCATAAGCATCGAGTGTAAAGTTTAAGCCTAAAGTTTCATAGCATAAGTATCAAATATAAAGTATAAGCGTCAAGAATAAGTTTAAAAGCATTTTATAAATCATTTGTTTAAAATGTATAACATGTTTCTCAGTCCCGAAGTAAAATCAAAATAGTTTAGAAAAAGGGACAAATGAACTCACCTTATGTCCGTAGTGATTGACTAAGTAGAATAAGAATACACGCGCTCTTTGTTTGCACTTGTTATGATGTTCACGCTCCTGTATTGATTTCATAATGTTGTAGTTTATAAGTATGAGTTTATAAGGATTTGTGGTGCGTGTAAATACTAGTGTTAGCCCCTAAGTTGGCTAACACTCGCGAGTCGCGCTCTTCATTCGGCCCTGTTTGCTAGTTATAATTTATATTTATGCACTATTTATTCAAATTGAGTTTAACACTTCCCATCATATGTTATCATTAGCTTGATCTAGCTTTCTTATGTGTATAATCTGGAACTTTTATAGTTCATAATTATACAACTTAAACTTTCGTTTAAAGATTATAAACTCTTACAATTTATAATATTTTGAATAAGTGAGTTCATAGTTAATAAATAACTATGAAATTATCCTTGTAAAGCCTAACGGTTTAAGTGTCATGTTATTTTAGGTTATACTCAAAATCGAATGGGCCTAATGTAGATGGGTCGTGTATCCATCAATTGGGCTTGTGCCGCACGTTATGTTTGTGAGCCCAATGGAATAAAGAGATCAAATTATTGGGCCGATTTGTTGGGTTTGGGCCCAACAAATTCTCAAAACAATTTGCATATGGTATGGGCCGGTTATCAAAGGTTTTGAGTCAAGAAGATTTGCATAGCATAATTGGGTTGTGTTTAGACCCATTATTTAGTGTTTGGCCGGTTAAACCTCGATTGGGCCAAGTCTAAAGAAGTGGGCCGGTCATAATATGTTTGGGCCGGTGTGAAATGGGAGTTGGCGACAACATGGCAGCGAACCTATTAATCTTTTCTCAAAGGTTCGTGTGTATGCATGTGTTAGACAAGGCCAAGGTTCGGCTAGATGAGATCTCGTGAGGGTTCGTGGCATCCAGCATTAGGTTCGGTCGTTTAGAGTGAGGGTTCGGCCATATCTCGAGGGTTCGGTGTCCTTATAGGGTCGTGACATGGCAGCTTGATGGTTCGCCTGCATGGATGGTTCGCTGTCATAGACTCAAGAAAGAAAGGTTCACCGAGGGTGATACGAAGGTTCGGTGGTCATGGCTGCTGGGTTCGGCCAAAGCGTGTGAATAGGGTTCGTGACTGTAGAAGCTTCGGTGATGATGATGGTCAAGGGTTCGTGAAGGAGGGAGCTCATGGGTTCGGCCGCAAAGGTAAAGGTTCGGCCACTTGGAAGGTTCAGCCACTTGGAAGGTTCGGCCACCCTTGCAAGGTTCGGCCAACTTGTTTGGTTCGCCTGCAGGTTATGAACCTGTTCATCCTCGCCATTCCCATCATCAAATACGAAGGTTTGTGGTTATTTCATGGTCAACACAAGTGTGAGGATATTGCCAAGTTCGAGTTTACGGTGTAAAGGTCTCAATACGATCGGATGTGTGTGTGGGTCAACTCTAAGGTCTAGAAAACCCTATTTTTGTGAGTTTTCTTTCATCAATACCTCGAAAACGGCTGGTTAATTCTTCCAATACGCTGTACTTCCTTGTAGATCTCGTTGTTAGCTACGCGTGGATACCAAAATCATGCAATTCCATCAAGAAATGCTCAAGATCTTGAAGTTTAAAGTGGTGAAATCTAGAGAGAGAGAGGGGTGACGGGTTCAAAGGTTAGAGAGAGAGGGTTTGGGAAAAAATGAAATAAATGTTCTCCTTTAGAGCTTAAATACTCTGTGGGTATCCGGGTTCGTTTCGGTTGCTCGGTTCATATTTTCGTCGCGTTTCTGGCACGCGACGCGCGTTTTTCATAAATTAAATAACGAGGATTATTTTAAGATATTTAGGATGTGATTATTACTAGAAATTATTTTAAGGATCGTTGTATTAAATTATTTATCGAAATTTAATATTTTACACACGTTTCGTTAATTTTGTTCGCGAATTATTAAAATAGTTTCGTTTAACTTTATTTATGATGAGTTTCAAAATTGTAAAACAGGAAATATTTTATTTCCTTAACTTTATGATCGTTCGTTTCGTTATCGTTATCGTATCGTCAGAACACGTCACCATCGCGCGTATTCGTTCGAATCGTCATTCGAACAAACACGACGATGGTTTGGCTTTCCGATTCTTGTTCTCTACTTTTCAGTCATTATTTCAGAACGTTAGACTCTCAGAATCATTCGTACAGATCGTCACCTATACGAATCATTCGTCTGTTTAGCATTCTGTAACAATAACCGTTATGGTTTTGTTTTGTTTAACCTCGCATACGTTTATACACAATAGCATCAAATCAAGTATTTGTGTTTCCATTCTGTGTTGTCTGATATGTTTCTGTCTGTTAAACCCTAAGGTTTTAATCAGATTTCAGGCAATCGCATAATAGTTTCGTGTTAAGCATTATGTATCACTATTATAAACATAGTTTCCGGTCATGTATACCTGAGTTACTGTGCAATCTACAGTGCAACTTACTGTTCCGGTAACAATTCCGGCACAGATGTTACAATTAATCCTAATCAACGTGTAATACACAATTCAATAATTCCCCGAATCATTGTTTTGCGTTAGTGCTTGTGTTTGTCTCACTTGGTTTCCAAAACCATTGTGCAATGTACGATTCGATAGTTCCTCGAACTATCGTTTCGCAATTGTGTGTATTTGACTCATCTAATTAAACATAATTAAATGAAATGCAACAAGTATGAATGTGAAATACGTAGAGTGTAAGAGTTGCAATTTACCTGAAATTGCCGGATGTCACACTTTTTCAGCTCATTGTGTCTTTCTTAAACATTTGTATATAATTATTATTTTTTTGTGTTTTTCTTACAGTAAATTTTGTCTTTTTTTACATGTTAGTGTGTGTTTTTAAAGGTCATTATGTTATTTATACTCGTCATTGTGTCAACCTTGCTTAACATTATATATTTTACAACATCACTGTGTCTGAAATTGTTTAGGAAAACACAACATTGAACACAAACACAAAAGACACAATGACATGTACAAAAGACATAGCGTCTATACAAAAGATACAATGACCTATACAAAAGACACAATGCCAATACAAAGTCACAATGACCTGTACAAAATTGTTCATACTCGTCATTGTGTCATCCTTGCTTCACATCATGTATTCGGCAACATGATTGTGTCTTAAATTGTTCACAAAAATAGAACATTGAGAAGAAACACAAAAGACACAATGCAATGTATAAAATACACAATGACATGTACAAAAGATAAAATGAACTAAAAAACAATTTTTTTATATAGCAACACTATACTAATTTTGAAGATAAAAAAATGTTCGTTTTTATGTTATATTTCTTTTTCAATAAATAATTTTTGTGTAAAAGTTATAAATGTTTAAAGAAGGTGGGTAACTTGATTAAAAGTCAACATAAGTAGTCATTACTACATTAACCTCTAACAACTTGATTTAATGATAGCCATTGATTAATGATCTAATGGCTCAAGATCCTTCTTAGGCTTTTTAGGTTAAAATGCTTACTTAGTTTAATCTAAACCTATGTATGCTTACCCACACATACATACACAATACATATATGCATGCAAGCAAAACTCATCCTCATCCATATATATACGTTCGCAATGAGACATACACACACATATATAGATATATGTATGTGTGTGTATATGTATGTGTATTACGGTACACACCCACCCATATGTATATCTATATGACTATATACACACAACACACACATGCATACACTTATACACACAGAAACCTCACACATATACATATGTTCATACACGCTCATTACCATATTTATACAAAACCAATTTGTTTTTAAAACCCGAGTAGTTTTCGTTTTATTTCTTGGTAGCTTTGATGAACAACTTGAGTTTTTAAAAATCCAAGAATAAACTAACAAAATGTATAAAATTTTACCTTTGTATGTTTAGCTATGTGAGTGTTTTCTTGATTATTTCTTCCTAAAAGACCTAAAAACACCAAGAGTTAAGAAAATAGAGGTGATGAAGCTTTGAAAATTTGGAAATGAGTTGGGGGTGAGAGAGTGGAGGGAGACGTAGAGAATGAAATATAGAGAAAGATGTTTGTGTGTGAAAGATGAAGATCTGATGGCTTTACAAGGTTGTATTAGATTTTGAAATCTAAGTAATCATCTTACTCTGATCTCCCATGGACATGTGTCCATACACATGTCAATCTCTTAAATTATTGTGGTTAAAACAGATATAAACAACTATAATATGAGTCCTACAGTGTGTAAATCTTGTACCGGAAATTTTATTAAAATGTGATTTTTATTCTAAAATTACTAGAATATTGAATATTACTTAAATAAGTAAATTTCAGTTAATATAATAGTTACTTTAGGTGTGATTTGGTTAATTAAACCCAATTTATCCAGATAAAACATGAATAATGCCTTTTGTCCGAAAATTTAACGGTGAACTCTAAAAATTACGGTTTTTCATTGTTAACTCAATTTACTAATCTATGATTTATTATTTTATCTTGTTCAAGCACATCCACTAAATTCGTTAACCATATCATCACCAACATTCGTTTCGAGTGATGTACTGTCAAGCAGTGCAATAATAATTAAAATCGTCAAATGCAAAAGCATGAATTTAAAATAAAAATACTCTTTTCTAAATTTTAGGAGTTTTAATTTAATAATAAATATTAAATTTATTAACTCGTTAACTAATTGAGTTCAGTGTAATAACCATATTAGATTTATTCGTCAAACCTCATAGATGTCACACTATAAATATAGTTGACCCAAATTTGTTTTACATGTATAACACGATAAGGTGAAGACTATGGTGAATTCATAGGATAAGCTTAGTGGACTTAGTTTAATTTTAAACAATGTTAGATTTCTAATTGTAATGTTAGATTATTCATTGTATGTTTGTAATAATGTATTGTATTGAATGAATGTTTGGTTTATTTTTAATAATGAATGCTTTAATTATTCAAACGTGTTAACAGCAACATGAGCTAATGAAGAGTCGAAGTCGCACCCAAACGTATTCCGCCGTTGGTCGGGGTGTAACATCAAGCTTGGTTCCATGACTAGAAATCACTAAGGGGCTGTTTGGTAGCATCTGAATAGGTCTGAATGGGTCTGAATCTGAATGGTTCAGATTCAGACCGTTTGTTTTGCGAAAAAAACCACATCTGAATGGTAGCAAATGTCTGAATGGAGGTCTGAACCATTCAGACTTGAGGAGGAGTCTGAATCATTCAGATGTGAAGGAAGATAGGCTGAGGCTCGGGCTGGGCACCACCGTCGCTCGAAGAACCATCACCGCCTGAACGGCTGTCGCTCAAAGCCACCACCGCCACCGTTGCTCGACTGAACCATCGCCGTCGTTGCTAGACTGCAACACCATCGCCGTCGCCTGAAGCCACCAGCACCGTCGCTCGACTGAACCACCATCACCAACGCCTGTGGGTATAGGCTGGTAATAGAACTTAGTGGCGGAAATGGTGGGTGGCTCATTCTTTCCGACAGATTCAACATCGTCTCTGAACGCAACTCTTTTGGTATTTTGCCAGTTGGCTTCCGTCGGAGAGGTGGCATACGGATCAATATCGACGGCGTACAACGGTGGTGCAATTGAATATTTGAGATTTCCTGCTCGATTTTATCTTCCCCATATTCCTAATTTTTCAAAATTAAAAATTAATTGTTAATCGAATCTTCAGGCTAGGCTTTTTAACCAAAAAAAAGTTTTTTTTTTATTTTCATTCAGATGTGCAACCAAACGGTCTTAATCGTTTAAGCACTTAATGGTTCAGACCCTCTTACCCATTCAGACATCTTAACCATTCAGCACTTAATGATTCAGACCCAACCAAACGGCCCCTAAAACCTTGAAAATCATCAAATGAGCTATCTTTTCCAAAATATGCCATATTATGTTATTAATGTAATTTAGGAGCTTAGTGCATGATAAAAAATAGTTACAAATCAATGAAAACTAAAAAAATCATCCCAGAGCAAATCTGGCTCAAGGCCTGAATGCGACCTACAAGTGTCTTTCACTTGGCTTGCACACAACCTACACATGGTTTGTCATGACCTCATGGCATGTTCAAGTCATGCTTGCGACCCACATTTTTTAGCAATCCTTGGCCACACCTGAGCCGCGGCCAGTTGTCACTGGGCCGCAGGCATCGGCCACCACTACTGACAAAATTTTCCATCCAAACTCAGGCAACCTCTGATGGAGTCTAGCCATCGCAAGCGAATCTCCATATGCCTCCTGCAAATCTTAGGTCGACGCCAACGACCAAATTCTTTCCAAAACCTTTTTTGTTCGGTTTCCCGTTATGAACATGTTTCGCGGTTTGTTTCCCAATTTGACAATCTGATTACGATCTGGATGCTAATTAAGATTTCGTAACCATTTCAATGTAATGAAGTTCATTTCATAATATTGTGACAAGATTTTGATCAGGAAGCTAATTAATGTTCTAAATTGCAATACGGAGGCCAATTTCCAAGGTTTTACCTGGTTTTAGATTTAATGAGATTTTACTTGATTTAAAATTCATATTTACGAAGGTTTTACTTGGTTTGATTTTGTGATATGCTTGAGCGTTACTTATGTGACTCAACTTTGTTATGATGATTAAAGAAAACGGTAACATGCTATTGTGCAAGTCCTCACATAATAACTGTAACTAATAAACTCATTAATGAGCTGGATGTTAAAGATCGTAGTAGTATTGGGCTAACAATCCCATTCATGGGAAGATCGTGTCTCCCTTAATGTGAATGCTTCTTATCATTTATAAAAATAGCATATATCAGCTTAATGCAATGACTTGCATTAAAAATGAGGCAAATGTTTTTAGCCAACATCATTTTAGTCACGTAAGCTTTGGTTATGAGTTTTCATGAAAATCATATTCATATAGTTGTGTATACTTGTACACTTATCATATCACATGACATCGAGTATATTACAACTATGAATTCACCACCATTTGTGTTGTTCTTTTACATTACAAACCCATTTTCGAGTGAACAATGACTAAAAGAAAGAAACGAAGGTGAGGATGCACAACAAGATCACACGTTCATGAAACATTTGATTTACTTTGGATGACTTTAGCAAAGACATTGTAATCTTAGGCTATTATGTAATATAACTTTTGCTTTGTATGCCATGTATGTATTTTGATACAACCATAGCGAAAGTTACAACCCTTCTCGAAGACCTCACCACCAAGATTTCGCAACGCATTATGACAACAAGTGCATCATAAGGTGCGAGATGTGGGGATGTGACATTTTTGACTCAAATAAATTTGAAATGAAATTTCATTTAGTGAATTTCAATTCCTTATTTATAATTGAAAATCCAGCTGTCAAATCCATTTCCTTCAATATCCATGTTTGATTGTATGATATATTCCGATCGACCGACCAAGAGAGGTAGAAGGTCTCTGTGTAAATTAATTCTTAATTCCGAAAGTTGTTGCTATTAGAGGAAACAAATTGAAACCACTGAGTCTGGGAATTTTCAAGACAGTCATCGCCGGTACAAATGCATCTTTTACTCAAGATATTGTGACGATCAAGTTCGAGGCAAAGATCCAGACCATTATCATCCTTGCTTGATATTTGGAACATGGAATTTGGCAATGATATCCATGCACTTTGTTTTGCATGGCAGTCTGTTGTTAGCCTAACCGGAAGCCCATCTCCGACCGCCTGGATACATAATGATAGCCCTTGTAGTTGGATTGGACTCAAATCACCTCCATGACTCCATCCAGTCAAGTGATGGCATTCATTTGCAAATATTTGGTTTTTGTGGTTAGACACTACACAGAGTCCACTCAATGGGTGGTACATAAACGTATGGTTGCTTCTTGATGTCTCTTCTGGATCTACAATAAAGAAAATAAAAAATAGTTGTGTTTAATATTAGGTTAGAAACCAATTAAACTATCAAATAAAATATTGAAAACCAGTTCAAGTAGAAGTCCCTATAATAATTCACTTTAGAGAAATTATAACATGAATAAGGTAATTAAATACAAATTTTTAATAGACAAAAATGAATAAAAGTTCATAATACTAACAACAATAACAACAACAACAACAACAACAACAACAACAACAACAACAACAACAACAAAATAACAATAACAACTCTAATAATATTATTTTTAAAACTAAAGGCACCTTGAAGTGTTTGATGTAGAAGATACAATTTCCTGTTAAAACCAGGGTTTCTAAGTTGGGTCCAATTGGCATCAAGGAGTCCATATGGTTCTTCCATATTTTGGACCCCATGTCTAACATAATAGCTTCCTTGCAATGCCCATAAAGCCCAATCCAAATCCAATCCAACCAGATAAGCCATGTAACATGGAAGAAAATTGTTATCGGCACGGTTACTGCCCATTAGGTTCACACCAAACTCACTAATAAACAATGGGGCCTTATGTGACCATGTTGTTAAAAACCCAACCTTTTCATTTATGTCACTAGTAACACTGTTACAAATCTTGTTAAGTGATGGGCCTAGCCATTTGCCTCTTCCACCTGACCATGAGTATCTATGTGCTTCATAGACTAGTTTGTTTGGTAACATGTCTTCAAGTCCTAAAGGTTTGGATTTCAACATTGTGAAGTCTAGATCATAGTTTAAACCGGAAACGACGACTAACAATTCAGGGTTAACTCTGTGGATTTCGATTGCACCTTCACGAACCCAACGGTACCATTCACTCGCGTTTTGACGAGGTCCACGTAGCTCATTTCGTAAACTCATTGCCACTACCTAGAATAAAAAAATCTTTATTTTTGAAAAGTATATCAAGGGTGATAATATCATAAGTAATTTTAATATCACCAGATTAAACAAAATAAAGTTTGTGTGTTTTATCATTTGTTGTTATATTACCAAAAGGCTTGTCGAGTTATAATTTAAAGAGAATTATCAAAGAAGAAAATATTTTTGCCTAAAAAGAGTAAGAGTTAATAAAAGTTTGACATGTAACATGCTTATAAAAAAGAAAGAAAAGATAATTTAGGTATAATATTTTATTTTTTTGTAATGGATTTTTATTTTTTTTTTGTGATAGATTCGCTTTTTAATCTGTATTTATTTCTACTGGATTTTTGTGTTTTTTGTACTTTAATATTGTTTTATGTATTACATTTTTTTTTTTAAACTGGATTTTTATTTTTTTCTGGATTTTTATTTTTTTGGTATTGAATTTTTCGTATTGATTTTGTTTCTTCGTACAATATTTTGTTTTTTTGTATTAGATTTTTATTTTATATTTTTAACATGTCACATGTCAAACTAATATTAGTTTTTACTCTTATTAAACAGAAATCTATTTTTAGCATATTCAACCTCTATAATTTACTCTTAGACACTAAAATTTGTTGTGATATATTAAAGTAAGTTTATTCCACAAATAATTATTAACAGACAAAAAAAATGTATCCACATAAAAAAGATTTCTTGTTGCATTGCAATAATCATTAAAAAAAATTACAAATAAACAAAATTTCAAAATTTACCATTTGAGTATCCCTATAACGTCGTCCCACAATAGACAAGCCATCTAACCATTCTCTCGGGTCAAAATATTTATCCCCAAAGAACCCATTCCCATCATTATTGGAGCAACACCACATAGGTTCACTCACATGGTTATCAAGCACCACCATAATCCCAACAGAAGTGATTACATTGACCACCATTGAAAGTGCATCAACTACCGTAAGATCAAGAACTTGAGGATTATTCTTCCTGATACCCGTTATCGCATTCGTTAGATTCAAATCGCGAAGACTTTGCACAACGGTTTTCCGGTTATAACGAGTGAACATATGAGTAGCCCAAGTGAGACGAACGCAGTTGAAACCCATTGTAGCAATGTGTCTTGAAATATGACTCACTGGCCTTTTGTCTAGCCCTTCGGCTATCATGGGTTGTAGGTGAGCGGGCCAGTTTACACACTTGAACTTGACTCGCTCACCTGTCAAATCGTTCACCACCCATCTTGATTTTGTTGATAAGGAAAGGGAATGAGAATATATTGTAAATGAGTAAAGAAAAAAGATAGAAAATATAAGAAATTTCATGATTGTTTCCATTGATGAGTTGAGAGCTATTTACACGAAAACATGAGGTTATATACGATAGATGTGAATAGCAATCGTACACTTGCAAACGCATATTATATAACCAAGGATACAAGAAGAAAGTAATGGCAAAATATATAAAATGAGGGTTAAGTTCAACTAAATAAGCCCTTAATCTAAAAAGCCTAAGAAGGATCTTGAGCCATTAGATCATTAATCAATGGCTATGATTAAATCAAGTTGTTGGAGGGTATTTTAGTCATGCTTACTTTTGTTAACTTTTTATCAAATTCCCCCGTATTCTTTAAACGTTCATAACTTTTACATGCGGAATTATTTTTTGAAAAAAAATACCGTAAAAACAAGCATTTTTTTATCTTCAAATTAATATAATTTTTGCTATAGAAAATTTTTGTTTTTTTAGTTCATTGTCTCTTTTCTACAGGTCATTGTGTCTTTTATATATGTCATTGTATCTTTTGTACATGACATTGTGTTTTTTGTGTAGGTAATTGTGTCTTTTATATTTCTGCTCAATGCTGTGTTTTCATGAACAATTTAAGACATAATGATGTTCCATAATACATAATGTCTAGCAAATATGATACAATGACAAGTATAAATAACACAATAATCTTGAAAAAAGACGCAATTACCTGCAAAAAAGACACAATGACGAGTCATTGTGTCTTTTGTATAGGCATTGTGTCTTTTGAATAGACATTGTGTCTTTTGTGTTTCTCCACAATATTGTCTTTTATATATACATTGTGTGTTTTATACAGATCATTGTGTCTTTTGTTTAGACATTGTGTCTTTTGTATAGAATTGTGTCTTTTATGTTTCTGCTCAATCTTGTGTTTTCCTAAACAATTTAAGACACAATGATATTGCATAATACATAATTTTAAGCAAGGATGACACAACGACGAGTATAAATAACACATTGATATTTAAAAAAGACAAAATTACCTAGTAAAAAAGACACAAATATCTTTAAGAAAAACACAGAAAGATAATTATACACAAACGTTTAAAAAGACATAATGATAATAATTAGACACAATAAGCTGAAAAATTTAAATTTTTTGTAGAAATATTATACTCATTTTAAAGATAAAAAAATACTTGTTTTTATGATATATTTTTTTGAAAAAATAATATCGTATGTAAAAGTTATGAATGTTTAAAACATATGGGGGAAAGTGGTTATGACTAAATTACCCTCTAACAACTTTTCTCTCTAAAATTTTAAAATTTCCTTTTAAATTTGATCTCATAATCTAATGATCAATAATTCTTCTTAGGCTTTTTAGGATAAAGAGACTATTTAGTTAATCCTAAATTTAGTTACACGTTAATCTATACCTTATTTGATTAAATACGTCGGGTATTATAATTTTTTGATTTTAAAGATTTTTTTTCCTACTTTTATATAGTTTACATTTCATAAGCTGTCTATTTTTCACGTAATATATGACATTTCATTTATTCAAGTCTCTATTTCTGAAACAATTTTTGTATATTATTTAATATTTTCTTTAATCCACTCGTATATTACATAAGTTATCATCATGCTTTAAAAACATAATAATATTTTAACGATAATATATTTTGATATGCCGACTTATTATAAAGAGTCCTAATATTCAAACACCATCACCATCATGTATACATCACACTTAGGTCAAATCAATCAAATCATACTCATATAACTTTTACTTATACATGATTTTTAAATATTTTTTAGCATTAAAAAGTACAAAAAAGTTATGTTATTGGTACACCTGTGTACAAATATCAATAGCTATTATAAATAACAAACATACAACATTATTAATGTGTGAGTAATTTTTTTATTATATGCATGTACCAACATAAATAAATAAATTTTGCTTATTATTTAATTATCTATATAGTTAGGAAACATTTATGATATTTTTTCGTTCTTGTAACTTTAAAAAAAAAATTCTCTAATATAAAGTTATCTTCTAATTGAAAATGTTTCATATGAGAGTTTGTTTTTTCTTATAAATGAGATTAACATGCTATTTTAGTCCCTATGGTTTGTCAACTTTTATCATGTTAGCCCAATAGTTTAAATTTTGCAATTTTGTTCAGTATTGCTTCATTTTGTTGCCTTTTTGGTCATTATAGTTTCTATTTTATTGACATTTTAGTCCAATTAAATTTAAACTTTTAGACTAAAATGTCAAAAATTAACAAACCATAAGGGCTAAAATGACATTTTACTCTTTAAATTAAGTATAAGCAATAAGTCGCCTTCTAAAACAATTTAAGCCTTTTAACAACTAAAATTACCTTTACCAGTCATATATATATAGGGGTTAAATGGACCACGAAGAAAATTTTGTCAAATAAAAGTATGAATCAATATAAATTTGACATGTGACATGTTAATAACATAAATACAAAAATCCAGCACAAAAAACAAAATCTAGTACAAAAATTAAAAATTCAGTACAAAAAAATAAAAATCCAGTATAAAAAATAAAAATCCAGTAAAAAACAAAAATGTAGCACAAAAAAATACATAACAAAAAAAATATAGTACAAAAAAATAAAAATCTAGAGAAAAAAAGATATGGTGCCTATATTATTATTTATTCATTTTTTTAACATGTCAAACTTATATTGGTTACCTCCATGCACACTCACACAAATGATTAAGAGCTTCAGTCTTTAACTATAATAGGAAAAAAAAACTTTGGCTTTTAAAATCATTTAGTTTTGCCTAGTTACCTCAATTATAAAAAGGTATATCACTCATGTCCAGTTTTGTAAAAGATGATAATTAACATTATATCTGCAAATGTTTTCTTTTAGGATGGGTTTTGTCGTTACCTCATGAAATGTTAACAATAACTAAAACCTTCAATGTAAAGTAACATCACTTAATTCATATTAGTCATCTTTAGACAACTCTTTAGATTATTATTATCAGAATATATAAATTCTAGGCATTTTTACATATATCTTTTTACTAAAAGCCCTTGTTACACATATTTACTTAACCCTTATTTCCCTTTGGGAGCGGTAATATGTAATTGACATTGTTATTTGAAAGGGAAAATATGTTTCAATAAAGGAAAATATGTAATTTACCTTTCTACTTGGGTAAATATGTAATAAATGTTTTTAAGAAAGAAAAATATGTAAATGCCTCTAAATTCTAAAATAATAATTGTGTTAAATTTTTAGTTACATATCAACCTAAAGAAGTGAGGAAATTTGTATACATGAATATAAACCAAGATTAAATTTTTTCTAAATCAAGTTGGTGTTAAATTACAAGAAAATGAAAGGCTCGTGAATCATTTAGGTAACTTTTTGTTGACACTCATTGAAGTTGCATGTCACATTTGAACAAAATTTATTCATTTAAAATAGGGGGCCAATACATGTGTGAAATCTTTTTCCTTAACCTACAAAAGTGGCAAGGATTTTGTTGCTTTGATTATCATTTACATGTGGAAGTGGTTTTCCCCCCAAAAAAAACATTTGAAAAGTGGGATTGATCGTCTGGTTTGTGAAATTGGGGAGTCAATCACTATACACCTGTGTCCATCCATCGACCCTTCCATAACTAAACTTATTTAAACGGGACAAACGCGCCCAATATATAAAATTTTGCGAGGATTAAAAAGGTTATCCATGTCGAATGGTTATCAAATGTTAATAGTAGATAAAATTACCCATTTCCGCCTCGAATTGTAAAACAGTCAATAAATATAATTAAACTGACATATTTGTCATTGAAACTAGAGTTGTAACCAACTCTGATTGTCGCCATGTCATTGACCACCTCCCCTTTTCATGTCAAAGTGAGGATCAAGTCTTTGATCCCCACTGAAAGATTCACATTTGAGCACAACGCAAAATCATCAAAATGATATCTTCTAATGTTTTAAGAGGTTTAATAATTGCTTTTTGGTATAATAACAATAATAATTCCATACATGTTGCAACAAAACTAATCATCAAAATGTAAAATAAGATATTTATTGCCTCTTCATTTAATTTAACTAAACTTGAGATACTTCTATTTTCATTTCACAAGCCGGATTACATGTTTTTTTGTTACAACAAACGTTATTTTGTTTATGTTTGTATCAATCTCTAAAATTTTGATTGTCTGGTCTCCATCTTTAAAAACATTATTTGATTTCATTCGATAGTTGTTAGGAAGATGCCAGAAATGATCAAGAAACATCATTCATACGATTCGTATGCGCCCATACGGGTCGTATGGATATTTTATTCCTGGTGTAATCTGATACAACAAATCATAGTACTGGCACCGGTCCCACACGATGCACTTCAACAATGTATGGAATCATGTGCTATTGTAACTAATAGAGAATTAACTCTTATAAATGCATGCAAAAGAATGTTTGTCACACCCCCACCTCTCGTCACCTGTTGATGATGTCACTGAAACGGTTGCGGAAGCATAGTGGTGATGTCTCAGAAGTGAGGGGTGACTTACTTGATCCAATATCACAAGCACACAAACTAACTTAAAGTAAATACATTAGAAGGTTCGTCATTAACATACACACTGCAGTCTACAACTAAGTTTATTACATAATCTAATACATTTAAGTTCAACTAAGTGAAGTGCATCCTCACCGAGTCGTCACCGTTGTCCTGCAAAAAGGTTTGAGTTTAAAACGTCAGCACAAAGCTGGTGAGTTCGACAGTTCAAATTTAAAACAATATGATATGATAAGTATGTTCTCAAAAGTTCAGTTCCGGATAACCATGGGACCCGTATCTAGTTCCTTTCGGACAGTTGTACGTTCATGAAGATACTACCCGTCGGTAAATATCTTAGTGCCTCATGATCTTAAGGTCTATCACAAACATTAAGAAGTTGTTTTAGAAACAGGTACCAAACATTCACACCAGGGGAGATGCAATCCTCCCAGCAAATGGGTTGTCAGCCAATAGTACTATCAATGATTCCTGTTCGGCCCCACATGGGTTCACTAGATACAGTTCAAGAGATGAGGACTTTTTGATACTGTGATAGAGATACTAACGGCAAAATCCCATGAAATCACACAAAAGTCACATGTAATCACACAGATAACAGTGATGCATATCATATGTTCAGAAAAGGTTTGCAGAGTTACCCCGATGTTTATAAAACACTAAAAAGAAAAAGGGGTTGTACGAAACTCACCTGATGATATAAACGTAGCAAAATATCTCGAAGCTGATGACAAAGAGATGATTCTGCATTTAGTTATATTTAATGAGTTATTTATGTTCTAGTTTACTGATTAGATCTTTCTGAACGTTCAATGTCAAAGACATTGCTTTGTAAGTCATCAAACCGATATTAAATGTTTAATTAGTTAATTTAGTATTATGTCATACAATGTATGATAATGTAGAAACCTACATTGCATTAGATTCCTAATACAAGGTTGATGACACTTTTGATTAATCAGAATAGTCTAGGATTAACCAAATAGTTAATGTTGTTGATTATAATGCTAAAACAGTTTCTAGATGGCTTAATGGCTTAGGAATGATCAATCCTTGTTATTGATTACCCAAATATCATGAAATATCACAATGTAGCATTAGAATAGGTGTAATAACCAAGTTTAAGATACTAATCTGACTGTTATCATAAACATCAGATAATCGTTCCAATGAGTATGTTAATGATTGTGATTAGTTTGAAACACTTGGATTTAACCTTGCATTTCAATTATTAATCCAACTAATCACCTACATTGTTATAATCAAATGGATTAAACCATTATAATTATGAGTATGGTTTCATGCAAATCGGGCATTACAACGGATCAAAACAAGGATTTAACCGTTAAAACTTTGTGTTCTTTGTTTATAATCAATCCTAGCCATCATCTAGGCAATAATCAACAATCCTAACTATGTCATTACGTTCAAAATCAAGATCTAATCAATCAAAATCAAACTAGAAGGTTTAAACGGATCATTACCTAATCTGACGGATATCTGCGGTTAAAACAACGATCAGAACTTGTAGAGATGATTCCTGGTGCGATCCTTGCGTTCAGAAGGCTTGAAAATGGTGATTTAATGGTAGTTTGGTCGAGTTTTGCGTCTGTGAAGCGAGTTTGTGCGAAGTGATAAGAAAATAAAATCTTGCATGAAATCTGATGAAGTAGATCAGATTTTTCCACCGCCACACCCGTCGCGTACCGCGACGAGGTGCCAAAAAGGGCTTCGCGTACCGCGAAGATTTACGGAGGAATCTAAGATATTTTGCATGCATCGCGTACCGCGGAGAACTCTCGAGCCCACCTACGCATACCGCGACGAGGCCAAAAATCCAATACTTAGAAATTTTTCTTCGTTTTTCGATTTCGGGCAATCCAGGACTCCGTTTTACACACGGTTTTCGCCCACGTTCATCATTTCTCGCATACTATCGATCTGTAATAATTTCAATCATTAAATCAACGCGGATTTCTAGAACGACCAAATGTGATCACACCATTAATGACGTAATTCTCGTATGCAACTGTCACAATGTTTCCCATTGTTATCCAAATACTGCAAGCCAAGTTTTTACAATTAGACTGGAAAAAGTTTGAATATATGTGGTCGGTTGTCATAGACTATGCTACTTCAAATATTTATGAGTACAACTACATTTGACTTCATGAATGGCTATGGACCTCTCATTAGAATAATGTTTTACTTCCCCTATTCAATCCTTTTATATTTATATGAAACATAATAATTTGTGTTAGTTTTTCAGGGGTAATTGGACATTTGCAACTAAACTGGTTGCAAAGACACAAGAAAAATGTTTGTGTCAACATGGATTGATGTGTATTGATAAAAACCGAAATTTTGAACAGCGGAAAACTAACAGAGTTGAAAGTCAACATTCTCTTTTAAAGAAATATCTCCATTTAACCAACAATAAATTAGACAAAATTGTTGGCATATAATCCAAATTGTGAAACAAGAAGAAGCCATAAAGGAAAGCTTTGAAAGAAGCAAAATTTTTATAATAACACATAACGATGATGGTCAATTTGAATGGTCTCAAGAGGGAATATTGTTTCTCATGTATTTTTAGATCTCTTGGTTGGTGAAAAGGCTAAGATTCAGATATTGATAGCATCTAATTCCTCATGTGTTTGCCATCTCTTCACGAGTTGTGGCTTGCCATATACTTGTCATCTTATGTCAGCGATTCTAAGCGTGATTTTTTACTTAAATCAATGAAAAGAGAACCCGTTGAGGAAAATAATACTTGTGGGCAGCCAAAAGACACAACAAAAAAAAAACAAGAGCCTGCTCGGCATAGTTTCTTTACAAAGCCAAAGAAAAACAAGTATGATCAATCAATTGACGCTCACGATAGCCATGCAGCGTGCTAATTCGTATTCTTCATCAACAAAAATGCATGATTTCATCAGGTTATCACAACAAACAGTTGACTTTTTTCCAACTCTAACTGATCAAGAACTATACAATTAACCGTTTTTATGATCACATTCCTAACATTTTCCACCCATAAATATCACGTATACAAGATGTTAATCCAGACATCTCGTTGGATCGCCATAGTGTTTCGAAGCCTCCTGTTCCACATCCCAAGCAGCAGCTGCAGCCGAAGGTTGAGTCACATGCATATCAGCCACCTCCAGAACAGCCACCACCGGGACAACATCATGCGATTGTTCGACAGCCTAGGCTCCATCTAGTTGACGCTGTGATCTTGTGTGAGCATGCTGCGATATAGCTTGAGCATGCTACACGCCTTGATCAGATGGAGGACATGATGCGGTGGTTGGTAGAGCAGCAAGTTGCTTCTTTCGGCGTATATGTTCTTGTCTTTCCAAGTCAGAGGCATGATCAAGATTCAAAGGATCCTGGTGTTCATGCTTATATTTTTTTTTTGTATTTTTAGTTTAGTATTTTGATGTATGAACAGTTATGTTTATGTATGTGGATGTTGACTTTTTTAGCTTGTTTGTTGTGTATGGAATGATCGGTTGTTTTATTATTTGTTATAATTAAAAAAACATGCATAACGACACATAGTTAAACAATAGTTAACTTAAAAACAAGGATAACGATATATATTAAAACAATGTTTAGGTACAAATAATGGTAAATTTAAATTTTTACAACTAAAATTGTTAAGTTAAAATATCACAAATTACACGATCATATTAGAGAGTTATTTTTACAAATTTAACGAACCCTGGTTACGTTAAAGTAATTTTCAAACAAACAATTAAACAATATATATTATTTATACGTTATTCACAAATAATCTAAATAATTAAATCATAATGTAACGACGCATTTTGGGAAATATTAAAATATAATATAATTGGCGGAAAATTATTTATATTATATTTCGGTGGGTGTTTTAATAACAATTGGGGTATTAGAATTAACTAGTAACTAGCTTGATTAGGTTAGTTATACTAGTTAAATGTTTTAAAAGATTGAGGGACCAAATGTGACAATTGACCAAAGATGGAAATGGAAGGGATAAGTCTTTGACTATGGTCAAAGTTCATATCCCCATTTTATTTTCGGTGTGTGTCGTTCAAGAGAAGAAGGGGAAGGGAGAAAACCCTAAACCATAAGATTGATCAAATTGGTGCTCGATTTACGGTTTGATCTTGAATGCAAGTGCATAATTGAGTTCTTCTCTCTTCAAACTACAACAAGGTATGAATTTTTGGGTGTTTTTGGTATAAATTTCGTGGGTCTCACATAGGGTATGAGTGGGGTATGGTGAAATACGAAATTTGGGTGTGTGGAAGGTGTTAAATGTTGTTATTCTTAATGATAATAGTCTAAGAACAACTTTTTGATTGTTTTTTAACATGTTGTAATATGATAAATGGGGTTTTGTAAGGTTCATGAGGTATATGAACTAGGTGGTTAAATTTGGTGTTAAATTGTTAGGTGTGATGATTTCATGGGGTTTTTGTAGTTTGTTGGTGAAAATGATGAATTTGTTCATTTAGAAACCAAGATGGAGTTTTATAGAAGTGTTATTGGTCAATGATAATAAGCAAATAAATATATGCATATGATGTGTTTGATGAAATGCCAATTAATGTGTTTAACTTAAAAAAATGAGTTTTTAAGTTGTGGTGGTATGAAATAAGCATATATATAATCATAAATGGTGAATTGGGTGGAATGGATCATTTGGGTGTAAATTAGATAAAATGGTGATAACGGGTCAAGTAGGTTGAAAGAATGTGAATATGAATTACATGTACTGAATATAGTTGTGTGTGTAATACAACTAGGTAGTGGTGGCGAAAGTCAAGGAACAAGTCAAAGGCTTGGGAAAGAACAAGATGATTTTGATGGTGTTCCTACGGGCTAAGGTGAGTAACCTACTCACTAAATATGCAACCATAAGTCATATTTGTGTTGGTGTATTGGTGTTGAATGTTGACTACTTGATTTATGTCTTGTAGTATTTGGTGAATGTTATGTGTTAAATATATAAAAGTCAATGTAGGTGGAAACAACATTGCTTTGATAAATTATGAAGTTGTGGTGTTGGTGTTAACACATAGTATTTTATTATTGTGTATGTGGAATATACATTGGTAGGATGAATTGGTGTTTGACTTGACAATGTATGTGGAATATGCATTATTGGGATGAATTGGTGTTTAACTTGACAATGTATGCGTAATATGCATTGTTTGGATGAATTGGTGTTTAACTTGACAATGTATGTTGAATATGCATTGTTGGGATGAATTGGTGTTTAAATTTACAATGTATGTGTGAGGATTATGATTGCTAAGGTAGTATACCTAAGACCATATATAGTGGCAATAGGAGTGTTTGACTTAAATGTTGACTAATTATGGTGAGTCTTGTTGTGAATGTTATGTTATAATTACATAACATAATATGTTTTCCTTAAGTTTTTGATAATAACTATAGAAAGCAGTGAAAACGGGTGATTGACTATTAGTGGAATTAGTCAAAATGGGTAGTTGACCTGTTAGTCAAATCAACTAGTATGGGTGTTTGGCGTTTAAATTGTTGTATAAATGGTGTTTTATTGTTTTGGTGTTGACCATAACTTGTACATGTGTTTAATTGCTTAGTTATTATGATTTGGTATGTTTACATGTGGTGTGTAAGAATAGGAATGATTCACAAGAGGTGTGAACTTCTTATTAGAAGGTTGACAGAAAATGGTCAAACAATTCAAATTGTTGTTTGTATATTTGTTGCTTGACAATAACATGCAATAGGTGTTATATTTGCTTAGTTATTGTAATGTAGTATGTTTACAATTGTTGTGGAGAAATAAGAATGATTTACAAGTGATGTGAACTTCTTATTTGTAGTTTAACTGTAAATGGTCAAACAATTCACAAGAGGTGTAAATGTGAAATGGGTCGAATCACAAGTGGTGTGATCTTCCTATGATGAATTTATGGATTTTAGGTAAATCACAAGTGGTGTGATTACCTACTTTGGGAATCCTTGGTGAAAAAGGAGGTTTCAAAGGAATTGGGTAGAAATTGACCAAAATTGGTCAAACAATTCACAAAAGGTGTGAATAAGGAATAGGCCGAATCACAAGTGGTGTGATCTTCCTATGGTGAATTTATGGAGTTTAGGTAAATCACAAGTGGTGTGATTACCTACTTCGGGAATCCTTGATGAAAAAGGATGTCTTAAAGGATTGGGTAGGAATTGACCAAATTTGGTCAAACTATTCACAAGAGGTGTGAATGTGGAATAGGTTGAATCACAAGTGGTGTGATCTTCCTATGGTGAATTTATAGAGTTTAGGTAAATCACAAGTGGTGTGATTACCTACCTTGAGAATCCTTGGTGAAAAAGGAGGTCTTAAGGGAATTGTGTGAAATTTGACTTTTAGTGAGTGGTTTCATGTTCTAATACTTTATTGGTGTTTTAGAGTGCTATGAATATGAATTTAATATGTTGAATATATTGTTGTGGTTGCACAATTTGAAATCCTTGGTGAAAAGGAATAAGGAGGGAGAGCAAAAAAAAATATATGTATGTGGAAGCAGTTTCGACATGGTCATGTTCCCTGGAACACGCCTATGCCATATCTGCACATCAGAATCTGGAAACTTTCTGACATGACCATGTTCCTCCAGAACACGGCCATGTTGCGTCTGTATCTTTGAAAATGTCATAAATTGACTTATTTTATCTTTGATGTGGATTCTATGGGTAAATCTAATTTGTTTGGGCAAGAATTGGAGATTTAAGGGGTTTTGGGTGAAAACGACCCGTTAGTAAATCGTTTTGTGTTCGGGTTGAATAATGTTTCCAAATTGTGTTTGGAATATTATTATTGTATTCCATATGGTGTTATGGAATACACTTGGGGATATAGCGGGGTGAACTCACGTAGTTCTAACGAACTAACGGTTATTTAAATGTGGTGTTTTTCAGGAGAACGTAAAAGGGTGAAGGCGACCGTGATCGGATATCTTGAGAAGGCTCGGATTGAACACGTTTTTGGTTAAAAACCCAACTTTTTTGTGAACGGTTATAAATAACGTAAAGTGTGATTATAATTAACATGTTTGTAAACGGTTTTGATGACGGTTTAGGTTAAGTTGGGTGTTTAAAATTGATGTTTAATTTTTGAAAAATCTGGGACCAAACTCTGAGGGTGTTTTAAACATGTGTCACACGTGGGAGAATTATGGGGGTTACACATAACAATTATACCTCTTATTAAAAAACTAATCTAAAATCGGCCAAATTTATTCACATACAATTATACTAAATAAATGTTATTTTAAAACTAAATGATAAAACATGGTTACATTAAAACAATTTTCAAACAAAACACCTAGACGATATTATCAATATATTTTTCAAAAAAGTCTAAATAAGTAAAACACGTACGTATACCTTTTACAAAAACACTATATCCCTTTAAATCTCTCTAAATTCGGCCAGGTTTAGTCACACAATTTGATACGAGTCATATAGCCCCATACGATTCGTATGGAATCCGCCGCCAGACATTGTCTAACACATCTGACACCAATACGACCCATATTGCCCTATACGAATCGTATAGGTGTCAGATGATGTTGGCTGATCCTATAGTGGTGTTCAAATAACAGGCTCCTTTGATTGTTAGATGCACCTGAATAAAAGAACCCTAAGACTAGTCTTATTTACGATCAACCAAACACAAATATTAATCAAAAATTTAATCTCTTTCACCTACATAACCAACCAAACTTAATTTTTTTCACTCTTATTCACAACCAACCCAACCTAATCAACCAAACCAGTAGCATAAATACATGTGCAAAAAGTTCTAAACATATCAATAAAAGATACCCAACCGCTGGTTGATGGAGAAACTTGATTGCCAATTTATTCCTATTATTTATTTATTTTAATAAACATTCACCAACCAACCAAAACTTTTGTTCAACAACAAGAATGGTCTAATTTTTAAGAATGGAAGCCAACACAGGAGTCATTGGTTCCTCCATTTTGGCCATTTCAAACTTTATAAACCTGTTAGGAAATAAAAACAAGTTTAAGTGTTTAACCAATTAGTTTATTAAATCCATATTTAATTAAATGTAGCAAAATTAAGGTTTTAAACTTTTAACACTTGTAATGATCCCAAATGGGTTACAAAATGTGACACCCCGTAAAATCCATGTCAGCATCTTATTTAATTAAATGTTTATTTAATTGATAATTACATACGTGGCACTAGAATTAGTTTAATTTAGTGTGACACGTGGCATGACAGTACAAACACACACACATAACAGGATAATTCGAGGAATTATCGAGAAACCACACACATGTGTCAGAAATCATGAACGTTGGTGAACGTCACAAAAATTAGTCACCCGAACACTTCACAAGTCAGTTATGACTAATAGTTGACAATTAGAGTTCAAACGATTCTAAAACGATGTGTTACGATCGAGAAACGAGCGAAAACGAGCTCAAAACAATGAAATAGGCTAGATGGGCTCGACAGGATGGCCAGGCGGTACGCCTGAGCCCAACCCCCGATCCCTAGCGATGCGCGCGAGAAAATAGAAGTCAGGGGAAGAGTGCTGCTTCGCGCGGTACGCCTGGACACCAAATCAACTCGCTAGGCGGTACGCCTGGCAGGGAAATCGTGGAAAATCTCCTTGGAGGTCACAAAAATGATGCCTACTCTATCCCCACTCGTTATAATCGAAACCACACGCTAAACGTTGGCCATTTCACTCCTCAAACACCTGCTACAGTCACATTTTACCCCTGCAAGCCATTGATGATCACTTTGAAGCTCAAGGAGTTAAGACTTGAAGACTTGGAAGCTTGAGAAGAGAGTTGGAGTCCAAACCACCATCATCCCCACTTTTTTTATACTAAGCACAAGTTATCTAGAGGTCTTTGAGGCTGATACAACATCATCTTGGTGATCTAGAGCTTGTGAGGTAGTTTCTACAAGCTTACACACACTTTCAACACTTAAAAACCCCATCGAAGCCTTAAAACCCACATGCACACACTCAAACCTTGCATGCACGAATTTCTTGATATTTGAATCTGGGTTTGATGATGTTTATATGATATTTGATGATCTATGATGATTTGATAATGTTATATGATGATCCATGATAATGTGTATGTATAAAATGCAAGATTTGGTCATGGATAGGTGAAAAAATACATGCATGCATGATCTAAGATTGTTAGTTGCGTTTTTGATTATTATTGATGTTATTGGTGATGTACTACATGGTTTAGTGTTGTCAAAATAATTAAAATGTGAGCATTTGCAATACTTGCTATTATTAGTAACTTTTTAGTTACAACCAGATGATATGGATGAGATTATGAATATGCATGTGTATGGATTTTCTAATAGAATAATAATATGATGATTATGATGCTTAGAAAGTGATTTCGGACTTGATTGTGGTCATATTTGGCATAGTTACTAAATATAGTAACTTTTATGAACCGATTCTTGATAAACAATTGTTTTGACCAAATGGGCATGAATAGATGATGTTAAATGGTAATACATGATGCTGTGTGATATAAAAATGGCTTAGAGATGTTTAGGATAACATTTGAATGATAATCGTCATAGTTACTAGTTTTAGTAACATTATTTAGTGAAGTATCGATCTAGGAATGCTAGATATGTTTTGAGCATGCTAAATGACTTAATATGGCTTGATATGATTGTCGCATGATAAGTTAGATGGTTTCCGATGATAAACATGCTAGATTTAGAAACTTTCCTTTTTAAGGAACTTTAGTGTGTGAAAATGATTTATATGCTGATTTGTCCACCTATGGTAATATGCTATGTGTTAACATGATCGCGTATGATTAACTAGCATGCTAGAACCTTAAAAACGATATGTGTTATAAAACTTGCCATAAATGGAAACTTACTATATATAGTAAGTTGTCCATGAACGCGACTTGCACGTTTTTCACATAACGAGCACAGTCACGAAAGTTACACGAGTTACCACCAACCCACGGTTCACCAACGGGTCGTTGACTTGACACGGTCAAACACAGTCAAACATGGTCAATAAGGACCAACATGGACTAACATAACAACCAAGGGTTGCTGAGCACAAACACTAAACACGAACACGAACTCACATACGCCACACGATATAGGTACCCATTGACCGACACATCTACGAAGCAGGAGCTTACGCTATCACTATTTGATATCACTAAGGTGAGTTTACAGCCCCACTTTTATACTTAACTATTTTGTTAAACTATGGGGTGAGAATTGTGACAACCGTCAACTATCAGGTTTGACTCATTTAACATCGTTAGTATATTTAACGTTGACTATGACTATACTATTAGAAAACTAAATTCTATTTCTTTTAATATGCATAGTTTTGCATTTATTCTACTTTGTGATAAACAATCCCGAAACGAAAAATCGTGATAGCACGGTTAACGAATTTAACCAATATGTTTGTTTTAGCTTAAAAACGATAAATCAAAAGTGATGAACTCGAAATAACGAAGAAAAACTGTTAATTATAATTTCAACCGGCAAATTTACAGACAACAGATTATATCTGTGTTTTACCCGAATAAAGTTAACACAATGAACCAAATATCATCTAAGATATTTATTATTAATCAAAAGTTAATTATTTTAGTGAGTTTTAATATCTTAATAATTTACGATTAAAATTCGTAAATAAAATAATAAACATGTACAAAACTTAAACAGCGTAGTACTCAGAATATATCAGTTTTAACCACCCTAATACCCAATTTATACAAAATAAAATCCATACTTGATCTTAAAAGAACAAGTGTCATGGAAACCTTGCATGCAATCTTTGAAAGATCTACAAAATCCTTATAAATCCAAGGCAAATGATTTCCACAATATTTCAACACACAAACCTTTTTGTTTTTCCTCACCTTGTCGTCACCCATCTCCCACCATCTCTCTTCATCCATTTTCAAACAATCAACTTCATCTTCCATCATTTTGTCAAGTTTTTGTGCGTTTTTGGGAATTTTTGGTAGTTTTGGGTACACATTGGAACAAGAACACATACATCATAGCATCATCTAATCTCATTTCTATCAAGGTATAATCTTTATTTTTGGATTGTTCTTGGATTATGAAAGCAAAATTTTTGGATAATTTTTTTTTATATTTAAAAATGAAGAGGTATGAGTGTGAGTGTGTGTGTGTGTGTGTGAAGATCTATACATATATACATATGTGTGTGTTGCGATCCTTATATATACATATATATATTTATATGTATGTATATACATGGTAGTTATGGATGATGTTATTAAATAGCATGCATGCATGTATATATGTATGTATATTAAAATGAAACCTTTTTGATAAATAAAATTATGTATGCATGTGTGTATAAGTGTGTGTATAATATATAATATATATATAATCAATCAATTATGTATAAGTGGGATCGTAATAAAAGAATAATAATATGGATCTAAGTTTGGAATAATCTAAAAACCCAAGCCGAGGCCAAGGAATGATTTCACATTCTTAGTCCCATTTCATGGACGTTTGGTGATTTAAAGTTTGGAGAGACTTTTATTAAATACAAACACACATTCTGGAATTCTGGCAGAATGTTATCACGATTTTAACAACTCATAAAATGGTCATAAAAACTTCAAAGTGAACAAACTCAAGTTCTATAATTAAGTTCATCGAGTTAGCTTTCCAAAGACTACTTAAACACCTTCTAACTCGACCAAATGACGCCCCAAACAGCCTTCACAAGATTAGTGCGCGGATTTGTACCCCCTGACTTGTGCTGCTGTTTAGACCTATTTATGAGCTGAATCGTTAAAACTTTTCTAAACGAAATTTGTTCATAATAACTTAAAATATTTGACTGGAGAGTTTCATAATTTTATTCCAATGATTACTATTTTAAAACTACATTCTAACAAACTGGACAGAATCTGTCCAAGAGTAAGAATTTATAACTTAAACATTTTTAACATATGATTTAATTATTTAATGCATGTATATGAATGATGTATGTCTATCATACACATACATGAATGATGTGATATACATATATTTATAAACATATATGTGTTTAAATAATTAAGAAATATCGAAGTTGTTAAACAAAAGGTGTAAAATCTTCTAAAACACGTAGGTTATAATGACGAAATTTTCTAAAACCGGACACTTACATAATTTCAAGATATTAGAAGGTAATAAATTAAAAATAAGTTAAAGACATAATTATTTTAAGAAATCCCGACACATAACCAAAGACGCAAAAACCATAACAAAAGAATATAACAAAATATTTACTCAAAAGAAATATATAATGTTGTAGGTGCCAAAATACGGTACCTGTTCAGGCAACATCCAGATATCTATTTCTAGCTCAGTTCGCAATGTGAGTTTATAGCCCCCTTTCTATATTTTTTTTTGTTTTTAAACTTCGGGGTGAAAAGCATGCAACGAATTACAACTCCAATTATTCAACACCATTTTCAATTGTTAGTTTATTTATATATTTGCATTATGATAAATTGATATTACATGTAGCAAGTAAACAACTCCAAAAGTCCCCCACAATCACCACCATTAATTAGTGTAGCTAAGCCGACGGTACGTTGATAGATCTATTGGTTTGACAAACCCATTCGGTTACCCGGGTATGGGGCCGGATGTTCAGTACGCGCAATAAACAACTCCAATAACATTTGGTTTGGTCTTTGTGAACCAAACTCATGGGGCATTGAAACAGTCACAAGGTTTGGTTGGTGAACTCATGTAATGTAATTTATTTTGCTTATATATATCTCAAACATACATTTGAATGCACACTTGTTACACTAATTGTTATGTGTCAAACCTATGAACTCACCAACTTTCTAGTTGACATTATTTAGCATGCTTTTCAGGTAATGAGAATTAAGGACATATGGAAGAGGCAGGCACGATCTAGGTTCCCGAGGATGATACCTAGATAGTTAGACGATAATAAAATGTAGTTTGTTATTTCATCTTCGAATGTAATACGATGGCTAATATTAGTATGAATGCATTTAGTAATTTTCTCATCTCCATGTGCAATGAACAATTTCGTCACCCCTCAAGTTATTCCGCCCAGGGGCCCAACAGCCTCTGGTTGGGGGTGTGACAGATTGGTATCAGAGCCATGGTTATAGGGATTTAGGTTATTAGACATGACCAAGACTATAACCTAAGTTATCTAGGATCTTATGTGTTCTCTATGTCTAGTTCATTCATGCCTTTACTTATCATCAGGAAAATTATAACATTGAGAACTCAATGATTTGAATATATATATATATATATATATATATATATATATATATATATATATATATATATTCTGTGACTTATAGTCAATTCCAATAATGATAATCTCGCCAAAGTCTTTAGGTTTTAAATGATAATTGTGGACGCATGCAATCTGGAAAAGTGATTACCTGTATCTTGGGGATTCTGTCTAGGAAAGTGTTTCGCATAAATCCTAATCAACCGTTGGATCTGTTACACTTTCCTGGGAACTCTCGAGGTGAGTAGTTACTTATAGGCTAAAGCATGCCTCTTACGATTGTTAGATAAAACTTGAAACACTTTGGTTAGTCCATGTAATCAAGTATTGGTTGCACTCTATTTGTTTCATATAAACCCCTCTTGAAACACTCTTGTAAAAAAAAATTATTATATATTTATCCTTTCCATCTTCTTTTATATTCTATAGAATGAATCCAAATCGTGATATCGCGGAAACCTCCGAAATTGCTGCTCTGCTCACTGACCAGCTAGCGGCTGTAATCCCGGACATGATTATACGAATCAACAATGCTAATCGGAACACGGACGGAAGCTCTGGAGGAAACAATGGTAATAATCACGAATACTCGTACAAATATTTCGTAGCTTGTAAACCCGAGAGTTTCAATGGCACTGAGGGTGCTACTGGATTAATCCAATGGATCGAAAAGATGGAGACCACGCTTGACATTAGCGGATGCCCAGAGAATCAGAAGGTTAGGTACGTTGCGGGTTCTTTCAGCAAGAGAGCTCTCACATGGTGGAACTCACAGTTGAGGGCTAGGGGCAGAGATGAGGCCTTAGCCATGACTTGGGACGAATTCAAGGCACTACTAACTCGAGAGTTTTGCCCTAAAAACGAATTGCTCAAGATGGAGGTCGAATTATGGAACCATGTAATGACGTAATTTAAACCATGTTTTGTATGTTACAATTTACTTTCCGCTGCAACACTTATGTTCTCCGCTGCTTAACTATTAAACGTTTTCCGTTGTTTAATCTATGAAACTTGGATTTGCTTACAAAATTGTGTGATTATATAACTCATATAGAGTGGTTCTATATGACAATGAGATGTGATTCTGGCCACGTCACACCCGCGCGGTCTGAATCCGCATGTGGGAATTTGGGGGTGTGACAGAATGGTATCAGAGCCTTGGTTATAGAGAACTAGGTTTGCATGTAGTAAACTTAGACTATAGCCATAGCTCTACACTTAGACACTACACTAGTTTCACACAGCACATTATGTGCATAGTTTAGCAATATCCTTTGTGATTTATTCTAACTCTTACGAACGTGCCTTTAGCATCATTAGTGAGCATTTACGCTCCACTACACATGCGACCTGTGCAAGGGAAGTAGCAAAAAGGCGAACTCAAGACCAAAGGGAACTCTTCTATGCTTTGAAGAAGACTACTCTAGCACAATCTAACTCGAATCGAACGCTTTTCCCAAACTCTTTCTTGAGTGTAAACTCAGTCAAATGATGCATGTTTGTGGATCGTAACCTTAGTATCGACACTCATGAAGCAAACTTTGAACCCTAAAGTGTTAAGTAGCTTGAAATCGAATGAACTAGAATGACTGTGTAAGATAAATTGACGATTATAGTGGCCAACGTAATCGTGAATTTATAGGGACATACGAATTCTGGCAAATTCAAATGGTAAGCTACACCCACAAGGGAGACTGTATAGTACACCGCTACAAGTGGAGATTCGATCTCCACTATTTCCACCGAGTAGTTTATTTCTTTATTGTGTATAGTATTGTTAGAACCTATATGAGCAAGTGGTGCTCATACAAATCATTTTGGTAATAGTATTCTCATCAAACTTATGATAATTTCTCTCTGTGCGTACTGACGCATAACTAGCTCTAACAGTAAGTAATGCAATATATGTTGTATATAGATACTAACAAATGGCTGGTCGAGAAACGTATGTGTAACATCACTGTAATTCAGGCAAGTACATTACATAACTGTTTGTACTATTGTGATCTGATATGTTAATTGTTAATGATTATGAATTAATGAATGTTATTATCACTGGTATACATTATTGAGAACGTATATTATCACAATAAGCATAAATCCTGGGAAGTCTAGTTTTAAACATAACTAAACAGAACCAGAAATTGCAGTTATATTAACTTGGTATGGGATAGTTGATTTGAAATGGTAGTGGTTTAGGATTCTATAACCAAAGATAGACAAGGATATAATCATGGTCTATCGAAGAGGTGGTGGGATGGCGGCCGAGGCAGTTGCGACTGACCTCTACGTTTGCCCTATACATAAACCATCTTCGGTTTATCATGATTATATCAGTGTAGAGGCTTTGGTGAGGAGGATCCAAGGTTTTGGTTTATAATGACAAAGGTTTGTGAGTTAGTTAGTGTTTGGTTACTAAACATAGTCAAGGACACATGGTCATGGTTTATCGAAATGGTGGTGAGACGGTGGCTGGATAGGTTGCGACCTACTCCTACATATGCCCTATACATAAGTTTATTTCGGTCTATCGTATATGTGTCAGTGATATGGTTTAGTGAGGTCTAGATTGGGAAATATGATATTTATGATAATAAAATAAGGAAAGAATTATTGTAAATAATTACACGATGGTGAGGTTACGATCATAACTTAACGCGAATATTAATTCAGAAATATTAACTTAATAATGTACTCGTGTGAGTGACGATTCAAACAAATATAATTATTAAGAATAATATTCTGAAATGATATTCCATAAATCTTAAATCGAATCGAAATACGATACGAGCGTTGAATTCGAAAAGGTGACGATCTTTACGAATACGTACGTAAGTAACGAGTTTCGATGAGATAACGAAATAATAACAAACGATATTAAAATAAGAAAAAATGATTTAAAAACGTTTATTAGGAATTACAACCTAAAACGAAAACGAACGAATCATTTTATTAAATAAATAATTTAACGAAAGTGAACGGAACCATTTACGAAACAAATTTTATTTAAAATCATTTGGTTAAACACGAAACTTAGTTATTTAAACGTTTATGTTATAAATATATTTACGAGCAAAACCGAGACACTTATAAAACATTAACACGGAATAAACGAGACCGAGTACGCGGGGATCGACCGGGGTATTAAAGGGAGGAGTCACCTCCTTTTTCCTCATTTCCATACTTCTACTCTCTCTCTAAAACTCACAAAAATATCACCTCTCTCTCTACCTTCTCTCTAGATTTTCTTTCTAGTTTCTCAACGGATTCACGAGATCTTGGTGCCTAAACAACCGCGTGATCGAGTAGAACAGGAACCTACGAAGAAACTCATCATTTGAGTACGATTTGAAGGTAAATCAAGTAATTTTCTTTTTGGTTTTTCTTCTTTAAACAACCGGTCATGATAATGAGCTTGTAAACACGGTTTATTGCTTTAAAACCCTAAAACGAGTAGATAAATAAGGGTAGAAAGGGTAGGTTCAGACCTGCAACAGTGGGAGCTCGATAGGGAAGATGATGAGCAGTGGTTGGCCGAACCTGGGTGCTTCTTGGCCGAACCCTACACAAGGGCCGAACCTTTCCATCAGCCGAACCACAAGGAAGCCACGAACCTATGGTCCACGAACCTTTCATGGCTGGACCTTAAATAGCCGAACCTTTCCTCTTTTGATCGAACCTTATCCAGCAGCGAACCTTGGATCACGAACCCTGCTGAACTATTCCCTGGCTGCGAACCTAGGGCTTCTCTTTGAGCTAGCCGAACCCTCTTGGCCGGCGAACCTAAGGAGGCTGCCAAACCCTAGCAACTGAACCTACTTGCCTACGGACGAATCAGTGAACCACGAACCTTAGGGGACGAACCCTAGTTGGGACGAACCTAGGTTGGCTGCTTGGAGGTTCGCTGGTCCCATGTCTATCAGATTTAAGGGTTATCGAATTATGATGTTCGGGATCAAAGGCTGTTGAATCTAAGTGTCATTTGAACTAAGATGTTGGATAAATGGATGAACATGATCACATATATGTATATATATATACACATATATATATATATATATATCCATGTACGCATAAGCAATTCTAATTACCACCTTTTTCATAATAAGAATATATTGTAATTTAAGAATTTGTGTAACTTAAATAAGTTATGAAAATAACTAAGTTGTTTTATTAAACCTAGTTACAATTTAACAAATTGAAAATATGTTGGTGAACTCAAGGATTCATGCATGCATGCAATTATGAATGTATGTATATGTATATAAGGTTTATCACCTTTACAACATGTACAACCTTTATATTCTTCTTAAAACCATTATAAATAGATTGATTAAACTAATTAATGTTAAACCTATCTTTTATAATGAGGGTAGGAAACTTTAATGATTTTTCACTCCAACTTACGTAATAAACCTAAGTAAGTTGAACATATAATAAAAGGGCAAACGAATATGGCGAACATAGTCATGATAAAACATAGATGCTTACGAATATGAAAAACACGATAATTACAGGTTGATTGAGTTGCTTTTGATTTCGTATACGTGAGCGCGCATTTTACAAGAACACTGAATCTGAGGAATTCAGGTGAGTTCTCGTAACCTCCTTTTTAAACTATTTTTGTTTTCAAACTCAGAGGTGGAACATGTATACCAATATTTAAAGTAATATTTTGATAACACATGGGTGACACCTGGTTTATCATTATGATATTCAGATTATTGAATTATCATTGATTATTGATGGATTGATATGGATTATTATAACTCCGTGAGTCATTGTTGGTTGAGTTGACTTCGGTCTTCCGCGGTGATTGAATTGCTGCTGATTGAGTTGACTAAGGTCCTCCGCGGTGATTCCACTGTTGGTTGAGTTGACTACGGTCCTCCGCAGTGCATGTATTGACACTTATAGGAATATCGTTGGTTGAGTTGACTGCGATCTTCTGCGATGATTCCGCCGTTGATTGAGTTGACTGAGTGTCACACCCCGACCGGTGGCGGAATACGTCGAGGCATGATATGTGAAAGATTGTTCAAAGACTCATGATATAAAATCTAAAGTTCCATAATTCAAATTACCAAGATTTTAAAGTCAACACAAACATTACAATACAATTTCAAAAGTCAAATACAAAATGAAAACATAAGTCTTTTGATAAGCTATCTAAGTCCATATATTTCTAGATTGTCATATAGTTCTTCACTTAACCTGTCACACATGTAAAGTAAAAGTCAACTAAATGAATAGTTGGTGAGTAGTCATATTTTTGATATAATAAGTATAAAAGTATGCAAACTCAAATGACTACAAGTATGAAAGTTATGCATGCATATGAACAAGTATGTATAAAATGGTGTACCGGTCCTTTTTAACACGGAATTCACACGCGAAGAGAGCGCGACTCTCTTAGGAAGCTAAGTACTAGAATACGTTTATGTTTACGATTTCAAGTAGAAAATAAGATCAACAAAGCACATAAGCAACAAGTATACAACACAAGCTCATCACATGATAGCATTTCAACTAGATAGGCATTCCTTAGTTTGCATATGTATCAAAAGATATAAGTTTCTAAGTTTTTGAATAAGGACATGTATGAAAGCCCCAAAGCATAGTAAAGCTAAAAAGGGGATATGAAAACTCACTTGTTTGCTAATAATTCCAAAAATACAACCTAAGCTAGTTGTGTAGTAGCAAACTCTTGTCAACCTGTTTTGAATATGCATATAAGAATATTTCTATAAGTCTCTAAGTATTATAATAAGTTTAGTCCTTTATAAAGTTATTCAATAAATTGGATATTTATAAGTCAACTAATTAATTTTTAAAACTAAGTATTCTATATTTAATAACTTAAAACTTTAAGTTAAAACACCTTATAAAATAAATTTTATAAAAAAATTCCTTTAGAATATAAATAAAGTTATACATGGCTTACATAAATAATATTAGCAATAATATTTATTAAAATAAACCATAGTTTAAGTATTTTAAAAATAAAGTGATAAAATGTTTTTAATATAAACAGAAAGTTTATACATATTTTTCTAAACTTTTTACACATTAAATATGTTTTATAAATTAAAAATAATGATTTTTAAACCTTTAATGATAATAAAATAATTAATATTATTAAAATATTATTATGAAAATTTAACATATCAAAAACAGTTTGAAAGAAGCTATTTAGAATTTTCTAGATATTTTTCATAGTTTATAACGATTTTTTATATATTAAAATGATTATTATAACCATTATAATAGATTAAATAAGAAGACAATAGTAAAGTAATATTCTGAAAAATATTATAGAATCTTTAAAATGCTTAAAAAATGTTTTATAGAATTATTTTATAATTTTGCAGAATATTTAAATGTGTTAAAAATGAAAAAGAAAGTGGGTTTAAGGGGTAAAAACCGGTTTTGTTGCTGTGTATGGGATTCGAACCTCGGTGGCCTCTACCCAGCCCCAGCGCCCTAACCGCTGGGCTGGGTGAGGCATTCGTTGATTAACCCAGAAAACAATTAAACTTTAACTAACTTATACGTTCTTCCCCAAAACTTGTAAACCCTAATTCAAATGCCTCTCGAATTCGATTTGAAGCTCGATCTTGAGCCCTTAAAATTTTAGGGCTTTTGTTCTACGATCAAATACGAACCTAATGATTATAATACTAACATTTAATCGCTTGGTTCGAAGGGGGTTTGAGTTCGTGGAAGGTCTCGGCCGATCTTGAGCTTGAATCGAAGTTCCAGTTATTCTGAGTTGAAGTTGATGGTTCGTACAGCTTTAGAGGGATGTCGCGAGTCTATGTGTGTGTCTGATTTGAATATGATGAACGGGAGAGGCGAAAACGAGTTAAAGATTGGGTTTTAAGTTCGGCCGAGGTTAGTTAGATGGTTAAACGCGTGATTAAGAACAATTAAGGCATTAATTAGGAGGTTGGAAGTTGGATAGTGGTCGGCCGAGCGTTGGTGGCATTAAATGGCTGAAATCGCGATTGGGAGAGGGCTTCGGTGGTGTGCAGGTCGACGAACGGGAAGAAGGGGTGGGGGGCCTGAATGTTTGGGAGTTTGACAGCTTAGGTCCCTCCTAATTACACTTGTTCCACTTTTTGGTTAAAACCCCATCACACTCACACACCTTATTCTCTTTATGACATAAATGGCCCTAGACTTTTAACTCTAATAAAAATTTATAAAACATAACAAGGTTATTAAACTTATTATTAAACAAAGTTTATAAAACTTAAATATTAACTTTTTTAAAATAAATAATGCTTATAAATATTTGTTTTGCTAATTATTATAAATAATAATTATTATTATTACCATTAAAAAAGTTTATAAATCTTTGATAAATAAAATTTTAAGTTTTAAACACTTAAATAATTTTATAACACGCCTAAATAAATAATTGAATATATATATGTATATATATATTATAATGAAATGTTTTAAAAAGAAATGCTTCACATAACGACGTATTTAGGAATTACAACATTTAAAAATCCAGAAATGAGCAATTGTCACAGTCTCCCCTACTTTAGAAAATTTCGTTCCGAAATTAATTACGAGGAGTCTTGATCAAAGAGATGAGGGTATTTTGTCTTCATTTGGTCTTCTCGTTCCCAAGTGAGTTCTGGCCCACGTTTAGAATCCCAACACACCAAAACTATCGGGATACGCTTATTTTTCAGCTTCTTGACGTCTCTATCCACTATCTTCACCGGTCTCTCTACGAAATGCATTGATTCGTCAATATGAACTACATCGAGAGGTATGTGTAAGTTTTCATCGGCTAAGCACTTTTTCAAGTTTGACACATGACATGTCAGATGCACGTTTGACAGTTCTTCAGGCAGCTCGAGTCGGTAAGCAACTTTACTGACCCTTTCTAAGACTTTGAATGGGCCTACGTATCGAGGAGCTAACTTTCCCTTTTTCCCAAAATGAGTGACTCCCTTCCAAGGAGATACCTTAAGGAGGACGAGATCATCAGCTTGAAACTCTAACGGCTTTCGCCGTTTGTCGGCTTAACTCTTTTGTCGGCTTCGAGCGGTAGTAAGATTTTCACGAATACGAAGAATCTGGTTTGTAGTTTCTTGTATCAATTCAGGACCCGTAACTTGAGCTTCCCCAAGCTCATTCCAACAAACGGGAGATCGGCATTTCCGACCGTAAAGTGACTCGAAAGGTGCCATATCAATACTACTATGATAACTGTTGTTGTATAAAACTCGATAAGAGGTAGGTAAGAATCCCAATTCCCACCAAAGTCTATCACACAACACCGTAGCATGTCTTCCAAGGTTTGAATGGTTCGTTCGGATTGTCCGTCCGTTTGTGGATGATAGGTGGTGCTAAGATTTAATCGAGTCCCGAGAGCATATTGCAATGATTGCCAGAAATGATATATAAAACGACCATCCCGATCAGAGATGATTTTAAGAGGGATGCCATGACTACACACAATTTCTTTGATGTAAATCCGAGCTAGTTCTTCCACTCGATAAGTTTCACGGATAGGGAGGAAATGAGCAGACTTCATAAGCCGGTCAACGATCACCCAAATACTATCGTAACCTTTGGTAGTGCGCGGGAGTTTGGTTATAAAATCCATTGCAATACCTTCCCATTTCCAAACGGGAATTTCCGGTTGCTCAAGTAATCCTGACGGTCGTTGATGTTCGGCTTTGACCTTGGAACACGTAAGGCACTTGTTTACGAATAGAACAACATCGTTTTTCATTCCCGGCCACCAATACTGAACCCGAAGGTCTTTGTACATTTTGTCGGCACCGGGGTGAATGGAATATCGAGACTTGTGAGCTTCTTGCATGATGAGTCCCCGTAACTCGTTCTGACATGGAACCCACAGACGATTGTGCAAGTAAATCAAACCATTTGGCTTAGTCTCGAATTGAAGTTCAGCACTATTCAGTACTTCCTCGTGCAATTTTCCCGAGGTGATTGTTAATTGTTGCGCTTCGAAGATACGATTCTGAAGATCCGATGTGATTTGAACGCTATGTAGTACAATAGATTCATTATACGCCTTTCGACTAAGCGCATCCGCTACAACGTTAGCCTTCCCCGGATGGTAACGGATTTTGCAGTCGTAATCATTTAACAGTTCAACCCAACGCCTTTCCCTCATGTTGAGCTCTTTTTGGTCTAGAATATGTTGGAGACTTTTGTGATCCGTGAACACCACACACTTTGTACCGTATAGGTAATGTCTCCATATTTTTAAGGCAAACACGACCGCACCGAGCTCGAGGTCGTGAGTCGTATAGTTCTTTTCATGTATTTTCAATTGGCGAGACGCGTATGCAATGACCTTTCCTCGTTGCATTAGAACGCAACCGAGACCTTGATTCGAAGCATCGCAATAAACTACGAAGTTGTCGTTTCCGTCGGGAAGAGTAAGGATCGGTGCATTACATAACTTGTGCTTTAGAGTCTGAAACGCTTGTTCTTGATCAGATCCCCATTTGTATGGTTTGCTTTTGTGAGTCAAGGCAGTAAGTGGTAAGGCTATCTTGGAGAAGTTTGAAATAAATCAACGATAGTAACCAGCTAGACCGAGAAATGATCTAACTTCGGTAGGGGTTGTTGGTGCTTTCCAATTTTTCACGGTTTCAATCTTTGCGGGATCCACATGAATACCTTGCTCACTTACAATATGTCCCAAAAAATTGAACCTCTTTAAGTTAGAATTCACATTTTGAGAATTTGGCATAAAGCTGCTCTTCCTTAAGGAGTTCCAGAATGGTTCAAAGGTGGTCTTCATGCTCGGTTTTGGACTTGGAGTAGATCAAGATGTCATCAATGAAGACGATGACAAACTTATCAAGATATGGTTTACAAACTCGGTTCATTAAGTCCATAAACACCACGGGTGCATTAGTTAAGCCAAAAGGCATCACCATGAACTCGTAATGTCCATACCTTCTACGAAACGCGGTTTTTGGTATGTCGTCTTCATGAACACGCAATTGATGATAGCCCGAACGAAGATCGATTTTTGAAAAACATTTTGCACCTTGGAGTTTGATCAAAGAAGTCATCTATCCGAGGTAAGAGGTATCGGTTCTTAATCGTGAGTTTGTTGAGTTCACGATAGTCGATACACATACGAAAAGAACCGTCTTTCTTCTTCACAAATAGCGGGGGTGCACCCCAAGGAGAGAAACTGGGTCGGATGAACCCTTTATCAGATAATTCTTGCAGTTGACTTGCAAGTTCTTGAAGTTCAGACGGTGCGAGACGGTAAGGGGATTTTGCAACGGGGTTTGCACCTGGAATAAGATCGATACGAAACTCGACTTGTCAAGTCGGAGGTAAACCGGTAACGTCTTCGGGAAATACTTCGGGAAAGTTACGGACTATTGGAGTGTCTTCAAGCTTTCGTTCATCAGTCTTGGTTTCCACTATGTGAGCCAAGAAGGCCACATAATTCTTTTGTAAGTACCTTTGGGCTTGAGTGCAAGTCATGATTTTAAGACCCTTAGCCTTTCGATCGCCATACACCTTGAGTTCTTGACCTTGTGAGAGCGGGATACGAATGTACTTTTCACCACAAATGATTTCGGCACGGTTCTTTGATAACCAATCCATGCCTACTATGACATCAAAACTACCCAATTGCATGGGTATTAAATCGATGAAGAAATCGTGCGTGTTTAGGTTCAACGTGCAATTGGAGATTACCGAGTCAAGTTTAATAAGTTTCCTGTTAGCTACTTCGACCGTAAACGGATTTTCTAATTTAGTTCTAGGCAAAGCAAGTAAAGGTTCAAATTGCAAAGATATAAAGATCTTATCGGCTCCTGTATCAAAGAGGATAGAAGCATAATGTCCATTAATAAGAAACGTACCGTTGACCACGTCATTGTTGGTTTGTGCCTGATCGGCATTGATGTTGAAGACCCTTGCTCTAGCACCTTGGTTGGTCTGGTTTGTTGGATTGGTGAGTAAGTTGTTTCGGTTGACCCGTAGGGTACAAGTATTAGCAAAGTGGCCCGGGTCACCACATGCATAGCAAGATCTGATAGCTGGAGCATTTGGAGCGTTGATACGAGGTGCATTGGCTTAATTTGCCAGTGCTTTAGGCAAACGACACGTGGTATAGAAGTGCCCATAACGTTTGCAGTTTGAGCAAACCCGACACGAATAAGTAGCATGTGATGGAAGTTACAAGTCGGGCACGAAGGAGCTGAACCAGTGTAGACCTTTTTGTTGATCTGAGTGGCAGGTGCAACTTGTTGTAGCGGGGTGGCTTGAGTGGCTGCAAAATTCATGTGATTAGCCTTCCTTTTGTTGTTGAACTTCTTGAAGGGAATAAGTGGTCCGGCTTGCACTTCTTTAGATGGCTCAGTTGAACTCTTCTTTTCGTCTTTATTGGACCCTTTCCGAGTGAGAGTCCCGGCTTTAACATGGTTGTCGGTAAGTGTTGCCGACAGCCGAATGGCCTCAGCTATAGAAGCGGGTTTGCTGCTCTAAACCGAATCCTGAATTTGCATTGGCAGGTTGACAATGTATTTTTCAATCCCTCTAGACAAAGGGGTCACCATTTCAGGAACTATAGCACTTAGTTCATGAAAACGGTTATTGTAGGCCATATTTTCACCGCTATCTTGTTTCAGTTCCCAAAACTCGTGCTCAAGCTTTATGATTTCATTTCAGGGACAAAACTCCCGAGTCATGGCTTCCTTGAGTTGTTCCAAAGTTAAGGCAGTTGTGGCTGCTTCATCGAGGGTTCGTTTCTCGGCATTCCACCAAGTAAGGGCCCTCTTTTGAAGGGTCGATGTGGCATACCGCACTTTGAGTTCATTTGGACAATCACAGTTCAAGACACACTGTCCATGCTCTCGAACCATTGGAGCATCTCCTTCAGTACCATTGAACTTTGTCGGGTTACATGAGTTAAAGTCCTTGAAAGAACACCGAGGGGGATTGATCGGAACCTGGTTGATAGGTATAGGGTTCATTTGCTGTTGTAGTTGTTGCATTCGTACCACCATATTCGGTAGCACAGCTTCCATTTGACGGGCAATTTCAGTAGCCATCCTCCTGCTTGAAGATCCACCACGTCTACGACTCATTTTGATCAAGCTGAAATTACAAGTTTAGTTAGAATTTGGATAATAAGAACTTGGATGATATAAGGTTCATTAAGTGTGAGACATCAAAATTTTTGAACCTTAGTTCTTGAAGGTCATAAGGATGGTGGTTCACTTGAACTTATTTAAACCATGGGAATGGTGGTTCATTTGAACTTGTTTGGAATTGTTTGAGAACAAGGAGTGGCATCCAATTGGAGCCTTTGACATATTAGAACTTGTAGTTTGTTAGACGTTTGGTATAACATGCTTTGGCCTATAAATGAAGATACTCTCATCGAGAATCCCAAGGAAAGCTAAACTGGTCCCACAGTACCTCGGGGATTTATACGAATAGCTTTCCTAGACGGGAGTCTCAACTACCGGTATCTCACCCTTCCAGTTAGTACATGTCCGTCTTTCAAACCCAGTTCTAATGGAAATAAGATCACAAAGATATTCATATTTTCTATTGATGTTTAGAAGGGTCGCATATCCCCAAAGTCCACGTAGAGTCCACGAGCTTGCGAGAATGTAGGGGGTTTAGAATAGAAGTTTAACATAAGGTTCATATGAGAGTTTTCTAAGGTTCAATATTGAAGGTTCATTGAGGAGGATCATTAAAAGTTCAATGATAGAATTCATAATGTGGTTCACTAAGAGAAGGTTCTCTTAATGAAGGTTCATAATTGAAGTTCATCATGTAAGAGTTCAAAATGGGAGTTCACTAAGGCAAGAGTTCAAATTGAAAGTTCACTAAACAAGAGTTCATGATAGAAGTTCACTAAGTATAGGTTCATATAAGGGTTCATATAAGTAAGCAACTTATTTATAGTCTAGGTCACTATTTCTAATCACCTAATTCCCTATAACCCGAGCTCTGATACCAATCTGTCACACCCCGACCGGTGGCGGAATACGTCGAGGCATGATATGTGAAAGATTGTTCAAAGACTCATGATATAAAATCTAAAGTTCCATAATTCAAACTACCAAGATTTTAAAGTCAACACAAACATTACAATACAATTTCAAAAGTCAAATACAAAATGAAAACATAAGTCTTTTGATAAACTATCTAAGTCCATATCTTTCTAGATTGTCATATAGTTCTTCACTTAACCTGTCACACATGTAAAGTAAAAGTCAACTAAATAAATAGTTGGTGAGTATTCATATTTTTGATATAATAAGTATACAAGTATGCAAACTCAAATGACTACAAGTATGAAAGTTATGCATGCATATGAACAAGTATGTATAAAATGGTGTACCGGTCCTTCTTAACACGGAATTCACACGCGAAGAGAGCGCGACTCTCTTAGGAAGCCAAGTACTATAATAAGTTTACATTTACGATTTCAAGTAGCAAATAAGATCAACAAAGCACATAAGCAACAAGGATACAACACAAGCTCATCACATGATATCATTTCAACTAGATAGGCATTCCTTAGTTTGCATAAGTATCAAAAGATATAAGTTTCTAAGTTTTTGAATAAGGACATGTATGAAAACCCCAAAGCATAGTAAAACTAAAAAGGGGATATGAAAACTCACTTGTTTGCTAATAATTCCAAAAATACAACCTAAGCTAGTTGTGTAGTAGCAAACTCTTGTCAACCTGTTTTGAATATGCATATAAGAATATTTCTATAAGTCTCTAAGTATTATAATAAGTTTAGTCCTTTATAAAGTTATTCAATAATTGGGATATTTATAAGTCAACTAATTAATTTTTAAAATAAGTATTCTATATTTAAAACTTAAAACTTTAAGTTAAAACACCTTATAAAATAAAATTTATAAAAAATTCCTTTAGAATATAAATAAAGACCAAAGGGAACTCTTCTATGCTCTGAAGAAGACTCCTCTAGCACAATCTCCGAATCGAACGCTTTTCCCAAACTCTTTCTTGCGTGTAAACTCAGTCAAATGATGCATGTTTGTGGACCGTAACCTTAGTATCGACACTCATGAAGTAAACTTTGAACCCTAAAGTGTTAAGTAGCTTGAAATCGAATGAACTAGAATGACTGTGTAAGATAAATTGACGATTATGGTGGCCAACGTAATCGTGAATTTATAGGGACATACGAATTCTGGAAAATTCAAATGGTAAGCTACACCCACAAGGGAGACTGTATAGTACACCGCTACAAGTGGAGATTCGATCTCCACTATTTCCACCGAGTAGTTTATTTCCTTATTGTGTATAGTATTGTTAGAACCTATATGAGCAAGTGGTGCTCATACAAATCATTTAGGTAATAGTAATCTCATCAAACTTATGATAATTTCTCTCAGTGCGTACTAACGCATAACTAGCTCTAACAGTAAGTAATGCAATATCTGTTGTATATAGATACTAACAAATGGCTGGTCGAGAAACGTATGTGTAACATCACTGTAATTCAGGCAAGTACATTACATAACTGTTTGTACTATTATGATCTGATATGTTAATGGTTAATGATTATGAATTAATGAATGTTATTATCACTGGTATACATTATTGAGAACGTATATTATCACAATAAGCATAAACCCTGGGAAGTCTAGTTTTAAACATAACTAAACAGAACCAGAAATTGCAGTTATATTACCTTGGTATGGGATAGTTGATTTGAAATGGTAGTGGTTTAGGATTCTATAACCAAAGATAGACAAGGATATAATCATGGTCTATCGAAGAGGTGGTGGGATGGCGGATGAGGTAGTTGCAACTGACCTCTACGTATGCCCTATACATAAACCATCTTCGGTTTATCATGATTATATCAGTGTTGAGACTTTGGTGAGGAGGATCCAAGGTTTTGGTTTATAATGACAAAGGTTTGTGAGTTAGTTAGTGTTTGGTTACTAAACATAGTCAAGGACACATGGTCATGCTTTATCGAAATGGTGGTGGGACGGTGGCTAGATAGGTTGCGACCTACTCCTACATATGCCCTATACATAAGCTTGTTTTGGTCTATCATATGTGTGTCAGTGATATGGTTTAGTGGGGTCTGGATTGGGAAATATGATATTTATGATAATAAAATAAGGAAAGCATTATTGTAAATAATTACGCGATGGTGAGGTTACGATCATAACTTAACGCGAATATTAATTCAGAAATATTAACTTAATAATGTACTCGCGTGAGTGACGATTCACACAAATATAATTATTAAGAATAATATTCTGAAATGATATTCCATAAATCGTAAATCGAATCGAAATACGATACGAGCGTTGAATTCGAAAAGGTGACGATCTTTACGAATACGTACGTAAGTAACGAGTTTCGACGAGATAACGAAATAATAACAAACGATATTAAAAATAAGAAAAAATGTTTTAAAAACATTGATTAGGAATTACAACCTAAAACGAAAACGAACGAATCATTTTATTAAATAATAATTTAACGAAAGTGAACGGAATCATTTACGAAACAAATTTTATTTAAAATCATTTGGTTAAAAACGATACTTAGATATTTAAACGTTTATGTTTTAAATATATTTACGAGCAAAACCGAGACACTTATAAAACTTTAACGCGAAATAAACGAGACCGAGTACGCGGGGATCGACCGGGGTATTAAAGGGAGGAGTCACCTCCTTTTTCCTCATTTCCATACTTCTACTCTCTCTCTAAAACTCACAAAAATATCACCTCTCTCTCTACCTTCTCTCTAGATTTTCTTTCTAGTTTCTCAACGGATTCACGAGATCTTGGTGCCTAAACAACCGCGTGATCGAGTAGAACAGGAACCTACGAAGAAACTCATCATTTGAGTATGATTTGAAGGTAAATCAAGTAATTTTCTTTTTGGTTTTTCTTCTTTAAACAACCGGTCATGATAATGAGCTTGTAAACACGGTTTATTGCTTTAAAACCCTAAAACGAGTAGATAAATAAGGGTAGAAAGGGTAGGTTCGGACCTGCAACAGTGGGAGCTCGATGGGGAAGATGATGAGCAGTGGTTGGCCGAACCTGGGTGCTTCTTGGCCGAACCCTACACAAGGGCCGAACCTTTCCATCAGCCGAACCACAAGGAAGCCACAAACCTATGGTCCACGAACCTTGCATGGCTGGACCTTAAACAGCCGAACCTTTCTTCTTTTCACCCAACCTTAGCCAGCAGCGAACCTTGGATCACGAACCCTGCTGAACTATTCCCTGGCTGCGAACCTAGGGCTTCTCTTTGACCTCGCCGAACCCTCTTGGCCGGCGAACCTAAGGAGGCTGCCGAATCCTAGCAACTGAACCTACTTGCCTACGGCCGAATCAGTGAACCACGAACCTTAGGGGACGAACCCTAGTTGGGACGAACCTAGGTTGGCTGCTTGGAGGTTCGTTGGTCCCATGTCTATCAGACTTAAGGGTTATCGAATTATGATGTTCGGGATCACAGGCTGTTGAATCTAAGTGTCATTTGAACTAAGATGTTGGATAAATGAATGAACATGATCACATATATGTATATATATGTATATATAGATACATATATATATATATATCCATGCATGCATAAGCAATTCTAATTACCACCTTTTTCATAATAAGAATATATTGTAATTTAAGAATTTGTGTAACTTAAATAAGTTATGAAAATAACTAAGTTGTTTTATTTAACCTAGTTACAATTTAACAAATTGAAAATATGTTGGTGAACTCAAGGATTCATGCATGCATGCAATTATGAATGTATGTATATGTATATAAGGTTTATCACCTTTACAACATGCACAACCTTTATATTCTTCTTAAAACCATTATAAATAGATTGATTAAACTAATTAATGTTAAACCTATCTTTTATAATGAGGGTAGGAAACTTTAATGATTTTTCACTCCAACTTAGGTAATAAACCTAAGTAAGTTGAACATATAATAAAAGGGCAAACGAATATGGCGAACATAGTCATGATAAAACATAGATGCTTACGATATGGATTATTATAACTCCGTGAGTCATTGTTGGTTGAGTTGACTTCGGTCTTCCGCGGTGATTGAATAGCTGTTGATTGAGTTGACTAAGGTCCTCCGCGGTGATTCCACTGTTGGTTGAGTTGACTACGGTCCTCCGCAGTGCATGTATTGACACTTATAGGAATATCGTTGGTTGAGTTGACTGCGATCCTCTGCGATGATTCCGCCGTTGATTGAGTTGACTGAGTGTCACACCCCGACCGGTGGCGGTATACGTCGAGGCATGATATGTGAAAGATTGTTCAAAGACTCATGATATAAAATCTAAAGTTCCATAATTCAAATTACCAAGATTTTAAAGTCAACACAAACATTACAATACAATTTCAAAAGTCAAATACAAAATGAAAACATAAGTCTTTTGATAAACTATCTAAGTCCATATATTTCTAGATTGTCATATAGTTCTTCACTTAACCTGTCACACATGTAAAGTAAAAGTCAACTAAATGAATAGTTGGTGAGTAGTCATATTTTTGATATAATAAGTATAAAAGTATGCAAACTCAAATGACTACAAGTATGTATAAAATGGTGTACCGGTCCTTTTTAACACGGAATTCACACGCGAAGAGAGCGCGACTCTCTTAGGAAGCCAAGTACTAGAATACGTTTACGTTTACGATTTCAAGTAGCAAATAAGATCAACAAAGCACATAAGCAACAAGTATACAACACAAGCTCATCACATGATAGCATTTCAACTAGATAGGCATTCCTTAGTTTGCATAAGTATCAAAAGATATAAGTTTCTAAGTTTTTGAATAAGGACATGTATGAAAGCCCCAAAGCATAGTAAACCTAAAAAGGGGATATGAAAACTCACTTGTTTGCTAATAATTCCAAAAATACAACTTAAGCTAGTTGTGTAGTAGCAAACTCTTGTCAACCTGTTTTGAATATGCATATAAGAATATTTCTATAAGTCTCTAAGTATTATAATAAGTTTAGTCCTTTATAAAGTTATTCAATAATTGGGATATTTATAAGTCAACTAATTAATTTTTAAAAATAAGTATTCTATATTTAATAACTTAAAACTTTAAGTTAAAACACCTTATAAAATAAATTTTATAAAAAAATTCCTTTAGAATATAAATAAAGTTATACATGGCTTACATAAATAATATTAGCAATAATATTTATTAAAATAAACCATAGTTTAAGTATTTTAAAAATAAAGTGATAAAATGTTTTTAATATAAACAGAAAGTTTATACATATTTTTCTAAACTTTTTACACATTAAATATGTTTTTATAAATTAAAAATAATGATTTTTAAACCTTTAATGATAATTAAATAATTAATATTATTAAAATATTATTATGAAAATTTAACATATCAAAAACAGTTTGAAAAAAGCTATTTAGAATTTTCTAGATATTTTTCATAGTTTATAACGATTTTTTATATATTTAAATGATTATTATAACCATTATAATAGATTAAATAAGAAGACAATAGTAAGGTAATATTCTGAAAAATATTACAGAATCTTTAAAATGCTTAAAAAATGTTTTATAGAATTATTTTATAATTTTGCAGAATATTTAAATGTGTTAAAAATGAAAAAGAAAGTGGGTTTAAGGGGTAAAAACCGGTTTTGTTGCTGTGTATGGGATTCGAACCTCGGTGGCCTCTACCCAGCCCCAGCGCCCTAACCGCTGGGCTGGGTGAGGCATTCGTTGATTAACCCAGAAAACAATTAAACTCAAACTAACTTATACGTTCTTCCCCACAACTTGTAAACCCTAGTTCGAATGCCTCTCGAATTCGATTCGATGCTCGATCTTGAGCCCTTAAAATTTTAGGGCTTTTGTTCTACGATCAAATACGAACCTAATGATTATAATACTAACATGTAATCGCTTGGTTCGAAGGGGGTTTGAGTGCGTGGAAGGTCTCGGCCGATCTTGAGCTTGAATCGAAGTTCCAATTATTCTGAGTTGAAGTTGATGGTTCGTACAGCTTCAGAGGGATGTCGCGAGTCTATGTGTGTGTTTGATTTGAATATGATGAACGGGAGAGGCGAAAATGAGTTAAAGATTGGGTTTTAAGTTCGGCCGAGGTTAGTTAGATGGTTAAACGCGTGATTAAGAACAATTAAGGCATTAATTAGGAGGTTGGAAGTTGGATAGTGGTCGGCCGAGCGTGATGGTGGCATTAAATGGCTGAAATCGCTATTGGGAGAGGGCTTCGGTGGTGTGCAGGTCGACGAACGGGAAGAAGGGGGTGGGGGGCTGAATGTTTGGGAGTTTGACAGCTTAGGTCCCTCATAATTACACTTGTTCCACTTTTTGGTTAAAACCCTATCACACTCACACACCTAATTCTCTTTATGACATAATTGGCCCTAGACTTTTAACTCTAATAAAAATTTATAAAACATAACAAGGTTATTAAACTTATTATTAAACAAAGTTTATAAAACTTAAATATTAACTTTTATAAAATAAATAATGCTTATAAATATTTGTTTTGCTAATTATTATAAATAATAATTATTATTATTACCATTAAAAAAAGTTTATAAATCTTTGATAAATAAAATTTTAAGTTTTAGACACTTAAATAATTTTATAACACGCCTAAATAAATAATTGAATATATATATATGTATATATATATATTATAATGAAATGTTTTAAAAAGAAATGCTTCACATAACGACGTATTTAGGAATTACAATATTTAAAAATCCAGAAATGAGCAATTGTTACACTGAGGTCCTTCGCGGTAACTTATATTGATATGATTACAGTGATGGTTGATTATTGAATTGATGTGATTGGTTGAACATATGTGGATAATTGGCAGAGTTGGACTATATCACAGGTGCACATGTGTAAATTTTTATTGGAATTATAAATCTTTATAAACACTTGTAAACACTTCTGAAACATAAAAACTTATGATTACTCCCCAACTACTTCGTAGTTGTCACACCCCCAAATTTCAACTAACGGAATCATACCGTTTGGGACGTGACAAACCAGGATCTCAGATCATTAGACATAGCGAAGACCTCTATATGCTTTTCATACATAACTCTGGTCTAAATTGAAAAATTCAGAGTTTTAAACATTGCGGAAGCGTTTGAAAAAAATAAAACAATTCAATGTTTGCAAAATGTAAATTACAATGATAATGTCTCAAATATTCAAATCCAAAACAACTATAATGTAAAATATGCATGAGACTCGATCTCCTAGTCCATGCTTGCTTGTTCTTGTACCTTAGTGTCCTGAGAAAACATGTAAATCAAGTCAACACAAAGATTGGTGCATACATAGGTTTGAGTAGTCACAAATGTTTGAAACAACTGTTTGAATCGAAATGTTTGCAGATAACATAATCACACATGCATAGTCATGATAGCTAGTCATTTGTACTATTTACATAAGCGGTCGACACGGAAACTGACTGTTAGAATGTAATTTGCCTTTCCACTATTGTCTAGCCCAAACAATAGTAATGTTTGAATTGGCTAGTCAAACACTTGCGTAGACCTACAATCTACCAAGTGAGGTTTGTCAAACCTAATAGATCTATTTCCAACTACCAAGCTTTGCACTACGGCAAACTAAACGGTTCGATATGTAAGGACTTGTAATGCTATGTTCGCACTTGATGTAAATAGCTAACTCATGCAAGTGATATGTATCTAAAATGTTGGTTGCACATGTTTTCTCCCCCAAAACAGTTAAAATAAGAAAAGGGGTCGTGTACGCACCTTTGAAGGCAATGGAATGATCAAACACACGTGAAATCGCGTAAACAGTCTTCTACGAGAAATCTGTGTTTTAACAATAACGTCGTGTTATTCGGGATGTCGTTATATGTTTGAAATCACATACGTGCCAACACACGTATGTTGGATTGCTTGAAATGTACATACGAAAGTATGCACTACTTTGTGTACGTTTGTTTAAATTGTTTAAGCCACTACAATTTCGTTTAAATACGCGTAATCATACGCGATTATGTCTTCAAGTGAAAATATGAATTTTATTATTTCATGTTGTTCGTATTTTCATTTCGGTTCTAACGCAACTTGAACGAGTCGAATTGGAGTTAAAACGAAGGAGTTATGGTCTAAATATCAAAATTGGTTTTTATTTTTAAAAAAATCAGTGGAGGCAAGGATTAAAACCTTGACCTCCCCCTCATGGCAAGCCCATCTTACCATCTCCACCAGCTCAGTTTTCGCAACAGAAACCCAATTCAGTTCTTTTAACCCCCAATCAGTCGAGTTCCTCTTTTGACACTTAAACCGAACCAAAATCTACCCAATTGGTTCCCAATTCGAACCCGATCAACCTAAAACTATATGGCTATGGTTCCTTAGACTCATGCGAGTATAACCGTGATACCAATTTGATTATTACTCAATAAGACGTTCATATTCAAGACCCACATGGTTCGAACATGGTTATTAACAACCCATCATTCAATTGATCGAATTCTTTTAATTAAAACTAAGATTTCATAGGGTTTTTATTCAAAAATGGATTTCGAAGTTATCTGAATAATTCAATTTGAGTTTTGAGTTCGTTCACATGAAAAACCCCCAATTCGATTTGTATTAAGAACCCTAGATCATCAAAATTATGAAATTCATGTTCGTTTAATACAATTAGCATATGGTTTTCACTAAATGATGAATTTCGAAACTTTCTGTGATAATTAATTCGAATAACGAGTTCAATAAACTCGAAACCCCCAAAACCATTTGCATCATGAACCCTAGAATTCGTTCCCCTATATTTCGTGATGATTTTATGAAATTGAACAGGGTTTTTCAATACACAGAGAGTTACGAAACTCTCTGTAAGGTTTAATCAAGGTTTTGAATTCATTTAAATAGAAAACCCCAATCTCGTTTCTAGTATGAACCCTAAACTTATGAAGTTATAGAATTTGATATTGTTAGCTGTGATTATCTTAGGGATTTCGTTTAGAATCTTATTGCGAATCTGCACATATGTTTTAATTTGATTTTTAAGTTCGTTTAGTCATAAACCGCCAAATCGTTTATAATGATGAACCCTAGCTATTGAATTCATATAATTCGATGTTTATTCATGAATCAAACATAGGGGTTAGCTTAGTCGGCCAGTTTAGGTGGTTTAGGAGTGAACACTTACTTGTTTTGATAACAAATTGAAAGAGATCGACTTTTAGGTTAATCTTCGGCCGAGTTCTTGAATCAAACTTCTTCCTGTGGCTTCTTGATTCGAATTCTTGTATGCAAAAGAACCTAATAATGCCGACTAAAGGTTCTGGAGTTCCAATTTTGCGAATTATAGTCGAGGTATACGAATTTGATAGTATAAAGTTGTGGTTTCGATTCTTGATTAACAATTGAGTTAAATTCGAGGTTTAATGTCCTCAATAACTAATGATAACCGTTAATCATCATTATTATGTACTGATTGAGTGATTAATTCGGCTATTAACATCATATTAATACGAAATTTGAATTTTATTTGTTAATCCATACGAATTTTGACTTGTAAAAGACAAAATTAGGTATTTTTATGTATTGCAAGTTTAACCTTTATGATTTAAGTGTTTGTAGACTTGTTTTGGTTAATACTAGTCCTTCTAATTTAATTGTGTATGATTTTGTATGATTTTTGTTAGTTTCGGGTTAACGGAGTTAACCGAAAATGCCGAATTGTCACAGTAGTTGACACTTGATTTTCTACATGTTTCAGGAAATGAAGAGAAGTAAGTAGAGAAGGGTAGATCTACATCTTTTGGACATCGTCACTTAGGGTCTTGGACTTAACTAAAATAACTGAAATTCTGAAGATTAAAGTTTAGTTAATTTAGCTAAATCTTTTGTGTAATTGTTGTAATTATATCATGAGGAACATGATTTTTGAGTAATTATTTTGGTTGATTAAATTGATATGTGATAGTTTATTTAGATGCCCACAAGCTTATGAACAATCTACACATCCCTCGTGGCACCCCGATGTTTCCGCCATCGGTCGGGGTGTTACAATATGTGCGTGCTAACAACCAATCAATCAGTTCTGCAGCTATCGAAACCATGGTAAAACAACAGGTTAACAAAGCCATAGCAGATTACGAGGCCGCACCTCATAACAGTGAAACAAGCAACGGGTCTCACAACAACAACTCAAGAGGATGCCCATTCAAAACCTACCTTAGCTACCATCCTCAAGCATTCAAGGGATCAAAAGGAGTGGAGGGATTGCTCCGATGAATTAAGAAGGTCGAATCGCTCTTCTACATGTGCGAGTGTTCTGAGGAGAACAAAGTGAAATTCGCTACCGGGACTCTGGAGGGACATGCCCTCATTTGGTGGAATTCACACATCCAGACACTGAGTCTGGAGACTGCTAACTCCATACATTGGGAAAATTTCGTCATATATTGAAGCAAGAGTACGGACCCTGGAACGAAATCAAGAAACTGGAGGGGTTCTGGATTCACAAGATGGAGGGATCCGAAATCGAACAATACACCACTCGATTCCACAAATTGTGTAAACTGTACCCAGGGATGGTGACCCCGGAATATAAAAAGGTCGAGCAATACATCAGCGGATTACCTAAGCAGATCCGAAGCATGGTTACCGCAGAAGACCCCACTCTCATTCGATCCACTATTTGCCTGGCTCATCGACTGATTAACCAAGCGGTAGCACAGGGTAGGCTACCCAAAGAGGGGTGAACATCTGAAGCCTCAAAATCGCAAGTGCAAGTGGGAACCTAGATACAACCCAACTCACTCCCTACAACAATTGCAGTCCCATAACCAATCAACACCGACCAATAAATTTACCACTAGACAATCCAACACCAAGGGCAAGAATGTCTACGAGGGGAAATACCCTAGGTGCAACCGATGCTCATATCATCACTACAACCAGTGTGAGCGCTACCAATGTTGGAAATGCGGGGGACACGGTCATACGGCAAGGGATTGTAGAAGCAAGCCAGTTAACATCAATAAAAACCAGAACACCATAAAGGGGTGTTATGAGTATGGCAAGCCAGCTGAAGAAAGCGGAAGGAGGCAAGACGAAGGGACGTGCATTTGCAATTGGCTCTATTGAAGCTAAAGATGACCCTGACATCGTAACCGGTATGTTCTTTTACAGAATCTCTATGCTAGTATGTTGTTTGATACAGGTGTCGATAGGGACTTTATACCTTGTGAATTTAGTAAATTGGTTAACGTTACCCCGACATGACTAGATATTAAGCACATCGTAGAGTTAGTTGGCGGCAAGCTGATTGAGATGCAACACATTTTCAAAAGATATGTCTCAGTGTTGGCGGATCACGAACTTGAAGTCGACCTAATACCTGTAACTCTCGGGAGCTTCGATGTGGCCATTGGAATAGACTGGTTATCCGCGAACCAAGCTGAGATAGTGCGCTATGGGAAGATTATACGAGTTATGGTCTTTTTTTCTTAATTACAAAAATCAGATTTAATATAAAAGTGACAAGTGTCACACTCTTAAAAACCATCTATTTTGCTACTTTTAAATTAAAATTTTCCTCCTTGATTTTTATACACCTGTAACTATTTTATACTATGTTATTTTTTTATAAAAATTACACCATTAAACTCGTCATATTTTTCTCATTAATTTCATTATAATCAAGCCAAATTTTTTTCGGGCGTTCGTAATTACACTAACGTAAAAAACATAAGTACAATAATTTTTCTCTTCTTTCAAAAACTTTCCATCAAATTTTTTTTCTCTTATCTTAAATATATATCACATACTTATTTTTTATTATAAAATTTAGTTAATTAGATAAATTTATATCAAATAAGATAGAAAGTTAGATAAATGTAACGTAAAAAAAAATAATAAGTTACAGCTTGTTACATCAGTGTAACGACTCGTTACATCAGTGTAATTATGAACATTTTGAAAAAATTCAGCTCGTTACATCAGTGTAATTATGAACACTTTGAAAAAATTCAGCTCGTTACATCAGTCTAATTACGATCACTTTGAAAAAATTCAGCTCGTTACATCAGTGTAATTTCGAAAACTTTATTTTTTTTGACAAAAGTATACTTGAATTAAAGATAGAAATGTGACAAATTTAATGGTGTAATTTTTTTAAAAAAATAATAATGTTTATAAAAGTTATGAAGGTTTAAAAAATTAGGAGGTAAACTTTTATTTTAAAAATCAAATCAAGTACACTTAACAAATCTCCAAAATACCCTTAAATAAATCTCAACCACTCATTTTTCTCAGATTTAATATGGATCACACATTTCAAATTCATTAAATTAGACAACCAATCAAATTGGGTTAATAAGTTACCTCAATTACCATGGGTTATCAATTGATCATTACCCTATATATATATATATATATATATATATATATATATATATATATATATATATATATATATATATATATATATATATAGGGGAAGGTTCCATTGTTAACCCTCCCTTATAGCGTTAACCGCTTAACCCTAGCGTTTTTTGCCCGAATCTTAAAAATTTTTTTTTCATGGTTTTTATTTTACAAAAATAAGGGGGGGTTCTTTTTTGTGTTTTTGCTAATTCATCACCGTTTAGAAGTTATTGTAAGTGTAAGTTACTTACACTTACTTACAAAACCGTATCTGATGCAGTAAATGTAAGTAAGTGTAAGTAACTTACACTTACAATAACTTTTAAACAGTGATGAATTAGCAAAAACACAAAAAAGAAACCCCCCCTATTTTTACATAATAAAAACCATGAAAAAAAAAATTTTAAGATTCGGACAAAAAACACTAGGGTTAAGCGGTTAACGCTATAAGGGAGGGTTAACATTTGAACCTCTCCCTATATATATATATATAATGTATGTATATATTAGAAACCCCCTTAAGATGTAGAAACTTTGCAAACCAATACTTGGTCCATAATTTGACACCTCATTATTTCCTTTAACTATCATTATTTAATAGAAGGACATTTTCGTCCTTTCATACCTTTTTACTTTTACACTCTGTTTTATTAATTTACCACATATTCTCTCATCAAATTCAAATAATAAACAAAAGAAATTAATTTTTAAATTTACCCTTTTTCATTTCCCACCAGAAAATTTGCCACATGAAAGTTTTCGTATTTTCATTATAATATACAAATTGCCGTCGTGTTACATCAAAATTAAGTTTTTTGCTTTCAGATAAAAAACAAAATATTTTAATTTTTAAATATTTCATACCTTTTATTTTTCCATCTTTTATTTTTCTCACCTTTTATTTTTCCCACCTTTTTTCTCACCATTTGTTTTTCCTAACTTTTTAAATATTCCCCCCATTTGATTTCCCACAAGAAATTTTGTCACATGAAATTTTTCGTCTTTTCCTTATAGTATACAACTGCTGTTGTGTTACATCAAAATTACGTTTTTTGATTTCAGCTCAAAAAAAACGATTTTAATTTTTTAATATTTCATACCTTTTATTTTTCCCACATTTTTTTCTCACTATTTGTTTTCCCAAACTTTTTAAACATTTCCCCCCTTTGATTTTCTCATCATTTTTGCTCTTATTGAAATCAAATGCATGCTGGCTTTATATAACTGTGGTATATGTTACATCAATTTTACGTTGTTCGAGCTTATTTGTGTATATTTATTGTCATACCTAACACATCTTACACATTGATTAGTCTATATATATCTACACTTTAACATTTATTGCCAACCAATACTTTGTTTTCACCATTTTTGTTTAGCATTTTATTCCGGCTATTATTCAGCTAATGTCAGTTAATGTTCCGGCTAAAGTTTATTGTTCCGGCTAAAGTTTTGGTTTCCTATTGAAAAATAGTCGATGAGGCCAAACAAGTTTTATATTATTGTTACATTCTAATAACATTAGATATATTATATTTTAATTAATAGAAAGCTAAGATATTATATTGTTACGTCTTTATTACATAATATTGCACTAATAAAACATTTCAATTAACACTTTAAAACTTGTTTTTTTTATTTTGAATAGAATTTTCCCTTGAGTGTAGTTTAAATTATTTATGGTTTGACCATTTTTTATGTAGTACAAATGCATTTAATGTTTGCTAATTTCCTAAGTATCTAATCAAATTTTAAATGGTACTTGTGTAGTTTATATTAAAAAATAAGTCAAGGCATGTCTTTCAATTGCATTATGCTCCAATTCTTCGTAAAGTACATGATGCTTTTTAGTAGTTTTTGTTTATTACTCATTTGTTTGATTCATATATTAGTTACGATGAATGTTTGGTAACGTTCCAGTCACCCAACGGAACCACATTCTGGTGTCCTATTGTTTCTTTTTATGTGAAACCACATATAGGTGACATTTTTGATAAGTTGGAAGATGTTATAATGTACTAGAATTATGCCAAACTTTCTGGGTTTTCTGTTCGTATTAGCCAATCTAAAAAAATGGAAAGGTGTTGTTACACAAAAATACATTAGATGTAACAAAGCTGCTAAACCTAAAAGTAAAAGGAAATTTGATTCTTTGATAGAGTCATAAATGTTGTTAAATCTCAAGGTAAAATGTGATAATCCGGCATTCCGGATTAGTCCCGTTAACCGAAAATTAACAGAAATGACACGAAATCATATGAAAACAAACTATAAGGGTTAAAATGGAATAAAATTTATATAAACAACTCAAAAATTACAAGGATTAAACTTGTAATATCAAGAAATGAACAATTTTGACTTATAAAGTCAAAATTCATATGATTTACTAGCTATTATTCGAAATATTCAATAATTGGGCTTATAACTGAAAAATTAATTGCCAATAATCATCACCAACAATGCGTTACTAGAACATAAATCGTGGGATTAAACTCAATTGATGATTAAAATGTTGAAACCGTCCTTAATCACTACACAATTCGCATACTTCGATCATAGATAATCAAATTGAGTTTCCATAGACTCTAGTCGGCACATTCAAAAACTTTTCCATACACCAATTCGAAGTAACAAGTCTTGGGTAGGAGAATTTGATCTAGAGCCGGCCGAAGAACAACCTAATAGTCGATCTACTTCATTCGACATCAAATCAAGTAAGTGTTCATTCCTAAACACTCTAAATAAGCCGACTAAGAATAACCCTATGATAATTCGTGGTTCTAGTATCGAATTGATTGAGTTCTATTACTAGGGTTCATCTCAAAAACGAGTTTGGGGGTTTATAAACAAACGAACTTGAAAATCAGATTAAATGATATCAACAGCTTCAGAAGAGGCCGATTAACATAATCTCTATGTTAATTGTAGCAAACAACAACGAATTATTCAAAAACGATTTCTAGGGTTTATCATCCAAACCGTTTTGGGGATTTCGATCGAGATGAGTTCGAAAATCAAATTAAATAGTACTATGAGTTTCAGAAGACCCCGATTAATAGTAACCCTATGTTAGTTTTAAGAAACAATAACGAATTGATGGATTTTGAGTTCTAGGGTTCTTCATGAAAAACCATTTGGGGGTTTCGACTCAAATGGATTTAAAAATAAAATTAAACTATATAGGGAGCTTTGGAATACCTTGTTAAATGATAACCCTATGGCAATTTCATCTGATTATATCGAATGGCATCATTTCGAATTCTAGGGTTCTTTGTTGAGAACGATTTGGGGATTTGTATATAAACGAACTTGGTTTTTGAATTAAAAACACTGATAGTTTCGAAATGTCCTATGTAACAGAAACCCTATGATTTTATTGAATAAACTTAACAAATTTGAAGGATTGAATCAAAGAACATGGTTTCGGAGTTTAAATTCGATTTTAGAGATTATAAAATCCTAAGAATTCGATGAAACAAAGCAATTAGAAACACATGTGAACTCGTTTGGATATCTGGAACTATAGCCCTATGGTTTTGGAATCAATCGAGTTCGAATCGTGGGTCAATCGGATCTCTATGGGTTCGGTTAGAGATGATCAAAGGGAAGCTAACTCGTTTATGGTTAAAACTAATTGAAATCAATTCATTCACAATTGTAAGAGCAGAACAGTTGGTTAGGTGTGTGTGTGTTGGGTTGCAGGTCACGGGTTCGAACCCGGGCTCCTACAGTTTTTGAGATTAAAACAATTTTTAGTGTTTTCTTAATAACTCATTCGTTTTAATTCCGTTTTAAACCGTTCGAAATCCGTTGGAACCAGAATTGAATCCCGAACATGATGAAATAATAAAACCTATATTTTGAACAAAAAGTCAAATCGCGTATATTTATGTGTACATAAACATAATCGTATATGTTTACACGATTTAAACAAATCGAATCCAAAATCAGTTGTACTTTTATTTGAACATACTAAAAAACTTAAAATACATGTGTTGGCATGTATAAGACCACAAACACGATTTGACATTACGAATAACGCGATGTTATTGTAATGACACACATTTTTTGTAGAAGGTTGTCTGCGCGAAATTTCAAGCACGTGATCATTCTGTTTGCTAGCAAAGGTGCGTACACGGCCCCTTTTCTTATTTTTACTATTTTGGGGGAGAAAACATGTGCAACAAACATTTTAGATACACATGACTTGCATGAGTTAGCTATTTACGATAAGTGCGAACATAGCATTACAAGTCCTTACATATCGAACCATTTAGTTTGCCGTAGTGCAAAGCGTGGTAGTTGGAAATAGATCTATTAGGTTTGACAAACCTCACTTGGTAGATTGTAGGTCTACGCAGGTGTTTGACTAGCCAATTCACATTACTATTGTTTGTGCTAGACAATAGTGAAAGGCAAATTATATTCTAACAGTCAGCTTCGGTGTCGACCGCTTATGTAAATAGTACAAATGACTAGCTATCATGACTGTGCATGTGTGATTATGTTATCTGCAAACATTTCGTTTCAAACAGTTGTTTCAAACATTTGTGAACAAACAAACCTGTGTATGCACCAACCTTTGTGTTGACTTGATTTACATGTTTTCTCAGGACGTTAAGGTACAAGATCAAGGAAGCAAGGACTAGGAGATCGAGTCACATGCATATTTTACATTACTGTTGTTTTGGATTTGAACATTTGAGACATTATCATTGTAATTTACATTTTGCAAACATTGAACTGTTTTACTTTTTACAAACGCTTCCGCAATGTTTTAAACTCTGAATTTTTCAATTAAGACCAAAGTTATGTTTGAAAAGCATATAGAGGTCTTCGTTATGTCTAATGATCTGAGATCCTGGTTTGTCACGTCTCAGACGGTATGATTCCGTTAGTTGAAATTTGGGGGTGTGACATAAAAACCTCAAAGCAAATAAAAAGGTGATGTTACACATACAATACATTTCAATTCTAGATCGTTTGAGACTTTCATTTTTTTTGTGTAATTTGTTGCAGGAAGTACGTGTTACGTTGATGTTACATTATACATATGCAGTTAATTAATCCATGAAACCGGTCCTAAAAATTTAAATATTTTTTTAACTTGTTACAATGATGTTACACAATACAATTCAGGTTTCAGATCACTTAAAAACAAAAACAACTTTAAATTTGGTTTCTAACTTGTTAAGAACCGATACCGATTTAGTCAACCGATATTTTGTGCATATGTAGTTACACTTATTGTAGATATTTGTAACATAGTGTTACATATATGTAAAAGAAAAAATATCAAAGACATTCAAAATTATATATATGCAACTTTTATGTAACATCTATGTAACAGTCGCTTACATACAAAATTAATAATAAGAAACCATGTTACATGTATGTTACTACATTTACAGCGAGTGTTACATAAATGTAACAAAATCAAAGTGACTTCAAATTTATTAAAGAGTACATGCAAACATAAATTAACATAATAAATCGTGTAACTTTGATATAACATAATACAAATAAAAATACGTAACTGAATTAATTTTGAATTATGTAACTTCGATGTAACATAATACAAAATGTATTAAAAGATCGTTCTGGAAAATAAATGTGCTAAAGGTACATGTTTCTCCATTGCAGTAGTGATTTACCAAGAACATCACCAGTAGTTGCTCATCAGATATCTTTACATTCTTTCCTTTAAAGAGAAAAATATGACACCATCAACGTCAATATGTCATATCTATAGATACAATTCTTGGATATAATTAATTTGACACTATCAACCTTGTTTTTTTCTTTCTCACTTTGCTGAACAATTTAAAAAAAAAAAAAAACAAACAATCAAACATAGAAAAAAGTCATGTAGCTTAGTAAATGTAAATTACAAGTTATGTTCGAGGCATCGTCGATGAATCCGGTCGGAGATTGTTGCTTTCTTCGACGAATCCGATCGGACATTGTAGCTTAGTAAATGTAAATTACAAGTCATGTAGCTTAGTACCTAACAATCAGAGATTCCGTTCACGATGGTGTTCGATGAATCCGATCGAAGATTCTGTTCACGATGATGTTCGACGGAGGGATTGGGAGAAATGGGGGAAAGAAGAAAGAGAAATAGGAAAAGAGAAGGTTGTACGTTTTTTTTTTATATTAATAAAGGTTAAATCAAGTACAAAACCCTATATTCCAATTCTACCCTTATTGTATTGTTTTGTACACTGTTGTAAAAGTCGGCCTCCAAGGCCGAGTACTCGCTCCAAGAGGTTGTCCCGAGGCCGAGTACTTCCTGAGTTTTACCTGAGTACTCCCGACTAGGGCCGAGTACTCCCCGATTACTCGCTCCAAGGAGCTATTCCGAACTGGGAGCGCCTAGCGATTTTTGCAACCTTGGTTTTGTACCACCTTCATTTTTTTAATCTAAAAAAATCTAATCAACTTTATTACCTTTAATCTCCACCATTTAAAATCAAGATCTATGGTTCTAATAAAGTTTTCAAAGTTTCTTTATCTCAACTAGGTTTCCAAAATATCCTTCCCCTATATATATATATACATATATATATATATATATACATATATATATATATACATATATATATATATACATATATATACATATATATACATATACATATACATATACATATAGATATATATATACATATACATATATATACATATATACATATATATACATATATACATATATATATACATATACATATATATACAGATATACATATATATATACATATACATATATATATATACATATACATATATATATATATATAAGGACTTATTCTATTGAGAACCACTAAATATGAAAGAACTAAAGGAACTAATTTTAAACCATATGTTATTAGGGGTATAAAAGTAATTTAACCTTAAAGTATGAGAAGTTACTATTTTATCCTTTTAAATAATCACTCTATGTACAAAACTTAAAAGCATAATGTACAAGTGTATTATGCGGTTCTCAAGTTTATAACATATAAGTGGTTCTTCTGGAATACATCCCTATATATATAAAGGAAGGTTAAAAATATAACCCAAATAACTTTGGCAAGATGAAGCCGAATCTAGGATTTTTTTTTTTTAAACATCATTGTAACACATTTTGAACACCGTGTTTTTTTATGAGTTCGGGCTAATTCATCACCGTTTAAAAACTTACAGTACTGTAAGTTTTTAAATATTTAAAACTTACGGTACTGTAGCACAAAACTTACAACGATGATATTTTTTAAACGGTGATGAATTTACACAAATTCATAAAAGAACATGATGTTTAAAATGTCTTACAATGATGTTTAAAAAAAAAATCCAAAATTCGGCTTATCTTGCCAAAGTTATTTGGGTTAGCGCGCATTTAGTGGATTATGAAAAATTCCATGCCCTATATATATATCTTACAATTTTCCTCTATTTGCCCTTTAAAACCTTAAGTCATTAAAACCATAACACATGTTTATTTTTATCAACTATTTTTATAAAATCGTAATAATAATAAAGAATGAGGGGGTCACACACTCACACTTGGTCTTTAGTAAGGAGACACTAAAAGGCAACTTAAATTTATCACACAAATCAATTAAAATAAAAACCAAAAGACGACTCAAAATCCCTTTCCGGGTCGTAATCCAAGATTCTAAGCTGATACAACAGCACTTGCAGCTTCTTCAGCTTGCAAGCTCGCATAGTATTTGACGAGAACGTCCCATCCTCCGGGACACATAAAACCATTCGGAGGGCTCTCCCCTGTTCTTGCGAAAGTTCTCATCTGAAATCAACAAAGAAAGTTAAAATTTTAAATGTGTTGCAGAATGAGTGCTTGATCAAAATGCTTTAATAAGTTTTATTTGGGGATGTACTAGCCTTCTGGATAATACACACACAAATATTTCATGTGCTTTTGCTTTCTTTTATTTTTTTAACGGTAGACCACTAGTATGTTGTCTTAATTGGGCCCACCTAGCAGAGGTGCAAACTTACCCCTAATTCACGAAAACCCCGTGGAATAGGTAAACCCTCGTTCCCCAATCAGAATAGTAGCTGGGTAATATCCGAGCATGATCCTTCAACTGGTGTCACTTGAAAATGGCCCAAGCGGGTTCGAACCTGCATCTCAAATGAGACTTGGTTCTCCCCTTTACTGCTGAACCACTTTCACGGACGTGCTTTTGCTTTCTAAAGTTGCAATATTGGCTCAGGTGTTTGAGAGGATATGAATATTAATGACAATAACACATTAAAAAAATAATATAAAGTTTCTAGAAAAGACATTGAGAGATAAAAGGAGCAAGTCTTGTGGGATGGGAGTAGAAGTTTCTCTAATTTCACTAAAAGAAAGGTATTTAAGTCATTTTGTGTTAATCTTTGAGTGTCAACATTTTTAGAACCCCACACCAAGCAAAATACAACTACACCAGGCAAGGCCTTCAAGGGGGTGAAAGGCATTAGCAAGCGGAACTTGGATCTAAACTTGAGACCTCTGCTATACAGACTCATGCATTCAGCCTAGAGGTGGCAATTGTTACCCATGTTAAAGAAAATGGGTTGGTTTGGGTAAACAATTGTAGTATAATGGGTTGAAATGGGTAACTTCATAATATTGGATGGGTTGAGATGGGTAACACTTGAACACAATGCGGGTCAAGACGGGTAACCAATAAAGTATGTAAATGCAATGGATTCAAACATTTAAGAATGATTAAATACATATTTGATAAGGAAATTACTAAAAATTATCCAAATAGACTATTTGTTTACTTATAACACATCTAAAGTTAAATTAAATTGATGTTTTTTAAACAACAATCCATTTAGACCCGAACTTATTTTGCTTAAAACCTGTTCTGACTCGCACCCATCCTGACCCGAACCCGTTCTAACCCGTTACCCAACCCGCCCATCTTGCCAGGCATAATTCAGCCCTATGTCTCGCTTTGAAGTTTTTTATCATCAATTTTGTTGCAGTTAGTAATAAAAGAGTATATTTGGCCCCGATTAATCTTACAATCAGTTAAGAATCAGTTTTCCAAACACTACAAACTCAAAAGATGAAATTGCTACATCTCTAAAGAGATTTGTGGCAAATATGGTGGCAAAGTAAAGAGCCAAGGGTCTCACCGGAAGCAGCCTCTCTATTCCTACGTGGTAGAGGTAAGGTTGTCTACATTTTACCCTCCTCATACCCTACCTTAGCTTTGATAATAGTGGGATATACTAAGTATGATGATGATGTGGCACAGTAGAATAACAAGGCATCTAAATACTTGACAACATACATACCTTAGTTCCAGAGATGAAAAGAAAATCTTTAGCACGTGCAGGGTCGAAGAAAGCCATTTCTTTAGCTACTGTGTCATATGCTGCAACCTGCAACAATAAATTATTAAATTAAGAGACTTTTACCATATTAACAAGAAATATTGGCCACGATTTCGAACCAATATTGATGGGTTCATGACTAGCACGTAAATATTATCATGACACGCATTAGGTAAACCGTTTAATCCATTTTAGGAAAAATGATTAAGCGTTTTTAGTTGAGGAAGAATCTCAAAGTTTAGCCTGGGATGAACACATAAAGAACGGTTCCACTCATGTTAGACTAAACAAACAACACCTAATTTTTCATTTTATGATAAATCTTATAGAGAACAACCACCACCATAGTCCATACTAGTAAATCCTACTTGTAGTAAAGTTATTAGCAGGGCGTAAGAAGGGTGATGCACAGGCAAACCTTAATTAGAATTTTATAAAGAACAAATACATGTGTTATGTTTAAAACACCACTCTAATAGAGTAACTCATGAGATAGTAGACACTCATTATGTAATGACCAGCTTCAAATCGTTTCCTTTTCTAATAGATCCTTATGTATTTTGTTGTTGGATCTAATACTCGTTCGACTAGATTGTCATAAAATATATACCAAATATTGGCAGTTTCACCTAGAAAAACTGAAGTAGCTCCACCTAGTTTGCAACAAAAGATGAGCAATTCAAGTTACATTTTATCTTTCGTGAGCAGGTAAAACGGGTCAAAACATCATATTAGAAGGTCTAACCATTTTAATCAAATTCAACACTACAAAGTTTTAAAAGCTTAAGAAATTTTGCACAAAAATTTGCAATTTTAGCGCTTTAATCAGCCAACCCATTTCCCCACCTCTACACAATACAACTAGAAGAAAGTATAATGACCTACCCTGAAGGGCAAAATATTCAACTTCTCCAAACCCGGGGCCATGCTTAACACCTTTTTACCATGATCAGGATCATACAAGTCTCGTTTCTCAGTAGGATGACCCATCCCAGCCGGATCCCGACCCACTATGTAGAAATTAGCACCAGCGTTTATTCTTGCCTTAGCATGCCACTGTACTTCGGTGGGACCTGCGTAATGCATTGGTGATGGAAATATAGACACGATGGTAGTCTCAGGGTCAAGCACTCCATCTTCTAATACCTGAGAAAGAATCAAACTTTTAAAACTACTGTGAAATCGGAAAATCAATTTGCATCCTATGAAAAAACGCAGTAGATTGTTAAAAGTATTTGCTTATATAAACCCTATAATCATAATTAATAATTTGATGAACACTAAAACTAGTTCAATGGTAGGTAAGTTTTCATTTACGACTGTGATTATAAGAATCACATAACTAGTTGATTACAGTCATGGTAGTTTAGGTGATTTCACAATTAGCAAAAAAAAAAAAAAAATCACTTTCATGCTTCTCAAAATCTAAAAATTTACCATAAATCATCAAAATCATGCTCATTGTTTTCGTTTTTTCCAACACTCCAAACTAGTATTTAAATGTGCATTCTTATACTCAAAGCATAAAGAATACCTTGCTATGTTGTTCCATGCGTACATCCAACGGAACATCATCGGCTTTTGTGTAACCCCCTAAAGGATGAAGCAAAAGAATTGGATTCTTGTAACCCAAATCTAATAGCCTCTTACGCGTGTCATTCATCAACAACGCATGCCCATTATGAACGGGGTTTCTTAATTGAAAAGCAAAAACCGCATCGGCTTGACGGCGATCAAATTCTTCACGAAGTTGCTTGGGAGAAAGCCTGTAATTATCAAGACCATCATTGTATTTAATTGGAGATAATACTTCTAGATCGCCGCCAATGAGCCAATTGCCAGCTGGAGTTATTGCTTCCTCAACATATGGTAATCCGGGAGCTGTGGTTCCCCATGTTCTAGCAATCCTTTCTTCTTTGTTATGCTTGTACATTTCAATGCTGACACCAAAAAGAAAAGAAAGGTATGTACGTTATGATATGTTGGGATCAAGATTAGCTGTAGTAAACAAAATCAATTAAGCTACTAAAGAATCAAGAAGAAAATGTCAGTGCTATGTTACAGACAAAAGTCAGACCAGAGCAGTTACTGTTTTTTTGGTTCAGCTATATAGGCTATTATTCAGTTTGAATGTAGAGTTTTTGTGTATTTGTGATCAGAACTATATGTGACCATGAGTCGCATCAAAGTATTGGGAGATTTCAATTTTGTTAGTGATTGATAACATTTTTTTTGATGATTGTATTGCAATTATGAGTTCATGTTCTTGATTTCTACACATATGACATACCCTACTAAGTAGTGTGATTTTACTAGGTATGTTTGTTTGTTCTTGATTTCTACACATTCTACATCTACAAACACACTACAAAAAGATGATTAAGTTAACAAACTTGGACATGATGGTAGATATGCAAGTAATCTAGTGGAGCACTGGAGCAGTTAGCAAACAAGTGCATTCAAGCCATTCACAACCCAAAATTCATAACAGAGCTTAATATTAATTACTTAATTTCTACATCTTGAACTTATGACAGCTCGACGATGGAGCATCAAAAATAAAAGCACATTGATGTCAAATTTGCAAGAAAATCGCTATCCATTTCGACACTACCATAAGTGTTATAATCAGTCATTTCCATGCAAAAAAAAAAGGTCATTTAAGTCATGGAATATGAATAAAGACTAAATTTTGCAAGCACAGTTATATAATTTTTTAGACATTCACACCCTTCAATTCTACTAATGTGGGGTCAAAATGCAAACAGGGTGTTTGGATGTATGTTTGAATGTGATTATTATTTTAACTAATCAAGTGATTTCGGGTAAGTTAAGTTTACACTTTCCATTTTTCTAGTTTTAACAACTCTTCACACAATTATCCAAGTAAGATTAATTTTTTATCCCTGTGTTTGAGGGCGTAAATGTGGTTTATTTGAATGATTTTGATCTGTTCAAAAAATATGAGTCCCCATTTGTGGTGCACGCATATAATGTATATATGTGGGGACCTCAAGACGCAAAAGTAAAATTGCACTAATTTTAACGTTGTTTTACTTATTTTTGTGAAAATAACGTTAAAAACATTAGGATGATTAACTTAAAACGATAACTTGAGCAGGGACTCCTTTGGAGCAGCCTCTCTATTCCAACTGGAATAGGGGGAATAGGGGTAAGGCCTGTTTATATCCTTCCCTCAAACCCCACTAAATAGTGGAAATATACCGAGTAAGTTTGTTTGTTTTGATCTGTTCAAAGAAAAGGAAACAATAGGGCATTGGTCTAATGGTTAAAATTCCATTGGATTGAAACTGATTATTTTAACTTCAAATGTCAATAATCTTTCTGAAATCCTAAATGACCACACTTAGTTAAATAATGCACATGCCATAGGCCACTTGGGTAGAGAGAATTAGGGGTTTTTGATGCATTATTTTATTGCAACTTGAAGAACAATCAGAATCCTATTATTTTAACCCTAAAGAATTATAAAATTATTGATTATTACCAAATTTGACAAAAGAAAAGAAACGCAAACCTTCTTAGAATGGCAACTGTATTAAGATCTGGTCCAACCAAAGCCACTTCATTAGCATCACCAATCTTTTCTTTAGTCTCATCATCAATTGCCAAAACAATAGGCAATGACATGTTCACAATACTCCCATCATTCTTCATTCTCAATGAATTAAAATGCAAACTCTGCAAATACTCGTCTTCTCTCATGAAACCCTTCAATGGGCTCGCCCATCCTTCACTAATCACATGCACCCACTCCAAATCAATCTTCGTTAACCGCACTTTCGCCATTCCTTCAGCTTCTGAAGCTTTCAAATCCCTTTGATTCTCTGGAACAATAAGATCAACGAGGACTCTACCGTCTGGTTCGATCAAAGAACTCTTGATCACATGAGACGCCATTTTTCTGGTACGAATCACAAGAGGAGTGGTTAGTTTGCTTGAGTGGTAAATGGGTTTTGGTGAAATTGTGGGAATTTTGTGGGTTTTGTGATTGAGATTCAAATGTGAAAAGGAAGTTGTGATTTGAAGCTTAAATGTGAGAGACATTTAGACGAATTGTGATTAGGGTTTTGATGTTGAGCGCTTCACAGATCGAAGAGATTTGGGAGAATGTAGCAGACCTGGGGGATGGGATTATCGGGATTTGGAAACGGGAATTTAAGAACGATGGATCGAAGAAAGAGGTCCACATGTTCAATTTTGATTTTGATTTGAATCTCTGGATTGAATTGATATGCGGAAGAATCTCAACACTTTCCCTGACCATAAAAGGTACTGCCAGCTTCAGTGGGAGACACCATGTAACTGTTATTCGTATAAGGCCTCTATGGCCCGTATAAACAGCCATGTAAACGAACCAAACAGTTTACGAACTGTTCGTGAACTGTTCGGTAAGAAGTTCATTTATGTTCGTATATTTAATAAATGAACGAACACGAACATAAAATTTGTGTTCGTTTAATTAAATGAACGAACATGAACACACCTAGTGTTCGTTTATTTATGTTCATGAACAGTTCGGTTATGTTCGTTTATTTACGTTCGTTTATTTGTGTTTGTTAATGTTCGTTTATGTTTGTTAACTATGTAATTGTTAGTTTTTGTTCGGATAACTGTATAATTTACGAATGATATGTATTTATATTTAAGTGACTTGTCGTTTGGGTTTGTTTATAGCTGTTCAATCGTGTTCGTTTATATTTGTTCAATAGTGTTCATGGTCGTTTATGATTGCTTAATGATGTTAAAAAATGTTCATTTATGTTTGTTCGTATTTTAGTTCGTTTGTGTTCATTTATGTTCACGAACAGTTTGTTTAATTTATTAATGAACGAACACGACCATATTCGTTTTCTTAATAAACGAACACGAACACGAACACAAATTTCATGTTTGTTAGTGTTCGTGTTCGTGTTCGTTCGGTTTGTTTACAGGCCTACGCATAGGCTGACACATTTGTTGCTGAATCTGTTGAAACATACTCAAAATATCATTGTTAGAAACAAGTACGGGAGCAGTAGTGGTCATCTTCGTCGATGGAACACTTTCGGCTACAAATGTAGTCTTTTTTCCAAAACTTTCAGGCTTCTTATGGAAGAAAACATAGATCTGCGAGAATACGTTAGTAGTAGTAACAGAAACAATATGTAATGAAAAAGTTGATCTCGGTTGTAAACAATTTTGAATGGGTTAAGTTTAGAAATTAGCTCGTGAGGTCACGATCCGAAATATACTTTTATTTATATTTATTTTAAATCTTTCCAACTAGAAACTTTAAATGGCTAATTTACATAATAAATAAATATTTAAAAATGTTAATAAACGATATTATAAAAAAGAAAATATACCGATTTGACATGTTTCACAAAAAATTTATATGATAATCATAAATCATTAAACTGAATGAAATTAAACAAAAAACAAAGATTTCTAAGGTATGATATTATAGCACTATAATATGTTTCTATAATCGTCTAAAATTCATTTTTATCGTGTTCTGATTTATTGTCACGATATAATATCGTGTTTCTTTGCTTCGTTTACATGTAATAAATCTAGATAAAGTGTATTCATTATTTTGGACTCATCGCGTACTGCCAAGGGACCTCAAAATGGTCTTCGCATACCGCATAGAGTTCCGAAATGAAATATCTACAAACTTTTTCTTGTCTTTACGATTCAGGAGAATCGGGAATTCCGTTTTTCGCACGGTTTTCACCCACGTTCACGATTTCTCGAGTACTATCAAATCGTGATAATCACAATCGTTCTTTTAACGTGGATTTTCAGCATGATGACGTGAGCTTCAAACGTAGTTGTCACAGTCTCCTCCTGTTACTGTTAAAGAAATTCCGTCCCGAAATTTAGTGAAGACTTATCCGGTGACAATCGTTTATGAGAACAAATGTGGATATTTTGTTTTCATACGGTTGTAACGTTCCCATGTGTATTCTGGTCCACGTTGAGAATTCCATCTAACTTTAACGATTAGAATACGGCTTCGTTTCAGCACTTTGACTTCTCGATCCATCACCTCTACGGGTTCCTCAGTAAACTGAAGTTTTTCATCAATCTGAATTTCTTCAAGAGGTACGATCAACAATTCATTGGTTAGGCACTTCTTCAGATTTGATACGTGAAAGAGATCATTAATGTTACTAAGTTCAGGAGGTAATTCAAGTCTATAGACTACCGCTCCAATTCGTTCTAGATTTTTGAATGGTCCTACAAAACTTGGTGAGAATTTACCTCGCTTTCCAAATCTGAAAATGCCTTTTCAAGGTTAAACTTTCAACATGACTCGATCACTTATTTGGAATTCTAATGGTCTCCGACGGTTATCAGCATAACTCTTTTGACGATTGCGTGCAGCTTTGATTCGTTCCTGAATTAGTGTGATCTTGTCTGTAGTTTCTTGTATGAATTATGGGCCAATGATCTGACTTTCACCTACCTCCGACCAGTAGATAGGAGATCGACATTTGCGTGCATAGAGTGCTTCAAATGGAGTGCATCGAATACTAGTATGGTAGTTGTTGTTATATGAAAATTCAACAAGTGGAAGATGAATATCCCAACTACCTCCAAAATCAATCACACGGCTTCTAAACATGTCTTCAAGAGTTTGATTTGTTCGTTCAGTTTGCCCATCCGTTTGTGGATGATAAGCTATGCTCATATTGATTTATGTGCCCAAGGCATTTTCAAGATTTTACCAAAATCGTGACATAAATCGACTATCTCTGTCATAAATAATAGAGATTGGGACTCCATGTCTGGATACAATCTCATTGACATAGAGTTTAGCTAGTCGATCCATAGATTAATCTTCTCGGATTGGTAAGAAATGTGCAGATTTTGTAAGGCGATCAAGTATAACATATAGAGTCATGATTACATGACATTCTGGATAGTTTAGTAATGAAATCCATAGAGATCTGATCCCATTTCCACATGAGAATCTTCTGTTGTTGTAATAACACAGAAGGTCGTTGATGTTCTGCCTTAACCTTAAGACATGTTAAACATCTATCCACGTATTCTGCTATATGTTTCTTCATTCCAGGGCACCAGTAAAAGTCTCTAAGATCTTTATACATTTTATCAGCACCAGGATGAATAGAATACCTGGATTTGTGTGCTTCATCCAACATGATTGTTCTAATGTTACCGAATAGAGGAACCCAAATTCGGATTTTAAAATACAGTACTCCATCAATTTTGGTTTCTAATTGCTTATCTAATCCTCTTAGCTCCTCAACTGGGTAATTTGTTGCTTGTAAAGCTTGTTGCTGAGCCTCTCTAATTTGAGGAATTAGACTGGTTTGAATAGTCATTCCTAAAGCTCTCACACATAAAGGTTTGACTCGTTCCTTGCGACTCAAAGCATCAACTACGACATTCGCTTTACCTGGGTGATAGCGAATTTCACAGTCGTAGTCATTTAAAAGTTCTACCTATCGCCTTTGTCACATGTTCAACATCTTTTGATCTAGAATATGTTGAAGACTTTTGTGATCAGTGTATATAATAAAGTTTGTTCCATACAAATAATGTCTCCAAATCTTAAGTGGGAACACCACTACACCAAGTTTTAGATCATGAGTGGTATAGTTCTTCTCGTGTATTTTCAACTGTCGAGAAGCATAAGCAATTACCTTATCTTTTTGCATTAACACTTACCCAAGACCCTCACGAAAAGCATCACAATATACCGTTAAGTTTTTAGTACCTTCCAGTAATGCAAGTATAGGCGCGTTGCAGAGTTTGTGTTTCAATAGTTGGAATGCCTCCTCCTGTTGGAACCCCATATAAACTGTTGATTTTTCTGAGTCAATGTTGTTAATGGCAAGGCTATTTTTGAAAAGTTCTTAATGAATCGTCGATAATAGCCTGCCAGTTCTAAAAATTGACGAATTTCAGTTGGGGTTCGTGGTGTCTCCCATTGTTTCACAACTCTAATCTTACTAGGATCGACTTGTATACCATTCTCATTTACTACGTGTCCAAGAAATTGAACTTCCCGTAACCAAAATTCACACATGGATATTTTGGTATAAAGTTTCTCACATGCTAATAGTTCTAAGATTAGTTTCACAGCTCTAATCTCACATGTTTCGGTTGGTTTCGGGTGTAAATGAGAATATCATCAATAAATACAATCACAAACTTATCCAGATAAGGTCTACACACTCGATTCATCAGATCAATGAAAACTGCAGGTGCATTTGTCAACCCAAAAGGCATTACTAAAAACTCGTAATGTCCATAACGGGTTTTGAAAGCAGTTTTAGGAACATCATCATCATGAATACGTAACTGATGATATCCGGACCTTAAATCGATCTTAGAAAAATGAGTAGCATCTTGCAATTGATCGAATAGATCATCAATACGAGGTAGTGGATAACGGTTTTTTGTTGTTAATTTATTGACTTCCCTGTAGTCGATACACATCCTGAATGAACCATCTTTCTTTTTCACAAAAAGAATTGGTGCTCCCAAGGTGAAAAACTAGGTCTAATAAAACCTTTGTTTAAAAGTTCCTGCAACTGACTTGAAAGCTCTTGCATTTCTGAGGGTGCTCAACGATAAGGAGTTTTAGCCACAGGCACTGCACCTGGAATCAAGTCAATACGAAATTCAACTTGTCTCGTTGGGGGTAATCCTAATATATCCTCAGGAAAAACTTTAGGGTAATTCTTAACTACGGGAATATCTTCAATACGTTTTTATGGAGAACTGTTCTCAGTCACAAGTGCTAGAAAGGCCTGACAACCTTTCTGTAAGCATTTCTGAGCTTGCATACATAATATGGTTCCAAGTTTTCTACCAGCTTGTTCTCCTTGAACTATCGGTGTATTACCGTTAGGTAATGGAATACGGATCACCTTGTTTTGACACGCAACTTCCGCTTGGTTATCAGAAAGCCAATCCATACCGATCATGACATCAAACCTTCCAAGTTCAATAGGAAGTAGATTGTTATTGAAAATGTGATCATTTAGATTCAAGGAACATCCTTGAATAACACTGTTAGATTTGATCAACTTGTCATTAGGAAGTTCAATGACATAGGGATTTTCTAGATCTACAGTAGACAATGAAAGTAATGATGCAAATTCAAGAGAAATAAAACTCTTAATTGCCCAGTATCAAACAGAACTGATGCGTATATATTATTAAGAATGAACGTACCAGTGACAATATTCACATCATGCCTAGCTTCTGTTGCAACAATCTGGAAAGCTCTCCCTTAGCTTCGTTCCTTGGATTGTTGTTGTTGTTGTTCGGACAATTTCTCATGAAATGGTCAGGGCTTCCACACTTGAAGCATGACCGGTTTGTTTGAATGGTTTGTCGTGATGCTTGATTTGGTTGACGAGCAGGAAAGTTACAGTACCTTGCATAATTTCCGACTTGATTACAGTTTGCACAAACAGGACATGATCATGTATGATGATATGGACACTTGTTGCATTTGGGCGTGTGCCTAGTATAAGCTTTCCTTTTTGGAATAACCGCATCATAGTTCTTCACTGTTGGTTTGTTCTGGCTAGTGTTAGCCGGAGCTTTGGTTTTGTTCTTCCCAAACCACTTTCTTTTGGTACTCCTCGTGGTACTAGAGGCATTAAGATCACTACGGCTCACAACCGTCTGAGTTTTTGTTGAAAAAGTACCACTTCTTACTGCCTCATGAGTAAGCTTAGTGGTTAACAAGATGGTACGTTTGAGGATGGTTGGTTCAGCTGCAGTCACCATTCCTTGAATCTGGGGAACCAGACCTTTGTTGTACTTCTCAATCAACGCTGCTTCCGTAGGAAACATATTGAGAAGCAAGCAATTAAGTTTATGAAAACGATCGGTATAAGCTAGACAATGAGCACCGATCATATAGTGATTCCAGAATTCCTCCAGCAGTTTCTGGATTTCAGTGATTGGCAGTACTATGACATAATCAGAGTTCTAAAGTCGTTCCAGTCCATAGCATCAACTGTATCTGAACCCAAAGTTTTTGCCTGGGTATTCCGTCAGGTTAGAGCTGAATCTTTCAAAGAATAAGCAGCAAAAAACACCTTATGCTCCGGCAAACATTGGTTGATTTTGAGTTTGGTTTCCATTTCCTTGATCCACTTCAAAAGTCCAGCCGCTCCTTCCTTGCCTGTGAAAGTAGGAGGGTTGCAGGAAGCAAAGTTCATCTCTGTTGTGTTGGATCAGGAACAGTTGTTGTTGTACCAGTGGTATGATGTGTTTCTACGTGTCTACCAGTAGCATTGTGTTCAAAATGATCATGGTCCCCACCAGAACAAGAAGTGATGTGTTTTTTATGTTGTGTTAAGATACTCGGTACTACAGCAGATAGTTTTTCTTTTACTATTCATGCTATCATTGCTTCATTAAGTTTGATCCACTTGCAGCCACAGGTGGAATCGTGTTCACTTCTGGGTTCTCAGGTGGAACCATATTCATTTCCGGATTTACAGGTGGAATCATGTTCGCTTTCGAATTGATACTTGAATCCGGATTTGATTCTGGATTAACAGGTGGAACTTGATTCGATTCAGGGTTAACAACGTTCTTAGCAGCGTTCTTAGCTGGTCGACCTCTTTCAGAAGCCATTGTTCTACTCACATGCAGAAAAACTCAAGTCAGTTCAAGAACATTAAAACATATAACCCTTTCAGTCACATAATTTCAACCATATTCAGTCATACTGAAAAGTTACGTTGATATGTTATTATAAGAAATATAGTATAACTACATTGATCCAGATATGTTCACAACACAAGTAATCACAGAGATGTTTGTAGTTATACTCAGTCCTGCTATCTCAAAAACATGTTATAGTATCACACAACACACGACATTATGACACCGATACATATATGTTGTTGTTCACATTAGATACAACATCACCCATGTTTAGATATGTTATCATACATGGTTTTGATATTGTCACACCCTGAGCCGGCGGGGTTGGATCGGAGTCCCCGTCGGGCGGAAGGTTCTCGAGGCGCGATATCGTGAGTGATAATCGTGATGATCAGATTGTTTACATAGCATCAATGTCAAGAATAATTAAGCACAATAAAAAATCAAACTAGGATTACAAAGTTAAATTACAACTGTCAATGTTTAGTAATTTAACTAAGTAAACCTATCAATATAATCAAATGTTTCCATCTTGTATCTGTACAAGATATCAAGAGTGATTCGTATCGATATCAAAAGATGTGTTTTCCAAAACTCTACTAGGTCCTCTATCTGAGTATCCTAGCATACAATCCTGTGTCTTAGCTTAAACCTGTGCATCACCTGAGAAAGCATGTAAGAAAATAAAGTCAACACAATGGTTGGTGAGTTCATAGTTTTAGTATTTGAAAAATAGTTTTGCAAACTTCTCCGGTAAAACCTTAACCTCGTTAACATCACCTGTATCATCCAGCTCGGTATGCTTATATATAGGGCATACCCCTGAGTCAAGCCTACAACCTGAGAGGCCAAACGGTCTGGTCTACAATAGTCATAGCTACAAAAAACACCCCCTGGCAAGCACTGAGAGGCCAGTTGGTCCATTCTAAACTAGCCAATAGCTTTAGCATTATGTTTAAGTTTATAGCATGAGTGAACATTGAGGAATCACTGTATGGCAAGCACTGAGAGGCCAACGGTCTGTTCCTTCAAGTCCCAACTATGAAGAACACCCCATGGCAAGCACTAAGAGGCCAACTTGGTATGTTCTACCATAGTAGATAGTTTTAGCATTCAAGTTTATAGCATTCAAATGGCTTCACAACCGGTAAGGCAAGCACTGAGAGACCAAACCGTTGTCTTAGTATGGCAAGCATATAAGCATACAAGTGTTTATAGCATCCGTATTTTTAAGCTATTAGCATGTATGTATGTAGCATTATCATAGAGTCATAAGATTTTAGCATCAATTTGTAGCTTTAGCATATAGTGTTAGCTTTAGCATTTAGTATTAGCATATAGCATTAGCATTTAGTATTAGCATTTAGCATTAGCATATAGTGTAAGTGTTCAAGCCTTAGCATCGAGTATGTAGTTTAAGCATATGTTTATAGCATAAGCATCGAGCGTATAGTTTAAGCATAGAGTTTATAGCATAATCATCAAGCATCTAGTTTAAGCTTCAAGTTTGTAGCATAAGCATCAAGAATAAGTGTAAAAGCATTTTATAAATCATTTGTTTAAAATGTACAACATGCTTCTCAGTCCCGAAGTAAAATCAAAATAGTTAGAATAGGGGCAAATGAACTCACCTTGTGTTCGTAGTGGTTGACTAAGCAAATCAAGAATACGCGCGCTCGTTGTTGTGTTCGGTGTTGCATTCATGATCTTGTATTTATTTCACATAGTGTGTAGCTTATAAGTATAAGTTGTAGTTTGTTTGTGTGTGTACATGTTAACCCTAACTTGGTGATTACTCGGGGGTCTCAATATTGGTCTTTATTCGGCCCCGGTTTTCCATTATTGATTCTAATAATGCTTAATCATTTTAAGATTGAGTTAGTACGCTTGCCTTTGTCTCTTGTCCAACCGTGTGTAAGCTCATCATGTTTAAGTGTTGTTAGTGTATAAAATCCGAGAATTATACCACCTTGGTAATAAGTAGAAGTTATACAAAACATTCATGTTTGTTAACATCAACAAGTTGGTTTAGGTATTTGGTTTTCCATTTATTGTACATGGGCCGAATAATTAAGTTGGGCCATAACGAATGGGCCTAAGTAATCCCTTGGGGCCATTGTGTGTTCTTGGGCCGGGTTAAGTTGTATGTGGGCCGAAAGTCGGAGGTTTGGGCCAATTGATTGGGCTTTAAGTTGGATCAACACATTATTGGACCACAAAATGTTGGGCCGATTGAATCCATGATGGACCAAACAATTGACCATGAGCCGCATATATGGGCTACTGTTTTCTGTTTGGGCCGAACAAGAGGGGTGGCCCAACACAGAAAAAGGTGTTGGGCGAAGATTTATCAACATGAATTGGGCCTAGTCAATTGGACTAAATACATGTTATCTATATGATGGCCCAACTGATTATAGATGGTCGGTTCTGTGGCAATCGCTTGGATGCAGCAAATGAACATAGTTCGGCATCCAAGGCAGCGAACCCCTTTTGGTTCAGCGATTAGGTTCGCCAGGGGAAACAGGGTTCGGCTAAGACAACAAGGTTTGTGGCTCTGCATGGGTAAAGGTTCGTTCGGCTAGGCATGGGAGCAGTAGGTTCGCGCATGGGTTCTTAGTTTTCAAAGGGTCGTGTGCCTGCGTAGGTTCGGCAATTTAGGATGGGTTCGTGATTCCCTACTCCAAAGGTTCAGCTAGTGTTATCTCGATCCAGCAAGGTTCGCATCTCGCAGGTTCGTGTATGCTCAGAGATTCGGCTAACTGGCAATTGGTTCGCTCGTGGGTTCGGCTAAGGTCCTATTGATTCGGCTGTTGCATGGTTCGCCATCTGATCTCAAAGGTTCGGCCAATTGAACCCAAGGTTCGGTCATAGTTGCTTAACAGGTTCGGCTGCCTTAGTTAACATGGAAGGTTCGGTGAGTTAAGGGTTCGTGCACAAGGGTTCGCCCAAGGTTCAAGGTTTGTTGCTCATGGGTTTGACCGAGGGTTTAGGGTTCGGTGGTAGGTGCGTCCAGCAGGGTTCGCTGCTACTAGCTTCAGCCATGGAAGGCTTGTGGCCGAAGGTTCAGCTGATGCACAGCCTTCCACGAAGCTGAGTGTTCGCCCCCATCATCAAGCTGAAACCGTTGATTAGGCTATTCCCATGGTGCTGCTATGCGCGAATCAAGACTAAGGGGTGTGAGGTGTGTGTGTTATGGTTTCATACGGTTTAAGTGTGTGTGTGGCGACAGGGTGCACCAAAACCCTATTTTCTTTGAACTTTCTTTCAACATTACCTCAAAAGTGGCTGGGTAAACTTCTAGATGCGTTGTACTTCTGCGTTGAGGAGATGGAGAGCTTCAAATAGACACCAAGAACACAATCTTTCACCAAGTATAGATCAAGTTATGGAGGTTTTAAGATGGAAACTCTTAGAGAGAGAGAGGTGACAGTTAGAGAGTGTAGAGAGAGAGGGTTTGTGGAAAAATGAGGAAAATGCTCTCATTTAGAGCTTAAATACCCCAGGGGTGTTCGCGTTCGTTTCGGATGCTCAGTTCTCCTTTTCGTCACGTTTCCGGCACGTTACGCGCGTTTCTCGTAAATTAAATAAAAAGACCTTATTTTAAACATTTGGAATGTGGTTATTACTAGTAAAAGTTTTAAATATCGTATCCCTAAATTATTTATTGAGATTTGTTATTTTAAGCGTTCAGTTATTTTCTTTCGCGTACTTTACGTACCTTAATTTAAAATAGTTTCTTTTTAATTTATTTCTGATGAGTTTCAAAATTGTAAAACAGGAAATATTATATTTCCTTAAATTTATTATCATTCGTATCGTTTTCGTTTCGTCAGAACGCGTCGCCATCGCGCGTATTCGAACGAACATGACGATGGTTTGGCTTTCTGATTCTTGTTTTCTACTTTCCAGTCATTATTTCAGAACTTTAAACTTTCAGATTTATTCGTACAGATCGTCACCTATACGAATAATTCGTCGGTTTAGCGTTCCGTAACAACAACCGTTATGGTTTTGCTCTGTTGAACCTCACATACGTTTATACATAATAGTATCAATCAAGCATGTGTGTACCTGTTCAGTGTTGTCTGATGTGTTTCTGATTGTTAAACCATGAGGTTTAAATAAGATTTCAGAACAACTGCGTAATAGTTTCGTGTCAAGCATTATGTGTCAATAGCATAAACATAGTTTCACGTAATGTGTACCTGTGTTACTGTGCATCTTACTGTAGCGATCCCTGTTCCGGTACGATTCCGGCACAGATGTTACAGTCTCCCCTTGTTAAAGAAACTTCGTCCCGAAATTTAAAAGTTATTATCAGGTACGACTTTCTTTGTAAACAGGTGGAGAGACTTTTGTTTAGTGTAATGTTCCACGCTCCTAAATAAACTCTGGGTCGCATCTGGGATTTCTTATGTATGGCCTCGGAGTTTTGCTAGTCTTATTGCTCATAGTTGTCTTACTGTTATGCCTTGCTAAATCTTTTGCATATTTCTATCACCTTATTGTTCAAACTCATTGATGCTAGGAGCATCAACGGTTACACAACCTTAGTGTTAGCTGTGGTTTCCTACGTATGTCACATGCATAAACCAAGGATTCTTTCATTGTTTCTATCGCAATAAAATATTTCCTAAGCTTTCATGGAATACCTATGTGGTTCTACTAACAGGAATAAGATAAGTTTCTTATTCATACTAGTATCAAGATGAAACGAGCACTTATGGTTTAAAGCATATCACATGCGAGTACCCATCTTTGGCATATCTTTGTCTTGTATCCGCAACTGATTTTTCCCGGTCTACTTATGTAGCTTAACTATGATTCCAGCACAGTTCTAACATTCATCCTTTATTAACATCCTAGAACCAAAGTTCTCCAAATTAAGTAATTCGAGTTCTATGAGGTCTAGGTGGAAAGTGACAGTTTACGCGCTAGTCTTAGCATTTTGACATTCTACGGCTTTTAGTGTTCTAATTAGATAAGGTCCTCTTTCTAATTATAGTAGTTAAACTATAATCAAGAATTTCCCCCTCTTTATTTAATCATTTAACACTTATTTGACCTAAGGATTTCTTAGGTTACTATTCCGATTATCGTATCGGCACCGAGTTTGCTTACAATTATCTTAGATTTATTGTTTCTAAAATCACAACAGATCATGCATTCCTAATTAATACATCAATAAATAATTCATCGTAACATGATGAAATTTGCATACCTATGGGGTCATCGGACTCCGAGTGATCTCCAGGAGCTGATAAAGCAAGAAATTCCTCAGTGATTGCTGGGTCAGCTGGAGGCATCCTCCTAGGGCAGTCCCTTGCGAAATGTCCGAGCATTCCGCATGTGTAGCAGTTGTGGTTATGTTGTGAGGGAATAGAGGTACTTGCTCTTTGTTCTTGTTTCCTAGTGGAAATAAACCGACACTGTTGGATCCAGTGTCCGTATTTCCCACAATTCAGACAGTGTCTACAAGGTTTCTTCTCATCATGTTGAAAGTCACATTTGGCACATTTAGGATATGTACCAACATACTGACAGGGAATGTGGGTCATTGGTGTCCTGCATTGTTGCATCCAGTGGCCCGCCTTCCCACAGCGTGTGCATCATACACATGGAAGTTCAGCCCGATGATAGTAGTGACAAGCTGAACAGAGAGGGGTTTTTCCCTCATAGTGAGCATTGACTCATGTAGTCAAATCTGGCATAATTTGACTGATAGGTACAGCTTCAGTGTAGTTCACAGTTCTTTTTCGCCTTTTTGCAGAACGACGTTTAGGTTTCTTGCTGGTTTCTCCTTTCTCTGGTTCCTCCTTTTCTACAGAAAGGAGTGGGAAGTTCCTAGAAAACTCCTCACTCTTATTTAACGCTATCTTTGACTCAGTGTATCTTGAAATCGGAGTCTCGTTTCGCGATTTTACTTCCACTCATTCTCTTCATTTTCGAGTTATGATTCTAAACATGAAATCGGTTGGTCACCTATTTGAACAAGCATTAGGTGATGGATGTTTCTTTGCGATCTACTAACACCATATTCCTGAGTAACTACAAGTCATGAACTGATATGATATGATATAGTCCTCCCGGCACATACGTAACAATGAATGTGGATATTATGATTCACCGGTTTTAGTCTGATATGATATGAACTTTGTTTTTGGTAAGGACATGTAATTACATTGTACAGCCAATCTAGATACATTACCCGATTCAGTTTGCTATACAACATGATTAGTTTGTTTTGGGTCAGAAATACACCTTACATGAAAAGTTTTTAAGTTCATGGTGAATACACAAATACATACTCATACACGTATATAACCAGAATGGATTTTGATGGATTGTCACAGTCTCCCCTTGTTATTGGAATTTCGTCCCGAAATTCAATTTGTGCTCATCCATAATTGTCTGCTTATGAAAACAAGTGAGGATATTTCTCCTTCATACGATCCTCACGTTCCCAAGTGAACTCAGGCCCGCGCTTGGAATTCCATCTAATCTTCACGATAGGTGTCCGACTGCGTTTTAGTTTCTTGACTCCTCTGTCCATAACCTCAATAGGTTCTTCAACAAACTGAAGCTTATCTTCAACTTGAATTTCTTCAAGAGGAAGGATTTGGGATTTGTTTGATAAACACTTTTTAAGATTGCATACATGAAATACATCATGTATATTGCTGAGTTCGGAAGGTAATTCCAATCGATATGCTACTGGTCCAATCCTTTCAAGGATCTTGAAAGGACCAACATATCTAGATGTAGTTTACCTTGTTTTCCGAATCTGACCGTGCCTTTCCATGGAGAGACTTTTAGCATAACTTTGTCACCAATTTGGAATTCTAAAGGCTTTCTTCGAGTATCAGCGTAGCTCTTTTGACGATCCTGCGCAGCCTTGATTCGATCTCGTATAACAGCAATCTTATCAGTTGTTTCTTGTATAAGTTCCGGACCTGTGAATTGGCTTTCACCTACTTCAGCCCAGCAAACAGGAGATCTACATTTTCGTCCATATAAAGCTTCAAACGGTGCACACTTGATGCTTGAGTGGTAGCTATTGTTGTAGGAGAATTCGACAAGAGGAAGGTGAGTATCCCAGCTACCACCAAAATCAATAACACAACTTCTTAACATATCCTCTAAAGTCTGAATGGTTCGTTCAGTTTGGCCATCGGTTTGAGGATGGTAAGCTGTGCTAAGATTAAGTTGCGAACCTAAAGCCTTTTGAAACGTTTGCAAAACCCTTGAAGTGAATCTGCTATCTCTATCAGCAGTAATTGAGATTGGCACTCCGTGTCGGCTCACAATTTCATCGAGGTATAGTTTGGCTAACTTGTTAGTATTGTAGTCTTCTCGAATGGCTAAGAAGTGTGCTGACTTAGTCAATCGATCAACGATTACCCAAATTGCATCATGACCCCTAGGCGTTTTAGGCAACTTAGTGTGACACGTGGCACAACAGACCAAACACACCGATAATTCGAGGAATTATCGCAAACACTTACACGTGTCTCGAATAGCGAACGTTGGTGAACGGATCAAACCACAAACCACTTTCACTGCACTTAGGTTCTGGGAACCTAAATTAGCTAGAACAATACTTACGAGTCGAGAAACGATGACCGTAGTCGAAGAATTCGCGAAGACCGATTCAAACTATGAAATTGGGCTTAGTGGGCTCAACCGAGACCCATCGCGGTACGCGATGGGCACTCAAATGGGCCTTCGCGACACGCGAAGCCCGGGCGGGAGAATTTGAATTCTCCGAAATCCATCGCGGTACGCGACGACCGATCATCTTCCACCATCGCGGTACGCGGCATGTTTCGGGAACCGAATGAATATTTTAATCATCGCGCTACGCGATGATGTCTTTTTGCCAGACGTCGCGGTACGCGACGCAGCCCAACACGCAAAAATCTTTATTTAACCAATGTTAATCATTTCTGAAATCCTTTACCCCCAATTCTCTGAACTGGAACATATCATCTCGGCCAGAAGCATCTTTCTACCACCATTTTCATCAGTAGGAGATCTCAAGAAACCCATTTAGAAGTCCATTAACAATCAAAGCTCAAGCTTGAAAGGAGAAGTTGAAGAACCAACCAAAACCTCTGAAGTTGCTGCTGTGATTCGCGATTCCAGCCCTTCTAGAGCTGTTCCAGACCTGCTCAAGTTCCATTTCGACAATCCAAGGCCTTGTGAGGTAGTCCCCATGTTCAATCTAGCTTGAAATCACTCATGCAAGCCATTTTGGCCACATGCACCACCACCACCACTTGAATCACGAAAATTCATCATGTTAGATCTGTTATTTAGTAAAGTTGTTACTGATTTGATGATTTCATAATGATCTATAATGATTTTGATGAGATTAGATGATCATTTGTTGATTTTGTTATGTATGGGTACTTTAACCCACATGCATGGACGATCCATGTAATTCTTGGTGCTTTTGAGTGTGAATATATGAATCATGATAATGTGGGGAGTCATGTGTATTGTTATTGATGATTATTGTGGTCAAGATGATGATTTATAGGGATATTTCTATATATAGTAACTTTATTCTTACAACAATGTGAATGATGATGAAATAGCCACCATGCATGTGATTAAATCTATTATTTATGCTAGGAAAGATGTTTTATGATGTTATTTGGTGTATTAGAATGGTTAAAATTGCTAGAAGTATGATATTCATGATTATTACTATAAATGGAAACTTTTTGTTATGAAATTGTTAAGAATAAGAAATTTGGCAAATGTTGTATGTTTAACAAGGTTAGTTGAAGTTGCTATGATAATAATAAGTGATTTTATGACTTGAAGGATATGAAAAATGTGTTTTGTCATAAGTTACTATAAATAGTAACTTTATTTTGCAAAGTCTATAAATGATAACTTGTTAGTTGTAACAAATGTGGTTAAATGGTTATTTAGGACTAAAGTATTAATGTTTAAGATGATGTTGGTTATTAAACTTGGTGAAACATGTGCGTTTTTACAACTTTCTAAATATAGCAACTTTTACGCGCAAAACATGCTTAATCGGCTATGTGTAGCTATGTGCTATGTGATAACATGCTCACTTAGGATAAATATGCATATTAGAATAATCGGGTTATGATATTTTGTATGACTTGCCTAATGTGGAAACTTTCCTAAAATAGAAACTTACTATAAATAGTAAGTTTCCTCACGAAAGTGACTTTGGTATCCGCACACGTCACATTACACTAAATCGCACGTTACACGAGTATTTGATCCAAAACCGTCACAAACGGGTCGTTAGGTCAAACACGGTCAACACGGTCAGCACGACGCATTTAACAACTTAGAGTTGTTAAACACGAACACGGTCCTGCGAGACCCACATGTATGAAAACACGAACTCGTAGTACCTATGTGATATAGGTAACTGCTAGCCGGTGAGCTACACTATACTCGCACGATATCTCTACACAAACTCAGGTGAGTTTACGGCCCCACTTTTACTCCTTAACTGTTTTATACTAAACTTATGGGGTGAGAATACTATGCAACCGATTTAGATATATGACTGGTATGTTGTAAAACTATTTTCGAGTGTAACTATTATCGCTTAAAGTCCTCACTTATCCTTACCATTAGTTGTAACAAACGAGTCGTTATTACGTAGTACTACTGGGTTTGACTAACCCCACTCGGCACCAATGTTGACTGGAGGTCGTAACGAGTGTAATATCGATGTTGATGTCGGGTTCAGCGATGACCCGCAGAGGCAAACGGGAACAGTCGAGTTTCGGTAAGATGAACTGACACACTCCACGGATCGTAGTATCCAACAACTAAACTTAACATACCCAGTATATGTCTGTTTACTTTTCAGTCTGTCTAAACCTGTGAACTCACCAACTTTTTAGTTGACACTTTTCGCATATATTCTCAGGTAACTAATGGAGCACACGCTAGGACATACCCAGTATATGTCTGTTTACTCTCCCTCATCCACTCAACTATCTCTCTCATCCTCTCAACATGCTGCCAAAATACAGCAATTACATCTGCATCACTAACTGTCGCATCCACTCCTCCATAATCAGCAATTAACTACTCTAGTGAACTTTCTAAATTTTGATCTATTAACCGAGCATGTCCTACGTGTAAGGATGACTACAGGCTCTTCATGACAGCAACCATAATATGGAACCACCCGTGGTGGTTAGTTGAGTTCACGATATCTCTATTTAGTACTATGATAGTACACTTGTGCACCTAATGAATTCTTGAGAGGCGGCTGGACTGGTCCTGAGATAATTTTAAGCTGTACTTTCTGATTTATAGGGGATAATGACGTGTATGCCAACATGCACTATCTTATGTGTCTGGTAAGCAGGAGTAGCTACCCGTGAACCTTACACTCATTATATGTACAATCGTCTTGTGGTATATTCTGGGATGTTCCACTGTTTCTGACTTACATTATAACATGTGTTAATGTTTCTAAAAGGTTATAATTTATTTAAGTCACACCACTAGCTACTTACAGTTCAGTTTCTCTTACTCTTTCTGACTTCTGTTTTTTAACCATTAATTTGATTATCTTCATCACCTTTTGCACCTATTTAATTGTTGTTTACCTGTCACTGCATATTCTTTAGCTCAACTGTATTTATTTTTGTGGTACTTTTTTTTTATTTTTTTATACGTAATCAAGGGAAAAAAAACTGGAAGTGAGAAGAGAGTTTGAAGAGAAATTAGAATCTTATTTCAACAATGTAATTATGAATTATAAGACTAATTTATTATGTTTTTGGTTAAATTATGTAAGACATAAGGTTGGTTTAACATATTATGGATGGTTACATTAATTCTGATTTTCGTATAAGTGACATGTCAGGCCTGATCGGGTTGGAGTGTTACACTAAGTCATTGCATCAATAGTTTTGACTCTGAGTTTAACATGATTTAGCATATGACATGTGCAAAACTGGTTTAACCCTGCGTCAGGCGGGTTTCAAGCCTATTTCACTTCTTCTTATACAGATTCCTCGAAAGACGCCCAAATCAGAAGAACCCTAGTTCTTCTCGATCCCAATTCATCTAGTATAACAATTGTGAGCCTATGATATATTAGGGATTTTGATCCTTGCATACAATCGAGTATTTTTTATAGAATAGTACCTGGTTTGTTATCCGTTTGAAGTCGTGAGTTGGATTCAGAGATGTAGAGCGATATAGATGGCGTTCCTGGTGTGAGTTGTTTCAGAATGAAGTCGCGAATGGTTGTGAGTGTTTAATTTAGTTTATTTGGGTCCTTTTTTGTTAATTAGGATTCCATTTTTTTGGTCAAGCTCCATTACACTTGTAAACACATAATTTAGTTAGGTATTTTTGGAATTAAGAGCATGGATTGATTCAGTATTGATTTGAAAACACGGCTAAGTTTTCAAATTTAGAGTCGTGCCTTAACTGATTTTGTGAGGAAACCGGATCCGATGGATTGTGGTTCTTATAACTTTAGTCCCTAGCTTTCTCAAACTAGGAACACATTAAAAACTTTACACTTACGGTCCATATAGTTTATATTTTTATTAGTTCATGTTTTAGACCTTTTACAAAAATTATATAATGGTTTGTCAAATGTTTATAACTGATTGTTTTCTATAAAACTTTATAAGGTTTATAAATTTCCATATTATGAAATAAACTCATGATTAATTTATATAATATTTAAAATATTATTGTGCAGGCTTATATTAAATATGTGCATAATATATTTTTTAAGAGTCTTTATTACCTATATATTAAAAAACAAGTGCATTATGAATAGAGAAGTTTAGCATTTTTTATTTGGCCCAAAACATTACCCTACTATTTGACCATATTGTGCATCATCATTCATCACCCATCAATGTCCTTAGAGAGAAAGGGAACAAGAGTTCATCACATTACCTTCTTCCTCTGCTTTTGATGGTTCGTTCTATCTTCTTTTCAAGGTTAGATTTCTTCACTTGAATCATCTTTTGAAGTTCTTGAACACTGATTTCATAAGCTTCTTCTTCAGCTTTTAGACAGAGAGAAAAGCCTTTGATGGTTCATTCTATCTCCTTTTGTTTTAAGGTTAGATTTCTTTACTTGAATCTCCATTTTGAAGTTCTTGAATACTAATTTCATAAGCTTCTTCTTCAGCTTCTAGAGAGAAAAAAAGGAATAGATCAAAAATCATGTGATTTAAGTCATCTTGGATTTCCCTTCTGGTATTGATGGTTCGTTCCGCCGCCTTCTGTTTACACGTTGGATTTCTTCACTCGAATCGTCATTTTGAAGTTCTTAGTTAATTTTAAAAAGAGAGGATTTTTTTGTGTAGTTGTCGGGTGTTGTTTTATGTAGTAGATCTTCCTTTGAATAATGCTACTGAATATATGAGACAATAAAAGTATAGTATATAGTATAACCATGCTAAAAAGTTTTTCGCGAATTATCAGCAACCCTTTGAACAAGTATGAGTCAAGAGTTACCATCTTATTTGCTTATTCAAACTACAGATATTCGCATCATTTATACTATTACTTGCATTTTTAAATGAATTTGGTCCCTATTTGGTGTGGTATGTTGAAACATGAATGATGATGACCTTGATATTCCATTTAACCTTTTTAATTAGACACTATTGAGTATTTGTTAATCTTGAAAACACAAATAATCCTTATATTAAATCAATTTCAATTTGAAACAAAACTCCACAACTCTGCTAACTTTTAGTCAACGTGCATGTGGTGTCGTTGAATTATGCCAAAATTGTTTTGCTCTTTTGAGTGATATTATATATATACCTTATGTCTCTCCTATTTCAATTTTTATGTACGAGAAAATATTTTATGAGTTGATTAGGTTTGCTTCTCTCATGAATCACTCTAGCTTTGTTTTCTAGCATCTTGTAGGATAAATCATGTAAGTACATTGACAACCAATCCCAATGTCCACATCTAAGGTTATAGGTTCAGGATATTAGCTTTTTATATCTAAGGTTATAGGACAAATATCAATATAAACCTTGATGGTTTAAAATAAGTAATTAAAATAGCTTGCTTAAATATATGATCAGCCTGTATAGGAGGCGGAACAAAACATGTTGCATAATACATGTGAAGTAAATAGGAACCAAGCAACATGCAATCTAACCTATAATACAAAAGAAATGAGAATCATAAGAACCTAAGAGCTAAGCAATATGCAGTGTGTTGGAAATTTTAGTAAAATGAGTTTTTACTAAACTTTGGACCATAATAATTATATGTATTTATTACGTATTTAATTATTAAAAACTAAGTTTATGTTCTATAATGTGAGAGGATCACAACGAACTAAACCGGGTCCAAAGAGGAGCTAAGATGAATGAGATATCGAAGCTTAAAAGTGTGTAGTCATTGTAACCTTGGAAAGGAATAAGTTGTTGAAACCTCGGAAGGTTATCTGATCAGTGGTTCCGAGGTTATCTGATCAGTGGTTTCGAAGGTCATCTGATAAGTGGTTCCGAAGGTCATCTGATCAGTGGTTCCAGGGTTATCTGATCCGTGGTCTTGATCAGTGGTTGCTATCCATGGTTGCTATCAGTGGTTGCTATCAATAGTTGTTTTCAGTGGTTGCTATCCATTGTTGCGAACAGTGGTTGTTTACCAGCTGTTGAAGAAACAACAGTTATTGCATTAAATGATCAGTTTTGACTGACTAATTTAATTTTATGACTGTTAGAAGAAATTAATTGGTTGTTTAAAGAGCAGACTTTAATTCTTGTTGTTTCAGGTACTGATCTATCAGTATAAATACAAGGTTGTGTACCTTGGTTGAAAAAGAGAGATAAACACGACAAAAATACACACTTTCTTCTACAATCAATTATGTTATCTGTACTCTTGTTTCAGGTATTGTTTCAGGTGCTAGGTTAACTCTGGCAGTACATACTGCTTAGGCTGTTGTACCCTGGGAGACAGACGGGATTCACATTGGTGGCCCGAAATCTGTTTTAAGGGACCTATGTTGAACAGAAATCCTCAGCCAACACCTATTCTTTTTCTGTTATGGTTTTAATCTTTTGGTCTTCATTGTAATTCTATTTTTCATTGAAAGTGCTTGAGCATTCTATTTTATTTGAAAGTGTATTTTAATCTTAAATATTAAAGTAATAAAATATTTATATTATTCTGTGAATGGTGCTCCTACAAGCTTAAAACAGATTTCGTAAAACCACTGTTCATAGTTTTAAGAAATTGAATCAGATTGCAAACAACTGATTAGTCTTTCTTTACATGTGATCAGTTATTTATAACAACTGTTCTGAATTTTGTTCAGAACTTAAAACAAGAAGTTTTATTTTGGTTAAGTAAATTTTGGTTTTGTGTAAACCATAATTTATTTAAGTAAAGATCAGTTCTTTACTTTGGTTTTGTGTAAACCATAATTTATTTAAGTAAAGATCAGTTTTTTACTTTGGTTTTGTGTAAACCATAATTTATTTAAGTAAAGATTAGTTCTTTACTTTGGTTTTGTGTAAACCAATTTTCTGATTAATTGAGTTTTGTACTCTTGTTTCAGAAATGACTACTGTACCAGCTTCTTCTTCAACATCTGTGGGACCACTAGTTAGTACTCATGCTGCTCAAACCATGGCAAATCATGCTGAAAGACCAGAAAAGTTTGTTGGTTTGAATTTCAAGATATGGCAGCAAAAGATGTTGTTTTATTTAACAACTTTGAACCTTACGAGGTTCCTGAATGAAACCCCTCCTGCTCCTACTGAAGGAGATGTTCAGAGTGTTAGTGCCGTGGAGACACGGAAACATTCTGAATACCTGTGCCGAAACTATGTGTTGAATGGCCTTATGGATGCATTGTATAATGTGTACTGTAAATCAACAATTGCCAAAGAATTATGGGAGTCGTTGGAAAAAAAGTACAGAACGGAGGATGTTGGCACAAATAAATTTGTGGTAGCCCATTTTTTGGATTATAAAATGGTTGACTCTAAAACAGTGTTAAACCAAATACAGGAATTACAGATTATACTCGGTGACATTCATTCTGAGGGGATGACTCTTAGTGAGACATTTTTGATTGCTGCTATGATTGAGAAACTTCCTCCTAGTTGGGTAGATTTTAAGAACTACTTAAAACACAAACGGAAGGAAATGACCGTGGAGGTCCTTGTGGTCCGTCTTCGAATAGAGGAAGACAACAGGTTGGCTATAAAAGGGAATCAAGCTCATGTTGTTAATGTTCCAAAAGCCAACATGGTGGAACATGGTCAATCCTCTCGTGGGTACAAAAGTCAAAACAAGAACAAAGACAAGAACAAAGGCAAAGGCAAGACTGTTGATCTTGGACCTAGAAATGGAGTTGTAAAGAAGCATGTTGTCCCGTTTAAAGGGAAATGCTACAACTGTGGTGATCTTGGTCACCGTGTTGATAAGTGTAAGGCTCCTAAACAGGACCGTGAACATATGATTGAGGACGATATGCCTCTTGTAGCCATGATTTCTGACCTCTCTGCCGTGATGGAGGAGATAAAATTGGTGACTAATGACACTAAAGAGTGGTGGGTTGACACTGGTGCTACCCATCATGTTTGTCCTCATCGGGACCTCTTTAATACGTTTAAAGAGGTTACTGGTGATCAAAAGTTCTTCATGGGGAATGCAGTGACTGCCAATATCAAGGGTGAAGGCAATGTGATCTTGAAGTGGACTTCGGGGAAGGAGCTCACTTTGAGTAATGTGCTCTATGTTCCTGAGATGCGCAAGAGTCTTGTGTCAGGATGGTTCCTCAATAAGCATGGTTTTCGTTTAGTTTTTGAGTCTGATAAGTTTGTATTAACTAAACATGGAATGTTTATTGGTAAGGGATATGCCCAAAATGGTATGTTCAAACTCAATGTAATAGCTAAGAACATGAATGAATATGCTTCTACTTCTATTTCCTTGATTGAGTCTTCTAATGTTTGGCATGGTCGTCTTGGTCATGTTAATTTCAATTCGATGCGTCGTTTGATTAAATTAGATTGCATACCAAAATTTCCATGGACTCAAAATACAAATGTAAAACATGTGTTGAAGCTAAACAAACAAGATCATCATTTAAATCAGTTGAAAGAATAATTGAACCCCTTGATTTAATTCACACGGATGTGTGTGATTTAAAATCGATTCCCACAAGAGGTGGAAAATAAGTACTTCATCATGTTTATTGATGATAGTACAAGATATTGCTATGTATATATACTCAAGAGTAAGGATGAAGCAATAGACAAGTTTGTCATGTACAAAAATGAAGTTGTGAATCAACTTAATAAAAAGATAAAAGTTTTAAGGAGTGATAGAGGAGGTGAATATGTTTCACCATTTGCTGATATTTGTGCACAAAGTGGAATTATCCATGAGTGTACAACTCCTTATTCCCCACAACAAAATGGCATTTCTGAAAGGAAAAATAGAACCTTAAAAGAAATGATATATGCCATGTTGTTAAGTTCTGGGTTGAGCCAGGACATGTGGGGGGAAGCCATTTTGTCGGCTTCTTATCTTTTAAACAAAATACCTTTCAAGAAAAAGGATGTAACTCCTTATGAGTTGTGGATGGGAAGAAAGCCATCTTACAAATACTTGAAAGTTTGGAGGTGCCTAGCAAAAGTGGTGGTTCCACCACTAAAGGTTCAAAGAATAGGAACAGTGGATTGTGTATTCGTTGGTTATGCCCATCATAGTAGTGCATATCGGTTTCTTGTATATGATTCAAAGAATCCCGACATACACAAGAATACTATTATGGAATCAAGGAATGCATCATTCTTTGAAGAAGTGTTTCCTTGTTTGGAAAAGGAACACACAAGTTCATCATCACCGGTAGATGAGATTGTTCATGATGAAGTTCAAGAACAATTAGAGGCTGAAGAAGTTGAGCCAAGAAGAAGAGACAAAGGATTGAAAAATCCTTTGGTCCTGATTTCCTTACTTACATGGTAGAGGGAGAACCTCAAACATACCGTGAGGCAGTCACTTCTTCAGAAGGACCTCAATGGAAAGAAGCAATAAAGAATGAAATTGATTCGATCTTACAAAACCATACTTGGGAGTTAGTAGATCTTCCATCAGGTTTTAAACCACTTGGATATCGATGGATATTCAAAAGGAAGATGAAAGCTGATGGTTCCATTGATAAGTACAAGGCAAGGTTAGTGATCAAAGGGTTTAGACAAAAAGAAGGATTAGACTACTTTGATACTTACTCGCCTGTGACTAGAATAACCTCGATAAGGTTGATGCTTGCAATAGCGGCTTTAAGAGATTTGGAAGTCCATCAAATGGATGTTAAAACCGTTTTCTAAATGGGGATTTAGAAGGAGAAATTTACATGGAGCAACCAGAGGGTTTCTCAGCTCCAGGCCAAGAAGGCAAAGTATATAAATTAATCAAGTCATTGTATGGCTTGAAGCAAGCTCCAAAACAATGGCATCAAAAGTTTGACCAAGTTATGCTTAACAATGGTTTCAAAATTAATGAATGCGACAAGTGTGTTTATGTGCAAAACACAAAGAGAGGTTATGTTACATTATGTCTTTTTGTAGATGATATGCTTATCATTGGGAGTGATGATTAGATGATCAAATCTACTAAAGACATGTTGAAAGCGAGATTTGACATGAAAGACATGGGTCTAGCTGATGTGATTCTTGGTGTAAAGATCAATAAAACCCAAAATGGTCTAGTGCTAAGTCAATCTCACTATGTTGACAAAATCCTTGGAAAGTTTAATAAGGGGATACGAGTGTGGCTCAAACTCCCATAGATACCACACAACATCTATCGGAAATAGAGGTGAGGGTGTTGCTCAGCTGGAGTATTCAAGGGTTATTGGCTGTGACAGTTGCATACGAGAATTACGTCATAAGTGACGTGAGCACATTTGATCGTTCTAGAAATCCACGTTGTTTTAATGCTTGTAATTGTTACAGAATGATAGTAGGTGAGAAATGATGAACGTGGACGAAAACCGTGCACAAAACGGAGTCCTTGATTGCCCGAAATCGAAAAACGAAGAAAAATCACTAAGTGTTGGTCGATTGGACCCATCGCGGTACGCGATGGAGGGATTCAGAATCCTCCGCGGTACACGATGCATGAAAGAAATTTGAGATCTCCGGATTTCTTCGCGGTACGCGACGGATGTGGCGGTGGAATGATCTGATCTACTTCATCAGATTTCATGCAAGAAGATTATTTTTCTTCTTCTTGCGTCTGTTCTACCTTCAAACGACGAAAACACACACTTCTACCATCTAAATCCATTTTTCCAGCCTTCTGAAGTCAAGGATCGCACCAAGGATCATCTTTACAAGCTTCGATCGTTATTTTGAAGTCAGAAATCCGTCTGATTAGGTAATGATCTGTTTAAACCTTCTAGTTTGATTTTGATTGATTAGATCTTGATTTTGAACGTAATGACATAGTTAGGATTGTTGATTATTGCCTAGATGATGGCTAGGATTGATTATAAACAAAGAACACGAAGTTCTAACGGTTAAATCCTTGTTTTGATCCGTTGTAATGCCCGGTTTGCATGAAACCATACCCATGATTATAATGGTTTAATCCATTTGATTATAACAATGTAGGTGATTAGTTGGGTTAATCCTTGAAATGCAAGGTTAAATCTAAGTATTTCAAACTAATCACAATCATTAACATACTCATTGGAACGATTATCTGATGTTTATGATAACAGTCAGATTAGTATGTTAAGCATGGTTATTTCACCTATTATGATACTACATTGTGATATCTCATGATGTTTGGGTAATCAATAACAAGAATTGATCATTCCTAAACCATTAAATTATCTAGAAACTGTTACAGTATCATAATCAACAACATTAACTATCTGGTTAATCAGAGATTATTCTGATTAATCAAGAGTGTCATCAACTTTATATTAGGAATCTAATGCAATGTAGGTTCCTACATTATCATACATTGTATGATATAGCATTAAATTAATTAAATACATAACTAATATCGAGTTGATGATTTACTAAGCAATGTCTTTGACATTGAACGTTCAGAAGGATCTAATCAGTAAACTAGAACATAAATAATTCATTAAATATAACTAAATGCAGAATTATCTCTTTGTGGTTATCTTCAAGATATTTTGCTACCTTTATATCATCAGGTGAGTTTCGTACAACCCCTTTTATTTTTAATCTTTTATAAACATCGGGGTAACTCTGTAAACGGTTGTCTGAACATATGATATGCATCAATGATATCTGTGTGATTTCATTTGACTTTTGTGGGATTTCATGGGATTTTGCCTGTTAGACTGAACTCTATCATGGAAATGAAAGTCCTCATTCTTGAACTGTATCTAGTGAACCCATGTGTGGCCGAACAGAAAACATTGATAGTACTATTGGTTGACACCCCATTAGCTGGGAGGATTGCATCTCCCCTTGTGTGAATGTTTGTTATCTGTTTCCTGAACTTCTTAATGGTATGATAGACATTAAGATAATGAGGCACTAAGATATGTACCGACGGGTAATATCTTGAGAACTGAACTAGACGTCCGAAAGGAACTAGATACGGGTCCCATGGTTATCCGGAACTGAACTTTTGAGAACTTGCTTATCATATCATATGATTTTAAATTGAACTGTCGAACTCACCAGCTTTGTGCTGACGTTTTCAAATTAAATCTTTTTGCAGGGAGACAGTGACCACCGGGTGAGGATGCACTTCATACATTTGTAATTAAATAAGATAGTTGTGTAATAAATTTAATTGTAAACTGTAATTCTGGTTGTGATAACGAACCCTTAGTAATGTACTTACTTTAAGTTAATCTGTGTGCTGTGATATCGGTTCAAGTAAGTCACCCCTCACCTCGGAGACATCACCACTATGCTTCCGCAACCGGTTCAGTGACGTCAGACCAGACACGAGGTGACGAGAGGTGGGGGTGTGACAGGGTGGTATCAGAGCCACAGGTTATAGAGAATTAGGTTGACTTAGAGACCTAGACTATAACCATAGGCTCGTATAGTAACACAGAGGGCACCGAACATTAATATTGAACAAAACTTGTTTTGAATTAAGCCAGGATAATCAGGTGGTACAAATTCCAGTTATGAGTGGCCAGCATAACTGAAATTTGCAACACGTGTGCATTCTAGTTTGATTTAATTCAAGCAAAACACTAACAATAGTAATGACGAATAGTTGTTCTAAGATAGGGAGAAGCATCATATCATATCATGTTCATGTTTATGTTAAATATTGTTATTTAATATTTACTTCATGATACTGATTAGAGCTTTTGATTGTACAGCGATGGCTGAGCAAGCAGAGCAGTATATCTATCAGCGATTTCCCTATTTGAGATTAGATGATACTCCTAGCACGAGTTCAGGGTCTGACTCCGATCCATCGGAGTCATCTACAGCTGCTTCTCAGGCTGAAGCACCAGCACCAGCACCAGCACCTGAACCAGCACCTATGCCATCTCCACCGAGAGCACCAGCATGGGATGGACTCCGATGAATGCGAGGACAGGCTCGCAAAACGACAGGTCTTCCTCCTAGACGTCAGATGGCGTCTAGAGACGAGCCCGACACCATACATGAGGTGGGAGAATCCTCCCACCAAGCTGAGTTGAGGGCGCAGGTACAGCAGATTTCTCAGGATTTACAGGCTTTGAGACAGGATGTATCTCAGCACCATACTCTTCTGGAGGACACCCGCACCACTGTTCTAGAGATTCTCACTTCTCATCTGACTCTTTTGGAGCAGGTGAATGTTTTTGGTGCTAATACTCAGGCTTGGAGAGCGACGATGGAGGAGCGACTTCGGAGGACCTGGCGACAGGCGTTGGCTGTTACTTTTTGGCAGGAAGTAGCATTGTGGAGTGAGGGATGGGTGTATTTGAGGCAGTTATTGAGCACCATGAGTTTGGAGGCTCGATTGATGATGATAGTTATAGTGATGGTTGCTATAGCTATAGTGATTTCCTACTTACCGTTCTTTATACGGTAAGTATGATGAGGGATGTTTATTTTGGTGGTTACTGTACAGTCGGATAGGTAGTGAGGATGTGATGCATAGGGAAATTTTGGTTGTAAAATAGATTCCCGATAGTTAGTATGGATGAATCGGTTCTGATGGTTCTTGTATTATAACCTTGTGATGCATGAAATTATGGTACTGTAATAATATGGGTGTTTTTGTATATCTGTCTGTATAATGATCTATGTGTGTGAACTATAATTCATTTTTCTGTGTGAGAACATGACTGTGTACGAATGTATCTATATGAGAACATGTTGAACTAAAATATATATATATTTCGCTGAAATACAGTACGGGAGCAATACTGTATGCGAATATATGGGACTAAAAATATATATTTTGCTGAAATACAGTACGGGAGCAATACTGTATGCAAATATATGTGTTAAGTACAGTACGAGAACCATACTGTACGAGAACATGTCTGAATTGTGAACGTGTCTAATTGTGAATGTGTCTGTAACTTAAGTACAGTACGAGAGCCATACTGTACGAGAACATGTCTGAATTGTGAACATATTTGTTACATAAGTACAGTACGAGAGCCATACTGTACGAGAACATATCTATGGTCTGTATAAGAACTTAATGTATGAACTGAGAACATATTAGAGAACTTGTGTGAGAACATGTCCTAGTTCTGTATGAACATATTTCTAAAAACATGTGTTGCAATGCAAAGAGCTGGGTAAGACTCTAACATGTTTTTGAAATTACAGGACTAAGTATAACTACGAACAATTGTGTGATCTGTGTATAGTGCAACCATGTCTGGACTAAATTTATGTAGTTATACTATATTCTTTATAATCACATTTCAATATAAATTTTCAGTGTAACTGAATATGATTGAATTTATGTGATAGAACGGGTTATATCTTTAATATTCTTAAACTGACCTAAATTTGTCTGCTTGTGAGCAGATTAATGGCTCCAAAAAGAGGTCGACCAGCTAAGAAAGCTGCTAAGAATATTACCAACCCTGAACCGAATCAAATTCCACCTCTGAATGTTGAATCAAATCCGGATCCGCATGTTAATCCGGAAGCGAACGTGGTTCCACCTAGGAACTTGGAAACGAATACTACTCCACCAGTGAACCCTGGAGCAGGCATTGTTCCACCTGCTGGTACAAGCGGATCTGAAACAAATGAAGCTATGATAGCTCGAATCGTGCGTGAACAATTATCTGCTTGTGGTGTTCTGACACAACACCAACCACATATCACCACAGGTTCTGGTGGGGAACACGATCATGTTGAGCATAATGCTACTGGTGGTCACGTTGAAACTCATACCACTACCGGTACAACTACTATTATTCCTGATCCACCTCGACAGGGATGTACTTACAAGTATTTTGCTTCCTGTAACCCTCCTACTTTTACTGGCAAAGAAGGGGCGGCTGGTCTAATAAGGTGGATCGAGGAAATGGAAACTAAGCTTAAAATCAGTCAGTGTTTGGAGGAGCATAAGGTGTCTTATGCTGCCTGTTCTTTGAAAGACTCTGCTTTGACCTGGTGGAATACCCAGGCCAAGACTTTGGGTTCAGCCACAGTTGACTCGATGGGCTGGAATGATTTTAAAACTCTAATTAGATCAGAGTACTGTCCCATCACTGAAATTCAAAAACTCCAGGAGGAATTCTGGAATCACTCTATGATCGGTGCTGATTGTCTTGCTTACACCGATCGGTTTCATGAACTCACTTGTCTACTTCCCGATATGTTTCCTACGGAAGCCGCTTTAATTGAAAAGTACATTAAGGGTTTGATTCCCCAGATTCGGGGAATGGTGACTGCTGCTGAACCTACAACCCTGAAACACACGATTCTTTTGACCACTAAGCTTACCAATGAGGCGGTAAGGAGTGGTACTCTGTCTTTGAAACCTCAGACGGCTTATAGTCGTAGTGATGTCGGTACCTCGAATGTGTCAAAAGGTACCAAACGGAAGTGGTTTGGCAAAACCAAGGCGAAGGCTCCGGCTGAGATCACCCAGAGCAAGACAACGTGAAAAACTATGGTGCAAATGTTCCTGAGAGGAAAACTTATACTGGGCAGGCGCCCAAGTGCAATAAGTGTCCACTCCATCACACGGGACCATGTCCTGTTTGTCTGAACTGTAACCGAGTTGGACATGCTAAATATTGCAACTTTCCTGCTCAGACACCAAACCAAGCACCACGACAAACCACTCAAACCAACCGGTCATGTTACAAATGTGGAAGTCCTGATCATCTCATACGAAACTGTCCGAACAATAATACCAATCCGGGAACTGAAGCTAGGGGGAGAGCTTTTCAGATTGGTGCAACTGAGGCGAGACATGATGCAAATATTGTTACTGGTACGTTTCTTCTTAATAATCTATACGCATCAGTTTTGTTTGACACAGGAGCGGATAAGAGTTTTATCTCTCCTGAATTTGCATCATTAATTTCATTGCCTACGGTAGATCTAGAAACTCCTTATGTTATTGAACTTGCTAACGGCAAGTTGATCAAAACAAACAATGTTATTCAAGGATGTTCCTTGAATTTGAATGATCATCTTTTCGATATTGATTTACTTCCTATTGAGCTTGGGAGCTTTGATGTCGTTGTTGGTATGGACTGGCTTTCTGATAACCAAGCGGAAGTTGTCTGTCAAACAAGGTGATCCGTATTCCATTACCTAACGGTAATACACTGATAGTTCAAGGAGAACGAGCAGGTAGAAAACTTGGTCTCATATCTTGTATGCAAGCTCAGAAATTCTTAAGGAAAGGCTGTTATGCTTTCCTGGCACATGTGACTGAGCACAATTCTTCACCCAAACAAATCACAGACATCCCAATAGTCAAAGATTTTCCTGAAGTATTTCCTGAGGATATATCAGGATTACCCCCAGTGAGACAAGTTGAATTTCGGATTGACTTGATTCTAGGTGCAGCACCTGTTGCTAAAGCCCCTTATCGGCTTGCACCATCCGAAATGCAAGAACTTTCAGGTCAATTGCAAGAACTATTAGACAAAGGTTTTATCAGACCTAGTTTCTCACCCTGGGGAGCACCTATTCTTTTTGTGAAAAAGAAGGATGGTTCATTCAGGATGTGTATTGACTACAGGGAACTCAATAAACTGACAATCAAGAACCGTTATCCACTACCTCGTATCGATGATCTGTTTGATCAACTACAAGGTGCTACTTATTTTTCAAAAATCGATTTAAGATCTGGATATCATCAGTTACGTATTCATGATGATGACATTCCTAAAACTGCTTTCAGAACTCGATACGGACATTACGAATTTTTAGTGATGCCATTTGGTTTAACCAATGCACCAGCAGTTTTCATGGATCTGATGAATCGAGTATGTAGACCTTATCTGGATAAATTTGTGATTGTGTTTATTGATGATATTCTTATTTATTCTCGAAACCAGCAAGAACATGCTCAACACTTGAAATTAATTCTAAAACTTTTGGCACGTGAAAAATTATATGCCAAATTCTCCAAGTGTGAGTTCTGGTTACGAGAAGTTCAATTTCTTGGTCATGTAGTAAATCAAAACGGTATTCAAGTGGATCCCAGTAAGATTCAGGCGGTGAAACAATGGGAGACACCACGAACCCCGACTGAAATACGCCAATTTTTGGGGTTGGCAGGTTATTATCGCAGGTTTATCAAGAACTTTTCAAAGATAGCCTTGCCACTGACTACATTGACACAGAAAAATCAACCGTTTATATGGAATTCTCAACAGGAGGAGGCGTTCCAACTATTGAAACACAAACTCTGTAATGCACCTATATTGGCACTACCGGAAGGTACGGATAACTTCACAGTGTATTGTGATGCTTCACGTCAAGGTTTTGGGTGTGTTCTAATGCAGAAGGATAAGGTAATTGCTTATGCTTCTCGACAATTGAAAGTACATGAGAAGAACTATACCACACATGATCTAGAACTTGGTGCAGTAGTGTTTGCACTCAAGATTTGGAGACATTATCTATACGGAACTAGGTGTATTATATACACTGATCACAAAAGCCTCCAACACATTCTAGATCAGAAAATGTTGAACATGCGACAGAGGCGATGGGTTGAACTGTTGAACGATTATGACTGTGAGATTCGTTATCACCCAGGCAAAGCAAATGTTGTAGCTGATGCTTTAAGTCGCAAGGAACGAGTCAAGCCTTTACGTGTGAAAGCGTTAGGTATGACTATTCAAACCAGTCTAATTCCTCAAATCAAAGACGCTCAGCAACACACTTTACAAGCAACGAACTATTCTGCTGAAGGACTGAGAGGATTAGATAAGAAACTCGATACCAAAGACGATGGACTATTGTATTTCAAAGACCGAATGTGGGTTCCTTTATTCGGTAACTCTCGAATAATTATCTTGGATGAGGCGCATAAATCCAGGTATTCTATACATCCAGGTGCTGATAAAATGTATAAAGATCTTAAAGACTTTTACTGGTGGCCTGGAATGAAGAAACACATAGCTGAATACGTGGATCGATGTTTAACATGTCTCAAAGTCAAGGCTGAACATCAACGACCTTCTGGGTTACTACAACAACCTGAGATTCCCATGTGGAAATGGGATCAGATCTCTATGGATTTTATTACTAAATTACCCAGAACATCACGTAATCATGACTCTATATGGGTTATCGTTGATCGCCTTACGAAATCTGCGCATTTCTTACCCATCCGAGAAGATTATTCTATGGATCGACTCGCTAAACTCTATATTAATGAGATTGTATCTCGACATGGAGTACCGATCTCTATCATTTCTGACAGAGATAGTCGATTTATGTCACGATTTTGGCAAACTCTTCAGAATGCTTTGGGCACGCAAATCAATATGAGCACAGCTTATCATCCACAAACTGACGGGCAGACTGAACGAACAAATCAAACTCTTGAAGACATGCTCAGAAGCTGTGTGATTGATTTTGGAGGTAGCTGGGATATTCATCTTCCAGTATTCAATGCGCTCCATTCGAAGCACTTTATGGACACAAATGTAGATCACCTATCTGTTGGTCAGAAGTAGGTGAAAATCAAATCATCGGCCCAGAATTCATTCAAGAAACAACTGATAAGATCGCACTCATTCAGGAACGAATCAAAGCTGCTCGCGATCATCAAAAGAGTTATGCTGATAACCGCCGTAGACCACTCGAATTCCAAGTAGGTGATCGGGTAATGTTGAAAGTGTCACCTTGGAAAGGCATTTTCAGATTCGGAAAGAGAGGTAAACTTTCACCAAGATTTGTAGGGCCATTTAAAATTCTTGAAAGAAATGGACCCGTAGCCTACAAACTTGAATTACCTCTTGAACTCAGTAACATTCACGATATCTTTCATGTATCTAATCTGAAAAAGTGCTTAATTGATGAATCATTGATCGTACCTCTCGAAGAGATTCATATTGATGAAAAACTTCAGTTCAGTGAAGAACCAGTAGAGGTAATGGATCGAGAAACGAAAGTATTAAAACGTAGTCGCATACCAATCGTTAAAGTGCGATGGAACTCGCAACGTGGACCTGAATATACTTGGGAACGTGAAGATCAAATGAAGTTAAAATATCCACATCTATTCTCATAAACGATTGTCATAATCTAAGTCTTCACTAAATTTCGGGACGAAATTTCTCTAACAGGAGGAGACTGTGACAGTTGCATACGAGAATTACGTCATAAGTGACGTGAGCACATTTGATCGTTCTAGAAATCCACGTTGTTTTAATGCTTGTAATTGTTACAGAATGATAGTAGGTGAGATGTGATGAACGTGGACGAAAACCGTGCACAAAACGGAGTCCTTGATTGCCCGAAATCGAAAAACGAAGAAAAATCACTAAGTGTTGGTCGATTGGACCCATCGCGGTACGCGATGGAGGGATTCAGAATCCTCCGCGGTACGCGATGCATGAAAGAAATTTGAGATCTCCGGATTTCTTCGCGGTACGCGAAGACTTTTTGGGCTTTTGGTCGCGGTACGCGACGGATGTGGCGGTGGAATGATCTGATCTACTTCATCAGATTTCATGCAAGAAGATTATTTTTCTTCTTCTTACGTCTGTTCTACCTTCAAACGACGAAAACACACACTTCTACCATCTAAATCCATTTTTCCAGCCTTCTGAAGTCAAGGATCGCACCAAGGATCATCTTTACAAGCTTCGATCGTTATTTTGAAGTCAGAAATCCGTCTGATTAGGTAATGATCCGTTTAAACCTTCTAGTTTGATTTTGATTGATTAGATCTTGATTTTGAACGTAATGACATAGTTAGGATTGTTGATTATTGCCTAGATGATGGCTAGGATTGATTATAAACAAAGAACACGAAGTTCTAACGGTTAAATCCTTGTTTTGATCCGTTGTAATGCCCGGTTTGCATGAAACCATACCCATGATTATAATGGTTTAATCCATTTGATTATAACAATGTAGGTGATTAGTTGGGTTAATCCTTGAAATGCAAGGTTAAATCTAAGTATTTCAAACTAATCACAATCATTAACATACTCATTGGAACGATTATCTGATGTTTATGATAACAGTCAGATTAGTATGTTAAGCATGGTTATTTCACCTATTATGATACTACATTGTGATATCTCATGATGTTTGGGTAATCAATAACAAGGATTGATCATTTCTAAACCATTAAATTATCTAGAAACTGTTACAGTATCATAATCAACAACATTAACTATCTGGTTAATCAGAGATTATTCTGATTAATCAAGAGTGTCATCAACTTTATATTAGGAATCTAATGCAATGTAGGTTCCTACATTATCATAAATTGTATGATATAGCATTAAATTAATTAAATACATAACTAATATCGAGTTGATGATTTACTAAGCAATGTCTTTGACATTGAACGTTCAGAAGGATCTAATCAGTAAACTAGAACATAAATAATTCATTAAATATAACTAAATGCAGAATTATCTCTTTGTGGTTATCTTCAAGATATTTTGCTACCTTTATATCATCAGGTGAGTTTCGTACAACCCCTTTTATTTTTAATCTTTTATAAACATCGGGGTAACTCTGTAAACGGTTGTCTGAACATATGATATGCATCAATGATATCTGTGTGATTTCATTTGACTTTTGTGGGATTTCATGGGATTTTGCCTGTTAGACTGAACTCTATCATGGAAATGAAAGTCCTCATTCTTGAACTGTATCTAGTGAACCCATGTGTGGCCGAACAGAAAACATTGATAGTACTATTGGTTGACACCCCATTCGCTGGGAGGATTGCATCTCCCCTTGTGTGAATGTTTGTTATCTGTTTCCTGAACTTCTTAATGGTATGATAGACATTAAGATAATGAGGCACTAAGATATGTACCGACGGGTAATATCTTGAGAACTGAACTAGACGTCCGAAAGGAACTAGATACGGGTCCCATGGTTATCCGGAACTGAACTTTTGAGAACTTGCTTATCATATCATATGATTTTAAATTGAACTGTCGAACTCACCAGCTTTGTGCTGACGTTTTCAAATTAAATCTTTTTGCAGGGAGACAGTGACCACCGGGTGAGGATGCACTTCATACATTTGTAATTAAATAAGATAGTTGTGTAATAAATTTAATTGTAAACTGTAATTCTGGTTGTGATAACGAACCCTTAGTAATGTACTTACTTTAAGTTAATCTGTGTGCTGTGATATCGGTTCAAGTAAGTCACCCCTCACCTCGGAGACATCACCACTATGCTTCCGCAACCGGTTCAGTGACGTCAGACCAGACACGAGGTGACGAGAGGTGGGGGTGTGACATTGGCAGCCTGATGCATCTGAGGACATGTACACGGCCATACTTAGCATATGTTGTGAGCAGGCTAAGTAGATATACTAGTAATCCTAGCTCTAAACATTGGAAGAGCAAGACAAGATTACTAAGAAATTTTTTGGCAAAAAGGTGTACATTTCACATTTGAAATGGAAACTGGGTTGGTCAACGAATGTTAATGGTTTATGGGCGGTCCGCCATTGGTACTAGCGGACTCAAACAGTCAACCGGTGATCCGCCATTGGGACCAGCGGATCCGAGGCTGTCATTTGCGGATCCTAAGTTGACAGCAAGCGACAAAACTCTTTTTTTAACGTGGTTGGATGGCGTTAAACGGAGGTCTGTGTCGCTAGTCACACAAGCGGACCCTAGGGTATCCACTCCTCCCACCAGCGGACCCTAGGGGCTCCGCATGCACCACCAACAGACTAGGTGTACCAGGTGCTGCTTTTCTTTTGTCTTCATCCGGATCACATGCATGCAAGCCTCACATGCACCACCTGCGGATGTGAATATGTGTAGCCTTTTTTTTCGTATGGTGTGATGTGATACATGCATGCAAAAGCATGCAAAAAATTAAAACTGCTCCTGTCCCTCTGCCGAATGCATGCAGCTTTGCATGCAATGCTATGTTTTTTTTATTTTGAACGACCCATCATATTGATTTTTTTGAAGTTGGTGGTGATACTAAATGAGGTGGTTAACTCATTTGCCTATTTATAATGAAAATCACTCCATGAAAAATTCACACAACCCTTCTTATTTCTCTATTACAACCAATATTTGATTTTAAATTTTAACTATCAACATGAGTCTAAGAGTAAATCGTGTCCGCTTGTGAACGATCTTTTGTTTTTAAAAGACGGGCATCGTGCTACTCATTTGTTTAATTCAAATGATTATGCAGACAGAGACCCGTTAAACGTTAGACGTGGTGATCAGAAATTATGGCACTATATTAAAAACCATCCTATTCATCCGATGGTTGAAAATATATTAAACGAATACTGGTTTTGGTGGCATTATCGACTGCGGTTATCGTAAGGTCGATCATGCGTTGATAACTGCTCTGGTTGAAAGATGGAGGCCAGAGACACATATATTTCACCTTACTGTTGGTGAAGCAACGATTACGTTACAAGACGTAAACGTACTTTGGGGTTTACCAATAGAAGGTGAACCAGTATCCGAGGTAGATTTCTCGTTCAAACTAAGCGAGCTAATCGAAAGGTGTGAACTTTTGTTGGGGTTCACACCTTCAAACACTGATATAGTTGGTGGAAGAATTAAATTAGTATGCCTTCTAAACCAACTAGAAAATGAATTTCCTGAAAATCCAAATGCTCTGCAGTGCACTCAGCGTGCACGTCTTATCATTTTGTATTTGTGTGGTGGTACCCTGTTTCCTGACAGTACGAACAGTAAGGTGCCACTGTTATATTTAAATAACCTTTTAGATTTATCAGTTAGTGCTAGGTATAGTTGGGGAAGTGCTGTTCTTGCATGCCTGTACAGAAATTTGTGTAAGGCAACACATCCCGACGCTGTAGAAATTACAGGGCCTATATATTTATTACAATTGTGGGCATTGGAGAGGTTTGTAAATATTGCCCCAAGTATACACTCGTTGTATACGTATGGTCAACCAATCGGCTATCGGTATGTATTTTATAAACAAAATTGTATTTTATAAACAAAATTGTTCGTTTAATTTAAGATTTCTTATAGGTGGTTCAAGAATTTAAGTTATCGAGACAGCCCGTCTCATGTCTTGAAAGCTTACCGATCACAACTACAATCTTTAAGAGATGAGCAGGTTATTTAAAAAATTTTCTTTTTAATTTATTAACACATTGTTAGTCTTAATGGTAATTTTTTTTTGTCATAGTTTGCATGGACCCCCTACGATAGCATAATGGAAAGACTACCTTTCATCTGTCATAGCGGTGAAGCTAGTTGGACGTGTGAATGCTTTCTCATTCTTTGGGAAGTTGTTGAGCCTCATCACTCTTCTAGAGTTATGAGACAGTTTGGGTTGTTGCAAAACATTCCAAACCCAAATCCTCTAACAATGGACCAACACCACACGATTCATAATTTGAATAGTGGTGGTAAATTAAATAAGGATTGGTTAAGGCATCATCAACAATACGTGTCTTCTTGGAACCAGCGTTTAACTAACACGATTGACAGACAGCACGTTCCGGCACCAACTGTTAGTGATGACTACATGAGGTCGTATAGGTCTTGTACCTTCCTCTATATAACCAATCCTGGATCAGAAGAGGTCAACCCGCGGGGATTTCAAAATGACGGTGGTGCATATCAACTAATGGTATGTTTATAAAATATGAGGAATATTTTGTTTATTGTTTTAAAAGATATTTAATTTAAATTTTTTTATTACAGATGGATGGCATGGTTCAAATATACCAAAGTACAAGACAATTCATTGGTGACAATCCTGAAACGCAAAATCAATTTCAACGTATACAGGATACCATTTCACAAGTGATGGGACTAGCACATGTAGGGTCATCGTTTGGCATTGCCAACACACTTGACAACCCAACCTGTTGACTATATGGGCAATGAGAATGTATCCCAAGTGGTTCGTAGACGTGGTAAGAGACATAATACACGAGGTGCCGGCCGAAACAACGAAGATATGGTCGACGAAGCACGACCCTCTGGCTTTCAAAATTTCGAAGCAGGCACATCTCGCTTTCAAAATTTTGAAGTAGGAGGAACATCAAACTTCAAGATGAACCAAATGACCAAAATGTGTTTGTAGGGCTTGAATCACCTTATATACCTACATTCAACAGCCCTAATTCACCGGCTGTTCATATAGTGAGTTTGGTGTGACACCACAGCACCACATGGATTATACCGTTACTCCAAATGTGGTTCCTACGTATGAACAACAACAGTCTTCGTTTAATTATTTTGCTGAAGATATGTCTACGTATGAAACCATGATACTCGGACGTGTCACCAATACCATTGAATCTGAGTCTGGGTATGATGCCAAGCCAAGAAGACTTAAACGAAAACAATCAACGCCGCAGAAGGCAAACAAGACCACCACCTTGCGGTACAGGACACTGGCTTAGCCGTCATGATCGTTAGGAATTTTTTTATTGTATTTATAATCTATGATGAGTTGTATTTTATCTGTAATATATTTTCAATGTTTGAATAAAAATTACAATTTACTCCATGCGCACAATTTATATTATAATTAAACCACAAAAAAAAAGATAAATTTTCATTATAAATTAAAATTAAACAAAATAATAACATAAATAACCAAAGCAATATTATAAACAAAAATTAAACATAAATCTTGCATCAGTGATTCGCATATGGACAATTGGTCCTACGATGTCCTAGTTCCTTACATATATCACATTTATAATTTCGAGGTTCATCGGCATAATGGACATCCATCTCATTTCGGATTCTTCTCGCACGCCTCCTTCCCCGTAGTGTTGTAACTTTTGACGGGTCGCCTTGTATTCTCCAACCGGGATCGGACCAAAGAGCCTTGTGGCGTAGTGGGTAATAATGACCATCATACTGTTGTCGATATGTAGACGTGTGGAATCATGTGTCGACAAACAGCTATAGCATGAGAGCATGGAAATCTTTCTGTTTGCCATTTCCTACACATGCATTTTTTCCTGAAGTATTCAACCGTGTAGTCGTTACCACCGTCATCATTGGTTTCCATTTTTGACATGACCCTGTACCGTGCTTCAAGGTGATCATACAAGAAAACTTCGTGATCTTGTGCACGCTTGTCACGGTTATTAAAAACACGCCACATACGAGGTGGTAAAGAAGTGTTGCAATTGTTAGCAATCTCAGATGCTTTACATATTAAGAAACATCTTTCTAAAATGTAAAGTCAATGCATGCTTTGATTGGCAACAAACGAGCATCACGAAAAACGTTATTCATGCTTTCAGAAATGTTTGTTGTTAATGTACCCCATCGACGACGGCCGAAATCAAACAGAAGTGTCCACTGCCGTTTTTCAATATTCAACAAATATTGCCATGCCTCTTCATTGATGCTCCTCAACTCCCTTACAGCTGATATATACTTCCTTTTCTGGGTTGTGCTCCCAATAGCCCAACATAGTTTCTTTATGATGGCACTCTTAAACCGGTTCATTAAGTTACTTCTAACATGACGTAGACAAAAACGATGATATGCATTTGGTTCCTTCCAATCATCCATATTTGTCATTGCGTGAATGATTCCTTTGTGTCGGTCAAATAAAACACACAAAGGTCCCATTCTGTCATCTGCAACATGATCGCGAAACTGCTTCAAAAACCAAGACCAACTCTCAATTGTCTCTTCATCAACAATCGCGTATGAAACTGGAAGTATGTGGTTGTTTGCGTTCTTTGAAATAGCAATCAACAATTTACTCTGATACGGTCCTTTCAGGTGAGTTCCGTCGATGGATATTACTGGCTGACAAAGATGGAATGCATCAATGGACGGCTTGAATGCCCAAAACACATATTTAAAAGTATCACATTGGGATGTTCTGTGAGGATGATGAAACCATTGTACTGTTGTCCCATTGTTTCTGTTTTGCAACTCTCTCATATAAGAAGGTAACTCCATAAAGTTAGTATCCCAGCTACCATGAATATTCTCTATTGCTTTTCTACGACCAAGCCACGCCTTTGAGTACGAAACATCAACGTGTAACGTATCCTTTAGATATGCACGAATTTGTTTTACCGGAAGACTTATATCAAATTGAATTAGTCGAGAGATATGAGCCGCAACATCTTTTGATTTCAGACAACGGTTGTTGTTACGCATCACTGTTCCATAACAGTTGTGTGTGTCAACCCATTTGGTGAGTTGCCACATGTGTTGGTTCTTTTTTTGACATGCACTTGCAACCCAACGACATGAAGAGGTGTTTAGAAGTGGATCACTGTATTTTTTACTTCTTGTGTAGCATTTGGCCCGCCACACGTTTAGTCCGCTTTCTGAAACAATAATTTCTCTATTGCAAGCAACGTTCCATTGACGAACGGCGCATACCACATCCTCCTTTGTTTTGAAAAACATACCAACACGGATTTGATTGGAATTTGGGTTCCATATATCCATGTGGTCTTCGTCATCAAAATCAGGAAGTTGACAATCTCTTAACTCCACAACTTCGTCATAATCTTCAGTTGGACCATTACAAAATCCTTTGTAAACACCGTGTGATACTGTTCAGATGATTGAGGGAGTATGAACTCATCATCAGATTCACTGTCAGAAGGAGGGACTTCACTATCTTCTTGTGTGTCATCTTTGTTTTGTATTTCTTCATCTGCATCTTCTAGCTCTTCATCTGCATATTCTTGTTCTTCAACATTTGTTGGTGAACCCATTTCACCGACATAAGACTGAGACGCTGAAAAACCACGTAGTAGATCCATCATACTAGTTGGCTGAAAAACAATTTTGGGTTCCCAAGTGACAAAAATATCACCAATAAAATTAATTGACTTGCAGCTAAATAATACAACATATTAACACCTTCGTCTCCAAACAAATTTGATGTTAAAGGGACACCTTGGAATGTGTAATAAAAAACCAAATTCACATTCACGGTAGCTCTATCAATTTGAACGTGACTACATACTATGTCTAACAATTCTTTGTAAGACATTGAATCAGTACGAACAATAAAAGAAGATGTTAAGGTATTCTCATCAATGGAAATAACACCACCGATATTAGAAACCTTACCCCCCCCCCAAAAAAAAAAAGCTTAACAATAAACGGACGATAATATGACATATTTTGTAATTGAGAACAGATGAAGAAGAAAATTATAGTTTGAAGACTGAATGTGAAATTTGAGAAATATCATGGACAATATATAGACATGATTTACAACTCTACCTACCACTTACCTCTTGAACTCATACCTACCACCAATTCAGTAAGCAAAATAAAAAAGGTGCTAAACACCAACACCACTTGAACTCTAACTACCACTTACCTCTTGAACTCTACCTACCACTTATCACTTAATCTCTACCTACCACTTGATTTACAACTCATACCTACCACTAATTCAGTAAGCAAAATAAAAAACGTGCTAAACACCAGCCCCACTTGAACTCTACCTACCACTTACCTCTTGAACTCTACCTACCACTTATCACTTAAACTCTACCTACCACTTGATTTACAACTCATACCTACCACTAATTCAGTAAGCAAAATAAAAAACGTGCTAAACACCAACACCACTTGAACTCTACCTACCACTTATCTCTTGAACTCTACCCCACCACTTATCACTTGAACTCTACCTACCACCACATATATAAATAAGTGACTCCATCCTAACAAGCAATCACCACTTCTTAACAAGCAATCACCACTTCTTAACAAGCAACATTCCTATATTTATATTTTTTAAGAAAAAATGGATAACCGTCGCAACAAGCAAACTGTGAATGATGAATATAGTTCTCAACCTGTCCAAAAGGCTTCAACTTGGGTTTACCAAAAATATAGGCGTACAACTAAGAATGCAAGTTCATCAACATCATCGGTTCATGAACAACAACCACGAGAAGAACAACCACAACAAGAACAACCACAAGAAGAACCGGAGTACACACCCAACAGACGTAGTGTACACCGTCAACGTGTTCGCAAATGGGCCATTTTGGACGATGAGTCTGAAAATTGGTCTACAACGTGTTCGCAACGGTGTTTTTAATACGCCTCTACCGCTAGACCGCAGTTTTTGGGGAACAATGTTGGGTTACACTAGTAATGGATACCTTAGGCCGGAGGTAAAAAATATTATACATGATTTTCATTTTTTTTAAATAAAATTAAAATAATTAATGTCTTTTTGTTTAATTGAACATTATATTTTCAGCATATTCAAGGTTAGGTTGGAAGAATGATGAACTGGAGACAAAGTCAACAACAAAAAGGAGCTACTGATATGCGTTGGTCAATTCTGCCGCCTTAATTTTATGACTATCTGGTAGATTTATGTACCAAAAATACCGTTAACTTTGCAAACGGGAAGTCAAGCCCATTTTCGTCTTTTTTTGATGTTGATTATGTTGAATTTCCATTCTGTGTTGAAAATAACGAGTGGTTGCTTGTTCAAGTGGAACTACGAAATGTTAATTTGGTGATGTTTTGTAGTGAGTGTTTTTCAATCGAAAAGTACAGACGGGCGGTTCACCCTAAACTGATGCAGATCTCGGTTTATTTTTGTGCTTTGTTGGTTAACATCAAGTATTTTAAAAAAACCGGCTTTCCACCGAAATTGATGAGTTTTGAAGTCAACGAGGACTATGTTCAGTCTCACGCTGACTTGTATGGTAATCAAGGGGTGCATGCATGCATGTTAATGGAGCATTTGGTTACTGGCAAACCGTTGAACATCTCTAATAACTTCAGGGAGTCGTGCATAACATACAGACGCTTCATGGCCGACCAAATCTACTTTTGGAGACGTTTGCCACGCCCGGGGAGATTCTTAGGATTTACTGTTTTATTTTTAAGATTATTATATATTTGTATTTTTCCATGTCGTATGTGTTGTAACAACTATGTCGTATGTCTTTTCTAAGGATTTAGTGTTTTCTTTAAGTGTTGTTATTTATTAACCCATGTGAAAACTACCTACCAACTTCAAAAAACATTAAACTGATTTAAACATTTCCTCATAAAATAAAACACATAGTGATCAAATATGATAAACCATACATAATTAATCATTAAATATTGAATCGAACGAGCAATCCGAATCCGTACTGTGTTCGTCCTCCCATGGGTCGTGATTCCTCCAACGATTTAACGTCTCTTCATCTACATCATCATTATCTGCCCATGGATCATCCGTCACGTACTCATCTTCTGGTTCTTCTTCTTGACCCAATTGTTGTTTAACTATCGGTTCCTCCTGATCTTGATTATATGGAAATAGGTTATTGAAAGCCCAATTCCAATACACATCATTGCCTTCTTCATCCCATTCCTCAATGCTTGGAAAGTTTGCAAGAATGTTTGCAGGCGGGTTTACATGAGGGATTAAATCCAGGTTTACAGGAGGGTTTACAGCCATGTCAGGTGGGTTTATAGCCGGGTTTACAATCGGAGGCTAGATGTCTTCCTCATTACTAGACGTTTCAGGATGTGGTTTTGGAGTAGAAAAAATATTCTTTCTTCTCCTAGACATTTTTCTAACAACAATGTGCATCACAATGGTCATTACAATGGATGTCTTCCTCACCTTTTATATAACAATAATAACTATTTTTAAAATTAAAAAACAAAAACGTGCATCACAACATTAGAAAAAAAAAAAAGAAAGAAAAAGACATTAAAAAAATAAACGTAGGTATGTATTCAAAAGAAAGAAAAAACCACATTACAAAAACAAACGTACGTATACATGTGTTGCATGCATGTGATTTGGAAGAAGACAAAAAGAAAAGCAGTATCGTACACACCTGGTACACCTAGGGTCATCTGCTGGTATTAGCGTATGCAAGTGCTTCGTTTAATCCCCATCCAACCACGTTAGAAATGTTGGAATTCGCTTATGGGAGAACCGGATCCGCTGGTCCCAATGGCGGATCACCGGTTGACTATTTGAGTCCGCTAGTACCAATGGCGGACCACCCATAAACCATTAACAATTCGTTGACCAACCCAGTTTCCATTTCAAATGTGAAAAATACACCTTTTTGCCAAAAAAATTCGATTACTAAGGTACTTAAGATACACAAGGAACTATGGGCTGCATTATGGCCGAGATCCAACTGTGATAGAAGGATACAGTGATGCAAACTGGATATCCGATATCAAAGATTCCAAATCCACAAGTTGTTATGTGTTCACCCTTGGTGGAGCAGCTATAGCTTGGAAGTCGTCCAAGCAAACTCTTATAGCTAGATCTACGATGGAATCTGAGTTTATCGCATTAGATAAAGCTGGAGAAGAAGCAGAATGGCTACGTCAATTTGTGGAAGATGTTCCAGGATGGCCAAAGCCTATGTCGGCTGTTTGCATACATTGTGATTTCCAATCAACTATTGGTAGAGCTCAAAGTGCAATGTATAATGGCAAATCAAGTCACATTCGATGTAGACATAATACTATACGACACCTACTCGCAATGAGTGTTATCTCAATTGACTATGTGAAGTCAAAGGATAACATAGCGGATCCGCTTACAAAAGGCTTAAGCAGAGAGTTAGTACACAAGTCATTGAGAGGAATGGGGCTAAAGCCCTTGGAATAAGTTTGTACAAAGGAAAACCTATCCTAGAAGATTGGAGATCCCATGATCTAGGCTCAATAGGACAACCTAATTGTATGAATAAGGAAGGTTACTGTGAGGGAGTACCTCAAATATAGCAAGGGAGTTGCATACTTCCTAGTTCATTCCTTTATTAAATCAGTGATAATAATTGAGGATAAGCATAATGTGGTTAATGATTCTGTGTGAATCATAAAGAACCTGCTGCTTTTAATGATCTATAGTGATCACCTATGTAAGAGAGAAATGGGGTCGCTTTGAATGGATTTGTGGGGTGCACAAATCCTAGAGCTCTTACAGAACCAGGCTAGGGTTCCATGACCATAACAGACACGACAATGAGGCGTTAACCAGACCAGGAAGAGTCTTGTGTGAAATGTAATGATGTCTACGCAAACAGGGTTGGTTCAAGGACATCACGTCTACTAATCGCTAGGAGACAAAATACATTTCACAAAGGATGGTTCAAAGGGATTACCTACTTCTCCTGCAAAACTTAACCGCTGAAACTATATCGAGACACTTGAGTGTAAGGATCAATAAAAAAAAAAAAAATCGATACCCATTCATGTGGGGGATTGTTGGAAATTTTAGTAAAATGAGTTGTTACTAAACTTTGGACCATAATAATTATATATATTTATTACGTATTTAATTATTAAAAACTAAGTTTATGTTCTATAATGTGAGAAGATCACAACGAACTAAACCGGGTCCAAAGAGGAGCTAAGATGAATGAGATATCGAAGCTTAAAAGTGTGTAGTCTTTGTAACCTTGGAAAGGAATCAGTTGTTGGAACCTTGGAAGGTTATCTGATAAGTGGTTCCAAGGTTATCTAATCAGTGATTCCGAAGGTTATCTGATCAGTGGTTTCGAAGGTTATCTGATCAGTGGTTCTGAAGGTCATCTGATCAGTGGTTTCAAAGGTGATCTGATCAGTGGTTCCGAAGGTGATCTGATCAGTGGTTCCGGGGTTATCTGATCCGTGATTCTGATTAGTGGTTTCTATCCATGGTTGCTATCGGTGGTTGTTTACCAGTTGTTAAAGAAACAACAGTTATTGCATTAAATGATGAGTTTTGACTGACTAATTTAATTTTATGACTGTTAGAAGAAATTAATTGACTGTTTAAAGAGCATACTTTAATTCTTGTTGTTTCAGGTACCGATCTATCAGTATAAATACAAGGTTGTGTACCTTGGTTGAAAAAGAGAGATAGACACAACAAAAACATACACTTTCTTCTACAATCTATTCTGTTATCTATACTCTTGTTTCAGATATTGTTTCAGGTGCTAGGTTAACTCCGGCAGTACATACTGCTTAGGCTGTTGTACCCTGGGAGACAGACGGGATTCACATTGGTAGCCCGAAATCTGTTTTAAGGGACCTCTGTTGAAGGGAAATCCTTAGCCAACACCTTTTCTTTTTCTGTTATGGTTTTAATCTTTTGGTCTTCATTGTAATTCTATTTTTCATTGAAAGTGCTTGAGCATTCTGTTTTATTTGAAAGTGTATTTTAATCAAATATTAAAGTAATAAAATATTTATATTATTCTGTGAACGGTTAACGTATAGTATAAAACGAATGGCAGTCATAAGAACCTACCTATTCACTTCAAACACTGCATAGATATAATTTTTGTTCTTCACATCTTTTCCAAGAATATTGTTAAAAAATCAGACTTAAAGATTTATGTATAAATCAAATTAATTTGTTGTACCGTGTCTTTCGTTATTTATTATTAGTCAACAGTTGGATGGTTTACAAAATTTAATTAATAAAAAATGTGAATCAAATGATTTTCAACTGGTTTGAATTGCTTTCTGGTTGTTACAATTTGTCTATTGCTTGATGAATTTGCGTATTTATGTAATAAAGTTGTTGTAGGTTCACTAGCATGGCCGGCCCTGGGAGTGAAGAGGTGGGCGACCGCCCAGGCCCAACATCAATGTTTAAAGGGCCCATGGGCGGCCCGGTTTCCCGGTTAACCACACGTTAGTATTAGCTTCTATGTCAAAAAAAACACTAAGCTCAGGTTTCTCGGTTAACCACACTTTTGATACTATTATATGGGTTACTAACACAAAGGTTAAACCTAGGAAAACAAAGATCCAACTTTTGTATGAACACTAAGCTCTAAAGTCTTGATATATTGTTGCTATAAAAAGTGAAATTTTTTCAGCTCATTGTGTTTTTCTTAAACTTTTGTATATAATTATCTTTTTGCGTTTTTTCTTACAGGTAATTCTGTTTTTTTTAAAGATCATTGTGTTATGCATAGTCGTCATTATGTCATCCTTACTTGACATTATGTATTCTGCAACATCATTGTGTCTTAAATTATTCACGAAAATACAACATCGAGCAAAAATACAAAAGCCACAATTACTTGTACAAAAGACACAATGACCTATGCAAAATACACAATAACCTATGCAAAAGACACAATAACCTAAAAAACAACGTATTTTCTAAAGCAGAATTGTATAAATTTTGAAGATAAAAAATGCTTGTTTTTATGGTATATTTTTTTTCAAAAAATAATTTTGTATGTAAAACTTATGAACGTATAAAGAAGGTGGGGAACGTGATAAAAGGTCAACAAAAATAGTCATTACTAAAATACTCTCTAACAAGTTAGTTTAATAATAACAATAGATTAATGATCTAATGGCTCACGATCTTTCTTAGGTTTTTTAGGTTAAGAGACTTATTTAGTTTAATCTAACCATACACACACATACATACATATATATACACACATCTATATATACATATAGGGAATGGAAGTAAAAATAAGTCACAAAATGTGAAATAACCCGAAATAACCCGTCAAAATCAAGTCAATTCTTTGCTTTTTTTAACATTATTGTAAACACATTTAGAACGCTTTCCTATTTTATAAGTTTGCGTAAATTAATCATTGTTTATCTTGATGCTCGAAACATTACATAACCATTAAGTTAAGTCACAATGAGTTAGTGAGTATAAAAGTATGTAGTACTGCTTGAGATATCCCCATGCACAGTGGCGTGCTAAATTAAGGGTGCAACCTCACTGAGGCTTTTTACAAACCGTTGCAGCATGTATTCGTTATGATAGCATTTAACCCAAGAGAAAACGAGTCCAGGGATAGGAAGTAGAATTTTAAGGCCATGTTTTAGGATAGGAAGTTAATGAGGATTAAGGTTGGACATGGTTCAGGGTTAGTAGTAGGCGAATACATATTCATAGGCGCAAACTTGTATGCGGGCACATACCAGTCCATATGCGAGAACTAGAATGAACCAAGTTAGAAAGAAACAAACCACTAATTTGATTATGTCTTACTAAGGACATATGCTGAAATAGAATGATTATTCTAAGCCTTGGAATACCAAAAAGAAACCCTTTAAATTGTCTAGTTACTAAGGAAAAAAGGAACTTCAACCAGTGAGTTTTAAGTACCCTTCATAAAATGGTTTTCATCTATTTTTTTTTTAAAACACCTCTCAAAATATTTTGGGTTAACATGTTTGCTATATGATTTCTATAAATGAAAACTATGTGTATAGACTAAAATTACGCTAGAGGCGTGATAAGTGCTCAATGTATAGTGATGAATGATAGAATGAGGTTAGATTGATTATTGATCATATGACTATGATCATGGTTGTAAAAATCCCCGACTAAGCCGATTAATCGGCCGATTAATCGCTAGTCCCCTAAGGCCGACTAGGCCCGACTATCCGATTAGGCCGATTAGTTGGCCGATTAATCCCTAGTCCCCACCCTACCGCCCGACTAGCGCCTAGCGATTTCTACAACATTGTATTATGTGTTGATGTATGAATGATGACGTTACATGCATGATTGACAATTGTTTTCAATAACTTGTTAGATTGTGTAGATGGCTTCGGCACATGTCAGATCATACGAACTAGGAATCTTATGCAAGTATAGGCTAGTTGTCTTTTTAAAAATGGTTTATAGTGTATGAACTTGATAAATTCTAATAACGTATGACCTTGCCGGTTAATGGTATGGATTTTGATAAATGGATACTATTCATAAATAAATGTAATCTAATGGTGTTTATAAAATAAACTAGGACTCGCTAGCATAAGCTAACTTGTTTTGTTTTAGTATGGATGTTAGATTAAACATGTATGATGAGATTTTATAAAAAGGCTCGTGGTGAAGTCTCACGATTGTTGAATTGGATTGGAAAATCCGATTTGGCAATTATAAAATGTTATGAACAATCTCTATTTGATGTTTTAAACCTTAGAATTTATTAATGTGAAACAATGTCTTTTTTGTTACTTATGATGATTTTGTGGTTTAAGAACTGTATTATATATGACGCGTAAACCCAACATTGAGGGTGGCCGTGTTTGGGGCATTCAACTACCTGCATGCACTCATTAAATGTATAGTAGGAGGGTTTTTATCACTTACCAATGAATAAGAATCACCGAGCATGCCTTTTCATAGCCCAACATAGGAGTTTTTATCAATTTCTAGGTGTTGTTGACTTGTATTGAACAATTTTCTCAATTTAACTCGTTTTTATCAATTTCTAGGTGTTGGGAAATTATAACTCGTGTAGTTTATACACCTTTTTTTAACAGCTAACGAAGGCTCAGCGGCATGCCTTTTCATAGCCCAAATGGATCCTCGGACCCAACAACTCACGCGCTGCGACCACAGTCCGCTACCAACTCTCTGGTATCTAAAGCCCAGGTGTTGACGACCGCTGAATCGAGCAAATCCACCTGCTCCTCAGGAGGAAACCCACTATGTGGTAAAACCCTCTGCTGACATGACCTCACAAAGCCCTAAGCTTTATGATAATCATGGAGTGGTGTTGAGCTAAAACCCACTATGTGGTAAAACCCCATGTAGTTTGTACACCTATTAACTAGGTTTCGATAGCCAAGTTAGTTTCAAGTAATCAAATAATCAATATTATTTATTTTGATTTTTTTAACCAACACAAATACTTAAGTACACAGAATTTACAATATTAACCATTTTATTAATTTTTTGTTCAAATGGATCGTTACAAAAAGAACAAATGTTTTTCTTGTCATTAAATAAATCATAACACGATAAATTGACAGCTAAGTATTGTGTTTTTCCTCTCTAAAATTAAATGTCTCTAAAGATTATCCTCTTAAAGAAACTGGTTTAGGTTATTGAAATAAGATTAAAATTGTTGATCTTACAATTAGAAGGCAATGACTAGAGATGAAATTGCTTTTATGATAAAAATATTAGGTAGGTATTAAAACTAGAACAAATGAAAAAAGTATTTTTTTTTTTTACAATCGGAATTGGGGAAATTAAATTGTTCATAAATGGAAAACATAGGCATATTTCTGGTGTAATTTTTGTGCCTAAATTGACAAAAATATTGTTAGTTAAGATCAATTTTTTATCAAGGCTTTGATGTTATTTTTCATTCAAAGGTTGATAATTATTATATAAAAAGTCATGTGTTGAAAATGATGAATATTCTAGTAATCCACAAAACAACGTGAATGAAATATTTGAGGATGTTTGATTCAGTCTTTTAATCATTCATTGTGGATTCAATGACCTAGGCTTTGGTCGCCGGTTCCTCAGTCATCAGAGGATCCCTGGAGAAGAGGATCAAGTTAGCAGGTATTTTCTTTAACCGTATCAAGAAACCACATCGTAAAAGATATCCCCTATATAACCAAATGGAATGGATGTTAGATTACTAGATCTCTATTTGTTTGTGAAAGAAGTAGGTGGCATCAACAACAAATGGGATGAATTACTTAGAGTTTGGGTTTGGCTATTGATATGGAGCTAATGCAAAATTAATTTTTATTTTATTATGGATTTATGATAGGGATAAGAAAAAAAAAGTAAAACACAAGAATATTGGAAGGCATTTGTGATAGCTGAAGCCAAAACATTAGTGAATGAAGATAACGAAGGTGCCATAGTGTTATGATCATGGTGATGATATAAAGTATAGGTGACAATTTTTACCCATATCAAAGGAAATGAGTTGGTTTGGGTAAATAATTGTAGTATAATGGGTTGAAATGGGTAATATCATAATATTGAATGGGTTGAGATGAGTAGCACTTAAACACAATGCGGGTCAAGATGGATAACCAAAAAACCATGTAAATGCAATGGGTTCAAACATTTAATAATGATTAATAACATATTTGATGAGAAAATCACTAAAAATTATACAAATGGACTATTTGTTTACTTATAACACATCTTAAGTTAAACTAAACTGATGTTTTTAAAGAACAATCCATTTAAACCCAAAATAAGTTTGCTTAAAACCCATTATGACCTGCACCCATTATGACCCGCACCCATCCTGACCCGCACCCATCCTGACTCGTTAGTCGTTACCCAACCCAACCCGACCCAACCTGCCTATCTTGCCAAGATAGAAGAAGCAAGAAGTCTTGCTGATTAATTTTGAAGACTTTTCTTTGGATTATTATAAGACTTTGTTCTCATTGAGAACAAATATCCAACTGCTATATGTAATCTTTACGGTTTTTTATAATAACTTTGACTAGTAATTATCCTAATATTCTAATATTAGTTATACATATACATATATTTACATTAGGGTGTCGAAAATACCCAAATCCGACTAACCCGACCCGCATTCGAACACGAATAAGCTTAACAGGGTCGGGTCATTTGAGTCAAAAATGTTAGTGGGGTTGTTCAGGTCAACCCGATTAACCCAGACTATTAATAGAAATGAGTTTCGGGTATATTTTTAAACATTAGTCTGGTTTCGGGTTACCCCGAACAACCCTTATATGAAAATGAATTATTTATGTCAATTTAAAATTAGGTCAAGATTAACCCGGACATTATTTGGGTCGGGTTACGGGTTAATATATTCTAAGGAAAACCTGAATAACCCAGCCTGATTACCCGAAACTTGATTTGGTTGACTCGACAACACCCTAGTGCTCACTATGTTAACAGAAATTCTAAATTTATGTTTGGTAATTTTATCAAAATAATATATTTTAAATAACATTCTATAAGTTTGATTAAATTTATAAATTTTTATAAATATTAATTTATAAATATTTACTGGTAATTTTTCTTAAACATCCGTAAAAAGGTTTCAACGTAAAGTGTTGTGCTTAAAACCTGAGGGACAAAAATATAACTTCTGGAATATTTAATCGAGTATCAAAAATGAAAAATGTTGAAACCAAAAACAAACAAACTGTTATAAAATCAAATATATATTTCCTACTAATGATAGTTATTAGAGACAGTTAATTATATAGGTATTTGTATTATGGATTTGTATTATACGTATAGTGAGAACAAGATGAAGAATGAAAATGGATTTCTTTACTTCAGCAATTTTTCTTGATACGTTATCAGCACGAACTTTCATATTTGATTTAGATGATTGTAGAAGTTTCAAGTTTCCTCTTTAAGTGTTCAAGTTTCATCTCGTCTATTCAGATTCTCAACCCTGCTTATATTCTAATCTTGTTTGATTGTTGAAGACGATTTACGTTTGAATCATAATAATAATAAAATAAAATAATAATAATAATAATAATAAATAAATAAATAAATAAATCATAATAATCAACTTTCAGTTTGGTGGAGGATATAAATACAAAATCAATATTATATTATTAGCTACTTCAAACATTTGCAACATAAAACAAATAAAAAATTATATTAATAACTACAAAACAAATTAGATAAAATAATCTAATGTAAACGATCGTGCAGTTCTACAAAACACGAAATCATGTTTTTTTTGTAGTATGTATTTTATTTTATAGATACATAATTGTCTATAATGCATAAAAATTTCATTTGTAGATAAAATGTCAAACTTATCAAAAGCGCTACACTTGACAATTATGGGTAATAATTACCTCCCATGAACTCTTGATGCTAAAATTTATTTAGCTGCAAAGAGTCTAGATGAAACAATTAAAGATAAGAATCAAACTTCTCTTCAAGAAAAAGCACAAGCTATGATTTTTTTCCACCATCATCATCATGAAGACTTAAAGAGGGAATATCTCACTGTTGAGGACCCTCTCGAATTATGGAAAAATATTAAAGACAGATTTGACTACTAGAAATTGGTCTTACTTCCACAGTCTTGCTACGAATGGCTTCATTTGAGATTGCAGTATGACAAATCAATTACTGAGTATAATTCTGCTCTTTTCCGCATCACATATGAACTAAAATTACGTGGAAAACCAATAACTGATGCAGATGTGCTTGAAAATACATTTTCAACGTTCCATGTCTCAAACATGCTCCAATCGCAGCAAAACAGGGAACGCCATTTTACTAAATATTCTGAACTAAAATCATGTCTACTGGTCACGGAGCAAAACAACAAGCCACTACTACAAAATCATTAATCGCGACACGTTGGTTCACGTACATTCCCAGAAGCGAATATGGCATCTTATCATAGTAGTCGTGGGAGAGGAAGAGACCGTGGCCCCAACAAAGGTCGTGGCCCTGGACGGAGCTTGATATACGTCAAATTATACATATTATTCGACTCAAATTCCCCCGGTTTTAACGTTAATAACATGCAAATTCATTCACAAATAGTCCTAATTATTGTTTTAGTGAATTTGTAGGATAAACGATCTTGTTCGGAAGAAAATAGAGCGTTGTATGGAATTTCAGCATTTTCTGAGCAAATCCCCAGATGCGCACTGTCATGCCAAATCTTGCACTGGCAGTGCCGGCCCATGCACGACCGTGCACAACTTTGCACTACCGTGCAATCAGGTAGTGCTAGGCCATGCAGGGCAGTGCTGGCCTATGCACGACCGTGCACCTTCTTGCATGACCGTGCAATCAGGTAGTGCTAGGTCATGCATGGTAGTGCCGGCCTATGCACGACAGTGCATAAGCCAAGCACGATCGTGCAGACTAGCCAGTGCCGGGCCAAAGCAAGGCAGTGCCGGGCCAAATGGAGGTAGTGCCGGCCATGACGACTTACGCACGACCGTGCAACTTTTGGCACGACCGTGCCTGACACCTCGAGTCAATTTTCGAGACTTAGCTGAAAATGGCAACTTCGACAACCGTCCCAGACCAAAAGTAGAGTACTGTAGCACCTTGCACGATCGTGCACCTACGGTGCACGACCGTGCCAAGTTCCAGAATTTCTATAAATTGAGCTTTTCACCTCATTTCAAAGGGTTGGACTTCCTAGAGCCAAAATACCTTCTGTTCAGATTTCTTGAAGCTATCTAAGGGAGATTGTGAAGGTCTTGAAGATCCAAGGAGCATCTAACACCATCTTGTTTCAATCCTTGCTTGCTAGTGGTTTGCATTTTGTTATTTTAATCATGTCTCTTGTTAATTTTAGCTACTTTGTTATTGTTCTTGTAAGCCTTATGGGCTAAACACTCTATTGTCTAGATTATGATGAAACTTTTGTTTATGTGATGATGAATTTATGAATTGGTCAAATGGGTTTATGTCAAGATTCAAGATGAAGTTATGATTGTATTCAATGATGTTGTAAATTTGTGTAGGTTGATTAGTGTTCAAGAATGATGAATGTTTAGTCATACTATGTTGGAAAACCATGATCAAACATTTGTTTATAATCTTACAACTTGTTTTTAAGATTATGCCATGTGATTAGGAATGATACTTGGTTTCTTGAATGTTATAAAACTTGCATAAGTATACTTTCTTTCATTAAAGTTTGGAAAAACCATGGTGATATTATGATTTGTTGAATATGATTATCATGTGAATTAGGAAATTATGGCCAAATGACCTCATTTGCATGATTGTGTTCATAGATTGTAAGTTGGAAGAAATTATGACTTTGTTGAATTTATGCAACTTAGGGTGATTAATGTGTATAAGTCATATTAGTTTTCTTTAAGTTGTAGAATTAAGATTCTTGACGGATGACTAATTCTTGATTAAATCTTGACATAGACCTTGACATTAGGCTTCATTGAATAATCCTAGGTGATTAGAATGTGTTCTTCATTTTAATTTTCCAAAAGATTATAGGATTAGATATCTTTGACCAGAATCTAGTCAACATATGATTTTACCAATTCATAGTATTCACATCACTAGACTAAGTGAAATCATAATCTTGGCGATTTTCTTAGACTTTAAATTATTTTAAAAATCTTTTTATTTAGTTATTATTTCAAAAATTCACAAACCCAACTTTTCATGTGTTTGCTAAACATTGACCGAGATTTAGTATCGAGAGCTATCGTGTCCACAGATTGATATCCGGTTCTTACCATAAGCTATATTGCTATGCGATAGGTACACTTGCCTATTGTGTGTGATTTAGTTCTTAGTAAAAACCATTTTTGAAACAAAATCTGTGTGAAAAATCCATTTAATAAATATATAGTTTCACGCACATCAAGTTTTTGGCGCCGTTGCCGGGGACACGGTGATTTCAAGAAAAAACAGAGTTGGTGATTTAGCTTATTTTTAGTGTAAAAATATTTTTATTTTATTTTATTTTATTTTATTTCACTAGTTTGATTTTTGACTCTTAGTTTTTATTATTTTAGTTTATTTTTCAAATTTTTATTTTATTTTATTTTTATTTTTAACAGGTTTGATTCGGTAACTCGTTTATGCATTAAGTGTGTATGTCCTCAACCCCTGAGCCGGACATTGTCGAGCCTAGATCGGAACCGGAGCGGTATTTTCGGCAAAGGTTGCGGGAGCGGTCCCGCGTTGTAGCAAATACCATCGAAGGAGACGGAAAGACCGACAATATCTTTGGCACAGGAGACACGACCATGGCGGACCAAGATGATGACCGGACGATTTCTGACTTTGCGAAACCATCACTTGGAGGATTGGAGCCAAGCATCACCCGACCGACTGTTGAGGCCAACAATTTCGAGATCAAGTCAAGTATCATCCAAATGGTTCAGAACACTGTTCAGTTTGACGGGAAGGATCACGAGGATCCTAATCTCCATATCGCAGGATTTCTAGAGATTTGCGCCACTTTCAAGATCAATGGCGCGTCTGATGATGCCATTCGGCTTCGGTTATTCCCATTCACTCTACGTGATCGAGCCAAGGCATGGCTGATTTCCCTTCCCTCGGGCTGTATTACCACTTGGAATCAGATGTCTAAAAAATTCTTTGAGAAATACTTTCCTCCCGAGAAAACTGCGAAGACGAGAGCTCGGATTCTTTCGTTCCAGCAGGATGATGGTGAGACGTTTTACGAGGCGTGGGAGCGGTTCAAGGATCTGATGAGAAAGGTCCCACATCACGGTTTAGAGTTATGGAGGCAATGCGAGACATTCTACAATGGTCTCGATGTGAGCGGACGACAGTGGCTTGACAGTTATGGGGGTGGAGATTTTGGAGCGAAGCGACCGCGAGAGGCGTTTGAATTGCTCAAGAAAGCAGCTAGGAAGAGTTATTCTCAGCAGGCCCCGAGAGCCAAGGCACCCAAGCAGGGTGTCCATCAGGTTGATTCCTATACTGCTTTGACTGCACAGTTGGAGGCACTCTCCAACAAAATCGAGCAGATGTCTGTGAACAAAGTCCAATCTTGTTGTGAGATATGTGGGGGACCACACCATAGTGGGGAGTGTTCGATTAGGGATAGATCCGTTCACGAGCAGGTTGACTACATGGGCAACCAAAATCAGTCTCAAAATAATCCCTACAGTAACACTTATAATCCGGGGTGGAGGAATCACCCAAATTTCAGTTGGAAGTCTGGTACCACAAACCAGCAACCACCCGGATTCAATCTGCGCTCCCCATTCCAAAATCAGTCTCACGGTCAGTCCTCATAGATTCGTCCTCCACAGAACCAGTTCCAAAATCAAGGTTCTAGCAGTGGGACACAACCCGCTCCTGAAAAGCGATCCAATTTGGAGGACATGGTTGCACGGTTGTTATCTAACTCCGAGAGACAAAGCCAGTTGGCTCAGAAACAGAATCAGTATATGGAAGACCGCTTCCATAAGCATGAGACGGAGTTGAGGAACCAAAAGGCATCGATGCAAGCCATAGAGAATCAGGTAGGACAAATTGCTAAGTTGCTATCCGAAAGACAACAAGGTGGTCTCTCGAGTAACACTGAGCCGAATCCTAATGCTCATGTTAAGGCCATCACATTGAGGAGTGGTAAATCCACCACTGCACCTCCTCCACCGGCTTCCCCTTCTTCTTCTCTTCCGCCGGTGATTGAGGAGGTTGCGACTGAGATTCCTGCTGAGGTGCATTCCAGGCCAGGCCCAGCAAGTAGAGCACAAGCAAAGGAACCAGTCAAGGACTACACTCCTCCTGTCCCATACCCCAGCAGGTTGAAGAAGCAAAAATTTGAGGAACACTATGGTAAATTGTTGGAGTTGTTTAAGCAGTTGCATATCAATCTGCCATTTGTTGAGGCACCTGCTCAGATGCCTAAATATGCCAAGTTTTTGAAGGACCTCCTCACCAACAAGAAGAAGTTGGAGGAGTTATCTCATGTTACATTGAGTGAGGAGTGTTCTGCGATCCTTCAAAACAAACTTCCTCAAAAGATGAATGACCCTGGGAGTTTCACTATTCCATGCTTGATTGGAAGTTTATTAGTCAGTAATGCATTGGCTGACTTGGTGGCTAGCATCAATCTAATGCCCTATGTTGTGTTTGAGAAACTTGGTGTTGAGGAATTTAAGCCAACCCGAATGAGCATCCAGCTTGCCGATCGGTCACTCAAATATCCAAGAGGTATAGTTGAGAATTTGTTGGTTAAGATTGATCGATTTGTATTTCCTGTGGACTTTGTGATCCTTGATATGGATGAAGACAAGAATGTACCTCTCATCCTTGGTCGTCCATTCCTAGCCACTGCTAGAGCCCTCATTGATGTTTGATCGGGCAAACTGACACTTTGTTTTAATTGATGCATCCTCGCGATGGTCACATGTGAGTCTTTTAGCTACTCGAAATGTAGCGTTTTCTAGATTTCTAGCTCAAATTATACAATTAAGATCAAATTTTTCAGATTATCAAATTAAAAACATTCGAATGGATAATGTTGGTGAATTCACATCCCCAAGCTTTTAATAACTATTGAATGTCGATTGGGATAAATGTTGAGCATCCAATGCCTCATGCTCACACACAAAATGGTTTGGCTGAATCATTAATTAAGCGATTACAATTAATTGCTAGACCACATTTAATGAAATGCAAATTACCATCTTCTGCATGGGGGCATGCCAATCTACATGCAAGCGCATTAATTAGATTAAGGCCAACTGCTCATCATGAATACTCCTCGTTACAATTGGTTTCAGGAAGAGAAGCAAGTATTTCTCATCTTAAAGTTTTTGGTTATGCAATATATGTACCTATCCAAGTACCACAACGTACCAAAATAGGACCACAACGAAGATTGGGTATTTATATTAGTTTTAATTGTCCTTCAATTGTTTAATATTTAGAACCAATGATAGGATATGTGTTTACTGCACGTTATGCCGATTGTCATTTTGATGAAACACTATTCCCAGTCTTAGGGGGAGATACAAATAAAGAAAGATTGGTAACACAAGAATTAACATGGAATGCATCATCACTGTCTAATTTTGACCCTCGAAATGGTCAATGTGAATTTGAAGTACAAAAGATTATACATTTACAAAGAATAGCAAATGAATTACCAGATGCATTCACAGACACAAACAGAGTGACAAAATCACATATACAAGCATCAAATACACCTGCTCGAATTGAAGTAATTCCAGAAACAATTAACATACAAAGAAAACATGACAGACCAATCGATTCCAAAGATAAGAACCCACGAAAACGAAAAGAGCAAAATAACACAGTAGGTGAAAACTCAAAACATATTATAAATGTAACTCCAGAAGAGATAAATGAAGAGGTAAATGTTCCGGAAGTGACCATTATGATTCCAAATTAAAATGAAAATAAAGAGGAAACGTTAGTACAAAATGAAAATGAGATCTATATTAATTATATACATTGTATTGTAATGTTGAACTGAAATAAAACATGCATTGATGATATTTTTACATATGCTATAGCAACAGATGTAATAAATGAAAATGATTATATACCTAAAACTCTAGAAGAGTGCATGCATAGAAATGATTCGCCAAAATGGCAAGAAGATGTTAATGCTTAATTAAATTCACTCAAAAAACGACATGTTTTTGGACATGTTGTCCAAACTCCCATAGATGTCAAACTAGTAGGTTATAAATGGGTATTTGCTTTGAAGAGAAATGAAAAGAATGAGAATGTAAGATATAAAGCACGACTTGTAGCACAAGGGTTTTCCCAAATTCCTAGAGTTGATTATAAGGAAACGTATTCCCCTGTAGTGGATGTGATAACCCTTAGATTTTTAATTGGTCTAACAATATCTGGCGGACTTCATATGAGACTTATGGATGTTGTAACTGCATATTTTTATGGCACACTAGAAAATGATATTTATATGAAAATCCCTAAAGGATTAAAGTTGCCTGAAGCGTTAAAATCAACACCTTGAGATATGTGTGCTATAAAACTTAAAAGATCTTTATATGGCATAAAACAATCTGGTCATATATGGTATAATAGACTTAATGAATATCTTGAAAAAGAAGGATATAGATATAATGTAATCAGTCCATGTGTATTTATAAAAAGATCTTTAACAAAGTTCATAATAATAGCAATTTATGTTGATGATATTAACATTATTGGATCTCCTGAAGAAATTGAAAAACCTGCTGAAATGCTAAAGAAAGAATTTGAGATGAAAGATCTTGATAGTACAAAATTATGTCTTGGCCTACAGTTTGAATATTTATATATTGGGACATTTATTCATCAATCAAAATACATAAAAAAAGATGTTAAAACGTTTTAATATGGACAAAGCTCATCCTTTTAATATACCTATGATTGTTCAATCTCTTGATGCACATAAAGATCCTTATCGTCCACAAGAAGAAGGCGAAGAAATACTTGGTCCAGAAGTACCATATCTCAGTGCGATCGGTGCACTTATGTATCTCGCAAATAATATGAGACCCAATATTGCATTTTCAGTATATGTTCTAGCAAGATATAGTTCAAACCCAACACGTAGACATTGGAATGGCATAAAACACATATTCCGGTATATATGCGAAGATATAGTTCAAACCCAACACATAGACATTGGAATGGCATAAAACACATATTCTGGTATATATGCGGGACAAGAGACTTGAGTCTTTTCTATTATAAAAATAAAAGGTCGCAACTTGTTGGGTATGCTGATGCTGGATATTTATAAGATCCACATAAGACAAGATCTCAAACAAGTTATGTATTTACATATGGTGGCACGGCAATTTCATGAAAGTCTAAAAGCAAACACTTACAGCAACGTCATCAAATCATGCCGACTTAATAGCACAGTATGATACCAGTCGAGAATATGTATTGTTAAGATCAATGATTAATCATATACAAGAAGAATTTGGATTGTAATAAATCAAGAAAGAACCAACTATCATTTATGAAGATAACGTTGCTTGCATAGCTTAGATTAGAAAATGTTATATCAAAGGTGATAGAACAAAGCATATTTCACCAAAGTTCTCAACATATGACCTGTAAAAAAAATAATAAATTGATGTTTGTCAGATCAAGTCAAGTGAAAATCTAGCTGACGTATTTACAAAGTCTTTGCCAAGAAGCAGTTTTGAGCAACTCTCACAAATAATCGGATTTCGTAGATTAAAAGATGTTTGTTAATTTTATGGGCGAATATTATACAAGTTGTACTCTTTTTTACTTGACTAAGTTTTATCCCATTGGGTTTTCTTAGTAAAGTTTTTAACGAGGCAGCATAACTGATCCATTAGTATGAGTTTATCTTATAGGTCCCAAAGTATCAATTTAATAACATCTTGAAGTATGTTTTTAATAATGTATAATGTATGATGATATATATTTGAGGGGGAGTGTTATAAAACCAAATATATATATATTTCCTCCTAATGACAATTATTAGAGGCAGTTATTTTATATAGGTATTTGTATTATGTATTTGTATCATACGTATAGTGAGAACAAGATGAAGAATGGAAATGGGTTTTCTTTACTTGAACAATTTTTCTTGATACAAACAAAAAAAAATCATAAAAGTGGGAGGACCAGTTTTGCCAAGAAGTTGATTGAGTTCCATTTCTCAAATTTGTTGTGGTATCAAAACCCGAATTCTCACGGGCTTCTATTTCGAAAGGCTATGCCAGCAATTGTTCGATTAAAAACGATCAGTTATGAATCATTATCATCATATGACCAGAAACAATTGATTAATGAACTTCAAACCATATTTAATTCACGTTAATCATGAAACCGCAACCTAAATAAAAAAATAAACCAAACGTGAAACACCATTCTAAGCAATCCTAGTCGAAATAAAACACATACTCAGATTCGAATCATGTTAAGGAACATATATGTAGCATCAATTACATCCAATATTATGAGAAACTCTTGAACAAAGTCAAGAAAGCATTGAATTGTTCTCATACAGAATCTCAGTCGATTCAAATCGTAATGAGGTAATTATTTGATGTTTCATTGATGAAATCAACTCTAAAGTAAAAGCCCTAAGCTAGTGTTGATTAATAGATCACGAAGAACAAGTATTCGATCAGAAGGAAGTTAGGGTCATTGACGGATCTTGAAAAAAAATTCCGAGGGTGCCGAAGGATTTTAGGAAGAAAACAGTGGAGGTCGGACTCAATACCTACAAAATTTTTCAACGAAATACTACTAAATCGACCCTTCTAAGCGGAAAAACAGAAATTTTCTAACGAAATACTACTAAATCGATCCTTCTAAGTGGAAAAACAGAAATTTTCCAACGAAATACTATTAAATCGACCTTTATAACCGGAAAAAAGGGGGGACAGAGACACCCCTAGCCTTTCAAAAGGTCCGTCCATGGTTAGGGTTCATTTTGATTTGGAGGGATAAATGCGTGAAAGAGATCGATAAATAAATTTCGAAAACGAGAATCCTAGCAAACAACCCCCCTACAGTTGCGTCCACCAAGCCTAAGAGGGTGGCCCTGGCTCGAAACCTAGCTAGTGCAATCTCAACCGGTTTTTGTACAATTTTTTTATTTTCTCCACTTAAACATTCTATAAATTTAAAAAAACAAATCTCTAAAACCTTATTTTAAAGTCTAAACCATCAGAAATTCTTATATATTATTTTTAGAAATATTTTTAAGGTTTTTATTGTTTAAATCATTCAAAACTTCATAAAAACTCTAAGAAAAATTATTTGGATAACTTCTAGTGTTAATTATAAAATCATATGTTAATTTATTTAATTAAATAGAACCGTATGAAAGACAAAAAATTATTCTTTCAACAGTGTTAATATAAATTTACAGTAATATGGTATTTTAAAATATTATCACATTAACATTCAAATTTATAAAATTTAAATTTACAAAAGAATATAATATATTAAATCATTATTCAAGAATTATTCTACACAACTTATATTATATGTTATTATCAAACTAATATCCAAATTTATAGAAATATTCTAAAAACGCCCCATTTGTGGTGCACACATATAATGTATATATGTGCGCCTCTCAAGAGGCCAAAGTAAAATGACACTAATTTTAACGTTATTTTACTTGTTTTGTGAAAATAACGTTAAAAATGTTGGGATGACCAACTTCAAACAATGACTTTGAGCTAGGGACTATTTTGGAGCAGGCTCTCAATCCCAATGGGGATAAAGGTAAGGTTTGTGGCTATCATTCCCCCAGACCCTACTGAAAAGTAGGAATATACTGGGCAAGTTTGTTTTTTTGTTATAGAAATATTCTAAAAATGTAATATTTTACAACATTTTTTATTTAAATAGTTTTTTAAATAATATTCTAAAAACGAATCTTTTACAAACTAAAACTATTATATACGTAAAATACAAATAAATGTAGTCTTAAAACATTAAAAATTATAAAAAATTAAATAAACAAATTTAGAATATTATATATATGTTCTAGATGTTGTATATAAAACTTATAAAATTATCTAAGTGAGTATTTTCAAACGATTATTCAAGCTATTATAATTCCCCAAAAAACCTTTATTATAAGGAAGTTCATAGTTAATAAAACTATTCTTGGACTAATTTCAATACTTGCACTTTAGAAAACCTTAAGCCTCATTCTCTTTTTACATTATTTTGTAATTAGAGGGTTGTTACGCATGTTCATATCAAAACTCAAATCAATTATAGAGTCAAACAAACTTTAGAAGCAAACTATTAGGTCTAAGTTAGTTTTGATTTGGGTACTGTGTTTATACTTGTTTGGAATCTTTTGTTGTTTGTCATGCTTTTCATACTATGCATACTAATACATTAGTAGCTCGAGAATCGTCAAATACCTTTTTCACATGACTAACGTCATTGTGTAAAGAGTGAAAATGTACACACTATTGTTGATTGTTGTCATGCTATACATACTAGTACATTAGTAGCCTGAAAATAATCAGATTTCATATTCGCATTGACTAAGGCCATTGTGTAAATAATGTGAAATGTACACTTGTTGAGATTAATACTTTTGATAAGACTAATGTTTGCATTTTATTCTTAATTATATGCATACAAAATTGTATGAGATTCACAAACTATGCAAATATTGACAATTTTTTATCTTACACGTGTAACAGGATAAGTGTAGACAAAGGAAGATTAGACTAGGATAGTTGACCTAGTTAAAGTAAAAACGAAAAATGTTATGTTTTCTTTTATATGCTTGAATTATTTGATTATTGTTATGTATTTGGTTGTTTGGTTAAATGAATAGTTATTGGTGATGTTTAAATATTTAAATTTTAAAGTAGCATCATTATCATCTTTTAAACAATTATAAATAATACCTACCGTTGATTAGGATGTGACACTAAAGACCTCATGATCAAATACTTTTTTATGTATTATTATGTGATGCAGGCTTTTAGTTAGGCTTGGGTCAAGGACATATGGGCTATTGTAAGTATGTATGCAATAGAAGGCCCGTAGATGTGTGTCTAAGTAGAGAGAGAAGGGCAAACTATTTTTTTTGACTGATTCTATTTATAGATCGTTTGCCGGTTCTAGTTAACAAAGACAAAACCTGGTTCTGGTCAACTTTGGATTTTTGACTCGTTTGTTTTTGACTTGTTTTTGGTTGGTTCGGATTCCGATTTTGGTTTTGGTTTTGATTGGATAAAGGTGGAACCGGTTCCGTTTCTCTAAGAAATCGGAACCACTTGAATGGTTCCGATTCGGGTAATCGGTTCTAGAACTGGTTTTTTTGCTTATGTCTAAGTAGAGATTGGGAAAAAAAACCAGTTCCGGAACCGATCCAACCTGAACCGAAAAATGCAGATGATTACAGTTTTTCAGAGAAATCATAACCGAAACAGCTTCCACTTTTACCTAACCAAAACGGCAACCGTTTAAAAACCGGAAACGATGTTAACTAAATCGAACTCGATTTGTAACCGGTTCCGGTTTCAAAAAAACAATTTGGAACCGGTTCCGGTTCCAAAAAAACGATTTGTACACCTCTATGTTTAAGATAGGTTGTAGGTTTCGGTAGAAACAAAACAAAATGAAACGAAATGGATGCAACAAACATATGACAATTCGAAGGGCTTATCATCTAGCATCTCTCTTTATTGTTTTTTGCTCTATATAAACCTATTTGATTGTCAAGTATGTATTCGTACGTCAAACTAGTTTACTAACATATATAGATACACATATACAAGTACACACATACAAAGAAACATACATACATATGTCGTTGAGATAATTTTTCAGCTATGCAGGAGTTTTTCATAGAAAATCATGCCTAAGACTATTGGATGCCCACGAGTTTTGTGCCGTATGGTAGAAGTTGAATAATAAGAACAAAATTCATATACCTTTTGCCGACGATGTGTCATCGGCCAAAAGGTTCTATATCAACAAAATTAGTTGTCCGGAAAATTTCAACATATCAGAGATGTTTTCTTGTAGCGTCAAGTGATTCTTATGAAGAAACAATCCAAGTCAAATAAGAAGAAATGTAACTATGAAGCCTAGTTAATGACATTAGAAACTAGGTCAGTAAACGAATCGAATAGTTCATGAAATGTTCGTTAACTGTTCGGCAATAAATTCGTTTATTTAATAAATGAACGAACACGAACATAAAATTTGTGTTCGTTTAACTAAATGAAAGAACATGAACACAACTAGTGTTCGTTTACTTATGTTCCTGAATTGTTCGTCTATTTATGTTCGTCTATTTGTGTTCGTTAATGTTTGTCTATGTACGCCTCATTTGCGGTGTACGCATATAATGTATATATGTGTGGGTCTCAAGGGGCCAAAGTAAAATTGCATTAACTTTAACATTATTGTATTTTTTTTTTTGTGAAAATAAATTTAAAAGTGTTTGGATGATTAACGGTAAACGATAACTTTGAGTCAAGGATTTCTTTGGTCCAGTCTCTCTATCCCAACTGGGATATGGGTTACGTTTGTGTTCATCCTTTCCCACATTCTTAATTTACTGAAAAATGATAATATAATGGGTAAGTTTGTTTGTTTAATGTTCGTTTATGATTGTTCAATTGTGTTCGTTTATGTTTGTTCAATAGTATTCGTGTTAGTTTGTGCATGTTTAATAGTGTTCAATTATGTTTGTTCGTTTATTTTAGTTCATTTTTATTCATTCATGTTTATGAAAGTTCGTTTAATTTTTAATGAACGAACACAACGGACACAAACATGCTCATTTTCTTAATAAACGAACTCGAACATAAAATTAATGTTTGTTAATGTGTTCGTTTTCTTGTTTGCGTTCGGATTCGATTAAATTTAAATAAACGAACACAAACATGTTTGTTTTCTTGTATAGATTTAAGTTTGAAAACTTGAACACGAATCACAAGTTGTGTGTGTACATTGTCTTCTTTTTTATTATTATTATTATTATTATTAAGGTAATATGAGGAGATTGTGGCATTTGATGTGTAACAAAAGGCATGTGCAAAATGACAAAACCGGTAGTCTGGTACAAGATTTTTTAGGATCTCAAAAAAGTATCATTCAGATCACTCAATAATTGGAAACATTAGTGTCCACCATAGTCATTAATTTGAGTTCATCTTCGATACTCCCAATATGTAGGTCAACTTTATACTATTTATAATCATTACCACTTTTCGTGTACATACTATTTTACAAATGTGTAACAATCACCCTTTTTTTGGCTTCCACATCCTTAATTCACCCATCATCTTCTTTCTTTTCCTCTCATATACATGTTGTTTATCCTGTGACCACGCTCACGCCTGACCTGTTACGTCAATTTTATGTGACAACGTTGCCACCTAAAGATGAATAAACCGGTTAACCGGTCAAAATCTGGTTTTGGAATAACCGAACCAGTTAACCGGTCAAAGTATATAAATCAGTTTTTACCAATAACCGGTTTTTCAACCTCTAAAACCGAAACTGATATAATAGCCGAAACCGGTTAACCGCAAAATAACCGATGTTTTACTAAGATGGACCGGTTAACCGATTTGGTGTCCTAAAACCTCAAACCTATCCTAAACTGCCGGTTTTTTCAAAAACTATAACTGATATGAATAACTGGTTTAAAAACCAGTTTCTAACCGGTTACGAACCAGTACCGGTTCGATTAACCGGTTTTTTGTGCATCTCTGTCACCCATGTGCTTACGTCACAGTACACAATTTAATGTCAAAGTAGAATTTGTGTGCAGCAATAAATAGATGTGATATAACACCATTTATCATCCACACATAAACTCCCCAGAACGAGTACATACCTTCTTATCCAGGCTAGCTAATCATAATACGTACTATTAAACACAAGATCATGGCTCAATCTTCTGGCTCCGGCTCTGGCTATGGTGGTGTACGGACTAAAGACATGGGTATCTTCTTCTTACATGTCTTCACCGGCCGGTGGTTCATGGTGTTCTCCTCCCTTCTCATCATGTCAGTCGCCGGAGCAACCTACATGTTTGCTTTATACTCCGGTGACATCAAACACTCCCTTGGGTATGATCAGAGCACCCTCAACCTGCTCAGTACATTCAAAGATCTTGGTGGCAATGTCGGAATCATTTCCGGTTTAATAAACGAAATATGTCCACCGTGGGTGGTGCTTCTTATCGGTGCCATCATGAATTTCTCTGGGTATTTCATGATCTGGATGGCGGTCACTAAAAAGATCGCTAAACCGCCCGTTTGGCAGATGTGTTTGTACATTTGCATAGGTGCAAACTCACAAACTTTTGCGAACACAGGTGCGTTGGTCACCTGTGTCAAAAACTTCCCAGAAAGCCGCGGTGTGGTTCTGGGACTTTTGAAGGGTTTTGTAGGGTTAAGTGGTGCGATCATCACACAGTTGTATCATGGGTTTTATGGGAATGACACGAAATCACTCATCTTGTTCATCGGTTGGCTTCCTGCAGCTGTGTCGATCGTTTTTCTTCGAATCGTTCGGGTTATGAAAGTGGTTCGAGAGTCGAACGAGCTCAAGACGTTCTATAACTTTCTGTATATTTCATTAGGGTTAGCAGGGTTTCTGATGGTTATAATCTTAACTCAAAACAAGCTTCAGTTTTCAGAGGTTCAGTATGCTGCAATCGCCACTGTTGTCATGATCTTGCTCTTTGCTCCATTTGGAATCGTGTTTAAACAAGAATTCAAAAACTGGAAAACAAATCAAGATCTGGTTAATCATCTACCAACTACTAGTTTTAGCCATCCAACACCGATCAGTAGCGATAATCTTGAAGAAATTAATGAAGTTTCTTGTTGGAAAACTGTGTTTGATCCACCTGAAAGAGGAGAAGACTTCACCATATTACAAGCCATATTTAGTGTCGACATGTTGATCTTATTCACAACCACCACTTTCGGTGTAGGTGGGACGCTAACCGCGATCGACAACCTTGGCCAGATCGGTCGATCACTCGGGTACCCGAATACCAGCATCACCACTTTTGTGACCTTAGTGAGCATCTGGAACTACATGGGTCGGGTCACCTCGGGTTTTCTTTCAGAACTCTTATTAGCCAAGTACAAATTCCCACGACCGTTAATGCTCACAATGGTCCTTTTCATTTCATGTATGGGACATCTATTAATTGCATTTGGGGTACCCAATGGGCTGTATGTGTCATCGGTCATAATGGGGTTTTGTTTCGGAGCACAGTGGCCACTGATCTTTGCAATCATATCCGAAATATTCGGGTTGAAATACTACTCGACCCTGTACAATTTGGGTGGTGGGGCGAGCCCGGTAGGTGCTTACATCCTCAATGTGGTTGTAGCGGGTCGATTATACGATAAAGAGGCACAAAAGCAACTAAAAGCAAGCGGAATGACACGAAAAAAGGGCGAAGATTTAACTTGTTCAGGAGTCGATTGTTACAAAATGTCATTTCTTATTATAACATTTGCAACGTTATTTGCTTGTTTCATCTCTTTCATCTTGGTGATCCGTACAAGAAAGTTCTACCGCAGTGATATCTACAAGAAGTTTCGTGAGGCAGCCGAGGTGGCAAGTAGTCATACGGAGATGGTGGTTTCGCCAATGCCAGCCACCGAACCACCACCGATGCCGCTGATGGAGAGAAAAAGAGGGGTGGAAGATAGTAGTTGATCTATATGGGTATGGTCACTTTGTGGTCAATACACTATGAAAGGAGATTAAAAAAGGAAAAATATAAGATTCATTATCTTGTATAAACAACCTCAATTGTTAGATTGTCCGCGTGAAGCTAATTGAAATAAAAAGAGAGAATAGAAATAAAAAGTAGAGTATAAAAACAAGGACAAATATGCAAGAGATTAGAGATATCATTGTATAATTAATAGTTTAATTACATGGGTCGTTGTTTATTAGTATATGAATCTAAGAATTGAATGTAAGATCATAGAATTGGATAAATTTTTGATTGTTTTTATTTGGTTTCATAGTTTAATATGTTCAAATTTCTTTATATTTCTATAGTTATATACTAGACTTTTCTACCTTTGCTTTGCAGAAGAAACGCCCTTCAGGATCTTAAATATAAAAATGCATACACTAAAACAATGTCATAATGACTGTCATTTAATGCAAAACCCAAAAAAACCGATTTCAAACAAGCGGTCTAAAAAAACCACAAAAATTTTGGATAGACAGCGTTGAATGGGCCATCTGCAACAGCACGATACGGAATACCAAAAACTTAAATTAAAAAACATGTTGTAATAGTTCTCACTATGTCATAAAAACTTAAAGTGTACTTCATTGTAATAGCGAGTGTTACTCCATTTTAAAACATGAAGGTATGGTTCGTCATAAAAGGCACAAAAGTGATTATCACTACGTTGTAAGACCAAAAATAAAATAAAACAGCTATGTTCAACATCCTAACGGGTGTTGCACATGTAGAGCCCTCAAATTTTGGTTTATCCATTTGTTTATGCTCAAATAGGAGTTGAAAACTATTAGAGACCAAGTAAGTATATTTATAGGTGTTTAAAGGGGAAAAATATTGGTTAATTGGGCGATGTGGGATAGATTTAAGGGAGGGTCGCGTCTTGCAAATCATCAACAAACATCAAACTTGTTTTTGCGATTACCGCTTCGTTAAAACTCTGTTTCCCCTGCGGTTTTGCTCACATTTATCATTTTTAGAGTACTATCACATAGAACAGAGTTTTCCAGCCTTCAAGGTTTCGATATTTGTTTTATACTTTGGGTGCTGTTGTGAGTCAAGGGTTACATTCTCAAACTTTTGTTTATAATTCTTGCTTCATTTGGGGTTGATTTTATGCACTGGTTGAACCTACTTGCTCCATCTTATACCTGTAATCTAAGAAATTTGAATGGCCCAAAATGATAGCCCGATGATGGGAGAGGTTGGCAAGATAGTCATCTGAAAGTTATCTTATGCCTAAACTAAAAATCTAACATGCAAAGCTTCTTACTTGCTATCATTTACATCTAAACCATCGAATACACAACGTCCTATAATTGGATATGTAGTTTGGATGATAAGAAGGTCGGGATATAAGTTTAGTTGTGTTCAAAAAGTGTCCAAAGTTTTTTTATCAACCTAAGTCTTAGTCCTTGCGAGATGTATAGTTGCTTCAAGACGAAATTAAAGTCAAATATGTAATCATTATGGATGTAACAACATTTTCATTTCGAATCCATAGTGTCATTACATAGTTTGATGCAACAACATTTTCATTAGATTAAAAAATCAAAGACAAAATCAAAGTCAAATATGTAATCATTATGGATGTTATTGACTCCACTAATTGAAGGAATTTGGTCTCGAAATTCAACTTGTGGTGTCGCGGAAAAGTTCATGTGGGAAGAAGTGTGGATATTTCAATTTCATATAATCCTCGTTTCCAAATGAATTCAGGACTCATTTAGAGTTCCATATAAGCTTGAAGATAGGTATGCGACCCAGTTTCAACCTTTTAAGGTCTCGGTCCATAACAAGTTCCTCAATAAAGTGTAGTGTATCATCAAGACGAACATTTTTAGGGTACATGTAATGACTCCACAAACATTCATTTTTCACGTTAAAGTCGTGAAATGTGTCATGTATGACGCTAAATTCCTATTGAAGCTTCACTTTCGTAAGATACTATGACGATTCTTTTTACGATCTTAAACGGTCCAACATACCATAGAGCAAGTTTTACATTCTTATCAAAATGTACCATCCTTTCCCAGGTGATACCTTTAAAAGGAATGTGACATTATTTAAGAACTCTAGATGTTTTTGGCTTTGATCAGCTAGCATTTTTATCAGTCCCTTGATACTTTCAGTCTGTTTGTAATTTTAAAGATTTTGTCTATTGTCATTTAACTTATTACTAGGCCAGTGATTTTGTTTTCACATGTCTCAATCCAACATAGAGGTGATATGCATTTGCACCCATAATATACTTCAAAAGGGTGTGCAACGGATGCTGGTGTGGTAGTAATTGTTATAGTAAAATTAAACAAGAGATTAATGAGTATCCTAGCTACCACCAAAGTATATAACATAGGCACTTGACATGTCCTCTAGAGTTGTATAGAATGTCCCTAGTTCTGTATTTTGTATGATTTTGATGTACAAACTTATATTAGTAATGAAATCAGCTATTCTATATTGTTTGTTAACGTTTATTCAAGTTTATTTGTGTTTGACTATGTTTGACTTTGACTATACTTATCATCCAGACCCATTCGTGCGAATGATACCTAAGAATGACTTCATTCGGACGAATGAACGCCTAGCGAATGCCTGAGGCGAACGAATGAGTCATCTGCATGACTCATAAATTTGTCTAAGATCATTCGGCTGAGCCATTCACGAATGAGTGTTTCGCACCACTCATTCGACCGAATGAGTACAGCTTCTATATAGTCCTGCAAACAGATTATTTAAAAACTTTCCCGAGCCCTCTCTCAACCCTGAGCATTCCAAGTCATTCCCCTAGGGTTTTTGAGCCGCCTCTTCCTGTCCAACTTCTATTCTCACCCAGTGGTGTTCGATTTCGATCAAAACATTGATTCTACATCATCGGATTGCCACGGGGCCTATTGATTTCAATGGGAAAACCCTCAAATAGGATTCCACACTATTCAAGGGCATGTCTAGCAGATCTCTCGAGGAACCGAGTTGTTTCCGAGGGTTCCTCAGGTCCTAAAAAGTGGTATCAGAGCTTTGGCTTTAGATTCTGCTCTATTTCTGATAAAAATCATCATATCTCATATTGTTGGTTCGAGATTTTTGAAAACCCTGATTTTCTTGCATTCCAAGTTACTGTTTCATTAAAAATCAGTGTGTTTTTCTGGTTATTTTGGTAAATCGAGCATTCCTATAGCTTGGTAAATCAGTGTGTTTTTCTGATTTTCTGACAACTCATTCGATCAACTCTCATTTGGCTGTCTACTCATTCACATCAGACAACTCATTCGGTCTCATCAGTTCATTCGGCCAGTTCTTATACATTCGGTCCCTGACATTCGGCCAGTTAATCCTCATTCGGTCATCAGTTCTGAAATTTTTCTAAGTGTTGGATAAGTTTATTCTTAACCAAATAGAAGAACTTGCATTGATGGCAAATCATAACAACAGAATTCAGAACTTGCTGCTTACTGAGACAGAGACCGGGAATTCAAACAAAGCTCCAAAGTTACTTTCTTTGGATGACTATCCTCATTGGAAGTATCGATTTGAGATTCATATCAATGGAGTTGACACCAATCTTTGGATGATGATTGAGAGTGGATATCTAAGACCACTTAGTGAGGATGGTTCACCTATGCTTGTTACCAGGATGACTGAGCCTCAGAGAAAGTTGTATGATTTTGAGAAGAAAGCTTATGCCATATTGTCCCAGTCTATTGCTACATCTTTCATCAATTCAGACAGTTTACTTCTTCAAAATCACTGTGGGATGCTTTGCATCAAAGATATGAGGGGAATGATGCATTGAATAGTATTAAGACTAATGCCTTGAAGAAAGAGTTTAATAGTTTCATGTGTGTAGGCAATGAGTCTTTGGATGACCTGATTGCTAGATTTTATCATCTCTTGAGTGAGCTATACAATCATCAAGTCAAAACAACCACACAAGAGAAGATCCAGTGTTTGGCTGATGCTTTACCTCCCAAATGGGAATCCTTTTTGATGGTTTTGAAACAGAGTGAGATGATTGCTAACATAGACATTAATGATTTCATTCAGATGCTGAAGGAACATGAGATAGAGAACAAGTGGAAAGCTAAGAGAGTTGCTCAAGTTCAAGATCCATCATTGTACTACTTTACTCCTATTGTGGAAAAAGCTTCTTCTCATGCTCCATTGAAAACAACTTTTGTCTCACAGACCAAAGAAGCTCTTGTTTCAGGCCAGTCACACTTCTGTCAGTCAGCTACAATTTCTACTTCTTAGAAAGAAGAACGTCATTCTGTCACAAATTTGAAGACAAACAACTTTGACAAGGTAACTATGTAGGCTGCTAAAGAGCATATGGGTCTGTTGTCTACACTTGTGAGTTCTTATGATGGGCTGTTAGCAGGGCAGATTGGTAATCCACACTTGATAAATGAAGACTACTCTCAGATTGATCCTGATGATATGGAAAGGATTGACATTATGTGGGCTCTTGCAAGTGTTGTTAGAAGAGCAAAAGACTTTGTGAAAAGAACTGGGAAAGACATCAATATGAACAAAGACTCAAAGTTTGGATTTGATATGTCATCTGTTACTTGCTACAACTGTGGGGATAAAGGCCATTTTTCAAGACAGTGCAATAAGTCTAAGAAGATGGGTAATCACAATCCTTTTCAGAACCAAAGATCATCATCTGCTAATCCAGAGAGAAGGCTAGTACCAATTAACACTCCTGCTCAAGCCAGTTCATCAAATGCAAACAAGGCACTCATGGTTCACAATGATGAGGGAGAAAACTGGGATTTCAGATTCAATACTAAAAAGGGAGGAGAAGACAAAGCTTGTGTTGCAGAGATCAAAGAGATAGCTGAATCCAGTGATGAAAGCAATTCAGAAGGAATAAAGACAAGTTTGCATGATTTATCAGGATCATAATCAGAAAGCACATCAGATGCAGAAATTCAAGTAGAATCAGATGCTGAGTCTGAAGAACAATCTGCTACACAATTTGCTTTGATGGCGAATACCTCTGCCTCATCTCAGTCTGATCAGGTATATGATGATTGTTCTTCATCTCATTCTAGATGCTTTAATTGTGTTGACCTTGAAAGTAAGGTATTGGCTTATCAGCAACATAATACTGACTGGATCAGTGATATCAACCAGTGCATTGAGGCAAACAAAATTTTAAAATCAAATGAAAAAGATTTTCAAGCTAAAATTGAGCTATTAAACAGACAATTACATGAGGCTGAGATCGCTGTGCTGAATAAGCAAGATGCTATCACATCTTATCTCAATACCATCAATGAGACAATGAAGAAATTAGCCATAGTCGAGTATGACTATGAAACTTTGAGTCAGAAGCTCAAGAGCTATGAAAGCTCCTCATACATCAGTGAGCACATGATCAATACTGGGACGGATCCAAAGGGTAAGGGAATAGTGAATTATAATCATTGTCCACCACCTGTCTTAAACTGCTTTGTCAAATCACCAAATGACAAAGAAGTTAAAGATTTTAAATTCAAAAATCCATTAGTAATTGATCCTATTGGAATCATTTCTGATGAGGGTTCCTCATTGTCTGAGGAATCTTTTGTGGAGGGAGTGGTTGAGGATTGGGTCTCTGATTCTGAGGATGAGTCTGATGTTTCTCCTCAAATGCCAATTATTAAGAATCAGACAAGTTATGTCAAGAAAACTGACCCAATCCCTTCAAAATCAAAATCTGCTTATTTATCTTCAAAGTTTATAGTTTGTTGGTGCATAGAATGTCCCTAGTTCTGTATTTTGTATGATTTTGATGTACAAACTTATATTCGTAATGAAATCAGCTATTCTATATTATTCGTTAACATTTATTCAAGTTTATTTTTGTTTGACTATGTTTGACTTTGACTATACTTATCATCCAGACCCATTCGTGCTAATGATACCTAAGAATGACTTCATTCAGACGAATGAACGCCTAGTGAATGACTGAGGTGAACGAATGAGTCATCCGCATGACTCATTCGGTTGTCTAAGCTCATTCGGCTGAGCCATTCGCTGAATGAGTGTTTCGCACCACTCATTCGGCCGAATGAGTACAGCTTGTCTATAGTCCTCCAAACAGATTATTTAAAAACTTTCCCATGCCCTCTCTCACCCCTGAGCGTTCCAAGTCATTCCCCTAGGGTTTTTGAGCCGCCTCTTCCTGTCCAACTTCGATTCTCACCCAGAGGTGTTCGATTTTGATCAAAACGTCGATTCTACATCATCGAATTGCCACGGGGCCTGTTGATTTCGATTGGAAAACCCTTGGATAGGATTCCTCACTATTCAAGGGCCTTTCGAGCATATCTCTCGAGGAACCGAGTTGTTTCCGAGGGTTCCTCAGGTCCTAGAAGTTTTGACTTTAAAAGGAAAAGAAATTGGTATAAAGCAATTTCTTTTTTTATACCATGCTGCAAATAAAGTTCTCTAAGGTCTTCATACCTCTTTTTGGCTTTTAGATGATTTGAGTATTTTGAATTATGTGCCTTATTCATAAAAAATTCCTTTATTTTCCTATTTTTTTACTAGAAATGTTTATATAGTAAGGGAAAGATTTAAATTCAGTAAGCAACTTGTTGATCAGTGTGTCAGTAGGCCTTATTAGGGTCGAACATATAAATAGGGTATGCGTAGGGCATAAAGACTAGACGTAAATCCACCACACTTTCAACCAATGGGATTCTATTTTCACCTGCTCAAATGATAATCTCATTACTATCATCACTCAAGCACTTCTATTTATTACTAATGCATAGTTTTTTAAACATATCTTTACCATATGTATAACTTCTCTATGGTGAGTAATTCCAGGATTAACTTGAGATGTTTCTTGTGATCTTCCTTGGTTTGTTAATCAATTAAGATATCGTTAATGAAAACTATCACAGCTTTTTCTAGTAGGGTTTTCACACTCTGTATATTTGATCCATGAATACCATTGGAAAATTGGTCAATCCATAAATGCACGTGATCATACAAAGATATTATATAATTACACAGTTACTACTTAGATAGATTTTGTCACACTGATTCGTGTATGCATATTCAAATAGGTACGTTGTGTAATATCATGTTGATACCTGTAGTTACACTGATATGTTTTCTTATCTTATAGATATGTTCTAGTCACATAGCAACATGACATTGAGACGTCGATGCTCATACGTTATCATACAAATATAGATTTCTTCAATCATACAATTACTCATTTTTTATGTTTTGTTTAGTCACACATACTCTCAAGTTTTGCTTTGATACGATATCTTACAAATGTGTTATATCATACATTGAGTTTGATATGTACGAAATGAAAATTTCCATTGAATGTAACTCATACATAGAGTTTGATATGTAAACTCAAAACTACCTCCTTGTATTGCGATTACTAATACAACCTATCCGCTTTAGTGTTTTACTTGTACGCTCAAAAATACTATATTGTATTGCTGTCTATTATCACAACTTATCCGATATCCATACGATGATATCTACAAAATGAAATCCAAAAATCTGCAACCCTACTTCACTAACCATAAGAAGTATGGTAAACACACAAACACAATGGCTAAGACTTCCATCATAATCGCTATTATCGTTAATCGAGCCTCCAAGATCATCTAAGAAAATCTCTCTATGTAACATCTCCTAGCGGTGACTACAGAGCACTGCATCCAAGTCTCAATAACTTGTCTCCAAGACCTCGTCCATGCCTTAAGAGCTGCAACCTGCTCTGCAAGGGTCTAGTGGGCAGTTTGTATCTCTTGTAGAGTGTCACTTGTCTCCTATAAGAAGGCATGCGTCTCCTATAGCTCCAGAAAGATCCCTTGGATATCTGTAGTGACCTGTTGAAGATCTGAACTCAGCTCAGCCTGTTGTGATGACTCTGTTACCTCATGGATAGAATGTGGCAAATCTCAAAGGCTAACTGATGATCAAGGGGACTGTTGGTAGTCTTGCAGGCCTAACACCAAGTTCGGCACATGCCTGTCGGTTCCGGGATTGGTGTGGTGTGGGATCCTCCCACGTCGTATCATGTCTAAGTCCTCATCAAAAGACAAGGATGTCTGATAGGTGTATAAAGCTTTTGGGGAGAGATATGAGAAACTGATGCTAGAGGGATGGGGTCAGAACTCGAACTAGAGCTGGGTGTTCACCTAGAATGACATGCGGTATCCTCTGGTAAATATAGTGCTCAGAAGCGTGTGACAACGATGTATCGAAGCATGTATATGTATCAATAACCTATGGTTAGTAACAATAATGATATTCATATGATTAAAAACATATCAGTAACCTATGGTTAATACACAATAAGAATATTTATGTGATTATGTTTGGTGCACTCTGTGTTACTCCACGAACCCAATATTATATTAGGTTGACAAGTCAACCTAATTTCCTAACATGTGTCTCTGATACCACCATATCACACCCCACCTCTCATCACTTGATGATGATGTCAAACCCAACCAGCGGCGGAATATGCGGCGGCATGATTTGTTCAAGGTTGTCCATAAGCTCATGATTGCTAATTCATAGTTTCTTAATTCAAAATACCAGATTACAGCGTCTCAACAAATAGCATTACATTAAAAACTTCAAATTCATGAATTTAAAACATAAGTCTTAACTAAACTATCGAGGTCCATCATTCCAGATTGTCACTTAGATTTTTCATTTAAAATGTCAAACGTGTAAAGTAAATGTCAACTAATTAAATAGTTGGTGAATAGTCACATTGTTGTAATATTATAAGTTTGAAGGTATGCAAACCCAAATGATTAAAAGAATGAAAGCTATGTATGTTTATGAACAAGTATGTATATGTTGGTGTACCGGCTTTTTTTTAACACGAATATGAATACGATTTCCAAAGCATAACAAGTAGGTTCAACAAACACATAAGCAATCAAGTATACAAGTCAAGTTCAACACATGATAACATTTCAACTAGCAGTCATTACACAGCTTGCATAAGTTTCAAAAGATATAAGAGTTCACGATTTAGAATAGTGACATGTGTGATAGCCCCAAAATATGGTAAAACCAAAAACATGATATGAAAACTCACTGTTGAGCTACAAAAACCTCGAGGAGTAGTTGTTTCACCATGAACAAGGCTTTAGACACTTAGTCAAAGCTTTGGTTTTAGCTCCCTCTAAATTTTTGCACAAGGTTATTTTTCGTTGTTTAGTTTCTTGTTTAGAAAGAGAGAAGAGAACAAATAGAAAGCACAAGGAATTTTGGGGGAAGTAATTTCATTTACTCGGAGAATGTTGGGACAGGAAATGTATGATTATTGGACAGGAAATGTAACATCCGTCTCTGCCAAATGTTATATTGGTGCCTAACCAAGATTGGTGGCTTTGTGGTAGAACCGGTGTTGTGGGGGTCTAAAGTGAATTTCTCTGTATGGGTTCACAACAGTTATGAGCAAATCAACGAGTGATGAGTTCTCAAAGTGATTTGTTAGAATTATTTTTGAACACAATTTAGTTCAAAAACCAAACTCCTGCAGATTTAGAAAAAATAGAAAGACAGAAGAGACAGAACACAGAAAACTAAACAACAAGATATCAGTGAGAGCTTTGAGTTTTAGTCTTGATGGTTAAAACAAGACTAAGGACAAGGCTCTGATACCAATTGTTGAGCTACAAAAACCTCGAGGAGTAGCTGTTTCACCAGGAACAAGGCTTTAGACACTTAATCAAAGCTTTGGTTTTAGCTCCCTCTAAAGTTTTGCACAAGGTTATTTTTCGTTGTTTAGTTTTCTTGTTTAGAAATAGAAAAGAGAACAGATAGAAAGCACAAGGAATTTTGGGGGAAGTAATTCCATTTACTCAGAGAATGTTGGGACTTAAATACCCAACATTCTGAGATACAAGACAAGAAATAATAAGACAAATAGCTGACATTGTTACAGACATTGAATCAACAGACTAGTACAAATACAAAGTCAACAACAACGGAAACAAGAGTCTTCAGGAGTCTTCAGGTCTTCCGAGGTTGAAGTAGTTGTGCTGATATTGAGTGGTTATTCTTTCGGAAGATGATTATAGGAAGCTAATTAAACAATCAGTTATTTCAGAAGGAGATTGTCTTCCGATGCAATGGTTGTCTTTCAAAGGTGTCAAAGTCAGCTAGTGTCTTCTAAGGTAGATAAGTTCGGCGGTAATTCTTTTTGGCGAATCTTCCACTGTTGATCTTCCGATACTGAAGCAGTTCTTCAATTGGAAGAGAAGCATCCACGGCTGGTCAATCCGCAGTTTATTCAATTGTCTGGCTTCAATGGTTTTGCTCGTCACTCCTTATTTTCCAACACTCACATATGTTTCTAAGCAATCCAAAAGTTACAAATATGTATATTTGTGCAACAGCAACCACTGTCACCCAATTTTGAATATTATATATATATATATATATATATGGTAAGGTTCCCCTAAAAAGTATATTTTGCCTAAGAAGGCTCAATTTTTTTTAAAAACTCGAAAACCGACTCAAACAAACCCCGATTGAATTCATTTTTGCATCATTGGATACGGCTTGTCGAAACCTAAAACCTAAACTTTAAATCATAAAAAATAAACTCTTATACGAAAACCAAAACTTTAAAAACAAATCTTTAACATAAAGATAAAATTTAAAAGCTAAAAACCAAGCCTAAAACCTAAAATCTAAATTTAGTTGTTAAAACGAAAATGTAATAGCTAATATTTTAGTGTTCGATGAGATGGTTCCAATGCCATCGAAATGAGTTCAATCGGAGTTCGTTTGGGTCGGTTTTGAAGATTTTAAAAATCCTTCTTAGCCTTCTTAGGCAAAATAAACTTTTTATCTGATATTTCCCCTATATATATATATATATAAGAATACGTCTCCTAGCTTCTTAGTTTCTAAACATTCTATCATACTAAGGTATATATCAAGTATAGTCTTCCAAAGATTAGGATTTAGGAATTTTGATTGTTTTGTTCATTTGAACTTATTTTGTATAAATGTATAAACTTGTAAGGTCTATTTAAAATCATTAAAAGTGTATATCTATAGTTAACAATATGTTATAAATAAAACATTTTGTTAGTTTTAATAATAATTTTAGAATTAAATAAAATAAAACATAACTTTTGTACGAAATTCTTTAGAATATATATACACACACATATATAATTATACCAAGTTTATATATGTAACACTTGTAATTTTATATTAAAATGTATTTAAGATTCATATAAATAAAAATGACTTTTGGTTTTTCTAAAAGTATTTCAGAAAGGTTTAATAAGTTTTTTTGAATTTTTTATTCCTTTCTATGATTTAATATATTTTGTGTAATTTTTTTATAAATTAAAATAATTTTTAAACCTTTTTTAATATTTAAATAGGATAAAATAAGGAATATTATCAAAAATAATATTCTGAAAATATTTAAAAATTTTAATTTGACTTGAAATAATTTTAGAATTTTATGCATATTTTTTCATAACTTGTTAAGATTTAGGTAGATTAAAATATTTATTACAATATTTATATAAATTTATACAAGTTTAAAAATTGATTTAAAATTTGTTTTCAGGATTTATACAAGCCTCTAGAATACGTATAACGTCAATTGAGGATAGCAGAGTTGGGTGATATGGAAAAAATCAGAAATCAAGGGAGGAAAAGGATAAGAAAGACCCATAGAAAATGAGTATTCTGGAAAACAAACCCAAAAAGTAGAACTATGGTCTGCTTTGAGTGTGTTATCAAAGCAACGAAAAACGTCATCATCAGGGAAGGCATGAGATAACTGCATGGAATCGATATGATCATCATCGAATATGCAGATATTCTGCTTGGTATAAGGAAGAATATTCTGATTATGAAATTCTTTAGAATCAGAGGAAGAAGATGAATTGGACATTTTCCTGATTGTAAAAATTAAAAGAAAACAGAGAGAAATTCAGAGACTTACCAAATGATGATCGAAGAAGAAGAATGAATGATTTGAAAGGAAGGAGAAGTGTGATGATTATATCCTGCAAAAAACTGTTTTTTTCGGCAACTGTTTACAATTTTGTAACCGTCTGATCATAAAGATTAAATTTGAATTTGAATTTTGAAATTTAAATTTTTACAGTTGTACAACATTAACTGTAAATATTTGGGGGCAATTGTTGAGTACCAAAATTTACCCGGAATATTTCAGGATCGAGAATATTTAGGGATATTTAGGAATATAATTGTGACTAACCCATATCTCTGTATATATTTAATTTGTTATTGAGATTGTTGGTTAAACAGGTCTACAACTTACTTTCCTATGAATTCGGAGACACCAGCAAACGTTCTAAATAACAATTGTGGACTATGAGGACTCAACAACACTATTTCTTGAACAAGTCATTCACAACTGGAATGATGCCGAAATAATCAGAGCTGCAATTGTGACCGTTTTTTTTGTAAAATTGTAGTATAAATACCGAGGCAATGATCGATAATAGGGACACAACACACTTGGCTATTCTAGAAATTGTTCACACGACTAGCATCAATCTTGTTGTGCTCTTTCTTTGTGTTCTATTTACGTTTATGTATATAAATCAGGCAGAGTGACATTTGTCACCTCCCGAGGTTTTTATATCGACGATCTTAAGGGATTAAGGTCTTTTCCTCGTCTAAATCTCGTGTGTTTGGCTATTTCCTGTTTTATATTTTTAAATATCCCTAGGGATCCTTAGAGATAATTTTTTCAAATATTGCATATAAGTAATATTTCTGATTATAAAGCACAAAACCTCACTTTACTAATTCGGTTTTTCTAAAAATTATACTTGTTAATTTTTACCCGAAACATATATATTATTGTTTTATATAACTATATGAGGTATATGCATATAATTAAATATATATATACTTTTACTTTAACATGGTGAAACAATTCAATGCCCATGAAATAAAGATTGCAAATTTTGAAATTTCATAAACATTTGTAAAGATTGGAGGTTAAAGAAACATAATGGTGATGTCTCTTAGGTGAGTGCAACTTTTTTGCAATGATATCAGAATATATACATCTAAATGATATTATAAATGAGCCAAGGTAAATATTATATAGTACATAAGTGTCTATTACAAACTTAGTATACAACATAGACTCCAGGATTTCTAGTCTTATGTGCTCTTGAAAGCGCTTCTTCACCATTTGTTTACCAATAAAGTTTTAATGTTTGAAAAGTCAGCATAAGGCATATGAGTTCGTAATAAATGACTCGATAACAATATGATATGATAAGTAAAGTCAATGGTATGTGTTGACATGATTGGAATAATCATGTGACCCCTATCTAGTTCATTTCCAATTTATATTGATATGACATGATACTGAAAGTACATACCCTTGTCACCCTTTTAATGCCTCAATGCATTAAGCTGATATTGGAAAATATGTCAAGCATTCACACCAGTGGAGATGCAATCCTCCAAGCAAACAGGGTTGTAAGGCCAATAATACTAACTTTGTTCACTCATTCGGCCCAACATGGGTTCACTAGACACAGTTTGGAATGTGAGGACGGTGAAATAATATACAGAGTTTTGTATTACAGTCATCCCATGATATTCATACAAAAAAATAGTTATACGGATATTACCTAAACATATCATAATTTTGGTAAATTTTTCAAATAGATTTCCCCAATATTGGTAAACTAAACGAAAAAGTGTTTTACGAAACTCACTTGTATTGTTGTTGTGACACCCCAACCCAGCTAGAGCTAACGTGTCACTATTACAGAAATCAGAACAATGCGTATTTCTATATTAAATGAATTAACACTAATTAAATACAAAATATCTAATTGGATCATTTACTATCATAATCAATTTTCTAATCTTTTATCTTCACTTCACACAACCTCGAATCCCATGAGTATCTGTTTTAGAAACAAAAAAACAACAAAAAGAAATACAGCTAAGCCAAAAATTTGCTCAGTAATGGAAGAACAATAGTAATGATGGTGAAATCTGAAAAAGGAAATGAATACAGAAGTGACAACGAATAACAATTATAATTAACAACGTCAGCGGAAGCAACTGTAGTGATCATAACAAACATAGGATAACGAATGTCTGAACGAACTAACCATACGAATAAACAATTTCAACTTATCAGAACGAACGCATAATAAAATAAGTCGTATGGTAAGGAGATACCCATTTGAGCACAAAACAAAACAAATAGTTTACACAGACCCGTCGGCCTAATGTACCAAATTGTGAGCTGTATGTGGGCACACACCAACACCCACCAAAACAAAACAATTATCCTAGGACCAGTCCATACGCCTCCCAAAATTCAGTAGGTGCACAATGTACTATCAGAGTACTAATGGAGACGCCGTGAACCAGTCACACCGTCACGGAAAGTGATACGCCATTGATGCCCCAATGACGCACCGGTAGAATCACATACTAGAGGCTTTGCTCGGGTATCGGAATCGAAACAAATTATAGATGCAGAACAATCAAATATCTAAACAAAGGTCGCATGAAACAATTCATACGTCAATTTAACGGAACATACGATAATGAATACAAATTTAATAATTATATCGCATGCATAACAAATCAGAATTAGAACTAACGAAGGCTCGAAATCCAAACAATTGAACTTAATGAAACGAATAGGAAAATGAGACAAACAAAATATATACTCTGAGTTAAATAAACGGAATCCGTACCTTATCTTTAGCAAATAATCAATGAATCAATTTCATATAATTCCTAAGCAGTCCAAACCTCGATCGATTCAGTAATCTGTGTTTTTGTGTGATTTCGTGTTAGTTTAAATGATTTATGATTCGTATAAGAATTTAGTGATATTTTGATGACGTGGACCTTTTTAACGTTTAACCTATCGAATCGGTTTATTTTATAAAGTTGTTTGCAATTGTTTAATTTTTTTTATTTTTTATTTTTTTTTACCCATGGCCTCCGGATAACGAAACCCATTCCCGACTATGATCCAGAGCTTCATTTCTTGTTTATTTGATACGGTTATACGTTTATAAACCACCCGAACGTATAACATGCTCCGTTTAAAACCGAGGATTATTGAAACTAAAGATGATTAAAAGACATGATTGTAAGTGATTAAACCCTTACCTTATAGGGTAGCGATTACGAACGAAATGAAAACCGTAACAGCGGATCGCACGTCGGTCTCAGTTTCTTCTTCGGTTACAACCGGTGGCAGTGGGGTTGTATGGCGGTGGATACGGTCGAAGAATTGCTTATTTTCTTTGTAGAACTATCATATATATATATATATAATTGTTGAGTCGGTCTAATATCTTATCCAAGAAGATTTCTTTTTTTTTTCTTTTTTTCATACAATATATGGTTAAGGTATGAGTCAGTTTCTAAGTTGGTTTTAAATTTATTTATATCCTTACTTGAAGTTTTTATCTCAATCGGTTATGGGTAAAACGAATAAATTTAATTGAGTACTTTGCGGTTAAAAAAACGGTCTATTAGTTTATAAAATAAGAAGACTACTCAGCCGAAGAATTTGAGATTAATATTGTTTGGTTCTTAGGTTATAAATTTGTTGCTCGTTACAAACTAAAAACCTGGTCATGTGTTGGTTAAATAAATAATTCGAATGTTTGGTCATTAGCTCGTTGTTAATTCGTCGAACCTGTTATTAAAATTGTTGGAACATTATTAATTCATATTTATCATTTGATTTCGTTTATTGAGTTTTAATTTAATTAATTAATATTTGGTATTTTATTCATTCATTTAACTGTTATGTTTTTAAGGGTATTATAGTTGTGTTATAAGTAAAAGTTCACAAGGTTTGTAAATTAGGTCTTAATTTACAATCTGTTGTTAGTTAAAGTGTTGTAAATCATTTGTACTTAATTTGGTTTATTGGTACATTCCTCAACATTCTTCAAGGATTTGGTAAATCGAATCATTGAGAAAATCTTTGAATACGCATGTTTTCAGATTCAATTTAATACGATTATCTTTATTTCTGTTTTTAAAATTGTTGATTTTGATTAAACTTTACTTGCTTAGTGGTTATGTTGAAAATTGACGTGAAATTCACTTTCCTATCGAAATTGGAATCTTAATCAGCTTTCAAGTAGAAATAAGGTTGTCTGATTGTGAAAAGTATCACAAAACGATGTTTTGAACACGAAAAGGATCAAAAACGGGTTCGACCAAAAAATCCTCGTCGGCAGCAGCCAGTATCCACCGTGGGTTGCCAAAAAATTGGTGAAAACATGGTTTGTGGCGGGGCAGTGGTCGATGGCAACTCAATGACCCATGGTCGCAGCTCGATGGAAAGTGGCACGATGGACTAGGTTAAGGGATCGGTTTGACTGAGCGATCTCAATAACAACAAAGCCCTAACCAGAGGTTCTCGGTAACAACCATGCCAATGGTTCACTGGAGTGATCTTGGGAGCCCCGGGAATTCCCGGTCACCACTCCCTAGACGTCGAGAATTCTTGGTAACCACCTGGGCAGCGCCCCTGAAGCTAGTTGGAATTTTTTTTCGTGATTACTAGACTACTTTTATAGGTCCCAAGCTCCAATTCCTCATATTTAACATATTTTTATAACTTTTTGAAGAAAAATATGGTTTTCAACAACTTTTGAACAATGTCTTTTTGGACCCAAATGTCCTTTCGTTTATTTTTGAACTTTTGATGTTTTCTGACCATAAATTTATGCTTATTAACCTTTTTTATGTTATATGAAGCTATTATAACAAATAATTTGATCTAGAACTTACTAATTTGATGATCATGTTTATTTTTAAGAAATTCTTGATTTGGCTTGTTATTTGTTGTTGTTTAGATCTTGTAACTCACTTGGGATCCTATGTGAATTGGTTTTTCAGCTCCAAAACTAGGGAGAATGGAAAGTGTCGAGTTTGAGGAGGTTCTAGGTTTTTCCAACGTCAAGATTTGCATCATTATGAGTATCCTTTGGTTTAGATTAAAGCAATAGTAAACCAAATGATTTGATTCATCTAACCACTTGATAAATCCTCTTCTAGGGTTAAAGTTTGAGTAGGGTTTACCAACATTACTAAATCTGCGATTTTACGACTGCTTGCTTTGACTATATGCGTGTATCTTAAGGAATTGCTACAATGCATGAATCACTATTGGTGTGCTCCCATTTACAAACAATTAGGTATATAATGTGATTAGAGATGTTGGGTTATCATAATTTGTTAATTGCGCGTACCAATTACTTTACGCAAATCTGTGAATTAATATTCCAGGACTTATGGATTTCTCCATTTCATTCGTTATTGAAGTACTTTATGGGTTATATTTTCTTTGTTTTGGATTCCAATTTTGATCCTGTTAGTAAATTCCCATGAATTTAGCATTCTTATCGCAATTTCGTGTAATTCGACAATATTGTATTTTACTTTCTGAAATAAATTTCTTTTCATAATTCCCCTTCATATATACATTTATCTATATGAATATACACCTCTAATTATAATTAAACTAATTCAATAATTCACTTTGGAATTTAGGAATTTACATCCCAAAAAGGAACAGAATGTAACAATCACTATCAGTAAAACCCAAAAATTGAAAGTCTGAATTCCTAGGATACCATAATCCTAGTTTGGATGTCCAACTCAAATATCTAAAGATTCTTTTCACAACAAGCATATGGGTAATTTTTGGATTAGAGTTGAAATCCTGCATAAAGGCATGTTGCAAACATAATGTCAGGCTCGTTTGTTGTGAGTTAGGTTAGATAACCTATCATAGCTTTATTCAAATGATGGCCAACACTCTCCCCCTAAAGATCAAGACCTAAGGAAGTTGATTTGGAAATTGGTGCAACTAAAGCTTGATAATCTGTTAACTGTAGTAGTTAAAGAATGTCCTTAACATACTTGGATTGGTTAATAAAGATCCTTGTAGGAGTTTGTTTTAAATTTAGTCCAAGAAAGAAAGTGAGCTCACCCATTAAACTCATTTCAAATTTGGATTTCATGAGCTTTTCAAACTTCCTGTAGACATTTCATTCATAGATCCAAAGATAATGCATCAACATACACTTGTACTAGCATGTTATATTGATTGTCACTCTTGATGAAGAGTGTTTTCTCTAGGTATCTCTCTTAAATCCGTTTGTAAGAAGGAATGAAGATAAGGTTTCATATCACCCTTTGGGAGCTTGATGCAGCCCATATATAATTTTATCAAGCTTACAAACCTGATCAAGTAACCATGGATCCTCAAAATCCAAGTGGCTAACAAACATATATTTCCTCATCAATTTTGCCATAGAGAAATGCACTATTCACATCCATTTGAAACACTTTGAAATCTTTGGTAGCAACCAAAGATAAAAAGATTCTTATTGCTTCAATCCGAGCTACAAGAGCAAAGACTTCATCATAATCAATCACTTCTTTTTGTGTGTACCCTTGTACCATAAGCCTTGCTTTGCTCTTGATGACAACAACATTTTCATCCTTACCCACTTGGTTCTAGTAGCAGTCTTTCATGTCGGTAGAGAACAGACTTTCCAAAGTTCTTAACATTCAAATTGTAGCAATTTTTCTTCAATGGCTTCTACCTAGCTGATATCCTTTAATGCTTCAGAAAATTTCTTTGGTTCAATTTGGGATAGGAAGCATGAGAATAAGCATATATTGGCTTCATGCATGGAGATTCTTGTTCTCACCCCTTCATTTTTTACTTTTAATGATATTCTCTACTAGATGATTGGTATGGATTCGCAAGAGAGGGATCACATCTAGTTGAGAATTTAGATCAAGATTTTCAAGATTCAAATCAGGTAGTGCAACCTCAAGTTTATACCAGGTAAATATTGGGCTCTATGTGGTTGAGCTATTGTGGATTTTGTGTAACATCTGTGCCGAAATCATGACCGGAACAGTAAACAGAGCAGTAACTTGCACAGTAACTCAGTTACAAACGAGGAAAACTACTTAGAAACTATTCACACTTGAGGCTTAACACTAGAGTATTATGCGATTGTCTGCAATCTGACTTAAACCTCATGGTTTAAAACAGTCAGAAACACATCAGACAACAATGAACAAATACACAAATGTTTGAATTGATGCTATTATGTATGAACGTATGCGAGGTTAATCAGAACAAAACCATAACGGTTGTTGTTACAGAATGCTAAACCGACGAATTATTCGTATGGGTGACGATCTGTACGAATAAAAATCTGAAAGTTTAACGATCTGAAATGACGACTGAACGGTAGAAAAAGAAAATCAGAAAGTGAAACATACGATCGTGTTCGTACAGTTAGCACTCTGATACCAATCTGTCACACCCCGAGCCGGCGGGGTTGGATCGAAGTCCCCGTCGGGCGGAAGGTTCTCGGGGTGCGATATCGTGAGTGATAATCGTGATGATCAGATTGTTTTACATAGCATCAATGTTAATGAATAACTAAAGCACAATAGCATCAAACTAGGATTACAAAGTTAAATTACATTTGACAATGTTCAGTAATTTAACTAAATAAACCTATCAACAGATTCAAATGTATCTATCTTGTATATGTACAAGATATCAAAAGTGATTTGCTTCTGTAACAAAATCTGTGCTTTCCAAAAGTCTACTAGGTCCACTATCTGAGTATCCTAGTATGCATTCCTGAAGTCTGAGCCTATACCTGTGCATCACCTGAGAAAGCATGTAAGAAAACAAAATCAACACAATGGTTGGTGAGTTCATGTAGTTTTAGTATTTGTAAAATAGCTTTTGCAAACCTCTTCGGTAAAACCTTAACCTCATTAACAACACATGTATCATCCAACTCGGTATGCTTATATGTAGGGCATACCCTTGAGTCGAGCCTACGACCCGCCCAGACGCCGTCCCACCACATATTAAGTCACATAGGACATTGTTGTTAATGATAATTAAGCATTTTACCTACCATTCGATTCCAACATAGATTCAAGCATCATGTTTATAAGTTTATGATATCAACCCAAAAGTGTTCATGTTTCCCCTAGGTAACAACCTTAATCTCATTAACACCACCTGTATCATCCAACTCGGTATGCTTATATATAGGGCATACCCCTGAGTCGAGCCTACGACCCGCCCAGACGCCGTCCTACCACATACTAAGTCGCATAGGACATTGAGGATAATTAAGCGTCTTACCTACCATCCATTTCGTTTATAGCTTTAGCATTTTGTTAAGTTTACAACATGAGTTGAAAATGAGGAATCACTATATGGCAAGCACTGAGAGGCCATCAGTCTACTCCTCAGAATCCCGACTATGTAGAACACCCTTTTGGCAAGCACTGAGAGGCCAAATGGCATGTTCTACAATAGTCATAGCTACAAGAACACCCCCTGGCAAGCACTGAGAGGCCAGTTGGTCCATTCTAAATAGCCAATAGCTTTAGCATTAAGTTTAAGTTTATAGCATGAGTGAACATTGAGGAATCACTGTATGGCAAGCACTGAGAGGCCATCAGTCTACTCCTCAAGTCATGACTATGAAGGTCACCCTATGGCAAGCACTGAGAGGCCAACGGTCTGTTCCTTCAAGTCCCAACTAGGAAGAACATCCCATGGCAAGCACTGAGAGGCCAATTTGGTATGTTCTACCATAGTTTTTAGTTTTAGCATTCAAGTTTATAGCATTCAAATAGCTTCACAACCGGTAAGGCAAGCACTGAGAGACCAAACCGTTGTTTTTGCATGGCAAGCATATAAGCATACAAGTGTTCATAGCATCCGTAGTTTTAAGCAATTGGCATTCGCATGTAGCATTAGCTTATAGTGTTAGCATGTAGCATTAGCATTTAGTTTTTAGCATGTAGCATTAGCGTTTAGTATTAGCATGTAGCATTAGCATTTAGTATTAGCATTAGCATTTAGTATTAGCATTAGCATTTAGTATTAGCATTTAGCATTAGCATTGTAGCATTAGAATTGTAGCATAAGTTTATAGTGTTAGCATGTAGCATTAGCATTTAGTTCATATAGCGTTAGCGTTTAGTATTAGCATATAGCGTTAGCGTTTAGTATTAGCATATAGCGTTAGCGTTTAGTATTAGCATATAGCATTAGCGTTTAGTATTAGCATTTAGTATTAGCATTTAGCATTAGCATTGTAGTATTAGCATTGTGGCATAAGTTTATAGTGTTAGCATGTAGCATTAGCATTTAGTTTTTAGCATGTAGTATTAGTGTTTAGTATTAGCATATAGCATTAGCGTTTAGTATTAGCATATAGCATTACAGCATAATCATCAAGAATAAGTGTAAAATCATTTTATAAATCATTTGTTTAAAATGTATAACATGCTTCTCAGTCCCGAGGTTAAATCAAAATAGTTAGGAAAAGGGACAAATGAACTCACATGTGTTGCTAAGTATAGTCTACCACAGATAATGCGCGCTCTTTGTTTGTAGCTTAAATATCTTCAATCATCTGAGTTGTTTTAAGAGGTTCGAATACTATAAGTAAATATAATAGACGCAGAATAAGGTTTTGGTCTCGGTGTGCAACTAAGTGTCCTATATTACTGGTGCGGTTCTATGATTCTTTCTAACTAAGCTGAGTATGTTACCCGTTTGTGAACCCTTATCCCATGAATTTATGAATCCTAATTATGTAAAGTTTAGGCTAATTACATTCAAAAGTTTATAATCATTTTCATTTAATAACCCATTAAGTATTTTAATAAAATCATCGTTTGATTAATTAGGCTTAAGTTAATCCAACTTGATTAACTCTAAACCTAACTTCAGCTTTATTTTTAGCTTTCTTTGTTTCTTAATCGCTTGCGTGTACAACTTAGCTTAGAGAATTCAAAGGAACTCTCTAACTGACTCATATGTTTGCATAGAGTTACTAAGTGTTGGATGTTGGAGCTTAATCCACACCCGTCCTTAGTCGTTTTCCTCGGTTCTTGTAATTCATGCATTATATTTGTAATAGTTAGAACCCTTAGTGTTATTACACGAGTTTTGTTTAGCAAAATAGTGATGAAATCACTCATGAATGACTTATAGAATGAATACTTTTGTTAGATTTAGTTGGGTTTCCTTTTGCTTAGGAGAAACCCTAATAAATTCCCCATGCACACACACACACCTTTAGTCTCATGCATGCCTATTCCCACTCCATGTGCTCGTACAAATAGCCAAGGCCCGATTGAAGCAACAATACCGAATGGAAGTGCTTGAGCCGAATAGATAGACAACCGAAGGGGAGTGCCGATCGAATGAGTGCCCGAATGACATTGGCCGAGCGAATGAAGGAACCGTCCGAATGGAGTTGGCCGAATGATGCATGGTCCGAATGTGGTCTAGGTCGAATAAGAGCTGTCGAAAGGGAGCCTTGGCCGAATGAAGGCTTGGGTCGAATGAGTTACAGGCGAATGAACATAGCCGAAGGGGTCCTTGGCCATTCGGCCGAATGAGGTTGTTCCTGTTTCGGCTAGGGCCATTCGGCCTAACTGTTGATGGCCATTCGGCCAGTCGAAGACACAAGGAAGCAGCCATGGTGTTCAAGCCAAATGACTAGGGTTTGATTCTACACTTGTTCCTACACTTCCAACATGATTTCGTGGTATTTCCCTAAGGGTTTTTATGGCTTGCAACCGGTTAACAAGATGGATCGAACTATGGGTTAGAAAACCCTAAAATCGTCCTATTTGAGCTCAGATTACCTGCGATTGAGAGGTTCTTAGAGCAAATCCCTTGTACTTTCGTGTAGAGAAGAGTAAGGGCTTCGATTTGGCACCTAGAGGGGGTGATTTGGTTGAGTATTGAAGAAGATAGGGTAGAGAGAAGTTAGAGAGAGAGTGGTGGCCGGAAATTGGGTTTTAGAGAGAGAAAGTGGGTGTTAAATGGAGAAGATGAGTCTTCCAAGGTATTTATACTCCGAGTGAGTTCGGGTTCGTTTCAGTTGCTCGATTCGCGTCTTCGTTTCGCTTCCGGAATGTAGCACGCGTGTTATACGTGTTTTAAATTTAGAAGTTCTTTAAATTCATTTTTAATGAGTTTCAAAATTATAAAACGTATTTTATTATTTTTCTTTAATTTATTATCGACCGGGTCGTTTTTGTTTCGTCAGAACGCGACACTTACGCGCGTTTTCGTACAGAGCGCTAACTGTACGAACACGATCATATGTTTCACTTTCTGATTTTGTTTTTCTACTGTTCAGTCGTCATTTCAGATCGTTAAACTTTCAGATTTATTCGTACAGATCGTCACCCATACGAATAATTCGTCGGTTTAGCATTCTGTAACAACAACCGTTATTGTTTTGTTCTGATTAACCTCGCATACATTCATACATAATATCATCAATTCAAACATTTGTGTATCTGTTCAATGTTGTCTGATGTGTTTCTGACTGTTTTAAACCATGAGGTTTAAGTCAGATTGCAGATAATCGCATAATAGTCTAGTGTTAAGCCTCAAGTGTGAATAGTTTCTAAGTAGTTTTCCTCGTTTGTAGCTGAGTTACTGTGCAAGTTACTGCTCTGTTTACTGTTCCGGTCACGATTCCGGCACAAATGTTACAGTCTCCCCTTGTTAAAGAAATTTCGTCCCGAAATTTAAAAGTTATTATCGGTAACAATTTCCTTTATAACAAGTGGAAAAATTTTGTTTGGTGTGACTTCTCTACTTTCCCAACGGAACTTTGGGTCTAGTTTGGGATTGCTTGTGTATGGCCTCAAAGTTTTGCTAGTCTTATTGCTCATAATTGTCTTGCTGTTACGGCTTGCTAAATCTCTGCATGACTCTAACACCTTATTGTTCAAAACTAACTGATGCTATGAGCATCAATCGTTACACAATCTTAGTGTTAGCCATGGTTTCCTACGTATGTTATGTGCATTAACGAAGGATTCTTTCATTGTTTCTATCACAATACAAGAATTCCTAAGTTCCATGGAATACTTATGTGATTATACCAATAGGAACAAGATATATTTCTTATTCATACTAGTATCATAATAAAATGAAGCCTTATAAGTGAGGAGGTACCACATACCAGTACCCGTCTTCTGGTCTTGGCGTGCTGCAGCGGCTCCAATCATGAATGCCCTCCCACGAGGGGCTTGAACTCCTGGTTGTACTCTTTTCAAGCAGTCCCTGGAGAAATGACCTAATTATCCGCAGTTATAGCATCCTCGATTGTTGTTGTTATGATTGCCAGGATTTTGTGGTGAATGAATTGCTACCGCAGCATTGTTTGCAGTTTGTGTGGCTGGAGCGCGGCACTGTTGAGTCCGGTGACCTAGTCGGCCACAGTTGTTGCATTTCCTGCATTGCACCATAGCCGGATGATGAAATTTGCATTGCGCACACTGAGGATGCATTCCCACATAGTTTTTAGGCGCGGCCTGAGCAGGTGCTGCAATAACTTGTTGTTGAGGGGTGGCCATCACATAGTTTTCGATGACCTTTTGCTTTTTCTTCTGATGGTGTTCGGGATTGCCTGTCGGTTCTTCTTTAGCTTTGCCCGTGTCTTTCTTCAAAACTCCTGATTTCACCATTACATCCGTGAGTTTTGCTGATAGAGTGATGGCTGACTCTAGAGTAGCAGGATTTGCAGCCAGCACAATGCTTTGTATGCAGGAGGGTAATCCTCCTCATACCAATTAATCCGCTTTTCCAAGATCAGCACCATCTCGGGCACCAAAGCTATCAGTTCATGATAGCGAGTGGTGAATGTCATGTGATCGGCTCCCTTCATCACATGATTTGACAGCTCCACCTCCAGCTTCTGAAGTTCGTGCTTGGGACAGAATTCATTCCTTAATAGAATTTTGAAGTCTGCCCATGACATTGCTAGTGCTTCTTCTCTGTCTCGAGTGTGTATCTGAGAGTTCCACCATGTTAGGGCACGCTTACTGAAAGATCCAGCAGCGTAGCGAATCTGATGATGTTCTGGACAACCGCTGATGTCCAATGTATTCTCCATCTTCTCTAGCCATTGTATTAGCCCAACAGCTCCTTCAACACCACTAAAGCTCGGCGGGTTGCATCCTACGAATGACTTGTAGGAACAGTTTGAAGTTGTGCAGGTGTTTCCACTTGCTTCCCCCATAGTATGCCCAGTGTTGTTACCGTGGCCTTGAATTCTGTTGATCATCTCCGGAAGAATATCCTTCAGTTGGTTTGTCATCTGACTACTCAGTAACGTTGCCAAGGAAACAGTAGCAGGATCCAAAACTAAAGTTGCATTCGGGTTCGGAGGAGGGTCTAGTGGAGGAGGAGGAGGCGGCGGTGAATCAGGGGGTGACGGCGTTGAAGAATGTGGTGCTGAGGTCTGTGGAGTAGGTACCGGGGTCGGTTGTCTTCGGGGCGGCATTCTGATCATAACCAAAAGGATATTGGTTAGTGCAGTGATTGAATGCAGAAGACACAATGTAAATTCTAAATCCTATGTTCTCTACATGAGGGTCCCTAAGTTATAGTCTAGGCCAAACCGTTTAAGTAAATGACCTATTATTATCTATAACCTTGAGCTCTGATACCAATCTGTCACACCCCGAGCCGACGGGGACTTCGATCCAACCCCGCCGGCTCGGGGTGTGACATTTTGCTTATTGAGGTAAATGGACTAATGGGATTGTTCTTACTTCTTCTGAATAGCAGTCATTCTCTTCTTGAGTATGTTGGTTAGATATCGTGTCACTTGGAACATTTTCCTGAAAAGTTATGATTGTTTCAGATTGTGAGGTTGCATGTTTAGATAGTGTTGATTCTACCATTTGTTGTTTTGTAGCTGATGACAGTTCAACACAATAGTCTTGTTATCTTGCAAGTTGATTTCCAGAGATATACTAATATGAAAGATTAAATACCGAGGAGAATCTCCTGAGATCAAATAACTAATTCGGACCAATCCAGGATTATTGATAGTGTATTCATTAATTCGAACAATTGTAGATTCCTCAATAATCCTAGAACCTTTGATGTATACTCTATGTTCCTTGGAAGGAGAAGAGTATCCAACAAAGTATCCTTCTGTTGACTTCTCAACTAATTTGACTAGGTGATCTATAACATTTTTTTCTCTTTTGTTCAAGACAAGTTAGGTCTAATTGGGTAAGTTCAAGTTAAAGAAAGGCAATCAAACTAAATATGATAAGCAAAAGGATTATGAAAATATAATACATGTAAAGTCGTTCTCTATGAGGTTTCATTTCTTGAAATATATCCAAAATAACGTATATGAAGACTTTTCTAAGTAACTATATTTCACAAACTAGTTTAACTGAACAATTTTGGCTTTAAGAATTATGTTAATAGATTAATAAAATTAATAAAGGAATTGTTTAAAATAGGCTAATGGTGGTTTAGCACTTTAGCTTATCAAAATTAGTATTGGGCTTGGTTTTAAATTTTTAGTCAAGCCTTTTTCAGCTTGGATTTATTAACTTAAACTTAAAATTAAGAAAAGGGGATGATTGCAAAATTGTATGGGAAGTCGATCGATATTTTAGTATATATATATATATATACTACTAATAAAATATTTTCATGGTGGGTGGCTGCCCCGACATCTAAAGTAGGTACGCCCTAGTCGGTGTATCTATGGTTTCCATATACCAACACCACTGTTGCAGCTGCCCTAATTTCCAAAAACGCCACATCGCCCTGTCGATTGCATATAGAACTCAAATTTGATGAAGGTGAATGTCTTAGGGCTCAAATAAGATCTAATCCTAAGTTCGATCCTTCCCAATATGAAATATGTTTATCCAATCCGAATAAGTTGGATTTTTACATCCGTATAACCCAAATAACCTAAATAATCCAAATAAGCATGTTTTATTTGGTTTATGTGGGTTAAATTTGGATATCCAATTCGAATAAGTGAGATTGTGAAAATCTGATATCCAATTATATCCAAATAAGAAAAATGAATATCCGACTTTAATTTACCTGAATAACCCGAATAAGAATTAAGTTCGGTTTTTTTGGGCTTTGGATAACATCCCTGCAGTTATGCACTTTCTCTATTTTCTTTTTAATCCTCATAGAAACATGGTTTTCTAAACCAAATTTTTCAAGCTTGAAGTTTTCTGATAAATAACTATATAAAGGTTACTCTGTCAGTTTAACCTACGGAAATTACATATAAAGCTAAAAGGCACACACATGTGCATATATAACTATTTTTTAAATAGAAAAGATGATTTAAAATAATTATGCCAAATATCATGAATATTGAACTGTTTCATTAAAATCACCAAATCAAGCGTTATGCAAGTCATTTTCATGTTTTATATATGCATTAATCATGTCGTCTTTAACATGTTAAACACGATAAGACATGTTTTGTCAGCTCTATGTCTTGTATATGACCTATACAAGGCGTTAAGGGTGTCGTTTGGGTTGGTTCCTTGGGTTTCGTGTTGCTCGGGTCGGGTTATTCGGGTTTTTGTAATATGAAATTGGAACCGAGAACTAAACCATATAACTTCGGTTTAATTGGTTCTCGGGTTTAATTGGATTGGGTTTTTACGGTTCTCGGGTTTAATTGGGTTGGGTTAAACGGTTCTCGGGTTTAATCGGGTTGGGTTAAACGGTTCTCGGATAATACTTGAAAAACTAACATTCTATTTTTCAAACAAATAAAATAAAAATATGTTTAACCAAAACATACATTTCTTTAAAAATTTCAATTATTTAACCCTAACATAATCAAAACATGTTTAGTCAAAACATATATTTCTTCAACAATCTCAAAACATACAGAGCCCTTGAAAATCAAAGAATGGAACTGCCCTTAAAACTCTATTTCGGGTTTTTTGGGTTTACCCGAACAGGCCCCTTGGGTGCCCAAAGACCGAACCATTTTAAGTTTTAGGGTTTGGTTAGTAGGCTTTTTCGGGTTCGGGTAGGGTTTTTTCGAGTTGGTTCTTCGGGTTCGGATAAAAAAACCCCTACGAGGCATATAGAAGTCCAATAATTATGGCTAACAAATTCTAGCAAACAATGACTGCATTTATACGTCTGGTATAAGCCTATACAAGATATATAAAGGGTTTAGAAAATGTGAGATGAGTGTGAGAATAACATTACCTAAAAAATAAATGGCAAAGAAAAGTAAATGATTAGATTGACGAGATGTACAGATAATCATTAAGATTTATATGATGAAAGTTCCATTTGTAGTGGTATATGACAATCATTAGTTATCAGGAAGTTTGAAAACTTTTTCCGCAATGTGTAAAGTTATGTCAACAACGAACACTTTGATGATATTTTATATATGAATCGTTTATTTTTTATTCTAAAATTATATTTGGCTTATATTAGATACTTGACATCTTTATTTTATTTGTATATCTATGTATTCAGAAAAGTGTTTGGCAATATCTGTTAAGAGTTATATGAATTCGTCCTGGATGTTTATTTTATGTCAACACGCACTTCTGGTACTTATGAGTTGCAGACTTCAACAGTTCTGCATATATCGTGTTTATTATTATACTTTTGACATCTGAATCTGACTTATTGATTATTTCCTTTAATATAAACGTGTTCAACTGTCTGATATCTATTGTTCTAAAATTTGTTAGTTATCCTTATGTTTAAATAATTATAAGTCATTTACGTGAGTTACGGTGAATGGTGTGACCTATGGAACCCACAACCCGAACCGGTCATACCCGAGCCGATGGGTACCAACAACTCTGGTTTTTTAGACAAATTAGAACCACAAACGAAACCGAAACCGGAAAAATCAGAACTGGTTCCACTTATATTCTAAGATACGACCTAAATTAGTGTGACTCATATATGAAATCTAATATTCTAAGATACGACCTAAATTGCTTAATATGTGATATATTATCCCAACTTCTTATGTTTTATCCTACTAAATTTCGTAAAACCGAATTATTTAATTGGGATAGGTTTGTAGGAAAATAAAAAACTAGACTGGAAATGTCTGAAGAGGATGAACTTAAAAGCTAGGATGTTAACAAACAAAGAATTTAGAATATTTTTAATATTTATCGTAAGATTTATTTTATTTAAAGACATTTGATATTTAATTTAAAACTTATATAAAGAATCACTGTTTGGTTATTAAATTAGGCTTGGTATATTTAGGCATCGTATAGACCTATAAGACCCGTATTGCCCTCCAAAAATCCCTTATCGTAGTCTGATCTCACCCACCGTGAACAGTCGTACCTGTCGGCATGCCCAGTGAATGAGTCGTATTGAGTGTGCTATATGGTTCATATAAACCTGTACCTGTCATACTTTAACCACACCACACAGGAATGCAAGAATAACAACAACGTCATTAAAAGAATAAAAATGCCCGGTGTCGAATTCTGAATAATAATTTTGCTTTGTGTGAACATAAACAAGAAAGTCAGTTCGTCATTTATTTTTCAACATTTTATGCAATTTAATAATAATACAGGACATGCATTAATTGAAAAAAGTAATGACAAATATTTCAGTTAAAACCAATTTAAAAATGTGCTTAATCTATTTAGTAATGTATGAATTGTTTTAAATAAATATATAATTCCTGGAATCAGATATAAAATAAAAATATTTTAATAATATTAGAGAAAGTAAATATAAGGCTACCAGCATTGGCAGAGGTTTTAAGGGCCCGGAGGTGCCCCGGTCCCTGTCGTTTTTCTGGTCAGAAGTCTCGATATATTAGTTTTTCGGTCGAAAAATTTTATATGTATTGAGTCCGGTCCTTCAGTTTTTCTTCATAAAATTCCTTGTATCCTCTTTGATTTAAAAAATAATAAAGTTGAATCAATATTGTAAGTTTTAACATTACCTTTAAGGGTTCACTGTATCGGTTGTTATCTTGTTCATTAGCCAATTTTGAGTTTAAATCTTGTTTTGGACCTTAAAAATTAAAATAGGCCTTTACAATTGAACATTACACATTTTAATAATCGTCTTTGCAAAGGAAATTGCTGAGAAAAGGAAATTACTGAGAAGTTTGATTCGAAGTGTATGATCAATGAGTTCAAAGAGCTCAAAGGTCGTCGCGTTGAATTGTGATTTTTCTTCCAGGTATTCACCTTTTCATTTTAAAAATTTTGATGTCTTGTTTGATTCAAACATATATATATATTTGAGTGGAAAAAATATTTGATATTTTTAACTTTAAATTGTTTGACCTGACTGAATAATCATGTGTCGACTCAAACTTTAGCACGAAACATAGCGATAAGGAAAAAAATTTTGTCCCGTGACTTTCGGACCCTTCGGACAAAATTTTCAAACTCTGTCACTGGCTACCAGTCTAAGAAAGTCAACGGTTTTGAAGATGTATTAACCGGAACCTTCTATTTCAGAGGACATGGTTAACTGATATTTATGTCGTCTTTCTAAAAAATGTTCAGCAATGTCAAAATACTATCTCTTTCTTAAAAGATGATGAATTACGTCTTTTTTGTGTGCGCTTGTGATGGAGAGAGAGAATGCCCTCTTTTTCTATCTGTTCTCCTTTATACATGGTGTTTTTTAGGGTTTTATGGCCTTGTTAGCAATTACACTAATACTATTATTGGGGTCCTTACATCATCACGTTTTTATTTTTAAATGCATTATATTGTTAAAAGGTTACGAAAAGTCAATAAATGAGATTATGGTCTTTAATCAATCTTTCGGTTTCTAACTTATTGTCTCCATTCTTCAAAAGAGAAAATTCGGTATATGTATATATTGATTTGTCTATAATACTAATATTGATGATGCGAAACCAATTTAAGCAATAGTGATGTTGCCTAATTAAAGAACTTATGTTGCCTAATTAAAGAACTTAATTATGTTGTAGCTATTGCTCATTAAAAAGCTCATTGTTTGTGGCTTGCACGAAAATTATTAAAGAACCATGTTATTATCATACTATGTTATAGACCCGTGTATTACACGGGTTTGTAAATAAAAATTATTTAATTTTTTGATTATTTCTTAATAATTTACATAATTAAAATAATTATATTACTTATACAAAATTAAAAAAAATTAAAAATAATAAAAAGTGTTCTTAATATGTGTGTGTATATAATATTAAACATAGATGATATTTATTATCATATTATTAATTATTAGTTTTAACTTATTTATGTAAACAATATTTATAATTAATAACATGAGTTTTATATTTAAATTTAAAGATAAACATTTATTTTGAAAAAAAATAAGAGAATGCCATGTGTCATTATTTGGAATCAATTATTAGTATAGGAAGATGTATTACACATATTAAATACAAAAATGATATATAGTCATTGTATAATATAAGCTGGTTTTTTAATATAAAATATGATTAAAAACTTTGAATAACTTAATACTTTAAGTAATAAAATAATAATATTATTTCTTTAAATATTAAAAATTTCAAACTTGGTTTTTTAAACATTTCATTTTAGAAAAATGAATTCAATATTTATTTTTTATAATAGTTTTGTTTTTGAAAAAATTGTATTTATTATTATTAATATATTTTTAATTTAAAAATGTATAAATGTGTGATTAACATTTATTATTATTTAATATATATGCATAAAATATGTAAGATCAGTATGAAAATTATTACGAGAATAGTCTAAATAATGATATGTCTTTTTTTTATTTTTATATATTATATAGTATAGATATATATTAAAATGCCTAAAAAGATCCTATTTGTGTCACTTCTAAAATTGCTTGTAAATAACTCTAATCACTTGCTTGACCACAACACCATCAATCTTCTGGTTTTTTTTACTTCTAAACAAATAAAAATAACCGCATCATTTTTTTACTCATTATATCTTTTAATTAAACTTGTTTTTCACTCACCCTTAGGCTATTGGGTATGCCTCATTACCCACTCACTCCACCTATGCGCCACGTAGGTACTCACCACAATCACTCACCCCACCATTTTGGTGAAAATGACCCATTACCCACTCACTCCACGTCATCATTCCTTTTTTTAAACTTTATATATATACATATGTGTGTGTGAGACAGAGATGTATATACATATGTGCGTGTGAGACCGTGAGACAGAGAGAAAGAGAGAAGGGGCGTGGTTTCAATCACGCCTTGGACTCCCACGCCCACTCATGCCATAGGGGGGCGGTGTGCCACGCCCTCCCACGCCCCTCTTCACGCCCACTTCCCGGGCATACCCACCAGTCTTACTAGTAAGTAGGGTTATTAAGGTTTATTAATTATTACTTTAAGGTTTGATTGATTTAAGATTTGAATAAATGAATAGGGTTTTATTATTTATTAGTTTAATATTAGTTTGATTAGTTTAAGGCTTTATTATGGTTTAGTAATTATTAGTTTTAGCCTTTTAGGTTTTATTGGTTTAAGGTTATTAGTTTAATATTAGTTTGATTAGTTTAAGGTTTTATTAGGGTTTAGTAATTATTAGTTTTAGGTTTTATTGGTTTAAGGTTATTAGTTTAATATTAGTTTGATTAGTTTAAGGTTTTATTAGGGTTTAGTAATTATTAGTTTTAGGTTTGATTAGTTTAAGGTTTGGTTAGTTATTAGTTTAATATTAATTTGATTAGTTTAAGGTTTTATTAGGGTTTCTTAATAATTATTAGTTTAAGGTTTTGATTATTTTAAGGTTTTATTAATTTAACTTTAAGGTTCAAAACGTATAATAGAAAAACGGTTCAAAACGGTCAAAAGAAAGAACGGATAAAAGAAAAACGAAAAAGAAAGTATAAAGGCCGGTTCTAAAACCGGTATGGCCAGTTAACAGGTCCGGTTATTACCCGGTTCGGTTATATCGGTTTGGAGATATAGGTTAAAAAAACATGTTATTAACCGAACCGGTTTTAAGGAAAAACCGGTAGACCCCCTATACCGGTTAACCGGTTCGGGTATTTTAAAAACCGATTTCGACCGGTTAACCGATTTGTGCACCACTACTAGTCACCACTATTCTTATCTTACCCATTCGATATATTGTGGAACCCTTTAACTATTGACTATTAGATGCAGCTTTACAAGTAATGTTATGTTGTTCTACTTAATCATCCTTATTCATACTAGTAGAGGTATTACGAAATATGAAAATAGCATATTGGGAGATAAAAATAAGGGAACACAAATATATCTTTAACAATGGGGTTATGAAACTATTATACATATACGAATATACATATATACACATAAATATATATGTGTGTATATATATGGATTGTATCCAGTGAAAAATTCATGTTAAAGAGAAAACTCTTAAACCCTATTTAGGCCGTCAATTTGTAATCCTTAAAATACATATGTGGTCCACATTAAGCTATATTTTTTATTCAAATTCCAATTTTTTATTTAATTTAATGTGGTTTATTCAATTGAATGTGGACAAAACACACATGTATATATTTATATATATACTATATTATAATGCATATTAGGAGGATAAAATGATTATTTGTCTATCAAAATCTTTTAAAATGAAGAGTTTTAAAACTCTTATAACGTGGAGTACAACTAACAACGCATTAAAATCATAAACTAAAGGGTTTCTTATAATATTGTAGTTGTCCTACATTGATACCTTTAAAAATAAAGTGTCGTAAAATAACTATAAAAGAGAACTCACACAAATCAAATGTGTCACTTGTTGACCCTTTTGTCACATTTGGCATGTAATGTTTGGCCTTTTAAATTGTGAATTTTATCAAAATATTTATTCTAATTAAATATTAAAAGTAAATTAAAAGAGTTGATTTAACGAAACATGAGTTTTTAAGCTTTTTACGAGCCAAAATCAACAATCTAAATGTTTTGTTTTTGCCGCATTGCGCGGGCATCTCACTAGTGTCTGTGTGTGTAGGAAAGGGATCAAATAAAAAGTCACTTCATTAACCTAAATAACTCCGTCAATAACAACCGAAATCTGTGATTTTTTTCTTCCTTGATTTTTATTACACACACACACACATATATATATAACTATGTTCTTTTATGTGCTTGTGAAAATTCCTTTTCACTTAAGATCTTAATTACACATCATCATGTTAAATAATTGTTGGTAGTGTAATGTAAACTTACACTTGTTGGAAATACTAAATGATGAATTGTCACATGCACATAAAAGAACATAATATATATAATATTGTACATGTATAATAAAAGTAATGAAAAAAACAAAGATTCAGGTTGATATTATCGGAGTTATTTGGTATCCCATAATTAAAATGGGTTAACAATGAAACCTTATCCAATATATGTATTAGGCCAATGTTGTAAAAATCGCTAGTCGGTCTGTGACAATCCGACGATTTCGGGTTAACACCGTTAACCCAAGACTAACCGAGACGATGTGAAATTGAACAAAAACAAACTACAAGGATTAAGATTGAACAAAACAAGTTTATAAAACACTTAAAATATAAGGATTAAAGTTGTAATTACATAATATGCTTAATTTTGACTTTAGAAGTCAAAATTCGGCCTAAGTAATCAAATGAATTCGAATTTTACATTAAAACCAAGTAATAACAGAATTTAATCAGTTGTAATCATCAATTTGATGATCAGTAATGGCTAACATACGTTATGGACACATTAACGCTCGAATTAAACTCAAATCATACCCAAAAGACGAAACCTTAAGTTCTAATCACCAAAACCGCACAATTCGACTTCATCTCTCACAATTGAAACTCTCTAAACCAAAATCGGCATCATTAGAACCTATTGCACTCCACAATTCGAAGTAGAAGCTACGGGATTGAAGAATTGGATTGAAGGTCTGCCGAAACCCAAGCCTAAAGTCGATCTACTTCAATTTTATATCAAATCAGGTAAGTGATCACTCCTAAACAACCTAAAGTGGCCGACTAAGGATAACCACATGTTAATTTCGGCTTTTAACATCGAATTAATAGAATTCGAATTCTAGGGTTCTTATTGTAGAACGATTTGGGGGTTTCCATCCTAATGAGTATAAAACTCGAATTAAAACTAACAGACAGTTTCGAAATCTTTCTTTTAAGGAAAAGCCTATGGCAATTTCATCAAATAACAACAAACATTATGATTTCAGGTTCTAGGGTTTGATGGTTAAAACGTTTTGGGGTTTCTACTTAGATGAATTCGAATCTTGAATCAAACCTTACATAGAGTTTCGGAACTCTCTGTTTATTGATAATCCTCTGTTAATTTCATAAACTAATAACGAATTGTAAGAGGTCGACAATTAGGGTTCTTGAGGTGAAATGATTTGGGGTTTTTAACTTACGGGAGTTTATTAATCAAATTAAGTTACACAGAATGTATCGAAATCATCATTGTAATAAAAACCCTATGTTAATTGTATCAAAAGAACACGATTTTATGAAATTGATTTATAGGGTTCGTGGGTTAATTGAAATTGAATGTTTTTAATGGAATCAAATTAAATTCATGGTAGAACTCGTATGTATATAAGGAACCATAACCCTATGGTTTGAGGGTCGTTTTGGTTCGAATTGAGGCCCAATTTGGGTGATGTTGGTTTCGGTATAATGAACAAAGGAGAACTTGTTGGTTTATGGTTAAAACAAATAATTTGGGTTATCTGTTACAAATGTGGAATAGACTGGACTGGTTAAGTGGTTGTGTTTGGAGTTGGAGGTCACGGGTTCGAACCCGGCTCCAACTGTTTTTGAGTTTTAAACCATTTTTAGTATTTTTATCATATTTTGTTCATTTTAACTCCGATTTGACTCGTTCAAATTGCGTTGGAACCGTAATAGAATCCCGGACAAAATAAAACAATAAAATTTATATTTTTAATCAAAAACACGATCACGTATATTTACGTGTGTTTAGGTTTAATCGTATACGTTTATACGATTTAAACAAACGAAATAAAATTCGTGCATGCTTTCGTATGTACGTTCCACACAGTCTAATATACATGTGTTAACACGTATGTGATAACAAACATGATTTGACATTTCAAATAACGAAACGTTATCGTAAATACACAGATTATTCGTAGAATGTTGTCTACGCGAATTCACAAGCATTTGATCATTCTATTCCTATCAAAGGTGCGTACACAGCCCCTTTTATTATTTTAACTGTTTTGGGGGAGAAACCATGTGCAACAAACATTTTAGATACATATCACTTGCATGAGTTAGCTATCTATATTAGGTTTGACAAACCTCACTTGGTAGATTGTAGGTCTACGCAGGTGTTTGACTAGCCAATTCACATTACTATTGTTTGTGCTAGACAATAGTGGGAAAGGCAAATTACATTCAAACAGTCAGCTTCGGTGTCGACCGCTTATGTAAATAGTACAAATGACTAGCTATCATGACTATGCATGTGTGATTATGTTATCTGTAAACATTTCGATTCAAACAGTTGTTTTAAACATTTGTGGTTATTTCAAACCTGTGTATGCACAAACCTTTGTGTTGACTTGATTTACATGTTTTCTCAGGACGTTAAGGTACAAGAACAAGCAAGCATGGACTAGGATGTGGAGTCGCATGCATATTTTAATTCTTGTGTTTTGAATTTGGACATTTAAGATTTTGACTTGTAATTTACAGTTTTCAAACCGTTACGTTTGTTATTGTTTTAAAAACGCTTCCGCAACGTTAGAACTTTGATATTACAGTTTTAGACCAAAGTTATGTTTGAAAAGCATATATAGGTCTTTGCTATGTCTAATGATCTGAGATCCTGGCTTTTCATGTCCCAAACGGTATGATTCCGTTAGTTGAAATTTGGGAGTGTGACAGATTGGTATCAGAGACATTGGTTATAACGAACTAGGTTTGCATTAGTAGACTTAGACTATAACTGTTAGACATTAGACACTTGTTTACACATCTGAGTTTGCATAGTATTTACATATGGTATTATGTATCAGATATGGCAGCACCATCACCACCGCACGTGATCGTACTTGAGGATGAGGAGCCGATAGCTCCAGCATTGCATGAGTACGAGGGGGATTCAGATGAGGATCCCGAGGAGGCCCCAGTGGAGGATTCGGAGGAGGATCCCGATGAGGACAACCCAGAGGAGGATCCAGAGGAGGATCCTGAGGAGGCACCGCAGGATGACCCACAGGAGGCTCCTGAGGAGGATCCTGCTGAGGAGTCTTCCGACCATATGCCATTTACATTTCGTGCCTCTAAGAGGCCACGATTCGAGTCTGATGATATCGCCCGACTGACCTGGGAGTCAAAGTGGGCTAATGATAGGATCGAGCACATCGCGCAGGAGCTCAGAGATGTGAACGCTCGATACGCAAAGCTTCGTAGTGTAGTCCAGGGGATGGAGTCTCACATCGTACATCTGACTACACGAGTGCAGGAGGAGGAACATCGAGCTGACATTGCTGTGGGGAGGTTGATTGCATTGGAGGAGCAGTTTATATCTGTCGCAGAGGAGGAAGAGGAAGAGGAGGAGATACCAGCACAGGATGTTGATTCTGATGTTGATTCTACTATTGAGGATGCCTGATTTTTTTGTTTACCTAGAAGGGGCGGGTAGTGTCCCTGTATTAGATGTTTGAAACCTTATGTTTTGATATTGAAAGTATTGTAATCACTTTGAATTATTATCTATTGGAAAGTTATTACTTATTGCCAACAGTTGTGTTAAATCATACACTTACATGTTTGTTTGTTGTATTGTTTACACATTTCACATTAGACTTTGATAACTCTCTAACACTCATTCTAACTATGAAGATCATGACCGGTGAAAACATCAATATGACAGTTGCAGAACTCAATGAGCTGATCAACAACAGGATCGCAGAGGCTATCGCGAACAACACTCAAACACACACGACAGGACCACATGGTCCAACTGGGGGGGTTAATGAACCAACAGGTGTGCACGTTCAAAACGTTTTTGGACTGCAAACCTCATAATTTCAAAGGATCGGAAGGGGCCATAGGACTCCTACGATGGATTGAAAAGGCGGAATCAGTGTTTGAGATGTGTACTGTCCTGAATGGAACAAAGTCAAATATGCTACGGGTACGTTGGAGGGTCCAGCGTTGACCTGGTGGAACTCTAATGTTCAGACCTTGGGATTGGGAGAAGCTAATGCCTTGACCTGGAATGGGTTCAAGACATTACTGCAAGAGGAGTATTGCCCTCGCAGTGAAATACAAAAGCTGGAAGATGAGTATTGGCATCTTAAGATGGAAGGTTCTAATATCGAGGAGTACACTACTCGGTCACACGAATTAGCCAGGCTCCTACCACACATGGCTAATCCACCGAGCAAGTGGATTGAGAGGTACTTTGGGGGACTAGTGCCTCAGATCCAAAGGTTGGTCACTTCTGCGAATCCCACAACGATTCAACAAGCTGTTCGGTTGGCGCACCAACTGACTGATCAAGCAGTACAACAGGGGACCTTGCCCAAGAGAACAGCAGCTACTAAAGTGGGAGACCACAAAAGGAAGCAGCAATTTCAAAAACTCTTCTCAACAATCGTTTCAGCAGAACCGCAAGCAAGATTCAAACAAGACTTATCACAATCTGAACAGTGGTCAGCAGTCATCTGGGGGTATATTGGTAAATACCCAAAGTACAACAAGTGTGGATCCCATCATATTGGAAATCAGTTTGATAAGTATGATGCCAACGGTGTGGTAAAGCAGGGCATGCAGCTAAAGACTGCCGTGAGGAGCTGCAACAAACTCCACCAACCAGAACAACACTCAAAAGGGGTGCTATGAGTGTGGCAAGCCGGGGCATTTCAAAAAGGATTGCCCACAACTCAAGAAGGGCGGAGCTAATGATACAAACGGCAACGGCAACGACAATGGCAACGACATCAATAACAACAATAATAACAACAATGGTGCAAAAGGTAGAGCGTTCATGATTGGAGGGCGTCAAGCACGGGAGGATCCCAACATTGTTACGGGTACGTTCCTCTTGAATAATCACTATGCCTCTATGCTATTTGATACTGGTGCAGACCGGAGTTTTTATCTAGTACATTTTCTAAGTTGCTAAATATTAGTCCTACTGCCTTAGAAGACCCTTACACTGTAGAACTAGCTGATGGCAAGTTAATTGTAGTTGAACAAATCCTTAAAGGATGTATCCTTGATTTGATGGGTCAAACACTGGAAATTGATCTTATGCCTATCACTTTAGGCAGTTTTGATGTGGTCATTGGCATGGACTGGTTGTCGAAACACCAGGCTGAAATAGTATGCCATGAAAAGATCGTCCGTATACCTCTTTCACATGGAGAGACACTGTATGTACAAGGTGAGAAGAGCAGTACGCCACTGCGTCTCATATCTTGTATGAAAGCACACAAATGTCTGCGTAAAGGTCATACAGCAGTTATAGCACTTATAACTGAGAAGCCGGTAGCTGAGAAGAAGATCGAAGACATCCCAGTAGTTTGTGAATTTCCTGAAGTATTTCCAGAAGACCTACCGAAATTACCACCTATCAGACAAGTGGAATTTTGCATCGACCTTACACCAGACGCAGCACCGATAGCTAGGGCGCCTTATCGACTTGCACCATCTGAGATGCAAGAGTTATCTACATAACTACAAGAGTTGTTGGATAAGGGCTTCATATGACCTAGTTTTTCACCGTGGGGAGCACCAGTCTTATTTGTTAAGAAAAAGGACGGGACTTTCCGCATGTGTATCGATTACCGGGAACTTAACAAAGTTACCATCAAAAACCGGTATCCGTTACCTAGAATTGACGATCTGTTCGATCAGTTGCAAGGTTCGAGTTACTACTCGAAGATTGATCTCAGATCGGGTTACCATCAAATCAGAGTACAGGATGAAGATATTCCTAGGACAGCATTCAGAACGCGCTATGGCCATTACGAATTCTTGGTCATGCCATTTGGGTTGACAAACGCTCCTGCAGTATTCATGGATCTCATGAATCGGGTTTGCAAACCTTATCTCGATAAGTTTGTCATTGTTTTCATTGATGACATTCTCATCTATTCTCGGACTGAAGAGGAGCATGCTGAACATCTTCGATTGCTGTTGGAATTACTGAAACAAGAACAATTGTACGCTAAGTTCTCGAAATGTGACTTCTGGATGCGAGAAGTTCAATTCTTGGGTCATATAGTCAATGAAAAGGGCATACATGTTGATCCAACGAAAATTGAAGCGATTAAAAATTGGGAAGCACCAAAGACCCCTACCGAGGTACGACAATTCCTTGGTTTGGCGGGTTATTACCGACGATTCATTGAGGGTTTCTCAAAGATCGCTCAACCACTTACAGCTCTTACTCACAAAGGAACGAAGTATAACTGGACGGATAAACAGGAAGCTGCATTCCAGCTACTGAAACAGAAGCTCTGCAGTGCACCGATTATGTCCTTACCGGAAGGCACGGAAGACTTTGTGGTGTACTATGATGCATCTGCCCAAGGGTTGGGATGTGTGTTGATGCAACGGGATAAAGTGATTGCTTATGCTTCACGACAACTTCGACCACATGAAAAGAATTACACTACTCATGACTTGGAGTTAGGAGCAGTGGTATTTGCCTTGAAGATTTGGAGGCACTATTTATATGGAACCAAGTGTACCATTTACACTGATCATAAGAGTTTGCAACATATCTTTGATCAGAAAGAACTCAATATGAGACAGTGACGGTGGGTCGAGTTGTTGAATGACTACGAATGCGCGATCAAATACCATCCGGGAAAAGCTAATGTGGTAGCTGATGCTCTAAGTAGAAAAGACACAACATCAACAAGACGAGTTCGCGCACTTATGATGACGATACATACTGACTTACCTGACAAGGTACGCAGTGCTCAGCTTGAAGCTTTGGAAAAGGATAACTTGGAACATGAATCCTTACGAGGAATGGAAAAACAATTAGATGTCATGCCTGATGGAACTCGTTGTTTCATTAATCGACTTTGGATACCTTTGCATGGTGGTCTAAGGGAACTCGTGATGGATGAAGCACACAAATCCAGATATTCAGTCCATCCAGGGTCAGACAAAATGTATCATGACTTGAAGGCGCTTTATTGGTGGCCTCATATGAAAGCCGACATTGCTAAGTACGTTAGCAAATTTTGACTTGTTCGAAAGTCAAAGTTGAATATCAAAAACCATCTGGTTTACTGCAACAACCAGAAATACCTATGTGGAAATGGGAACAGATTTCGATGGATTTCATTACTAAGTTACCCCGTACACCAAGTCGTTATGACACGATATGGGTAATTGTCGATCGATTAACGAAATCTGCACATTTCTTAGCAATTAAGGAAACCAACAAAATGGAGAAACTGACTCACATCTACATTAAGGAAGTGGTAGCACGACATGGCGTACCAATTTCCATCATATCAGATCGGGATGCTCGATTGACTTCAAACTTTTGGAAATCACTCCATAAGTCCTTGGGAACTCGTTTAGACATGAGTACCGCTTATCATCTGCAAACCGACAGTCAGAGTGAACGTACGATTCAGACGCTCGAGGACATGTTACGAGCTTGTGTCATTGATTTTGGTGATAGCTGGGAAAACCACTTACCGTTAGTGGAATTCTCTTACAACAACAGTTATCATACAAGTATTCAGGCAGCACCGTTTGAAGCATTGTATGGTCGTAAATGTCGTTCACCAGTTTGCTGGGCTGAAATTGGTGACAGTCAGATAACAGGTCCTGAACTAGAGCACGAAACGACTGAGAAGATTGTACAAATCCGGAACCGTATGGCCGCGGCCCGGGATCGGCAAAAGAGTTACGCTGACAAACGTCGTAAGCCGTTGGAATTTCAAGTAGGAGACTAAGTTCTTCTTAAGGTATCACCTAGGAAAGGTGTGATACGATTCGGCAAGCAAAGGAAGCTTAGCCCACGCTACGTAGGACCTTTTGAGATCCTGAAAAGGATTGATCCGGTAGCGTATCAACTCAAATTACCAGATGAGCTCAGTGGAGTTCATGATGTCTTTCATGTTTCAAACTTGAAGAAATGTCTTTCTGACGAGACATTGATTGTACCACTTGAATAAATACAAGTGGACGAACAGTTATGATTCATCGAAGAACCAGTTGAAATCATGGACCGAGAGGTCAAACAACTCAAACAAAGCAAGATTCCGATAGTCAAAGTCCGTTGGAATTCAAGACGTGGACCTGAATTCACATGGGAAAGGGAAGACCAAATGATGAAGAAGTATCCTCATCTGTTCAAAACAACAACTGCAAACACTGTGAAGACACGTTAAATTTCGGGACGAAATTTCCTTCAACAAGGGGATGACGTGATGCTTCACACTTCAACACTTCATATTTCAAACTGTAAGCACAAACATTTTATGCAATTGGTTTTGTTACAAACATTTTTGCTACATTACATTTTATGTGCTACATATAATGTGTTACATTGCATTATAGTACAAACATGATTAGTTACACACATTTTACTATGTACGAGGTTATATAGTACAAACAGTTACAAACAATTAGCTATGTGCAATGTTACATAACACAGTATGATCAAACACAAACATTCACAGTTAGGTGTACTAACTGGTGTGCAAGCAAACAGTTACATAGAACGATCACACTTAGGTGTGGTGTTACAAACATCGAATTTGGTGTGTGAGTACATACAAGTACACAGAATGATCAAATATCACACTAGCACGTACAATTTGAAACCCACAAGTAGTTTCCTAACTACTTCTAACTTCTAGCAATTTTCGGGACGAAAATTCCTTCAACAAGGGGATAATGTGACAATCCGACGATTTCGGGTTAACACTGTTAACCCAAGACTAACCGAGACGATGTGAAATTGAACAAAAACAAACTACAAGGATTAAGATTGAACAAAACAAGTTTATAAAACACTTAAAATATAAGGATTAAAGTTGTAATTACATAATATGCTTAATTTTGACTTTAGAAGTCAAAATTCGGCCTTAGTAATCAAATGAATTCGAATTTTACATTAAAACCAAGTAATAACAGAATTTAATCAGTTGTAATCATCAATTTGATGATCAGTAATGGCTAACATACGTTATGGACACATTAACGCTCGAATTAAACTCAAATCATACCCAAAAGACGAAACCGTAAGTTCTAATCACCAAAACCGCACAATTCGACTTCATCTCTCACAATTGAAACTCTCTAAACCAAAATCGGCATCATTAGAACCTATTGCACTCCACAATTCGAAGTAGAAGCTACGGGATTGAAGAATTAGATTGAAGGTCGGCCGAAATCCAAGCCTAAAGTCGATCTACTTCAATTTTATATCAAATCAGGTAAGTGATCACTCCTAAACAACCTAAAGTGGCCGACTAAGGATAACCACATGTTAATTTTGGATTTTAACATCGAATTAATAGAATTCGAATTCTAGGGTTCTTATTGTAGAACGATTTGGGGGTTTCCATTCTAATGAGTATAAAACTCGAATTAAAACTAACAGACAGTTTCGAAAATTTTCTTTTAAGGAAAAGCCATTGGCAATTTCATCAAATAACAACAAACATTATGATTTCAAGTTCTAGGGTTTGATGGTTAAAACGTTTTGGGGGTTTCTACTTAGATGAATTCGAATCTTGAATCAAACCTTACAGAGAGTTTCGGAACTCTCTGTTTATTGATAATCCTCTGTTAATTTCATAAACTAATAACGAATTGTAAGAGGTCGACAATTAGGGTTCTTGAGGTGAAATGATTTGGGGTTTTTAACTTACGGGAGTTTATTAATCAAATTAAGTTACACAGAATGTTTCGAAATCATCATTGTAATAAAAATCCTATGTTAATTGTATCAAAAGAACATGATTTTATGAAATTGATTTATAGGGTTCGTGGGTTAATTGAAATCGAATGTTTTTAATGAAATCGAATGTGAAAATCAAGTTAAATTCATGGTAGAACTCGTATGTATATAAGGAACCATAACCTTATGGTTTGAGGGTCGCTTTGGTTCGAATTGAGGCCCAATTTGGGTGATGTTGGTTTCGGTATAATGAACAAAGGAGAACTTGTTGGTTTATGGTTAAAACAAATAATTTGGGCTATCTGTTACAAATGTGGAATAGACTGGACTGGTTAAGTGGTTGTGTTTGGAGTTGGAGGTCACGGGTTCGAACCCGGCTCCAACTGTTTTTGAGTTTTAAACCATTTTTAGTATTTTTATCATATTTCGTTCATTTTAACTCCGATTTGACTCGTTCAAATTGCGTTGGAACCGTAATAGAATCCCGGACAAAATAAAACAATAAAATTTATATTTTTAATCAAAAACACGAGCGCGTATATTTACGTGTGTTTAAGTTTAATCGTATACGTTTATACGATTTAAACAAACGAAATAAAATTCGTGCATGCTTTCGTATGTATGTTCCACACAGTCTAATATACGTGTGTTAACACGTATGTGATAACAAACATGATTTGACATTTCAAATAACGAAACGTTATCGTAAATACACATATTATTCGTAGAAGGTTGTCTACGCGAATTCACAAGCATTTGATCATTCTATTGCTATCAAAGGTGTGTACACGGCCCCTTTTATTATTTTAACTGTTTTGGGGCAGAAAACATGTGCAACAAACATTTTAGATACATATCACTTGCATGAGTTAGCTATTTACATTAAGTGCGAACATAGCATTACAAGTCCTTACATATCGAACTGTTTAGTTTGCCGTAGTGCAAAGCGTGGTAGTTGGAAATAGATCTATTAGGTTTGACAAACCTCACTTGGTAGATTGTAGGTCTACGCAGGTGTTTGAGTAGCCAATTCATATTACTATTGTTTGTGCTAGACAATAGTGGGAAAGACAAATTACATTCAAACAGTCAGCTTCGGTGTCGACCGCTTATGTAAATAGTACAAATGACTAGCTATCATGACTATGCATGTGTGATTATGTTATCTGTAAACATTTCGATTCAAACAGTTGTTTTAAACATTTGTGGTTATTTCAAACCTGTGTATGCACCAACCTTTGTGTTGACTTGATTTACATGTTTTCTCAGGACGTTAAGGTACAAGAACAAGCAAGCATGGACTAGGATGTGGAGTCGCATGCATATTTTAATTCTTGTGTTTTGAATTTGGAAATTTAAGATTTTGACTTGTAATTTACAGTTTTCAAACCGTTACGTTTGTTATTGTTTTAAAAACGCTTCCGCAACGTTAGAACTTTGATATTACAGTTTTAGACCAAAGTTATGTTTGAAAAGCATATATAGGTCTTTGCTATGTCTAATGATCTGAGATCCTGGTTTGTCACATCCCAAACGGTATGATTCCGTTAGTTGAAATTTGGGGGTGTGACACGGTCGGTGGGGGTGGGGACTAGGGATTATTCGGGATTAATCGGCCAACTAATCGGCCTAATCGGATATTCGGGCCTAGTCGGCCTTAGGGGACTAACGATTAATCGGCCCAGTCGGAAATTTTTGCAACCATGTATTAGGCAGAGATCCTTTATTAACTCACTTTTACTGCTGTAACCCATATAACTCCATCAACATCCAAAAACTCTTTGTTTTTCTTTGATTATCATTATTATACATGTACAATATTTTCTTATTTTATGTGTTTGCGTAAATTTACATGTGTTAGAATCTTACATCAGTGTAAATTTTTATAACATTAAATTTGTCGATAAATTGTAAAACAAACTTACTCTTGTTTTAAATGTTTAACGCTTGTGAATTTAGACATACATATAAAAGAAGGAAGTTTTATACATGTGTAATAATGTTATATAAAAATTAAAAACAAAGATTTGAATTAATCTTGACGAAGTTACACATGTTAACACAATAAATGTTATTATATACATGTACGTGTTATATACTCGACACCTTATACAATAGACGCAGTCTACTTTCGTTAGACCAAAAAATAGCATGTCACATATAGCCATATGTGGCATATATGGCTAAACGACCCATACATGATTTAAAAAATTTCTAGCAACCTTCATGGATTTAATTATTTGATACAATGTAAGATTTTCTAAAACATTATATATATATATATATATATCGAACGATCTTCAATACATCCTCATGTTCGAACCAACTATAAACGTCTCATTTGTGGTGCACACATATTATGTGTATATATATGGGTCTTCAATGGGCAAAAGTAAAATTGAACTAATTTTAACATTATTTTAGTTATTTTGTGAAAATAATGTTTAATGTGTTTGGATGATTAACTTCAAACGATAAATTTGAGAGGGGACTCGATCCTTCGAAGCAGCCTCTCTATTTCAACCGGAATAGGGGCAAGATTTGTCTTTAACCTTCCTCCCAGACCTTACTAGAGAATAGGAATATACTTGGTAAGTTTGATTGTTTGTGTGTTAACTTACTCAAACTGACTTGAATGTTTTCATTTCATATATTTAATTCAGTCGTGTTCTGTAACGATATCGTTTTGTGTTGAAAGCTTTATTCTTTGGTACCTATTCTGATATTTCAGGTGTACTAGAAAACAATCACATAAACCATATTGTTTTTTTTTTTAATTTTTATTTCTTAAATTACTAATCATACTTTAGTTAAGGAGAAATCTGGTTCCTACTAAAAGAGGTTGCCAATGCTATTAAATTTGAATGAAAAGTGTGACATTCAATCTATTCACGATAAAAGCTTGCTAGATCTAAGCAGCCACTACAACATTTACGTTCAATCTCGTCTTGATGCACATTAGTTTGTATCTTTTTAATTAGACTTTTAATTTTTAGTTTTTTGTTATGCATGTATAAACACATTTGTATTGTATTTTAGTTATTTACGTTTGTAAATCTTTGATGACTTTTGATGTTTATGCAATCAGCCAATTATGCATCATCTAATCTAATCGATCTATCTAACTTCTAACTATCTAATCTAATTTAATTTAACTTTTAATTTAACTATACTAATAAATAAACTTATATTTTGACACTTGTCACATTTTTACAACATTATTGTCACATGTCAATTACTTATCAATTAATTTGATTTTCTTTCATATTAAATAGTTATATTCTCTCTTTTTAAATAATTATAATGGTAATAACTATTAATCTTATTTATCTTTTTATTAGAAAATACATTTAAAAAGTTTATAAAACATGAAATTTTTCAATATTATTTTATTTGAATAAGAAATATTTTATTTTTAGAAAATTAAAGTTATAAAAAAGCAGTTTTCTTTAAAGTAATTTTTTATTAAAAAAATAAAATAAACTATAAACGAATAATATTTTTATAAAATATAAAATAAGAAAAATAAAATAAACAATAATATTTTATAAACGAAAGGAGATTTTTTAGTTTATCTAAAAACTAAAGTAAGAAATATGAAAGAAAAATTTACATTTCTAGTCATTTGTGTTTAAAGTTATTTTTAATAATTACAGAAATTATATTTAAACTTCTTGATTTATAAAAGAGTTATTGATAAAGTGCCAACTGAAGTTTTTGTTATCAGCTAGTTTAAATATCATAATTGTTACAAATCAATATATATATAGTTATTAAAGTTTTTAATTATTGTTTTATTACTTAAGGTATTTATTAATATGCAAATTAATCATCTTATCTTAAAATATTGTTTTACAATTGTTAATTTTTTATTACAAACTATTTTATATTTTATATTAAATTCATGTAATACACGAGATAATAGCCTAATATGATAATATATATTAACTTACAAAGTAATATTTTTAATTAAAATTTCTAATAATTACACATGAATTTACACAAACACATAAAAAAAGGTCGTGGTTATTTATAAAATCTTGCATCAACAAACACAAACATATGATCAACAAATAAAACAGAAAAAAAATTAGTAATTACCATTTATTTATAAAGTAATATTGTTTATATGTGAGATAACACCCCACACACAATATCACCTGATTAAAAAAAGTTTGAGTCATATCGCGTTGTTGATATGAGTACTCTGTCTCGACAATAGTAACAATATCATGAATATCAAAACGTAGACCTAAAAATCAGTCACAGTGGTTGTCAATCCCTCCTAAAACAATAAGCTGAACAATTTCAAAAGCATGTGACACTCTCGAAGAATATGGATACAAATATAAGCATACAATGCCAAACATTGTACAACAAAAATAAAACATAAAAAAACTTTTGTATTTGCAAATTTTTGTGATATATATAAATAAATACATATATAGCGCTGAAAAATAAAATAGAGAAAATATTTTTTAATTAATTATTTATTTAACTATATTATTATTTAATTATTATTATTAAAGTAAAGAAAAAACAAATAATAAAATGATGCTGTGGCCAAGACTCGGACAATTGATCGCTAACTTTAAACACCAAAGTTTTAACCGGCATGTCAGATTTCCTAAACTGACTAATTTGTAAAACATAAGTATATATGTATTAATAGTTATTATTTAATTAATTTTCCTATTCATGCACAATTATTTCCTTTTATATTTGTATAGATAGTAATAATGTTAAGACCATGTATAATAACCATAAAAACGAAACAATTAAATAACAAAATAAATAAATTACATATATATATATATATATATATATAATATCAATAAACGAAATCGGATGATAAATATGAATTAAGAGTGTTTATTGATATAATTATCGTTGATTCAGTTACTTTTAACAAATTGAAGCAAATTATTTAATTATTAATTTATCAAAACATAAATGTGAATTTTATATATAAATAACACTCAACTAATATCACTACCGTGACAACCGATTTGGAAACCAAACTAGAAAATGAACTACGTTGAGCGTTACCGATTACCATGTATAACCGTAAGTAATAAATGTAAGAAGGAGAAAGGTTTTATATTGATTGCCTCATTAGAAACCATTTAAGATTACAAACTAATGAGTTTCTTAGTTCAAATTAACAATAACTATATCGCAAAACCATTCACAAGAACCGATCAAGAATTCTCGGTTGTCTCGAGTACAAAGAAAATCTACAGCAAGCTATTGTATTGCATTTCTGAGTCCATAAGTTTTAATCGGTGATCATCAGCAACTTATAAATCACCCTCACGTCATAAAATCGCCATTGAACCGACTCTACATTGGTGCGGACCTGATTGAAACCGTTGAGAACATCACCGCATAAGAGAAAGTTTTACCATTGTTGCCTTTTCGGTGAGACGCAAGCCATCCACACATCGTGATTGTTCCGATCAGAAAATCGTACACATTCATCGCTACTGTCTCGTCGTGAGATCCGTCTGATTCGACTAGTAAGGTAACAGGTGAACCCGCTTTGTTTATAAGCAAATAGTATCACGTCTGGATGACTTTGTTAATTCGGTTGAAATCAAACTTTGCATTTTGTCAAATATATAAGAACACACCAGCGATAGTATGGAAAATGTTACTGTGTTCGAGAACTGTTAAATGAAAGAAGAAGACGCCGTATTGTTTACGGTTAAATATGTCTAAACCAAGTTACCAACAAACATGGATGTAAATTCTAGATGAAGTAATTTATTCCTTACCAATCATAGGAAACGTGACTGGTTTAGAAATCACATGCAGATCTTTTTGTTTTTGTTTTTATTTTTTTATTTTTTTATTATTTCCCTAAAACTTGATTCTAGCAAAAACATATTAAAAATAAATAAATAAATAAAATAAATAACCAATTTAAGAAGTTGGTAGAATTGTTAAGGAAACGAGAGTGTGGGATAGGGAGATTGTGATTTAGAAACCTTTCAAATGCATTTTGATATTTTGGTTTACAAAATCATGTTCGTTGAAAACCTTTCCGATCAGGACAACAAAAACCACTAACTAATCAACATGAAGCGTTAATAAACGATTTAATAATATAAACCGATTCAACCGGATTAAAGTTAAAAAAGTTTAAATGGCCAGAATCTAATTGATGTCCTATAAGAATCTTAAACCATTTAAATTAATAAAGAATCGATGAAAAATCACAGATTTTGGTGTCATCTGAGAATTGGACAGCTTGCTTGTTATCTGAATTATTTGCAGATTTGATTGCTAAGGCTATGTACGGATTTCACTTCTTTTCTATCATAGTATATTTTGATTCGCTTGTGGTACGGATTTCTCTTCCTTTATATCATAGTATAAATTATATTTTGTTTCTTCTTGCACGCATTTCATTTCTTTCAACATAGTATTTGCATCGCTTCTTGCTTTTATTTATTGACATTGTTATACATGTGATATTATTAATTAATCGTACTCGTTATCACATGTTCCGATTACGGATAGAAAATTGATTGTGATACATCGTATTATTAGAAATTGCTATCCATTGAACCTATGTTTAGTTCTATTCCGATACCCGAGTAAAGTCTCCTAAAGGAGACCTAATTGTATGCTATTGTATTGTATTGGTGGATTAGTGATGTGGACACCATCCTAATTCACACTAGTGCATTTGGGTCTACGAATCCTATGCACCCCTATTGTATTGTATTGTATTGTATTGTATTGGTGAGTTAAAGGTGGGTGCCAACATCTTTACTCACACCTATTGTATTGTATTGTGCTCGATGGGTATCTCTCCACAAGGTGTGGCTTATTTGATTACATGATTGTCTTGATTGCTTTGACTATATTGTTTCCGCTGCACATTGCTATTGTGGTACTGTGTAGTTTTTCTTTTGTTATTCGCATTGACATTACACATCAGTTCATTCTATTGTTTCAGTTTCTCTATTATCAATCTCATCATTATTACTATTGTTCCTTCTGTTACTGAGCATTCTTTGGCTCAGCCGTATTTCCTTTTGTTGTTTTTTTTTCTACACGACAGGTACTTCGGGAAATCAAGGAATGTGTGAAGAGAAACCAGAGATTAGGAAATTTGAATAAATAAAAAGAGATGAATAATGTAGTTAGCTAATTGTATTTTTTTTTTGTGTCAAACTATGAATTTATTTTAGATCTGGAATTATGTTTTGTTCTGATATCTGTAAAAGTGACACGTCAGCCTTAATCGGGTTGGGGTGTTACAATTATGGTATCAGAGCTAAGGCTCCTTCCTGTAGAAAACTTAAAAAAATTAAAACACGTGAGATTAATGGGTAGACTTTGGGTTAGGATTCAAAAGTTTTGATTAGTCAACACTATTTCCTAAATCGTATAATATGTTTCAGATGTCGTCTGAGAACACGCAAACAGACCCTGCGATCACAGACGCGATCAATCGAGCTTTTAATGAACGACTTCCAGATATAATGGAAACAATTGTGCACCTATTGAATCCTACGAGGAACTTTCCACCACCACCTCCTCCGATGTATCCACCTCCTCTTATTCCTGATCCTCCACTGTATAATTCAGACGAAATTCATGTGTGGTTGTCAAGATTTCAGAAACAAAAGCCACGGTCTTTTACATCTGCACCTGACCCTATGGATGCATGCAATTGGATTATGCACATTGAGAAAATCTTTGAGGTTCTAGGAGTCGAGGAACAGTTCAAGGTGAGGCTAGCGGCATATAAGCTTGAGGATGACGCACAATCTTGGTGGAGGGGAATCAAGCATGCACAAGGTGGAGATTCTTTTGCAGCCACTCTTACTTGGAACGAATTTAAAGAAATATTTTATCGCCAATATTTCCCAACCTCGCATCAAGAAAAGTATTATCGTGAGTATGCTACAATAGCTCAGCGAGATGACGAACCAATGATAGAATTCATGGCTCGATTCACACGACTAGCTAGTTTTCTAGGAGAGGCAGCAGGAAACCAAATAGTCCAAGCTAATAAGATCAAGTGGGCTGTATGTGAATGGTTCAGGAAATTAATTGTAATGAGTAAGTTTAAGAATATCACCGAGGTTGCCGATGCAGTTCAGACACTAGAGTTGGCAGAGAAGATGATTCCTGCTGTGGATAACAGAAAGAGAGATCGTGATGAAGATGATCAAAACCCTACTCAAAACAAGAAAGCACAATCAAACCGAAATTTTAATCGCCAGACCCAGATGCAACTGTATCAATTATCAAATCAAGGAGGAAACAAGTCTAATGATTTGTCTCTTGCATGTAAACACTGTGGTAAACAACATAAGGGTGAATGTCATTACGTGACGGGTGCGTGTTTTCAGTGTGGAAAAGTAGGGCATTTCGCTAAAGATTGTAAGAATCCGAGGAAGTCGCGTGACGAAAATGCTAGTGGAGCTATTGTGCCTCGTAACACTGGTGGAAGAGTTTTTGCATTAACAACTAATGAGACCAATAATGCTACAAATAATAATCCATGATGAGATTATATTTGAAATAAGATGTCCCCAAAGGCGAATCAATTGCAATTTGTAGCTAAGGGGTTCATTGTTTTAAGTTGTTTTCATGAATTGTTATTGGCTATTTTCTATAAGTTTTACTTACGAGACATATTAAGTTTTTCAAATTTTGTTTGTTTGATGCCTTAGACGTGTATTGTCTTAGAATTATATAAGTTTTTAATCATAGAAGCTTTCTTTTATAAATCTATAGACTTTATTCTAACGGTAAATTTTAATTGCAAGGACATAATTATAGAATGATAGTAATCAGTCACTATGAAATTTCGAGGACGAAATTTTCTTAAGTGGGGTAAAATTATAATAACCATAAAAACGAAACAATTAAATAACAAAATAAATAAAATACATATATATATATATATATATAATATCAATAAACGAAATCGGATGATAAATATGAATTAAGAGTGTTTATTGATATAATTATCGTTGATTCAGTTACTTTTAACAAATTGAAGCAAATTATTTAATTATTAATTTATCAAAACATAAATGTGAATTTTATATATAAATAACACTCAACTAATATCACTACCGTGACAACCGATTTGGAAACCAAACTAGAAAATGAACTACGTTGAGCGTTACCGATTACCATGTATAACCGTAAGTAATAAATGTAAGAAGGAGAAAGGTTTTATATTGATTGCCTCATTAGAAACCATTTAAGATTACAAACTAATGAGTTTCTTAGTTCAAATTAACAATAACTATATCGCAAAACCATTCACAAGAACCGATCAAGAATTCTCGGTTGTCTCGAGTACAAAGAAAATCTACAGCAAGCTATTGTATTGCATTTCTGAGTCCATAAGTTTTAATCGGTGATCATCAGCAACTTATAAATCACCCTCACGTCATAAAATCGCCATTGAACCGACTCTACATTGGTGCGGACCTGATTGAAACCGTTGAGAACATCACCGCATAAGAGAAAGTTTTACCATTGTTGCCTTTTCGGTGAGACGCAAGCCATCCACACATCGTGATTGTTCCGATCAGAAAATCGTACACATTCATCGCTACTGTCTCGTCGTGAGATCCGTCTGATTCGACTAGTAAGGTAACAGGTGAACCCGCTTTGTTTATAAGCAAATAGTATCACGTCTGGATGACTTTGTTAATTCGGTTGAAATCAAACTTTGCATTTTGTCAAATATATAAGAACACACCAGCGATAGTATGGAAAATGTTACTGTGTTCGAGAACCGTTAAATGAAAGAAGAAGACGCCGTATTGTTTACGGTTAAATATGTCTAAACCAAGTTACCAACAAACATGGATGTAAATTCTAGATGAAATAATTTATTCCTTACCAATCATAGGAAACGTGACTGGTTTAGAAATCACATGCAGATCTTTTTGTTTTTGTTTTTATTTTTTTATTTTTTTATTATTTCCCTAAAACTTGATTCTAGCAAAAACATATTAAAAATAAATAAATAAATAAAATAAATAACCAATTTAAGAAGTTGGTAGAATTGTTAAGGAAACGAGAGTGTGGGATAGGGAGATTGTGATTTAGAAACCTTTCAAATGCATTTTGATATTTTGGTTTACAAAATCATGTTCGTTGAAAACCTTTCCGATCAGGACAACAAAAACCACTAACTAATCAACATGAAGCGTTAATAAACGATTTAATAATATAAACCGATTCAACCGGATTAAAGTTAAAAAAGTTTAAATGGCCAGAATCTAATTGATGTCCTATAAGAATCTTAAACCATTTAAATTAATAAAGAATCGATGAAAAATCACAGATTTTGGTGTCATCTGAGAATTGGACAGCTTGCTTGTTATCTGAATTATTTGCAGATTTGATTGCTAAGGCTATGTACGGATTTCACTTCTTTTCTATCATAGTATATTTTGATTCGCTTGTGGTACGGATTTCTCTTCCTTTATATCATAGTATAAATTATATTTTGTTTCTTCTTGCACGCATTTCATTTCTTTCAACATAGTATTTGCATCGCTTCTTGCTTTTATTTATTGACATTGTTATACATGTGATATTATTAATTAATCGTACTCGTTATCACATGTTCCGATTACGGATAGAAAATTGATTGTGATACATCGTATTATTAGAAATTGCTATCCATTGAACCTATGTTTAGTTCTATTCCGATACCTGAGTAAAGTCTCCTAAAGGAGACCTAATTGTATGCTATTGTATTGTATTGGTGGATTAGTGATGTGGACACCATCCTAATTCACACTAGTGCATTTGGGTCTACGAATCCTATGCACCCCTATTGTATTGTATTGTATTGTATTGTATTGTATTGTATTGTATTGTATTGTATTGTATTGTATTGTATTGTATTGTATTGTATTGTATTGTATTGTATTGTATTGTATTGTATTGTATTGTATTGTATTGTATTGTATTGTATTGTATTGTATTGTATTGTATTGTATTGGTGAGTTAAAGGTGGGTGCCAACATCTTTACTCACACCTATTGTATTGTATTGTGCTCGATGGGTATCTCTCCACAAGGTGTGGCTTATTTGATTACATGATTGTCTTGATTGCTTTGACTATATTGTTTCCGCTGCACATTGCTATTGTGGTACTGTGTAGTTTTTCTTTTGTTATTCGCATTGACATTACACATCAGTTCATTCTATTGTTTCAGTTTCTCTATTATCAATCTCATCATTATTACTATTGTTCCTTCTGTTACTGAGCATTCTTTGGCTCAGCCGTATTTCCTTTTGTTGTTTTTTTTCTACACGACAGGTACTTCAGGAAATCAAGGAATGTGTGAAGAGAAATCAGAGATTAGGAAATTTGAATAAATAAAAAGAGATGAATAATGTAGTTAGCTAATTGTATTTTTTTTTGTGTCAAACTATGAATTTATTTTAGATCTGGAATTATGTTTTGTTCTGATATCTGTAAAAGTGACACGTCAGCCTTAATCGGGTTGGGGTGTTACACCATGTGTAATGAAGGGTGAAGTGGGCGTGAGAAGGGTCGGTCATGCCCGCTTAGCGCCCTCACCTCACTGCACAGGGGCGTGACAAGCTAGGAGAAGTGGCGTGAGAGGGGTCACGCGCGGTATGATGAGGAAAAAGAAAGGGAGGAAATAGGGGGTGTTGAGATTTGATAAAGGGATGTGATAACACGTATGGTGATTACGTGAAGTAATGAGGGGGTGATGATGTTAGTTGTGTATATGACACCTATGTAAACCCTACGTAAAGTGATGACGGCTTTATCACTGCCCATGGTGTAACAAGACCTCATTTAGGATAGGCATATATCGGGTACCCTGTATGCCCCGTAATGATTTCAAATCGAAGATTTAAACATAATGGGTCCCATAGTTGCAAGTTGTAACTCCTTTGACTTGATGTAGGACAATATATGTCAAATATCAATGATAGAGTGTGCAACTTGAGCATCTCATATTAAAATAGATTTGGGCTATAAATAGGCACGCGGTTAAACTCTAGATGTCGTTCAGAAAACAATTTACGTTGTTGATTTAATTTTTTTTTAATTTGTAAAGTAACTAGATTACGCAACCGCGCGTTGCTGTGGGTGCGTGCTCGTTTAACAATGATTCGCATTAGAAACGAACCGACTTTTAGAAAAACTTAAAGGAAAACATAAACATGGGTATGTGAGGGTAAAAAAACTTGCTTGAGACCAAAAAAACCAAAATAGAGGCGTAAACACGGGAAGGGATCCAAAATTAAAACAAAATAAAATAACATTTTATAACAAAGGAATAGAGTAAGAAAATGAAGATGAAAAGAAAAAGCTAGCCATGATTTGAACCTGAGTCAACTTTCCACCACGTTGAAGGAGAATCGAGGAAGGCCATTAGGCCAGCAAAGACTTTTGTTATTTTTTCCACATCTTCGAATATATACAACCGAGAATTAATGGACCAATAGCAACAAAACACTGTTCATAAATGAGCTTTGTATAGATACTAATATTAATTATAATAACCGTCGTCAAAATCAACCCAAATCTTTCGATTTTACATTGTTAATTTTAATTTGTTTTAAATAATAACCCATTTAATTGTTGTAATCTACTAACTATCGTCAAAATCAAGCAAAATCTTTTGTTTTTTTCATAATTTATATTATACATGTGCTAGATATTTTTTTTAGTATTTGTGCAAATTCATATTTGTTTAAGTTCATAAATCAGCATATGTTGCGTTAAAATAAATAAATATATACAGTGTAACACAAATTTACTTTTGCTTTAGATCCCAAACAAATATGAATTTGCAAGATCAAAGAAAAAAAGATGGATATTTTTGTATAAAGATCATAAATAAAAAATATATTGTCACACCCCGAGCCGGCGGGATAGGATCGGTTGTCCCGTCGGGCGGAAAGTTCCCGGGGCGCGATATCGTGAGTGATAATCGTGATGATCAGATTGTTTACATTGCACATGATACAGATGAGAAATGCTAATTATAATAGAATTACAAAGTTAAATTACATCAGTATTGTTTATAATTTAACAATGTAACTCTACCATCAACATCATAAATTTCCTATCTTGTATTTACACAAGATATACAAAATAAATCATATAATGATGTCTTCAAAGTATGCAGGTCCAAAATACTAAGTCTTCTATCTGAAGTCCTAGTTCCAAAGGAAATAACTCCTTAGTTGACCTGTTCGTCACCTGAGAAGTCATGCAAAATAAAGTCAACACATGGTTGGTGAGTTCATATAGTTTTATGATTTGAAAATGATTTGATAACCTCCTTCGGTAAAGACCCTAACTTCATTAACATCAACTGTATCATCCAGATCGGTATGCTTATGTATAGGGCATACCCCTGGGTCAAGGCTACAACCCCGCCCAGACGCCGTCCCACCACATACTAATCCGCATAGGACATTGTTGTTAATGATAATTAAGCATTTTTACCTAACACCTCTAAAATAGATTTTGATCTCCAAAACTTGATTTACCTTTGATTCTCTTGATTTTGATTATAGACAAAAGATTTTCCAAAAGTCAGTGATAATAGCAAAATGTCAAATATTTAGTTAAATAACTAAATAAAACATTTAAATACAACTAAGACATGATGATTGGGTATGATTTTACTCAATCAGTTAGACTTAGTTGTTGGTGGTTGCCCAAGTTGTAACCTCTCACACGTGACCCATACCAGGCATAACTCACAAGGAGTACACCTGGGCGTGACGGGATTTTAATGATTTGCCCTTACAGCTTGACCCAAAGGTCTTCTGTACATGCGGGGACTTTAAGGATATCCTTTGTTTCTTGATCTCTTGATTCTCTTAGACTTTGATAATGAATTCAATGATTGTTCACGTTGTTGCCCGTATAGCCTGACTACAAGAGTCTTCTATACCTGAAGGGACTTTATATGTGTGTTACACGTGGTCTTGATTCCATATACAACCGACATCCACCATGACTTGAGTATTAATGAGTTCATTAGATCATAATGACTTCATTATTTCAATGAGTCACACACATTTATGATTTCTGATCTCTTGAGTCTCTTGATTCTTGATTCTTGATTCTTGATTCTTTGAGTTCCCATGATTTTGAATGATAATTGATTTGATTTATGATTCTTGGGCCTCAGATCACACACTGAGTTATGATTCCCTTGAATATGATTTATTGATCTTGTTCTTTTGATTTCACTTTGAGTTTAGATTCTTGAAGTTGAACTTGATGGACTAAGGGTTGATTTAGAATTCAAATTTAAGGTATTACTCATAAGAGTACTTTAATTTAATTGATAACTTGATTTGTTCATTAATTTTCTAGACAGGAGTCTAGGAGTATCAACAACATATATATGTAAAGACATATAAAAATTAAAAGCATTTAAATAAACAGTTTAAATAAAACAGTTTACGCATGCTTCTCAGCCCCGCGTTTTAAAACAAAAATGTTAGAAAAGGGGCAATGAACTCACCTGTGTTGCTTTGTATAGAATTACCACAAAATGCGCGCTCGTTGTTGTAGCTTATGTGTCTTCGGTTCCTGAGTTGTTTTAAAAGAATTCGCATACGATAAGTATTGATAATAGAAGTCGTAACTAGGGTTTGGTCTCGGTGTGCAGCTAAGTGTCTTAACATACTAATGTGCTTCTACGACTTCCTCTAACTTAATCTAACTTAGTATTCATTATTAACCCGTATCCCAATGTCAGTAGCTACAGAACCCCAGATGATTAGGGTTTTTGTTTAATTACAATAAAATCTTTAATTACATTATTTTTAAATCATTTTCATTCCAAGTTAATTATTTAGAAAGCATTATTTAACCTCATTTAATAAAGATTATGAATTTAACTTCTTTTATAAGAAAACATAATTTAATTTAAATGAATACCAATTAATATGTGATGGGCCTAAACGAAGCCCATTGGGCCAACCTTGGGGCCCAATGCCAACCTTTGATTCGTATAACTCATCATAGATAATTAAATTGAATCATCTCGCTTAGTTACAAGTCCTTGTGAATTTCTTCAAGTTTTGAATCAACACATGCATATTATGTTGGCTCACTAACCCGTCCACGTGTATGTCTTGTATCCTAACCCATGTACTTACACATTTCCCATTTAACTCCCATGCATGCATTCATGTGATCCCACCCTACCCAAAATCCTATTATTATTCCTTGTTTAACTAATTTCACCCTTAGCCATAAAAGTCTTGGACGAATAGAGTATGGGTCGAATGAATGAGTTGCGAATGGGTGCTGGACGAATAGGGACCTTGGTCGAATGGGTACTAGGCCGAATCAGTTGAGTTAGAGTATGTGCAAGCCGATCGAATGGCTATGGTCGAATGAACCTTGGTTCCCGAAAGAGGCTGATCGAAGGGTTCTGGTTCGGCGAAAGAGAAGGGTCGAATGGAGTCCTTCGACATAGACATTCGGTGGATGAGGGTAGGCCGAATGAACCTTGATTCGTCGAATGAGAACTTGTCGAAGAGGGAATAGCCATTCGGCGATTGAGTGCCTCATGCGGCCAGAAGGGCCATTCGGCCTATCTGTTAGAGTTCTCATTCGACCAGCCGTGGTCAAGTGATGCAGCCATGGTGTTCGATCGGGTTTTGCTCTACACTTGTTCCTACATGATCCTAAAGTGCCGTAATGTGTTTCCTAGGACTCGAAATAGGTTAAATCGGCTTAAACAAGAAGGGTGTAAAGTTAGGGTTTTCAAAACCCAAAACCGAACAAGAACATGGATTTTACCTCAAATCTACTGGATACAACCTTAGATCCGTTGTACTTTCGAATTCTACAAGTGATGGTGGTGATTTAGACACCAAAAACACAAGAAATGATGAAGATTTGAGCTTGGAATTCTAGTGAGAAGTTGAAGTTTTCTTGAGAAAGTTTAGAGAGAGAGAGAGATGAACGAGATTGGGAGTAAATTCTGGTTGGTGGTGTTTGTTGTGGCATTAAATGCCACAATAAATGTGGGGAATAATACCGGGTTCGTTCGGGTTCGTTCGGTTTCGCGTGGTTTCGCGTAGAAACGTCGTTTTCGCGTCGTTTTCGTTAGGAAACGACTCGGTTTTAAAATAGAATCAACTAAATTATTTTAGGTTGTGATTCCTAATAAATTAACTAAATATCTTTTATTTAATAAATTTTTAAAATATTTAAATCGAATCGCGCGGTCATCGCGCGTATTTGTTCGAATCGTCACCCGATCAAACACGACGATAACTACACTTTTCAATCTTGTTTTCTAATTATTGAATATCATTCAGAACGTTAAACTTTCAGGTTTATTCGTACAGATCGTCACCTATACGAATAGTCTGTCGGTTTAGCATTCACATAACGATATTCGTGTTGTTTTGTCCTGTAAGGCCTCACATACGTTTGTACATAATAAGATCCTAACAAATAAATCACATGATGATTCTGTGTTGCCAGATAATTATCTGACTCAAGAACCATTATTCTGAATTGATTTCTCTGAAATGTCTGTGAATTCACTGTTTAGATAATATGAAATGATACTGTGACTTAATATGAATATGAAATATACAAAATTACATGATAATTGTACCTGTTTAATGTTTACGTACTGTTCACGATCACTGTTCCGGTGACGGTTCCGGCACTGATGTTACAGTCTCCCCTTGTTAAAGAAATTTCGTCCCGAAATTTAAGAATTGTTATCGGGCACGGCTTCCTCTTCAAACAGTTGGGGATACTTTAACTTCATGTGATCTTCACGTTCCCAAGTAAACTCGGGTCCGCGTCCTGAATTCCATCGAACCTTTACTATCGGAATACGGCTTCGCCTCAGTTGTTTGACCTTGCGATCCATAATCTCTAAAGCTTCTTCGACAAAATGCAACTGATCGTCAACTTGAATTTCTTCGAGTGGAATGACGAGTGATTCGTCAGCAAAGCATTTCTTTAAATTCGAGACGTGAAACACGTCATGCACACCACTGAGTTCATCTGGTAGTCTCAGTCTATACGCCACAGGACCAATACGTTCGATGATTTCGAACGGTCCCACGTACCGTGGTGCTAACTTGCCTTTTGTTCCAAAACGTACAACGCCTTTCCATGGGGATACCTTCAACATGACACGGTCTCCCACTTGGAATTCCAATGGCTTTCGCCGTTTGTCAGCGTAGCTCTTTTGTCTGCTTCTGGTTGCTTGTAGTCTTCTTTGAATCTGCGCAATCTTGTCAGTGGTTTCTTGAATAAGTTCTGGCCCAGTGATACGATTATCTCCCACTTCAGTCCAACAGATCGGTGATCGACATTTCCGGCCATAGAGAGCCTCGAATGGTGCACATCCGATACTGCTGTGATAACTGTTGTTGTAGGAGAACTCAATCAGTGGCAAATGAGAATCCCAATTCCCACGAAGTCCAAAATACAGGTTCTTAACATATCCTCTAGGGTCTGAATCGTACGTTCGCTTTGACCGTCTGTTTGTGGATGGTAAGCTGTACTCAGATTTAACTGTGTCCCTAGAGATTTCTGCAGTGATTGCCAGAACCTTGAAGTAAATCTGCTGTCTCGATCGGAAATAATAGACAATGGCACACCATGACGTACCACTATCTCATTAATATACAATCTCGCCAATCTATCCATCGTGAAAGTCTCACGCATCGGCAAGAAATGAGCAGATTTTGTTAATCGATCAATGATCACCCAAATTGTATCGTGACCGCTGGAAGTGCGGGGTAGCTTGGTAATGAAATCCATAGCTATTTGTTCCCACTTCCAGAGCGGAATCTCAGGCTGTTCCAGTAAACCAGACGGTCTCTGGTGTTCCGCCTTTACCTTCGCACACGTTAGACATCGACCGACATACTCGGCTATGTCTTTCTTCATTCCCGGCCACCAATAAAATCCACGCAAGTCTTGGTACATTTTATCAGCGCCTGGATGAACTGAGTATTTTGTCTTGTGTGCCTCATCGAAGATAAGTCTTCTCAATTCATCTACCGCCGGAATCCATATACGATCCTGGTAGTAGATCATTCCATCCGACTTGGTCTCTAAATGTTTCTCTGCTCCGCAATCAAGTTCTTTCTTCAAGTTTCCTCTATCAACTGATTCCTGTTGAGCTTGAATGATCTTGTCTTGTAAGCTGGTCTGCACAGTCATACCCATAGCCCTAACGCGTAAGGGTTTGACCCGTTCCTTCCGACTCAAGGCATCAGCTACAACGTTTGCCTTTCCCGGATGGTATTTGATCACACAATCATAATCATTCAGAAGTTCAACCCAACGGCGTTGTCGCATGTTGAGCTCCTTATGATCAAAGATGTGCTGCAGACTCTTGTGATCAGTAAATATGGTACACTTAGTGCCATATAAGTAATGTCTCCAGATTTTTAGTGCAAAAATCACTGCTCCCAGTTCAAGATCATGAGTAGTGTAATTCTTCTCATGAACTTTTAACTGTCTCGATGCATAAGCGATAACTTTGTCTCGTTGCATCAGTACGCACCCAAGTCCCTGATGGGATGCATCACAATAAACAACAAAGTCATCACATCCTTCCGGGAGTGATAGAATTGGAGCATTACATAACTTCTGCTTCAGTGTCTGAAAAGCATCTTCTTGTTTCTGTTCCCAGACAAACGGTTCACTTTTCTGAGTTAACTTAGTGAGTGGCAAAGCTATCTTAGAAAAGTTCGAGATGAACCTCCTATAATAACCTGCCAATCCCAGAAAAGACCGTATCTCCGTTGGTGTCTTCGGGGTGTCCCAGTTCTTTATTGCTTCAATCTTGGCGGGATCTACGTGTATTCCCTCACTGTTGACTACGTGACCAAGAAACTGAACTTTTCTTAACCAAAATTCACATTTAGAGAACTTGGCATAAAGTTTCTGTTCCATCAACAGTTCCAAGATTTTCCTGAGATGTTGTTCATGTTCTGCTTTGCTCTTGGAATAAATCAGTATGTCATCGATGAAGACGATAACGAACTGATCTAAATACGGCTTGCACACTCGGTTCATGAGATCCATGAAAACCGCTGGTGCATTTGTCAGTCCGAAAGGCATCACTAAAAATTCGTAATGCCCGTATCTGGTTCGGAAAGCCGTCTTCGGTATGTCTTCGTCTTGAACTCTGAGCTGATGATAACCAGACCGCAAATCAATCTTCGAAAAGTATTGAGCTCCTTGCAGTTGGTCAAACAAATCATCAATCCTCGGCAATGGATACCGATTCTTGATGGTTAGTTTGTTTAGCTCCCTGTAATCTATGCACATTCTGAACGATCCGTCTTTCTTCTTCACAAATAAGACCGGAGCTCCCCAAGGCGAGTAGCTCGGTCTAATGAATCCTTTGTCCAATAACTCTTGCAACTGATTCGATAATTCCTGCATCTCCGAGGGTGCTAACCGATAAGGAGATTTAGCAACAGGAGTTGCTCCAGGAACTAAATCAATTCGGAACTCTACCGGTCGCACGGGAGGCAAACCTGGTAGGTCTTCAGGAAATACTTCTGGATATTCCTTTACTACTGGTACGTCTTGTATCTTCTTCTTGTCCTTCTCTTTTTCCACTACATGAGCCAAGAAAGCTACACACTTCTTCTGTAAACACTTACGCGCCTTTATGCAGGAAATGATTTTGACACTTCGTTTTGCTTGATCCCCTCTGACTTCCAATACACGATCATCTGGTAATGGAACTCGAAGCAGCTTTTCAGAACAGATGACTTCCACTCGGTTAGAGGAAAGCCAATCCATTCCAACAATGATGTCAAAACTTCCCAACTCCATCGGTATTAAGTCGATGGCAAATGTATGACCATTAAGTGTCAATGGGCAATTCCTGTGAACTGTACTAACTGTGATCTGTTTTCCGTTAGCTACTTCTATAATGTAAGGGGAATCTAACTGTTCTTCTATAGAATCTAGTTGGCATGCAAAATCGGCAGAGATAAAACTCTGATCCGCACCAGTGTCAAATAGAACAGATGCATAAAAGTCATGTAAGAGAAACGTACCAGTGACCACATTCGGGTCCTGGCGTGCAGCTGGTGCTCCAATAACAAAAGCTCTTCCACGAGGAGCTTGAACTGCTTGTTGTGCCTTCTTCGGGCAGTTCTTTGCAAAGTGGCCTTGTTCGCCACAGTTGAAGCATCCACCATTGTTCTGATTGGCTGGTGGAGGGAGAGCTAGTGCAGCATTGTTGACTGCTGGATTTGGTGTCAGTCTGCACTGCTGAACCCAGTGCCCTTTTCTTCCACATCCCGTGCATTGTCTGCAGGGAGTGTTAGCATTGTGATGATACTGGCACTTAGTACACAAAGGATGCGGGCCAGTATACTGTTTCTTAGGCACATTTTGTTGTGCCGCTGCTACTTGATTCAGAGGAGTAGCCACAGTGTAATTCTTTATGAACTTCTGCTTCTTCTTTGGGTGTTGCTGATGTTGTGGCTTCTTTGAAGTCTCTTCCTTTCTCTTGCCGGTGTCTGTCTCTTTCTTCAGAACTCCAGAGGCAACCATCAAATCAGTAAGTTTTCCAGACAGTCTCACTACAGATTCAACAGTGGTAGGGTTGGCTGAAACAACCATTCCCTGAATGCAGGCGGGAAGTCCACCTACATATCTGTCGATTCTCTTCTCTAAAGTTGGTACCATGTCTGGCACCAAAGCAACCAACTCGTGGTAACGAGTAGTATACCCCATATGATCTGCCCCTTTCATCACATGGTTGGACAGTTCAACTTCTAACTTTTGCAGTTCATTCTTTGGACAGAATTCGGTCCTTAGCAGAGTCTTAAAATCTTCCCATGGCATGGCCATCGCTTCTTCTCTTCCCCGGGCATTGATTTGACCATTCCACCAAGTCAAAGCCCGCTTGTTGAATGTTCCAGCTGAGTAACGGACCTTGTGGTGTTCTGGACAGCTGCAGAGATCCAGAGTAGCTTCAATCTTTTCAATCCATTGGATTAATCCAACGGCTCCTTCAGATCCGCTAAAGCTAGGCGGCTTACATCCTACAAATGACTTGTAAGAGTAGTGTGAGGTACCACCAGTATTCCCACTGGCTTCTCCTGATGAATTGCCAGTGTTGTTGATCTCATTACGGAGAAGGTTGAACATCTCCGGTATCGCCGCTTTCATCTGATTGGTCATCTGGCTGCTCAGTAGTGTCACCAAAGCGATGGTGGTAGGATCCAGTATAGGAGTTGTTCCCGAACCTGATGCCTCGGTGATTAGTGGAGGAGGAGGTGGAGGCGGTGGAGGAGGTGGCGGTGGTGAGTCATTTGGCGATGGCGTCGAGGAGTGTGGAGCTTGGTCTTGTGTTGATGTCAACAGCGGAGGTTGTCTTCGTGGCGGCATTCTGATCATAACCAAATGAATATTGGTTAGTGCAATGATCGAATGCAGAAGACGCAATGCAATAAGTCTTAAATCCTAAGTTCTCTACATGCAGGGTCCCTAGGTTATAGTCTAGGCCAAACCGTTTAAATAAATGACCTATATTTCTCTATAACCATGGCTCTGATACCAATCTGTCACACCCCGAGCCGGCGGGATAGGATCGGTTGTCCCGTCGGGCGGAAAGTTCCCGGGGCGCGATATCGTGAGTGATAATCGTGATGATCAGATTGTTTACATTGCACATGATACAGATGAGAAATGCTAATTATAATAGAATTACAAAGTTAAATTACATCAGTATTGTTTATAATTTAACAATGTAACTCTACCATCAACATCATAAATTTCCTATCTTGTATTTACACAAGATATACAAAATAAATCATATAATGATGTCTTCAAAGTATGCAGGTCCAAAATACTAAGTCTTCTATCTGAAGTCCTAGTTCCAAAGGAAATAACTCCTTAGTTGACCTGTTCGTCACCTGAGAAGTCATGCAAAATAAAGTCAACACATGGTTGGTGAGTTCATATAGTTTTATGATTTGAAAATGATTTGATAACCTCCTTCGGTAAAGACCCTAACTTCATTAACATCAACTGTATCATCCAGATCGGTATGCTTATGTATAGGGCATACCCCTGGGTCAAGGCTACAACCCCGCCCAGACGCCGTCCCACCACATACTAATCCGCATAGGACATTGTTGTTAATGATAATTAAGCATTTTTACCTAACACCTCTAAAATAGATTTTGATCTCCAAAACTTGATTTACCTTTGATTCTCTTGATTTTGATTATAGACAAAAGATTTTCCAAAAGTCAGTGATAATAGCAAAATGTCAAATATTTAGTTAAATAACTAAATAAAACATTTAAATACAACTAAGACATGATGATTGGGTATGATTTTACTCAATCAGTTAGACTTAGTTGTTGGTGGTTGCCCAAGTTGTAACCTCTCACACGTGACCCATACCAGGCATAACTCACAAGGAGTACACCTGGGCGTGACGGGATTTTAATGATTTGCCCTTACAGCTTGACCCAAAGGTCTTCTGTACATGCGGGGACTTTAAGGATATCCTTTGTTTCTTGATCTCTTGATTCTCTTAGACTTTGATAATGAATTCAATGATTGTTCACGTTGTTGCCCGTATAGCCTGACTACAAGAGTCTTCTATACCTGAAGGGACTTTATATGTGTGTTACACGTGGTCTTGATTCCATATACAACCGACATCCACCATGACTTGAGTATTAATGAGTTCATTAGATCATAATGACTTCATTATTTCAATGAGTCACACACATTTATGATTTCTGATCTCTTGAGTCTCTTGATTCTTGATTCTTGATTCTTGATTCTTTGAGTTCCCATGATTTTGAATGATAATTGATTTGATTTATGATTCTTGGGCCTCAGATCACACACTGAGTTATGATTCCCTTGAATATGATTTATTGATCTTGTTCTTTTGATTTCACTTTGAGTTTAGATTCTTGAAGTTGAACTTGATGGACTAAGGGTTGATTTAGAATTCAAATTTAAGGTATTACTCATAAGAGTACTTTAATTTAATTGATAACTTGATTTGTTCATTAATTTTCTAGACAGGAGTCTAGGAGTATCAACAACATATATATGTAAAGACATATAAAAATTAAAAGCATTTAAATAAACAGTTTAAATAAAACAGTTTACGCATGCTTCTCAGCCCCGCGTTTTAAAACAAAAATGTTAGAAAAGGGGCAATGAACTCACCTGTGTTGCTTTGTATAGAATTACCACAAAATGCGCGCTCGTTGTTGTAGCTTATGTGTCTTCGGTTCCTGAGTTGTTTTAAAAGAATTCGCATACGATAAGTATTGATAATAGAAGTCGTAACTAGGGTTTGGTCTCGGTGTGCAGCTAAGTGTCTTAACATACTAATGTGCTTCTACGACTTCCTCTAACTTAATCTAACTTAGTATTCATTATTAACCCGTATCCCAATGTCAGTAGCTACAGAACCCCAGATGATTAGGGTTTTTGTTTAATTACAATAAAATCTTTAATTACATTATTTTTAAATCATTTTCATTCCAAGTTAATTATTTAGAAAGCATTATTTAACCTCATTTAATAAAGATTATGAATTTAACTTCTTTTATAAGAAAACATAATTTAATTTAAATGAATACCAATTAATATGTGATGGGCCTAAACGAAGCCCATTGGGCCAACCTTGGGGCCCAATGCCAACCTTTGATTCGTATAACTCATCATAGATAATTAAATTGAATCATCTCGCTTAGTTACAAGTCCTTATGAATTTCTTCAAGTTTTGAATCAACACATGCATATTATGTTGGCTCACTAACCCGTCCACGTGTATGTCTTGTATCCTAACCCATGTACTTACACATTTCCCATTTAACTCCCATGCATGCATTCATGTGATCCCACCCTACCCAAAATCCTATTATTATTCCTTGTTTAACTAATTTCACCCTTAGCCATAAAAGTCTTGGACGAATAGAGTATGGGTCGAATGAATGAGTTGCGAATGGGTGCTGGACGAATAGGGACCTTGGTCGAATGGGTACTAGGCCGAATCAGTTGAGTTAGAGTATGTGCAAGCCGATCGAATGGCTATGGTCGAATGAACCTTGGTTCCCGAAAGAGGCTGATCGAAGGGTTCTGGTTCGGCGAAAGAGAAGGGTCGAATGGAGTCCTTCGACATAGACATTCGGTGGATGAGGGTAGGCCGAATGAACCTTGATTCGTCGAATGAGAACTTGTCGAAGAGGGAATAGCCATTCGGCGATTGAGTGCCTCATGCGGCCAGAAGGGCCATTCGGCCTATCTGTTAGAGTTCTCATTCGACCAGCCGTGGTCAAGTGATGCAGCCATGGTGTTCGATCGGGTTTTGCTCTACACTTGTTCCTACATGATCCTAAAGTGCCGTAATGTGTTTCCTAGGACTCGAAATAGGTTAAATCGGCTTAAACAAGAAGGGTGTAAAGTTAGGGTTTTCAAAACCCAAAACTGAACAAGAACATGGATTTTACCTCAAATCTACTGGATACAACCTTAGATCCGTTGTACTTTCGAATTCTACAAGTGATGGTGGTGATTTAGACACCAAAAACACAAGAAATGATGAAGATTTGAGCTTGGAATTCTAGTGAGAAGTTGAAGTTTTCTTGAGAAAGTTTAGAGAGAGAGAGATGAACGAGATTGGGAGTAAATTCTGGTTGGTGGTGTTTGTTGTGGCATTAAATGCCACAATAAATGTGGGGAATAATACCGGGTTCGTTCGGGTTCGTTCGGTTTCGCGTGGTTTCGCGTAGAAACGTCGTTTTCGCGTCGTTTTCGTTACGAAACGACTCGGTTTTAAAATAGAATCAACTAAATTATTTTAGGTTGTGATTCCTAATAAATTAACTAAATATCTTTTATTTATTAAATTTTTAAAATATTTAAATCGAATCGCGCGGTCATCGCGCGTATTTGTTCGAATCGTCACCCGATCAAACACGACGATAACTACACTTTTCAATCTTGTTTTCTAATTATTGAATATCATTCAGAACGTTAAACTTTCAGGTTTATTCGTACAGATCGTCACCTATACGAATAGTCTGTCGGTTTAGCATTCACATAACGATATTCGTGTTGTTTTGTCCTGTAAGGCCTCACATACGTTTGTACATAATAAGATCCTAACAAATAAATCACATGATGATTCTGTGTTGCCAGATAATTATCTGACTCAAGAACCATTATTCTGAATTGATTTCTCTGAAATGTCTGTGAATTCACTGTTTAGATAATATGAAATGATACTGTGACTTAATATGAATATGAAATATACAGAATTACATGATAATTGTACCTGTTTACTGTTTACGTACTGTTCACGATCACTGTTCCGGTGACGGTTCCGGCACTGATGTTACATATATGGCTTGATCTTAACGGTAGTTAATGAGTTAACATAATTAATGTGGTTAACAATATAATCTTACATTAAACATCTTTCTATTCTAATAAACAAAAATAATTTTTGATACTTGTCAAATTCTCATGCTTGTGTTGCCACTTGTCATTTTTCCACTAACTTATTCAATTCTCTATCCTATTAATAAATCACATTCTCTCCTATTGAATATTTATAATATTAATAAGTAATATTATTATTTGTATTTTTTCATGCAAGAAAATAGTTTTTAACACATTAAAAATCAAATCCTTTTATTAAAAATCACACTTAAAAAAAGTTTATAAATATGAAATTTTCTAAAATTTTTTTTTTTAAATAAGAAAAATATTTTGAATTAGTATTTTTAGAAAATAAAAGTTTAATAAAAAACAATTTTTAAAAAATAAAATAAACTATAAATCATAGTTTTCAAATAATAGAATTTTTATAAACAAATGATGTTTCTTAAAAAGAAATGCTTAAAAACTAATTATTTTAAACCAAAAGTTGTTAAAATGTTAGGAAAAATTAAACTTTAGTTATTTATATTTAATGATAGTCCAAAAAAAGTAATCAAATTTTAATAATTACACAAATTATACATTATCTTCTTGATTTGTAACAATTAGTTTTTGATAGAAAATTAATGAATTTTTTACATCAATTAGTTTAAGAATCTTTATTTTTACAAAACAAATATGACACGTATTATTTCTTTAGTTATTGAAAATTTTAATTATTATTTTATTAGTAAAAATACTCATTAATATTTAATTTAAGTATTTTATAATAAAATATTGTATAATTTTTAAATTTTTATTACTAATTATTTAATAGTTTATATTAAATCCGTGTAATACATGGGGTAATAATCTAGTATGGATATATACATATATGCATACATACCCTATAACAAGTTTAAAGCATATTTTGTTGAAAAATTGAACGACAGTCCGTCATAAATTCTAATAGAAATACCATTTCGTAAAAACAATATATATACATTGATTGTATCATGTGAAAACTCGATCTTAAAAAGAAACCTTTAAACCCTATCTGGGCCTTCCATTCGGAATCTTGAAAATAAATATCTGGTTCACATTAAACTACATTTATTTATTCAAACCCAGTTTTTTATTTAGGTTTAATATAGAACACATATTTATTTTGAAGATTCCAAATCATTGACCTATAAAGGATTTAAGGGTTTTCTCTCTAAGATCGGATATTCACAGGATACAAACCCTACATACACGCACGCACGCACGCATGCATATATATATATACACATATATATATATATACACATATATATATATATACATATATATATATATACATACATACATATATATATAGGATTGTGAACAAATAATAACCCACCTTTATTGCAATAACCCAGATAACTTTGCAAAAATGAAGCCAAATTTTGGATTTTTTTTTAACATCATTGTAACACATTTAGAACACTATGTTCTTTTATGAGTTTGCGAAAATTCGTCATCGTTTGAGAGTTTACATCGTTGTAATTTTTGGGCCTAAAACAGTTACATTGTTTTAATCAAAAACTTACAACGATCGTATCTCTTAAACAGTGATGAGTTTACACAAACTCAAAAAAAAACATAGTGTTCTATATGTGTTACAATGATGTTAAAAAAATACAAGATTTGGCTTCATTTTGACGGGTTATTTCGGGTTAATGCTTTAAGAGTGGATTATTATTTAAACACTTTCCTATATATATGTATGTGTTTGTGTATGGAAAAGATAAATTGAAAATCCTACTTAGTGTGAAAACCATGAAACCATGTAAAAAAACGTTGTTTTCGAAATTTTTTACAGGTTTATAACATTATTTGGTACACATTTATAAAAAAATGCCGCACGCATTTATAAAAAAACGCCGAGTAAATATTTTTTTAAAAAATATTTTATAAATCCACGTAAAACATACGTAACATCAGTAACTTTCTTAAAAGCAAACATAAGTAACATTTCGTAAAAGCAATCATCAATAAACCTACATACAAATGTGAAAAAAAAAACATATGGAAAGAATCAACACTCTTCATAGGAGCCTTTGTAATAATAAATAGCAGCAGCAGCAACTTTCATAATTTAATAATGTTTTATTATTTAACTAGGTTAATAACCCGTGTATTACACGGATTTAATATAAAATATATGCAGTTAGTGATAAAAATTTAGCAATTATAAACCGATATTTTGGTGTAAAATGATTAATTTACATATTAATAAATATTTTAAGTAATAAAAAATAATTAAAAACTTTAAGTACTATACAAATAATATATGATCTTTTAACGTGTAACATTGATATCTTCGAAATAACTAACGTTAAAAACTTTAGTTTGTTTTATATTAAAACTAACTCTTATTAAATCAATACTATAAAATATAATTTTTGTAATTATTAAAGTTGAACGGCCCAATATAAAAGTAACATTAAACATAACAGACCAAAAATTTAACTTTCTTTATCATTTTTATTATTCAGTTTTTAAATAAATTAAAAAACATCATTTCTTTGAAAAATCTCATTGTTTAAATACTCCTTATATACTACATTTCATTTTAAAAAAAAAATCATTTTTAAGATAACTTGTTTTTTACATAAATTTTGTTTTTTCAAAAATAAAATATTTCTTACTATAAAAAATTTTGATTATAAAATATTTTGTATTTTATAAAATTTTTTTAAGTGTGTTTTATAGTAAAAATATAAATTATATATTAGTTATTAATATTATAATTATTTAAAAGGAGAAACAATTTATTTAATAAGAGAAAGAATTTAGTTATTTAATATGAGAGGGAATTAAGTGTAATAATAAGAATTTGACAAGTGGGAATAGTAATGTAAAAAGATGACAAGTGACAATAGTGGTGTAAGAATTTGACATGTGGCAAAATTGTTACTCTTTTATTATAGAGTATAGATTAAATATTAATTAATAATGTTAAAAATGTTAAAATTTTAAATTGTTTAGGGGGTTCGTAAATTCATTTTTCTTCTTGTTCTTTAGTAAGCTAAAATAAGAAAAAAAGCATCTTAATTATAGTTGTTTTATAATATAAATAAAAATAATAACAAAAATAACAAAAACTATTTAAAAAAAAAAAAGAATTGAGGATGGGGAGAGTAGTAAACAAAGTCAACTCGTTACTTCCACATATTAGGCATGCGAGACACAGAGTAAGTGACTAACAAAGTACTAAGTAGGGTCATGGTTTTATTAATGCTTTGACTAAAGTCATATATACGAGATCCACGTGAGAAGATGCAGGAATATAAACAAACTCAACGAACATGAACGAGTCTTTATTCGTGTTTTTCGTTTAAATTTTAACTTGTTCACAAACGATTTATGAACGCTAACCGAACAAAATATATTGTTCGTGTTCGTTCATTAAGGAATTTAGTTTGTTCGCGAACGGTTCACGACCGTTAACGAACACATATTATTTAAATAATAACAATCAACATTTTTAATCTCAAGCATTGAAAATAATCATTTATAAATATATAAATTAAAATATTATAATAGTAAAACTAAAAAAAAACTTAAATATTTTGGTATTAAACTAAAATAAAAATTTAAAAATATACAACACATTTAATAAATAAATATAATAAAGGAAAAACTACACATTTGAACCATTATGTTTGTAAAAAATAACAAATATAAACCTTTAACTATCTTAATTACGCTAAACAACCTTTAAGTATTTAAGTTGTTTCAACTTTCAACCTTTACATTAACCAAGGGTAGATTTACCAGTTAAATCTAGTCATGTGCAAAAAATGTTATGGATATTCTAGGTATTTTGATCTTTTGTTATTTTTAAATATAAAACCCACAATTCACGTATTATCTTATCTTATTCAATAATTTACTCCAAATTGGGGTGTTCGAAAATTAGGGCTAAAACCCACCCAGAAGTTCACGTGGTTCCTCCCTCTTCGGTTAGTGTTCACCCAGAAGTTCACATGGTTCATCCATCAGGGTGAACACTAACCGAAGAGGGAGGAACCACGTGAACTTCTGGGTGGGTTTTAGCCCTAATTTTCGAACGCCCTAATTTTCGAACACCCCAATTTGGAGTAAATTATTGAATAAGATAAGATAATACGTGAATTGTGGGTTTTATATTTAAAAATAACAAAAGATCAAAATACCTAGAATACCCATCACATTTTTTGCACATGACTAGATTTAACTGGTAAATCTAACCTTGGTTAATGTAAAGGTTGAAAGTTGAAACAACTTAAATACTTAAAGGTTGTTTAGCGTAATTAAGATAGTTAAATGTTCATATTTGTTATTTCTTACAAACATAAAGGTTCAAATGTGTAATTTTGTCTATAATAAATGAACTTAACTGAACATAAATGAACGTAAATGAACATGTTACCGAACATTAACGAACACGTCATCTGTTAATGTTCGTTCCTTTAACTAAACGAACATAATTTCTTGTTCGTGTTCGTTCATTTATTAAACGAACGAACACAAACAAACTTCTTGCCGAACGGTTCACGAACTATTCGTTGAACATTCGGTTCGTTTACAACCATAAGAAGAAGTGATTGAATGTGTACTATTTATGTTTTCAAATATTCTGATTTTTATAAAAAAAATTAGGTGTTTAAAACTTAAAAAGTTCAAGATCATCTCCTTTTTCACTCTTAATAAAACAAAGTATAATTGTTTGCAAGAAAAACTGCTAGTTTTAATAACAGCCACACTATTAATAACGATTATTCTTGGCTTTTATTTATTGTCACAACGAAGGTGTTAAAAGTGATTTTATAAATTAATGTTTGATTACGTATATGACTTCTAGATATTAGTTATGTTTCAATAGTAGGTTCAAAATTAATTGAAATATGCTTTAAATATATTTATAAAAAATTAAAATTAAATTTTATAATTTTAATTCGCAAGTGATAGAATGTATTTAAATATTATGATATTTTAGGAAAGTATTAAGATATGATAGAAAATGCTACATGATATTTATTTTTAAAAAATTCTAAAATAGTCAAGTTTAATGTTAAATAATGTTAAACATAATTTACCGAATTGTGTTAAAATATTATGTATGGATTGATGCATATTCATTAAATTAAAAAAAATTCTAATTTATAAAAATAAGTTAAAGGCAACTTATTATTTTTATAATAAAATAGTACATATAGACATATAGTAAACATATTGCGTTAGAACTTTGAGGAAATAGTGAAGTAGTGTGGTCGGCTGTGCGTGACTAGTGGAGAAACAGTGAGTTAGGTATGAGTATAAAAATGTAATTGTATAATTAGAACATGTGTAATGCTAGGCGATTAAGGCGTGAATTTGCTACGTTTGTTAAATCATTTAAGAAATAGCATATGGTGTCTAATTCTAGGATTTGAAAGAAAAGTAAAATTCGAGACACTTTATATCGTTACATTATTTAGCATAACATGATTTTAAAGGAAAAATGAAAAGTTCTTTGTCAAAATTACGAAGAGATCGACGTTCCGATTGAAGAGGTTAAACCATAAGAAAGAATTGAAATATGCGCCGAGATCCGATGTAGGGAAATACATAACATGCATAAAAGCGATTTCATGTTTTGAAAAATTAAAGACAAAATATGTAGTTTTTTTTTTAATTTTTTTTAAAAGTATTTAATTTTATTTTAATGTTTTTTTATTTTATTATGTAGTTAAATTTTGTTTTCTTATGTAATTTTTTCTATTTTGTAATTTTATTTTATTTTTAATGATGTTATGTCTTTTTTAATTTATTTTATAATTAAAAAAATTAAATAATAAAATATTGAATATAGGTGGTAATAACATTGAGTGATAGGGGAGAGTAATGATTGCACATGAAATGATATAAAGTTATGATGAGGTGATGGTATTGTTCATTTATATGATGTTTACGTAAAATGATGGGTAGTGACCACTACTTATGACCTTATTGTTGTAACAAAATAGTACATATAATGTGGCACTTGTTATAATTATTTCTCTTAAAATTTCATTTTCTCTCTTTGAATACAACTCTCTCTTGTTAAATATAACCATTTTATGTAACTAAATATTAATAAAATGAATTTTGTTATTATTAATATATATATATATATATAGGGAAGTGTTTAAATGAGAACACATGGTAGAACAATAACCCATTAACTCATTAACTTAAATCTAATTGATAATCTAAAAGTTGGGTGTATATGATTGTGTCATGTGTCTTTACTAATATTAAAATACAGAATGGTATTTAATCATTTGCACCATTTTAAAACACTGCAATTAATTTGGTTGTGTCATGTGTCACATTCTAATATATTTTAATATACCTATTTTTTTATTTAAAGTTTACCCCATCTTTTTTATACATTTATAAGTTTTTTATACTATAATATTTTTTTAAAAAGCTTGCATCATTTTACTTGTCTTATTTTTCTATTTAATTTCGTTATAGTCTTGACGATGTTTTTTTATTTTTCGCATGTTCGTATTTGCATAAATGTAACAAGTATAAAAATAACAAATTATTTGTAATGAGTTTTAACGAATTTGGGTTTACATTTTTGTATATTAAATAGGTGTTACGTTTAGGAATATAAACGAGCCAAGCCGATCCCGAGCTCGTTAATTTCGTTATATTCTTGACTAGGTTTTTTTTTATTTTTTTTCCATATATTCGTATTTCCATCAATTTAACAAGTATAAACATAACACATTGTTTGTAATGAGTTGTAACCATATTTAATTTACAGCAATGTAAACCAAAATTCGTTAACAAATCATTTTAAATTTATTATAAACGTAACTTTTATTTGACTTTAACTAAAAATTTTGGATTTACAACAATGTAACGACCATAAGTGTAACACATTCTTTTGATTTTTTTACAACAATAAATTACATCATTGTAGTTAAATAAATTATATAAAGTGAGGATAAAATCTTTTGTTACATCATTGTAAATAAATAAATGATATAACATAACCAGGGGTGTTAACGAGCTATCTTGTGTAAACGAGCCGAGCTCAAGTCTTAAGAGCTCATGATTGGATCAGCTCGTTTACACCCCTAAATGTAACCCATATTTAGTTTACGAAAATGTATACCAAAATTCGTTACAACTCGTTACAAATAATGTGTAATGTTTATATTTGTTACATTGCTGTAAATATGAACATCCGTAAAAAATAAATAAAAAATAGTCAAGACTATAATGGAATTAAAGAGAAAAATAAGACGAGTAAAATGATGCAATTTTTATAAAAAAATATTATAGCATAAAAAAGTTATGAATGTATAAAAAAGAGGGTGTAGTTTAAATAAAATAATAGATATTTTAAAATATAATAGAAGGTGATACATGACACCATCATATTAATTCCATCTTTTTAAAATGGTGTGAATAACTAAAATACCCTTTTTGTTTTTAAATATGAAAAATGACACATGACATAATTTTATACTATGAACTTTTAGATTAACCATTAGATTTGAGTTAATGTGTTACTGCTCTATTCATTGGTTCTTATTTATTCACAATCCTATATATATATATTGGATTGTTTCGAAAAAAAAACTCATTTAAAAGAAAATGAGAGGCCCCAAACCCCTCAGTTGGCAAACATTAAACCTATACTCTTTTGATCATATTTACATTATCATAGCAGCGGAATGTAGGGTAACAACATAAATATCATACAGATCTAAACAAACTTTTACACATTAAACATAACTCACCCTTCTAACAGTCACATAATACAGCCAATCTATGCCAGGAGTAGTCTTCAATATATGCCATGAGCCTTCCTGGTCTCCTTTCTCTAACCATTCAACCTGATATGCATGCTAAACAAGTCAGCTTTCGCTGGTGAGTTCTAAGTTTACTTTTCATAAAAGTTAAATCTTTAATATACATAAAGCATTAGCCTTTACTGCCGACCGAAGTCAACAGTCTCAATCATACTAAACACAAAACATTTCATATACATAACATACATGACATCATAACATCAATCATACAGTGCATAAATGTAGCCTGTTCTGTTGACCGAAGTCAACACGTTATGCATGCATAAGATTTCCTCAACTGGCGACACACAGTCGACAGGCCTGTTCTTTCACAGGACTTATGCCTGTTCTTTCACAGGACTTATGCATGTTCTTTCACAGGACTTATGCCTGTTCTTTCACAGGACTTCTGCATGTTCTTTCACAGGACTTTTTAAACCATCAACCGAAATTGACGGCTCATACCGGTACAAGACTTCTTGACATACATCATTCATACATAACATGGTTTAAATCATTTAAACCATCATAATCATAAATCATTATCCGCACCGCAGTGCTCAACATTTGCCCAACCGCAGCCGGGACTTCAAAATCGCATTTTCTAATTAACCTCGGCCGAGACCTTTAAAATCATTCATTTCTCAACCGTAGTTGAGTCTTTAAAACATCCTTGACATCTCAGCTGAGGTTCTTAAAATCATTTACTTCTCAACTGTAGTTGAGACTTAAAGCATTATTTACTTTAAAACGTTCTTTACTTGAAAACATTCTTTACCTGACCTTAATCAGGTTAGTGTCACTTTCATACATTAACTTTACAACTTGAAACATTCTTTACTTTAGCATATTCTCTTATCTGACCGTAGCCAGATAAAACAATCATTTACCTAAAAATAACTTTATAACATGCATATCAGCCCTAAAATGTTAAAATAGTAAAAGAGGGCTCATAGAACTCACCTGATGTCTTACTGTAGCAAGATCACTCACAAACTGGTACTAATGGTGAATTTCTGCATTCGTTTACACTTAATAAGTCATTTATGTTTTAACCTACTGATTAGATCTTTCTGAACGTTCAATGTCAAAGACATTGCCTTAAAAGTCATCAAGTAGTTAATGTTGTTAATTATAATGCTAAAACAGTTCTTAAACAGATTAATGGCTTAGAAATGATAAATCCTTATAATTGATTACCCAGATATCATGAAATATCACAATGTAATCTTAGAATAGGTTTAATAACCATGTTTAACATACTAATCTGACTGTTATCATAAACATCAGATAATCGTTCAATAAGTATGTTAATGATTGTGATTAGTTTGAAACACTTAGATTTAACCTTTGCATTTCAAAGATTAATCAAACTAACCATCTACATTGTCATAATCAAATGGATTAAACCATTATAACCATAGTTGTGATTTCATGCAAACCGGGCATTACAACGGATCAAAACAAGGATTTAACCGTTAGAACATCGTGTTCTTCATTTCTAATCAATCCTAGCCATCATCTAGGCAATAATCAACAATCCTAACTATATCATTAAGTTCAAAATCAAGATCTAATCAATCAAAATCAAACTAGAAGGTTAGAACAAATCATTACCTAATCTGACAGGTTTCTGCGGGTAAAACAACGATCAGGACTTGTAAACACGTTCCCTGGCTTCAAATATACGATCTGATGGCTTCAACAGGTTGTTTGGAGGGTGTTTTGCTTGTGTTCTTCGTCTGTAGATCGTCTAAGTTCGAAAATGTAAAAATAATTAACTTTGCATGAAATCTGATGAAGTAAATCAGATTGTTGCACCGCCACACCCGTCGCGTACCTCGACCAGAAGCCAAAAAGGGCTTCGCGTACCGCGAAGAAATCCGGAGGATTTTAGATATTTTAGGTCCGTCGCGTACCGCGAAGGATCCTCAAATCTCCGTCGCGTACCGCGACGAGTGCAGAAGTTCAATACTTTGAAAATTTTCTTCGTTTCGTGATTCCGGACAATCCGTAACTCCGTTTTGCGCACGGTTTTCGCCTACGTTCATCATTTCTCGTGTACTATCAATCTGTAGTAATTACCATTGTCAATTCAACATAGATTTTATACAGGATCAAATGTGCTAATTATTCGGTTGTTACAGAAAACGAAGAAGCCTTTAAACCACAATTATTAATATAATCAACAGTTGAGATAAATAGTGATAAAATTGTAAATAAATAATAATTAAAAGATCATGAAAAAAAACATATTCTTGTACATGTATAATAAAGATGATGGAAAAAACCCAATGATTTGGGTTAATCTTGTCGGAGTTATTCGAGTTTTCGCAACTAATGAGGGTTATTATAGGATGCGAATCCTATATATATATATATATATATATATATATATATATATATATATATATATATATATATAATAGGAAGCTAACGGTACAATTAGCACCTCATCCTCTGCATGAACATCGCTGTCCTCACCCTCTACGCCCTCCAACATCCATAGTAAATCAAACACCGGTTAAATAAACAAAAGCAATAAATAGATATAAAAAATAAAAATACACGTTTTCACTACAACAAAAAAGTTATAACGGAAAAACTAAAATTGCATGATCGATATAACGACGTGATCTTAACCATTGTTAAACTCTTTGTAGCATTGAGATGAGATATAAGGCCGATATCAATCGTAATAAGAATCAGGGCCGTCTCTAAAAGACTAAGTGCCCTGTGCGAATGCTAAAAAAGGACCCTATGTGTAATTAGTTTGTAGCTAAATATGAAATGAGTTAATTTGTTTTTTTAACCTTAATTTTAAATTGCAATGAGTTATTGGGTAAAATGTTTAAGGAAAAAGTTTTTCTTTTAATTTTTATAAAATTTGTAACTGGGTTAAATATATTTAAAAAATTGGAATGTAATTATATGTGTTTTTTGTAAAATAAATTAATATATATAATACATACAAATTTTTTTTAAAAATTAGAACCCTTAAAAAAATGTGTCTTGTGTGATCGCACCTACACTTGCTCTAAAAACCCTATTGATAAGAATGAAGGAGTCCTAAAATCTAAATTAGAGTTTTACAGGAGAGATGATTTGAAAATGACTGCTTTACTTTTTTTAAGGAGAATTTCACCAAAAATATGATTTCAAAACTCAATGGTTTTAGTTTAATTGTTTTTGCAGATAATAATAAATAAAGAGATTTACTGTTAATAAGATTCTTAATAACTGAGAGGAGAAAAAGTAAGAATAATTAAATATCATATCAATTCTTATATATAATATTTATTTTACTAAATATCCTTTCAAATAAAAATAAAAAAAATGAAAAAAATTATGATTGGTTAATAGAAGTTTGTTGGTTTTCTTGAAAATGAATAGTTTTCTTTCAAACCATACTATATATGTGTGTATATTATATGATGATTTATAAAAAAACTCCTTATTTTGAAAAAAACTAAGAAAACTCATACTTACTAATATATTTTTGAAAAACATTTTTCATAATTTTTTGTTACATGTTTAAAATGTTTTAGCGGATTTTTTAAATAAAGATATGTAGATAACGAAGTTATGTATATGTAACTCACAAATTTTCGCATGTAACTCATAAAGATACATTTATGTAACTAACATGTATTATTTTTAAAACTGTTAATTTTTTATGTGAAATTATTCTTATTACATATATTTAAGATAAATAAGGAAATAAGAGAGTTTTGAGTACTTTCATTTTGGCCACTGAAATTTTGGTTTGTACACATAGGTCTCTTAAACCAAGCATTTTAATTTTTGGGAAAATTACCAAAAACATCATTGTTGACTACCTTTTTACCAAAATAATCAAACAAATTCAGGCGTCTAAGACGCCTCTTTAGACTCCTTTTTTGTGTACTTATTTTAAACATACTGGCCCACATGTCGGCGGCTTTGTCAGGGTGTCTAAGACCCCTTTTCTACTGGCGTCTTAGACGGCGCCTTAGACGCCCCCTTTTTGTACTTTTTGTAAACATACGGGCTCACATGTCGGCGGCTTTGTCGGAGTCTAAATGGGTGTCTAAGATCCCTTTTCTACCGGCGTCTTAGACGCCGCTTTAGACGCCCATGTAGGCCAGTATATTTACAAAAAGTACAGAAAAAGGGCGTCTAAAGCGTCGTCTAAGACACCAGTAGAAAAGGGGTCTTAGACACCCGACAAAGCCGCCGATATGTGGGCTCGTATGTTTACAAAAAGTACAGAAAAAATGAGTCTAAAGGGGCGTCTAAAGGGGTGTCTTAGACGCCAGAATTTGATTGATTATTTTGGTAAAAAAGTGGTTAACAATGATTAGTTTGGTAATTTTCCCTTAATTTTTTCTTATTTTATGTTTTTTTTTTGTTATTGCAATAGATTACGCTTTAAGGTTTTACAATATAATGACAACCATTGCAACATGTTATCTTATTTGTGTTTAGATATCGTAGATAATGTTGTTGGCATTAATGGATCGGATTGAAACAACGCCCATGCCAAATTTTTTGGGTGTCTAGTTTTTACATTAAAATAGCATTTTTTTTTTGGAAGAATGATACATATAACAATCATCATATATTTTGATACTAATGATGAGAATTTTTTATTTGAAATCAAGCTTTTGTATTTAGAATCATGATGAATACGCGACACAATGCCTACGGGATAAAATCTCGTCTTAATGATTTAGTAAAGCATTGTTAATCATAAATAGACTTTAATTGTTACTTATAATAAAGTTTAAATTTATAATCTCATAAATTTTATCATATTTAGAGGAAAATGTCATTTTCGTCTTTTCATTTTGGTCATTTTGGTCATTTTAGTCAAATAGCTTAAATTTAGCTATTTTCGTCCTAATGGTTTCATTTTATTGTCATTTTGGTTATTATGGTTTCCATTTTATTGTCATTTTAGTCCAATTAAATTTAAATTTTTGGATTAAAATGACAAAAATGACTAAATCATAGGGACGAAATTGAGAATAAAATGGAAAACATACGGACAAAAATAACGAAATTTAAGCTGTTGGACTAAAATGAAAAAAGTGACCAAATTACAAGGACTAAAATGACATTTTATTCTTATACTAGCTTATGAACCCGTATATTACATGAGTTTGTAAATAAAGATTATTTAATTTTTTGATTATTTCTTTATAAATTTACATAATTAAAATAATTATATTAGTTATAAATTTTTAATGTTAAAAAAATTTTAAAATAAAAAAGTAATAAAAAGTGTTCTTAATATGTGTGTGTGTATACAACATTAAGCATAGATGATATTTATTACCATATTATTAATTATTAGTTTTAACTTATTTATGTAAACAATATATATATATAATTAATAATATTAATTGTGAGTTTTATATTTAAATTTAAAAACAAAAATTTATATTTGAAAAAATTAAGAGAATGACATATGACATTATTTGGAATCAATTATTAGTATAGGAAGATTTATATATGAATTTTTTGTTTTTATTATTTCACCTAATGGTAACATCTACCACAAATTTTTTAACAAAAAAAACTATAAACTTATGACATATTAAATTAGGCTATTGATATTGTTAGACCGGTGAATTAATAATATCATCTTTTTGTATTTTTTGATGTTAAAAAATATATTAAAAATATGTATAAGTAAAAGTTATGTGAGTATAATGTAAATGATTTGACTTAATTGTTTTTTATAAATGATAAGATGAGGTATAAATACTAGGACCTGAATTTATCTAAAAGTATGTAGTACCAACTGTCCTGACCACTGTTTTGAAAACCGGACCGGACCGGGAACCGGTGGGTGGACCGGTCCGGTTAAGGGTTTTGAGCCGTTTTTGAGTGGACCGGCCGGTCGAACCGGGAACTGGCGGTCGGACCGGAAAACCGGTGGTCGGACCGGTGATTGAACCGGATTTTTTATTTTTTTTTATTTTTTTTTATTTTTTATATATATATATTTATAAAATATTTATAAAATCATCCGGTTCTTTAATCCGGTTCGACCGGTCCGACCTCTGACTAGTAACGAGACCGGTTCGACGTCCGGTCCGGTTATGAAAACATTGGTCCTGACATAGAGAGATATAGCTGGTCCCTTAAATCCACTAACTTTACATCCATTGGTGATGTCAAGTTTTTCCGTCGTCCATTTATAAAGTTAGTGGAATTTTGACAAGAACGTGTGACAGGATGAGTTGAAAATAATAATAGTAAAATAATAATAATATCAAAATAGAACGAAAGGAAATAATAAATAAAATCAAGCATGCATGAAGTTAGCAAAAATAATTATCTAAACATTAAATAAAGTTATCTTGAGTTTTTTACTAAAATGGTGTTTAGGGTAAAAGTATTTACCAAAATAATGTTTCTTAAAAAATATTTACTAAAATGGTGTTTTTAACTTGGTTTTAATACTACTTTAATAGATAATTTTTGGAAAACACTATTTTGATAAATAGTTTTTCCTTATCCAATAGTTTGGTAAAAAACATATTATTATTATATTTTTGAATTATCATCACATTTTTTATTAATGAATTTATTTTAAAATATTTATAGTTGATACCAATAAAGAAAATGTGCAGGCCGCATCCGTAAATTTATGAGTTTCCGACTTTTCAAAAAGGATTATAAAAAAATGATTAAAACTTTCAAATTTTAACTCTAAAATTGTCGACGATATAATATTTCTAAGTATGTTTAAGTATTATTAAAGTATTTAATGGATATTCATCTTCTTGTTGAGTTCAAAAGAATTAAATTATAAATATGCTTCAAAAGAAAAAAAGGTTTTGAAAATTGTTCACGTCATTAAGATGCATTTTGAACATAGAAGGGAAAAACTCATAAGGATATGATTTTATTAACTTTTATCATAGTTTTATATATAAAAAATTATAAAAGTAAAAATCTTGTTTAGTGTTGTAAGCTGGCTATAGCTCAACATGTAAAACTCGATCTCGACTCGGAGTTGTTATAATCGGCTCATTTGAGTTTTTTTAACGATTTAATCTCGAGTTTTTTACGAACGGATTTTATTCTTTTATACCTTGAAAGGAGGGAGAGAAAGAGAGAGATGCAACAAAATTACGTCAAATTTATTTTATTTATTGGTATAAAGATTTTAAAATAAATTCATAAATAAAAAATGTGGTGATAATTTAAAAATATAATAATAATAAGTTTTTATTTTTACCAAACTAGTGGTTAAGGAAAAATATTTACCAAAATAGTGTTTTTCAAAAATTATTTATTAAAGTAGTAATAAAAAAACAAATTAAAAACACCATTTTAGTAAATAGTTTTTAAGAAACGCTATTTTGGTAAATAGTTTTCCTCTAAACCCCATTTTAGTAAAAAACTCAGTTATCACTACTACACAAACAGGCATCAGCTACAGAATTTTGCTACGAAAAAATTTTGTCGCAAATTTGCTACGAATTAGCTATGAATTAACTACGTTAATATTTCGTTATGATTTAGCTACGGATATTCAGTAGCAAAAAAAATCCGTAGCAAAATCTATAGCAAAATTGATAAAAACATCTACTTAAAAAATAACTTAATAAAATCTGTAGCAAAATTGTAGCAAAATAGAAAAAAGTTAATACTTAAAACATTTTTTTGATAAAATCAATAGCAAAACTCATAGCAAAAATTAAGAAAATAAATATTTTTTAAAAAATTAATAATATCCGTAGCAAAATTTATAGCAACATTAAAATATAATTATTAAGGGAAAATATTTTAACAAAGTCCATAACAAAATCCGTAGCAAATTGAGAATATAAATATTTTAAGCAAATCCATAGCAAACCCTGTAACAAAATCCAAAGCAATTTTGATAAATATATATTTAATAAATAGTTAAACATAATTTAAATAAAACTCAATGCAAATTTAATACAAATCAAGTCAATATTGGTTCATGTAAGTCGGTCTTGGTCAACCAAAGTTAGTGTTCGGGTACTTTTAGTTAGTATAAGTAAAACTTGGTCATTCTTGTCTAATCATATATATCATCTTAGAGATTAATATGACCTAAACACATTAAACATGTCTTATTAAGAGTTGTGATTACTCGAAAGACCTAATATGACTCATTAATACATGTGTTCACCTAATATAACTCATTAAAACATATTTTGTTCAACTGAAATCAATACTAGCTTAACAATAGTCAAACTTGGTTAAGTAGTTCAAATAATAGTCGATGATGGTTAATTTGGTTAAATTAGGTCAATTTTGGTTAATGATAGTGTATTAGGGTAATTATTGGTCAATAATGGTCAAATACTGGTCAAATACGATAAAGTAGCACTAATATTGGTCAACTATGATCAATTAATGAAAATTTAGATAAATATGAGTAATAGGTGTCATTTGCGATCAATTAAGGGCGTGTATGTTTAGTTTGGTGCAATTAGGCCAATTAGTTAGTTAGGTTAATAGGGGAAATTAGTGTCAATATTGATTAAAGGTTGTAATCATGGTTAATAACAGTCAATGATCACCAATTAAGGCTCATTTGGGGCAATTAGTGTGAATATTGTAAGGATTAATATTGATGTATTAAGGACCATTAGGTGTAATCAGGGTTAATTTGTTTCAACTAAGGGAGATTAGGGCCAATTAGAGTTTATATTATGCTCACCAATAAGGGTCAAGTAGGAGACACATAGTTAAAGATGATGGATCATGGTCAATTATAGTTAATAATTATTAAAACATTGTTGTATGTGACTTATTTAGACTCCTTATGGACCATAGCAAATCCATGGTAATGTTAAGCAATTAAATGTTAAGACATGTTAGATTCATGATGCCTTACCCAGAGTTATCATGATTCCTACAACCACTAAGGACAAATATAATTTGTATTACTCATTACAACTTGTTATTGCTTAATACAATCATTTACAACTAATATGACTTGTTAAGAGATGTATGTCTTCATGCAACTCATTAGAACCTTCGTCAATCTTCGAGAATCAAAGTCATATTTAGTCAAACAAAGTCACTTATAATTACACTTAGTTAATTAAGTGTACTATTTAACAGTGTTGTAAAGCTCAGCCTAGGTGGCGAGTGAGTACTCGTACTCAACACATGGTCAAACCGATTTTATTCAAATTAATCAAACCAATTCGGCCAAAAAACTCGGTCAAACTCTCCAACTCAGATTTTCGTTGTGTTTAACCGATTTTTTCATTGTTTTTCACTGATTATTATTTGATTTTTCCTATATAAATTTTATTTGTGTTGATATTTACTTTATCTATTATAAATAATAATAAATTTATGATATTCAACATAGATATAATTTTTTAAAAGTTATTTTTTATCATTTACCATATCCGAGTACTCCTTGTATACGCCGAATATTCGCAATTTCTCAGTCGACTGACCTGGCAGTGCTTAGAGACTTCTCCAACCATGTTATTCATTATAGTTATATATTTATACACATACATTTTTTTAATTTTTAATATTGTTTTTTAAGTTCAATTTATAAATATGTTCAAGGAAAAAAAATCAATATTCAATATTCAATAATCAAAATTACCTTCAAAATATTACTTCCCTCCAAAACCAAAATTTATTTTCTAAAATCACTCCCGAATCAATATATGTTCCCTCCAAATTACACTGCAACCACTTTTTTCGTCTTCCCCACGTTCACGAAAATTGATTTTCATTCCCCCCATAATTTAATTATCTCCGTCAAATAAGTTCATATTTCATCTAATTGATTTTCATTCCCCCCACAAAGTTAATTATCGGTTTGCCTGAGGTCAAAAATCGACCACTCACAGCCCTTACAAGGTTTGTTACATGAAACTAATTAACAGTCTGAAGATTGGACTGTGAATTCTTTATTGTTCTTCAACGTTCAGGTGATGTATTATATAATTAAATAAGATTATTTTTATATATATTAGACATTCTGATGCATGTATGCCATTTATTTCATCAACTTGTAGAAAGGAAGCATACTTTTGATTTGTTTCTTTATCATGCACTTCATGGGTGGAGGAACAATTAACAAAGTTGAAACAGGATAAAGCAAAGAAGCATGCTACAAAGAAGATGAACAAAATACAAGGTCGTATGTTGATATGAATTAGAGATTTAAGTTGTCACCAACTTTCTACCAAGTGTATATATGGGTTTATATTGCTAAGTATTATAATTCGAGTGTTTATTGTACTTCTTTTGGATAATTTGGATCATTATTGTATATTTCTATTACATGTGGATAAAGTAGATAATTTTATCATTTTTTGATTGTATTTTTATTTTTGATTTGGTTTGTAGAGATTTTCTGATAATACTTTGGTTACATTGTTAGGAAACAAATTGAAAATGATATAAAAACAATGTTCTTTTGATAATTCTTTAAAAAATTAGTAGTGAAAAGCTTTCAATATTGGTAGCTAGATTCATAGTAAAATGAAGCAATATTTGTAGCAAAATCCGCAGCAAACTTTTGTAGAATTGGAATAAAAAATCAAAGCTAAATCAATAGCAAAAAAAGCAAAATTTGTAACTAAAAGTTCGTAGCTAAATTCCATAGCTAAACATCCGTAGCTAAAAGTTTGTAGCGTAAGCCGTAGCGAACATTTCCGTAGCAAAATCTTGAGTTAAAATAGCGACGTCAAAATCTATAGTTAAATCCGTCACAAAAATATTTTTCGTAGCAACATTCATAGCAAACTAAATTAGCGACGAGACTTGTAGCTACAGACCAAATTCGTAGCAAACCCGTAGCAAAAGGAGTTTTAGCTATGGATTTGCTACGGATTTGTTCGTAGCAAATGCCTCTTTTTGTAGTAGTGTATCTTATACATTAATTAAAGTAATCTTAAATAGTAAAAGAAAAAAAAAGAAAAAAAAAAGAGAGTAAGGGAGCGTTTGATACGCTATATGAGATGTGAATGAATTGAACCATTACAAAAGAACGAAAAAAAAGTATGTTTAGTTAATGAATGGAATGAAATCAATCATTATCAAATCCATATAATTTCTTACAAAACACCCAAACTTCATCTATCTACCCCTTGTAGACTAGTGGTGATGAAGAAAATTAAAAGACGAGGTATAAACCAAAAATCTTCTCTAACTAGTGGTACCCCGTTAACATCACTTATGCAAGGTATTGGGTTGGAGTCTTGTCTAAAAAAAATGTTGATCTGGGTTGAGCCAATGGTTTTCCTAGTTGGGGTTTCCTCTTGGATAGATAGTTCAGGTCAACACACTCTTTTCTTTGGACGAAAAGTTGATTTATTTGCAAGAATGATTCCAGGTGGCCGGATGTTTGTTATATAAAAAAAGGAATAATTACATATAACCCTCTATTTACAACTCTAATTACATATATACCCAAATCAAAAGTGAAATTACATATATCTCATTCTTTTATAATTTTTCTTCTTAAGATAAAAGGTTAAATGTAATTTAATACTTTAGGTAAGAGCATATATGTAATTTACAGAGTTAAACAAGAGGATATATGTAATTTTTTTAAGTCGGGTATATATGTAATTTATGAATTTTATACGAAGATATATGTAATTGCCCCTGAAAAAGACTGGCTATAAGGGAGATCAAGAAGGAAGAGAAAGGTGACCGATTCGTCGAATATATGGTATATTATTATTAGAGTAAATTGTCATTTTGCTCCTTGTGGTTTAGATGAATTTGCCATATTCATCCAAATTCTTATTTTTTGCCAATTTGACATCATGGTTTCTCTTTTTTTGCCATTTTGCTCCACCACATTAACTCCATCCAAATACTCATTTAAGTTCAAGGGTATTTTTGTCATTTTTATTAAACATTTAACAAAAATAAGAAAATCACAAAAATAACAAATAAATGTTTATTAAACCGTTAAAAAACTTGTAACTCAGTTAATAACAATTTTATTAAACCTTTAACAACCATTTTTAAAACACTCATTCTAATTTTTTTTAAATTATCCTTCACTGACCAGTCCCACGGCCAACATGAAGGAGATAAATCGCGTGATCTAGGTAAATTGGGTGGTGCCGGGCTTTGAACTATAGACCTCCATTATAGATTCTCACCTCATTACCACTAAAACATTATCACAAGGACTAGTATTATTATTAATTATTACTATTTTAGGGATTTTATAAAGTTTTTGTGTAATGTTTTAGTGGTAATGAGGTGAGAATCTATAATGGAGGTCTATGGTTCAAAGCCCGGTACCACCCAATTTACCTAGATCACGCGATTTATCTCCTTCATGTTGGCCGTGGGACCGGTCGGTGAGGGATAGTTTAAAAAAAAATTTAGAATGAGTGTTTTAAAAATGGTTGTTAAAGGTTTAATAAAATTGTTATTAACTGAGTTACCAGTTTTTTAAAGGTTTAATAAACATTTATTTGTTATTTTTGTGATTTTCTTATTATTGTTAAATGTTTAATAAAAATGACAAAAATACCCTTGAACTTAAATGAGTATTTGGATGGAGTTAATGTGGTGGAGCAAAATGGCAAAAAAAGAGAAACCATGATGTCAAATTGGCAAAAAATAAGAATTTGGATGAATATGGCAAATTCATCTAAACCACAAGGAGCAAAATGGCAATTTACTCTTATTATTATTATTATTATTATTATTATTATTATTATTATTATTATTATTATTATTATTATTATTATTGTTAGGTTTATGTTTATCTTAGTAGTTTTCAAGAATAAATAGCTAGTAAATCATTTCATGTAATTTTCTTATTATTCTTCTTAATTCCTTTTTGTATGCAACAATCAAGTTATTTCCATTAAAAGCAATTAATGACATCGTAAAATTGTCACATGTTAAATCAACAAGACATGCTCCTACAACAGATCTGGGCCAGCCAAATGAGGAGATCAACTTGTTAGTACGTCAGGACGTTATGGGTCGGATACGATGTCCTGTCCATGATGTTGCGAACATGCTAAAAACAAAACACCGTTAGTCTCACCGTAGGGGAGGGTCCCCTGCGATCAGCCTCTGGCATGAGAATAAGTATCGGAGCACACGATAATTCTAGAGAGAAGTATTAGATATAGAGAGAGTAGAAGAGTGAAGTGTGAATTGGACTTCCTTACCTTGCTGATTATGCTGGCATTTATAGGCATGAGGAAGACGATGGTTCTTGGCTTTCACCAACATGTCTTTCCTTTTATGGAAAGAGTGATCTTCTTTATCCTCCATATTTTCTTCTATTCTATTTTTGTCCTCTAACAATGACTCCTATCACCTTTATCCTTTTGACAGATCTGACTCCTATCATCTTTTCATAGATTGATATGCGTATGTAAGCTTTTTGCCATCAAATCTGATCTCGAAGCTCGATGCTTATCTTGGAGGAGAAGTCGGAGGATCATAATGAGCTAGCCATCTTATCCTGACCATATTATGTTCCTTAGTTTTTGTGGGCATGACACGTTATCCTATCCATAATGATCCTACCCCCGTCATCAGCCCCCCCAGTCAGTGTTATTAACGTAGTATTACGTAAATGACCCTGGCTTAAAAAGATAAATTCCTGGAATATCCTTAAGTGTAGCTGATGTGCGAGTAACCATCGGCTGGCCTATTTCTTGGGCAGCATGTTTCTTCTTCATCATTTATTTTTCTTCATTATCATCAATTGGTTTTTTCAGAAAAATACCGAAGCTTTTTCTTTCTCCCTTTTTCGTTAATTGTGAGATTGATCGGACAACTATTACTAGTAAAGTATACTCTTTTATGCCCAATTAGGCGGTGTTATGTCCATTTTAACCAATCGCTTGGAGGCATGTTCATTTAGTGTCGCACATTCGGATGTGCAGGCTAACATGATTCGAAAGTATTTGAGTGGTAGTCAAAAGATCGTGGGGAATTACACGAGTGTTTAGAGAATCTAAAGATGTCTTGAATGAGAACTAATCTGCTCTGAAAATGGAAGAACATAATTTCAAGAGTTTGAACAATAATGTTCAGGAGTTGATGCATGATCATCCATGGTTGATCAAGGAAGTATTTTGTGACACCCGATAATTTCAGGTAAATTGCTACTCTTACATCCTTTACATTTCACATTCATACTTGTTGCATTTCATTTAATTATGTTTAATTAGATGAGTCAAACACAAACAACTGCGAAACGATAATTCGAGGAACTATCGAATCGTACATTGCACATTGGTTTTGGAAACCAAGTGTGGCAAACTCAAACACAAACGCAAAACAATAATTCGGGGAATTATTGGATTGCGCCTTACATGTTCTTTAATCAAGCATGCAAACTGTTCGTAACGACAAACACAAACTATCAAAGATAATTCGAGGAATTATCGAAACACAAACACGAGTCTCACGAACGTTAGTGAACCACAAACACGAGTCTCACGAACGTTAGTGAACAAACACTAATCAAACAACTTATGTGTTATTATGTGAATACATGCTAAACATGTATTAGATGTTTAGGATAAATGCTAAGGATCGAGCACGAACGAAAACGAATCAACGAAATCGAAAGACAAGGAAACAGATCCTTCGCGGTATGCCAAGCATCATCGGCAAGATCCCCGGCGGTACACGAAGAATGAGCGGGAGTTTTGAACTCTGGATTTCTTGGCGGTATGCCAAGGCCATGCACAAGGGCCTTGGCGGTACGCGGCGTGTTTCGGGATGAAAAATGAATATTATATTAATCGCGACACGCCGAGGCCATGCATGATCTTCCTTGGCGGTACGCGATGAGTCCCAGACGACAAAACCTTATAAAATCAACCCCATTCTCTTTCTATCCGGTTCTTTTACATTTCCTCCAGACTTCTACCCTCCCGCTCGACCAAAATCTTTCGGAACCAAACCCCCAACCCTCTGGAAACACCATTGAAGCCATTTCTTGGTGATTGAAGGTCATATGAACATCAAAGAAGCTTTGGAAGCCATCCACCAACAAGAAGGACGAATCCAGCCACATTTGGAAGCTCCAAAATCTCTATTTAACTCAAACTCAGTCATCTAAGAGCTCCTAAGGTAGTCTCTTATGTTTATCTAGTGATAGATCGTACATGCATAGTGTAAAAACACACATGCAAGTGTGTTTGAACACATGCAACTCCATGTGGCTATTGTGCACGAATTTGTTGGTGATTTGGTGTGATATTTATGTGGATCTACTGATTTTAGAGTATAGGATTGATTGGATTGAGTTTTGGATATGTTATTTTGATGATTTGTAGAACTTGCCATAAAAGGAAACTTTTATGTTGCATGTGATGGACCTGTGATGATCTAGACATGTCTAACATTTCTAGATGTTGTCAAATGAATATTGAAGTGTTTAGAAACACATTTGAGTATTTGATTTTTGCGGAAAACATGGTTTTATAGAAAGTTACTATAAAAGGAAACTTTTTGAAATCAAAAGAGGGGTTTTGATGTTTTAATGTATTTTGGTGATTTGTGATCCTTGAAATATGTTTAAGAATGATTTCTAAGCATATTGGAAACATTGATTTTTGAAAACGGACATTTAAACAGATACTTACTATTTTAGGAAACTTTATTTGGGGCAAACGCCATAAACGGTGATTTATGCACAAACGTTATGTGTTAAGTGTTTAAACGTATTTTTATAAACATACTAGAAGTATTAATATTATGAAATGGTATTTCATAACTATACTTTCTAAATATAGAAACTTTCCTGAAACGGAAACGTTATGATTTTCGAAAAATGACTATTAAGAAAACATCATGATTAGAGTCATAGGATGCATGTTGATGTCTTACTTGCATTTATGACACATAATCAAACTAAACACAGCAAACGTGTCACCAACGATTCGTCGAGTCAACACACACACTTGGTTGAGTACACCGACACTTGGGGTTGTATTGGATACAACACACCACAGAACACATACTCACAACCTATATGATTATAGGTTCTCACTAGCAGGTTGCTAGCTAGCATTCGCGAGTTGCGAACACCACTTAAACCGGAACTGCTCTATCAGGTGAATTCATGGCCCCTTTTTCTATTTTCTATCTTTGGGGGAGAAAACATTGCATACAAACTGTTTTTGAACAACATACATACTTTTGGTTACATTTGTACACGCTAATATCATGTATATTCATGTGTGGCACTCATCCACAAAACTGATAAGTCCACATTAAACACATCTCGAACCGTTAATAGGGCGTGGCGCATAGCGTGGTAATTCTGAATAGTACTATTTGATCCTGACAAGCCCCACTGTTGCGCGCCATATGGCCACCCCGAATGGAGGTTAGAATAGTGCAAAATTGACCAAACAACATTACCATTGTCTAGTTGGATGGACATGGTGGGAGGCAGTATGTTAGCTTCGGTTGCGAACCCGCATATGATACAACACATATTGACTAGCTATTAATGGATATTGCATTGTAATGAAATGTAGACATGCAAACTCTTACTTTAAACAATGATGTTTATTGCTGATATAAAACCTGTGCTCTCACCATGTGACACCCCATAATTTCCAAGTCAGACTCTTATTTATTTAAATGTTTATTTAAATACTATTTGTACACGTGGCACGACAGTACAAACACTGACACACAACAAGATAATTCGAGGAATTATCGAGAAACCGCACACACGTTTCAAAACACACGAGCGTTGGTGAACGTCTAGCACATCGTGTAACACAACACTCGAAATCTCACAAAACACTCAAACATTGAACTCGGAAGTTCAAACGAGGCCAAACGATAGTTCGGAAACGTGAAAACGACGACGAACGGATCAACCCCATTAAACTAGGCTTATTGGGCTCTTCAAGGACCCATCGCGGTACGCGATGGCCCACAAGACGCCCTATCGCGGTACGCGATGGCCCACAAGAGGCCCTATCGCGGTACGCGACGAGTTTCGGGAAATTTGAATCCCGAATTCTTTTGCGATACGCGAAGCATCTTTTTGCCCTTCTCCGCGGTACGCGACAGGTGTCAGACGGAAAATCTTTATAAAACCAAGATTGTAGTCATTTTTCTAGCCACCTTGTGGGGCCCCGAAACCGGGCACCTCACAGAGGTTGGTTTTCATCATAACACATAGCTCTTAAACTAAAAACTTTCATAATCATGCAGCGGAAATGTAAACATAGTCTGATAAACAGAAATCAAAGACATGTCTGTATCAAAATCACATCGGATTGCCAAAACCACCGGATCGTATGACTCTATGCCCGAGCTCCAAGCCTTCTCCTATCATACCTTCAACCTGACATACATGCTAAATCAAGTCAGCTTACGCTGGTGAGTTCTAGTTTTCGTAAAACAACATTAAACATACATAACATATACATCATTTCATACACATAGTCCATAACATTAGCACATAACATCCTTACATCATCATCATCATACGTTCCACTGTTACCATGCGAACAGTGGGCTTATGCCGGCACAAGGCTCCATAACCGTTGATCTGTCCCGCCGAAGCGTTCTACAGATCCATACTTACCCAGTAGCAAGTACTGGAGCAACCATACTTACCCCATATGAACATGGGAGCAACGTCATACTTACCCCGTAACGAGTACGGGAGCAACCTCATACTTACCCCGTAACGAGTACGGGAGCAACCATCATACTTACCCCGTAACGAGTACGGGAGCAACGTCATACTTACCCCGTAACGAGTACGGGAGCAACCATACTTACCCCATATGAACATGGGAGCAACCATACTTACCCCATATGAACATGGGAGCAACGTCATACTTACCCCGTAACGAGTACGGGAGCAACCTCATACTTACCCCGTAACGAGTACGGGAGCAACCATCATACTTACCCCGTAACGAGTACGGGAGCAACGTCATACTTACCCCGTAACGAGTACGGGAGCAACCATACTTACCCCATATGAACATGGGAGCAACCATACTTACCCAGTACAAATACTGGAGCAACCATCGTTCATCATGACATGACACACTAGCACCTTATCATCATTCGTCATAACATCGTATCATTATCCTAATAACATAGGATTTCCCATACAGGGTATGCTAGTATCATGTCATCATAACATCCTAGTACCATGCACATGTCATGCTAGCAGCACGTCATCATATCATTCATCATGGCAACATAAACACATTTTGCTAGCATGTAATTATCATAACATCATACTTTCATCATAGCATACCTAGGATTTCATTACCACATAACATCCATAATTATCATCGTAGCCTGATATCATTCAGGTTATCATCATAACTTACTAACATGCATTCATCATTCTTAGCATACTTTCATGCAATAGTCATATTATTACCTTAACATGCATACATAGTCAGTGCATACCGTCTTTCATTCATTATCATCATAGGCACATAACATCATAGACATAACCATAAGCATGTATGCCAGCCCAAAACATTAAACATAGAATAGGGCGTCTAGAACTCACCTGATAGTAGACTCCTGTTAACCTTAGCCGAACTCCTTAGCTAGGGCCTTAAGGACCTATATCAGTTACATCATATCATCACATACCATCACATCACATACTTAGACTTAGAAATTATTCTAAGTCCTCATAGCCTACTAGTTCCCCCTTTCTGAATCCAAGTTCTCGAAACTTAGCTAAGTGTTCGAAACCCTTGGAATTCGTTAAGTTCCCATGTACACGAATTGCCATGTACTCGAAACATCTTTCGTTCACGAAATGCCATGTACTCGAAACATCCCTTGTTCACGAAATGCCATGTACACGAAATTCCATGTACACGAATTAACCATTGTATTCGAAATAGCCCCTGTACTCGAAATAACATTGTACTCGAAATACATGCATGATTTCGAGTACCCTCTGTACATGATTTCGTGTACTCATCATTTCGTCATTCAACATTTCAGAAATTCATCTAAGACTTTGGGGAGCTAGTTCTAGGTTCCTTTGGTTGTTACCAACGTATTGGAACCTCAAAGTTATGAACTTTATGCATAAAGGTGTGAGCTTTATGCATAAGTTCACCCTTTGTTTAACCATCCTAACTTTTGTATAAAAATCCAGCTTCCTATACATGAATCACTTACTTGAAGGTAGCTGATCCTCCTGATAAAATCCCGTGCGTTTCCTACTTCGTTTGGTCGATCAAAGTTTGATTCTTGAAATTCTTGGACTTAAACTTCGTGTACTCGAGAGCAGATGAGCTTCCAGCCAAAGGTTCGCATATTTCCCAAGGCACGACTATTTATAGACAAGGTCCCTGTATTCGAAAACCCCTGTACATGCAAATGTAGTGTACTCGAAATGTGATGTATTCGAAATCTTCCTTATTTCGAGTACACGATTTCTAAGCCCCATCTTGGTTATTTTTCGTCTATTTTCCCACAAGTTAATTATCCGTTACACGTACGTAGAATTCAAGTAACTTGTATCTTAGAAAAATTTGGGATGTTACAAGTCTCCCCTCCTTACAATAGGTTTCGTCCCGAAACCTGCCTTGTTACACATCGAACAAATGAGGATACAACTCCCTCATCTCGTCTTCCAATTCCCACGTCGTGTCTGAACCTTTCCGATGCTTCCACTGAACTCTTACTTGACGAACCGTTTTATTCCTTAACTGCTTTTCCTTCGTATCCACAATGGCGACTGGTTCTTCAATGTAGTTCAGTCGGTCATCTACCTCAATGTCATCCAAAGGAACATGCGCCTGCTCGTCTGCCAAGCACTTCCTAAGATGCGACACGTGAAAGGTAGGATGAATCCCGTTCAGCTCCTCCGGTAGTTCCAGTCGATACGCGACTTTCCCTACCCTTGCCTCTATCCGAAACGGTCCAATGTACCTCGGACTCAACTTTCCCCTCTTCCTGAATCGAATGATTCCCTTCCATGGTGATACTTTCAGCAACACTCGATCGCCAACATCAAACTCGATCGGTCTTCGGCGCTTGTCAGCGTAAGACTTTTGGCGATCTTGTGCAGCTTTCATACGTGCTTTTATCACCCGTAGCTTTTCTGCCATATCAATCACAGCAGCCTTGTTTCCCATTTCTTTCTGTCCAACTTCACCCCAGCATACCGGGGTTCTACATCGTCGTCCGTACAACGCCTCATATGGGGGCATTCCGATACTAGAGTGATAGCTGTTGTTATATGAAAACTCCACCAAGGGCAAGTGGTCATCCCAGCTTCCTCCAAAATCGATAATGCACGCCCTAAGCATATCCTCCAACGTTTGGATAGTCCTTTCTGACTGTTCATCAGTCTGAGGGTGATTGGCGGTACTGATATTTAACCTCGTTCCCATAGCATCATGAAACTGTCTCCAGAATCTGGAAGTAAACCACGTATCCCGATCTGACACAATGGAGACAGGAACTCCATGTCTGGTCACAATCTCTTTTACGAACAACTCAGACAACCTTTCGGACGTATACGTTTCCCTGATAGGGAGAAAGTGTGCACTCTTCGTCAGTCGATCCACAATCACCCAAATGGTATCATGTCGCTTAGCTGTCTTTGGTAGCTTGGTAATGAAATCCATGGTGATGTGTTCCCATTTCCATTCTGGTACCTCTAGAGGTTGCACATATCCGTAGGGTTTCTGATGTTCAGCCTTCACTTGCGCACAAGTAAGACACCTGTTCACATACTGCATCACATTAAACTTCATGCCCGGCCACCAATAATCCTGTCGAAGATCTTGATACATCTTCGTCGCACCGGGGTGTACCGAGTATCGTGACTTGTGGGCTTCATCTAAAATCCTCGCTCGAATGTCCCCATTTCTGGGCACCCACATTCGAACGAATCGTAGCTTTATCCCATGGTCATTGTCTTCCAAGTTCTTGACTTGTCCGAAGACGCGTTCAAAACCCACATTCTCTTCTTTCAACCCCTCCTGTTGCGCCTGTTTGAGCTCGTTCAGAAAGTCTGGCGTTATCACCAAACTATACGATTTTACTCGTATGGCAGGATGATCAGTCTTGCGACTCAGAGCATCCGCCACCACATTGGCCTTTCCCGGGTGATATAGAATATCACAGTCATAATCCTTTAACAGCTCAAGCCATCGTCTCTGCCTCATATTCAAATCCTTTTGCTCGAAGAAATACTTCAAGCTCTTGTGGTCGGTATAGATGGTACTCCTTACTCCATACAAATAGTGCCTCCATATTTTCAATGCAAACACCACTGCAGCGAGTTCAAGATCGTGGGTCGGGTAGTTAGCCTCATGAGTCTTTAGCTGGCGCGAAGCATAAGCTATCACCCTTCCCCTTTGCATTAGTACACATCCCAACCCTTGTCGTGACGCATCGGCATACACAACAAGATCATCATTCCCATCCGGCAGTGCTAGAACAGGAGCTTGGGTAAGTTTCTCCTTCAGCACTGAAAACGCTTGTTCTTGGTTTGGACCCCATTCGTACTTTACGTCTTTCTTCGTGAGTTTCGTCAGTGGCGTCGCTATCTTGGAGAAGTCCTGAATGAATCTCCGATAGTAACCGGCCAAACCAAGAAAACTGCGTACTTCTGTCGGTGACTTTGGAGGACTCCATTTCATAATCGTTTCAACTTTAGCTGGATCTACCATAATGCCTTCTGGGTTCACCACGTGACCCAGAAACTGTACCTCTCGTAGCCAGAAAGCGCATTTGGAGAACTTAGCATAAAGTTCCTCTTTCCTCAGGATTTCCAATCACGTGATTGTGAAGGTTGGAAGCTTGAAGAACCCCATTTGGAGCTCGACACCACCACCACCTTCTTGTTCTTGTCAAGACTAACGAGCCAGGAGGTCTGGAAGCTGTTCTCTTCATCATCTCTGGGATATCAACGCTTTAGAAGGTAGTTCCACATCTCTCGTGGCTTAAAACCACCATATTTCGCACATGCACTCTCACAATCACACATGCAAGTCCATAGCATGCACACACACGAGATTATGTTCAGGTTTTGTTAATATTAATGTGTTTCTTGATGATCTATGATGATTGTGTAAGGATTTATGACGATCTATGAAGTTGTGTATGTTAAAATATCATGATTTGGTCATTAGCAAGTGCAAAACCCACATGCATGGATGATCCATGTCATGTGGGATGATTTTGAATGTTAAGATGTGTTTCTTAATGTCACACCCCGACTCGCAGCGGAAGACTTAACAGAGTCTTGGTGTCAACAGTAAATAACTCAAGCATGAGTTAAGCGAACGATTTAAACAAAACATGGATATTTATATTAAAAGTTATCGATAATTGTTAAAACATTACAAGTTTAACAAACGTCAGTTTTAACATCTAGATAACCGGTCCCAGATAAATATCCCAAAGTGCGCTCGCTAACTAGAACCGGTTTCCTTTCCTTTCCCATCATCATGCTACTTACCTGAGAAACATACCAAATTTAAAAACAAGTGTCAACCAAACGGGTTGGTGAGTTCACAGGTTTTCATATAAAAACATTTAAGCAAGGGAAAAGAACGTAATGTACAAAAACATCGTGATAGAGAACTCATCGTAGACTAGCTAGGTACTACGATACGATAGACACCATGAGCCCATAATCAAACCAAAACCAAGGTGCGAACACCCCTCAACATATATTGCTCCCGTTACTCACGGACCATGACAGCTGGTCGGGGAGTGGGTTGTCAAACCCGATAGATCTACCAATATATCCTGCGGTCCCTCCCCCGAGACTAATGATTATGATTGCGGAAGCGAATCCCCTCTGGAGCGAATACACAGAGAACACATATACAAATGGCTGCACTTACTCAAGAGCTATCTAAGTCACATATCACTCCAAACCATACATTACAATTTAAATCTTTCTTTTCCCGGTATGTTTCTCCCCCGGTTTATCAAAAACCAAAAACATTATTAAAAAGGGGCCGTGAAACTCACCTCAATGCGTTCCTGCTAGCAACAGAGATTCCCAAACAACCCGACTGTTCTCACTAGCGCCCTAAAACCCAAGGGACACATTAACAGTCTAAATAAAAGTCCATCATGTAAGTTGTTCACCCAACTTAACTAGACTTAAACACATTCCACTAGGGACAACAGATTTCACACAAACGACCCGTTGGTGACTCGAATTTAGCTATTTTGTCATAAAGCATAAGTTAACGTTTTTAAGTCATAAAATTTCAAAATAACTAAGTTATCTTTGTTAAAAATCCATTTTAACTCCAAACTTAATTATTTATAATTATTTATCAATTTTGACAATTTATTCGTATTTTACCGACAAAACCGACAACTTAACACGCAAGCACGTCAACATGCATTATGGACTAAGTGACCTTTAATACTTCAAAATAAGTATTTTATACTTATTTTTATATCAAATTTTCTGATTAAAATCAGCCACAAAATTATGTCAGAATTATGCGTTAAAACGACGTTTTTACGCCATTTTTAGACATAGTTTTCAAATATTTCATTTTATAATTTTCTTACAAAAATTATACATTATAAATTACAAATTTTTATCATAAAAACTTATAAATTTTCTTATCAAAATCAGATTCATAAAAAGACTCTTTTTATATGTTAAAAATAGTCGAAAACGCGTGTTTTCGGTTAACAACGATCGTCCTTTAAATATATTTTTAAATCCACTTGATTTTATACTTAAAATATTTCATAAATCCCCATAATTTACTGATACAAATCTGTTAAAAATTTATTTTATAGAAACTCTAATTTTTAAAGGTTTTATCTTATCAAAACATCCATTTAAGGTGATAAAATTATGATTAAGTTATTTAACCATTATTTATTCATTTTTCAACAAAAATATTTATATTTTTATGTATTTTATGACTTTAAAATAAGATTTGATATATTTCATAAAATATCAATAATAATAACTATTAAAATTCAATAACTATATAAATAGTTACATGTATACTCATGCATGCATACTTATACAACCATCATGCATGTACATCATACTTCTTATACATATGTGTATATATTATATATATGTATTCATGAGTATAATACATACACATGCATACATGACATCAAAACATACATGCATTCATATATAAATATACCATGTTCATAAACATACATGCATGTATGATAAAGTCACACATATCCATATATATTCATACATGTATTCATGCATGTATCTAGAAATTACATATACACCTTTATGCATGCAAGATCTCACACTCACCCATATATATATATATATATATATATATATATGTTCATGCATGTAACCATCTCACATACACATACACATACATATGTATATGCATGTATATCTACATGCATGTTATTAAAATAACCATCCAAAATGATAACATTCATCATGTATGTATGTATTTATATTTTTAAAAGAAATAAAACAACCATATATATACACACACACACATTCACGTCACTTACATACATATGTATATATATTTTTATGACTCACACACACATTCATACACACACACACACTTACATGTTATCATCTTTACACTAAAACCCCACTTGATTTAAACACATTCTTTGGGTGAACAACTTATATAAAACCAAATGTATGGAGATTTTACCTTAATCAAGTTAGCAAAGTGAGTGTTTTTGATCAAAACCTTTCCAACGACACCAAAATTATCCAAGACTTAACAAAAATGGAGGATAAAATCTTGAATTATTAGAAAATGGTGGTGTAGTGAAAGAGAGAGGGAGGTGACGATGAGAGAGAGATATGGAGGAAAGAGTGGGAGGCTTTTCTTGTAAAATGAGTTATAATGATGAGGTTTGGATTTTGGAAGATTTAAAAAAAATCACATCATGCTCACCTTTTGCCATGTGTAAGACACTTGTCTTACACCCACTCATTTTAAACAAAACACGGGTAAAAACAGGTATATTCTGAGTCCTAAGGTGTATAAACTTGTATCGTAAATTTGCTAAAAATTCCGATTTTGATTATAAAATTAATAGAATATTTAATCGTACTAAAACGATCAAATTTTAGTCAAAAGAATGACCTTAAATATTATCTGATTAATTTAATTCATTTTTTCCGGCAAAAATGCAGATAACGTCGGCTGTCAGTAAAATCAACAGTTTACGCCAAATTTCACTGTTTTCATTGTTAACTTTATTTCTCCATTTATGATTTATCATTTTATGCCAAACCAGCATGTCTACTAAATTCGTTAACCGAGTCGTCACCAACGTCGTTTAAACACCGCCGAACGGTACCGAAATCTCAAAAAATCACCAAATGCAAATCCATGCATTTAAACAGCACTCTGCGCTAGACTTTTGACAACATTAATTTAATAAACATTATTAAATTATTAACGCATTAAATAAATCAAATTTTAGTACACTAACCATTACGGATCGTCATTCATAAAATTACCGGATGTCACAGTCTCCCCTGGTTTAGGAAATTTCGTCTCGAAATTATAAACCACTACGACCTTTTCTTTTCATAAGAAAACTGGTGGGGATACTTCTTTCTCATCTGACCCTCACGCTCCCAAATAAATTATGGGCCACTCCTCGAATTCAGTTTTACTTTCACTAACTTGATTCGACTATGTCGAAGCTTATGGATTTTCCAATCGAAACCTCAATAAGCTCTTTGACAAAATGAAGTCTTTCATCAACAAGAATATCATCAATTGGTACAACAGTCGTTTCATCAGAAAGACACATTTTCAAGTTAGATACATGAAAAACATCATGCACACCGCTGAGTTGTGACGGTAACTTGAGCCGATATGCCACCGAACCAATTCAATCCATAATATCAAATGGTCCCATATAACGGGGACTAAGCTTTCCCTGATTACCAAATTTAACGACTCCTTTCCAAGGTGAGACCTTAAACATAACACGATCTCCAACCTGGAATTCTAACGGTTTCCGTTGATTATCAGCATAACTTTTCTGTCTATCCGTGGCAGCTTTCAATCTATCATTTATTCGAAAGACCTATCAGATATAATCGACATAGGAACGCCATGTTTTGAAACAATTTCCTTCGAGTATAATCTCGCTAACTTCTCTGTTTTAACAGTTTCTTTAATTGGAAGAAAATGTGCAGACTTAGTTAAACGATTGACAATTCACCAAATAGTATTATAGCCACTAAACATTCGGAGTAATTTCTTTAAAAATCCCTTGCAATACATTCCCATTTCCATTCTAGGATCTCAGGCTGTTGCAAAAGTCCAGGCGGCTTTTGATGTTCTGCCTTCATCCTGGAGCAAGTTAGACATTTACCAACATATTTGGCAATTTTTCTTTTCATATTAGGCCACCAATAAAACTTTTTCAAATCTTTATACATCTTATCCGACACTGGATATATTGAATAACATGACTTGTGAGCTTCATCCAATACTAACTCACGAAAGTTACCAAAACAAAGTACCCAAAACACGGGTAAAAACATGCATATTCTGGGTCCTAAGGTGTATAAACTTGTATCGTAAATTTGCTAAAAATTCCGATTTTGATTATAAAATTAATAGAATATTTAATCGTACTAAAACGATCAAATTTTAGTCAAAAGAATGACCTTAAATATTATCTGATTAATTTAATTCATTTTGTCTGGCAAAAATGCAGATAACGTCGGTTGTCAGTAAAATCAACAGTTTACGCCAAATTTCACTGTTTTCATTGTTAACTTTATTTCTCCATTTATGATTTATCATTTTATGCCAAATCCAGCATGTCTACTAAATTCGTTAACCGAGTCGTCACCAACGTCGTTTAAACACCGCCGAACGGTACCGAAATCTCAAAAAATCACCAAATGCAAATCCATGCATTTAAACAGCACTCTGCGCTAGACTTTTGACAACATTAATTTAATAAACATTATTAAATTATTAACGCATTAAATAAATCAAATTTTAGTACACTAACCATTACGGATCGTCATTCATAAAATTACCGGATGTCACAGTCTCCCCTGGTTTAGGAAATTTCGTATCGAAATTGTAAACCACTACGACCTTTTCTTTTCATAAGAAAACTGGTGGGGATACTTCTTTCTAATCTGACCCTCGCGCTCCCAAATAAATTATGGGCCACTCCTCGAATTCAGTTTTACTTTCACTAACTAGATTCGACTATGTCGAAGCTTATGGATTTTCCAATCGAAACCTCAATAAGCTCTTTGACAAAATGAAATCTTTCATCAACAAGAATATCATCAATTGGTACAACAGTCGTTTCATCAGAAAGACACATTTTCAAGTTAGATACATGAAAAACATCATGCACACCGCTGAGTTGTGACGGTAACTTGAGCCGATATGCCACCGAACCAATTCAATCCATAATATCAAATGGTCCCATATAACGGGGACTAAGCTTTCCCTGATTACCAAATTTAACGACTCCTTTCCAAGGTGAGACCTTAAACATAACACGATCTCCAACCTGGAATTCTAACGGTTTCCGTTGATTATCAGCATAACTTTTCTGTCTATCCGTGGCAGCTTTCAATCTATCATTTATTCGAAAGACCTATCAGATATAATCGACATAGGAACACCATGTTTTGAAACAATTTCCTTCGAGTATAATCTCGCTAACTTCTCCGTTTTATCAGTTTCTTTAATTGGAAGAAAATGTGCAGACTTAGTTAAACGATTGACAATTCACCAAATAGTATTATAGCCACTAAACATTCGGAGTAATTTCTTTAAAAATCCCTTGCAATACATTCCCATTTCCATTCTAGGATCTCAGGCTGTTGCAAAATCCCAGGCGGCTTTTGATGTTCTGCCTTCATCCTGGAGCAAGTTAGACATTTACCAACATATTTGGCAATTTTTCTTTTCATATTAGGCCACCAATAAAACTTTTTCAAATCTTTATACATCTTATCCGACACTGGATATATTGAATAACGTGACTTGTGAGCTTCATCCAATACTAACTCACGAAAGTTACCAAAATAAAGTACCCAAAACACGGGTTAAAACATGTATATTCTGAGTCCTAAGGTGTATAAACTTGTATCGTAAATTTGCTAAAAATTCCGATTTTGATTATAAAATTAATAGAATATTTAATCGTACTAAAACGATCAAATTTTAGTCAAAAGAATGACCTTAAATATTATCTGATTAATTTAATTCATTTTGTCCGGCAAAAATGCAGATAACGTCGGTTGTCGGTAAAATCAACAGTTTACGCCAAATTTCACTGTTTTCATTGTTAACTTTATTTCTCCATTTATGATTTATCATTTTATGCCAAACCCAGCATGTCTACTAAATTCGTTAACCGAGTCGTCACCAACGTCGTTTAAACACCGCCGAACGGTACCGAAATCTCAAAAAATCACCAAATGCAAATCCATGCATTTAAACAGCACTCTGCGCTAGACTTTTGACAACATTAATTTAATAAACATTATTAAATTATTAACGCATTAAATAAAACAAATTTTAGTACACTAACCATTACGGATCGTCATTCATAAAATTACCGGATGTCACAGTCTCCCTTGGTTTAGGAAATTTCGTCTCGAAATTATAAACCACTACGACCTTTTCTTTTCATAAGAAAAGTGGTGGGGATACTTCTTTCTCATCTGACCCTCGCGCTCCCAAATAAATTATGGGCCACTCCTCGAATTCAGTTTTACTTTCACTAACTTGATTCGACTATGTCGAAGCTTATGGATTTTCCAATCGAAACCTCAATAAGCTCTTTGACAAAATGAAATCTTTCATCAACAAGAATATCATCAATTGGTACAACAGTCGTTTCATCAGAAAGACACATTTTCAAGTTAGATACATGAAAAACATCATGCACACCGCTGAGTTGTGACGGTAACTTGAGCCGATATGCCACCGAACCAATTCAATCCATAATATCAAATGGTCCCATATAACGGGGACTAAGCTTTCCCTGATTACCAAATTTAACGACTCCTTTCCAAGGTGAGACCTTAAACATAACACGATCTCCAACCTGGAATTCTAACGGTTTCCGTTGATTATCAGCATAACTTTTCTGTCTATCCGTGGCAGCTTTCAATCTATCATTTATTCGAAAGACCTATCAGATATAATCGACATAGGAACGCCATGTTTTGAAACAATTTCCTTCGAGTATAATCTCGCTAACTTCTCCGTTTTATCAGTTTCTTTAATTGGAAGAATATGTGCAGACTTAGTTAAACGATTGACAATTCACCAAATAGTATTATAGCCACTAAACATTCGGAGTAATTTCTTTAAAAATCCCTTGCAATACATTCCCATTTCCATTCTAGGATCTCAGGCTGTTGCAAAAGCCCAGGCGGCTTTTGATGTTCTGCCTTCATCCTGGAGCAAGTTAGACATTTACCAACATATTTGGCAATTTTTCTTTTCATATTAGGCCACCAATAAAACTTTTTCAAATCTTTATACATCTTATCCGACACTGGATATATTGAATAACGTGACTTGTGAGCTTCATCCAATACTAACTCACGAAAGTTACCAAAATAAAGTACCCAAAACACGGGTTAAAACATGTATATTCTGAGTCCTAAGGTGTATAAACTTGTATCGTAAATTTGCTAAAAATTCCGATTTTGATTATAAAATTAATAGAATATTTAATCGTACTAAAACGATCAAATTTTAGTCAAAAGAATGACCTTAAATATTATCTGATTAATTTAATTCATTTTGTCCGGCAAAAATGCAGATAACGTCGGTTGTCGGTAAAATCAACAGTTTACGCCAAATTTCACTGTTTTCATTGTTAACTTTATTTCTCCATTTATGATTTATCATTTTATGCCAAACCCAGCATGTCTACTAAATTCGTTAACCGAGTCGTCACCAACGTCGTTTAAACACCGCCGAACGGTACCGAAATCTCAAAAAATCACCAAATGCAAATCCATGCATTTAAACAGCACTCTGCGCTAGACTTTTGACAACATTAATTTAATAAACATTATTAAATTATTAACGCATTAAATAAAACAAATTTTAGTACACTAACCATTACGGATCGTCATTCATAAAATTACCGGATGTCACAGTCTCCCTTGGTTTAGGAAATTTCGTCTCGAAATTATAAACCACTACGACCTTTTCTTTTCATAAGAAAAGTGGTGGGGATACTTCTTTCTCATCTGACCCTCGCGCTCCCAAATAAATTATGGGCCACTCCTCGAATTCAGTTTTACTTTCACTAACTTGATTCGACTATGTCGAAGCTTATGGATTTTCCAATCGAAACCTCAATAAGCTCTTTGACAAAATGAAATCTTTCATCAACAAGAATATCATCAATTGGTACAACAGTCGTTTCATCAGAAAGACACATTTTCAAGTTAGATACATGAAAAACATCATGCACACCGCTGAGTTGTGACGGTAACTTGAGCCGATATGCCACCGAACCAATTCAATCCATAATATCAAATGGTCCCATATAACGGGGACTAAGCTTTCCCTGATTACCAAATTTAACGACTCCTTTCCAAGGTGAGACCTTAAACATAACACGATCTCCAACCTGGAATTCTAACGGTTTCCGTTGATTATCAGCATAACTTTTCTGTCTATCCGTGGCAGCTTTCAATCTATCATTTATTCGAAAGACCTATCAGATATAATCGACATAGGAACGCCATGTTTTGAAACAATTTCCTTCGAGTATAATCTCGCTAACTTCTCCGTTTTATCAGTTTCTTTAATTGGAAGAATATGTGCAGACTTAGTTAAACGATTGACAATTCACCAAATAGTATTATAGCCACTAAACATTCGGAGTAATTTCTTTAAAAATCCCTTGCAATACATTCCCATTTCCATTCTAGGATCTCAGGCTGTTGCAAAAGCCCAGGCGGCTTTTGATGTTCTGCCTTCATCCTGGAGCAAGTTAGACATTTACCAACATATTTGGCAATTTTTCTTTTCATATTAGGCCACCAATAAAACTTTTTCAAATCTTTATACATCTTATCCGACACTGGATATATTGAATAACGTGACTTGTGAGCTTCATCCAATACTAACTCACGAAAGTTACCAAAATAAAGTACCCAAAACACGGGTTAAAACATGTATATTCTGAGTCCTAAGGTGTATAAACTTGTATCGTAAATTTGCTAAAAATTCCGATTTTGATTATAAAATTAATAGAATATTTAATCGTACTAAAACGATCAAATTTTAGTCAAAAGAATGACCTTAAATATTATCTGATTAATTTAATTCATTTTGTCCGGCAAAAATGCAGATAACGTCGGTTGTCGGTAAAATCAACAGTTTACGCCAAATTTCACTGTTTTCATTGTTAACTTTATTTCTCCATTTATGATTTATCATTTTATGCCAAACCCAGCATGTCTACTAAATTCGTTAACCGAGTCGTCACCAACGTCGTTTAAACACCGCCGAACGGTACCGAAATCTCAAAAAATCACCAAATGCAAATCCATGCATTTAAACAGCACTCTGCGCTAGACTTTTGACAACATTAATTTAATAAACATTATTAAATTATTAACGCATTAAATAAATCAAATTTTAGTACACTAACCATTACGGATCGTCATTCATAAAATTACCGGATGTCACAGTCTCCCCTGGTTTAGGAAATTTCGTCTCGAAATTATAAACCACTACGACCTTTTCTTTTCATAAGAAAAGTGGTGGGGATACTTCTTTCTCATCTGACCCTCGCGCTCCCAAATAAATTATGGGCCACTCCTCGAATTCAGTTTTACTTTCACTAACTTGATTCGACTATATCGAAGCTTATAGATTTTCCAATCGAAACCTCAATAAGCTCTTTGACAAAATGAAGTCTTTCATCAACAAGAATATCATCAATTGGTACAACAGTCGTTTCATCAGAAAGACACATTTTCAAGTTAGATACATGAAAAACATCATGCACACCGCTGAGTTGTGACGGTAACTTGAGACGATATGCCACCGAACCAATTCAATCCATAATATCAAATGGTCCCATATAACGGGGACTAAGATTTCCCTGATTACCAAATTTAACGACTCCTTTCGAAGGTGAGACCTTAAACATAACACGATCTCCAACCTGGAATTCTAACGGTTTCCGTTGATTATCAGCATAACTTTTCTGTCTATCCGTGGCAGCTTTCAATCTATCATTTATTCGAAAGACCTATCAGATATAATCGACATAGGAACGCCATGTTTTGAAACAATTTCCTTCGAGTATAATCTCGCTAACTTCTCCGTTTTATCAGTTTCTTTAATTGGAAGAAAATGTGCAGACTTAGTTAAACGATTGACAATTCACCAAATAGTATTATAGCCACTAAACATTCGGAGTAATTTCTTTAAAAATCCCTTTTAGTACATTCCCATTTCCATTCTAGGATCTCAGGCTGTTGCAAAAGTCCAGGCGGCTTTTGATGTTCTGCCTTCATCCTGGAGCAAGTTAGACATTTACCAACATACTTGGCAATTTTTCTTTTCATATTAGGCCACCAATAAAACTTTTTCAAATCTTTATACATCTTATCCGACACTGGATATATTGAATAACGTGACTTGTGAGCTTCATCCAATACTAACTCACGAAAGTTACCAAAACAAAGTACCCAAAACACGGGTAAAAACATGTATATTCTGAGTCCTAAGGTGTATAAACTTGTATCGTAAATTTGCTAAAAATTCCGATTTTGATTATAAAATTAATAGAATAATTTAATCGTACTAAAACGATCAAATTTTAGTCAAAAGAATGACCTTAAATATTATCTGATTAATTTAATTCATTTTGTCCGGCAAAAATGCAGATAACGTCGGTTGTCAGTAAAATCAACAGTTTACGCCAAATTTCACTGTTTTCATTGTTAACTTTATTTCTCCATTTATGATTTATCATTTTATGCCAAACCCAGCATGTCTACTAAATTCGTTAACCGAGTCGTCACCAACGTCGTTTAAACACCGCCGAACGGTACCGAAATCTCAAAAAATCACCAAATGCAAATCCATGCATTTAAACAGCACTCTGCGCTAGACTTTTGACAACATTAATTTAATAAACATTATTAAATTATTAACGCATTAAATAAATCAAATTTTAGTACACTAACCATTACGGATCGTCATTCATAAAATTACCGGATGTCACAGTCTCCCCTGGTTTAGGAAATTTCGTCTCGAAATTATAAACCACTACGACCTTTTCTTTTGATAAGAAAAGTGGTGGGGATACTTCTTTCTCATCTGACCCTCGCGCTCCCAAATAAATTATGGGCCACTCCTCGAATTCAGTTTTACTTTCACTAACTTGATTCGACTATGTCGAAGCTTATGGATTTTCCAATCGAAACCTCAATAAGCTCTTTGACAAAATGAAGTCTTTCATCAACAAGAATATCATCAATTGGTACAACAGTCGTTTCATCAGAAAGACACATTTTCAAGTTAGATACATGAAAAACATCATGCACACCGCTGAGTTGTGACGGTAACTTGAGACGATATGACACCGAACCAATTCAATCCATAATATCAAATGGTCCCATATAACGGGGACTAAGCTTTCCCTGATTACCAAATTTAACGACTCCTTTCCAAGGTGAGACCTTAAACATAACACGATCTCCAACCTGGAATTCTAACGGTTTCCGTTGATTATCAGCATAACTTTTCTGTCTATCCATGGCAGCTTTCAATCTATCATTTATTCGAAAGACCTATCAGATATAATCGACATAGGAACGCCATGTTTTGAAACAATTTCCTTCGAGTATAATCTCGCTAACTTCTCCGTTTTATCAGTTTCTTTAATTGGAAGAAAATGTGCAGACTTAGTTAAACGATTGACAATTCACCAAATAGTATTATAGCCACTAAACATTCGGAGTAATTTCTTTAAAAATCCCTTGCAATACATTCCCATTTCCATTCTAGGATCTCAGGCTGTTGCAAAAGTCCAGGCGGCTTTTGATGTTCTGCCTTCATCCTAGATCAAGTTAGACATTTACCAACATATTTGGCAATTTTTCTTTTCATATTAGGCCACCAATAAAACTTTTTCAAATCTTTATACATCTTATCCGACACTGGATATATTGAATAACGTGGCTTGTGAGCTTCATCCAATACTAACTCACGAAAGTTACCAAAACAAAGTACCCAAAACACGGGTAAAAACATGTATATTCTGAGTCCTAAGGTGTATAAACTTGTATCGTAAATTTGCTAAAAATTCCGATTTTGATTATAAAATTAATAGAATATTTAATCGTACTAAAACGATCAAATTTTAGTCAAAAGAATGACCTTAAATATTATCTGATTAATTTAATTCATTTTGTCCGGCAAAAATGCAGATAACGTCGGTTGTCAGTAAAATCAACAGTTTACGCCAAATTTCACTGTTTTCATTGTTAACTTTATTTCTCCATTTATGATTTATCATTTTATGCCAAACCCAGCATGTCTACTAAATTCGTTAACCGAGTCGTCACCAACGTCGTTTAAACACCGCCGAACGGTACCGAAATCTCAAAAAATCACCAAATGCAAATCCATGCATTTAAACAGCACTCTGCGCTAGACTTTTGACAACATTAATTTAATAAACATTATTAAATTATTAACGCATTAAATAAATAAAATTTTAGTACACTAACCATTACGGATCGTCATTCATAAAATTACCGGATGTCACAGTCTCCCCTGGTTTAGGAAATTTCGTCTCGAAATTATAAACCACTACGACCTTTTCTTTTGATAAGAAAAGTGGTGGGGATACTTCTTTCTCATCTGACCCTCGCGCTCCCAAATAAATTATGGGCCACTCCTCGAATTCAGTTTTACTTTCACTAACTTGATTCGACTATGTCGAAGCTTATGGATTTTCCAATCGAAACCTCAATAAGCTCTTTGACAAAATGAAGTCTTTCATCAACAAGAATATCATCAATTGGTACAACAGTCGTTTCATCAGAAAGACACATTTTCAAGTTAGATACATGAAAAACATCATGCACACCGCTGAGTTGTGACGGTAACTTGAGACGATATGACACCGAACCAATTCAATCCATAATATCAAATGGTCCCATATAACGGGGACTAAGCTTTCCCTGATTACCAAATTTAACGACTCCTTTCCAAGGTGAGACCTTAAACATAACACGATCTCCAACCTGGAATTCTAACGGTTTCCGTTGATTATCAGCATAACTTTTCTGTCTATCCATGGCAGCTTTCAATCTATCATTTATTCGAAAGACCTATCAGATATAATCGACATAGGAACGCCATGTTTTGAAACAATTTCCTTCGAGTATAATCTCGCTAACTTCTCCGTTTTATCAGTTTCTTTAATTGGAAGAAAATGTGCAGACTTAGTTAAACGATTGACAATTCACCAAATAGTATTATAGCCACTAAACATTCGGAGTAATTTCTTTAAAAATCCCTTGCAATACATTCCCATTTCCATTCTAGGATCTCAGGCTGTTGCAAAAGTCCAGGCGGCTTTTGATGTTCTGCCTTCATCCTAGATCAAGTTAGACATTTACCAACATATTTGGCAATTTTTCTTTTCATATTAGGCCACCAATAAAACTTTTTCAAATCTTTATACATCTTATCCGACACTGGATATATTGAATAACGTGGCTTGTGAGCTTCATCCAATACTAACTCACGAAAGTTACCAAAACAAAGTACCCAAAACACGGGTAAAAACATGTATATTCTGAGTCCTAAGGTGTATAAACTTGTATCGTAAATTTGCTAAAAATTCCGATTTTGATTATAAAATTAATAGAATATTTAATCGTACTAAAACGATCAAATTTTAGTCAAAAGAATGACCTTAAATATTATCTGATTAATTTAATTCATTTTGTCTGGCAAAAATGCAGATAACGTCGGTTGTCAGTAAAATCAACAGTTTACGCCAAATTTCACTGTTTTCATTGTTAACTTTATTTCTCCATTTATGATTTATCATTTTATGCCAAACCCAGCATGTCTACTAAATTCGTTAACCGAGTCGTCACCAACGTCGTTTAAACACCGCCGAACGGTACCGAAATCTCAAAAAATCACCAAATGCAAATCCATGCATTTAAACAGCACTCTGCGCTAGACTTTTGACAACATTAATTTAATAAACATTATTAAATTATTAACGCATTAAATAAATCAAATTTTAGTACACTAACCATTACGGATCGTCATTCATAAAATTACCGGATGTCACAGTCTCCCCTGGTTTAGGAAATTTCGTCTCGAAATTATAAACCACTACGACCTTTTCTTTTGATAAGAAAAGTGGTGGGGATACTTCTTTCTCATCTGACCCTCGCGCTCCCAAATAAATTATGGGCCACTCCTCGAATTCAGTTTTACTTTCACTAACTTGATTCGACTATGTCGAAGCTTATGGATTTTCCAATCGAAACCTCAATAAGCTCTTTGACAAAATGAAGTCTTTCATCAACAAGAATATCATCAATTGGTACAACAGTCGTTTCATCAGAAAGACACATTTTCAAGTTAGATACATGAAAAACATCATGCACACCGCTGAGTTGTGACGGTAACTTGAGACGATATGACACCGAACCAATTCAATCCATAATATCAAATGGTCCCATATAACGGGGACTAAGCTTTCCCTGATTACCAAATTTAACGACTCCTTTCCAAGGTGAGACCTTAAACATAACACGATCTCCAACCTGGAATTCTAACGGTTTCCGTTGATTATCAGCATAACTTTTCTGTCTATCCATGGCAGCTTTCAATCTATCATTTATTCGAAAGACCTATCAGATATAATCGACATAGGAACGCCATGTTTTGAAACAATTTCCTTCGAGTATAATCTCGCTAACTTCTCCGTTTTATCAGTTTCTTTAATTGGAAGAAAATGTGCAGACTTAGTTAAACGATTGACAATTCACCAAATAGTATTATAGCCACTAAACATTCGGAGTAATTTCTTTAAAAATCCCTTGCAATACATTCCCATTTCCATTCTAGGATCTCAGGCTGTTGCAAAAGTCCAGGCGGCTTTTGATGTTCTGCCTTCATCCTAGATCAAGTTAGACATTTACCAACATATTTGGCAATTTTTCTTTTCATATTAGGCCACCAATAAAACTTTTTCAAATCTTTATACATCTTATCCGACACTGGATATATTGAATAACGTGGCTTGTGAGCTTCATCCAATACTAACTCACGAAAGTTACCAAAACAAAGTACCCAAAACACGGGTAAAAACATGTATATTCTGAGTCCTAAGGTGTATAAACTTGTATCGTAAATTTGCTAAAAATTCCGATTTTGATTATAAAATTAATAGAATATTTAATCGTACTGAAACGATCAAATTTTAGTCAAAAGAATGACCTTAAATATTATCTGATTAATTTAATTCATTTTGTCTGGCAAAAATGTAGATAACGTCGGTTGTCAGTAAAATCAACAGTTTACGCCAAATTTCACTGTTTTCATTGTTAACTTTATTTCTCCATTTATGATTTATCATTTTATGCCAAACCCAGCATGTCTACTAAATTCGTTAACCGAGTCGTCACCAACGTCGTTTAAACACCGCCGAACGGTACCGAAATCTCAAAAAATCACCAAATGCAAATCCATGCATTTAAACAGCACTCTGCGCTAGACTTTTGACAACATTAATTTAATAAACATTATTAAATTATTAACGCATTAAATAAATCAAATTTTAGTACACTAACCATTACGGATCGTCATTCATAAAATTACCGGATGTCACACTTAATGTCATTAGAAGGATATTGCATGATTACTCATACTTAAAATGGTTAAAAACATGATTTTTGACAAACTTTCTATTAATGGTAACTGTTTAGTTACAAAGTGGTGTTATGGATGAAATGGTGAACATGCATGTACGTGGAATTGGTACTAGGATGTTATTAGGATGATGTTGATGCTAAGAATGTGATTTTGATATGGATTATGGTCATTTTAGCAAAGTTACTATTTATAGTAACTTTTAAAAACTAAATATTGATGAATGGTGATTTTGGCTAAATATGTATGTTTAAATGATGTTAAATGGCTTATTTTGTGATTTGTGACATAAAAATGGATTAGAATGGTTTAGGATGATCATTTGTATGCACAATTGCAAAGTTACTATTTATAGTAACTTTATTTTTAGAAAAACCCACTTATGAAGGTTTTGTATGATTTGAACTTGCTAAGTGGTTTATTATGTTTTAGTATAATGAATAAATGCTAAGTTAGATGGTTTCTGATATCGCGTATGCTAGAAATGGAAACTTTCCATTTTAGGAAACTTTTATGCGCAAACATGTTATAAGTGGCTTATTTGAATCGTATGATGAAAATGCTATGTGTTAACATGATCACGTAGGACTAACGAGCATGATAGAACTCTAAAATCAATATGCTTTGTGAAACTTTCCATGAATGGGAACTTACTATAAATAGTAAGTTGTCCATAGACGCGACTTGCGTGTTTTGTACACGATGAGCACTTACACGATTGCTACACGATTCACAACCAACACACGGTTCACCAACGGGTCGTTGACTTGACACGGTCAACTTTGGTCAAACACGGTCAAACACGGTCAATGTGGACCAACATGAGCTAACACGGTCATTGTGGACCGATACGAACAAACATGAACAACCGAGGGTTGTTGAGTACAAACACGTGCACTAACACGATCACGAACATGGTCAGTTACACAAACTCACGAACGGTATACGATATAGGTTGCCGGTGACCGACGCATTTACTACTCGAGGAGCTTACGCATTCTTTTACTTGCACACTAAGGTGAGTTTACGGCCCCTCTTTACTCTTTTCAAACGTTTTAAATAGGGGGAGAATATTAGTTGCATCTAGTCAAACATTTATACTGTACAAACATTTTATTGTGTATGCTGGTTTATTAGACAAACATTAAGTGTTGAACTCGTAACAAGCCCTCACAAAGTCTTATCGTTAATGTACGAACAACGTGGTAGATTTGAATGGATCCGTTTGGGTGTGACTAACCCCACGGGGCACAATATTGACTGAGTGTCATAACCCGTGAAATTCTGACCTAACTTGCTGTGTGCACGAGACACAGCAGATGCAAGGACAAACAAGTCTAGTTCGGTAGTGAGGCACTGACACTTGAAGCCTAGGGCTCGGTACTAACATTATAATAAACATCATGACACTTGTTTTCTATCACTATATGTATATCAAAACCTGTGAACTCACCAACCATTGTGTTGACACTTTTTAAACTTGTATTCTCAGGTAATTAACATGCTATGGAGTAGGAATGCACTTAGGGGATATGAGCATAGGATCCCGCATTCATTATACCTGTCTTTTGAAAAAAAACAATTTATTTAAGTTATGTATTATCATGGTTCTGTGGTTCTGTCTAAACAATTATGTCTCCGCTGTATGTATTAAACTGATTACTTTTCCACTGCATGTTATAACAATTATATTTTCCGCTGCTATGATTTACTATTCCGCTGCAAACCATTTTGTTAAGTGTGTATCAAACGTTGTATTTGTAAACGCATATAGAGTTGTTCTATATGATCTTGAGCTGTGATTCTGGCCACGTCACACCCACGTGGACTGACACCACGAATGGGAATTTGGGGGTGTGACAGACTGGTATCAGAGCCTTGGTTATAGGGAACTAGGTTTGCATGTAGTAAGCTTAGACTATAGCCATTGCTCAACTTTTGACACTACACTTAGAACTTGCACACTGATGTTGATATTATTACTATTGAACTGTTAGTTACTAACTTGAGACTTACAGGATTGCTGGTAACAACGATGACGCTAGTAGGAACCTGGGAAAACGCCCGGTAACCGATGAGTTGACGGAGGAGAGCCGTTGGAGAGTTGATGACATCGTGGCACAGGTAGATGCCGAGATGGATCGACGTGCCAGATGGGCCATGCATGACCGATACTGGGGTTGGTACCCCATGACTATTCATGAGTGGATTGATGGGGAGAGGGTACCTCCGCCACATTATCCTGGCGACACATCTTCAGGCCGTCGACTACCACCACTTGGTGTGCCGTTGGAGCAAGCCTTCGCAGCCCACGTGGCCTATACACGACGTGAGGCTAGGAGGAACGGTGAGTTATCGGACGAGGTTCGAGTTCTTCGTGAGAAGAACCAACGCCTTGAGAGGCGTAACGATAGTCTACAGGAGCAGGTGGAGACACTACGTCTTCAGGTGGCCCAGCTGATGAGTCAGCACGGGCAGATTGTTGAGATCATGCAGGAGCAGGATGGACGCATCGCTGTGAACGAGGTCGCTAACCAGGAGAATCAGGCCATGATTCAGGCCAGCGATGCCATGCTTAACACATGGGTAGAGCAGTTCATCGTCGAGCCACCACCAGAGGATGGACCACAGTTCGAGGTCAAGGACCTCGAGGAGGGTGACTTCGATGAGGATCTCGAAGAGGATCCCGAGGAGGATGAGGACGATGGGGGAGCCGAGAGTGACGTCTCGCACGTCACCATAGGCTCCGATTAGATTAGTTATTTTATTTTGTATTTCTTTTTGTATTGCCTAGACGAGCGGGATGTGCTCGTATGAACTCGTATTATTATCATCTGAAAAGTATTGTACTTCCAAAATCTTATATTAATGAGAATGATGTTTTGATTTATTTATCGCATATTCTAACTATGGTTGTTTGCTAACATGACATCTAACATGACATCTGACATGACATCTGGCTAACACTCTAACTGACTAACATACTATCCCTTCCGTATAGAAACCATCCATGGCTGGAAGAGGACCATATGCACGTCACACTAGGCGAACAATGGATGCAGCTGTCATTAAGATGATGGTTGATCGACGAGTTAATAAGGCGATCGCTGAGTATGAAGCGAGTCGCCAGCACATCGAAACTAGCGGAACTAACAACGGTACTAACACTCGCCTAACCTGACTAACATAGAGTAGCTAACACGATACTTACACGCGACATTGGATTCTGAAAAACAGGGTCGCACGGCGGCAACACCAAGGGATGTTCGTTCAAATCCATCCTCAACTGCCACCCACATAACTTTAAGGGAACAGAAGCGGCTGTGGGAATGCTCCGATGGGTGGAGAAAGTCGAATCTGTGTTCGCAATGTGCGAATGCACTGAGGAAAACAGGGTGAAGTTTGTAACCGGTACGTTGGAGGGACTAGCCCTCACATGGTGGAATACCCATGTTCAAACCTTGGGATTGGACGGTGCCAACTCAATGAGCTGGGCTGATTTCACAAGACTACTGCTTGAGGAGTATTGCCCTCGGGATGAGATCAGGAAATTAGAGGCTGAGTTTTGGGTACTGAAGATGGTGGGCTCTAAAATCGAGCAATATTGTACTCGGTTTCACGAACTCTGCAAGCTATGCCTGGCTATGGTGACGCCGGAGTATAAAAAGATCGAGCAGTTCATCAGTGGACTGCCCGAACAAATTCAAAGTATGGTGACTGCGTCTGACCTCACCACCATCCAACCGTTGATCAGACTGGCGGTAGCTCAGGGCAAGCTACCCAAGCGAGGCGAACACCTGAAGCCTCAAGAAAGCCATAAGAGGAAGTGGGAACCTAGTCACCATCAGTCTCATCAATCTCAACAACAATAACAACGATCTGCACCAGCTAAAGCCTTCACTGCCACCCAACCTGATGATAAAGGGAAGGGTGTATATCAAGGGAAATACCCTCTGTGCAACAGATGTTCCTACAATCACTTCGGGCCGTGCGAGCGATACCGTTGGCTGAAGTGCGGGCGACATGGCGAAGGATTGCAGATCTAAGCTTCCCAACAACAACAACAATTCCAACCACAATCTGAACAACTACAACAACCAGAACACCCTCAGAGGGTGTTACGAATGTGGAAAGCTGGGTCATATGATGAGGGATTGCCCACGGTTGAAGAAAGCCGGAGGTGGAGCGGCGAAAGGCCGAGCGTTTGTGATAGGCTCGGGGGAAGCCAAGGATGATCGCAACATCGTAACCGGTACGTTTCTTTTAAATAATGTATATGCTAGTATATTATTTGATACCGGTGCCGATAGGAGTTTTATATCTAGTGAGTTTAGTGAATTGCTAGATATTACCCCAACACCACTGGACTATAAGTATACCGTGGAGTTAGCTGACGGCAAACTGATTGAGACACAACACATCTTTCGAGGATGCGTCATGGTTTTGGAAGATCACGAACTCGGAATCGACTTGATGTCGGTGACTCTCGGGAGCTTCGATGTGGTCGTTGGAATGGACTGGTTATCCGCAAACCAGGCAGAGATCGTATGCAACGAGAAGATCGTACGAGTGACGTTGTAGAACGGAGAACAGATCTCGATTCAGGGAGAACGAAAGGGAGTACCATTGAACATTATGTCATGCATGAAGGCCAACAAGTACATACAAAAAGGATACACTGCAATACTAGCCCTTATCACGGAACAACCAAAGAAGGAAAGGAAGATTGAGGACATCGCTGTAGTCTGCGATTTTTCTGAAGTGTTTCCCGAGGATCTACCTGGACTACCATCGAAACGACAAGTCGAGTTTCAGATAGACCTCTCTCCCGGGGCAGCACCGATCGCTAAGGCACCTTACCGACTAGCATCGACAGAGATGCATGAACTGTCTAACCAATTGCAGGAGCTGTTAGACAAGGGATTTATCAGACCGAGCTTCTCACTTTGGGGAGCACCGGTCTTATTCGTGAAAAAGAAAGACGGATCATTCCGTATGTGCATCGACTACAGGGAGCTGAACAAGGTGACGATCAATAATCGATACCCGTTACCACGAATAGAAGACTTGTTTGACCAACTGCAAGGGTCGAGCTACTATTCGAAAATCGATTTATGATCGGGTTACCATCAACTGAGGATACAGGAAGACGATATTCCTAAGACTCCCTTTAGAACCCGATACGAACACTACGAATTTTTGGTTATGCCATTCGGATTGACCAATGCACCCGTAGTATTCATGGACCTCATGAATAGAGTGTGTAAGCCTTATCTTGATAAATTCGTAATAGTGTTCATTGATGATATCTTGATTTACTTGAAGAGTCGGGAAGAACATGCCAAACATCTAAGGTTAATCTTGGAGTTATTGAAGAAAGAACAACTGTACGCGAAATTCTCCAAGCGCGAATTTTGGATTCGCGAAGTCCAATTTCTTGGACACGTGGTTAACGAGAAGGGGATACATGTAGACCGTGCCAAGATTGAGGCCATTAAGAACTGGGAAGCACCCAAGACTCCAACTGAGGTGCGACAATTCCTAGGTCTGGTCGGGTACTACAGAAGATTCATCGAAGGATTCTTGAAGATTTCCCAATCACTGACATCCCTAACTCACAAAGACAAGAAGTTCGATTGGGGAGAGAAACAAGAAACTGCTTTCAACTTGCTGAAGCAGAAGTTATACACCGCGCCAATTCTATCATTGCCGGAAGGATGTGACGACTTCGTAGTGTACTGTGACACTTCAAAACAAGGACTCGGTTGTGTACTGATGCAACGCGAGAAGGTGATAGCGTATGCATCACGACAATTGAAGGTACACGAGAAGAACTACACAACTCATGATCTTGAGTTGGGAGCCGTGGTGTTTTCCTTGAAGATCTGGCGACACTACCTATACGGTACGAAATGCACTATCTTTACCGATCATAAGAGCCTACAACACATCTTCGACCAGAAAGAGCTGAACATGAGACAACGAAGATGGGTTGAGCTCATTGGCGACTATGATTGCGCTATCAAGTACCATCCGGGTAAAGCAAACGTAGTAGCCGACGCGTTGAGCCCGAAGGAAACAACGAAACGCGTGCGTGCTCTTCAACTTAAAATTTACTCTGAATTACCGCAACAGATCCGGAACGCTCAATAGGAAGCTCTGAAGGTTGAAAACCTCACACAGGAATCCTTGCGTGGCATGGAAAAACACATGGAGGTGAAGGCCGATGGAGCGTACTACTACATGGATCGGATCTGGATTCCACACCACGGAGGACTGAGGAATGTGGTGATGGAGGAAGCTCACCAAGCCGGTACTCTATACATCCGGGCTCTGACAAAACTGCCTAAGACGACAAGTGGTTGCGATACCGTCTGGGTTATCGTAGACCGACTAACAAAGTCTGCGCACTTTATACCCATTAAGGAGACTGACAAACTGGATAAACTAACTCGGATCTATTTGAAGGAAGTAGTTACTCGACATGGAGTGCCGATCTCGATAATCTCTGACCGCGACAGTCGATTCACGTCGCATTCCTGGAAATCTTTACATAAGGCTTTGGGTACGAGATTGGATATGAGTACCGCTTATCATCCGTAGACTGATGGGAAAAGTGAACGAACCATATAGACATTGGAAGACATGCTTCGAGCATGTGTTATTGACTTTGCAGTAGCTGGGAGACTCACCTACCGTTAGTTGAGTTCTCGTACAACAATAGCTACCACACTAGCATACAAGCTGCACCATTCGAGGCACTTTACGGACGTAAGTGCCGATCACCCATTTGTTGGGGGGAAGTTGGAGATAGCCAACTGACCGGTCCCGAACTTGTGCATGAAACGACTGAAAAGATCTTGCAAATACGCAAACGAATGGCAGCAACTTGGGACAGACAGAAAAGCAATACTGACAAGCGACGCAAACCGTTGGAATTCCAGGTGGGAGACAGAGTGCTACTCAAGGTCTCGCCCTAGAAGGGAGTCATACGGTTTGGCAAACGAGGAAAGTTGAATCCTCGTTACATTGGACCTTTCGAGATCACTAAACGAATAGGCCCTGTGGCCTACGAGCTGAACCTACCAGACGAGCTGAACAGTGTACATAACGTATTTCACATATCAAACCTCAAGAAGTGTTTATCTGATGAAACACTTGTTATTCCTCTTGAGGAGATACAAATAGACGAACAATTGAACTTCGTTGAGGAACCGGAGGAAATTATGGACCGGGAAACCAAGAAGCTCAAACTCAGCAAAATACCGATTGGAAAGGTGCGATGGAATTCACGACAAGGACCGGAATTCAGATGGGAATGTGAAGACCAGATGAAATAGAAATACCCACACCTGTTCACGGAACAGGCAAACACTGGCAACGTAAGTCGAATTTCGGGACGAAATTCTTTCTAACAAGGGGAGGATATGACACCCCGTAATTTCCAGGTCAGACTCTTATTTATTTAAATGTTTATTTAAACACTATTTGTACACATGGCATGTGGGATGATTTTGAATGTTAAGATGTGTTTCTTAATGTCATTAGAGGGATATTGCATGATTAGTTATACTTAAAATGGTTAAAAACATGATTTTTGACAAACTTTCTATTAATGGTAACTTTTTAGTTACAAAGCGGTGTTATGGATGAAATGGTGAACATGCATGCATGTGGAATTGGTACTAGGATATTAGGATGATGTTGATGCTAAGAATGTGATTGTGATATGGATTATGGTCATTTTATCAAAGTTACTATTTATAGTAACTTTTTCAAGCTAAATATTGATGAATGGTGATTTTGGCTAAATATGTATGTTTAAATGATGTTAAATGGCTTATTTTGATGATTTGTGACATAAAAATGGATTAGAATGGTTTAGGATGATCATTTGTATGCACAATTGCAAAGTTACTATTTATAGTAACTTTATTTTTAGAAAAACCCACTTATGAATGTTTTGTATGTTTTGAACTTTCTAAGTGGTTTATTATGTTTTAGTATAATGAATAAATGCTAAGTTAGATGGTTTCTGATATCGCGTATGCTAGAAATGGAAACTTTCCATTTTAGGAAACTTTTATGCGCAAACATGTTATAAGTGGCTTATTTGAATCGTATGATGAAAATGCTATGTGTTAACATGATCACGTAGGACTAACGAGCATGATAGAACTCTAAAATCAATATGCTTTGTGAAACTTTCCATGAATGGGAACTTACTATAAATAGTAAGTTGTCCATAGACGCGACTTGCGTGTTTTGTACATGATGAGCACTTACACGATTGCTACACGATTCACAACCAACACACGGTTCACCAACGGGTCGTTGACTTGACACAGTCAACTTTGGTCAAACACGGTCAATGTGGACCAACATGAGCTAACACGGTCATTATGGACCGACACGGAAAAACATGAACAACCGAGGGTTTTTGAGAACAAACACGAGCACTAACACGATCACGAACATGGTCACTTACACAAACTCACGAACGGTATACGATATAGGTTGCCGGTGACCGACGCATTTACTACTCGAGGAGCTTACGCATTCTTTTACTTGCACACTAAGGTGAGTTTACGGCCCCTCTTTACTCTTTTCAAACGTTTTAAATAGGGGGAGAATACTAGTTGCATCTAGTCAAACATTTATACTGTACAAACATTTTATTGTGTATGCTGGTTTATTAGACAAACATTAAGTGTTGAACTCGTAACAAGCCCTCACAAAGTCTTACCGTTAATGTACGAACAACGTGGTAGATTTGAATGGATCCGTTTGGGTGTGACTAACCCCACGGGGCACAATATTGACTGAGTGTCATAACCCGTGAAATTCTGACCTAACTTGCTGTGTGCATGAGACACAGCGGAGGCAAGGACAAACAAGTCTAGTTCGGTAGTGACGCACTGACACTTGGAGCCTAGGGCTCAGTACTAACATTATAATAAACAACATGACACTTCTTTTCTATCACTATATGTATATCAAAACTTGTGAACTCACCAACCATTGTGTTGACACTTTTTAAACTTGTATTCTCAGGTAATTAACAGGCTATGGAGCAGGAATGCACTTAGGGGATATGAGCATAGAATCCCGCATTCATTATATCTGTCTTTTGAAAAAAACAATTTATTTAGGTTATGTATTATCATCGTTCTGTCTAAACAATTATGTTTCCGCTGTATGTATTAAACTGATTACTTTTCCGCTGCATGTTATAACAATTATATTTTCCGCTCCTATGATATACTATTCCGTTGCAAACCATTTTGTTAAGTGTGTGTCAAATGTTGTATTTGTAAACGCAGATAGAGTTGTTCTGTATGACCTTGAGCTGTGATTCTGGCCACGTCACACCCACGTGGACTGACATCACGAATGGGAATTTGGGGGTGTGACACACCAACCATTGTGTTGACCACTTTTACTCGCATGTTTTCTCAGGTAGCTAAGGCATGTGCACGGGGAATCTAGGATGCTAGGATGGAGTCAATGCATCTACTTTAGTGTCTTAGACTATTAAATATTCAGTATCATTTTGTTATGATTATGTAATTGCTAAACAATTTAAACCGCTTCCGCAAACTATTACTTTATGTTATTTTGAAAAGTGTTTAAAACGCTTCAGCAACTTATGAATTCAAACTGTTTCTTAAGATCTTATACATTAACTTCCGTAACTCTAATTTTATAAAAACCATTTTGTCCATGTATTTGGATGTACGTATGCAACCAGACATATAGGTCTCGCAACTGTATGACCAGAGACTGCGATCCTGACAGTCGCGTCGCGCCCTCGGGAAGGCCGGGAAGGCCGGGGTGTGACATATTTGAGCATGTACTAGGTTGCTTGTTGTGAAGTGGGGAGTTAAGGACTAGTGTTTTGCATAAGATGATCTATTGTCGTGACTTGTTGTTGGACCTTTGTTTGGCTATCACATTTGTATTAAGAACAAGCTTATTCAGAGGACCATTTAGTGCCATTTTGTAGGTAGCGGGTAAAGCAGTAGGTTGATTTTAACTTTGATGTTATGTCTTTTATGTATTTCCAAGATCTTGCTAATGATGTTAATGAACCTTAATCTTTTATTAGGTCTTGAGAATGACAATCGGTGCAGATGCTATCAGCTGGAAAGACTGGAGTAGTCAATGCAACAGGAGTCATATGGCCCGTGGTTCTCCTGGTTTAGATTCAGAAAAATGATTATTGTTGATAGTGCCATTAGCGTACGAAAAATGAAGCTTCTCCTTTTAGTAAAACCCTATCTATATAAGACAATGGTAGCAATTAAGAGGAAGGTATGGAGTTTTCGGGGCTCGACATAGAAGATCTTGATTTCAATGGCAAAATGTTTGATTCTGCCATGGATGACCCAATAACGAAGGATGATGGAGAAATGGTGGAGAAAAGCTCAGTTGATGAGGCGATGATTAAAGCAAATGACGCTAATAGTGGTGGTCAGTATATGTTCTCCCTAGTGGTGCACAAAAAAACCAGTTACCCGAACCGAACCGGTTTTGGGACCGGTTAGAAACCGGTTTGGGAACCTGTTATTGGTACCGGTTTGTGCTACGTGGAAAAACCGGCGGTTAGAGACCGGTTGGGAGATTTTTGGGCGAAACCGGTTTAGAACCGGTTAAAGCAAAACCCGTTTTTTTGACCGGGTAGAAACCGGTTAACCGGTTATAGTTCAAAAATCTAGCCGTTGGAGACAAAAAACTAGCCGTTGACACCGGTTAAAAAAAACTAGCCGTTTATAGCCGTTTCTAGCCGTTTTTTATAATTTTTTGAACCATTTTGCCCCTAAACGTTAGTATAAATAGATGGGGATTGTTTTGGTTTGATCACACAACATCTCTTCTTCTTAAACGCTCGAAAAGAATCAAATACGCTCAAAAAACGATCTCCTACTTCTTCTCGATTCAATCTCTTCTTCTATTAAGTTCGTAATTCTAATTCAATCTTTATTTCATCCATGGCAAGCTCACGAAGTGCTCATAGTTCCGTTGGTGTTGGTGCATCCACTTCAAACGAACCAACCGTTGTTAGAATAAAAACTACAACGAGGAACAAAGAGCTATTTCAACATTTCGACTTATGCGAAATGTCGAACGGTGTCGATAAGGCACGGTGCAAAGGTTGCGGTACTTTTCTTAAACAGGAATCTAATTCTACTTTAAGAAGCCATTTGACGAAGCATTGTGTTGTTGTCAAAAATAATCCCGCAAACGATCAAGCACAAATGTATCAAGAGTGCGGGGTTTGGAATTTCGATCCCGACATGGTTCGTGAAATGATGGGGAACTTGGTGATTCAAGAAAGTTTGCCATTCAATCATTTTGACGACCCACGCTTGACGAAGATGATTCAAAAGGCGCTACAACCACGATATCATCAAGTAAGTCGAACTACTATTAGACGTGATTGTTTAAAACATTGGCATCAAGCCAAACAAGAATTAATTTTAGGTTTTCAAGATTTAAAAACCGGTGTTAACCTAACAACGGATGTTTGGTCGGCACCTCACGGTTTGCCCGAATCGTACCTTTGCGTTATCGCGCATTGGATTGATCCCGATTCTTGGCAAATGATGAAACGTACGATTGCGTTCGAAATGTTTCCGTATCCTCACACGGGGGATAATTTGTTTTACATGTTAGATGGAATAATACAAACATTCCATTTACAAGATAAAATACTTTCTATAAGTTTTGATAATGCTTCAAATAATACAAATGCTGTTCAAAAATTAAAACTTAAATATAAACCGATATGTAACGGTGCTCTTTTTCATACAAGATGCGTTGCTCACATTATTAACTTGGTTGTGAGTGATGCTCTTGCAGTTGAGGGAATGAATATGTTAAAAGAAAAATTTAAACAAATGTTAAAGGATGTTTTTATGAAAAGCCGTAGAAGATATTTGGAATATCAAAAATTATGTGAGGATACGAACTCCATCTTTTTAGGTCCGTCTTGGGACGTACCAACAAGATGGAATTTGACTTGGCGTATGTTTAACAGCGCCTTACGACAAAGGGAAACCTTGGAAGTATTTCATAACAATTTAGTGGAAGAACGTAAGGCTAAAAGATTTAATCGCCGATGTTGGGACGCCATAGGAGAATTTACTAGTTTATTTGGAGTTTTTAAAAATTCAACAACAATTTTATCGGGAGTTTATTATCCCACGTCTTGTTTGGTTCTTCAACAATTATTTATAATGACAAGAAAAATTAACGAATTTCCATCGACGGGTGAAAATAATGAAATATATACAGGAATGTTACTTCCAATGAAATTAAAACTAATGAAATACTTTCAAGAAATGCCGCCCGTATTTACTTGTGCGACGACATTAAACCCATGTTTCAATGGTGCCGGCGTTGAAACATTAGCTGATGAAATAGTCAGTGCTTTGGGTTTGGATTTGGAAGACCCAAACTTTGCAACAAACACTAAAAATAACTTTAACATATATTTTCAAAATATGTTTGATCATTATTTACAAAAATATGGTGAAACATCTAACATACAACAAACAATGTATGCGGCTTCTAGTTCGGGTAGAAGCCAAGATGTTAACTTTGATTTATTTAACACATTAAGACAAAATGTAACTAAACGAGCCCGAGGTACTAGCGCAAGTAGCGAACTAGGAAGGTACCTAGGGACAGAATGGATTTCCGGTCTTACGCTGGAAGAATTTGAAAACTTTGATATTTTGGCCTGGTGGAAACAAAAGGAACCCCACTTTCCGATTCTATCTGCAATGGCCCGTGATTTACTAAGCATCCAAGATTCTATGGTAGCTTCGGAGTCTGCTTTTTCTCTTAGTGGCAGGGTTTTATCGATACGAAGGACGAGGCTTACTCATGCATCATTGGAGATGTGCATTTGCTTGAAAGACCATTTGGACGCAATGGAACGTGTACAAGACCACACACAACTTGAAGGCGAGCTTGAGATAGAAGTGACAATACACGATGTTGAAGTTGAAGAAGGAATGACATTCCCACTTTCCGACGAAGAACAGGCAATGGATGAATGGATGCGGAACAATAGTCCAGAACTACAATCCGAAGCACCAAGCGAAGACTAATTTCTATTTTCGATTTTGTATTTAATTTTGTAACTTTAAATCTTGTGTAATTAATTTATTTTAATGAAATATGCTATTTGAAATCCTTACTAATAAAGTTCATTGAATTTTATTTAATCAAAACCTTAAACTAATAATTAGTAAACCCTAATAAACCTTAAACTAATCAAACTAATATTAAACTAATAACTAATAAACCTTAAAATAATCAACTCATAATTACTAAACCCTAATAAAACCTTAAACTAATCAAACTAATATTAAACTAATAACTAATAAACCTTAAAATAATCAACTCATAATTACTAAACCCTAATAAAACCTTAAACTAATCAAACTAATATTAAACTAATAACTAATAAACCTTAAAATAATCAACTCATAATTACTAAACCCTAATAAAACCTTAAACTAATCAAACTAATATTAAACTAATAACTAATAAACCTTAAAACCTTAAACTAATAATTACTAAACCCTAATAAAACCTTAAACTAATATTAGTAATTATTAGATTAATATTAGTTTGATTAGTTTAAGGTTTATTAGGGTTTAGTATTTATTAGTTTAAGGTTTTAAGGTTTATTAGTTATTAGTTCAATATTAGTTTGATTAGTTTAAGGTTTATTAGGGTTTAGTAATTATTAGTTTAAGGTTTTAAGGATTATTAGGGTTTAGTAATTATTATTTATTATTTTTAGATTTGATTTTGTTAAGTTTTTTATTATGATTTTTTTATTATGATTTTATTAATTTAACTTTAAGGTTGAAAACGTATAATAAAAAAAAACGGTTCAATACGGTTACGGTTCAACACTCTAAGTCTAACGGACGGATCAAACGGATTAACGGATAAAAAAAAGGTTTAAAAACCGGTTTTTGAACCGGTTTGGCCGGTTAACCGGTCCGGTTTATACCCGGTTCGGTTCCATAGGTTACAGATTTTAGGTTAAAAAAACGGGTTAATAACCGAACCGGTTTTTAGGAAAAACCGGTGAACCCTATGTACCGGTTAACCGGTTCGGGTAATTTAAAAACCGGTTTGGACCGGTTAACCGATTTGTGCACCTCTAGTTCTCCCTGACGTTAATTAGTGTTTTAGAACATTTCCCCATATAAAAAGCCAGTAATTGTGTTCTCCCGTGGGGAGTGTTGACTTATACGCGATGTTTGTTTTGCATGTTTATCGCCAATTAGGCAATTTGTGTTGTATTATGGGTAGGTCAAGGCCGGACCCTATATAATAATTTAGATGCGTGTGATATTTTTGGGAAGGATAAGACCGGAACTCATGCGGTTGTGTCGATGTACTAGTACGTTTTATGGGCAGGTTAAGGCCGGAACCCATAGAGTCGTGTTATGTTGGCTGCACTTTATTTGGGTATGACAAGTTGGAACCCACAGAGCCATGCTATTTTGCTGCACTTTGTTTGGGCATGACAAGTCTGTAACCCATAGAGCCCTGTTATTTGGCTGCACTTTGTTTGGGCATGACAAGGTCGGAACCATAGTGCCGTGTTATTTGGCTGCACTCTGTTTGGGCATGACAAGGTCTGAACCCATAGCTGGAAACACACGCCTCGAATTGGCTGCACTTAGCCAATTTAAGGCGTGTGTTACCAGCGTTGCCCGTTTTGATTGACAGGTGAATGCTATTTGTAAGCGCTTATGGGATAGCCAAAAATTTGTGACCAACCTGAAACAGTGTGCGCGCTTATTTGAAAAAGAAAAGGATGAAGCGCTGGCTAGTCTAGAGGAAAAACTTGGTGTGACAATTGCCGAGCTCTCTCAAATGTTGAAGGTTAGTGAGGATGCCGCTCAAAATTAGCGCAGGAAATATCAGGGAACAAAGAAGAATTTTGGTTTGTTGAAAGCTGATCGGAAATGGCTGATCAAAGAAGGTTTTGGCCATGTTGTGAAACGAGTGTTAGGGAGCAAAAAATATCGAACAGCCCTTGGGGCTTTGCAGAAGGTTGTATTTTATCATGGCTTGCATGTTGGTGTTCAATTAGGTTACCGAAACTGCTTGACAAATAAATCTATGAACAAGACCACCTATTTTAGGCCTGATGTGGGTAATTGATGCAGGAGGCTGCTTATAACTTTGACTCTTTGAGTGTTTCTTACTTGTAGGACTTAACTTCCTTGTCTGAAGAAAGTCTTGAGGCCATTAAGGAGCTTGAACCTACAGGTTTCAATCCTTGTCTTCCTATTACTGGCGGGAAAGAATTGAGCGGTCAAAAAACTATGAGTTATGCAGCGATGGCTATTGGCGGGTTAGGTTTTGGGAGCGTGTCCAAAAGTTCCCACCGAGGTGTCAATTCTCATTCGAAATCCATGCTTCATCCTAAGGGAAAATTAGAATCTTCTAAACCCAAGGATGCTCCTGTTGAAGATACAAGCATTGGGGCCAAAGGGCTAGACGATTTGGAGATGCTTTGGGTATTTGAAATCTCTTTGTTGTAGAGTATCGCTTTGGAACAATTTCCTTTTTTATGTCTCTGCATTTTGTAGGACTTTGTTTGTATTGTCATGAAGAATGGTCATCGAATATGTTTGTCTGCGCTTTGTTCTGGTGACTTGTCAGCCATGGTTTCTGGTTTGTTTGTTTAAGACTACTTTATGTGTTATGATGGTCATTGCGTGATTTCTATGATCAATAATTTTAAGTGTTTTTGGCTTATAAGTAGATTTGTCTTGGAGCCTTTATAGGTTTCTAGATATGGGAAGTGCATTATGAAATGTTTTCCTTCTTTGTTATGAACATAATGTTTGAAAAGGAAACTTTTCCTTTGTGAAATTATTGGGTAATGTAACACTTTCACCCGTGTTTATTTTTTTTGTTTGTCGTGCAAGACAATTCCGAAGCTAGTTTTTAGACTTAAGAAATTCCTAGACAGGACGATACCGATACCCTTGGAATGTGTATGCTGTTGTTGGGGAGAACAAGGTCGGAACCTGTTTGTATGTTTAAGGAATTCCTGTGAAGGATAATATCGATACCCTTGGAATGTGCATGCGATTGTTGGGCAAGACAAGGTCGGAACTCGTTTGTATGTTTAAGGAATTCCTGGGTTGGATAATACCGATACCCTTGGAATGTGCATGCTGTTGTTGGGCAGGACAAGGCTGAAACCCGCATTTAGATTTGAGTAATTCCTGGGTAGGATAATACAGATACCCTTGGAATGTACTTGCTTTTGTTGGACAGGACAAGGCCGGAACCCGTTTGTAGATTTGATTAATTCCTGGGTAGGATAATATCGATAACCTTGGAATGTACTTGCTTTTGTTGGGCAGGACAAGGCTGAAACCCGTTTGTATATTTAAGTAATTCCTGGGTAGGATAATTCCGATACCCGTGGAATGTACTTGCTTGTGTTGGGCAGGACATGGCCGGAACCCGTTTGTAGATTTGAGTAATTCCTAGGTAGGATAATACCATACCCTTGGAATGTACATGCTTTTGTTGGGCAGGACAAGGCCGGAACCCGTTTGTAGATTTGCTTTGAGAATTATACATCCTCATGTACCAACCTCTTCCTTAATATGATCAACTGTTGGCATACAAAAGGTAGATGTGTGTCGTCACTATTACATTATAATACTTGAAAAAGAGAAAAAGAGCATAGTTATTTAAACATAAAAACGACGAATGTTAACAGCATTCCAATGTCTGGATACAAGTTTGCCTTCCATTGTTTCTAGCTTGTAAGAACCTTTTTGTGGGCCTCCCTGACTTGGTATGGCCCTTCCCATTTGACTCCCAATTTTCCCTTTGATTGCTGTCTACTTGCTTTATTTTTCTTCAATACCAAATCGCCTGGCTTGAAACTTGCCAGTTTAACTCGTGTGTTATAGTATCGCTCTAGGTGCCGCTTGTATTCCATCTCCCGCTTGCTAGCACTTTCTCTAGATTCTGTTAAAAGTTCCAGAAGCTTATCATTATTCTCACCTTCCATAACTGATGCGCTTCGTATGGTCTGTACACCGATTTCAATGGGTATAACGACATCTGATGCATACGTTAAATGATATGGAGATTGGCCATTGCTTGTTTCTTCAATTATACTGATGGCCAACAATAGACTGGGTAACCCTTCTACCCATGCTTCTCCATATTTTCCCAACCGTGTTTTCAGTCCATCTGCGATACTTGTATTCATTCTTTCCACTTGGCCGTTCGGCTGAGGATGTGCCATGGATGTAAATGTTTGCTTTATGTGTAATTTTGCACACCAGCTTTTGAAAGGTTCTTCAGCAAACTGACGGCCGTTGTCTGCAAATATCACCCCTGAAAGCCCAAATTGACATATGATCATTTTCCAACAAAAAAGTATAAGTTGTTTCTCAGTGATAGTGGATAATGGCTTGACTTCAGGCCACTTTGTGAAATGATCAACCGCTACTAGCATGAATTTTTCCTTGTTACGGCCCATTAGAAATGGGCCTACGATATCCATCTCCCATTTGTGGAATGGCCAGGATGCGGTTATCGGTATGAGATTATATTTTGGGAGGCATGTGATAGGTGCGTGCAACTGACATGATTCACATTGGCAAAGTTCTTCAACTGTGTCTTTGTGCTTAGAAGGCCAGTAGTACTCGAGGTTCATGATTCGTGATACTATGGATCACGGACCTGCATGTGTTTCACGAATCTCCATATGGGCCTCTCTAGTAAGGTTGTTACTTTGCTATGGGCCGACGCATCTAAGTAGGGGGAAAGAAACTCTTTCTTAAATAGCAGTCCCTTTTTTGACCACGTAGTGGCTTGCTTTTAATCGTAGTCGTTCAGTTTCATCCTTGCCTTCTAGCAGAATCCCTTGTGAAAGGTATTTGTATATGGGGGTCATCCAAGTGGTTCCTTGTTCTTGTACCACCTCATTAAATTCTGGTGAATCCGTGGAGCATGTATGCAGGACTTCGACCAATACTTTCTTTGTGAGATGAGAGAAAGTTAATGTAACATCAGTGCCGGAAACGTCACCGGAACAGTGATCGTAAACAGTACGTGAACAGTAATCAGGTACAAATCTTATATAATTCAGTGTATTTCATGTTCATATCGAGTTTCAGTATCATTTCATATCATCAAAACAGTGAATTCACAGTCATTTCAGAGAAATCAGTTCAGAACAATGGTTCTTGAGTCAGATAATTATCTGGCAACACAGAATCATCATGTGATTTATTTGTTAGGATCTTATTATGTATAAACGTATGTGAGGCCTTACAGGACAAAACAACACGAATATCGTTAAGTGAATGCTAAACCGACAGATTATTCGTATAGGTGACGATCTGTACGAATAAATCTGAAAGTTTAACGTTCTGAATGATATTCGATAATTAGAAAACAATATTGAAAAGTGTAGTTATCGTCGTGTTTGATCGGGTGACGATTCGAACAAATACGCGCGATGACCGCGCGATTCGATTTAAACGTTAAATAAATATTTTGTAAATGAAATAATTAAAAGATATTTAGTTAATTTATTAGGAATCACAACCTAAAATAATTTTATGATTTCTATTTTAAAACCGAGTCGTTTCGTTACGAAAACGACGCAAAACCGACGTTTCTACGTGAAACCACGCGAAACCGAACGAACCCGAACATACCCGCACTATTGTGAGGCTTTAATGAGGGCATTTACTCCCTCATCTTCCCCCACCAACCAGATCTAACACCATCATCGTCACTTTCTCTCTCTTCTCTCTCACTCTAGAAACCCTAGCTTGAACTCAACCATTTCTTCACCAAATCGTGTGATTTTGGTGCCTAAACGACCACATCAACACGTAGAACCCAAAAGTACAGAGGATCTGAGCTTTAAACCGCTTGATTTGAGGTAAGAATCAGTTTTGTATTGCGATTTTTAGGGTTTCTAACCCTTAGGTTCGCACCACATCCAAGCCGGTTCTATGCCAAGAAACTTTAGGGAATCACTCACTCATACACTAGAATTATGTAGGGTCAAGCTTTGGTTCAATATCCAGTTGTTCTAATCGAAAACCTTGGCTGTTATGGCATCTGTTTGACAGGCCGAATGGCCACATGACCAGCCCGCCGAATGAGGATAGATCCTCATTCGCCGAAAGGGTAACTTCACTCATTCGTCGAATGAACAACCCCCTTCACATGTCCAGTCATTCGCCGAATGGATAGGGGTTTCCTTCGGCAGTAGTCTCATTCGGCCGATATTCCATTCGACCCAGGTTCATTCGCCACTTGGTTCAATCGGCCAGGCCCTTGTCGCCACTAGCTATTCGATCGGCCAAGTAGTCTGGTTAATCGGCAGCCCTTCATTCGACGAATGATTCCACTCAATCGGTTCTGCCCTTCGCCCCTCCCTCCACCCGAATCAAGGACCATTCGACTATAGTCAATCGGCCTACTAAATTCGCCCCTAGGCCTCATTCGACCACCTCACTATTCGGCAATACTTCTTCGGCCAACACATTCGACATCACCCTCATTCGACCGAACTTCGTTCGCCAACCAGGTTCGGCCCATGGCCATTCGCTCTAGTTGTTTCAGCCTAGCACCCTATTCGGACCCATGATAGTTCGGTCAAGTTGATGCGGATTGATCGCATACATGGGGACCTAAGGTGTGTGTGAGTGCATGGGTGTGTGCATGGATTTGGGCCACTTGAGCCATGCATGGGTGAACATGGAGGAACGATAACGTAAACCTTCATGTGGGATTTTGCAGGGAATGGGATTTCTTGTGAGTGCATGGGAACATTAGGGTCGTGGCATACACCCGATTAGGTGTAATGAGGACACGAACATAGAATTAACATGTAATCAAGAATTAGAGTTTTATCGTATACAAATGCATTAAAGTAATCAAAGTTTGAACATATGGGTAACAAGAAATCATGGGTGTCATCAAGCTGGGTCAGTTTAAGATGCAAGAAATTATTTAAGGAAAACCCTAGATTAGGGTTTTCACTAGCACTAGTTGCTAGGGGTCGCTTTATAACCTAAACCATAGTTTATGTAAAACATTACTTGAGTTCAAGACACTCAGGAACATACGGGTAAATCAGAGTCTAATAACGGGCCAAGGCAGGCCCAATGGGCTTCTTCTAAGCTCATCATGCTAATCATCCTTTTCACTTAAATAAATTACGTTTTAATGAAGTGTAATTCAAAACGAAATAACCTGTACACTTTTGTATTCATAATAAATGATGTTTGTATATAAAAGGAATGATTTTCAACCTTATTAAATAAATGAGGTTTTCTAAACTTTTAAATTAAAATGGAATAAATCAATAGCTTGTGAATTTGAAGTTTATGACGAATAATCGTGGGATAAGGGTATTCTGGGGTAATAAGTTAGATTAAGTTAGATCGATTAGAAAGAGTCATAGAAATACATTAGTAATCTAGGACACGTAGTTGCACACCGAGACCAAACCCTAGATACGACGACCTCTGAATATACTTATCGTCTTCGAATTTTCTTAAAATAACTTAGGAACTGAAGATACCTAAGCTACAACAAAGAGTGCGCATTTTGTGGTAATTCATTTCAGAGCAACACAGGTGAGTTCATTGCCCCTTTTCTAACATTTTTGTTTTAAAACGCGGGGCTGAGAAGCATGCGTAAACTGTTTTATTTAAACTGTTTATTTAAATGCTTTTATTTATTATATGTTTTTACATATATATGTTTGTTGATACTCCTGGACTCCTGTCTAGGTAATTGTTTAAGCAAATCAAATAACCAACTTAATTAAAGTACTCTTATGAGTAATACTTTAATTTAAACTCTAAATCAACCCTTAGTCCATCAACCTCAAATTCAAGAATCTAAATTCAAAGTGAAATCAAACGAACAAAATCAAAGGATCATATTCAAAGGAAACTTAACTCAGTGTGTGATCTGAGAACCAAGAATCAAAATCAAGAATCAATTATCATTGTGAATCATGGGAATTCTAAAGATCAAGATCAAGAGACTCAAGGAATCAGAAATCATAAATGTGTGTGAATCATTAAAATAATGAAATCATTATGATCTAATGAAATCATTAATATTCAAGTTAAGGTGGATGTCAGTTGTATAGGGAATCAAGACCACGTGTAACACACATATAAAGTCCCTTTCAGGTATAGAAGACTCTTGTAGTCAGGCTATACGGGCAATAACATGAACGATCAAATGAAATCAATATCAAAGTCAAAATCATGAGAATCAAGAGATCAAGAATCACAGGATATCCTTAAAGTCCCACTCAGATGCAGAAGACCATTGGGTCAGGCTGTAACGGGCAAAACATTAAAGTCCCACTCAGATGCAGAAGACCATTGGGTCAAGCTGTAACGGGCAAATCATTAAAATCCCGCTCAGTTCAGGTGTACTCCTTGTGAGTTATGCCTGACATGGGTCACGTGTGAGAGGTTACAACTTGGACAACCACCAACAACTAAGTCTAACTGATTGAGTAAAATCATACCCAATCATCATGTCTTAGTTGTATTTAAATGTTTTATTTAATTATTAAATTAAATATTTGACATTTTACTATCATCACTGACTTTTGGGAAATACTATATCTACGATCAAAATCAAGAGGATCAAAGGCAAATCCGGTTTCAAAATCATAATCAAATTTAGAGGTGTTGGGTAAAAATGCTTGATTATCATTAACAACAGTGTCATATGCATATTAGTATGTGGTGGGATAGCGTCTGGGCTTGACCCTTTCGTGATTCCCTATATATAAGCATACCGATGTGGATATTACATGTGGAGTTAATGAGGTTAGGGTCTTTACCGAAAGAGGTTTTCAAATCATTTTCAAATCATAAAACTATATGAACTCACCAACCATGTGTTGACTTGATTTTTGCATGACTTCTCAGGTGACGAACAGGTCAACTAAGGAGTTATTCCTTTTGGACTAGGACTTCAGATAGAAGACTTAGTATTTTGGACCTGCATATTTTGAAGACATCATTATACGAATTATTTTGTATATCTTGTATAAATGCAAGATAGAAAGTTATGATGTTGATGGTAGATTTACATTGTTAAATTATAAACAATACCGATGTAATTTAACTTTGTAATTCTATTATAGTTGTCATTTCTCATTTGTATCATGTGCAATGTAAACAATCTGATCATCACGATTATCACTCACGATATCGCGCCCCGGGAACCTTCCGCCCGACGGGACAACCGATCCTATCCCGCCGGCTCGGGGTGTGACAGATTGGTATCAGAGCCATGGTTATAGAGAAATATAGGTCATTTATTTAAAAGGTTTGGCCTAGACTATAACATAGGGACCCTGCATGTAGAGAACATAGGTATTAGGAATTTACTTGCATTGTGTCTTCTGCATTCGATCATTGCACTAACCAATGTTATATTGGTTATGATTAGAATGTCACCAAGAAGACAACCATCACCGCCTCTACCTTCGCAAGAGACGGATCCAGCAGTCGAGGCACTCGCAACTCTGATCACCGAACATTTGGTGGCAGTTCTTCCAGGAATCATCACCCAGATCAGGAACAGTGAGGAATTTACTAGGAATTTCCCACTACTTCCTGCCGAGCAGAAGGAGACGGAAAAAGGAGAAACCAGCAGGAAGCCTAAGCGTCATTCTGCAAAAAGGCGAAAGAGAACTGTGGACTACACTGAAGCTGTACCTATCAGTCAAATTCTGCCGAATTCGACCACAGGAGTCAGTGCTCATTATGAGGGAAAATCCCCTCTCTGTTCAGCTTGTCACTACCATCATCGAGCTGAATTTGCATGTGTGCAATGTACACGCTGTGGAAAGATGGGACACTGGATGCAACAGTGTAGGTTACCAATGACCTCTACTTTCCGTCAATACGTTGGTACAGATCCTAAATGTGCCAAATGTGGTTTTCACCACGACAAGGGGAAACCCTGCAGACACTGTCTGAATTGTGGGAGAATAGGACACTGGATTCAACAGTGTCGGTATATCCTAACTAGGAAACAGAAACAAAAAGTGAACACCTCTACATCCACTCCTAATAACAACTGCTACACATGTGGAATGCTTGGACATTTCAAAAGGGACTGCCCTAGGCAAAGACCTCCCGCAGACCCAGCAGCCACTAAGGAACTACTTGCTTTACCAGCTCCTGGGGAACATTCGGAGTCCGATGACCTCACAGGTATGCATATTTCATGCTGTTATGTTAAATTACTTATCAGAGTGCTAATTTTAAAAGCATACTCCGTCGTGACTTTAGAAACAATGAATTCAAGGAAACTGTAAGAAGTTAGTTGCAAATAAGATAATAGGAATAGTAACCTAAGGAAGTCTTAGGTCAAATAAACGTTAAGTAAATAAATAAAGGTAGGGTGAGTCTTAATTACAGTCTAGTTACTATAGTTAGGAAAATAACCTTATCTAGTAGAACATTAGAAGGCCGTAGATAGTTAGATGCTAAAGCTAGTATGTAAACTATTATTTCTTCACCTAGAACCATAGAACTCAAATCATTTGAGTTAGAGAACCTCGGTTCTAGGATATTAAAACATGATAAACTTTAGGACTGTGCTAGAATCATAGTTAAATTAGGATAAGTGGATCAAGAGAAATCAGTGTGAAAGCGAGACGAAGTTATGACAAGGGACGACAGTCCAAATGAAGTATGGGCATTTCAAACTTTGATAATGCCTTTCGGATAGAAGAATGCACCCATAGTTTTCATGGACTATATGAACCGAGTGTACATATTGTATAAGGATCAATTTGTCATTGTCACTAAGGATGACATACTGATTCATCTCAACGGCAAGACAGAACGCGAACAACATCTCAGGGATGATCTAGAGCTGTTAAAGGAATAACAACTCTATCATGATTTCTTTCATTTTGAAATTAGGATAAGAATAGTTACAATGAGTTCCGAAAGTCACATGACTTTCGGGTAAAAGTAAGATAACTATACATAATCTCGTAGAAGGGTATAGGACTTCTTAGAAGGTAAATCATTACCTTTATCCTAAAACTATTACCATATCTTAGGTAGACCTCCCCGATGTAGGACGTACATTTTCAAACTAAGAATAGATTAAATAGATGGGGAAGTATGTATACGGTTATATCAACTAACTCAAGGATTCACCATGGGGGACTTAAGGATCTCGGTCGGACGATCAACACCTATAGTTGTGAGAGCCACCTACGAAATCTTTAAGGAGTGTGTCAGGTTGTAGAGCTGAAAGATAGTTGAGATAAACTGGATGAAATACCTACTACCAAAATGGTAGGTGGATTCCGGTGATAGGTCAATCCTGAAGACTTACTCTTGAGAAGGCACACGTGCCAGAGAATCAGTGCACCCGGGCACCGATAAAATGTACCTAGACTTACCGAGATTTTATTGGTGGCCAGGAATGAAGAAAGGCATAGCCGATATACGTCGGCAGATGTCTTGCGTGTGCAAGAGTAAAGGCGGAACACCAGAGACCGTCTGGTTTACTGGAACAGCCTGAGATTCCGCTCTGGAAGTGGGAACAAATAGCTATGGATTTCATTACCAAGCTACCCCGCACTTCCAGTGGTCATGATACTATCTGGGTTATCATCGATCGTTTGACAAAATCTGCTCACTTCTTGCCGATGCGTGAAACTTTCACGATGGATAAACTGGCAAGATTATACATCAATGAGATAGTGGTACGCCATGGTGTGCCATTATCGATTATCTCTGATAGAGACAGCAGATTTACTTCAAGGTTCTGGCAATCACTGCAGAAATCTCTAGGGACACAGTTGAATTTGAGTACAGCTTACCATCCACAAACGGACGGTCAAAGCGAACGTACAATTCAAACCCTAGAGGATATGTTAAGGACCTGTATTTTGGATTTCGGTGGGAATTGGGATTCTCATTTGCCACTGATTGAGTTCTCCTACAATAACAGTTATCACAGCAGTATCGGATGTGCACCATTCGAGGCTCTCTATGGCCGGAAATGTCGATCACCGATCTGTTGGACTGAAGTGGGAGATAATCGTATAACTGGGCCAGAGCTTATTCAGGAAACCACTGATAAGATTGCTCAGATTCAAAGAAGACTACAAGCTACCAGAAGCAGACAAAAGAGCTACGCTGATAAACGGCGTAAGCCGTTGGAATTCCAAGTGGGAGACCGTGTCATGTTGAAGGTTTCTCCCTGGAAGGGCGTAGTACGTTTTGGAACAAAAGGCAAATTAGCACCTCGATACGTTGGACCGTTCGAGATCATCGAACGTATTGGTCCCGTAGCTTATCGACTGAGATTACCAGATGAACTCAGTGGTGTGCATGACGTGTTTCACGTCTCGAATTTAAAGAAATGCCTTGCTGACGAATCACTCGTCATTCCACTCGAAGAAATTCAAGTCGATGATCAGTTACATTTTGTCGAAGAACCTTTAGAGATTATGGATCGCAAAGTCAAGCAACTGAGACGAAGCCGTATTCCGATAGTAAAGGTTCAATGGAATTCAAGACGCGGACCCGAGTTTACTTGGGAACGTGAAGATCACATGAAGTTAAAGTATCCCCAACTGTTTGAAGAGGAAGCTGTACCCGATAACAATTCTTAAATTTCGGGACGAAATTTCTTTAACAAGGGGAGACTGTAACATCAGTGCCAGAAACGTCACCGGAACAGTGATCGTAAACAGTACGTGAACAGTAATCAGGTACAAATCTTATATAATTCAGTGTATTTCATGTTCATATCGAGTTTCAGTATCATTTCATATCATCAAAACAGTGAATTCACAGTCATTTCAGAGAAATCAGTTCAGAACAATGGTTCTTGAGTCAGATAATTATCTGGCAACACAGAATCATCATGTGATTTATTTGTTAGGATCTTATTATGTATAAACGTATGTGAGGCCTTACAGGACAAAACAACACGAATATCGTTAAGTGAATGCTAAACCGACAGATTATTCGTATAGGTGACGATCTGTACGAATAAATCTGAAAGTTTAACGTTCTGAATGATATTCGATAATTAGAAAACAATATTGAAAAGTGTAGTTATCGTCGTGTTTGATCGGGTGACGATTCGAACAAATACGCGCGATGACCGCGCGATTCGATTTAAACGTTAAATAAATATTTTGTAAATGAAATAATTAAAAGATATTTAGTTAATTTATTAGGAATCACAACCTAAAATAATTTTATGATTTCTATTTTAAAACCGAGTCGTTTCGTTACGAAAACGACGCAAAACCGACGTTTCTACGTGAAACCACGCGAAACCGAACGAACCCGAACATACCCGCACTATTGTGAGGCTTTAATGAGGGCATTTACTCCCTCATCTTCCCCCACCAACCAGATCTAACACCATCATCGTCACTTTCTCTCTCTTCTCTCTCACTCTAGAAACCCTAGCTTGAACTCAACCATTTCTTCACCAAATCGTGTGATTTTGGTGCCTAAACGACCACATCAACACGTAGAACCCAAAAGTACAGAGGATCTGAGCTTTAAACCGCTTGATTTGAGGTAAGAATCAGTTTTGTATTGCGATTTTTAGGGTTTCTAACCCTTAGGTTCGCACCACATCCAAGCCGGTTCTATGCCAAGAAACTTTAGGGAATCACTCACTCATACACTAGAATTATGTAGGGTCAAGCTTTGGTTCAATATCCAGTTGTTCTAATCGAAAACCTTGGCTGTTATGGCATCTGTTTGACAGGCCGAATGGCCACATGACCAGCCCGCCGAATGAGGATAGATCCTCATTCGCCGAAAGGGTAACTTCACTCATTCGTCGAATGAACAACCCCCTTCACATGTCCAGTCATTCGCTGAATGGATAGGGGTTTCCTTCGGCAGTAGTCTCATTCGGCCGATATTCCATTCGACCCAGGTTCATTCGCCACTTGGTTCAATCGGCCAGGCCCTTGTCGCCACTAGCTATTCGATCGGCCAAGTAGTCTGGTTAATCGGCAGCCCTTCATTCGACGAATGATTCCACTCAATCGGTTCTGCCATTCGCCCCTCCCTCTACCCGAATCAAGGACCATTCGACTATAGTCAATCGGCCTACTACATTCGCCCCTAGGCCTCATTCGACCACCTCACTATTCGGCAATACTTCTTCGGCCAACACATTCGACATCACCCTCATTCGACCGAACTTCGTTCGCCAACCAGGTTCGGCCCATGGCCATTCGCTCTAGTTGTTTCAGCCTAGCACCCTATTCGGACCCATGATAGTTCGGTCAAGTTGATGCGGATTGATCGCATACATGGGGACCTAAGGTGTGTGTGAGTGCATGGGTGTGTGCATGGATTTGGGCCACTTGAGCCATGCATGGGTGAACATGGAGGAACGATAACGTAAACCTTCATGTGGGATTTTGCAGGGAATGGGATTTCTTGTGAGTGCATGGGAACATTAGGGTCGTGGCATACACCCGATTAGGTGTAATGAGGACACGAACATAGAATTAACATGTAATCAAGAATTAGAGTTTTATCGTATACAAATGCATTAAAGTAATCAAAGTTTGAACATATGGGTAACAAGAAATCATGGGTGTCATCAAGCTGGGTCAGTTTAAGATGCAAGAAATTATTTAAGGAAAACCCTAGATTAGGGTTTTCACTAGCACTAGTTGCTAGGGGTCGCTTTATAACCTAAACCATAGTTTATGTAAAACATTACTTGAGTTCAAGACACTCAGGAACATACGGGTAAATCAGAGTCTAATAACGGGCCAAGGCAGGCCCAATGGGCTTCTTCTAAGCTCATCATGCTAATCATCCTTTTCACTTAAATAAATTACGTTTTAATGAAGTGTAATTCAAAACGAAATAACCTGTACACTTTTGTATTCATAATAAATGATGTTTGTATATAAAAGGAATGATTTTCAAACTTATTAAATAAATGAGGTTTTCTAAACTTTTAAATTAAAATGGAATAAATCAATAGCTTGTGAATTTGAAGTTTATGACGAATAATCGTGGGATAAGGGTATTCTGGGGTAATAAGTTAGATTAAGTTAGATCGATTAGAAAGAGTCATAGAAATACATTAGTAATCTAGGACACGTAGTTGCACACCGAGACCAAACCCTAGATACGACGACCTCTGAATATACTTATCGTCTTCGAATTTTCTTAAAATAACTTAGGAACTGAAGATACCTAAGCTACAACAAAGAGTGCGCATTTTGTGGTAATTCATTTCAGAGCAACACAGGTGAGTTCATTGCCCCTTTTCTAACATTTTTGTTTTAAAACGCGGGGCTGAGAAGCATGCGTAAACTGTTTTATTTAAACTGTTTATTTAAATGCTTTTATTTATTATATGTTTTTACATATATATGTTTGTTGATACTCCTGGACTCCTGTCTAGGTAATTGTTTAAGCAAATCAAATAACCAACTTAATTAAAGTACTCTTATGAGTAATACTTTAATTTAAACTCTAAATCAACCCTTAGTCCATCAACCTCAAATTCAAGAATCTAAATTCAAAGTGAAATCAAACGAACAAAATCAAAGGATCATATTCAAAGGAAACTTAACTCAGTGTGTGATCTGAGAACCAAGAATCAAAATCAAGAATCAATTATCATTGTGAATCATGGGAATTCTAAAGATCAAGATCAAGAGACTCAAGGAATCAGAAATCATAAATGTGTGTGAATCATTAAAATAATGAAATCATTATGATCTAATGAAATCATTAATATTCAAGTTAAGGTGGATGTCAGTTGTATAGGGAATCAAGACCACGTGTAACACACATATAAAGTCCCTTTCAGGTATAGAAGACTCTTGTAGTCAGGCTATACGGGCAATAACATGAACGATCAAATGAAATCAATATCAAAGTCAAAATCCTGAGATTCAAGAGATCAAGAATCACAGGATATCCTTAAAGTCCCACTCAGATGCAGAAGACCATTGGGTCAGGCTGTAACGGGCAAAACATTAAAGTCCCACTCAGATGCAGAAGACCATTGGGTCAAGCTGTAACGGGCAAATCATTAAAATCCCGCTCAGTTCAGGTGTACTCCTTGTGAGTTATGCCTGACATGGGTCACGTGTGAGAGGTTACAACTTGGACAACCACCAACAACTAAGTCTAACTGATTGAGTAAAATCATACCCAATCATCATGTCTTAGTTGTATTTAAATGTTTTATTTAATTATTAAATTAAATATTTGACATTTTACTATCATCACTGACTTTTGGGAAATACTATATCTACGATCAAAATCAAGAGGATCAAAGGCAAATCCGGTTTCAAAATCATAATCAAATTTAGAGGTGTTGGGTAAAAATGCTTGATTATCATTAACAACAGTGTCATATGCATATTAGTATGTGGAGGGATAGCGTCTGGGCTTGACCCTTTCGTGATTCCCTATATATAAGCATACCGATGTGGATATTACATGTGGAGTTAATGAGGTTAGGGTCTTTACCGAAAGAGGTTTTCAAATCATTTTCAAATCATAAAACTATATGAACTCACCAACCATGTGTTGACTTGATTTTTGCATGACTTCTCAGGTGACGAACAGGTCAACTAAGGAGTTATTCCTTTTGGACTAGGACTTCAGATAGAAGACTTAGTATTTTGGACCTGCATATTTTGAAGACATCATTATACGAATTATTTTGTATATCTTGTATAAATGCAAGATAGAAAGTTATGATGTTGATGGTAGATTTACATTGTTAAATTATAAACAATACCGATGTAATTTAACTTTGTAATTCTATTATAGTTATCATTTCTCATTTGTATCATGTGCAATGTAAACAATCTGATCATCACGATTATCACTCACGATATCGCGCCCCGGGAACCTTCCGCCCGACGGGACAACCGATCCTATCCCGCCGGCTCGGGGTGTGACAGTTAAAGAGGCCAATTTACTTAAGGCATTAGCTCTTTTGTTTTGGCTTCTTGCCACTTGAACCACGGTGGATTTTGTGAATTGCTTGAGTAATTCGATTGCGAGATTTTTATACAGCTTTATAGATGGTTCTTTTGCTTCATAATCCCCATTAATCTAGTTTGCCACTAAAAGGGTATCCACGTGGGCCTTTAGTATTGTCACCCCCATTTGATGGGCTAACCACAAACCAGCCAAAAGTGCTTCATACTCAGTTTCAATATTCGTGCTTGCGAAGTTGAGTCGTAAAGCATAAGTAATTTCGATACCTGAAGGATCTATGAGGGTCAGTCCTGCCCCTGTTCCTTAGATACTTGAAGCCCCATTGTATATAGTAACCATTTTGGTTCTCTTTCTTCTGTCATCACCTCCTGGACTTCCATATTCTGATGTTCTGGTATGGCTGGTGTTTCAACTAAAAAAATCTGCCAACACCTACCCTTTTGCCGAAACCCTAGGTGCATATGTGATTGCATTAAATAAGAGTAAATTAAAATCCACTAATCTTTATTGTTTTTGGTCTTGTGGACCGTATAAAGTGGGCGGGCCATACAGGCGCCTTGTTATGTGAAATATTCTTTTCTTCATTTGAATCATATGATATCCTTTGCGGGTATCAAGGAAGCATTCTCCCTTGTGATTGATTTAAGATTCCACCTTTAAATCAATATCAAGCAAGGGTAATATTTCTTATGACATGATTTATTCAGGTCTTCGAAGTATGTACACATCTTTCAATTATCGTTTTGCCTTATTTACCACAACTAGAATTTCTATATAAGTGTGATACTAGGCCTCCCTGAGCGTCCTGACATTTATTAACTTGGACAATTCTGCTAAGACTATATTGCTTCTTTCAAGATATATTTCTCTTTTCTTCTAAACAACCAGAATTGATTTCAGAGTCACCTTGAGGGCATGCTTAACTATATACGGGGAAAAACATATAAAATTATTCGAGGATCAAGAGAAAATATTTTTTTTTCTATAATAGCTTAATCAAGGACCTGTGTCCTTATGGGGATATGCTAGTCCCAATTTGGACCGTCTGTTAAGGGAACCGCTCATTGATTACCACTAGAATTATATCTTCCTTTGCTTTGTCATCTTTATTTTCTGCCATGCATAGTAGGCGATCCATTGTATTTTAAAAACAGAGTAGTCACTCCTTTTGTTACATTATATCTTGAAGTGTAAAAAATAACCATAAAGGTGAATGTTCAGATTTTGGAGGTTTGTTCCTCTGCAAAATGACTTCCAGGTCAATATCACCATTAGTTATACCTTTTATTCAAAGAAGCCCACTAAGGGCACATGAGAGGGAAACAAAATTTTCATGGTTGTAAACTTAGCTTTCACTCCTCACCATGCTTTGATGACCATTGGCCCCTCGGTCGTTGTATGTAATGAAGTTGGAAGGAATATAATGGATTCTTGGAGAGAAACATTTATGTAACTTTTATTTTCATCTTTTATTGTTTTTAAAAGATGAAATCATAAGTATTTCTTTTTCTTTTTCCTTCTTCTTTTCCTTTTTCATGTGTTTTCTTTCAGACTTTTAGTGATGAGCCAGCTCGATACTTTGCATAGCCATCTTGATTCTTTTCTTCAACAAAGAATAATCAGTAGTATGATAGATCTCATCTTCATGAAATTCACAGTACTTGAGGATTTTTGTCATCCATTTGACTCATTGGTCAAGGAGTTTGAAAAGTGTACTTGTCTACTTTAGTAGCAAATATTTCTTGCATAGTCATGGATAAAATTGTAAACTAAACAAGTATATGTTTGGAAAGACCATAATTTCTCAAGGTAAAGATGTTTTTTGGATCAAACTTAGTAATATTAAAGTGTTGGAAGGACCAAACTAATAAAGATGAAAATGTTGCAATCCAAATTTATGTAAAACAAGGTTCTTTATGAAGCAAACTTCTGAATCTAGTGATCCTTTGAAAAAATTGTATGGACGAAGGCCCATACTTATCAACATCAATATAGTGGTTGGAAAAGAATTGTGTAAAGTATGATACTTATGAATAAAAGAATCCATGAAAACCTGGCTTGTTAAAGTAAAGGTGTTGGTTGTACTAGACTTAGGAATAACGAGATCCTTGAAAAGGATGTCTGGAAGGACCAGATTTTTCAAAGTAAAAATGTTGGTCGGACCAGTCTTATGAAAACGAGATTCTTCAAAAGGATTTTCTGGAAGAACCAGACTTGTCAAAGTAAAGATGCTGGTTGTACCAGACTTATGAATAACGATATCCTTGTAAAAGGATGTCTGGAAGGACCAGAGTTGTCGAAGTAAAAATGTTGGTCAGACCAGTGTTTTGAATAATAAGATGCTGGATGGACCAAACTTATGAAAAATAAGGTACTGTATGCACCATACTTATAAATAACTAGATCATTGGAAAGGATTGTCTGGAAGGACCAGACTTGTCAAAGTGAAGATGCTAGTCGGACCAGAATTATGAAAAATAAGATGCTGGACGAACCAGACTTAAAAATAACTAGATCCTTGGAAAAGACTGTCTGGAAGGACCAGACTTGTCAAAGTGAAGATGTTGGTCAGACCAGAATTATGAAAAATAAGGTGCTGGATGGACCAGACTTATGAATAATAACAAGATCTTTCAACAACTAAAATACTTTGGGAGCTTTGGGCGTTAATGGATGACTTCTTTCTTTTGTTTGTCAATACTTTCCATTTTAGTGAAAGTAAGTAGCCTTCAGAAAAGGGTCTTGACTTCCGTGATACCAGCTTACCAGGTGGCATCACTAAAGGATAAATGTCCCTTTAGTTATTTGGAAGGTCTATAACATGAGGAGCGTTTGATTCCTTCTCATAGCTGAGACGGACCCTTAATCTTTGGAGACACACTTCTTGAGCATAGTAGTTCATGTGTACCAACAAGCATGGAATGTTTTCGAGAACTCCTTCTAAAGTTAATTGGATCATAGCAGTTATTTTCCAGTAGGTGTTTAAGAGCTAAAGTTGGTGACGAGGATCGAGGAATAAAATAATCTCGGAATGGTGTTTAACCGGCCATAGATAGCAGTAGCAAACTTGAAATAGGTGTAGAAGACCAATTTCAGAAAGCTTTGAAATGAAGCCAGTCCCACGGATGGTGCCACTTGTTAAAACAACAAAACACACTGCCACAACCGACCTGGGCCAGCCAAATTAGGAAATCAACTTGTCAATACGTCAGGAAGTTATGGGTGGGATACGATGTCCTGTCCATGATGTTGTGAACCTGCTAAGAACAAAACACCGTTAGTCTCACAGCAGGGGAGGGTCCCCTGCGATCAGCGTCCAACGTGAGAATAAATATCGGATCACATGATAATTCTAGAGAGAAGTATTAGAGATAGAGAGAGTAGAAGAGTGGAGTGTGAATTGGACTCCCTTACCTTGCTGATTATGCTTGTATTTATAGGCATGAGGGAGATGATGGTTCTTGGCTTTCACCAACGTGTATTTCCTTTTATGGAAAGAGTGATCTTCGTTATCCTCCATATTTTCTTCAATTCTATTTTTTCCTCTGACAATGACTCCTATCACCTTTATCCGTTTGAAAGATCTGACTCCTATCATCTTTTCATAGATTGATATGCGTATGTAAGGTTTTTGCCATCAAATCCGATCTTGAAGCTCGATGCTTATCTTGGAGGAGAATTCGGAGTATCATAATGAGCCGGTCATCTTATCTTGACCATATTATGTTCTTTAGTTTTTGTGGGCAGGACACATTATCCTGTCCATAATGATCCTACCCCCGTCATCATCACATATATCTATTCTTTTATTTACTTAATGTATTGTGTTTCTTTTATTACCAGCATTTATCAAAGCTTAGTTGATCATTCAAGAGAATCAAGACCCGTTTTGTGATGGTTGGTGGCAATGTAATTGGATATACAGATCTATGACATGTCCTTAACGTCTATGCACCCCAACATTTGAATGATAAACATGATCTTTGGCTAGAATTAGAAAGACTCAAAACTCTAAACCCAGTGAATGGGTTCTGACGAGGGACTTTAATGAAGTCAGAACAGATGAAAGACTCTACTTGGAGTTTAGTGTAACTAGAGCTTATAAATTCAATGAGTTTATAAATCATGCTGAACTCTTGGAGTATAATATTGGGTTTTTTTTTTTTTTTTTTTTTTTTTTTTGGGGGGGGGGGGGGGGGGGGGGAGGGGGGTTGCAATCATACACTTATATGAAAGGGGGGGAAAGCTTTAGCAAACTTGATAGATTTTTGGTTTGTGAGTTGTTTGTTAATAAGTGGCCGAATGCCTTTGTCACGGCACTAATCAGGAAGTTGTCAAATCACTGCCCTATTATACTTGTGACTACTAATACTGATTTGGGCTGACTCTCTTTCGATTTTTTCTTCATGGTGTAAATTCACAGGGCTTGATGATAAAGTGATTGCGGCTCTAGGATCAGTTCAAAGGGGTGCTTGAGCTCACAGACTCATTAATGATGGCAAGCAAGTGGAACTTTGGGAAAGGATTAAACGGCTAGAAAGTGAGACTAAGAAGGTGGATTGAGTGGATGCAAAAAAACAAACTTGAAGACTTGAATAGATAAAAAAATATGATATCAAGCAAAAAGCAAGGGTGAGATGGGCTTTAGAAGGGCACAGAAACTCTGCTTTCTTTCTTGGAATTATGAATACAAATCTTAAATCCATTAGAATCAATGGAATACATATTAATGGAGAATGGATTACATTACTAGTAAGAATTAAAGAAGAAATTTGGGCATTATATAAAGACAAATTTCAGGAACCCAATGAGGGTAAGCCACATTACTCTTATTATCTATCAAAAACTCTTTTGGATGATGAAGCTTTAAGGTTGGATGCACCCTTTACATTGAAGGTAATAAAACGGGTCGTTTGGGCCTGGGGAGGGGGATGGGAAGAGGGCTCCCATCCCCGATGGGTTCAATTTAACTTTTATCATGAAGTTATGGGGCTTTCTTAAGGATGAGTTTTTGAAAATTCGAGAGAATTTCTATCTGGATGGTGTAATTTTTAAGTGTGGATCTCCATTAATAACTCTAGTACCAAAAAAAGATAGCCCAATTATATTAAAGGACTTCGAGCCAATTAGTCTCATTGGGTGTATCACAAAAGTTATGTCTAAATTACTTTCTTTTCTCATTAAGGGGCTTATGAAATCGACTATATCTGAAACTCAGACCACCTTCCTAGAATCTAGTAATATAATTGATGGAGCACTAATAGTGAATGAGATTTCTTTGTGGCTCAAAAAATCTAAGTCTAAAACTTTCTATTTCAAGATTGATTTTGACAAGGCATTTGATTCAATTTCATGGCACTTCTTGGACTCGATACTTGATTAAATGAAATTTTCACTTAGATGGTGGACGTGGATTAAAGGATTGGTCGGTTCTTCTTGGGCTTGGTACTAGCAAACAGTGCTCCTACTCCCGAGTTTAAATGCTCGAGAGGGCTTAGACAAGGGGACTCCCTATCGCCCTTCCTCTTCATTATTGTGATGGAATCCTTTAGTTGTATGTTTAATAAAGCTTGCTCTATTGGTATCTTTAATGGAATACATATCTCAAATAGAAATACCAATTTGTCTTATCTGTTATTCGCTGATGATGCAATCATTATGGGGGGACTTGGTAAAAGAAAAATTTGGCCAACCTTCAAAGACTATTGAGAGCTTTTCATGTGGCTTCAGGACTAAGGTTTAACCTTAGTAAGTGCAGTCTCATTGGCTTTAACTTGGATGAAGGGCTTACTGAAAACGTGGTTTCCCTTTTGTATTGTATGGTTGGGACTCTTCCTTTCACATACTTGGGACTTATGGTGTATGCAAATATGAATATAGTGAATAATTGGGCTTTGGTTGTTTCTGTTTTTGAGAAACGTCTCTCCCTTTAGAAAGTTAAACACCTCTCAATTGAGAGGTGTATTACACTTATCAACTCAGTACTCAATAGCATTCTATCTTATTTTTTCTCCATTCATAAGGCACCGGTACAAAAAATTGAAAAACTAGAAAAAAAATGAGAGCTTTTTGATGGGGTGATGAGAATGATAAAGCTAGAATTCATTGGGTTAATTAGGAATCGGGAGTCTTCAGGATATATATATACACACCTTTGTGTGTGTGAGGTGTGTGTGTCTTCACGCAAAATGGTGGTGGCGGTTCAAGGTGGAGCCATATAGTCTATGGAAAAGGGTGATTGAAAGGATTCATGTCACTACTAGGATTGGGAATATCATCCCGGGCAAACCTTTATATCAAGTAACTTGGCTTAACATCACCAAAATCGATGTGTTCTTTCACAAGATGCATGTAAACCTAAAAGTACTTTTCAAAGGGATAGTGGTGAATGGAGAAATTCTACGGTTTTGGACTGATTCATGGGTTGGTGAGATACCTCTTTGTTACAGATATCCAAAACTTTTTAGTTTGGAGCAACAGAAGAAATGTTTGATTAAGGAAAGGTTAGTTGTGGAAAATGATCGGGTATCTCTCATATAGGATTGGTCAAGGGGTCCAAGCACATATCAAGAAATATTTGAGCTCTCGGATTGTATTGGTAATTTACAATATGTTGTTTTGAGCAACTCTGAGGATATATGGGTGTGGCTATGTGCTTAGGATGGGAAATTCTCGGTGAAAGCACTTTAACAACATGTTAAAGAAGCAAATCCAACGCAAGGAAGTTTTGTACTGAGGTGGAGTAAATGGGCTGCAAAAAACCAAATGTTATGGCATGGAGGGCTGGAATTCATAGGCTTCCTACACAGGAAAATCTTGCAAGAAGAAATATTACGCTTGACTAACTCTTATGCCCGATATGTAGAAATGATAATTAGTGTGTCTTACACACATTCACAATCTGTGAACCGGTTGTCCATTTATGGGAACAAGTATCTATGTAAGTCTTAATCCCACCGATAGTTGCTTTTGCCATTCCAGACCTTTTGGAGCTATACAAGAAAATTCATGGAAATAAAAAGGAGATTGACCACTCTATAGTCATTACATCATTGTGGTGTCTTTGGAAAATACGTAAGAAGTAGTTTTTAATGGGAGGGAAGAAATCGGTGCATCGCTTTGTTGAAGATGTGAAACATAGGCTTTTCTTTGGTTCACGAGTCAGACAAAAAGGCTTTAATTTGGGATGGGATGGCTGGAGATTTTTCATGTAACCAGATGGTATTTTGGTTCGTTTTGTATTGGTGAACTTTGGGTGTATTTTGTTGCTAGCCTCTTGCTAGTTGTTTTGGGGTTAATAAAAATTATTTGTTTTAAAAAAAATTAATAAGATGATTAATAAAGGAACAATCTTGAAAATTTTATTTTAATTGTGTTTATTTATGATTTGTTATTAACTAGCAAATTAGACCGCGCTTTGCAGCGAGAAACAAATTGATTTATATAAAATTTAAACTGATATGACAATCATATAAATGTGGCTAGGCACAAAAAGAGGCCTACAAAATTGCAATGGCTCGGTTTTAATGCCTCACACATTGTGACGTAAATGAAACCTAACAGTAGACCTACGAACTTTGAAAAAAAGTTTGTAACAAATCTAAACAGATGCAGTGTTGACACTAACATGGTTAAATGAAACGAGAAACATATAAATTGCATTGGCTCAGTTCTGTCATGCCTCACATGTTACTATATAAGTATAAATTAGCATTGATATAAAAGACCTTTAAAAAGTTATGGCATGTGAGGCTCAAAACCAAGTGGAAGATTGAAGGACATATTTTACCAATAAAAGAGTGGTAATAAAGAAAAATAATAATCTTTAAAAACAAAAAAGCTAAAACCCCAAAAATAAAAAAATAAACCAAAAAAATAATAAATGTTACAGAGATGTAGGGCTCAAAAGCAAGTGGAAGAATTGAAGGATGGAGAATAATAACAACCCAAATGTAAACACATTTGAATATTAATAAAATAAACCACATGTTACCGTATAATAATTTTAATATAAGTTATATAATATAAAAGTATAAGGAAAAACAAGAAAGAAAACACAAATTATATATATATATATATATATATATATATATTTAATCCAAAAGAAAGAAATAAGAAAACAAAACAGAAAGAGAAAGAAAAAGGAAAAAAGAAAGAACCCATCTTCTGACGGAATCGAACTGAAGACCATAAGAATAATTTCTATGTGCCTACCACCAAACCAACTCCACATACCTTCGTCTGGTTTATATTGTTTAACATGAAAAAATATTGTTATGTTATAAAAAGAAAACATGTTGATTGGTAGTCGACCTTTCAAATAGAGTTATATATAATGGGACAACTTTGTTCTTAAAATTACAATTAACAAACTAGTTTGTTTTGTTAAACACGGAAATGATCGAATAAAAATTTGCAACTAGAAAGTCTAGAATTTCCAAAAACCCAAATGTGCCATAAGAAAGAGAGTCAATATTGATAGAAATCTTCGTATTCTAGAGAACACATTGGCGATGAGAACCAAGAGGAAAGGAGAAGAAGGAAGATCTATCATGCCAAAATCCATATAAATTTTGGTGTTTTTGTGTTAGAAATTCTAGATTATAAACACAAATGACCATTCTTAATGATTTCCAATCATTATGTAAGTGATTTGAAGCCCTCAAGCTATTTTTTTACATGCATGAGATGAATCGTTGACAATTTAACTCTTACCCTGAATGTTATTGCATGATGAAAACCATATGATTATGTATAATGTTTGTTAACAATCTGAAACTTTTCTTGCATGAAGACAACTTGAAATCATGATGTGAGTTTTGGGATTTCTTATGGGTTCTGTATACTCCATGGATTGTATGAAATTACACATGAATTATTGTGTGATTTGATGTTAGGGGATTTTGACACGGTGATTGGGATGGATTCTTATAAACACATCAAGTCAACATCGTCTGTCATCGTAATATTATTCAATTAATAGTTCCGAGTAGTCATAAGGTATTAAAAAGTGAGGTGGTGTCATCTTATGTTTAAATAAATATATGAAATACATGAACCAAAATGGACATTATTTATTGACTTTTGTAACAGATGTGGGAAAAGAAGTAAAGAAACTCGAAGACGTTCGAATTGTTACAGACATCCCAAATGTCTTTATGGATGAATTGTCAGGACTTCCTCCTGTCACACCCCGAGCCGGCGGGAACGGATCGACTTTCCCGTCGGGCGGAAGGTTCCCGGAGCGCGATATCGTTGTGATAATCAAAATGATCAGATTGTTTACATAGCACATGATAATTAAATAAGAAATGCTAACATGACATGAAATAGAATTACAAAGTTAAATTACAATGTATCGTTCATAATTTAACCAAGTAAATCTATCCAAAAGAATCAATGTGTTTATATGTTGTATCTGTACAAGATATACAAAAGATGATTCATTGTTTTTCCATCCAAAAGTATGATCACACAAAATGTAGCTAGTTCCTCTAAAAGTCCACTAGATATGTTCTTGAATATGGGCGACTAAACCTGTTCGTCACCTGAGAAAACATGCATTTAAACAAAGTCAACACTAAGTTGGTGAGTTTATAATATAGTAATTGAAAAACCTTGACATGTTCACATGCACAAACACAATGTAATTTCTGTTACTTGTATGTTGTTTGTTTCACCCGTTCACCCAATGGCTTTTCAATAGTTATATTCACAAGTAATATATCATCCTATTAGTTATGCTTATATATAGGGCATATGTAAGGGAACCAAGCCCTAGCCAACATCCACCACATAGCTACTAGAACTCCACACTACTTGCAATACAACTATTGATATCCATCTCCATTCCACTTGTTCATCTCATTTGTTGATTACCTGTTGTATCATGTGTAGAATAATATAATAATAGAGTTTCAGTTATCAAACCGAAGTATTGATAACACTTATGTGTATTAAGGATATTAGATTTACTTAATCTGCTCCTTGTATTATTCTATTAAGAGTGTTAGTTAACCGTTTGATATTTGTTCTTAATTGTAATGCATAGTGCCTAAATGTCACACCCCCAAATTCACACTCGTGGTGTCAATTCACGTGGGTGCGACGTGGCCAGGATCACAGCTCATGGTCATATAGAACGACTCTATATGAGTTAACTCAACCATACAGTTTGTAAAATAAGACTAGTTTCATAAGTTTAGCAGCGGAAAAGTTCATCATTAAAGCAGCGGAATTAAGTAATCAGAACTACATTGTTAACATTGTTTAAAATGACAAAAATCAAAACATAAGCCTAGGATTAGAGTCTATATGTATGCAGACTCTCTTGTGCATCTCCATGTGCCTCCTAGCTCATGCTGTTCAGTTACCTGAGAATACATGCTAAAGTGTGTCAATATAAAGTTGGTGAGTTCACAGGTTTAAGTATTGGAAAACAGTAAAACATTTATATATACTGGGTATGTTAAGTAGTTTTGTTGGATCTACGATCCGTGGAGTGTGTCATGTCATCTTACCGAAACTCGACTGTTTCCATTTGCCTCTGCGGGTCATCGCGGAACCCGACATCAACATCGATATTACACTTGTTATGACATCCTGTGTCACACCTCGAGCCGGCGGGATAGGATCGGTTGTCCCGACGGGCGGAAGGTTCCCGGGGCGCGATATCGTGGGTGATAATCAAAGTGATCAGATTGTTTACATTGCACATGATATCTAAATGAGAAACTTGCTAAATTAAAATAGAATTACAAAGTTAAATTACATCAGTTAAGTTTATAATTTAACAATGTAATCTACTATAACATCATGAATCTCTATCTTGTATTTACACAAGATATACAAAATAATTGTGTATGATGTCTTCAAAAGTATACAGGTCCAAAATACTAAGCCTTCTATGGTAAGTCCTAGTCCAAAAGGAATAACTCCTTAGTTGACCTGTTCGTCACCTGAGAAGTCATGCAAAAATCAAGTCAACACATGGTTGGTGAGTTCATATAGTTTAATAAATGAAAATGATTTGAAAACCTCTTTTGGTAAAGACCCTAACCTCATTAACTCCACATGTAATATCCACATCGGTATGCTTATATATAGGGAATCACGAAAGGGTCAAGCCCAGACGCTATCCCACCACATACTAATATACATATGACACTGTTGTTAATGATAATTAAGCATTTTTACCCAACACCTCTGAATTTGATTATGATTTTGAAACCTGATTTGCCTTTGATCCTCTTGATTTTGATCGTAGATATAGGATTTCCCAAAAGTCAGTGATAATAGTAAAATGTCAAATATTTAATTAAATAATTAAATAAAACATTTAAGTACAACTAAGACATGATGATTGGGCATTATTTGACCCAATCAATTAGACTTAGTTGTGGGTGGTTGTCCAAGTTGTAACCTCTCACACGTGACCCATGTCAAGCATAACTCACAAGGAGTACACCTGAACTGAGCGGGATTTTAATGTTTTGCCCGTTACAGCCTGACCCAATGGTCTTCTGCATCTGAGTGGGACTTTAATGTTTTGCCCGTTACAGCCTGACTCAATGGTCTTCTGCATCTGAGTGGGACTTTAAGGATATCATATGATTCTTGATCTCTTGATTCTCATGATTTTGACTTTGATATTGATTCCATTTGATCGTTCATGTTATTGCCCGTTACAGCCTGACCCAATGGTCTTCTGCATCTGAGTGGGACTTTATATGTGTGTTACACGTGGTCTTGATTCCTTATACAACTGACATCCACCTTAGGTTGAAGATTAATGATTTCATTAGATCATAATGATTTCATTATTAACATGATTCACACACATTTATGATATCTGATTTCTTGAGTCTCTTGATCTTGATCTTTTGACTTTCCCATGATTCACAATGATAATTGATTTGATATTGATTCTTGGATCTCAGATCTCACACTGAGCTATGATTTCTTTGAATGTGATCTTTTGATTTTGTTCATTTGATTCCACTTTGAGTTTAGATTCTTGAATTGGAGATTTATGAACTAAGGGTTGATTTAAAGTTTAAATTAAAGTATTACTCATAAGAGTACTTTAATTAATTTGATAATTTGATCTGTTTAATAATTTCCTAGACAGGAGTCTAGGAGTATCAACAAACATATATATGTAAAACATATAATAAATAAAAGCATTTAAATAAACAGTTTAAATAAAACAGTTTACGCATGCTTCTCAGCCCCGCGTTTTAAAACAAAATGTTAGAAAAGGGGCAATGAACTCACCTGTGCTGCTTTGAACTGAATCACAAAAGATAATGCGCGCTCCTTGAATGTTGCTTATGTGTCTTTAGCACCTGAGTTGTTTTAAGAGATTCGAATGCGATAAGTATTTATAATAGACGTTAGGGTTAGGGTTTGGTCTCGATGTGCAACTACGTGTCCTAGTTTGCTAAGGCGTTCCTAAGATTTCCCTTAACTAAGCTAATTGTATTACCCGTAATAGACCCCTGTCCCAATATTATAAATTCTTAAACCCTAGATGATTAGGGTTTATTTCAATCACATCACAACTCTTTATTTAACACATCTTTAATATAATTTATTTTAAGTTAAACTTTTATTTAGAAATCGTTTAATTATTTAAGTAAGGTTTATCATTTAATTTCTTTTATTAAGAACATAATTTACTTAAGAAAAGTGTAATTAACATGATGACGGGCTTAGATTAAACCCATTGGGCCACTCTCGGACCCATTTATTAGTTTATTGCTCTTTAAACGTTTTCTTGATAGTTCTTTGATAAACTAAGCGTAGATGATTCAATGAAATCATCTAAGTTAGTTAATTGCCCTTATGAGATTTCCTAAAGTTTAGTGGTCAATAATTTAAATCAACACGTCAACCCTAAGGTTATTGTTTCGGTTCTTCATATTTACTCGTCGTATAATCCATATGATTTAACCCATCTCAGTTGATACGACTCTCATAATCATTTAAAAGAAATTTAGTTTTTTCCCCAAAGTTGGTTTGCATGGCTTTAATACTCCTAGTGTATTCACCATGCACACACATACTTGATTGACTCCCATGCACACCCATTACTTCAAACCCATGTTTAAATGTTAAGAAGGTTTATGAATCCTTGCTAATGGGATCCTTATGTTTTAGGTGAAACTAGATAAATTTCTTGTTAGGGAACTTAAAATCCCACTGTCTTTCAAACAAGCCTTAACCCTTTTTGTTTCATATGGTTTTCCCTTGATCATTCTAATTTACCCCCATACATCTACACATAGTGTTATCCCATGCATGCTACACGTCCGTTTCTCCTGTATATATATATATACACACACTCCTTCATTTAAAGTTTATGAATACCATACATCACCCAACCCAAATCAGCCTTGGCCGAATGGGGTCCAGCGAATAGAGCCCCGACGAATGGACTTTGGCCAGCTGGAACTTAGACGAATGAGGGTGGCGCATGGTTATTGTCGAATAGGTCTTGGTTCACTCGAATGGGCTATTGGCGAATAGGTTATGGTCGAATGAGTCATACGCCACTACCAAGGCCGACCGAATGAAAAGTTGGCGAGTGACTACTTGGGTCGAATGGCAGTGGGCGAATGGGACTGCTTGGGTGTGGTTTCATTCGCCGAATGGTGTTCAAGCCCCTCATTCGACGAGCTGATGGGTTGTCATTCGGCCAAGAAGGGTTCGAGTGAGGGCAGCCATGGTTTTTCGATTTTTCGGACGAAATGCCGAAGTAGAACCTACCCCCCCATCATTCTAAGGTGTTTTTGTGAAGATCCTATGGTAGAAATTTGTTTAAAACCGGTTTAAATGAAGGGTTCAAGATTAGGGTTTTCAAAACCCAAAACCGATCATAAAATCGATTTTTACCTCGATTTGGCTGGATAGATGTTCAGATCCTTTGTACTTTCGTGATCTACAAGTTGAGAGGATCGTTTAGACACCAAGATAGCAAGATTTCGTGAAGAATCTAGAGAGAAATCTTAGAGAGAAGGAGGAGGATTCTAGAGAGAGAGTGACGAATTTTCTTGAATGAAATGAGGTAGGTGATGGTGGTTGTGGCTGGTGGTTGTGGCTTAAATGCCACAATAAATGGTTCAAAGTAACTAGATTCGTTCGGGTTCGTTTGGTTTCGCGTGGTTTCGCGTAGAAACGCCGGTTTCTCGTCGTTTTCGTAACGAAACGACTCGGTTTTTAAAATAGGATTATAAAATTTATTTTAGATTGTGATTCCTAATAAATTAACTAAATATCTTTTAATTATTAAATTTACAAAATATTTATTTAACGTTTAAATCGAATCGCGCGGTCATCGCGCGTATTTGTTCGAATCGTCACCCGACCAAACACGACGATAACTACACTTTTCAATATTGTTTTCTAATTATTGAATATCATTCAGAACGTTAAACTTTCAGATTTATTCGTACAGATCGTCACCTATACGAAAAATCTGTCGGTTTAGCATTCACGTAACGATATTCGTGTTGTTTTGTCCTGTAAGGCCTCACATACGTTTATACATAATAAGATCCTAACAAATAAATCACATGATGATTCTGTGTTGCCAGATAATTATCTGACTCAAGAATCCTTGTTCTGAATTGATTTCTCTGAAATGACTGTGAATTCACTGTTTTGTTAGCATGAAATGATACTGAGGTTTGATATGAACATGAAATACACTGAATTACATGAAAATTGTACCTGATTACTGTTCATGTACTGTTCATGATCACTGTTCCGGTGACGTTTCCGGCACTGATGTTACAGTCTCCCCTTGTTAGAGAAATTTCGTCCCGAAATTTAAGAATTGTTATCGGGTACGGCTTTCTCTGTAAACGGTTGGGGATTACCTGAACTTCATGTGATCTTCGCATTTCCCAAGTAACTTGAGTCTGCGCTTTGAGTTCCATTGAACCTTTACAATTTGAATACGGCTTCGCCTCAGTTGTTTAACCTTGCGATCCATAATCACTAAAGGTTCTTCCATAAAGTGTAACTGATCATCAGCTTGAATTTCTTCGACTGGAATGACGAGTGATTCGTCAGCAAGGCATTTCTTTACCTTCGAGACATGAAACATGTCATGCACACTATTGAGTTCATCTGGTAGTCTCAGTCTATACGCTACCGGACCAATACGTTCAATAATTTCGAACGGTCCTACGTATCATGGTGCTAACTTGCCTTTCTTACCAAAACGTATTCCATGGGAAACCTCTAAAATTCCAACGACTCTTGTCGTTTATCGGCGTAGCTTTTCTGTCCGCTTCTTGTAGCTTGCAATCTTTGCTAAATCTGGGCAATCTTATCAATGGTTTCCTGAATAAGTCCTGGTCCAGTTATACGATTATCTCCCACTTCAGTCCAACAGATCGGTGATCGACATTTCCGGATATAGAGAGCCTCGAATGGTGCACATCCGATACTGCTGTGATAACTGTTATTGTAGGAGAACTTAATCAGTGGCAAATGAGAATCCCAATTCCCACCGAAATCCAAAATACAGGTCCTTAACATATCCTCTAGGGTCTGAATCGTACGTTCGCTTTTGCCGTCCGTTTGTGGATGGTAAGCTGTGCTCAGATTTAACTGTGTCCCTAGAGATTTCTGCAGTGATTGCTAGAACCTTGAAGTAAATCTGCTGTCTCTATCAGAAATAATTGTCAATGGTACACCATGACGTACCACTATCTCATTGATGTACAATCTCGCCAGTCGATCCATCGTGAAGGTTTCACGCATCGGCAAGAAATGAGCAGATTTTGTTAATCGATCAATGATCACCCAAATTGTATCGTGACCACTGGAAGTGCGGGGTAGCTTGGTAATGGAGTCCATAGCTATTTGTTCCCACTTCCAGAGTGGAATCTCAGGTTGTTCCAGTAAACCAGACGGTCTCTGGTGTTCCGCCTTTACTCTTGCACACGTAAGACATCTGCCGACATATTCGGCTATGTCCTTCTTCATTACCGGTCACCAATAAAATCTCTGTAAGTCTGGATACATTTTAAAGGCGCTCGGATGCACTGATTATCTGGAATGTGTGCCTTCTCAAGAGTAAGTCTTCTGGATTTACCTATCACCGGAATCCACCCACCATTTTAGTAGTAGGTATTTCATCCGATTTATCTCAAACTGTCTTTCAGTTCTACAATTTGACACACTCCTTAAAACTTTCGTAGGTGACTCTCACAACTATAGGTGTTGATCGTCGGATCGAGATCCCTAAGTCGCACATGGTAAATCCTTAGGTTATTTGATATAACCGTATACGTACTTCACCATTTGTTTAATCTATTCTCAGCTTGAAAGTGTACATTATACCTCGGGGAGGTCTACCTAAGGTATGGTAGTACTATTAGGATAAAGGTAATGATTTACCTTCTAAGTAATCCTATACCCGTCTGCGAGATGTTGTATGTTTATCTTACTTCTACCCGAAAGTCATGTGACTGTCGGAACTCATTATAAATGTTGTTCCAACTATGACTTATTCTCATCCTAATTTCAAAATGAAAGAAACTAAGACAGAGCTGTTCTTCCTTTAACAACTCTAGAATATTCCTGAGATGTCGTTCGTATGCTTTCTTGCTATTAGAATAAATCAGCATGTCATCCCTTAATGGTAATGACAAACTAATCTAGATAGGGTTTGCACACTCCATTCATGAGGTCCACAAAAACCATAGGTGCACCCTTCTATCCGAAAGGCATTACCGTAACTTGGAATGCCCATCTTTCATTCGGAATATTTGTTTCTGGCATCTCTTCGTCTTGCATTCACAACTGATTTCCCTTGATCTACTTATCCTATTGTAGCTATATTTCTAACACAGTCGTAAATTCTTCCTGTCCTAGCATCCTAGGACCGGGGTTCTCTAAATCAAATGATTCGAGTTCTATGGATCTAGGTGGGGAAATGACAGTTTATATACTAGCTTCAGCATCTACATATCTATGGCCTTCAAATTTTTCTAACCAGATGCGATTATTTTCCTAACTGTATTAACTAGACTGTAATTAGGAATCACCCTATCTTATTTAGTTATTTAACTCTTATTCGACTTAAGACTTCCTTAGGTTACTATTCCTATTGTCTTATTAGCATCAAGCTTCCTACAGTTTTCCTTGGATTTATCGTTTCTAAAGTCACAACGGAGTATGCTTTCAAACTTAGCACACCAATAAATAGTTTAACGTAATGATATGAAATATGCATACCTGTGGGGTCATCGGACTCCGAATGTTCCCCAGGGGCTGGTAAAGCAAGTAGTTTCTCGGTGACTGCTGGGTCTGCGGGAGATCTTCGTCTAGGGCAGTCCCTTTTGAAATGTCCGGGCATTCCACATATGTAGCAGTTGTTATTATTAGAGGAAGTAGAGGTGTTCGCTTTTTGTCTCTGTTTCCTAGTTGGAATAAACCGACACTATTGAATCCAGTGTCCTATTTTCCCACAATTAAGACAGTGTCTGCAGGGTTTCTCCTTTTCGTGGTGAAAATCACATTTGGCACATTTAGGATCTGTACCAACGTATTGACTGAGAGTAGAGGTCATTGGTGATCTACACTGCTGCATCCAGTGTCCCGTCTTTCCACAGCGCGTGCATTGTACGCATGAGAGTTCAGTTTGATGATGGTAGTGACAATCCGAACAGAGGGGAGTTTTTCCCTTGGATTGCACAGGACTAGGGGAAGATATCCTCACCGGGCAGTCTCGTGAAATGTGTTCGGACAGTCCGCACACATAGCAATCATTTCTGTATCGAGGAAGAGGATATGTAGTGTTTCCAAGATTTTGGTTATGAGTCGGGGGATTATTACAATCGCGACTCCAGTGTCCCTTTCCCCCGCAGTTCAGACAATGTTTGCACAGTTTATCCTTAGAATGGTGAAGACCGCACGTGGCACATGAAGGAAATTTGCCGGCATAACACTTATGACCCTCTGACTCTGGAGCAACAGCTATCTGGCGAAGGGGAATGGCCTCAGTGTAGATTACAAGGTCTCTTGATTTTTCAGGATGACACCTTTTTCGCTTCTTGCTTGACTCTCCTGTTTCCGATTCCTTCTGCTCTGTAGAAAGTAGTGGGAAGATTTTAGCAAACTCCTCACTGTTCCTAATCCGGGTGATGATTCCAGGGAGAATCGCCACCAACTGTTCAGTGATCAGGGTTGCAAGTGCCTCGACTGCTGGATCCGTCTCTTGCGAAGGTAGAGGCGGTGATGGTTGTCTTCTTGGTGACATTCTAATCATAACCAATGGAACACTGGTTAGTGCAATGATCGAATGCAGAAGACACAATGCAAGTAAATTCCTAATTCCTATGTTCTCTACATGTAGGGTCCCTAGGTTATAGTCTAGGCCAAACCATTTAAATAAATGACCTATATTTCTCTATAACCATGGCTCTGATACCAATCTGTCACACCCCGAGCCGGCGGGATAGGATCGGTTGTCCCGACGGGGGGAAGGTTCCCGGGGCGCGATATCGTGAGTGATAATCAAAGTGATCAGATTGTTTACATTGCACATGATATCTAAATGAGAAACTTGCTAAATTAAAATAGAATTACAAAGTTAAATTACATCAGTTAAGTTTATAATTTAACAATGCAATCTACTATAACATCATGAATCTCTATCTTGTATTTACACAAGATATACAAAATAATTGTGTATGATGTCTTCAAAAGTATACAGGTCCAAAATACTAAGCCTTCTATCGTAAGTCCTAGTCCAAAAGGAATAACTCCTTAGTTGACCTGTTCGTCACCTGAGAAGTCATGCAAAAATCAAGTCAACACATGGTTGGTGAGTTCATATAGTTTAATAAATGAAAATGATTTGAAAACCTCTTTTGGTAAAGACCCTAACCTCATTAACTCCACATGTAATATCCACATCGGTATGCTTATATATAGGGAATCACGAAAGGGTCAAGCCCAGACGCTATCCCACCACATACTAATATACATATGACACTGTTGTTAATGATAATTAAGCATTTTTACCCAACACCTCTGAATTTGATTATGATTTTGAAACCTGATTTGCCTTTGATCCTCTTGATTTTGATCGTAGATATAGGATTTCCCAAAAGTCAGTGATAATAGTAAAATGTCAAATATTTAATTAAATAATTAAATAAAACATTTAAGTACAACTAAGACATGATGATTGGGCATTATTTGACCCAATCAATTAGACTTAGTTGTGGGTGGTTGTCCAAGTTGTAACCTCTCACACGTGACCCATGTCAAGCATAACTCACAAGGAGTACACCTGAACTGAGCGGGATTTTAATGTTTTGCCCGTTACAGCCTGACCCAATGGTCTTCTGCATCTGAGTGGGACTTTAATGTTTTGCCCGTTACAGCCTGACTCAATGGTCTTCTGCATCTGAGTGGGACTTTAAGGATATCATATGATTCTTGATCTCTTGATTCTCATGATTTTGACTTTGATATTGATTCCATTTGATCGTTCATGTTATTGCCCGTTACAGCCTGACCCAATGGTCTTCTGCATCTGAGTGGGACTTTATATGTGTGTTACACGTGGTCTTGATTCCTTATACAACTGACATCCACCTTAGGTTGAAGATTAATGATTTCATTAGATCATAATGATTTCATTATTAACATGATTCACACACATTTATGATATCTGATTTCTTGAGTCTCTTGATCTTGATCTTTTGACTTTCCCATGATTCACAATGATAATTGATTTGATATTGATTCTTGGATCTCAGATCTCACACTGAGCTATGATTTCTTTGAATGTGATCTTTTGATTTTGTTCATTTGATTCCACTTTGAGTTTAGATTCTTGAATTGGAGATTTATGAACTAAGGGTTGATTTAAAGTTTAAATTAAAGTATTACTCATAAGAGTACTTTAATTAATTTGATAATTTGATCTGTTTAATAATTTCCTAGACAGGAGTCTAGGAGTATCAACAAACATATATATGTAAAACATATAATAAATAAAAGCATTTAAATAAACAGTTTAAATAAAACAGTTTACGCATGCTTCTCAGCCCCGCGTTTTAAAACAAAATGTTAGAAAAGGGGCAATGAACTCACCTGTGCTGCTTTGAACTGAATCACAAAAGATAATGCGCGCTCCTTGAATGTTGCTTATGTGTCTTTAGCACCTGAGTTGTTTTAAGAGATTCGAATGCGATAAGTATTTATAATAGACGTTAGGGTTAGGGTTTGGTCTCGATGTGCAACTACGTGTCCTAGTTTGCTAAGGCGTTCCTAAGATTTCCCTTAACTAAGCTAATTGTATTACCCGTAATAGACCCCTGTCCCAATATTATAAATTCTTAAACCCTAGATGATTAGGGTTTATTTCAATCACATCACAACTCTTTATTTAACACATCTTTAATATAATTTATTTTAAGTTAAACTTTTATTTAGAAATCGTTTAATTATTTTAGTAAGGTTTATCATTTAATTTCTTTTATTAAGAACATAATTTACTTAAGAAAAGTGTAATTAACATGATGACGGGCTTAGATTAAGCCCATTGGGCCACTCTCGGACCCATTTATTAGTTTATTGCTCTTTAAACGTTTTCTTGATAGTTCTTTGATAAACTAAGCGTAGATGATTCAATGAAATCATCTAAGTTAGTTAATTGCCCTTATGAGATTTCCTAAAGTTTAGTGGTCAATAATTTAAATCAACACGTCAACCCTAAGGTTATTGTTTCGGTTCTTCATATTTACTCGTCGTATAATCCATATGATTTAACCCATCTCAGTTGATACGACTCTCATAATCATTTAAAAGAAATTTAGTTTTTTCCCCAAAGTTGGTTTGCATGGCTTTAATACTCCTAGTGTATTCACCATGCACACACATACTTGATTGACTCCCATGCACACCCATTACTTCAAACCCATGTTTAAATGTTAAGAAGGTTTATGAATCCTTGCTAATGGGATCCTTATGTTTTAGGTGAAACTAGATAAATTTCTTGTTAGGGAACTTAAAATCCCACTGTCTTTCAAACAAGCCTTAACCCTTTTTGTTTCATATGGTTTTCCCTTGATCATTCTAATTTACCCCCATACATCTACACATAGTGTTATCCCATGCATGCTACACGTCCGTTTCTCCTGTATATATATACACACACTCCTTCATTTAAAGTTTATGAATACCATACATCACCCAACCCAAATCAGTCTTGGCCGAATGGGGTCCAGCGAATAGAGCCCCGACGAATGGACTTTGGCCAGCTGGAACTTAGACGAATGAGGGTGGCGCATGGTTATTGTCGAATAGGTCTTGGTTCACTCGAATGGGCTATTGGCGAATAGGTTATGGTCGAATGAGTCATACGCCACTACCAAGGCCGACCGAATGAAAAGTTGGCGAGTGACTACTTGGGTCGAATGGCAGTGGGCGAATGGGACTGCTTGGGTGTGGTTTCATTCGCCGAATGGTGTTCAAGCCCCTCATTCGACGAGCTGATGGGTTGTCATTCGGCCAAGAAGGGTTCGAGTGAGGGCAGCCATGGTTTTTCGATTTTTCGGACGAAATGCCGAAGTAGAACCTACCCCCCCATCATTCTAAGGTGTTTTTGTGAAGATCCTATGGTAGAAATTTGTTTAAAACCGGTTTAAATGAAGGGTTTAAGATTAGGGTTTTCAAAACCCAAAACCGATCATAAAATCGATTTTTACCTCGATTTGGCTGGATAGATGTTCAGATCCTTTGTACTTTCGTGATCTACAAGTTGAGAGGATCGTTTAGACACCAAGATAGCAAGATTTCGTGAAGAATCTAGAGAGAAATCTTAGAGAGAAGGAGGAGGATTCTAGAGAGAGAGTGACGAATTTTCTTGAATGAAATGAGGTAGGTGATGGTGGTTGTGGCTGGTGGTTGTGGCTTAAATGCCACAATAAATGGTTCAAAGTAACTAGATTCGTTCGGGTTCGTTTGGTTTCGCGTGGTTTCGCGTAGAAACGCCGGTTTCTCGTCGTTTTCGTAACGAAACGACTCGGTTTTTAAAATAGGATTATAAAATTTATTTTAGATTGTGATTCCTAATAAATTAACTAAATATCTTTTAATTATTAAATTTACAAAATATTTATTTAACGTTTAAATCGAATCGCGCGGTCATCGCGCGTATTTGTTCGAATCGTCACCCGACCAAACACGACGATAACTACACTTTTCAATATTGTTTTCTAATTATTGAATATCATTCAGAACGTTAAACTTTCAGATTTATTCGTACAGATCGTCACCTATACGAAAAATCTGTCGGTTTAGCATTCACGTAACGATATTCGTGTTGTTTTGTCCTGTAAGGCCTCACATACGTTTATACATAATAAGATCCTAACAAATAAATCACATGATGATTCTGTGTTGCCAGATAATTATCTGACTCAAGAATCCTTGTTCTGAATTGATTTCTCTGAAATGACTGTGAATTCACTGTTTTGTTAGCATGAAATGATACTGAGGTTTGATATGAACATGAAATACACTGAATTACATGAAAATTGTACCTGATTACTGTTCATGTACTGTTCACGATCACTGTTCCGGTGACGTTTCCGGCACTGATGTTACATCATGTCAACGTTGTTGCCGAGTGGGGTTGGTCAAACCCAGTAGTACTACGTAGTAACGACTCGTTTGTACACAACTAACGGTAAGGGTGGAGAGGACTTGCTGCGATAATAGTACACTCAAAATAGTTTTTCGACATACCAGCCATATATCTAAAACAGTTGCTTAGCATTCTCACCCCAAAAGATTTGTAAAACAGTTAAAAGTAAAAGTTGGGCTGTAAACTCACCTGAGTCTGCTTGAGTGCGTTCTTACGAGAACGGAGTAGCTCGCTGGCTAGTAGTTACCTATATCACATAGGTGTTATAAGTTTGTGATCATATTTGTGTTGGTCTCACAGGACCGTATTCGTGTCTAAACAACTCCTGGTTGTTATGCGGGTCGCGTTGACCGTGGTTGACCGTGTTGGTCGTGTTGACCGTGTTTGACCTAACGACCCGTTGGTGACTGTTTTGGATCAAGTGCTCGTGTAACGTGCGGTTTAGTGTCGTGTGAAGTGTACGGATACCAAAAATGATTCCCATGAGGAAACTTACTATTTATAGTAAGTTTCTATTTCGGGAAAGTTTCTAATTTAGGCAAGTCAAGCAATAATTCTTATTCCGATTATTCTAGCATGCGTATTCATCCTAAATGAGCATGTTATCAAATAGCACGTAGTTACACGTAGCCGGTTTAGCATAGTTTGCGCGTAAAAGTTTCTAAAATTAGAAAGTTTCTAAAATAAGCATATTTCATCAAGTTTAACAACCAATATCATCTAACTTCATTATCTTAGCCCTAAATAGCCGTTAATCATGATCGTTACGATTAACATATGACAAATCGTCGACTTAGCAAAATAAAGTTACTATATTTAGTAACTTATGAAAATTACACAAAATCTATTCTCCTAACAACATAATCCTTTCAGTATCATCATATAATCAACAAATAAACATGTTAGACTCATATCATTATCATACCCATCATCAAGTTGCAAACTTGCGATAAAAAGTTACTATTTATAGTAACATTCACGAAATTCATACTTTTAACTATTCTAACAATTCCAACACATCAATATGTCATCCTATTAGTTTCTAAACATCATGTTAAACATAACATATAGATCTAAACATGTAAATGCGGTCATTTCATCAAAAATACCCATTTTGTAACATAAAAGTTTCCATATTTAGTAATAATGTAACTAGGCATGCTTTCGATCAAAATCAATACTTCTACACATTGTAATCCATCATCAATATCACTTATCATAACATTTTATTGTCAAAAATCATGTATAAACACTTAGATCATTCATGCATGTAACCATATGTGCCTATTTCATAATGAAATCAACAAATACTCATTCAAACCAATAAGAATCACCATGGATCGTCACCAATACCTCAAATCAGTAACATTAACACCTAATAACAGATTCTCAAGATCAAAAACTCGAGATTAAAGTGGTGGTGGTGTTGCATGTGACCAATATGGCTTGCATGTGTGCCTAGTGATAATTTTAGACAAGATTAACCATAGGAACTACCTTTCAGAGCTTTAAATCACGAAATGGGGCTTGAGTAGCTTTTGGAACAGCTCTAGGGAGGCTGGAATCGACTCAAACGTGAAGAACAATTAGGTAGGATGTTCTTGGGGCTTCTACAAAGCTTCAATCTCCTCCAATGGCCTCCTATGACTTGGAAATGGCTTCAATGGGGCTTACAGATCGTTCAAGGTCGAGATAAGGTGCTTCCAGTCGAGAGAAATCGGTGAAGGGGCGACAGGAATGATTAACATTGGTTTTATAAAGATTTCTGCGCATAGAGCTGCGTCGTGTACCGCGACACCTGGCAAAAAGCACCGTCGCGTAGCGCGACGAATAAAATAATCATTCTGTTCCCGAAACACGCCGCGTACCGCGATGGTGGCAGATGATCGGTCGTCGCGTACCGCGATGGTTTTCGGAGAATTCAAATTCCCCCGCCCAGGCTTCGCGTACCGCGAAGGCCCATTTAGGTGCCCATCGCGTACCGCGATGGGTCTCGGTTGAGCCCAGTAAACCCAATTTCATGGTTTTGAGCCGAATTTCTCGTATTTCTCGAATACTATCATCGTTTCTCGACACATAAGTGTTGTCCTACTAACTTAGGTTCTCCGGAACCTAATTGTGCAGTGTAAGTGTACTGTGGTTCGATCCGTTCACCAACGTTCGTCATTCAAGACACATGCGAGATTCGTGCGATAATTCCTTGAATTATCGGTGTGTTTGGTCCGTTGTGCCACGTGTCATGCTAAATAGTAGTTATGCTAGTGCCACGTATGAAATAATAAAATAAATTATTACTAAAATAAAGTTAGTGCTGACCTGGAATTTACGGGGTGTCACATCATCCCCCTGTTAATAGGAATTTCGTCCCGAAATTCAGTTCGTTTCGTCGGTGTTTGGCTAGTTTGTGAACAGGTGAAGATATTTCCCTTCATTTGGTCCTATAGTTTCCATGAAGAATTTCGGTTCACGTCTCGAGCTCCATCGTACCTTGTCTATCGATATATGACTAAGTTTGAGCTTCCTGACTTTTCGCTCCATAACTCCTATTGATTCCTCAATGAAGTGCGGTTGCTCATCGACTCGGATTTCCTCTAGGGGAATAACATGTGTTTCGTCGCATGAGCTCTTCTAGAGGTTAGATACATGAAGGGCTTTTGTGTACGTTACTTAGCACATGTAGCAAGTTCAATTTGTAGGTCACGGGGCCTATCCGTTTGGTGTTCTCAAAAGGTGTGATGTAACGAGGATTCAGCTTCCTTTGTTTGCCAATTTGTATAACTCCTTGCCAGGGCGAGACCTCGAGTAACACTCTGTCTCCCACCTGAAATCCCAAGGTTTCACGCCTCTTGTCGGCATAGCTTTTCTGTCTGTCTCGAGCTGTTGCCATTCGTTTACGTATTTGCACGATTTTCTTGGTCGTTTCGTGCACAAGTTCGAGGCTTGTCAGTTGGCTTTCACAACTTCCGCCCAACAAATGAATGATCGACACTTACGTCCCTAGAGGGCTTCGAACGTTGCAGCTTGTATACTCGTGTGATAAGTATTGTTGTACGAGGACTTAACTAACGGTAAGCGAGTCTCCCAGCTATTGTCAAAGTCATTGACACATGCTCGAAGTGCGTTTTCCAATCTCTGTATAGTTCGTTCGCTCTGCCCATCAGTTTGCGGATGTTAACGGTTCTCATACCCAAATCTCGTGCCCAAGGTCTGATGCTAGGATTTCCAGAAATGTGACGTAAATCAGTTGTCGCGGTTAGAGATGATCAAGATTGGCACTACCCGTCGAGTGACCACTTCCTTCAGGTAAATTCGATTCAGTTTTTCTAGTTTGTCGGTCTCCTTGATGGGTACAAAGTGTGCAGGCTTCGTTGGTAGGTTAATATTTACTCAAACAGTATCGCAACCACTTGCCGTCCTTGGCAGTTTAGTTATTAAGTCCATAGGACTCTACCTCCATTTCCACATTGGTATCTTGGGTTGTTGAAACAGCCCTGATGGCTTTTGGTACTCCATCTTGACCTTTGAGCACGTTAACCACTTACCCACGTAAGTTGTTAATTCTGCCTTCACCCTCGGCCGCCGATGGGTCGTCTTTAGGTCACGGTATATTGTGTCAGGGACCGGGTGTAAAGAATGTTGGCTCCTTTGAGCTTCATCCATCACTACGCCTCTCAGTCCTCCGTAGTGTGGAATCCAGTTCCGATCCATAAGATAGTAGGTTACGTCGGCCTTCACCTTCATCTGTTTACCCGTGCCAGGCAGGGGTAAGTGAGTGAGGTCCTTGACCTTCAGAGCTTCCTGTTGTGTAGTTCGGATTCTGATTGGGTAGCTCCGAGTGAATCGTAGGTTGTAGTGTTCGTACGCCCTTGGTTGTTTCTTTCCGGCTCATCGCGTCGGCTACTACGTTAGTTTTTCCAGTGTAGTACTTGATAGCACAATCACAATCGCCTATCAGCTAGTCCCATCTGAGTTGTCTCATGTTCAGTCCCTTCTGGTCGAAGGTGTGTTGCAGTCTCTTATGATTGATGAATATCGTGCATTTCGTGTCGGATAGGTAGTGTCACTAGATCTTTTATGCGAACACTACGGCTCCCAATTCCAAGTCATGAGTCGCGTAGTTCTTTTCGTGCACTTTCAATTGTCGTGACGCATAAGCTATCACCTTCTCGCGTTGCTTCAATACACAACCGAGTCCTTGTATTGATGCGTCGTAATAAACTACAAAGTCTTCGCACCCGTCCGGTAGTGATACAATAGGTGCACTGCACAATTTCTGCTTCAACAAGTCGAAAGTAGCTTCTTGTTTCTCTCCCCATTCGAATTTCTTGTCTTTGTGCGTAAGGGAAGTCAATGATTGTGCGATCTTCGAGGATCCCTCAATAGATCGCCTGTAGTATCCAGCGAATCCCAGAAACTGTCGCACCTCAGTCGGAGTCTTTGGTGCTGTCCAGTTCTTAATGGCCTCGATCTTGGCTGGATCTACGTGTATTCCTTTTGCGTTTACTACGTGTCCAAGAAACTGGACTTCGCGAATCCAAATATCGCATTTGGAAAACTTCGCGTATTGTTGTTCCCTCTTCAGTAGTTCCAAGACACGCTTTAAGTGGTCGGCATGTTCTTCTTGGGTCTTGGAGTATATCAGGATATCATCTATGAACACGATTACGAATTTGTCCAGATACGGCTTACACACCCGATTCATGAGATCCATGAATACTGCCGGTGCGTTGGTCAGTCCGAAGGGCATGACCAAACATTCCTAATGTCAATCTTGCGTCCTAAAGGTCGTCTTAGGAATGTCCTTTTCTTGTATCCTCGTTTGATTGTAATCGGATCTCAAAACGATCTTCGGTTAATAGCTTGACCCTTACAACTAGTCTAACAAATCGTCCATTCGTGGTAATGGTATCGATTCCTGTTTGTCACCTTGCTTAACTCTCGGTAGTCGATACACATTCGGGAAGACCTGTCTTTCTTTCTCACAAGCCGGACTGGTGCTCCTCCTGTTGATAATCTTGGTCTGGTTAACTCTTTGTCTAACAACTCTTGCAATTGATTAGTCAGTTTCTTGCACCTTAGTTGGACCAATTGGTATAGCGCTTTGACGGTTAGTGCGGCTCACTGTGTGAGTTCTACCTGAAACTCCACTTGTCGCTTTGGGGTAGTCCAGGTAGATCTTTGGGAAAATAACAAACAACTTCAATATCCTCCATCTTCCTTTCCTTCTACGATTGTTTCGTGATACGAACTAATATCGTTGAGTATCCTTTCTGTAGGTACTTGCTAGCCTATGACATGGTGTTTCGAGTTATTCTCCGTCGTTCTCTCTGAATAGGGATCTAATTTCCATTTGACAACGTAACATTGATCTATCTTCTTATTGCACACACTCTCTGCTTGGTCTGTAGTTACTAGTCTGTCCCCACCACTGCATCAAAGTTTTCGGGACTTACTGAAATTAGGTTGATCTCAAATTCGTGACCCGTCAACACCAAGGCGCATCCTTTGAAAATATGTTGTGTCTCAATCAGCTTACAGTCGGCTAATTCTTATAGTCTAAGGATGTCGGGGTAATGTTAAGCATTTTACTAAATTCGCTAAGCATCAGGCTACTCTTAGCACCAATATCACATTACATACTAGCATAGGCATTATGTAAAAGGAACGTACCGGTCACGATGATGGAATCGTCTTTTGCTTCTTTGGAGTCAATTACAAATGCATGGCCTATTGTCACGCTTTCTTTTTCCTTCAGCTGTGGGCAATCCCTGCGCCAATGCCCAGGCTTGCCACACTTATAACACCCTTTAATGATATTCTGGTTGTCCTTGCTATCAACCGGCTTGCGTCTACACTCCTTGGCCATGTGACCGTTTCTTCCGCATTCCCGACATCGATAGCGTTCACACTGGCCGTTGTGATGATATGGGCATCTGTTGCACTTAGGGTATTTCCCCTGGTAGACATTCTTGCCCTTGGTGCTGGATTGTGTAGCAGTAGAGTCGCTAGTTGTTGCTGATTGGTTATGGAGTTGCAATTGTTGGGAAGAGGGAGTTTGGTTGTGACTAGGCTCCCACTTGCGCTTGCGATCCTGAGGCTTCAGGTGTTCACCCCTCTTGGGTAGCTTACCCTGTGCTACCGCTTGGTTAGTCATATGGTGAGCCAGGCAAATAGTGGGTTGAAGGAGAGTGGGGTCTATTATGATAACCAAGCTTTGGATTTGTTCGGGTAATCCACTGACGTACGACTCAATCTTTTTGTATTCCGGGGTCACCATTTCTGGGCATTGTTTACACCATTCGTGAAATCGAGTGGTGTACTGTTCGATTTCAGATCCTTCCATTTTGTGATTCCAGAACCCCTCCAGTTTCTTGATTTCGTTCTGTGGACAGTATTCTTCCTTCAACGTTTTGACGAAATTTTCCCAGGGAATTGAGTTAGCAGTCTCCAGACTCAGTGTCTGGACATGCGAATTCCACCAAGTGAGGGCTTGTCCTTCTAGAGTCCCGGTAGAAAATTTCACTTTGTCTTCTTCAGAACACTTGCACATGTGGAAGATTGATTCGGCCCTCTTAACCCATTGGAGCAGTCCTACCGCTCCTTCTGATCCCGTGTATGGTTGAGGATGGTAGCTAAGGAAAGTTTTGAAGGTGCATCCTCTTGAGCTGTTGTTGTGAGTCTCACTTCCTGTCTCACTGTTTAAGCATGCAGCCTCGTAATCCGTAATGGCTTTGTTAACCAGTTGTTCTACCATGGCCTCGACAGTCGCAGAATCGATTGACGGGTTGTCAGTGTGCACATACGTTCCTTGACCATCCATTTGTTGGTATCTATATACAATAGATATTGGATTACTCACTGTTAGAGTTATTGCGTGTAAGCATGTGTAGGGAGGAAATATATCATAAGCTTAAGATATCATTTCAAAAGTAGGATCGTAGGTTTGACGAGATTACTACTACCAAAATGATTTGTATGAGCACAACTCGCTCATATCGGTTCTAACAACAGTACAATACTATATATAATAAAGAAATAAACTACTCGGTGGAAACAGCGGAGCTCGAATCTCCCCTTTCAGAGGTGTACTATACAGTTTCCCAGCTGGTTGTAGCTTATCAATTGAACTTTCCAGAATTCGTGTGTACCTATAAATTCACGATTACGTTGGCCACCATAATCGTCAATTTATCTTACACAGTCATTCTAGTTCATTCAATCTAAAGCTACTTAACAATCTCGGGTTAGAAGTTTTGCTTCCTGAGTGTCGATACTAAGGTTACAATCCATAAACATGCGTCATTTGACTGAGTTTACACTCAAGGAAGAGGTTGGAAAAGGCATTCGATTTGAGTTGGATTGTGCTATAGGAGTCTTCTTCATAGCATAGAAGAGTTTCCCTTCAGTCTTGAGTTCGCCTTTTCTCTAATACCCTTGCACAGGTCGTATGTGTAGTTGAGTGTTAACGCCCATTAAGGGTGCTAGAGGCATGTTCGTAAGAGTCAGATCAAATAACAAAGCATGTTGTTAAGTTAAGCAATAATGTGTTGTGTGAAACTAGTGTAGTGTCTATTGTAGAGCAGTGGCTATAGTCTAAGTTCATTACACCTAGTTCCCTATAACCAAGGCTCTGATACCAGTCTGTCACACCCCCAAATTCACACTCGTGGTGTCAGTTCACGTGGGTGCGACGTGGCCAGGATCACAGCTCATGGTCATATAGAACGACTCTATATGAGTTAACTCAACCATACAGTTTGTAAAATAAGACTAGTTTCATAAGTTTAGCAGCGGAAAAGTTCATCATTAAAGCAGCGGAATTAAGTAATCAGAACTACATTGTTAACATTGTTTAAAATGACAAAAATCAAAACATAAGCCTAGGATTAGAGTCTATATGTATGCAGACTCTCTTGTGCATCTCCATGTGCCTCCTAGCTCATGCTGTTCAGTTACCTGAGAATACATGCTAAAGTTAGAAAGTTTCTAAAATAAGCATATTTCATCAAGTTTAACAACCAATATCATCTAACTTCATTATCTTAGCCCTAAATAGCCTTTAATCATGATCGTTATGATTAACATGTGACAAATCGTCGACTTAGCAAAATAAAGTTACTATATTTAGTAACTTATGAAAATTACACAAAATCTATTCTCCTAACAACATAATCCTTTCAGTATCATCATATAATCAACAAATAAACATGTTAGACTCATATCATTATCATACCCATCATCAAGTTGCAAACTTGCGATAAAAAGTTACTATTTATAGTAACATTCACGAAATTCATACTTTTAACTATTCTAACAATTCCAACACATCAATATGTTATCCTATTAGTTTCTAAACATCATGTTAAACATAACATATAGATCTAAACATGTAAATGCGGTCATTTCATCAAAAATACCCATTTTGTAACATAAAAGTTTCCATATTTAGTAATAATGTAACTAGGCATGCTTTCGATCAAAATCAATACTTCTACACATTGTAATCCATCATCAATATCACTTATCATAACATTTTATTATCAAAAATCATGTATAAACACTTAGATCATTCATGCATGTAACCATATGTGCCTATTTCATAATGAAATCAACAAATACTCATTCAAACCAATAAGAATCACCATGGATCGTCACCAATACCTCAAATCAGTAACATTAACACCTAATAACAGATTCTCAAGATCAAAAACTCGAGATTAAAGTGGTGGTGGTGTTGCATGTGACCAATATGGCTTGCATGTGTGCCTAGTGATGATTTTAGACAAGATTAACCATAGGAACTACCTTTCAGAGCTTTAAATCACGAAATGGGGCTTGAGTAGCTTCTGGAACAGCTCTAGGGAGGCTGGAATCGACTCAAACGTGAAGAACAATTAGGTAGGATGTTCTTGGGGCTTCTACAAAGCTTCAATCTCCTCCAATGGCCTCCTATGACTTGGAAATGGCTTCAATGGGGCTTGCAGATCGTTCAAGGTCGAGATAAGGTGCTTCCAGTCGAGAGAAATCGGTGAAGGGCGACAGGAATGATTAACATTGGTTTTATAAAGATTTCTGCGCATAAAGCTGCGTCGCGTACCGCGACACCTGGCAAAAAGCACCGTCGCGTAGCGCGACGAATAAAATAATCATTCTGTTCCCGAAACACGCCGCGTACCGCGATGGTGGCAGATGATCGGTCGTCGCGTACCGCGATGGTTTTCGGAGAATTCAAATTCCCCCGCCCAGGCTTCGCGTACCGCGAAGGCCCATTTAGGTGCCCATCGCGTACCGCGATGGGTCTCGGTTGAGCCCAATAAGCCCAATTTCATGGTTTTGAGAGGAATTTCTCGTATTTCTCGAATACGATCATCGTTTCTCGACACATAAGTGTTGTCCTACTAACTTAGGTTTTCCGGAACCTAATTGTGCAGTGTAAGTGTACTGTGGTTCGATCCGTTCACCAACGTTCGTCATTCAAGACACGTGCGAGTTTCGTGCGATAATTCCTTGAATTATCGGTGTGTTTGGTCCGTTGTGCCACGTGTCACGCTAAATAGTAGTTATTCTAGTGCCACGTATGAAATAATAATATAAATTATTACTAAAATAAAGTTAGTGCTGACCTGGAATTTACGGGTTGTCACACTAAAAGGAATCCATTGCAATCCTCACGTAATCATATTACAATGCATCCGATTTACCTCTACCACCTTGTGTATCCATAGGCCTCAACGAAATCAATTACCAGTAGTATGACATGCGAGAAGATCAATTTCTCAATCTACTAGTCAGTAGGATCCCGCTGGATTAATTACAATTTCACTGCAGATTAATATCACCATGTGTCGCTTTCCAGACCCTGACTTGAAGTCGCCCTGTCACCGGTCATACGTTACCGGCCAATGAATCAATACGATCAACATACTAGCCCTACAAGCTAGAGGTTTGTCAGACCTATGGTACCACTATGCTATCGTCGGTTTAGTCACGTCAAATTAACTGGTCAGCGAATTATAAGGGGCTTACAGTGATCAAATTTAAGTACATGGCACATGATTGAAATGATATAATGCAGACAGTTCAATAGTAATCAATTGTATTGCGTGTTCATCGATGTTATTTGTTCTCAATGTTGTATGTTCTCGATGTTGTTAACAAGGTTAAATAAGAACTTGTCTTATTACATTATGTTAATTATTATGTGAATGATGTTGTTATCATGAAGTTACATTATCATGATTATCATTCCTAGTTATTCCATGTAGTCTCCATGTTGTCACTAAGCTGTAGTAAGAACTAGTCTTACTACACTTAGTCGACTCAGGTGGTGGATGATTCCTTGTTCCATGTTCTCTTGTAATATGTGTTGAGTTGTAAGCTAAGTGTTATAAGCACCTGTCTTATTACACTTAGTCAACTCTAGTGTTGAATGATGTTAAGAAGATGTGTTATCTTCATATCATTCTTGTGTTTTGTTCTTGTCATCATGTTTATCTGTGATTATCTCCATGTTCATGCTTGTAAGAATAACTAAGTGTTATAAGATATAATCTTACAACTATGTTATTCTATTGTGTTGATGAGTTATGAAATTATATTATCATATTCATCTTGGTTGTTCATGTCATATCATGATCATACAAGCTTGCATACAATGATAAATGATAATAAAGTAACAATATTATCTAATCATAGTACAAGCAATATGTTAAACATTAAAACTTTTAAGTAAATAAAAGTAAGCATGTTTCTCAGCCCCGAGAGTTTGAAATCAGTTAAGATTAGAAAAGGGGCATATGAACTCACCTCGTTGTGGAAGTGGTTGACTTAGCTTAAACGAAGAAATGCACGCGCTCTTGATTGTACTTGTAGTAATGTTCACGATCCTGTATTGATTTCATGTTGTTGTAACTTATAAGTATAAGTCGTATTTATTTGTACGCGTGTATGTGTTAATACTAACTTGGTTATCACTCTTGAATCTCGGTCTTGGTCTTCATTCGGCCCGATGTACTTGTTATTGATTTTATGCTCATCTCAACTCAATGTATTATTATTAAAAATTCTAAGTATAATGCTTAGGTTTTACATGAAAGATTATCAATCTTTAATGTCTTAAGTTTAACTATGTGTTATAATTTCTCAACTTGTATCAACACCTCCAACTTACCATCTTTGTAGTAACCTTGATTAATTACCCCATGTTATGTACTAGAACCAATTAATTCAAGTTTTTGTCCCAATTTAGTTCATGTGATCTGAAATCCATTGGGCCGAATGAGTGGGCTTTGGGCCGGAAGAAAAGTCTCATGGACCGCATAAGACTTGTGGGCCGAATTGTTGTGTATGGCCGAACCAATATGGGCTGGAACCTTCACATGGGCCACCCAATAGTCATTGAGCCGCGTGAAATTTCCCTTGGGCCGGTCTTGGATGGGTGTAACTAGGCTGCTAGTTTGGTCATGGCTGAAACAGTAGGTTGGCCCAATGGTTGAGCTTAGCCGATCGAAAATAGAGAGGGTGTTTTGATTTCCAGCGAACCCTTGGTTCGTTTGCGCCAAGGTTTGGCTAAAGGAGAAATCCACCATGAAGGTTCGTGGTCTATGTCTTGGTGTTCCAAGAATGGGTTTGACCAAATGGTTCAGCTGAAGTTTGCTATAGGGGTTCGGCCTGCATGATGGGTTCATGACTTCCTCATGCTTCAATGGTTATGGAGGTTCGGCTAATGGCTGTGGCCCATAGGTTCGTCGGCATGCAGTAAGGTTCGGTGGTCTTCGAATGGTTCGGCCCTGACCAGGTTCGATGGTGATAACAGCCCTTCGTTCGCAGCTCATTGGTTCGGCGATGATGACAGGTTCGGTGAAGACACAGGTTCGCATGCATGGGTTCGGCTACCTTGGAATCCAACTCAAAAGGTTCGTCTCCCAACTCTCTTTTCAACCGAGGTTCGGCTCCACCAACTCCCATGCGAACCTGCACCTCCCTTTCTAATCATCTTCTTCGAACATCAGGATTCTAAGGCTGTTCACACGTCGCGGGTGTATTAGAAAGGGTTTTCGAGGGTGTGTGGTTCAAAATATATGGTGGTTAACCGGTTGAATGTGTGTGTCAACTAAAGGGTTTAGAAAACCCTATTTTTCGTGGACTTTATGGTTCGTTACCTCAGATTTGGCCGGACAAAAGCTCCGATCAGTTGTACTTCCTTGTAGAGGACATCAAGAGCTACGCGTGGACACCAAGAACACCCGATTTTGTTGAGAAATGACCAAGTTATGAGGATTTGAAGGGTGGTTATCCTAGTGAGAAGGAAGGTTCGTGAAATGGGTTTTAGAGAGAGATAGAGCTGAATTAAATGAGGGAAAAGCCTCATTTAGGGCTTTTATACTATGGGTGATGTTCGGGTTCGTTTCGGTTGCTCGGTTTTCGTCTTCGTTGCGTTTCCGGAACGTAACGCGTAATTTACGCGCTTTAAATAAAAGAATTACTTTTATTTATTTTTGATGTTTATCAAAATTGTAAAATATAAAATATTTTATTTTCTTAATTTAATGTCGTTCGTATCGTATTTCGTTTTCGTTTCGTCGAAACGCGTCGCCTTCGCGCGTATTCGTTCGAATCGTCACTCGCACGAACACGATGATGGTTTTGATTTCCGAATTTTGTTTTCTACTTTTCAGTCATCATTTCATAACGTTAAGCTCACAGATATGTTTGTGTGAATTGTCAGCCACACAAACACACTGTCAGTTCGCTATTCTGAAACAACACTGCAATATTGTTTTAAATTGTATTTCCTCACTGTCGGACTCAACTAAACATCCTGCTATCACATTGTTTTCATAATGATTTTTCGGCCATCTGATTCCTGTCATCTATGGATATCGGATCGCAACCGATTTGTTCTTGTTATTTACTCGAACACTATTGTTTCTCTTGATTAGTTGTGTTAACTGTACTTAGGTTTTCACCTAAATACTAACAACTATTGTTTATAATGAGTGTTGTACTTACGGCATTTAAGTTTACACATAAATACGTACAACAGTTTCTTGTATTTTGAATTCTGTTAATACAAGTACTGTTCACAAACATGTATTTACACATAGTAACCATTGAAAGTACACATACCGTACGGACTTGCCGGCCGGTCAGGTACTAGTTGTCACACCTCCCAAGATGGATGTTGAATTTTGAATCAATTTGAAAAACATGGTGTGTCACCCAATGTTGGATAAATAATATCATAGTTTTTATTGATGATACTCTTATCTACTCCAATAAAAAGTCTGATCATGCTTGTCATTTTGTTACATTCTTGAAACTCTTCGTAGAGAGAAATTGTATGCCAAGTTTTCACATTGTGCCTTTCAGTCACGCGAAGTATAGTTTTTAGGGAACTTTATAAGTATAAATTGTATTCTTGTTGATCCTGTAAAGATGCAAACAGTGACAAACTTGAGTCAACCAAAGACTCCCACAAAGGCTAGAATTTTCTTGGCTTAGCCGATTATTATTGAAGATTTATTCAAAACTTTGCCAAAATTGCCTCATATTTACACAAATGTACAAAGAAACAGTGAAGTTCGTGTGGGATAAGGATCAAGAGATAGACTTGCAAGAGTCAAAGAAAATTTAACTCAAGAACATGTATAAACTTTACTAGATGGAACTCATAATTGTGTGGTCTCTTGCTATGCATTATATCTTGGTCTTGGTTTGACACCTCGCAATTTCAGGTAAATTACAATGCATACGAATTTCTTTGTCACATTCATATTCCTTGCATTTCATTTAATTAGAATTAATTAAGTGAGTCAAACACGAACAATTGCGAAATGATAATTCGGGGAATTATCAAATCGTACATTACACATTGATTTTGGAAATCAAGTGTGTCGAACACGAACACAATTGCAAAATGATAATTTGGGGAATTATCGAATTGCACACCACACATTGATTATGACTAATCAAGTGTGCAAACATTTCACAAAGTCGAGCACAAACAATCATGAATCGCTAATTCAAGGAATTACCGAAACACACACGAGTCTTGTTACACGAACGTTGGTGAACAAACGAAACAATGAATCGAACGAACAAATGTGCATATATGCGATTATGTGTTAACACGAACTAAATTTTTAGAATAAACAACACGAATCGAATGCGAAAGAATCGGACAAAGCAAAATTAAAAATCTGAAAACCAAATCCTTCGCGGTACGCATAGGAGCTCGGCGAAACTCTTCATGGTAACGCGATGCGTGGGCAGTATTTTTGAATTCAGCCGAAACACTCGGTGATACGTGACGACCGATCATTTTCAATCTTGGCGGTACGCGATGAGCCTAGAGCTCAAAAACTCAATAAAAGCAACCCCTTTCCTTCACTTCCGGTTCTTTTACCCCACTACCGAACTCCCTTGCATAACATCGACCAGAAACACTGCCAAATCAGCTCCCAAACCCTGTCAACACTTCCACAATATCTTGCTTTCATTTCTTGGTGATTTGAAGCCATTAGAATCTCAAGGAAGTCTTGGAAGCCATAAACAAACAAGAAGTTCATCCCAAGCACTGCCTAGAACTCCACAGCTTCTGTCCAGCTCGAATCCATTCATCTAAGAGCTTCTGAGGTAGTTTTATGGCCTATTTATGCTTAGATTTGCATATTCAAGCTTACAAACCCACATGCATGTGTGTATAACCACATGCAACTCCACATGGCTCACATGCACGAAATTTGTGGACGATATTGATGATTGTTGATGTATTTTGACTCATTAGGAGTTTAGGAATAATCCATGTTGAGTTTGGATCACAATGTATGAAAATTTGAGTTACTTACCATAAATAGAAACTTTGTATATGCATGAGAATGATTTGGACATGCTAGATGTTGTTAGATGATGATTTGTGTCTATTAGAGTGTATAGAAACATATTTGATTTGTTGAAATTGGGAAAATACAACTTTTGATAATGACTTACTATATATGGAAACTTTTACAACCAAAAGATTTGATTTTGGTGTTTTGGCATGAATCAATGATTTGATGTTGTTAAAATATGTTTAGAAATGTTAAATAAATGTATTTGAAACTTTGATTTGCGAAAACAGATTTTTAAACAAGTACTTTCCAAATATGGAAATTTTGAATTGGGAAAAATGGTAAATTTGATGATTTGTGCATAAATGAAAAATGATGATGTTTGTATATGTGTTTAATGTGCTATAGGAATATGCTAGAAGTATTAGGATTTCATAACTAAACTTTCCAAAAATAGAAACTTTCTGTAAATAGAAATTTCCAAAAATAGTAACTTTCTAGAAATGGAAACTTTCAAGATTATCATACGTGACATACATGAACGATTACTTGAGTAGGATCGTAGGAAGTATGATAATGTTCTACTAACGTGTTATGATTAATAAGACACATAAACAAACTATAAAACAACAAACGTGTCACCAATGATTCGTAGAGTCAACACAAGTCAACACAAACACTCGGTTAAGCACTCCGACACTTGGAGTTGTATGGGATACAACAAACCACAAAACACATACTCATGACCTATTTGATTATAGGTAACCACTAGCAGGTGCTAGCACGCGTTGTTTGCAAACACAAACCACGAACTGCACAATCAAGTGAGTTCATGGGCCCTTTTCACTATTTTCAACCCTTGTGGGAGAAAACATGCATATAAACTATTTTATTACGATAAAAACCTTTTTGGATACATATGGACATGCTAGAGGCATATAATCAAAGAGGCCTATGAATAAGGAAGGTCGAGAGGATTGTTGATAAATTGAGTGAATCATTTGTGAAGAACAAAACAAAACATCAAGTTCAAACAAACCCCAAAGGACCGGTGGATTATCAAAAACCAAGTCACAATAACATGTCGACGAAGGACAGTCGGACAAATCACAAGTATACGATTTGGTCAATTCGTATGAAAATTATTACGGAAGCAAACGGATTATGGGAGCAAATTGAACCCACTCTAGAAACGCAACCCAATTCAAAGAAAGACAAGACCATTATTGCATATATGTTTCAATCAACACTAGAAGATTTAACTTTACAAGTATCAAAATTCAATACGGCAAAACAAGTATGGGACGCACTTAAAATAATATACGTGAGAATAGATCGTGTGCAAAAGACAAAAATTCAAAACTTATGATTAGAATTCGAATTGATGAAAATGGAAAAAAATGAAACTATTGATGAATTTTTGGGAAGATTACACATTATTGCATCAAAGGCTAACAATCTTGGTGATGCATTTAATGATGCAACTTTGGTAAGAAAATTATTAAATTCAGTTCCTGAACGATTTTTACAAATAGTCGCATCTATAGAGCAAAATTTAGATTTAGATATTGTTTCATTTGATAAAATGTGGCTCCCTGTAAATTCTAGGTCAGCATTCGAATTTATTAAATAATTTTTTATATTATTATTCTAAACGTGGCACTAGAATTGGCTTAATTTAGTGTGACACATGTCACGCCCCCTGTGACGTGGTGACGAACAATGGTTGAATCATGCACAAGTATTGAAAGAAGAACAACCACAATGCATTATTAAGTTTCATAATGTTAGACATTGTTTAGTTACAGGCTTCTAACTGTCTACCAAAAGAATGACACTAAAAGACTAAAAATAATGTTTACAAAATAAGACTCTGACAAGACAATTAAACAAACAGGATTATGTGAGTTTCTAATCCATCCTATCTTGTTTCTTCATCTTGTTCTATCTTAACTATGGTCTCCTTAGTTGTCCACTGTATTGCTCTAAACCTGATTACCTGAAACACGTGAAAAGTAACTGTCAACCACAAGTAGTTGGTGAGAACAATAGGTTTGACATTTGAAATATGAATATGCAGTTGTAAACATATGAATAAAGAATTTGTATAAACAACTCAAGGATAATTACAACACAAACTATCATCAAGTAAGAATAACGTGTGAAAACAGTCAAATGACTGTCTACTAGAAAAGGCAACATAAAATCAAGTCCCAAATTACATTTGGAGTCAGATCAGTAGTCAGCAAACACATTCAACACGAGCTGTACTAATGAATTTACTCAGAAGACAACTCCGTGTTGACGTAACCTGGTCAATATGACCTATGCAGGTAAAGTTAATTAGAAACAAATCCATATTACTGTAACGTGTCCAATCTGCAGTAAGGGTTTAAAACGTATTTAAACACTAACCACAACCTTGGCGTAACCAAAACGTGTCCCGCTTTCCCTTGTTGTGATCACCCAGTACTAACGTTAAAATATTAAGAATAAGAATGAATGAATGTGTCTTGATGTGCATAAGCTTGTTCACAATGATGAACACCATGACTATGAGTTGTTATTAAGATTTAATAAACTGTTAGCATGATTGAATACTTTGATTGAAATCCATGGTTGAATTTCCAGTTTTGAAAACCAATGATTGAATACCATGAGTCGTAAACCCTTGATTGAATACCATGATTGAGTAACTTGTTTGTAAACCTTTGATTGAATACTTTGATATAAAGTCCTTGTATAAATACAAGCTTTAAACCATAAAATTTATTTGAAAACACTAGTTATAGTTAGAGAGTTTATAAACTTATTCTTCAAAAGGGTTTAACAATTTATAACACTAATTTGTGTAAAACAATTTATAAAACCTTTTGGCGGAAAAGAGTTTAATAGATTGTAAATCCAGTGGAATAAAAGAGTAAACCATTGGTTGTTGCAAAAGAGTAATGAATAATGTATTTGTAAAGTTGTAACATTTAAGATGTTTGGTCACGTGTTCCACCCCAAAACGGTTGTAAAACAGTAAAAGAGGGTCTAATGTTCTCACCTGACAGCAGTAGACTCAGATCATGTGCAAGTAGCAAATCAACAAGACCTATAAGTGCTTCCTATATCATTGTAATCATACATATAATATAATATTTATGATGTTGTAGACTTTGATTAATTGATTGAGTAGTGTTCGCCTGTTAATGTATATTCCTTTGAATAATTGTTGTTACATTGAAGTGTGTTAGGTTATCCTTGAAAACATGCTTAACTTCCTTGAATAATGATTTGACATATGAAAGTGTATGTGTCATGTCACTTTAGGCACAAACTTGTTATGCATATAAGTAATATGTGATTATGACTTTGATAACTCCTTTGTTTTCCATGTATTCATTGAAAAGTTTATGTGTTTAAGCCTTTGTGATCATGATATGATCTTATCCTTAAGTTAAGTTAAACTCAACTAGAATGAGACCAATCCATAATCATCTAGAGTCGGATTATGGTTAGATCACCCTTATTGACCCTTTAAGCTTAAATGTTCACTTGGTAAGTTCGTTGTTTAACTTTGGTGACCTTTAGGTTTAGAACACATGCATGAGTAACGTGCTAAGATCGACAGCCCTAGTAATAGATCTGAGTCGAACTTGATAATATCGATCCCCAAGAGCCTAAGGTGACCCATCGATATTGACAATATCGATGGTTCCTTATTCTTTAAATAAAATGTTTTGCAAACGTCCAACACTCAAGTTTCTTTGTCTTAATCCCCTTAAATTGACCCTATTAAGGTTATGTTATTAAGTTTTTATGATTTCAGAATCTTGCATGTTTGTTAAATTCGAAGGAACACTGTGGAAGCCAAAGAGGGTGCCCATCAATATTAAGAATATCGATGGGCGTTTACCCTTGATTATCATCATTCGAGACTAGCAATGTCGACAGGTTTTGGCTCCAATTCCCTTGGACTGATTTTCTTTAAGTGTTTGGAAGGTTTCTAAGATCAAATAAGGACATCTGGAAGTCGACAGTATCGAAGAAGAAGAGGAAAACACAAGATTGGTGCTCATCGAAACTAGTAGTATCGATGGGACTTAATGTCGATGTCCCCCCTTCGATACTGCTAGTATCAAACTGGACTTGAGCTGATTGACTTTGGACCACCCAAATCATGCAATTGTTGTTGTTTTTGGATCGAAACCAGACCAGCGGATGGGGTAAATTCGATGACAACCAAGGATGTTTTCACAGCATCATCGACACTACCATTTCTACCCATTTTGGCTTCGATTTTGCTAAGGTTGATCCTTCCAATCTTCATTGATGTCCCAACACTTAATCCCAGTCCATTCTTGACTGTCCAACGTCCTCTAGTCATTAATTGTAAGACTTTTTAAGAACCCAAAGCCGGTTACACATCAAGAAGATGATGAATAGTAGAAAACCCTAAAAATCTGAACCTTCTCTCTAAGGTTTCGAGAGTTTGAGCTGGATATAGGGCCAATCCAAGGTACCAAAAGCTTCCTTTCTTTGAGAAGATCATTTTGAAAGCCTATTTGCGCGATTAGACGAAGAAATGAAGAAGTTATGGTTGATTTTGTGGTTGAAATTTCTAGAGAGAGTAGAAACCGGGTTTGGAGAAAGAGTGTGAGTTTTAGGTGAAATAAACGAGGAAGATGGAGCTCTTTAGGGTTTTTATACCCCGAGTGGTTCTCCCTGTGTTCGGGTTTGCTCGGTGTCGGTTTCGCATGTTTTTACGCACGCGTCGTAACGATTACGTAAATGAATAGTTTGAGTTATAAATTAGATTTCTTTGATTGTTAATGATGAATTTCAAAATTATAAAATGCAAAATATAATATTTTACTTATTTTTACTATGCGTTCGGTTTTCGGACCGTTTAACGAATACAGTTACGTGTATACCCGTAATTATATACGTCTTTGGTCGTTTTATGAATTTATTAACGTTTACTCGTAATGATAATTTTGACATTAATATATTTATGGATCGTCACCCATAATGATACCGAGTCTCGATTACGCATTACGATTTGTTTAAATGATTTGTTTGTCATAATATTCGTGATAACACTACGAACTAGCACTATCCCATTACACCGAACGCGGTTTATGTATAGGGCATACGTAGAGTCCGGCTACTTGCCTTATCAGCCGTGAACCCACTACCGTTTCGATATAATACAATAGAGTCCTTGCCTAGTGCAACTGACTATAATTAAATATATACTTATACTTCAACTAAATAAAATCCTGTAACACATAAACATGTCCATATGAACCACATTGACATATAGAATAACAAGTACACACTATTCTATCCTTGTCTATGACTACCACAACTAACTGTACAAATGTTACAACATGGCACTATAGTACAAACACAAACAATCGCACCGTAATTCGAGGAATTACCGAGAAACACACACACGTGTCTTAAAACTCACGAACATTGGTGAATAATCGAACGAATAAGTCAAACAAACAATATCGAAAAATATATGAACATACGATAAATCAAATCAATACAAAGGTCAAAAACGATAAACGATAACGAAAAACGGACGAAAAACGAATTAAACAAATAAAAATGGGCCATTGGGTCAGCCCGGGAACTATCGCGGTACGCTAAAGGGCCCGGCGAGACCCTTGGCGATACGCGACGATGGGTGGTGTCACACCCCCAAAATCCCACATGTGGTGTCAGTCCACATGGGTGTGACGTGGCCAGAATCGTAGCTCAAGGTCATATAGAACCCTCTATATGCGCTTTCAAAATACAGTGTTTGTCGTAAAAGTTAACGAAATAGTTTGCAGCGGAAATACATATATCATTGCAGCAGAAAAACAGTAAGTTTAAATATGCAGCGGAAAATAGATTGTCAGACACAACATTGTTTAAATACAAAGTATAAATAAAATTGTTTGATCAAAAGATATAATGAGAATGCAAGTGGATCCTATGCTAGGTTCCCTAAGTGCATTCCTGTTTCCATGTTCCCTGTCAGTTACCAGAGAATACAAGTTTAAGAAAAAGTGTCAACACAATGGTTGGTGAGTTCACAGGTTTTGATATACATATATATAATCAGAAAGCGTGTGTCATGCTGTTTATTATAATGTTAGTCCCGAGCCCTAGGCTCCAAGTGTCAGTGTGTTAGTCCCGAGCCCTAGGCTCCAAGTGTCAGTGCGTCAATACCGAACTAGACTTATTAGTCCTTGCCTCCGCTATGTCTCGTAATAACATAGCAAGGTAGGTCAAGATTTCACGTGTTATGACCTCCAGTCAATATTGTGCCACGCGGGGTTCGTCACACACAAATAGATCTATTCAAACTCACCTCGTTGTTTGTACATTAATGGTAAGACTTTGTGAGGGTTTGTTACGATTACAACACTTAATGTTTGTCTAATAAACCAGCATACACAAATAATGTTTGTACAGTAATACTGTTTGACTCGATTCAACAAGTATTCTCCCCCTATTTGAAAAGCTTGTAAAAGAGTAAAGAGGGGCCGTAAACTCACCTTAGTAGTGATCGAAAATAAATGCGTAAGCTCCTGCGTAGAATGCGTGTCGGTCACCGGCTACTTATATCGTATACCATAAGTGACTTCGTGTAGGTGTCGGTGTTTCGTGTTCGTGCTAGTGCTCATGCTTGTGCCCAACAACCCTTGGTTGTTCATGTTTGTCCGTGTTGGTCCACATTGACTGTGTTTGCTCTTGTTGGTCCATATTGACCGTGTTTGACCGTGTCAAGTCAACGACCCGTTGGTGAACCGTGTGTCGGTTGTGAATCGTGTAACCTTCGTGTTAGTGTGCGTCGTGTGCAAAACGCGCAAGTCACGTCCATGGACAACTTACTACATATAGTAAGTTTCCATTCACAGCAAGTTTCATATCACATACTGTTTTTAAAGTTCTAGAATGCTCGTTAAGTCCTACGTGATCATGTTATCACTTGGCATGTTGTCATGCGCATATAAGTCATGTTTGCATTCAAAAGTTTCCTAAAAGGAAAGTTTCTAGATTTAGCAAGTTTATCATCGGAAACCATCTAACTTAGCATTCACTACACATTTTAAGTTATATTAAGTCATTTAGCATGCTCAAAACATACAAAGCGTTTCTAATTCGATATTTCACAAAACAAAGTTACTAAAAATAGTAACTATGACAATAATCATCCAAATGATCCTCCTAAGCATTTCTAATCCATTTTGATATCACATAACATCATATTATACCATTTAACATCATCTAAACATGTCAAGCTAGTTCAAATTCATCATCTACTAATACTTTGTCTAGAAAAGTTACTAAAATTAGTAACTAGGCCAATAATGACCACAATCAATCCCAAACCAATTCCTTAGTATTTTAATCATCATATTATCATCCAAATAACCAATCCATACACATGCATGTTCATATTTCATCCCATAACAACAAAATGTAACTAAAAAGTTACTATAAATAGAAAGTTCATCAAAATCCACATCTTTAACCATTTTAACAAGTTTTAATACACTTCCAATACCAACAATAATCAAGTATTAATATCCCAATCTATCTAAAATACACTAGATCGTCCATGCATGTAGCTAGTTCATTCGTTTATGCCCAAATCATGAAACTTTCACATACACATCATCATGGATTGTCATGAATTCATCAAACCATCATAGATCATCATTAAACCTAGAAACATCATTAAAACCAGATTCGTACATCAAAAATTTCATGCATGCAAAGCTAGAGATCTTGCATGCGGGTTTTAAGCATTGCATGTGTGTTTGTGTGTGTTGAGAGTGCACATTAGCCATAGAAACTACCTCAAATGCTCCAAGGTTCCCTGAGATGATGAGGGCTTGTCCTCCTAAGCTTCTAGTTAGCAAGGATGTGTAGCAACAAGAAGGTGGTGATGAGGGATGGTGACTTAGGGGTCTTTCTTCAAGGTTTCCAAGCTTCAAGGTGGCCTTCAATGGCTTCCAGAAGCTGTTACAGAGGTCTTCGAGAAGAAAAGTCGAGTGTTGGAGTGTAGAACCGGAGGAAAATGATTAAAAGTGATAGTATAGGCATGATTGTCTTGGTTTAATAAAGATTTGGCGTCTGGGTGTCGTCGCGTACCACTGAGAGACACAAAAAGATTCTTCGCGTACCGCTATGGATTTCGGGATTCAAAATCTCCCGCCCACCTGTCGCGTAACGCCATGGGCTCCTCTGAGGTCTGTAGCGTACTGCGATGTGTCCTGGCAGAGCCCAATAGGCCAAATTTCAATGGTTTATTCGTTCTTCGCCGTTTTCACGTTTACGGACTATCGTTCGGCCTCGTTTGAACTTCCAAGTTCAATGTTTGAGCGTTTCGTGAGGTTTCTAGTGTTTTGTTACACGATGTGCTAAACGTTCACCAACATTCGTGTTTTCTTAGACACGTGTGTGCGTGTTGCGATAATTCATCGAATTATCGTGTTTGTGTCAGTGTTCGTACAATCATGCCACGTGTCACACTAAATTGATCTAATTCTAGTGCCATGTGTACAAATATTATTTAAATAAATATTTAAATAAATAGAAGCTGATCTGGATTTTATGGGGTGTCACATCATCCCGTTGTTAAAAAGAATTTCGTCCCGAAATTCAGCTTGTGTTGTCGGTGTTTGGCTATTCCGTGAACAGGTGTGGGTATTTCTGTTTCATCTGGTCTTCACGCTCCCACGTGAATTCTGGTCTGCGTCGCGAATTCCATCGCACTTTCACAATTGGTATCTTGCTGAGTTTAAGTTTCTTGATTTCCTGGTCCATAATCTCCACCTGTTCCTCAATGAAGTTCAGTTGTTCGTCGATCTGTATCTCCTCAAGAGGAATGACAAGCGTTTCATCTGATAGACACTTCTTGAGGTTAGATATGTGAAATACATTGTGTACACTGCTCAGCTTGTTTGGTAGGTTTAGCTCATAGGCCACGGGGCCTATCTGTTTGGTGATCTCAAAAGGTCCGATGTAACGAGGATTTAGCTTTCTTCGTTTTCCAAACCGAATAACTCCCTTCCAGGGCGAAACCTTGAGTAACACTCTGTCCCCCACCTGGAATTCCAACGGTTTGCGTCGTTTATCAGCGTAGCTTTTCTGTCTGTCTCGAGCTGCTACCATTCGTTTGCGTATCTGCACGATTTTATCAGTCGTTTCGTTCACCAGTTCTGGTCCGGTCAGTTGGCTTTCTCCAACTTCCGCCCAGCAGATGGGTGATCGGCACTTACGTCCATAAAGTGCTTTGAATGGTGCAGCTTGTATGCTTATATGGTAGCTGTTGTTATACGAGAATTCAACTAACGGTAGATGAGTCTCCCAGCTGCTTCCGAAATCAGTAACACATGCGCGGAGCATGTCCTCAAAGGTTTGTATGGTCCGCTCGCTCTGTCCATCAGTCTGCGGGAGGTAAGAGGTACTCATGTCCAATCTCGTGCCTAGTGCCTTATGCAAGGACTTCCAGAAATTCGACGTGAATCGACTGTCACGATCAGAGATAATCGAGATTGGCACTCCATATCGAGTGACCACTTCCTTTAGATAGATCCGAGTGAGTTTGTCTAATTTGTCAGTCTCCTTGATGGGTAGAAAATGTGCAGACTTCGTTACCCTATCCACGATGACCCAGATGGTATCGCAACCGCTTGCCGTCTACTTTGTGATGAAGTCCATGGAAATTTGTTCCCATTTCCACACTGGTATTTCAGGTTGCTGAAGTAGACCTGATGGCTTTTGGTACTCAACTTTGACCTTTGAGCACGTTAGACACTTACCTACGTAAGTTGCTATCTCTGCTTTCATGTTCGGCCACCAATAGGTCGTATTCAGATCGTGGTACATTTTATCAGAACCCGGATGTACCGAATACCGGCTCTTGTGAGCTTCATCCATCACCACATTTCTCAATCCTCCAAGATGTGGAATCCAGATCCGATCCATGAAATAGTATGCTCCATCAGTCTTTACCTCTAGATATTTGTCCATGGCACGCAAGGATTCCTGAATGAGGTTCTCGACTTTCAGAGCTTCCTGTTGGGCGTTCAGAATCTGTTGGGGTAGTTCGGAATGAATCGTGAGTTGTAGGGCACGCACGCGTTTTGTTGTCTCCTTTCAGATTAACGCTTCGGCCACTATGTTTGCTTCGCCAGGGAGGTATTTGATGGCACAATCATAATCGCTGATAAGCTCAATCCATCTTCGTTGTCTCATGTTCAGTTCTTTCTGGTCGAAGATGTGTTGTAAGCTCTTATGATCCGTAAAGATTGTACACTTCGTGCCATACAAGTAGTGTCGCCAGATCTTCAGGGCAACACCACGGCTCCCAACTCTAGGTCATGGGTTGTGTAGTTCTTCTCATGCTCCTTCAATTTTTGTGATGCGTATTGCTATAACCTTCTCGCGTTGCATCAATACGCAACCGAGTCCTTGTTTCGAGGCGTCGCAATACACCACGAAGTCATCACATCCTTCCGGCAAGGATAGGATTGGTGTAGTGCATAGCTTTTGTTTCAACAAGTTGAAAGCAGTTTCTTGTTTCTCTCCCCAGTCGAACTTCTTATCCTTGTGAGTTAGAGTTGTCAGTGATTGAGCATCTTTGAAAATCTCTCAATGAATCATCAGTAATACCCTGCCAATCCTAGGAATTGTCGTACCTCAGTTGGAGTCTTTGGTGCTTCCCAGTTCTTAATGGCTTCGATCTTGGCTGGGTCTACATGTTTTTCCTTCTCATTAACCACATGTCCAAGAAATTGGACTTCGCGAATCCAAAAATCACATTTGGACATTCAAGCCTTGATTCAGTAACATCTAGGCATTCAAGAAGCTTTGAGAGGTAGTTTGATGGTTAATCTATCATCTAAACACACGTGCACCCACTCAAACTCACATGCAACTCATTACACACGCATGCGACACTAATTATGGCACATGCACTACTTAATGAGTCTATGAATTTGTATTTGGAGCTTTGGCTTGCTGATTTGAAGATTTAGAAGGATCAATTGGGTTTGTTGATGTCATTTGATGATATTACTATAAATTGTAACTTTGGTTGAGTAAAATGGTAATAGGTGATGTTTTTAAGCCATGTTAAGTATGATTTAATGATGATTGTGGTTAATATTGATGTTGTTAAGAAAATAGATTAGCTAGTTTTGATGAAAAAGATGACTTGTTCATAAGTTTCTAAAAATAGAAACTTTAGCTAATATGTTTAGCCATGCATGTAAAATTGATGATGTTAAAGGATTATAATGACGATAATGATCTTATGAACACATTTGAATGAGTCATATAGGGAAAACAAGCATGCTAGAATGGTAAAATAAGACTTTTGTGTAAACTTACTATAAATAGAAACCTGCTAAAAGTGGAAACTTACTATAAATAGTAAGTTGTCCATTGAACGTGCTTTGTATGATTACATGCAATACGTGATGAATGACGAACATAGAACGAACAATACTAAACTAACAATTCACCAACTGGTCGTCGAGTTGACACGGTCAAACTTGGTCAAACCCAGACAAACATGGTCAAACTTAGTTAAAACATAACAACTTAGAGTTGTTGAGCACAAGCATAAGCACGAACACGAACACAAACACAAACACAAACATGAACTTATATATCCTACATGATATAGGTAACGAGTAAACGATCAAGTAAGCTTAATACTTACGCGCACAACTCAGGTGAGTTTAGGGCCCCTTTTCTTTAATTGTTTTCTAGCTTTAAACTAGCGGGAGAATACATGCAGTATAAAAACTATTTGTACAAACATTTTGTGTATGCTCGTTTATTGGGAACAAACTCATAAGTGTTGTGTATCATATAAAGTCCTCGTACAGTCATACCATTAATGTGTATACAATAAGGTGAGTTTAGATCGTACTATTGAGTGTGGCGAACCCCACATGGCGCCAATACTGACTGGAGGTCAGGACGCGTGTAATCTCGACCCATCACCATTGTTTTTACGATAGACATGGTGGAGGCACGGCAGACAGTTCAGTTCAGTGGTGACGCAACTGACACTTTGAGCCTCGGGCTCGTCAAACATTAATAAACATAATGACATATGGCAAACTCTATTTTGGATACTTATTGCTTATACAAACCTGTGAACTCACCAACTTTATGTTGACACGTTTTTTAAAATGTATTCTCAGGTAACAGTAACACACAAGGATAGGACGACACTTAAGGAGTCAAGCTTAAGGAGTCCTGCATTGCATGTTACATATTTTAAAGATAGTAATTCATCCGGCTAAAGTAGGTCAAATAAAGAAAAAACCCTTCTCTCCCACTTCACACCTCGGAACTGAAAACCCTTTACTCCATTATGTTATGTAAAACAATGTAGTGTCTTCTAAAATTTTACGCTGCTAAAACTCTTATATTCCGCTGCTTAACATTTAAACTACTTTGGTTATTTTTTTATTATAACTGTGTATTTTTCAAAAGCATATAGAGTCGTTCTATATGACCAGTGCTTCTGATCTTGCCACATCACACCCAACAGCTAGACGCCATATGTGGTAATTTGGGGGTGTGACATAAAACAATTGGAAGATTGAATAGTTATGAAGAACGAATTTGTCTTAAGGAAGACATGCAAACTGACGAGTCAAACAAGTTATTATTCACTCACCACAAAGGAAGATTTGGACATGGAAATAATGTTAGACAAAATAATAACAAAAGGAAGATTTCAGAAAGGATATAGGCAAAAGAGTGGAAGAAATGATTACCAACAAAGAAGGGAAAGACACGTCTCTCATTAGTCAGGGAGAAACGACAACAAACCAAAAATAAACGATGATGAGTATTCCACATCGAATAAAAATGATAAAACTTAAGTCACATGCTATCGATGTCAAAAACTTGGACATGATGCTTATGATTGTCCAAATATAAAGCATAAGAATGTTGAGTCGTTATTTGTGGAAACACAAGAAAATGAACTTGGACTTTTGATGTGTCAAGTCAAGGGAGCAAAGATAGAAAATTGATCATGTGACATGATCAAAGAACAGAAACTGTAAAAGTTGCTTGTGTGAAAAAAAAAATTAAAAATTGTGAAGCTGTTAGTGTGAAATAAAGTAAAGAGCTGTGAAAGGTAGTTGTGTGAAACAATCATAATTGTGAGCCAAACTGTGAAAGTCAAACATATAACTCATTTGTGAGAAACAAATCAGGAAGTGCAAAAGTTTGTGAGAAGCAAAATGGTGTGAAGAATCTGTATACAAGGAATCAAGTTGTGTGAAGCAAATAAATTTCGAGAATAACCAAGAATGATTAGCGTGAAAGAGACAAGAGACATGTGAAATGATCTGGAACCAGTGAAATATTGAATAAGTGATTCAAATTAACAAGAAAAAAATGACATGTCAAGATATTAGCACTACAACAACCTAAAGAGAAGACAAAGTGAATCTAATGTTACATTTGAAGGAGAATCAAGCTAAACATTGAAACCAACAAATAAAGAAGGAAAGATTATCATAGAAAATATTAGTGGAAACTTACAAAAGGTATTGAAGATCTTGGAAAAATTTAAACAAGTCAAAATTGAGGGGGAGATTTGTGGGTCAATTTGCCTAGCTGCCACCATCACAGTGCATTACCGCCAGCACAACCACTTAACACCGTGAGGCGATTAATGGTAGTTATGGTAGTTACGCTAACACCGCTATTTATTTTGGTTATGTATATATACCCATTCAAGACTCATTTGTAAATGTTAACAATTATTGCAATAAAACTCTCTGTTCTTGTTCGATCCATACACACGCATACAAAACTTATTCTATCATGAAGAACAATATGTTTTACTAGCATTTTTACCTTAATATTTTCTTCTGTCACTTTTATTTAAATTTTAAAATCACACATATGACATCACTTGTATGACACATGGAGTAATGTTATGTCAAAGAACTAACCATCATTCGGCCATGTGTAGTGGTAAATCCCTCGTCAGTCCAAGTAAGTGCCACATAAATAGCTAACACCATCACCCCTCATCACTCTACGTCTTCTCCACATGAATTATCATCACTCATGATCACTCTACGTCATCGCCACATGTATTATTATCACCCCTCATCACTCCATCACCACCTCCTCTTTTTTTCCTTTCTTTTTTCCTCTCACGCCATGATCTTGCTCACACCGGATGTGTAGGCGGGGGGGAGGGGAGGCGTGACCGAGGCACCACGTTCGCCGCTTGGTGGGGGTCATGCCTAAGCACACATAGCATTAACACTAGACCAAAGGTGATGCCCTCTCAACCTCACATTTGAGATAATTTTGCATTTTTTTTATTGAGGACCAAACATTCAAATAACCATAGAGGCTTATTTGTAGGCTTGTAAACGAACATGAATTTTGTGTTCGTGTTGGTTCGTTATAAAATTAAACTGTTCATTAACATAAATAAACACAAACAAACCAAAATAAACGAGCAAACATAATTGAAAATCAATGAACACTATTAAATATACACAAACGAACACAAAAACGAAGACGAACACTATTGAAAAAATATAAACGAAAACAATTGAACAAGCATAAACGAACACAAACGACAAGTCTCTTAAATTTAAATAAATATCATCCATAAATTAGATTGTCAACCGAACATAAACTAACATTAGATAGTTAACAAACATTAACGAACACAAATAAACGAACAATTCATGAACGTAAATAAACAAACACCTAACCCTCATCCGGCTATGTGTAGTGGTAAATCCATCATTAGTCCACGTAAGCGCCACATAAATAACTAACACCATCACCCCCCTCATCACTATACGTCATCGCCACATGTATTATCATCACTGCTCATCACTCTACGTCATTATCACATGTATTATTATCACCCCTTATCACTCCATCACCCCTCCTCTTTATTTCCTTTCTCTTCTCCTCTCATGCCATGATCCTCCTCACGCCTGATGTGTAGGGGGGAAGGCGTGACCGAGGCACCATCTTCACCACTTGGTGGGGGCCATGCCTGAGTACACATAGCCTTAACACTAGACCAAAAGTGATACCCTCTCAACCTCAGATTTGAGATAATTTTGCATTTTTTTTATTCTTGAGGACCAAACATTCAAATAACCATATAGGCTTATTTGTAGGCCTATAAACGAACCAAATGAACACGAACACATACATATACTCGTGTTCGTTCATTTAAATTTAACCGAGCACGAATACTCACACATTAACGAACATGAATTTTGTGTTCGTGTTGCTTTGTTATAAAATTTAACGAATTGTTCATGAGCATAAATAAACACAAAAGAACCAAAATAAACGAGCAAACATAATTGAAAATAAATGAACACTATTAAATATACACAAACGAACACAAACACGAAGATGGACACTATTAAACAAATATAAACGAAAACAATTGAACAAGCATAAACGAACACAAACGACGAGTCTCTTAAACTTAAATAAATACCATCCATAAATTAGATTATAAACGAAACATAAACTAACATTTGATAGTTAACGAACATAAACGAACATTAATGAACACAAATAAACGAACAATTCATGAATGTAAATAAACGAACACTAAGTGTGTTCATGTTTGTTTGTTTATTTAATTGAACAACACAAATTTTATGTTCATGTTTATTCATTTATTAAAAAAACGAACATAAATTTCCCACCGAACAGTTCATGAACAGTTTAGGCCTACTTATATGTGCAATTAACTCTTTAAATTATTTGTAATTATAACTAGGTCAATACCCCATGTATTACACATGTTAAATAAAAAATAATAAATAGTTACTAATAATATGATTAATAATTTATATAATTTAATACATAAGTAATAAAACAATAATAATATTTATTTAAACACTAAGTTTATTAATTTTTTTTTGAATATTTCATTTTGAAAAACAATTATTGAATATTTTACATTTTATAATAATTTGGATTCTAAAAAAACTACTCTTTTAAAATTAATATATTTTTTAATGCTTTAAAAACCTTTTTTAATTTAAAAATATATAAAAGTATATTTAATACTTATTATTATTATTATTGAATATGTTCGAAATCCAAATTGAAAGAATGATTGTGATTATCACGAATTGATAGTACGCAAGAAATCGTGAACGTGGGTGAAAACCATGCGAGAAACAGAGTTCCCGATTCTCTGGAATCGTAAAAACAAGAAAAAATTCGAATTATTGAACTCCGGAATTATTCGCGGTATGCCAAGGATGTTTTGTGGTCCCTTGGCAGTACACGATGAGTCCAAAATATCTAATTGACTCCGGATTTCTTCGCGGTACGCCAAGCGTCTTTTCAGGTCCCTTGGCGGTACGCGACGAGTAGGTCAGTTCAAAATTAGCTGAAAATCATCGGATTGCTTGCAGATTAACCCATTTCTCTTTCTCTCGAACTTACTCTTCTTCATAGCCGATCAAATCGAATTTCCAGCCCCAAAACTTTGTTCTAAAGCCTCAAAAACATCCAGATCAAGCTAGGGAATGATTCTACATCACCGGATCGTTGTTCTACAACCATAAATCCGACCGATTGGGTAACGATTCGTTTTATCCTACTAGTTTGATAATGTATGGATTAGATCTAGTTCTTTTGAACGTAATGCAGTGGTTATTGTTGTTGATTGTTGACTAGATGATGGCTAGGAATTATTAGAAACGAAGAACTTGATCTGTTAACGGTTAAATCCTTGTTTTGATCCGTTATAATGCCTGGTTATCATGAAACCATATCGTAGATTATAATGGTTTAAACCATTTGATTATAACAATGATTGTGATTGTCTTATCATTCCTTGAAATGCTAGGGTAAATCCAAGTGTTTCAAACCAATGACAAGAGTTTAGATAATCATTGGAATAATGATCTGAAGTTTATAATAAATTTCATATTAGTATATTTAATATGGTTATTAAACCTATTCTAATATCACATTCTTATGTTCATGATACCTAAGTGATCAATAACAAGGATTGACTATTCCTAAGCCAGAAATTCATCTGGAAACTATTTCAGTGATATAACCAACAACAGTACCTATTTGATTAATCTGAGAACATCTTGATTAATCCAATGAGTCATCAACCTTTTATGAGGAACATGATACATTATAAGTTCCCACATTATCTTACATTGTATGATATTCAGTCAAAATAACTGATTAAGAATTTAATATCAGTTTGATGACTTTAAATGCAATATCCTTGACATTGAACGTTAAGAAAGATTTAATAAGTAATTTAAAGCACAAATCACTTATAAAATATTAACTAATGCTGAACTAAGCCACAAAAACAAGTCTGCACGTTATCTTTTAACTTCGATATCTCATGCAATGTTGTCCGGACCAGACCAGGAAACTTAAGCGGCAGGAAACAAGCAGCATGACCGGAAGCTTAAGAACCGGCCGGCCAAGCCGAATCGACGATCGGACCGGGACCGGCAACTAACAATCGGATCGCGATTTTTTAACTAAATCATCCAAGTTCCAAAGTTCCCCTTTCTCGGTTGACAGAAACCCTAAAAAGAACTAAAAGGACGATAAAAGAGGTTGTGTGGAAGAAGAACCTAAAATCACCCCATGCCTGCGTGTTGAAGACGAAGCATGCATAAAATCTATAAAGAGTTTGCTCCGATTTGGCTTTGAGGAAAGACATCGACGGGGCTGCGTGTGGCGGTGACGAGATCTGCTGTGGGAACTGACGAACTGTGAAGGGTTTCTTTTTCTAAGGACTTGGCAAGAGGTTTAAAAGGCTACGCATCTTTACAGGGCTAAATTTGTAAAATTCAAGTTATTGTTTAAGCAAGTTATTAAGTTATTAAAATGTTATATTTAATAAGTATTGCTCCACCAAAAAGAACAAACCAAAACCATAAAAATCAGAATTAATGAATTATATATTTAACACCATGTATTTTTTAACTATTTATTATGTCTTCCGGTTCTAAAATCTGGTTCGACGACTGACCAGTAATACGTCCGGCCCGGTCTTGAAAACATTGATCTCAGGTGAGTTTCGTATGACCCCTTTTCTTTTTAATGTTTTACAAACATCGGGGTATTACTGTGGAACTTTTCTTGAACATATGATATGTATCACTGTTATCTGTGTGATTTCATGTGAACTTGTGGGATTTCATGGGATTTTTCCCGTAACTCTTTATCACGATATCAAAAAGTCTTCGTCTCTTGAACCGTATCTAGCGAACCCATGTGGGGCTGAACAAGAAACAATGATAGTATTATTGGCTAACAACCCATTTGTCGGGATCTTGCAACTCCCCTTGGTGTAAATGTTTGTTACCTGTTTCCAATATCAGCTTAACGTTTGTGATAGAATTAAGAATGAGGCACTAAGATATTTACTGACGGGTAGTATCTTTATAGAACAGAACATTTCAGTTCAAAAGGAACTAGAAATGGGTCCCATAGTTATCTTCGAAACTGTGTATCAATGTCTTACATATCAAATAATATTGTGTGGATCAATCTGTAACATCAGTGCCGGAAACGTCACCAGAACAGTGATCTCAACAGTAACATGAACAGTAATCAGGTACAAACTATACGTATTACATTGTATGTCAGATTCATATCATGTATCATTATCATTTCATGCTATCAAAGAACAAACTCAGAATAATTTCAGAAATCAAGTTCAGAACTATGGTTGATCAGTCAGATGATTATCTGGCGATACAGAACCATCATGTGATTATTTGTTAGGATTCTATTATATATAAACGCATGTGAGGCTTTACAGAACAAAACAACACGGATGTTGTTACGTGAATGCTAAATCGACGGATTATTCGTATAGGTGACGATCTGTACGAATATATCTCAAAATTTAATGTTCTGAATGATATCCGCTAATTAGGAAACCATATTGAAAAGTGTAGCTATCGTCGTATTCGTACGTGTGACGATTCGAACGAATACGCGCGACGACTGTACGATTCAATTTTAAACGATTAATTAATATTTCTGAAAATTTAAAATAAATGGAAGATATTTAGTTAAATTACTAGGAATAACCACCTAAAATAATTTTATAAATCTTATTTTAAAACCATGTCGTTTCATTACGAAAACGACGAAAAACCGACGTTTCTACGCGAAACCGAGCGGAACCGAACGAGACCGAACATTCGGGTATGTGAAAACCCTTAATGAGGCTTTAATTCATCATCTTCTTCCCCAACTACCCGCCCTCTCTCTTCATTTCCGCAACTTTCTCTCTCTACACTCTCTCACTAGAATTCAAACCCTAAATCTCTCATTTCACCACGAAATTAAGTGTTTTTGGTGTCAAACGACCACCATCACTTGTAGATCACGAAAGTACAAAGGATCTCAGTTTGGATCCAACCAATTTGAGGTAAAGATCAAGTTTTTGTTCGGTTTTAGGGTCTTGAAAACCCTAGGTTCGAATCCCATTAGAATCCGGCTAAGACCCTTCTAAATCTTAGGAGAACACCACAAAATCACTTTAATGTGTGCTAGGAACAAACCCCCTTCATTCTATGGCTGAATGCTCGAAGAACCTTGGCTGCTTGGTTTGAGTCGCGAGTGGCCGAATGGCCAAGAGCATCAGGCCGTTGAATGGCTACAGCCAACTCATTCGGCCGAATGGCCAAGTCTTATTCGGCCAGCTCTCTTTCGCCTGAACCAGGATCTCTTCGGCCATTCTTCCTTCGGTCGCCCAAGTTTCCTTCGGCCATCTCCTTATTCGATCGGCCCCTCTTCACCTGAACCCTATTGGATCGGCCAAGGACCATTCGGCCTAAAGCCTTGTTTTGGTCGACACTCCTTCGGTTATGCACCCCTTCGGTCGGGTGAAGCTCAGTTGGCCCGGTCCTTCGGCCAAGGGTCGTTCGGGTCAGGTTCATACGGCCATGCAGATGGCCCGAACGAACCCGGTTTATTTTGGATCATTTATTGTGGCATTTACAGCCACAACCACCACCACCAACCAGCCACCACCCACAATTTCGTTCTCCTCTCTCTCTCTTCTTTCTCTCTCTAGAAGCCACGACTAGATCTCCTTCGTTTCTTCATTAAATCGTGTGTTTTTGGTGTCCAAACGACCACCATCATTTGTGGATCTCAGAAGTACAACCGATCTAAACATTTATCCACTAGATTCGAGGTAATGATCAAGTTTAAGTTCGAATTTTAGGGTTTTGTCACCCTTTGAATCGGACCACTAACTAGCCGGTTTTAAGCCACCTCAACACATAGGGTTTACACCAAACTCACTTAGAATAACATAGGAACAAGCTTAGCTACAAACCTTGGCTGATTTCTCGAAGAACTAAGGCTGTTTGGTCGAGGCCTCGAACGGCCGAATGGCTCATCAGCAGGTGGCCGAATGGCCCAGCCGAAGTATGCAGAAGCCTTTCGGCCGAATGGCTTTTGGGTGCCGAAGCAGCCCTATTCGGGCCTAGTCCCTTTCGGCCAAGTCTCATCCGAATCGCTGGTATCCATTCGGCTATAACCATTCGCCCCACACACCCTTCGGCCAAGCCTCATTCGGTTGAGTCCTATTCGGCTACCCCTCTTTAGTCGGCTACACTCATTCGGTCGGGAGTCCTCATTCGACCAAGGCTCCATTCGACCACATACATTCGGTCAAGCCCTCCCTGTCGGTATCAACGCAGATTAGGGTAGAGAATATGGGTGCATGCATGAGAAACATCACGTATGCATGCATGGTAGTGATATGTAGCATACATGGGATACTATATGTGGGTGCGTGGGATTCTAGTGTGTGCACATGGAAACTATATTAGGGTTTCTATCCATGCAACCAACCTTGGGAGAACTAAGAGTCCTATTAATGACTATGGGAGTTATACTTATTTGAGATGGGTTTAAATTACATGAGTTACCTAAGGAAATCCTAGTAGAGCTATACAAAAAGGGGTTTTATTAGACCATATCATAATCTATACATGGATGTCCACACCTTTTAGATCAACACAAATTAGAATACATTGAGAAACAAAGAACCTTAGTCTAAGGTTATGGGGTGGTACTCACGAGTAGCTCCTAACACTTAGACAATTTACAAGAAATATACAACTACATTAGGTCGTTCTTTTGAACTACCCAGGATGAGTTGTACACGTAAACGAACAAGGAATCATGAACGATCAAGATCTTGTAAGGGGGCCAAGGTTAATCATTTAGGATTAACCTAAGCCCATCATGATAACTATACTTTTCTTAAATTAATAATGTCTTTGAAAAGAGAAATTGATTTATAAATCTCACTAAATTAAATAAAAGGTTTTAAAACTTAAAAGTTTAATTAAATTGAAATAAATTAAAAACATTTTAATTAAAGACTTCTAACTGGTGACGTGGGATCAGGGTTAGATTATGGGTAATGTTTAGACTAGATAGAAGGAGTTAGAGAAACTCACTAGTAATTTAGGAAGCTTAGTTGCACACCGAGAACAAAGCCTTAGACACAACGTCTATTATAAACACTTATCGTATTCGAATCCAATAAAACAACTCATGTGCTAAAGATACATACGCAACCATCAAAGAGCGCGCATTATCTTTTGTGATTCAGTTACACATCAACAGAGGTGAGTTCATTGCCCCTTTTCTAAACATTTTTGTTTTAAAAACGCGGGGCTGAGAAGCATGCGTAAACTGTTTTAATTAAATTGTTTACTTAAATGCATTTAAATTGTATATGTTTAACATGTATAACTGTTTATTTTAGACTTTGTCTAGGTAAACTGATTATTGGATTTAAAGTGAGTTATCTATTCATCATGAGTAAATAACTTTTCAAATCAAAGAACTCTTTTCAAAGAACTATTTTCAAAGAACTAAAGATCTAAAACAAAGTACTATTTTCAGAGATCTATTTCAAAGAACCAACGGTCTTATTCAAAGAACTAACGATCTAATTTCAAAGAACTATTTCAAGAGGGTGTTGTCAAAGAACTAACGATCTAACGAACTAATTACAAAGAACTATTTTGAGGAAAATCTGGGAAATATTCAAAGATAGCATGTGAACGGTCAATAACGGTCAAGAACGGTCAATAAAATCCTATATTTCAAAAGATGTCCTAGCTAGACTGATTGAGTATAGGTCGCATGTTTGATGATATTTACAGATCTCCTTTACTTCTAAGTACCTGATTGCTATACTAGTCTACTCGAGTATGACCAACGCCCAATCATTAGGACTTAGATTTTATTAAATGTTTATTTATTTATTTATTTAAGCATTTATTTCACTGTTGTACAATTGTTGTGGTTGATCATACTTGTGTGATGAACTTAAGGAATCAATAGGGATTTCAAATTGTTGTATATACAGGAACAAAGAACTGAAGAACAAATGAGGTAATGGTAGGGGTAAAACGCTTAATTATCATTAACACCAATGTCCTATGCGGATTAGTATGTGGTGGGACGGCGTCTGGGTGGGTTGTAGGCTCGACTCAGGGGTATTCCCTATATATAAGCATACCGATCTGGATGATACATGTGATGTTAATGAGATTTAGGTTGTTACCCGAGGGTTTAACAAATGTTTTGAGTGTATGGTAGGTAAAAATGATTAACTATCATTAACATCAGTGTCATATACGCATTAGTATGTGGTGGGACGGCGTCTGGGCGGGTTGTAGGCTCGACTCAGGGGTATGCCCTATATATAAGCATACCGATGTGGACATTACATGTGATGTTAATGAGGTTAGGGTCTTTACCGAAAGAGGTTTACAATTCATTTTCAATTACTAAACTATATGAACTCACCAACCATGTGTTGACTTGGTCTTTTTACATGACTTCTCAGGTGACGAACAGGTCAATTAAGAAGCTTATGCTTTTGGACTAGGACTTCAGATAGAAGACTTAGCATTTTTTTGGACCTGCATACTCTTGGAACATCATTATACAATTATTTTGTATATCTTGTATAGTTACAAGATAGAAACTTTATGATGCTTATGGTAGATTTACATTGTTAAATTATAAACGCTACTGATGTAATTTAACTTTGTAATTCTATTCTATGTAGCATTTTCTCATTCATATCATGTGCAATGTAAACAATCTGATCATCACGATTATCATTCACGATATCGCGCCCCGGGAACCTTCCGCCCGACGGGGAATCCGATCCAACCCCGCCAGCTCGGGGTGTGACAAATTGGTATCAGAGCCATGGTTGTAGAGAAATATAGGTCACTTGATTAAACGGTTTGGCCTAGACTATAACCTAGGGACCCTGCATGTAAAGAACACATGACTTAAGACTTTACTTGCATACTGTCTTCTGTATTCGACCATTGCACTATTGGTTATGATCAGAATGCCACCGAGAAGACAGACTCCTTCTTTACCTCCACCACCGCAAGACTTAGCACCACATTCATCTACTCCTTCACCATCTGATTCACCACCGCCACCTCCTCCTCCTCCATTTGTTGCTCCTCCTCTACTCAACCCACCACCAGGCCCGAGCACAACACCAACGCTGGATCCTGCCACTATCGCATTGGTGTCTTTTCTGAGCAGTCAGATGACCAGCCAGATGAAAGAAGCGCTACCGGAAACGTTCAGCCATTTCCGAAACGAGATCAACAACACTGGCAACTCATCAGGAGAAGTCAGTGGAAACACTAATGGTGCTTCAAACCACTCCTACAAGTCCTTGATGGGATGTAAACCACCCAGTTTTAGTGGGTCTGAAGGAGCCGTTGGATTGATCCAATGGATAGAAAAGATTGAAGCTACTCTGGACCTCTGCAGTTGTCCAGAGCATCACAAGGTTCGCTACTCCGCTGGAACACTCAACAAGCGAGCCTTGACTTGGTGGAATGGCCAAGTTAATGCGAGAGGAAGAGATGAAGCTATGGCGATGCCAAGGGGGGACTTCAAGACTCTACTAAGAACAGAGTTTTGCCCCAAGAACGAGCTGCAAAGATTGGAAGTGGAATTGTCTAACCATGTGATGAAAGGGGCAGACCACATGGGGTATACTACTCGTTACCACGAGTTGGTTGCTTTGGTGCCGGATATGGTACCGAATTTGGAGAAGCGGATTGACAGGTATGTATGTGGGTTACCAATTTGTATACAAGGATTAGTGGTTGCTGCAAACCCTGTCACATTGGAGTCTGCGGTGAGTTTATCTGGGAAGCTCACGGATATGATGGTAGCCTCAGGAGTTTTAAAGAAAGAGGCTGACTCCGGCAAGAATACAGCAGAGCCGTCAAAGAAACCTCACCATCATCAGAAGAAGAAACAAAAGGTCATCAAGAACTACACGATGGCCACACCTCTTCAGCAAATAGCAGCTGCACCACAGAACCCCAACAAAAGACCCTACACTGGTACATATCCTTTGTGTGCCAAGTGTCAATACCATCATGTTGCTAACACCCCTTGCAAGCAATGCACTAGGTGTGGAAGAATGGGCCATTGGGTTCAACATTGCCATATGACACCAAATCAAGCAGTCAACAATGTTGCTTTAGCTCTCCCTCCACCAGCTAAACAGAACAATGGTGGATGCTATAACTGTGGTGAACAGGGCCACTTTGCGAAGAACTGCCCAAAGAAGACACAACAAGCAGTTCAAGCACCCCGTGGAAGAGCTTTTGTTATAGGAGCTCCAGCTTCACGCCAAGACCCGAACGTGGTCGCTGGTACATTTCTCTTACATGACTTTTATGCATCTATTCTATTTGACACTGTTACGGATCAGAGTTTTATCTCTGCCGATTTTGCATGCCAACTAGATTCTATAGAGGAACAGTTAGACTCCCCTCATATCATAGAAGTAGCTAACGAGAAACAGATCACAGTTAGTACAGTATACAGGAACTGCCCATTGACTCTCAATGGTCATACAATCACCATCGATTTGATACCGATGGAGTTGGGTAGTTTTGATATCATTGTTGGAATGGATTGGCTTTCTTCTAACCGAGTAGAAGTCATCTGTTCTGAAAAGCTGCTTCGAGTTCCATTGCTACATGATCGAGTATTGGAAGTCAAAGGGGATCAAGCAAAACGAAGTGTCAAAATCATTTCTAGCATAAAGGCACTTAAGTATTTACAGAAGCAGTGTGTAGCTTTCCTAGCTCACGTAGTGGAGAAGGAGAAAGACAAGAAAAAGATAGAAGATGTACCGGTAGTGAAAGAGTATCCGGAAGTATTTCCTGAAGACCTACCAGGTTTGCCACATGTGCGACCGGTAGAGTTCCGAATTGACTTGGTTCCTGGAGCAACTCCTGTTGCTAAATCTCCTTACAGGTTAGCACCTTCGGAGATGCAGGAATTGTCAAACCAGCTACAGGAATTACTGGATAAAGGGTTCATCAGACCGAGCTACTCAGCCTGGGGAGCTCCGGTCTTGTTCATAAAGAAGAAAGACGGATCGTTTCGAATGTGCATCGATTATCGGGAGCTGAACAAGTTGACCAGTTACAAGGAGCACAGTACTTCTCGAAGATCGATCTACGGTCCGGGTATCATCAGCTTAGAGTTCAAGACGAAGACATACCGAAGACGGCATTCTGAACCAGATACGGGCATTACGAATTCATGGTGATGCCTTTCGGATTCACGAATGCACCGGCGGTTTTCATGGATCTCATGAATCGAGTGTGCAAGCCGTATTTGGATCAGTTTGTCATTGTCTTTATTGATGACATCCTGATTTCTTCGAAGAGTAAAGCTGAACATGAGGAACACCTCAGGAAAATCTTGGAGCTGTTGAAGGAGCAGAAACTTTATGCCAAATTCTCTAAGTATGAATTCTGGCTAAAGGAAGTTCAATTTCCGGGTCACGTAGTCAACAGCGAGGGAATACATGTAGATCCCGCCAAGATTGAAGCGATAAATAACTGGGACACTCCGAAGACACCGACGGAGATACGGTCTTTTCTGGGTTTGGCAGGTTATTATAGAAGGTTTATCTCAAACTTTTCTAAGATAGCTTTGCCTCTCACTAAATTAACTCAGAAGAGTGAACCGTTTGTCGGGGAGCAGAAACAAAAAGATGCTTTTCAGACTTTGAAACAGAAGTTGTGTGATGCTCCAATTCTATCTCTCCCAGAGGAATGTGATGACTTTGTGGTTTATTGTGATGCCTCCCATCAGGGACTTGGTTGCGTATTAATGCAACGGGACAAAGTTATCGCTTATGCATCAAGACAGTTAAAGGTTCATGAGAAGAACTACACCACTCATGATCTTGAGCTGGGAGCTGTAATCTTCGCACTAAAGATTTGGAGACATTACTTATATGGCACCAAGTGTACCATATTCACTGATCACAAGAGTCTGCAACACATCTTTGATCAGAAGGAACTCAACAGGCGACAACGTCGTTTGGTTGAACTTCTGAATGATTACGATTGTGTGATCAAGTATCATCCGAGAAAGGCGAACGTTGTAGCTGATGCCTTGATCCGGAAGGAACGGGTCAAACCCTTGCGCGTTAGAGCAATGGGAATGACTGTGCAGACCAGTTTACAAGACAAGATAATTCAAGCACAACAAGAATCAGTTGACAGAGGAAATTTGAAGAAAGAGCTTGACTGCGGAGCGGAAAAACAATTTGAGACTAAGTCCGATGGGATGATCTACTACCATAATCGTATATGGATTCCGGCGGTAGACGAATTGAGAAAACTTATCTTCGATGAAGCGCACCAGACTAAATACTCTGTTCATCCAGGCGCTGATAAAATGTACCAAGACTTGCGTGGATTTTATTGGTGGCCTGGAATGAAGAAAGACATAGACAAGTATGTTGGTAAATGTCTTACGTGTGCGAAGGTAAAGGCGGAACACCAGAAGCCGTCTGGCTTACTGGAACAGCCTGAGATTCCGCTCTGGAAGTGGGAAAAAATAGCTATGGATTTCATTACCAAGCTACCCCGCACTTCCGGTGGTCATGATACCATCTGGGTTATCATTGATCGTTTGACAAAATCTGCTCACTTTTTGCCAATGCGTGAGAACTTCACGATGGATAAACTGGCGAGACTGTATATCAACGAGATAGTGGTACGCCACGGTGTGCCATTGTCTATTATTTCGGACAGAGATAGCAGATTCACATCAAGGTTCTGGCAATCATTACAGAAATCTCTAGGGATGCAGTAAATCTTAGTACAGCTTACCATCCACAAACAGACGGTCAAAGCGAGCGTACAATTCAGACCCTGGAGGACATGTTAAGAACCTGGGTGTTGGATTTCGGTGGGAATTGGGATTCCCATTTGCCACTGATCGAATTCTCCTACAATAACAGTTATCATATCAGTATCGATGTGCACCATTCGAGGATCTTTATGGCCGGAAATGTCGATCACCGATCTGTTGGACTGAAGTGGGAGATAACCGTATAACTGGGCCAGAACTTATTCAGGAAACCACTGACAAGATTTCCCAGATTCAACGAAGACTACAAGCTACAAGAAGCAGACAGAAAAGCTATGCCGACAAACGGCGCAAACCGTTGGAATTCCAAGTGGGAGATCGTGTTATGTTGAAGGTTTCCCCATGGAAAGGTGTAGTGCGTTTTGGAAAGAAAGGCAAGTTAGCACCGCGATATGTGGGACCGTTCGAAATCATCGAGCGTATTGGTCCTGTGGCGTATAGAAACAACAGTGTTTATGTGAATAACAGAAACAAATCGGTTGCAATCTGATATCCAAAGATGGCAGGAATCAGATGGCCGACAATTCAATGTGAAAACAATGTGAAAACAGGATGTTAGTTAAGTCCGACAGTGAGGAAATACAAGTTAAAACAATAATTCAGTGTTGTTTCAGAATAACGAACTGACAGTGTGTTTGCGTGAGTGACGATTCACACAAACATACCTGTGAGTTTAACGTTCTGAAATGATGACTGGAAAGTAGAAAACAAAAGTCGGAAAGCAAAACCATCGTCGTGTTCGTTCGAATGACGATTCGAACGAATACGCGTGATGGTGACGCGATTCGACGAAACGAAAACGAAAACACGACACGAACGAAATTAATTAAATAAAATAAAACATTTCACATTTTTACAATTTTGAAACTTATCAAAATGGTTAAATAACTTCTTTTATTTATTACAATTAAATACGCGTAAAGTTCCGGATACGCGACAAAATCACGAACCGAGCAACCGAAACAAACCCGAATACCCTCGGCCATCTACAAGCATTTAATTCTCATAACTCAACCACCTACTCACTTCTCTCTACAAATTTCGATTCTTTCTCTCTCTAAAAGAACACCACCACATTCAAGCTTAAATCCATCATATCTAGCTCGTTTCTTGACCAAATTGGATGTTTTTGGTGTCTACGTGAAGCTCTTGACGTCCTCTACGTGAAAGTACAACAGATCTAGACATTTAACCACAGAAAATCGAGGTAATGATCCAAGAAAAGCCACGAAAACTAGGGTTTTCTTAGTGTTTTTGTTTGATTTAACTATACAAACAGGTAGCCATCCTCTTCGTCGAACCATACACTCTCGATAACTTTTCTGATACACCACGGAGTGTGAATGATCTGAGAATCAATACATTCAATGGGGATGAAGATGATGCCGAGGTACAGGTTCGGGTAGGGGCTGGATATGGCCGAACCATTCTGACATCACGAACCCAAGAGCTGCTAAACCTGTTATGAACGAACCCTTGTGTTGTCCTCATCCCGAACCAATTGGCGAACCCTAGGGCCGAGCCTTTTTGCCAAACCTTGCTGCCACGAGACTGTATGGCTGCGAACCTGCTCACTCAGACGAACCCTTCTCAAGTAACGAACCCATGACCCTCACCGAACCCTAGGTTCGCCATGTCAACCACCGAACCTTCATCATCATCGGGCGAACCCTACTGGTTCGCACAACTGAGCAGCGAACCCTCCCACAACCTGAACGAACCATTTGTGTAATAACCGAACCCTAGTCGAACCTATAGTCCACTTTTGCCGAACCCTGGCTAAGGTTTCATGAGCGAACCCTGTGCCATCCTATAGCTCAACCGGTGGCATCACATCTTGGCTGAACCTTAGCCAACTGGACACCTTAGGTTCGCTGAAATGGGAAGCCATCCTACCATCAGATTAGTCGAAGCCAATGTTATTCCCTCGGCCCACATAAACTTGATCAGGCCCAACACCATCAATTGGCTCATGAAATATGATAGGTCCAATTCGGCCACCATGGTTTAATGTAGGATTAATCCTGCCCAAATTTTGTTGTAGAGCCATGTCAATTTACCGGCCCAAATTCAATCGAAAACCACTAAAGCCCAACCGGCCCAACTTTCATTTTGTTTAGGCCCAATGTAAATTCAACCAGCCCAAGGAAATCATTCTTCGGCCCAACAATGGCCTACCCACGAATCCTTTGACTCGAGACGATAAATTTAGCATAAACACCTAACATTCGGCCCAATGAGTTTAAATGCAATTCAAGTGGTGAACTAAATAGTTAAGTGATAACATATCCATAAATTCGGTTAATGAGATTAAGTTATTTCATAACGATAAGGTTGAGAAGAAGGAAATTCAAAGGATTCAATCGAATACACTAAGAGTTGTTGATTTTTTTCTTAAAATCCGAAGTCTCATACTTCATATCTTGATGTTAATAATTACAAAAAAAAAAGATATAAATAGGTTCACAAGTATATTAATCACACCTAATTGGGCCGAATGAGAATCTAGACCAAGAGATGATAACAAGTTAGAAATAACACATACACGCGCACAAAATCTCATGACTTATACTTATAAGTTACAATCACTTGAAATCAATACATGATCGTGAAAACACACTCAAGTATAACCAAGAGCGCGTGCATTCTCGTTTAAGCTAAGTCAACCACAACTACAACAAGGTGAGTTCATATGCCCCTTTTTACTTTAATATGACTGATTTTAAACTCTCAGGGCTGAGAAACATGGTTACTTTTATTTATTTAAAAGTCTTGCTTAACATGTTATTTATACTTTGATTTAGATAATATTAAATTGTTTATTATCGCTTATCATTGTATGTATGCTTGTATGACCATGAGATAACAGGGAAACTCAGATGAATATGATAATATAATTTCATAATCATCAATACAATTGAATAACATAGTTGTAAGATTATATCTTATAACACTTGGTTATTCACACATGAACAACATTGAGACAATTCATACACAAACAAACCATGAGAACTACTACAGTGAAACATGATGACACTTCACAACACGTGAATGATTAGAAGATAAAACATCTTCTAAATATCATTCCACATTATTATTGATTAAGTGTGATAAGTCAAGTACTTATAACACTTAATTAACAACTTAAAAACATACTATGCGATAGTATGGATGTGACAATCCGGAAATTTCGGGTTAACCCTGTTAACCAAAAATTAACAGAAAGTGTTCAGAATCGAACAAAATCATGCCTAAAGGTATAAAATCTCACAAAATCAGTTTTAAAGTGGTTAATTTGCAAAAATCAAATTCGTAAATGATTATTAGGTATCAATTTTGACTTTCATTAGTCAAAATTCGGCTAGAACATTATATGGAACTCAAATTTCGCACCAATAAGTAGTTATACCCGAATTAAACCAGTTATAATCATTCCTTTAATGATGATTATCATCTAGAATACGTTATTGAATCATTAAGCAGCCATTTAAGTTCAAAATGAAACCCAAAAGTTGTAACCGTTCGAAATGGGTATCAATTTCTGTCACACCCCCAAATTTCAACTAACGGAATCACACCGTTTGGGAGTATGACAAACCAGGATCTCAGATCATTAGACATAGCGAAGACCTCTATATGAATTTCAAAACATACTTTGGTCTTTAAACATAACATCAGAGTTTTCAAAAGTTGCGGAAGCGTTATAAAACCAATAACAGTTGTAAAATGTAAAATACAATACAATATTCCAAATGTTTAATAATCCAAATATCTAAAGTGTTTAAAATGCATGCGACTCTATCTCCTAGTCCATGCCAGCTTTAACGCGCGCCTTAGCGTCCTGAGAAAACATGTAAATCAAGTCAACACAAAGGTTGGTGCATAACACAGGTTTTATGTATTCACAAGGTTCAAAACAACAGTTTGAATAACAAGATTGTAGATAACATAATCACACATGCACAGTCATGATAGCTAGTCATATAAACTATTTACATAAGTGTTCGACACCGAAGCTGACGGATTGCCATGCTATAGCATGTTTTCGCCTTGCCACTATTGTCTATCACAACAATAGTAAAATTGTGTTTGGTCAGTCAAACACCTGCGTAGATCCCATCTACCAGGTGAGGTTTGTCAAACCTAATAGATCTATTTCCAACTACCACGCTTTGCATTACAGCAAACTAAACGGTTCGAGGTGTGTAAGGACTTTCAAGTTGATATGTTTTCACATAATGTAAACAGCTAACTCATGCAAGTGATATGTATCTAAAAACAGTTTGTTGCACATGTTTTCTCCCCCAAAACAGTTTAAAATAAGAAAGGGGCCGTGTACGCACCTTTGATAATAGCAGAATGATCACACACTAAAAGCTCGTGTAAGAAATCCTTCTACGAAGAATCTGTGTTTAAACAATAACCTAGTGTTATTCGGATTATCGTTTTGTGCTTGAAATCACATACGTGTCAACACACGTATGTTAAAGTGTCAGAAATATACATACGAAAGTACTCGTGCCTTTGAAATCGTTTAAATAAAATCATATTTGATTTTATTTAAATAATCATAATTATACGCGATTTCGTTTTCGGACTAAAATATAGATTTTATTATTCTAATGTGTTCGGGACTTCGTTACGGTTCCAACGCAACTTGAACGGATCAATTCGGAGTTAGAGCGAGAAAGTTATGCTTAAAATGCTAAAATGATCTTAATATATAAAAAAACGGTGAGGCCTAGGGTCGAACCCCTGCCCCCCCATACTCAATACACCTTGTTTACCAACTCACCTATTGATAAATCATTAACAGATCGTGGTTTATATTTCTTTTAAGCCCAAACGGCCCAGTCCCCCTATTGATCATAACCGAAGCAATTCTACACCCAATTGAGCCTCAAATTGAACTTAATCGAATCCGACATCATAGGGTTTTTGTTCCTGTAGCTAATGCGACTCGAATTACAAATTTAATCGAACTACTTTGATCAAAACATTCGGTTTTTCGAACCTACACATGTTCGAACTTAATCCCCTTATCCCATGATCCAAATTCGAAGAATTTGATTAATTTAATCAGTAAATCCATAGAGTTTACATTAAGTAGCAGGTTTCTAATCTTCCCTTGATATTTAATTTGAATTTCCTACCTGTTTTCACTCAAACCCCCAAAATAGTTTTGTCTAAAACCCTATCACTCGAAGTCCATCAATTCGTTGAAACTAGATGCAATCATCATAGCATAATCATTAATCGGAACCTTATGAAACTACAAGTATCATTCAATTTAATTTTTGAACCCATCTTACTCAAATTCCCACTTTCGTTTTCTAAAAGAAACCCTAGAACTTGATCATCTTCAATTCGTTATGATTTCATGAAATTGACATATGGATTTTGTTAATCGGAGGTTTATGAAACTGCCCATGCATAATAATTCGATTCTTAAACTTGTTTGATCAAAAACCCCAAAACCGTTTCCTATATGAACCCTAGGATTTGAAATCTTAGAATTTGTTGTTTAAAACCGAAATTAACATATGCTTTTCAATGAAAAGGTCATTTCGAAGCTTTCTGTGTAATTTGATTTGGTTTGTAAAACCATTTGAACAACAATCCCCAATTCGTTCTAGATGATGAACCCTAGAACGAGATATCGTATCATTCGATGTTAGAAGCCACAATTAGAATAGGGTTATGCTTAGTCGCATGTTTTAGTATATATAGGGATCGATTGTAACCTGATTGAAGATCAAATTGGCGTATATCGACTTTAGGCTTGAGTTCGGTCACCCCACGATCGAATTCTTCTTTCTAGAGCTCTTGAGATCAAATTCTTCTGTGAAAGGAGCACTAAAGGAACCGACCAGAGTTTCTGTAAGTTAGATTGTGAAGAATTTGATCGATTGTTATAAGACTGATGGCTAATTACAACGGTTTCGAATTTTCATCTTCATTGCAACTTAATTCGACGAGTTATTGTGTTAGTAACGTATGGAAACTGTTATAATCATTAATATGATGATTAGAAATCGTTTAACACAATAATCTATCGAATTTTAATGCTAATTTGAAACTTTCTAAGCTTTTTACACGAATTTTGACTTACAATAGTCAAAATTGTGTGTTTCCTTTACTTAAATGATAATTTCCTACCATTCAAATGTTTATACACTTGTTTTGCTATCTTCCAGCCCTTGCAACTTGTTTTTGCTCGATTTCGCATCATTTCGATTAATGGAATTAGTCATAAATTGCCGAATTGTCATAAATTGACCAATTGAAACATTATTGGGCTTAATTAATCAAATTGGGCCTCATAACTATATATGGGCCTACCTTGGGCCTTGTTGGCCTACCTAAACTTCATTGGGCCTACCTAGACTTCATTGGGCCTTTACTGGCCTTATTGGGCCTACCTTGGCTCATTGGGCCTCCCTTTGCCCTGTTGGGCCTAACTTCTATACAATTGAGCCTACAAGAGTTAACGAGGTTAGTGTAAAAAGTCGGATTGTCACATCATCCCCTTGTTGAAGGAATTTTCGTCCCGAAAATTAGTAAGTGTTAAGAGTAGTTAGGAAACTACTTACGAGTTTAAATCGTACGTGTTAGTGTGATTTGATCATTCTGTGTGCTTGTGTGTACTTACACACAAAATCTAATGCTTGTAACATCACAACTAAATGTGATCATTCAATGTGACTGTTTGCGTGTACACTAGTTAGTTCACCTAACTGTGACTGTTTGTGTTTGATCATACTGTGTTGTGTAACCTCACACATAGTGAGTGTCTGAAACTGTCTGTACTATGTAACCCCGCACATAGCAAAATGTGTGTAACCAATCATGTATGTACTACCATAACATGTAACATATGAAATGTAGCACATAAAACATATAGAATATAATGTAGCACAAATGTTTGTAACAAAATCAATTGAATAAATAAAATGTTTGTGCTTACAGTTTGAAATTTGCAGTGTTGATGTGTGAAAGCATCACGTCATCCCCTTGTTGAAGGAAATTTCGTCCCGAAATTTAACGTGCGCTCTCAGCGTTAGCAGTAGCTGTTTTGAATAGATGAGGATATTTCTTCATCATTTGGTCTTCCCGTTCCCATGTGAATTCAGGACCACGTCTTGAATTCCATCGAACTTTTACTATCGGAATCTTGCTTTGCTTTAGTTGTTTGACCTCTCGGTCCATGATTTCTGCCGGTTCTTCAATGAATCGTAACTGTTCATCTACTTGTATTTCTTCCAACGGTACAATCAATGTCTCGTCAGAAAGACATTTCTTTAAGTTCGATACGTGAAAGACATCATGAACTCCACTGAGTTCATCCGGTAGTTTGAGTTGATACGCAACCGGACCAATCCTTTTCAGGATTTCAAAAGGTCCTACGTAACGTGGACTAAGCTTTCCGCGCTTGCCGAATCGTATCACACCTTTCCACGGTGATACTTTTAGAAGAACTCGGTCTCCTACTTGAAATTCCAACGGTTTACGACGTTTGTCAGCATAACTCTTCTGTCGATCCCGAGCCGCTGCCATACGGTTCCGGATTTGAACTATCTTCTCTGTCGTCTCGTGCACCAGTTCAGGACCTGTTATCTGACTGTCACCAATTTCAGCCCAGCAAACTGGTGAACGACATTTGCGACCATACAAAGCTTCAAACGGTGCTGCTTGAATACTTGTATGATAACTATTGTTGTAAGAGAATTCTACCAACGGTAAATGATTCTCCCAGCTATCACCAAAGTCAATTACACAAGCTCGTAACATATCCTCGAGCGTTTGAATCGTACGTTCACTTTGACCATCGGTCTGTGGATGATAGGCGGTACTCATATCCAAGCGAGTCCCCAATGACTTATGAAGAGATTTCCAAAAGTTAGAAGTAAACCGGGCATCCCGATCTGATATGATAGAGATTGGCACACCATGCCGTGCTACAACTTCCTTGATGTAAATGCGAGTCAGTTTCTCCATCTTATCAGTTTCCTTGATTGCTAAGAAGTGTGCAGATTTCGTTAATCGATCGACAATTACCCATATCGTATCACAACCAGTCGGTGTACGGGGTAACTTAGTAATGAAATCCATCGAAATCTGTTCCCACTTCCACATCGGTATCTCTGGTTGTTGCAGTAAACCAGATGGCTTCTGGTATTCAACTTTGACTTTCGAACAAGTCAAACATTTGCTAACGTACTTAGCAATATCAGCTTTCATGTGAGGCCACCAATACAGTGCCTTCAAATCATGATACATCTTGTCTGATCCCGGATGGACTGAATATCTGGACTTGTGTGCTTCATCCATCACGAGTTCCCTTAAACCTCCATACAAAGGTATCCAAAGTCGATTAATGAAATAACGAATTCCATCAGACTTAACATCCAGTTGTTCTTCCATTCCCCGTAAAGATTCCTGTACCAAGTTTTCCTCTTTCAAGGCCTCGATCTGAGCACTGTGTACCTTGTCAGGTAAGTCAGTATGTATTGTCATCATAAGTGCACGAACCCGTCTTGTTCCCGTTGTATCCTTTCTGCTCAGAGCGTCAGCTACTACATTAGCCATTCCCGGGTGATATTTAATCGCACACTCATAATCATTCAACAACTCAACCCATCGTCGTTGCCTCATATTAAGCTCCTTCTGATCAAAGATATGTTGTAAACTCTTATGATCAGTATAAATGGTACACTTAGTTCCATACAGATAATGCCTCCAAATTTTCAAAGCAAAAACCACTGCCCCTAACTCCAAGTCATGAGTAGTGTAATTCTTTTCGTGTGTTCGTAGTTGTCTGGAAGCATAAGCAATCACTTTATCACGTTGCATCAACACACATCCCAAACCCTGTGCAGATGCATCACAATACACCACGAAGTCTTCCGTCCCTTCCGGTAATGACAGAATCGGTGCGCTGCAAAGCTTCTGTTTCAATAACTGGAACGCAGTTTCCTGTTTATCCGTCCAGTTATACTTTGTTCCCTTGTGCGTAAGAGCTGTAAGTGGTTGAGCGATCTTTGAGAATCCCTCAATAAATCGTCAGTAGTAACCCGCCAAACCAAGGAATTGTCGTACCTCGGTAGGTGTTTTTGGCGCTTCCCAATTCTTAATCGCTTCAATCTTCGCTGGATCAACATGTATGCCCTTTTCGTTGACTATATGACCCAAGAATTGTACTTCTCGCATCCAGAAATCACATTTCGAGAATTTAGCGTACAATTGTTCCTGTTTCAGTAATTCCAATAGCAGTCGAAGATGTTCAGCGTGTTCCTCCTCAGACTGTGAATAGATGAGAATGTCATCGATGAAAACAATGACAAACTTATCAAGATAATGTTTACAAACACGATTCATGAGATCCATGAATACAGCTGGAGCGTTTGTCAACCCAAATGGCATGACCAGGAATTCATAATGGCCATAGCGTGTCCTGAATGCTGTGTTTGGAATATCCTCCTCCTGAACTCTTAATTGATGATAACCCGACCTGAGATCAATCTTCGAGTAGTAACTCGAACCTTGCAATTGATCAAACAGATCGTCAATCCTGGGTAACGGATACCGGTTCTTGATAGTAACCTTGTTCAATTCCCGGTAATCGATGCACATACGGAAAGTCCCGTCCTTCTTCTTTACAAACAAAACTGGAGCTCCCCATGGTGAAAAACTAGGTCGTATGAAACCCTTATCCAACAACTCTTGCAATTGTGTGGATAATTCTTGCATCTCAGACGGTGCAAGTCGATAAGGTGCCCTAGCTATCGGTGCTGCATCTGGTGTAAGGTCGATTCGGAATTCCACCTGTCTGATAGGCGGTAATCCCGGTAAGTCTTCTGGAAACACCTCCGGAAATTCACAAACTACAGGTATATCTTCAAGCTTCTTCTCAGCTACCGGCTTTTCAGTTATAAGTGCTATAACTGCCGTATGACCTTTCCGCAGACATTTGTGTGCTTTCATACAAGATATGAGACGCAGTGGTGTACTGCTCTTCTCGCCTTGTACATACAATGTCTCTCCCTGCGGAAGAGGTATGCGAACAATCTTTTCATGGCATACGATTTCAGCCTGTTTTTTGACAACCAGTCCATGCCAATAACCACATCAAAACTGCCTAAGGCAATAGGCATAAGGTCAATCTCTAATGTTTGACCCATCAAATCAAGGATACATCCCTTAAAAATATTTTCCACTACAATCAACTTACCATCAGCTAATTCCACAGTGTATGGACTATCTAAGGCAGTGGGACTAACATTTAGCAACTTAGCAAGTGAACTAGATACAAAGCTCCGATCGGCACCGGTGTCAAATAACATAGAGGCATAGTGATTATTTAAGAGGAACGTACCCGTAACAATGTTGGGATCCTCCCGCGCTTGACGTCCTCCTATCACAAACGCCCTGCCTCTAGCACCATTGTTGTTGTTGTTGTTATTGTTGTTGTTGTTGTTGGTGCCATTTCCATTACCGTTGCCATTTCCATTACCATTGGCATTATTGTCCCCGCCTTTCTTGAGCTGTGGGCAATCTTTCTTAAAATGCCCCATCTTGCCACACTCAAAACAACCTTTCTGAGCGTTGTTCTGGTTATTGTTCTGGTTGTTGTTGTTCTGTAGTTCCCCGCGACAATCCTTAGCCGCATGCCCAATCTTGCCACACCTCTGGCACTTAGCTTTCTCACACTGATTACCTGCATGATGGTAACCACACTTGTTGCACTTGGGGTGTTTACCAATATAACCCCCCGACGATGATGATTGCTGACCACTGCTTGAACCATGATAAGACTTGTTTGAGTCTTGTTTCCGGTTTTGCTGATATGATTGTTGGTTGTTACCCTTGAAGTTGTTACTTTCCCACTTTCTCTTATGATCTCCCACCTTGGTAGCAGATGTTCATTTGGGCAGAGTCCCCTGTAACACTGCCTGGTCAGTAAGCTGATGCGCTAGACGAACAGCTTGTTGGATGGTGGTGGGATTTGCTGAAGTCACCAACCCTTGAATCTGAGGCACTAGTCCTCCAATGTACCTTTCAATCCACTTACTGGCTGGAGTAGCCATGTGTGGAAGCAGTCTGGCCAACTCGTGTGACCTGGTCGTGTACTCTTCAATGTTTGACCCCTCCATCTTGAGGTGCCAGTATTCCTCCTCCAACTTCTGCATTTCACTGCGAGGACAGTACTCCTCTTGCAGTAAAGTTTTGAAGTCATTCCATGTTAAGGCATTTGCCTCTCCCAACCCCAGAGTCTGGACATTCGAGTTCCACCAAGTTAGTGCTGGACCCTCCAATGTTCCCGTAGCAAATTTCACCTTGCTTTCATTAGGGCAGTTGCACATTTCAAACACCGACTCAGCCTTTTCAATCCACCGAAGGAGTCCAATGGCCCCCTCCGACCCTTTGAAATTGTGAGGTTTGCAGTCCAAGAACATCTTGAACGTGCAGACTTGTGGATTAACCAATCCCCCAGCTGGACCCTGTGGCCCTGTGTTGTGAGTCTGAGCATACTGTGCGATTGCCTCTGCAACTCTGTTGTTGATTAGCTCATTGAGCTCAGCAACAGTCATATGTACGTTTCCCTCAGTCATTAGTTTCCTATTTATAAGAAGTGTTAGCACGAAGTCAAAATCTAATGTGACATGTGTAATTAAAACAACAAACACAACATGTAATATAAATCAACACAACTGTTGAAAATAAATAATAATCCTTCCATAAATAGAAACTTTCTTTGAGTACAATACTTTTTGAAATGAAACATACTTTTCAAACTACTAATGTAGGAACACAACCCGTTCCTAATAAGTTTAAACAAAACAAACAAAGAAAAGAAAAGAAAATCAATCGTCCTCAACAGTGGATTAAGGATCGGAATCAACAACTGGTGCTGGTTCCTCCTCCTCATCCTCATCCTGTTCCTCATTCTCAGAGGCCACTAAATCCTCCAAAGCTTCAATCCTGCCTGCCAAAATCTCCTCTCGGTTCTCTGACTCTTCTAGACGACCAATCAAATTGATTATCTCATCCCGCATATCGTGAACCAGATGGGTAAGATCATCCTGCCTCTCAATAGCATCCCATAACTCCTGAGATCTCTGTGCTATCCTATCTTCTGCTACCTCCAGATCCTCGCGCAATTTGGCGATCTCCTCGGCGTCCGTCCTTTGCCTCTTAGGCTCAGGAGCATCTAGTACTAGTGGTGGATGTGTAGAAGGTCCCTCAGCAGGGATCTGCTGAGTGCCCTCCACCGGCTCCTCTTCCGGATCCTCATCCGGGTCCTCATCTGGATCCTCCTCGGGATCCTCGTCTGGATCCTCCTCCGGATCCTCGTCTGGATCTGAGTCATCCATCTCGTGTGATGGAGGTGATGGAATAGGTGGTGGTGGTGATGACGGTGGTGCTGGAACTATCGGTTCCTCGTCCTCGGAATCATCAATATAGATATACGGAACTGATGATGATGCCATGCCTGTTACATAATACCATATGTAAGTGCAATGCCATAGAATGTGTAAGAAAATCAATTACATAATGTCATATGTAATTTCTAAGCAGCATGTGTAAACATGTGTGTCTAATGTCTAACAGTCATAGTCTAGGCCTACAAATGCAAACCTAGTTCGCTATAACCAATGTCTCTGATACCAATCTGTCACACCCCCAAATTTCAACTAACGGAATCACACCGTTTGGGAGTATGACAAACCAGGATCTCAGATCATTAGACATAGCGAAGACCTCTATATGAATTTCAAAACATACTTTGGTCTTTAAACATAACATCAGAGTTTTCAAAAGTTGCGGAAGCGTTATAAAACCAATAACAGTTGTAAAATGTAAAATACAATACAATATTCCAAATGTTTAATAATCCAAATATCTAAAGTGTTTAAAATGCATGCGACTCTATCTCCTAGTCCATGCCAGCTTTAACGCGCGCCTTAGCGTCCTGAGAAAACATGTAAATCAAGTCAACACAAAGGTTGGTGCATAACACAGGTTTTATGTATTCACAAGGTTCAAAACAACAGTTTGAATAACAAGATTGTAGATAACATAATCACACATGCACAGTCATGATAGCTAGTCATATAAACTATTTACATAAGTGTTCGACACCGAAGCTGACGGATTGCCATGCTATAGCATGTTTTCGCCTTGCCACTATTGTCTATCACAACAATAGTAAAATTGTGTTTGGTCAGTCAAACACCTGCGTAGATCCCATCTACCAGGTGAGGTTTGTCAAACCTAATAGATCTATTTCCAACTACCACGCTTTGCATTACAGCAAACTAAACGGTTCGAGGTGTGTAAGGACTTTCAAGTTGATATGTTTTCACATAATGTAAACAGCTAACTCATGCAAGTGATATGTATCTAAAAACAGTTTGTTGCACATGTTTTCTCCCCCAAAACAGTTTAAAATAAGAAAGGGGCCGTGTACGCACCTTTGATAATAGCAGAATGATCACACACTAAAAGCTCGTGTAAGAAATCCTTCTACGAAGAATCTGTGTTTAAACAATAACCTAGTGTTATTCGGATTATCGTTTTGTGCTTGAAATCACATACGTGTCAACACACGTATGTTAAAGTGTCAGAAATATACATACGAAAGTACTCGTGCCTTTGAAATCGTTTAAATAAAATCATATTTGATTTTATTTAAATAATCATAATTATACGCGATTTCGTTTTCGGACTAAAATATAGATTTTATTATTCTAATGTGTTCGGGACTTCGTTACGGTTCCAACGCAACTTGAACGGATCAATTCGGAGTTAGAGCGAGAAAGTTATGCTTAAAATGCTAAAATGATCTTAATATATAAAAAAACGGTGAGGCCTAGGGTCGAACCCCTGCCCCCCCATACTCAATACACCTTGTTTACCAACTCACCTATTGATAAATCATTAACAGATCGTGGTTTATATTTCTTTTAAGCCCAAACGGCCCAGTCCCCCTATTGATCATAACCGAAGCAATTCTACACCCAATTGAGCCTCAAATTGAACTTAATCGAATCCGACATCATAGGGTTTTTGTTCCTGTAGCTAATGCGACTCGAATTACAAATTTAATCGAACTACTTTGATCAAAACATTCGGTTTTTCGAACCTACACATGTTCGAACTTAATCCCCTTATCCCATGATCCAAATTCGAAGAATTTGATTAATTTAATCAGTAAATCCATAGAGTTTACATTAAGTAGCAGGTTTCTAACCTTCCCTTGATATTTAATTTGAATTTCCTACCTGTTTTCACTCAAACCCCCAAAATAGTTTTGTCTAAAACCCTATCACTCGAAGTCCATCAATTCGTTGAAACTAGATGCAATCATCATAGCATAATCATTAATCGGAACCTTATGAAACTACAAGTATCATTCAATTTAATTTTTGAACCCATCTTACTCAAATTCCCACTTTCGTTTTCTAAAAGAAACCCTAGAACTTGATCATCTTCAATTCGTTATGATTTCATGAAATTGACATATGGATTTTGTTAATCGGAGGTTTATGAAACTGCCCATGCATAATAATTCGATTCTTAAACTTGTTTGATCAAAAACCCCAAAACCGTTTCCTATATGAACCCTAGGATTTGAAATCTTAGAATTTGTTGTTTAAAACCGAAATTAACATATGCTTTTCAATGAAAAGGTCATTTCGAAGCTTTCTGTGTAATTTGATTTGGTTTGTAAAACCATTTGAACAACAATCCCCAATTCGTTCTAGATGATGAACCCTAGAACGAGATATCGTATCATTCGATGTTAGAAGCCACAATTAGAATAGGGTTATGCTTAGTCGCATGTTTTAGTATATATAGGGATCGATTGTAACCTGATTGAAGATCAAATTGGCGTATATCGACTTTAGGCTTGAGTTCGGTCACCCCACGATCGAATTCTTCTTTCTAGAGCTCTTGAGATCAAATTCTTCTGTGAAAGGAGCACTAAAGGAACCGACCAGAGTTTCTGTAAGTTAGATTGTGAAGAATTTGATCGATTGTTATAAGACTGATGGCTAATTACAACGGTTTCGAATTTTCATCTTCATTGCAACTTAATTCGACGAGTTATTGTGTTAGTAACGTATGGAAACTGTTATAATCATTAATATGATGATTAGAAATCGTTTAACACAATAATCTATCGAATTTTAATGCTAATTTGAAACTTTCTAAGCTTTTTACACGAATTTTGACTTACAATAGTCAAAATTGTGTGTTTCCTTTACTTAAATGATAATTTCCTACCATTCAAATGTTTATACACTTGTTTTGCTATCTTCCAGCCCTTGCAACTTGTTTTTGCTCGATTTCGCATCATTTCGATTAATGGAATTAGTCATAAATTGCCGAATTGTCATAAATTGACCAATTGAAACATTATTGGGCTTAATTAATCAAATTGGGCCTCATAACTATATATGGGCCTACCTTGGGCCTTGTTGGCCTACCTAAACTTCATTGGGCCTACCTAGACTTCATTGGGCCTTTACTGGCCTTATTGGGCCTACCTTGGCTCATTGGGCCTCCCTTTGCCCTGTTGGGCCTAACTTCTATACAATTGAGCCTACAAGAGTTAACGAGGTTAGTGTAAAAAGTCGGATTGTCACATCATCCCCTTGTTGAAGGAATTTTCGTCCCGAAAATTAGTAAGTGTTAAGAGTAGTTAGGAAACTACTTACGAGTTTAAATCGTACGTGTTAGTGTGATTTGATCATTCTGTGTGCTTGTGTGTACTTACACACAAAATCTAATGCTTGTAACATCACAACTAAATGTGATCATTCAATGTGACTGTTTGCGTGTACACTAGTTAGTTCACCTAACTGTGACTGTTTGTGTTTGATCATACTGTGTTGTGTAACCTCACACATAGTGAGTGTCTGAAACTGTCTGTACTATGTAACCCCGCACATAGCAAAATGTGTGTAACCAATCATGTATGTACTACCATAACATGTAACATATGAAATGTAGCACATAAAACATATAGAATATAATGTAGCACAAATGTTTGTAACAAAATCAATTGAATAAATAAAATGTTTGTGCTTACAGTTTGAAATTTGCAGTGTTGATGTGTGAAAGCATCACGTCATCCCCTTGTTGAAGGAAATTTCGTCCCGAAATTTAACGTGCGCTCTCAGCGTTAGCAGTAGCTGTTTTGAATAGATGAGGATATTTCTTCATCATTTGGTCTTCCCGTTCCCATGTGAATTCAGGACCACGTCTTGAATTCCATCGAACTTTTACTATCGGAATCTTGCTTTGCTTTAGTTGTTTGACCTCTCGGTCCATGATTTCTGCCGGTTCTTCAATGAATCGTAACTGTTCATCTACTTGTATTTCTTCCAACGGTACAATCAATGTCTCGTCAGAAAGACATTTCTTTAAGTTCGATACGTGAAAGACATCATGAACTCCACTGAGTTCATCCGGTAGTTTGAGTTGATACGCAACCGGACCAATCCTTTTCAGGATTTCAAAAGGTCCTACGTAACGTGGACTAAGCTTTCCGCGCTTGCCGAATCGTATCACACCTTTCCACGGTGATACTTTTAGAAGAACTCGGTCTCCTACTTGAAATTCCAACGGTTTACGACGTTTGTCAGCATAACTCTTCTGTCGATCCCGAGCCGCTGCCATACGGTTCCGGATTTGAACTATCTTCTCTGTCGTCTCGTGCACCAGTTCAGGACCTGTTATCTGACTGTCACCAATTTCAGCCCAGCAAACTGGTGAACGACATTTGCGACCATACAAAGCTTCAAACGGTGCTGCTTGAATACTTGTATGATAACTATTGTTGTAAGAGAATTCTACCAACGGTAAATGATTCTCCCAGCTATCACCAAAGTCAATTACACAAGCTCGTAACATATCCTCGAGCGTTTGAATCGTACGTTCACTTTGACCATCGGTCTGTGGATGATAGGCGGTACTCATATCCAAGCGAGTCCCCAATGACTTATGAAGAGATTTCCAAAAGTTAGAAGTAAACCGGGCATCCCGATCTGATATGATAGAGATTGGCACACCATGCCGTGCTACAACTTCCTTGATATAAATGCGAGTCAGTTTCTCCATCTTATCAGTTTCCTTGATTGCTAAGAAGTGTGCAGATTTCGTTAATCGATCGACAATTACCCATATCGTATCACAACCAGTCGGTGTACGGGGTAACTTAGTAATGAAATCCATCGAAATCTGTTCCCACTTCCACATCGGTATCTCTGGTTGTTGCAGTAAACCAGATGGCTTCTGGTATTCAACTTTGACTTTCGAACAAGTCAAACATTTGCTAACGTACTTAGCAATATCAGCTTTCATGTGAGGCCACCAATACAGTGCCTTCAAATCATGATACATCTTGTCTGATCCCGGATGGACTGAATATCTGGACTTGTGTGCTTCATCCATCACGAGTTCCCTTAAACCTCCATACAAAGGTATCCAAAGTCGATTAATGAAATAACGAATTCCATCAGACTTAACATCCAGTTGTTCTTCCATTCCCCGTAAAGATTCCTGTACCAAGTTTTCCTCTTTCAAGGCCTCGATCTGAGCACTGTGTACCTTGTCAGGTAAGTCAGTATGTATTGTCATCATAAGTGCACGAACCCGTCTTGTTCCCGTTGTATCCTTTCTGCTCAGAGCGTCAGCTACTACATTAGCCTTTCCCGGGTGATATTTAATCGCACACTCATAATCATTCAACAACTCAACCCATCGTCGTTGCCTCATATTAAGCTCCTTCTGATCAAAGATATGTTGTAAACTCTTATGATCAGTATAAATGGTACACTTAGTTCCATACAGATAATGCCTCCAAATTTTCAAAGCAAAAACCACTGCCCCTAACTCCAAGTCATGAGTAGTGTAATTCTTTTCGTGTGTTCGTAGTTGTCTGGAAGCATAAGCAATCACTTTATCACGTTGCATCAACACACATCCCAAACCCTGTGCAGATGCATCACAATACACCACGAAGTCTTCCGTCCCTTCCGGTAATGACAGAATCGGTGCGCTGCAAAGCTTCTGTTTCAATAACTGGAACGCAGTTTCCTGTTTATCCGTCCAGTTATACTTTGTTCCCTTGTGCGTAAGAGCTGTAAGTGGTTGAGCGATCTTTGAGAATCCCTCAATAAATCGTCAGTAGTAACCCGCCAAACCAAGGAATTGTCGTACCTCGGTAGGTGTTTTTGGCGCTTCCCAATTCTTAATCGCTTCAATCTTCGCTGGATCAACATGTATGCCCTTTTCGTTGACTATATGACCCAAGAATTGTACTTCTCGCATCCAGAAATCACATTTCAAGAATTTAGCGTACAATTGTTCCTGTTTCAGTAATTCCAATAGCAGTCGAAGATGTTCAGCGTGTTCCTCCTCAGACTGTGAATAGATGAGAATGTCATCGATGAAAACAATGACAAACTTATCAAGATAATGTTTACAAACACGATTCATGAGATCCATGAATACAGCTGGAGCGTTTGTCAACCCAAATGGCATGACCAGGAATTCATAATGGCCATAGCGTGTCCTGAATGCTGTGTTTGGAATATCCTCCTCCTGAACTCTTAATTGATGATAACCCGACCTGAGATCAATCTTCGAGTAGTAACTCGAACCTTGCAATTGATCAAACAGATCGTCAATCCTGGGTAACGGATACCGGTTCTTGATAGTAACCTTGTTCAATTCCCGGTAATCGATGCACATACGGAAAGTCCCGTCCTTCTTCTTTACAAACAAAACTGGAGCTCACCATGGTGAAAAACTAGGTCGTATGAAACCCTTATCCAACAACTCTTGCAATTGTGTGGATAATTCTTGCATCTCAGACGGTGCAAGTCGATAAGGTGCCCTAGCTATCGGTGCTGCATCTGGTGTAAGGTCGATTCGGAATTCCACCTGTCTGATAGGCGGTAATCCCGGTAAGTCTTCTGGAAACACCTCCGGAAATTCACAAACTACAGGTATATCTTCAAGCTTCTTCTCAGCTACCGGCTTTTCAGTTATAAGTGCTATAACTGCCGTATGACCTTTCCGCAGACATTTGTGTGCTTTCATACAAGATATGAGACGCAGTGGTGTACTGCTCTTCTCGCCTTGTACATACAATGTCTCTCCCTGCGGAAGAGGTATGCGAACAATCTTTTCATGGCATACGATTTCAGCCTGTTTTTTGACAACCAGTCCATGCCAATAACCACATCAAAACTGCCTAAGGCAATAGGCATAAGGTCAATCTCTAATGTTTGACCCATCAAATCAAGGATACATCCCTTAAAAATATTTTCCACTACAATCAACTTACCATCAGCTAATTCCACAGTGTATGGACTATCTAAGGCAGTGGGACTAACATTTAGCAACTTAGCAAGTGAACTAGATACAAAGCTCCGATCGGCACCGGTGTCAAATAACATAGAGGCATAGTGATTATTTAAGAGGAACGTACCCGTAACAATGTTGGGATCCTCCCGCGCTTGACGTCCTCCTATCACAAACGCCCTGCCTCTAGCACCATTGTTGTTGTTGTTGTTATTGTTGTTGTTGTTGTTGGTGCCATTTCCATTACCGTTGCCATTTCCATTACCATTGGCATTATTGTCCCCGCCTTTCTTGAGCTGTGGGCAATCTTTCTTAAAATGCCCCATCTTGCCACACTCAAAACAACCTTTCTGAGCGTTGTTCTGGTTATTGTTCTGGTTGTTGTTGTTCTGTAGTTCCCCGCGACAATCCTTAGCCGCATGCCCAATCTTGCCACACCTCTGGCACTTAGCTTTCTCACACTGATTACCTGCATGATGGTAACCACACTTGTTGCACTTGGGGTGTTTACCAATATAACCCCCCGACGATGATGATTGCTGACCACTGCTTGAACCATGATAAGACTTGTTTGAGTCTTGTTTCCGGTTTTGCTGATATGATTGTTGGTTGTTACCCTTGAAGTTGTTACTTTCCCACTTTCTCTTATGATCTCCCACCTTGGTAGCAGATGTTCATTTGGGCAGAGTCCCCTGTAACACTGCCTGGTCAGTAAGCTGATGCGCTAGACGAACAGCTTGTTGGATGGTGGTGGGATTTGCTGAAGTCACCAACCCTTGAATCTGAGGCACTAGTCCTCCAATGTACCTTTCAATCCACTTACTGGCTGGAGTAGCCATGTGTGGAAGCAGTCTGGCCAACTCGTGTGACCTGGTCGTGTACTCTTCAATGTTTGACCCCTCCATCTTGAGGTGCCAGTATTCCTCCTCCAACTTCTGCATTTCACTGCGAGGACAGTACTCCTCTTGCAGTAAAGTTTTGAAGTCATTCCATGTTAAGGCATTTGCCTCTCCCAACCCCAGAGTCTGGACATTCGAGTTCCACCAAGTTAGTGCTGGACCCTCCAATGTTCCCGTAGCAAATTTCACCTTGCTTTCATTAGGGCAGTTGCACATTTCAAACACCGACTCAGCCTTTTCAATCCACCGAAGGAGTCCAATGGCCCCCTCCGACCCTTTGAAATTGTGAGGTTTGCAGTCCAAGAACATCTTGAACGTGCAGACTTGTGGATTAACCAATCCCCCAGCTGGACCCTGTGGCCCTGTGTTGTGAGTCTGAGCATACTGTGCGATTGCCTCTGCAACTCTGTTGTTGATTAGCTCATTGAGCTCAGCAACAGTCATATGTACGTTTCCCTCAGTCATTAGTTTCCTATTTATAAGAAGTGTTAGCACGAAGTCAAAATCTAATGTGACATGTGTAATTAAAACAACAAACACAACATGTAATATAAATCAACACAACTGTTGAAAATAAATAATAATCCTTCCATAAATAGAAACTTTCTTTGAGTACAATACTTTTTGAAATGAAACATACTTTTCAAACTACTAATGTAGGAACACAACCCGTTCCTAATAAGTTTAAACAAAACAAACAAAGAAAAGAAAAGAAAATCAATCGTCCTCAACAGTGGATTAAGGATCGGAATCAACAACTGGTGCTGGTTCCTCCTCCTCATCCTCATCCTGTTCCTCATTCTCAGAGGCCACTAAATCCTCCAAAGCTTCAATCCTGCCTGCCAAAATCTCCTCTCGGTTCTCTGACTCTTCTAGACGACCAATCAAATTGATTATCTCATCCCGCATATCGTGAACCAGATGGGTAAGATCATCCTGCCTCTCAATAGCATCCCATAACTCCTGAGATCTCTGTGCTATCCTATCTTCTGCTACCTCCAGATCCTCGCGCAATTTGGCGATCTCCTCGGCGTCCGTCCTTTGCCTCTTAGGCTCAGGAGCATCTAGTACTAGTGGTGGATGTGTAGAAGGTCCCTCAGCAGGGATCTGCTGAGTGCCCTCCACCGGCTCCTCTTCCGGATCCTCATCCGGGTCCTCATCTGGATCCTCCTCGGGATCCTCGTCTGGATCCTCCTCCGGATCCTCGTCTGGATCTGAGTCATCCATCTCGTGTGATGGAGGTGATGGAATAGGTGGTGGTGGTGATGACGGTGGTGCTGGAACTATCGGTTCCTCGTCCTCGGAATCATCAATATAGATATACGGAACTGATGATGATGCCATGCCTGTTACATAATACCATATGTAAGTGCAATGCCATAGAATGTGTAAGAAAATCAATTACATAATGTCATATGTAATTTCTAAGCAGCATGTGTAAACATGTGTGTCTAATGTCTAACAGTCATAGTCTAGGCCTACAAATGCAAACCTAGTTCGCTATAACCAATGTCTCTGATACCAATCTGTCACACCCCCAAATTTCAACTAACGGAATCACACCGTTTGGGAGTATGACAAACCAGGATCTCAGATCATTAGACATAGCGAAGACCTCTATATGAATTTCAAAACATACTTTGGTCTTTAAACATAACATCAGAGTTTTCAAAAGTTGCGGAAGCGTTATAAAACCAATAACAGTTGTAAAATGTAAAATACAATACAATATTCCAAATGTTTAATAATCCAAATATCTAAAGTGTTTAAAATGCATGCGACTCTATCTCCTAGTCCATGCCAGCTTTAACGCGCGCCTTAGCGTCCTGAGAAAACATGTAAATCAAGTCAACACAAAGGTTGGTGCATAACACAGGTTTTATGTATTCACAAGGTTCAAAACAACAGTTTGAATAACAAGATTGTAGATAACATAATCACACATGCACAGTCATGATAGCTAGTCATATAAACTATTTACATAAGTGTTCGACACCGAAGCTGACGGATTGCCATGCTATAGCATGTTTTCGCCTTGCCACTATTGTCTATCACAACAATAGTAAAATTGTGTTTGGTCAGTCAAACACCTGCGTAGATCCCATCTACCAGGTGAGGTTTGTCAAACCTAATAGATCTATTTCCAACTACCACGCTTTGCATTACAGCAAACTAAACGGTTCGAGGTGTGTAAGGACTTTCAAGTTGATATGTTTTCACATAATGTAAACAGCTAACTCATGCAAGTGATATGTATCTAAAAACAGTTTGTTGCACATGTTTTCTCCCCCAAAACAGTTTAAAATAAGAAAGGGGCCGTGTACGCACCTTTGATAATAGCAGAATGATCACACACTAAAAGCTCGTGTAAGAAATCCTTCTACGAAGAATCTGTGTTTAAACAATAACCTAGTGTTATTCGGATTATCGTTTTGTGCTTGAAATCACATACGTGTCAACACACGTATGTTAAAGTGTCAGAAATATACATACGAAAGTACTCGTGCCTTTGAAATCGTTTAAATAAAATCATATTTGATTTTATTTAAATAATCATAATTATACGCGATTTCGTTTTCGGACTAAAATATAGATTTTATTATTCTAATGTGTTCGGGACTTCGTTACGGTTCCAACGCAACTTGAACGGATCAATTCGGAGTTAGAGCGAGAAAGTTATGCTTAAAATGCTAAAATGATCTTAATATATAAAAAAACGGTGAGGCCTAGGGTCGAACCCCTGCCCCCCCATACTCAATACACCTTGTTTACCAACTCACCTATTGATAAATCATTAACAGATCGTGGTTTATATTTCTTTTAAGCCCAAACGGCCCAGTCCCCCTATTGATCATAACCGAAGCAATTCTACACCCAATTGAGCCTCAAATTGAACTTAATCGAATCCGACATCATAGGGTTTTTGTTCCTGTAGCTAATGCGACTCGAATTACAAATTTAATCGAACTACTTTGATCAAAACATTCGGTTTTTCGAACCTACACATGTTCGAACTTAATCCCCTTATCCCATGATCCAAATTCGAAGAATTTGATTAATTTAATCAGTAAATCCATAGAGTTTACATTAAGTAGCAGGTTTCTAACCTTCCCTTGATATTTAATTTGAATTTCCTACCTGTTTTCACTCAAACCCCCAAAATAGTTTTGTCTAAAACCCTATCACTCGAAGTCCATCAATTCGTTGAAACTAGATGCAATCATCATAGCATAATCATTAATCGGAACCTTATGAAACTACAAGTATCATTCAATTTAATTTTTGAACCCATCTTACTCAAATTCCCACTTTCGTTTTCTAAAAGAAACCCTAGAACTTGATCATCTTCAATTCGTTATGATTTCATGAAATTGACATATGGATTTTGTTAATCGGAGGTTTATGAAACTGCCCATGCATAATAATTCGATTCTTAAACTTGTTTGATCAAAAACCCCAAAACCGTTTCCTATATGAACCCTAGGATTTGAAATCTTAGAATTTGTTGTTTAAAACCGAAATTAACATATGCTTTTCAATGAAAAGGTCATTTCGAAGCTTTCTGTGTAATTTGATTTGGTTTGTAAAACCATTTGAACAACAATCCCCAATTCGTTCTAGATGATGAACCCTAGAACGAGATATCGTATCATTCGATGTTAGAAGCCACAATTAGAATAGGGTTATGCTTAGTCGCATGTTTTAGTATATATAGGGATCGATTGTAACCTGATTGAAGATCAAATTGGCGTATATCGACTTTAGGCTTGAGTTCGGTCACCCCACGATCGAATTCTTCTTTCTAGAGCTCTTGAGATCAAATTCTTCTGTGAAAGGACCACTAAAGGAACCGACCAGAGTTTCTGTAAGTTAGATTGTGAAGAATTTGATCGATTGTTATAAGACTGATGGCTAATTACAACGGTTTCGAATTTTCATCTTCATTGCAACTTAATTCGACGAGTTATTGTGTTAGTAACGTATGGAAACTGTTATAATCATTAATATGATGATTAGAAATCGTTTAACACAATAATCTATCGAATTTTAATGCTAATTTGAAACTTTCTAAGCTTTTTACACGAATTTTGACTTACAATAGTCAAAATTGTGTGTTTCCTTTACTTAAATGATAATTTCCTACCATTCAAATGTTTATACACTTGTTTTGCTATCTTCCAGCCCTTGCAACTTGTTTTTGCTCGATTTCGCATCATTTCGATTAATGGAATTAGTCATAAATTGCCGAATTGTCATAAATTGACCAATTGAAACATTATTGGGCTTAATTAATCAAATTGGGCCTCATAACTATATATGGGCCTACCTTGGGCCTTGTTGGCCTACCTAAACTTCATTGGGCCTACCTAGACTTCATTGGGCCTTTACTGGCCTTATTGGGCCTACCTTGGCTCATTGGGCCTCCCTTTGCCCTGTTGGGCCTAACTTCTATACAATTGAGCCTACAAGAGTTAACGAGGTTAGTGTAAAAAGTCGGATTGTCACAATTTCTCATAAGCCGATCATAATTCATCAAATTATACTCTAACATACACCAGTCGGCGGTATTAGAGGTGTTTACAAGCAACAATTTGATCGTAGGAGTAGTGGAAGACGAATTCGAATTAGGAGGCGGCCGAACCACAAGCTTGTAGTCGATCTCCATCAATTCGTCAATAAATCAAGTAAGTTTTCGTTCCTAAACCTTCTAAAACTGCCGACTAAGAGTACCCCTAACAAAACTTCTTCTTGAAATCTCGAATTGATAGTGTTCTGAGTCTAGGGTTTGTTATAAAAACCGTTTTGGGGGTTGTTGATCAAACGGGTGTAAAAATTTAATTAAATTGTGTTTCAAGCTTCTGAATATATCGATTAACGAAACCCATATACGGATTTTAGGAATCAGTATCGAATTGTAAGACTTTTGGTTTTAGGGTTCTTAACTAAAAATGATTTGGGGGTTTCGACCAAAACCGGTTTAGGAAACAAATTAAATTATACAAGCAGATTCAGAGTAATGCGTTTAAGGAAAAACCTATCTCAATTTAAGATTAAAGAAGCGAATTGATCATGATCTAGTTCTAGGGTTTTTGATAAGAGCATAATTGGGGATTTTCATGAAAACAAGTGTTAAAAACAAATTGATTGATATCCTTAGCTTCAGAAAAGGTCGATTGAAAGTAAGCCCATGTTAATTGTAGCAAACTATAACGAATCGTTGGAGTTTGATTCTAGGGTTCTAATGAGAATAGCAAATTAGGGTGTGGATTGAGATTGAGCTCAAAAACGGAATTGGTTGTTACAGAAGGAAACGAAATCATCTGTTCACTAAAAGCCCTATAGATTTGTTGATCGGCATTCAAGAATTTAAACGATTTTGGATGGGGATTGGGGTATATACGTTTGAATTCATTCAAACTTCGAATTAGAACTTTGTGATGATTAATACTCGAATTAAACCACCTTTGAACTCGGCTGGAACTAGGGAAATCAAAACCCCATGATTACAGGGTTGATTGGGTTCGAATTGTGGACTGATTTGAGCTTGATGGCTTCGGCTATGGCCAAACAAAGGGAATCAAGCCTTTCAGAACTTAAAACAATTGGTTTTCAAAGTCTTATACAAATGTTGAGGAGGATCAGATGGTAGACTAAGTGGGTTTGGTTCGGGAGGTCAAGGGTTCTACCCTTGCCTCTGCCATTTTTTTAGATTTAAACCAATTTCTAAAATTGTGTTCATAATTCTTTCGTTCTAATTCCGTTTCGACCCATTCAAGTTGCGTTGGAACCGTAACGGAATCCCGAACTAATTAAAATTATAAAATTTACATTTTAACCCGAAAAACGTAATCGCGTATGATTACGTTTATTTAAATAACATCATATATGGTTTTATTTAAACGATTTCCAAGGCACGCGTACATACTTATGCATATTCCTAACACTCTAACATACGTGTGTTGACACGTATGTGATTTCAAGCATAAAACGACATCCCGAATAACACTAAGTTATTGTTTAAACACAGATTCTTCGTAGAGGATTATTTACGCGAGTTCACGTGTGTTTGATCATTCTGCTACAATCAAAGGTGCGTACACGGCCCCTTTCTTATTTTAACTGTTTTGGGGGAGAAAACATGCGCAACAAACACTTTTAGATACATATCACTTGCATGAGTTAGCTGTTTACATTGAGTGCAAACATAGCATTACAAGTCCTTACATTTCGAACCGTTTAGTTTGCCGTAGTGCAAAGCGTGGTAGTTGGAAATAGATCTATTAGGTTTGACAAACCTCACTTGGTAGATGGGATCTATGCAAGTGTTTGACTAGCCAATTCACATTACTATTGTTTGTGCTAGACAATAGTGGCAAGGCAAAACATGCGTTAGCATGCAACAGTTAGCTTCGGTGTCGACCACTTATGTAAATAGTATAAATGACTAGCTATCATGACTATGCATGTGTGATTATGTTATCTGCAACATTTTGATCAAACAGTTGTTTCAAACATTTGTGAATGCTTAAACCTGTGTAATGCACCAACCTTTGTGTTGACTTGATTTACATGTTTTCTTAGGACGCTAAGGTACACAAGCAAGCAGGCATGGACTAGGAGATCGAGTCGCATGCATGTTTTACATTTCTGTCATTTGGATTCGAACATTTGAAACTTTGTTTTGTAATTTACAGTTTTCAAACTGTTATGATTGTTTTGTTTTAAAAACGCTTCTGCAACGCTAGAACTTTGATATTACAGTTTTAGACCAAAGTATGTTTTGAAATTCATATAGAGGTCTTCGTTATGTCTAATGATCTGAGATCCTGGTTTGTCACGTCCCAAACGGTATGATTCCGTTAGTTGAAAATTGGGGGTGTGACAATGAACGCATTGATCAGCCACCACCTGCGTCAATTAAGGGTACTAAGACTAGTTCTTACTACGGCTTAAGGATTACATGGTGAACATATGGATTTCATGAATGATAATCATGATAATGTAACTTCATGATAACAACATCATTCACACAATGATTAACATAACGTAATAAGACAAGTTCTTATTCAACTTTGTTAATTACATGAGAACATCCCACATTGAGAACAACGACAACATAGATGCACATCATCCATCGCTATCTGTGGACTAGTAGACTGAGGAATTTATTTTCTCTCATGTCATATTATTAGTAACAGTTTCGATGAAGGCTATGGGATCACACGGCGGGATAGAGGTGAATCGGGTGCATTGTAATCTGATTACGTGAGGATCACAATGGACTCCTTTTGGGCTCTATACGTTGCATTTGAGAATACATTACAAACAGTTAACTAACACTTTTAATATTTAAAAGTGAAACAACAGTTACCCCACAACTATAGGATAGTACAAGGAACAGATTTAGAATCTAATATCCTTAACACTTATATTGGTTATCAATACTTCGGTTTGATAACTACAATGCTATCATCATATTATGCTATACATGAGAACACAGGTGATCAAAGAGGAGATAAACATGGGAAATGAGAATGGAAATCAATAGTTGTATTGCAAGTAGTGTGGAATTCTAGTGGTGATGTGGTGGGATGTTGGCTAGGGCTTAGTTCCCTTACATATGCCCTATATATAAGCATCACTACTAGGATGATATAATACTTGTAAATATAACTATTGAGATGCCATTGGGTGAACAGGTGAACACACAACATACAAGTAACATAACATACATTGTGATTGTGCATGTGAATGAATCAAGGTTTTCAATTAACATATTTATGAACTCACCAACCTCGTGTTGACTTTGTTTAAATACATGTTTCTCAGGTGACGAACAGGTGTAGATACATACATGCAAGGATTAAGCTAGTGGACTTTTAGAAGACCTAGCTTTATTTTGTGTTGCATGCTTTTGGTGACAAGAACCATGAATCATCTTTTGTATATCTTGTACATATACAAGATATAGTATATTGATTCTTTTGATAGATTTAGTCGATTAAATTATGAACGATACATTGTAATTTAATCTTGTAATTCTATATCATGGATGTGTTAGCATTTCTCATTTATATTATCATGTGCTATGTAACAATCTGATCATTTGATTATCACACAAGATATCACGCCCTGGGAATCTTCCGCCCGACGGGAAAACCCGATCCGTTCCCGCCGGCCTGGGGTGTGACAGATTGGTATCAGAGCCATGGTTATAGAGAAATATAGGTCATATTACTTAAACGGTTTGGCCTAGACTATAACCTAGGGACCCTCATATAGAAATCATGTGATATAGGATTCTATTTGCATATGTCTTCTGCGTCTGATCACTACACTAACCGATTTCTTTTCGGTTATGATCAGAATGCCGCCGAGAAGACAACCACCCGCTATACAGCCACCACCACCACAAGACTTGGCACCGCACTCATCTACACCTTCACCTACTGACTCTCCTACACCACCGCCTCCACCTCCACCTCCGCCACCACCGGTTTATCAGTTGGACCCTGCGACTGTGGCATTGGCCACTCTTCTGACTAGCCAACTGAGGAATGTGATTCCCAAGATGATGAATCGGATCAACACCAACAACAGCAATAACGTTGCCAACTCATCTGGAGAGGGCAGCGGTAACACCAGGCAAAATCAGGACTATGCTTACAAGAACTTTGTAGGTTGCAGGCCACCCAGTTTCAGTGGCAGTGAGGGTGCTGTTGGATTAATCCAATGGATTGAGAAGATGGAAACCACCCTTGACATCAGTGGCTGTCCTGAACAGAACAGAGTCAAGTATGCTGCGGGATCATTTCATAAGCGAGCGTTAACTTGGTGGAACGCTCAGGTTTCAATCAGAGGTCGGGATGAGGCCCAAGCCATGCCTTGGGATGATTTCAAAGCTATGCTGAGAGCAGAGTTCTGCCCAAGGAATGAACTAAAAAAGGTTGAAACTGAACTGCTCAACATGGAGATGATTGGTGCTGGGCATCTGGCCTACACCACCAGGTTTCATGAGTTAGCCACTTTGGCACCTGACGTGGAGCCAACACTTGAGAAGAGAATCGAGCGATATGTTGGTGGATTAACGCCCAGTATTCGAGGGCATGTGATTTCTGCTCACCCTACCACCATGGAATTGGCAGTTACACTATCAGCATCTCTGACAGATATGATGGTTGCTGCGGGGCATTTCAAGAAAGAGGCTGACTCAGTCAAGGCTGGAACTTCCAAGAAGTCGGATAAACGTCCGGCTAAGAAACAAAAAGTGGCTAGAAACTTTGCTGTCACTACTCAAGCCCCAATGCTCAACCAGCCTCTACCACTGCAGATCAGGAAACCATACACTGGCACTGCACCTTTGTGCAATTCATGTCAGTTTCATCACTTGCCAAACATCCCGTGCAGACACTGTACCAACTGTGGGAGATTTGGTCACTTGGTAGCCCAATGCAGGAGCCCAAGGGCTCATAACAGAAACAACAACGCAACTACTGCTGCCGCTACTGATAACAGGTCCTGCTTCACTTGTGGTGAACCGGGACACTTTTCTAGGGATTGTCCCAAGAAAGCTCAACCAAGGGCTCAAGCAGCAAGCGGACGAGCCTTCCAGATAGGAGCTGTTGATGCACGACAGGACCCGAACGTAATCACGGGTACATTTCTCTTATCTGACTTATATGCATCCATATTATTTGACACTGGTGCGGATCAGAGTTTCATCTCATCCGACTTTGCATGCCATCTTAATTATGATAAGGAATTGTTAGACTCCCCTTACACTATTGAGATAGCAAACGGCAAACAGATCACAGTAGACACAATATTTAGGAATTGCCCACTAACACTTGGCGATCACACATTTTCCATCGACTTGATACCGATGGAGCTGGGCAGTTTCGACATCATTATCGGAATGGATTGGCTATCTCTTAACCGAGTTGAGTTCATTTGTTCCAATAAACTATTACGCATTCCAGTGGAGAACAATGAGGTCTTGGAGATTCGTGGAGACCAAGCGAAACGCTGTGTCAAGATAATATCGTGCATGAAGGCTCGCAAGTATCTACGAAAACAATGCGTTGCATTCCTAGCTCACGTGATCGAGAAAGACAAGAAGACGATCAAGATTCAAGATGTACCAATTGTGAGAGACTTTGCGGACGTGTTTCCGGATGACTTACCGGGACTGCCACCTGAGAGATCAGTGCAGTTCCGAATCGATTTGATTCTGGGAGCGAATCCTGTAGCTAAGTCTCCTTATAGACTAGCACCATCAGAAATGCAGGAGTTGTCCATCCAATTACAAGAGCTACTCGATAAAGGATTCATCCAACCGAGCTTTTCACCGTGGGGAGCTTCGGTTCTTTTTGTGAAAAAGAAGGATGGAACCTTCAGGATGTGCATTGATTACAGAGAGCTCAACAAACTCACCATCAAGAATCGGTACCCGTTACCGAGGATTGATGATCTGTTTGATCAGTTACAGGGAGCACAATACTTTTCAAAGATAGACCTGAGATCAGGCTATCATCAGCTCCGGATTCAAGAGGAAGACATACCCAAGACGGCTTTTCGAACCCGATATGGTCACTACGAATTCATGGTAATGACATTCGGACTGACGAACGCACCGGCTGTGTTCATGTATTTAATGAACCGGGTGTGCAAGCCGTACTTAGATCAGTTTGTTATCGTCTTTATTGATGATATACTGATTTATTCAAAGAACGAGAAGGAACATGAGCAACACCTCAAGACAGTCTTGGAACTCTTAAAGGAGGAACGACTCTATGCCAAATTCTCCAAGTGTGAATTCTGGTTAAGAGAAGTTCAGTTCTTGGGTCACGTGATTAACAATGATGGTATTCACGTGGATCCTGCCAAGATTGAGGCAATCAAGAACTGGGATGTGCCTACAACACCAACAGAGATCCGATCATTCTTGGGATTGGCAGGTTATTACAGGAGATTCATCTCGAATTTCTCTAAGATAGCTTTGCCTCTCACCAAGCTCACAGAGAAGTCTGAACCTTTTGTGTTGACTCAGAAACAAGAAGAGGCATTTCAGACACTAAAACAAAGATTGTGCAATGCTCCAATCTTAACACTCCTAGAAGGCAATGATGACTTTGTAGTTTACTGTGATGCTTCCCATCAGGGACTCGGGTGTGTTTTAATGCAACGAGACAAAGTCATTGCTTATGCCTCACGGCAGCTGAAAATACATGAGAAGAATTACACGACACACGATCTTGAGCTGGGAGCTGTTGTATTTGCATTAAAGATTTGGAGACACTACCTTTATGGTACCAAGTGCACTATCTTCACATATCATAAGAGCTTACAACACATATTTGATCAAAAGGAGCTTAACATGAGACAGAGACGTTGGGTTGAGCTCCTGAACGATTACGATTGTGTGATCAAATACCATCCGGGCAAAGCAAATGTAGTTGCAGATGCTTTGAGTCGGAAGGAAAGAGTCAAACCCTTACGAGTTCGCGCAATGGGAATGACTGTGCAAACAAGTCTGAGAGATCACATTTCACAAGCACAACAAGAAGCAGTAACACGAGACAATCTGAAACGCGAGCTCGATTATGGAGCCGAGAAACATTTCAAGACCAAACAAGATGGAGTTATCTATTACCTGGATCGTGTTTGGATTCCAGCAGTAGATGAACTTCGAACACTCATTCTTGACGAGGCACACAAGTCACGTTACTCAGTTCATCCTGGTGCCGATAAGATGTACCAAGATCTTAGGTCATTTTATTGGTAGCCGGGTATGAAGAAAGACATTGCCACTTATGTTGGCAAATGTATCACATGTGCCAGAGTCAAAGCAGAACACCAGAAACCTTCGGGTTTGCTGGAACAACCAGAGATTCCACAATGGAAGTGGGAACAAATAGCTATGGATTTTATTACCAAGCTACCCCGCACTTCCAGCAGACACGATTCGATTTGGGTCATCATTGATAGATTGACCAAGTCCGCTCATTTCTTACCGATCAGAGAAACTTACAAGATGGAGAAACTAGCAAGGCTATACATTGATGAAATAGTAGTGAGGCACGGGGTGCCGTTATCTATTATTTCAAACCGGGACAGTCGATTTACTTCGCGGTTCTGGCAATCATTGCAACAATCCTTAGGGACAAGTGTTAACTTGAGCACTGCTTATCATCCACAAACGGATGGACAAAGCGAGCGCACCATTCAAACCCTAGAGGATATGTTGAGAACATGCATCCTAGACTTCGATGGAAGTTAGGACACACACTTACCTCTCATTGAGTTCTCCTACAACAATAGCTACCACAGCAGCATCGGTTGCGCTCCATTTGAAGCACTCTATGGTAGAAAATGTCGGTCTCCAATTTGTTGGACCGAAGTGGGAGATAACAGAATAACTGGGCCTGAACTTATTCAGGAAACTACTGATAAGATTGCCCAGATACAACAATGATTACAAGCAACACGAAGCCGCCAAAAGAGTTACACAGACAAACGGCGCAAGCCTTTGGAATTCGATGTGGGTGACCGAGTCATGTTGAAAGTGTCCCCATGGAAAGGCGTAGTTCGTTTTGGGGCTAAAGGCAAACTAGCACCTAGGTATGTCGGACCGTTTGAGATTACTCAACGCATAGGTCCTGTGGCATACAGACTCAGACTCCCTGATGAGCTCAGCGGAGTACACGATGTGTTCCATGTATCAAATCTCAAAAGGTGCTTAGCAGACGAAACATTGATCATACCATTGGAGGAAATACAAATTGATGAACAACTACATTTCATTGAAGAACATGTAGAGATTATGGAATGTGAAGTTAAGAAACTGAAATGAAGCCGTATCCCTATTGTAAAGGTTCTATGGAACTCCAAGCGTGGACCAGAATTTACCTGGGAGCGCGATGACAACATGAAAGCAAAGTATCCCCACTTGTTCGAGAAGTAAAGACCGACCTTTATGCTTAAATTTCGGGACGAAATTTCTTTAACAAGGGGAGACTGTGACAACTAGTACTTGACCGACCGACAAGTCCGTACAGTGCGTGTACTATCTACAGTAACTATGTGTACTTATGTGATTAGGAACAGTGTTTGTATTATCAGAAATCAAAATACAAGAAACCGTTGTACGTATTTTCGTGTAAACTTAAATACTGTAAGTACAACATACATTGAAACATTAGTTGTGTGTATTTAAGTGAAAACCAAAGTACAATTAACACAACAGATCATGAGAAACAACAGTGTTTATGTGAATAACAGAAACAAATCGGTTGCGATCTGATATCCAAAGATGGCAGGAATCAGATGGCCGACAATTCAATGTGAAAACAATGTGAAAACAGGATGTTAGTTGAGTCCGATAGTAAGGAAATACAAGTTAAAACAATAATTCAGTGTTGTTTCAGAATAACGAACTGACAGTGTGTTTGCGTGAGTGACGATTCACACAAACATACCTGTGAGTTTAACGTTTTGAAATGATGACTGGAAAGTTATAAAACAAAAGTCGGAAAGCAAAACCATCTTCGTGTTCGTTCGAATGACGATTCGAACGAATACGCGCGATGGTGACGCGATTCGACGAAACGAAAACGAAAACACGACACGAACGAAATTAATTAAATAAAATAAAACATTTCACATTTTTACAATTTTGAAACTTATCAAAATGGTTAAATAACTTCTTTTATTTATTACAATTAAATACGCGTAAAGTTCCGGATACGCGACGAAATCACGAACCGAGCAACCGAAACAAACCCGAATACCCTCGGATTATAAAAACCCATCTACAAGCATTTAATTCTCATAACTCAACCACCTACTCACTCTCTCTCTACAAATTTCGGTTCTCTCTCTCTAAAAGAACACCACCACATTCAAGCTTAAATCCATCATATCTAGCTCGTTTCTTGACCAAATTGGGTGTTTTTGGTGTCTACGTGAAGCTTTTAACGTCCTCTATGTGAAAGTACAACAGATCTAGACATTTAACCACAGAAAATCGAGGTAATGATCCAAGAAAAGCCACGAAAACTAGGGTTTTCTTAGTGTTTTTGTTTGATTTAACTATACAAACAGGTAGCCATCCTCTTCGTCGAACCACACACTCTCGATAACTTTTCTGATACACCACGGAGTGTGAATGATCTGAGAATCAATACATTCAATGGGGATGAAGATGATGCCGAGGTACAGGTTCGTGTAGGGGCTGGATATGGCCGAACCATTCTGACATCACGAACCCAAGAGCTGCTAAACCTGTTATGAACGAACCCTTGTGTTGTCCTCATCCCGAACCAATTGGCGAACCCTAGGGCCGAGCCTTTTTGCCAAACCTTGCTGCCACGAGACTGTATGGCTGCGAACCTGCTCACTCAGACGAACCCTTCTCAAGTAACGAACCCACGAGCCCTCACCGAACCCTAGGTTCGCCATGTCAACCACCGAACCTTCATCATCATCGGGCGAACCCCACTGGTTCGCACAACTGAGCAGCGAACCCTCCCACAAGCTGAACGAACCATTTGTGTAATAACCGACCCCTCGTCGAACCTATAGACCACTTCTGCCGAACCCTGGCTAAGGTTTCATGAGCGAACCCTGTGCCATCCTATAGCTGAACCGGTGGCATCACATCTTGGCCGAACCTTAGCCAACTGGACACCTTAGGTTCGCTGAAATGGGAAGCCATCCTACCATCAGATTAGTCGAAGCCAATGTTATTCCCTCGGCCCACATAAACTTGATCAGGCCCAACACCATCAATTGGCTCATGAAATATGATAGGTCCAATTCGGCCACCATGGTTTCATGTAGGATTAATCCGGCCCAAATTTTGTTGTAGAGCCATGTCAATTAACCGGCCCAAATTCAATCAAAAACCACTAAAGCCCAACCGGCCCAACTTTCATTTTGTTTAGGCCCAATGTAAATTCAACCAGCCCAAGGAAATCATTCTTCGGCCCAACAATGGCCTACCCACGAATCCTTTGACTCGAGACGATAAATTTAGCATAAACACCTAACATTCGGCCCAATGAGTTTAAATGCAATTCAAGTGGTGAACTAAATAGTTAAGTGATAACATATCCATAAATTCGGTTAATGAGATTAAGTTATTTCATAACGATAAGGTTGAGAAGAAGGAAATTCAAAGGATTCAATCGAATACACTAAGAGTTGTTGATTTTTTACTTAAAATCCGAAGTCTCATACTTCATATCTTGATGTTAATAATTACAAACAAAAAGATATAAATAGGTTCACAAGTATATTAATCACACCTAATTGGGCCGAATGAGAATCTAGACCAAGAGACGATAACAAGTTAGAAATAACACATACACGCGCACAAAATCTCATGACTTATACTTATAAGTTACAATCACATGAAATCAATACAGGATCGTGAAAACACACTCAAGTATAACCAAGAGCGCGTGCATTCTCGTTTAAGCTAAGTCAACCACAACTACAACAAGGTGAGTTCATATGCCCCTTTTTACTTTAATCTGACTGATTTTAAACTCTCGGGGCTGAGAAACATGTTTACTTTTATTTATTTAAAAGTCTTGCTTAACATGTTATTTATACTTTGATTTAGATAATATTAAATTGTTTATTATCGCTTATCATTGTATGCATGCTTGTATGACCATGAGATAACAGGGAAACTCAGATGAATATTATAATATAATTTCATAATCATCAATACAATTGAATAACATAGTTGTAAGATTATATCTTATAACACTTGGTTATTCACACATGAACAACATTGAGACAATTCATACACAAACAAACCACGAGAACTACTACAGTGAAACATGATGACACTTCACAACACGTAAATGATTAGAAGATAAAACATCTTCTAAATATCATTCCACATTATAATTGATTAAGTGTGATAAGTAAAGTACTTATAACACTTAATTAACAACTTAAAAACATACTATGCGATAGTATGAACGCATTGATCATCCACCACCTGTGTCACTTAAGGGTACTAAGACTAGTTCTTACTACGGCTTAAGGATTACATGGTGAACATATAGATTTCATGAATGATAATCATGATAATGTAACTTCATGATAACAACATCATTCACACAATGATTAACATAATGTAATAAGACAAGTTCTTATTCAACTTTGTTAATTACATGAGAACATCCCACATTGAGAACAACAACAACATAGATGCACATCATCCATCGCTATCTGTGGACTAGTAGACTGAGGAATTTATTTTCTCTCATGTCATATTATTAGTAACAGTTTCGATGAAGGCTATGGGATCACACGGCGGGATAGAGGTGAATCGGGTGCATTGTAATCTGATTACGTGAGGATCACATTGGACTCCTTTTGGGCTCTATACGTTGCATTTGAGAATACACTACAAACAGTTAACTAACACTTTTAATATTTAAAAGTGAAACAACAGTTAACCCCACAACTATAGGATAGTACAAGGAACAGATTTAGAATCTAATATCCTTAACACTTATATTGGTTATCAATACTTCGGTTTGATAACTACAATGCTATCATCATATTATGCTATACATGAGAACACAGGTGATCAAAAAGGAGATAAACATGGGAAATGAGAATGGAAATCAATAGTTGTATTGCAAGTAGTGTGGAATTCTAGTGGTGATGTGGTGGGATGTTGGCTAGGGCTTAGTTCCCTTACATATGCCCTATATATAAGCATCACTACTAGGATGATATAATACTTGTAAATATAACTATTGAGATGCCATTGGGTGAACAGGTGAACACACAACATACAAGTAACATAACATACATTGTGATTGTGCATGTGAATGAATCAAGGTTTTCAATTAACATATTTATGAACTCACCAACCTCGTGTTGACTTTGTTTAAATACATGTTTCTCAGGTGACGAACAGGTGTAGATACATACATGCAAGGATTAAGCTAGTGGACTTTTAGAAGACCTAGCTTTATTTTGTGTTGCATGCTTTTGGTGACAAGAACCATGAATCATCTTTTGTATATCTTGTACATATACAAGATATAGTATATTGATTCTTTTGATAGATTTACTCGATTAAATTATGAACGATACATTGTAATTTAATCTTGTAATTCTATATCATGGATGTGTTAGCATTTCTCATTTATATTATCATGTGCTATGTAACAATCTGATCATTTGATTATCACACAAGAAATCACGCCCTGGGAATCTTCCGCCTGACGGGAAAACCCGATCCGTTCCCGCCGGCCTGGGGTGTGACAGATTGGTATCAGAGCCATGGTTATAGAGAAATATAGGTCATATTACTTAAACGATTTGGCCTAGACTATAACCTAGGGACCCTCATATAGAAATCATGTGATATAGGATTCTATTTGCATATGTCTTCTGCGTCTGATCACTACACTAACCGATTTCTTTTCGGTTATGATCAGAATGCCGCCGAGAAGACAACCACCCGCTATACTGCCACCACCACCACAAGACTTGGCACCGCACTCATCTACACCTTCACCTACTGACTCTCCTACACCACCGCCTCCACCTCCAACTCCACCTCCGCCACCACCAGTTTATCAGTTGGACCCTGCGACTGTGGCATTGGCCACTCTTCTGACTAGCCAACTGAGGGATGTGATTCCCAAGGTTCGATGGAATTCAAGGCGCGGACCCGAGTTTACTTGGGAACGTGAAGATCACATGAAGTCAAAGTATCCCCAACTGTTTGAAGAGGAATCTGTACCCGGTAACAACTCTTAAATTTCGGGACGAAATTTCTCTAACAAGGGGAGACTGTAACATCAGTGCCGGAAACGTCACTGGAACAGTGATCTCTACAGTAAAACGAACAGAAATCAGGTACGAACTATATGTGTTTCATTGTATGTTATGTTCATTTCATGTTTCATTGTCATTTCATGGCATTAACGAACACATTCAGAATCAGTTCAGAAAACGAAGTTCAGAACAATGGTTCGTAAGTTAGATAATTATTTGGCGACACGGAACCATCAGGTGTTTAATTGTTAGGCTTTTATTATATATAAACGTATGTGAGGCCTTACAGAATAAAACAACAACGGGTGTCGTTACGTGAATGCTAAACTGACGGGTTATTCGTATAGGTGACGATCTGTACGAATACATCTAAAGGTTTAACGTTCTGAATGATGTCCAATAATTAGAAAACCATATTGAAAAGCAGAGTTATTGTCGTGTTTGTACAGGTGACGATCTGAACGAACGCGTGCAATAACTACGCGATTCAATTTAAACGGTAAGTAATTTATTTCTGAAAATTATAAATAAATAAAAGATATTAGTTAATTTATTAGGAATCACAACCTAAAATAATTTTATAAATTCTACTTTATAACCGAGTCGTTTCTTTACGAAAACGACGAGAAAACCGACGTTTTTACGCGAAACCGAGCGACACCGAACGAACCCGAACGAACCCGGTTTATTTTGGATCATTTATTGTGGCATTTACAGCCACAACCACCACCACCAACCAGCCACCACCCTCAATTTCGTTCTCCTCTCTCTCTCTTCTTTCTCTCTCTAGAAGCCACGACTAGATCTCCTTTGTTTCTTCATTAAATCGTGTGTTTTTGGTGTCCAAACGACCACCATCATTTGTGGATCTCAAAAGTACAACCGATCTAAACATTTATCCACCAGATTCGAGGTAATGATCAAGTTTAAGTTCGAATTTTAGGGTTTTGTCACCCTTTGAATCGGACCACTAACTAGCCGGTTTTAAGCCACCTCAACACATAGGGTTTACACCAAACTCACTTAGAATAACATAGGAACAAGCTTAGCTACAAACCTTGGCTGATTTCTCGAAGAACTAAGGCTGTTTGGTCGAGGCCTCGAACGGCCGAATGGCTCATCAGCAGGTGGCCGAATGGCCCAGCCGAAGTATGCAGAAGCCTTTCGGCCGAATGGCTTTTGGGTGCCGAAGCAGCCCTATTCGAGCCTAGTCCCTTTCGGCCAAGTCTCATCCGAATCGCTGGTATCCATTCGGCTATAACCATTCGCCCCACACACCCTTCGGCCAAGCCTCATTCGGTTGAGTCCTATTCGGCTACCCCTCTTCAGTCGGCTACACTCATTCGGTCGGGAGTCCTCATTCGACCAAGGCTCCATTCGACCAAGGCTCCATTCGACCACATACATTCGGTCAAGCCCTCCCTGTCGGTATCAACGCAGATTAGGGTAGAGAATATGGGTGCATGCATGAGAATCATCACGTATGCATGCATGGTAGTGATATGTAGCATACATGGGATACTATATGTGAATGCGTGGGATTCTAGTGTGTGCACATGGAAACTATATTAGTGTTTCTATCCATGCAACCAACCTTGGGAGAACTAAGAGTCCTATTAATGACTATGGGAGTTATACTTATTTGAGATGGGTTTAAATTACATGAGTTACCTAAGGAAATCCTAGTAGAGCTATACAAAAAGGGGTTTTATTAGACCATATCATAATCTATACATGGATGTCCACACCTTTTAGATCAACACAAATTAGAATACATTGAGAAACAAAGAACCTTAGTCTAAGGTTATGGGGTGGTACTCACGAGTAGCTCCTAACACTTAGACAATTTACAAGAAATATACAACTACATTAGGTCGTTCTTTTGAACTACCCAGGATGAGTTGTACACGTAAACGAACAAGGAATCATGAACGATCAAGATCTTGTAAGGGGGCCAAGGTTAATCATTTAGGATTAACCTAAGCCCATCATGATAACTATACTTTTCTTAAATTAATAATGTCTTTGAAAAGAGAAATTGATTTATAAATCACACTAAATTAAATAAAAGGTTTTAAAACTTAAAAGTTTAATTAAATTGAAATAAATTAAAAACATTTTAATTAAAGACTTCTAACTGGTGACGTGGGATCAGGGTTAGATTATGGGTAATGTTTAGACTAGATAGAAGGAGTTAGAGAAACTCACTAGTAATTTAGGAAGCTTAGTTGCACACCGAGAACAAAGCCTTAGATACAACGTCTATTATAAACACTTATCGTATTCGAATCCTTTAAAACAACTCAGGTGCTAAAGATACATACGCAACCATCAAAGAGCACGCATTATCTTTTGTGATTCAGTTACACATCAACACAGGTGAGTTCATTGCCCCTTTTCTAAACATTTTTGTTTTAAAAACGCGGGGCTGAGAAGCATGCGTAAACTGTTTTAATTAAATTGTTTACTTAAATGCTTTTAAATTGTATATGTTTAATATGTATAACTGTTTATTTTAGACTTTGTCTAGGTAAACTGATTATTGGATTTAAAGTGAGTTATTTATTCATCATGAGTAAATAACTTTTCAAATCAAAGAACTCTTTTCAAAGAACTATTTTCAAAGAACTAAAGATCTAAAACAAAGTACTATTTTCAAAGATTTATTTCAAAGAACCAACGGTCTTTTTCAAAGAACTAACGATCTAATTTCAAAGAACTATTTCAAGAGGGTGTTGTCAAAGAACTAACGATCTAACGAACTAATTACAAAGAACTATTTTGAGGAAAATCTGGGAAATATTCAAAGATAGCATGTGAACGGTCAATAACGGCCAAGAACGGTCAATAAAATCCTATATTTCAAAAGATGTCCTAGCTAGACTGATTGAGTATAGGTCGCATGTTTGATGATATTTACAGATCTCCTTTACTACTAAGTACTTGATTGCTATACTAGTCTACTCGAGTATGACCAACGCCCAATCATCAGGACTTAGATTTTATTAAATGTTTATTTATTTATTTATTTAAGCATTTATTTCACTGTTGTACAATTGTTGTGGTTGATCATACTTGTGTGATGAACTTAAGGAATCAATAGGGATTTCAAATTGTTGTATATACAGGAACAAAGAACTGAAGAACAAATGAGGTAATGGTAGGGGTAAAACGCTTAATTATCATTAACACCAATGTCCTATGCGGATTAGTATGTGGTGGGACGGCGTCTGGGCGGGTTGTAGGCTCGACTCAGGGGTATTCCCTATATATAAGCATACCGATCTGGATGATACATGTGATGTTAATGAGATTTAGGTTGTTACCCGGGGGTTTAACAAATGTTTTGAGTGTATGGTAGGTAAAAATGCTTAACTATCATTAACATCAGTGTCATATATGCATTAGTATGTGGTGGGATGGCGTCTGGGCGTGTTGTAGGCTCGACTCAGCGGTATGCCCTATATATAAGCATACCGATGTGGACATTACATGTGATGTTAATGAGGTTAGGGTCTTTACCGAAAGAGGTTTACAATTCATTTTCAATTACTAAACTATATGAACTCACCAACCATGTGTTGACTTGGTCTTTTTGCATGACTTCTCAGGTGACGAACAGGTCAATTAAGAAGCTTATGCTTTTGGACTAGGACTTCAGATAGAAGACTTAGCATTTTTTTGGACCTGCATACTCTTGGAACATCATTATACAATTATTTTGTATATCTTGTATAGTTACAAGATAGAAACTTTATGATGTTTATGGTAGATTTACATTGTTAAATTATAAACGCTACTGATGTAATTTAACTTTGTAATTCTATTATATGTAGCATTTTCTCATTCATATCATGTGCAATGTAAACAATCTGATCATCACGATTATCATTCACAATATCGCGCCCCGGGAACCTTCCGCCCGACGGGGAATCCGATCCAACCCCGCCGGCTCGAGGTGTGACATACTCCGAAGACACCGACGGAGATACGGTCTTTTCTGGGATTGGCAGGTTATTATAAAAGGTTTATCTCAAACTTTTCTAAGATAGTTTTGCCTCTCACTAAGCTAACTCAGAAAAGTGAACCTTTTGTTCGGGAGCAGAAAAAAGAAGATGCTTTCCAGACATTGAAACAGAAGTTATGTGATGCTTCAATCCTTTCTCTCCCAGAAGGTTGTGATGACTTTGTTGTATATTGTGATGCCTCCCATCAGGGACTTGGTTGCATGCTAATGCAACGAGACAAAGTTATCGCTTATGCATCAAGACAGTTAAAGATTCATGAGAAAAACGACACTACTCATGATCTAGAACTGGGAGCTGTAATCTTCACACTGAAGATTTGGAGACATTACTTATATGGCACTAAGTGTACCATATTTACCGATCACAAGAGTCTGCAGCATATCTTTGATCAGAAGGAGCTCAACATGCGACAGCGACGTTGGGTTGAACTTCTGAATGATTACGACTGTGTAATCAAGTATCCCGGGTAAGGCAAACGTCGTAGCTGACGCCTTGAGCCGGAAGGAACGGGTGAAACCCTTGCGCGTCAGAGCAATGGGAATGACTGTGCATACAAGTCTACGAGACAAGATAATTCAGGCACAACAAAAATCAGTTGGCAGAGGAAACCTGAAGAAAGAACTCGACTGTGGAGCAGAGAAACAATTTGAAACAAAGCCTGATGGAGTTATCTACTACCAGGATCGTATATGGATTCCGGCAGTAGACGAATTGAGAAAACTTATCTTTGATGAAGCACACAAGACTAGGTACTCTGTGCATCCAGGCGCTGATAAAATGTACCAAGACTTACAGGGATTTTATTGGTGGCTGGGAATGAAGAAGGACATAGCCGAGTACGTCGGTCGATGTCTTACGTGTGCAAAAGTAAAGGCGGAACACCAGAAACCGTCAGGTTTACTGGAACAGCCTGAGATTTCGCTCTGGAAGTGGGAACAAATAGCAATGAATTTCATTACCAAGCTACCCCGCACTTCCAGTGGTCATGATACGATATGGGTTATCATCGATCGTTTGACAAAATCTGCTCACTTCTTGCCATTGCGTGAAACCTTCACGATGGATAGACTGGCGAGATTATACATCAATGAGATAGTAGTACGTCATGGTGTGCCATTGTCTATTATTTCAGACAGAGATAGCAGATTCACATCAAGGTTTTGGCAATGATTACAGGATTCTCTAGGGACGCACTTAAATCTGAGTACAGCTTACCATCCACAAACGGACGGTCAAAGCGAACGTACGATTCAGACCCTGGAGGACATGCTGAGAACCTGTGTGTTAGATTTCGGTGGAAATTGGGATTCTCATTTGCCACTGATTGAATTCTCCTACAACAACAGTTACCATAGTAGCATTGGATGCGCATCATTCGAGGCTATGTATGGTCGAAAATGTCAGTCACCGATCTGTTGGACAGAAGTTGGAGATAATTGTATAATGGGGCCAGAGCTTATTCAAGAGACTATAGACAAGATTGCCCAAATTCAACAAAGACTACAAATAACTAGGAGCAGACAAAAGAGCTACACCGACAAACGGCGCAAGTCGTTGGAATTTCAATTGGGAGATCGTGTCATGTTGATGGTATCCCCATGGAAAGGTGTAGTACGTTTTGCGAAGAAACGCAAGTTAGCACCACGATACGTAGGACCGTTCGAGATCATCGAGCATCTTGGTCCTGTGGCGTATAGACAGAGATTACCAGATGAACTCAGTGGTGTGCATGACGTGTTTCACGTCTCAACCTTAAAGAAATGCCTTGCTGATGAGTCATTCGTCATCCCAATCAAAGAAATTCAAGTGGATGAACAGTTACACTTTATTGAAGAACCTTTGGAGATTATGGACCGCAAAGTTAAACAACTAAGGCGAAGCCGTATCCCAATCGTCAAGGTTCGTTGGAACTCAAAGCGCGGACCCGAGTTTAATTGGGAACGCAAAGATCACATGAAGTCCAAGTATCCCCAACTGTTTGCAGAGGAAGTCATACCTGATAATGACTCTTAAATTTCGGGACAAAATTTCTCTAACAAGGGGAGACTGTAACATCAGTATATTGAACTGGATGGTATAGGTGGTTAATGGTGAGGTTAAGGTTGTCATTCAAAAGGTTATTCAAATTCATTTTTATAAAACTGCATGAACTCACCAACCGTGTGTTAACTTGATCTTTTTGCATGACTTCTCAGGTGACGAACAGGTCAACTAAGAGGTTATTACTTTTGGACTAGGATGCCAGGTAGAGGACCTAGTATTTTTGGACCTGCATATTTTTGAAACATTGTCTTACAGATTTATTTTGTATATCTTGTGCAGATACAAGATAGAAGAATTATGATGTTGATAGTAGATTTACATTGTTAAATTATGAACTAAACTGATATAATTTAACTTTGTAATTATATTTTCATTTAGCAGTTTCTCATTATATATCATGTGCATTGTAAACAATCTGATCATTCTGATTATCATTCCCGATATCGCGCCCCGGGACCATTCCGCCTGACGGGACACACGATCCGGCCCGCCGGGTCGGGGTGTGACAGATTGGTATCAGAGCCATGGTTATAGAGAAATATAGGTCATATTATTTAAACAGTTTGGCCTAGACTATAACCTAGGGACCCTTCATGTAGAGAACATAGGAATTGTATATATGCATTGTGTCTTCTACATTCGATCATTGCACTAACCAATATACTTTTGGTTATGATCAGAATGCCGCCAAGAAGACCTCCTTCTATCATGCCACCTCCACAGAATTCAGCTCCACACTCGTCAACGCCATCACCAGCTGATTCACCACCTCCACCTCCTCCTCCACTTAATCCTCCTCTAAACCCGAACGCGACTCAGATACTGGATCCTGCTACTGTTGCTTTGGCAACTCTACTGAGCAGTCAGCTGACTAACCAGCTGAAGGAGGTAATACCGGATATGCTCAACCGTATTCGGAACGACAGCAACAACACCGGGCACTCGTCAGGGGAAGCCAGTGGGAACACTGGAAATGCATCACACTATTCCTACAAGTCATTTGTGGGATGTAAGCCGCCAAGCTTTAGCGGTACTGAAGGAGCCGTTGGATTAATCCAATGGATTGAAAAGATGGAGACTAATCTGGACATTAGCAGTTGTCCAGAGCACCACAAAGTTTGCTACTCTGCTGGATCATTCAACAAGCGGACTTTAACTTGGTGGAACTCACAGATCAAAGCTAGAGGAAAAGAAGAAGCGATGGTGATGCCATGGGAAGAATTCAAGACACTGCTGAGGAATGAATTTTGTCCCAAGAATGAACTGCAAAGATTGGAGGTTGAACTGTCCAATCATGTTATGAGGGGAGCTGATCATCTGCGTTACACTACCCGCTATCATGAGTTGGTAGCCTTGGTTCCAGACATGGAACCAACCCTGGAGAAGAGAATAGACAGATATGTAGCTGGACTTCCTACCTGCATTCAGGGTTTAGTTGTTGCAGCAAACCCTGTCACCTTGGAGTCTGATGTGAGTTTGTCTGGGAAACTCACTGATCTGATGGTAGCCTCTGGAACCTTGAAGAGGGAGACAAACACTAGAAAGCCCAAGGAAGAGTCTTCCAAGAAACCCCATCATCACCAACACCCGAAGAAGAAGCCAAAGACCCTGAAAAACTACACCATGGCTATTCCACTCAACCAAGTAGCCATGGCACCGCAGAATGTGCACAAGAAACCGTATACTGGCCCACACCCTCTGTGTACCAAGTGTCAGTATCATCATGCTGCAAACAATTCTTGCCGTCACTGCACGGGATGTGGAAGAAAAGGACACTGGGTCCAGAATTGCAGGATGACACCCAATCATCAGGTGACGAGAGGTAGGAGTGTGACAACACGTAACCCTTTGAATGTAAACATACGTAAACACTACATTTGTTACGACTTCAACTCCGTCAATTAAAAATTAAAAAAAAAGACACGGAAAAAAGAAGAAGCAAAAACACTAAAAAAAGTGGGGGGAAAGTAAAATAGGGGTATATTTGAATCAAGGGTAAAATATGTATAATAAATTTTTTTGAAGTAAGGCTAAAACAATAATTCCTTAATTCATTTTAATTAAAATGGGTATATTTGAAATTTTTAGAATTAGAGGAGGGGATATATGTAATTAAAATTTTGGATTGGGTATATATGTAATAGATGAAATTTGTAGGGAGGATATATGTAATTAAAATTTTGGATTGGGTATATATGTAACAAATGAAATTTATACGGGGATATATGTAATTGCCCTTTGATTTATTAGTATAGATAGATAGATGTGTGCACATTTTATCATTTTTACATTTAATTAAATTTTGCCAATTACTACATAAACAAATAATGACTATTACAAATTCAAGCAATAGAATACAAGATTCGATGACAACTTACGGACATTTGTTTAGTTTTCATATTCCGGTTGTAGTAAACATTTTGATGCAATATTTTCTTATATTTTCAAACTTGTATATATATATTTTTTAACTTTATAAGATTTTAAATTGTCTTTAAAATGTTTATGATTAATAAAATAAAGATATCATATAATAACCAAAAAAAATAATAAAATAATAAAATAATAAAAGATATATATATATATATATATGTATGTATGTATGTATGTATGTATGTATAAAAATAAATAAGTGGGTGTCTATGCACGTGGAAACACTCACAAATGTAGGAGGATGAAGTCAAGTTTTTCAAAATTGGCATATCTCCTTTGACCAAATCGCTGCCATATTTTCGCCCAATCTTTCGGATCTTCACCGGCACACCGCTCAAGAAACAAACTCACCGAGAAATCTGAGATGGAAGACCCTTTAAGTCACGCCTCACCGGTCTATTTGGAACCTTCAAACCCCGATCGTACCTCACACGCAAAACTACAGTCACACGAGCCCTCGATCTACTCTCCGGTTCCGTTCGAGTCAGCATCGTCGCGCTGCACCACTGTTCGATCAGCCAGCCATTGGACATAAACATCGCTGCACCACAAGTCCTTGTTTTGTTGTGTGTTCTGATTAATTACGAACTAGTGAGCAGCGATTACAAATTTGGCCACGATCCGGTATCCCGATTTGATCATGTTTGGTTTTTGGGAGGTCACAAACAATTGGTTTTGACCCATCTACTTTGCTCGATAAGGTAACAATAAAAATCAATCAGTTTAATTTGGATGATGCATAATTTGTCTAGTTTCATTTTGTTCTGGTGGTGTGAGTTCATTGAAAACAATATAAGGTTGAAACCAAATATAGACAACACCCCACCAAATGAGAAGTTAATCTATCTGTTTCTACTTGTCATTCAAGTACTAATCCAACCTGATTGATTTGGGTAAGATAATCTCGCTAGGTTTTAAAACGAAATATATATGTATGTATATATATAGGATAAGGATCCGTTGTTAACCATCCTTATTGACATAACCCTAATTAACCCATGAAGATGACCACGTATCTTTTGTTTTTATTTCAAAATCTTTGTTTTACAAGTACAAGAGTAAGTTCTTTTATGTTTTTGTGCAAATTCTTTTTCGTTTGAGATCCTACATCACTGTAATTTGCCTTACAGCAGTGTAATTTGCCTTAAGGCAACTTACAGTGATGTAGGATCTCAAACGAAAATGAATTTGCACAAACACATAAAAGAACTTACTCTTGTACTTGTAAAACAAAGATTATGAAAAAAAAACAAAAGATTCGGGGTCCTCTTCATGGGTTAATTCGGGTTATGTCAATAAGGGTAGGTTATTATAGGATGCGAATCCTATATATATATATGATTAGTAACAGCAAGTTTTGTTGGGTTTTAAATAAATTGAAAGAAATTAATAAACATAGAATGTGAATGTGATGTTTGTAATCAGAAAGTTGTCTACCAAATGATGCACATTAGGTAAAGATAAGAACATACAGTTTGTTTATTTTTTTAATTAAACGTCGATGTGTCTATGGCCATACATATATTATATGGTCTTTTACAATGAAGCTACTATGAATATATAAATGTTAATAAGTGAAATTAGAAACATAAATTTTGTTTAAATTGAAACATACGTGGATAGTAACTAACGATATTAACTCAAAAGTTTGAAATCTCTAGTTATAGGAGCATCAACCAACCAACAATACAATACAATTTAAATTGTAGTCACGTAATGTTAATCCGAATAATTAAAATGTAGATTTTAATACAAGCTGAGGAGGATATTGGGTTGCTGCTTTGTTGATTTTTATTAAGGTACGGGTTCCTTCCTTTGTACTCTTAGTATTATCGCTTTGCTTCCGTTGAGGCAACCCGTTCAGTCTTCGAGCATTTTATATGTTACATAGAAAGTAATCTGTTTTGACCATTTAAAATATGCATTCTGATTTGAGACTTGTAGCATGCAATAGACTTCTTAAGTTTGTACTCATTATTGCTTGTTCCTATGAATAATAAGATTTCAGAATTTATTTATATATTTAGCTATGTTGTTTTCGGTTTAGTAATCTGTTACTCGAGCATGTCCGACACGTCATTTGTGGCGTCAATGATGTGACACTTTTCGTGACGGTGTATTATAAATAGTCACGGCATCTCCATTATACGTTTAGTATTCAGGGATAGCATTTGGCCATTGGAGGTGTATGGATCGATCCTAGTTCAGTTATATGTTATACGTTTATATGTTCAGGGGATGGCATTATGTGTGTACGCCCGCACACCATCTCATTATGTGCATAGTCTAGCTAGCCGTGTATCCTTCAGATCAGTTTCGGCTCTAGGTTCTTCTATTTATTTACACGACCATTTTTGGTTATTATCTGTCGTGTTCAGTTAGATGCTCAGTTACATGTTCCGTTATATGTTGTATCCAGGTATATGTTCAGTATATTTTTCAGATACATGTTCAGTTTAGAATCATACGATCAGTTCTGTAACAGTTAATTGCTTCCGCTTATTTATCTTTTATCACTACAATTGTTCTTCCGTTACTGAGCAACTTTTGGCTCAGCCGTTTTCTTTGCTTGTGTTTTCTGTTGTTTCTATAACAGGTACACAAGGGAACGTGGGAAATCATGGGAACGTGTGATGAAAGATTTTGAAGCTGATTAATTTAATAAAAGACATTTTAAATGTTTAAATTAAGATGTTTAAGACTTGGATTATTTAAGTTGTTTGAATGTTATTTTGGATTGTTTTGATTTAAATGAATGACGTTTTTGATTTGATATCTGTAATAGTGACACGTCAGCCCTAGTCGGGCTGGGGTGTTACAGTTATGGTATCAGAGCAAAGGCTCTTTCTTGTAGAAAACTTAAACTTTAATAACAGAACTTGTGAGGTAATGGGTAAACGTTGGGTTAGGATCTCATTATTTGCTTGAATTGTTATTGTTTTCTTACTCACACATATGTATTAAATTTATATGGCTCCTAAGAGACGTGTGAACAGACGCAACGTGACCAATGCTTCAGATAATGCGTAGTTAGAGACTCATGTTGCGAATGCTGTTAATGCTGCTATTTCTGGAATATTGCCTAATTTGATGAATTAGACCACGCAAACTATCATTCAACAAATGCAACAACATGCTAATGGTGGTATTGGATCTAATCAAGGTGGAGCTGGTGGAGGAGCCGTTCCTAATCAAGGTGGAGCTGGTGCACGTGCAGCTCCTACTAGAATTCATGTTTGGCTTGAGCGTTTCCAGAAACAAAGACCTAAATCGTTTAGTAGTGATGCTACTCCATTTGAGGCTCAAAATTGGATTGCTCACATTGAAAAGTTATTTGAGGTACTCGGTGTTGATAATGTATTCAAAGTTAGATTAGCAACATACAAGTTGGAAGACGATGCTCTTGAATGGGGGAAAACTTTGAAACTAGCTAGAGGAGGAGATCAGTATGCAGCTACACTACCTTGGGAGGAATTTAAAGAGTTGTTTTATAGTCAACATTTCACTGCAGCAGATCGCAATGAGTATCTTAGGGAATATGCTGCTATCAGACAAAGTAACAAGGAGCATATAACATATTACAAGACCCGATTCACATGACTAGTGAATTTTCTCGGTACAGCTGCTGGTTCAACTGAGAAACAGATAGAAGACTTTAAATGGGGAGTTTGTGACAAAGATAGGAAGTTTATTCTGAATCTCCAATTTCGAGATATTAATGAGGTGGTTGATGCAGTTAAGAACTTTCATAATGATAAAAAGGATGGGAATAAGAGATCTGAGGATAGTCGTAAGCGGTCCAGGGATAGTGACCAAGATCAGTCTTCATCGCACACAGGCAAGAATCGGTCTTCACCATCACAAGATCACCGACACCGATCTGACCGAAACACTAATAATCATTCTCGACCATGGAAGAACCGAAACCATAACCAAAAACAGGCTCAGAATCAAATGGTACCTGCCCCCACTCTAGCTCAACCAGTGAATCAACAACGCTCCTAACACAACCGTGATGCTACTCTTGCATGTGCCACTTGCGGGAAATTTCATAAAGAGTTATGTCGTCTTAGTGGAGGATTATGTTTTAGATGTGGACCTGCTAGGCATATGATTAGGGATTGCCCTCAGCATGATACTCGGGCTGACACGGGAAAGAATCCTAATAAGCCTACTATAGGAGGGCGTGTTTTTGCTTTGACTGCTAACGAGGCTGCTAATGCACCAGGTATGGTCTCTGGCACACTTCGATTATTTGAACGTGATATCTATGTCTTGTTTGATACCGGTGCTACACATTCTGTTGTTTCTCTATTGTTTGCTAAGTACTTGGCGATTGCACCTACTGCATTAGATCACACGTTATCCATTATTACTCCTTTAGGGGATTCCACGATTATATCGTATCTTTAAATAAGCTGTCCGATCATAATTGAGTCCATTGTCTGCAATGCGGACCTATTACCCATGCAAATGGGTGATTTGGATGTTATTCTTGGCATGGACTGGCTATCTCGACATCACGTTACAATTGAATGCCAAACTCGACGTGTTTTATTCGGAAATCCTCTTAGTCCCGAACTCACCTATCAGGGGACCCAGCCTCGAAAGTCTTTAAAAATCATCTCTGCACTTAAGGCTCAGAAGTTGTTATCACACGGTTGTGCGGGATTTCTAGCTTCAGTGAAAGCTACATCTTCTGATGAGCCAAATATTTTTGATGACCTGATCGTTTGTGAATTTCCTGATGTCTTTCCAAAGGAGTTACCTGGACTACCACCAGATCGTAGGTGGAGTTTACTATTGATCTTATTCCTGGTGTTGAACCGATTTCAAAAGCACCCTACCGTATGGCACCTCTGGAGTTAAAGGAGCTTAAAGAACAACAATAGGAATTATTGGAGCTTGGATTCATTAGACCAAGTGTCTCACCTTGGGGTGCACCGGTCTTATTTGTGAAGAAGAAGGACGGTTCTATGAGACTCTGAATTGACTACCGAGAGTTGAACAAAATCACTATCCGTATTCGTTATCCTTTGCCTCGTGTTGACGATCTATTTGACCAGCTTCAGGGCGCAAAGTGCTTCTCTAAGATTGATTTGAGATCGGGATATCATCAGTTGAAGATTAAAGATTCAGATGTGTCCAAGTCAGCTTTTCGTACTCGATATGGTCACTATGAATTTTTGGTGATGCCGTTCGGGTTAACTAATGCCCCGGCTGTTTTCATGGACCTAATGAACCGAGTCATCCACAAGTTTCTTGATAAGTTTGTTATCGTATTCATCGATGATATTCTCATCTATTCTAAAAGCAAGGAGGATCATGAAGGCCATCTTCGTATCGCACTTGAGACTTTACGCCAAAAGAAACTTTATGCTAAATTTTCAAAATGTGATTTTTGGCTAAGTCAAGTATCATTGCTGGGTCAAGTGGTTTCTGCTGATGGCATCATGATAAATCCTGCAAAGATAGAGGCAATCACAAAATGGCCTAGACCTACATCTGCCACCGAGGTTCGAAGCTTTCTTGGTCTTGTCGGTTATTATCGCAGATTCGTTGAAGGATTCTCTGTTATAGCCTTACCTCTCACTCAATTGTTAAGGAAAGGAGTTAAATTCTCTTGGAATGATGACCGAGAGAAAGGCTTTGAGCAGTTGAAAAAAAGATTGGTGTCTGCCCCGATTCTCACTCTTCCATCGGGCTCAGATGGATACCAGATTTAAAGTGATGCTTCTAGGAAAGGACTTGGATGTGTGTTGATGCAACATGGAAAGGTCATTGCCTATGCTTCTAGACAGTTGAAACCTTACGAGATTAATTATCCTACGCATGACCTTGAGCTTGCTGATGTCATTTTTGCACTAAAGATTTGGCGGCACTATCTTTATGGAGAGACTTGTGACATCTTTACTGATCACAAGAGTTTGAAATATATTTTCACACAGAAAGAGTTGAACATGAGGCAAAGACAGTGGCTAGAATTGTTAAAAGATTATGATGCTAACATTCAGTATCACCCGGGGAAAGCTAATGTAGTAGCCGATGCGTTGAGTCGAAAGAACTCTGGGACGATAGCTTCTTTGTACTTACAGCCTCAAATAATAATTGATCTTGACAAGTTGGGTATTGGTTTACATATTGGCAAGTTTGACGGGTACCTTGCTAGAATTCAGATAGAACCATACCTAATTTCTCGAATTAAAGACGCACAACATGATGACGGTGAGCTTTGGGTAGTAGTAGAAAACTTGGAGGTTGGCAAACAATCAGAGTTTAGGATTGATGAACAAGGAGTTGTTTGGTGTGGTAAACGTTTATGTGTGCCTAATGATTCTGCTCTTCGAGAATCATTGTTAGCTGAAGCACACAGTTCGTCATTCTCTATCCACCCAGGATCTACAAAGATGTATAGGGATCTTTGTCAGCATTTTTGGTGGAATGGTATGAAAGAAGATGTGGCTAGGTATGTTAGTAGATGCCATACTTGTCAGGAGGTTAAGATTGAACATCAGAGAGCTAGTGGATTACTACAACCACTGGATATCCCATTATGGAAATGGGAGGATATATCTATGGATTTCGTGATTAGGTTACCAAAGACGTTCAAAAAGAACAATGCTATATGGGTTATAGTCAACATATTGTCAAAGTCGGCTCATTTTCTTCCTATTCAACAAGAATTCTCTATTAGTAAACTGTCCGATGTATTTACGAAAGAGATTGTAAGACTTCATGGTACTCCGGTTTCAATCGTGTCTGATCAAGACCCGCGATTTACTTCTCATTTCTGGAAAGGTTTACAAGCTGCTTGGGGAACTAAGTTAAAGTTGAGTACTGCATTTCATCCTCAAACCGATGGACAATCAGAGCGTACGATTCAGACATTTGAGGACATGCTCCGAGCATGTTCCTTATAGTGGACTGCTAATTGGGATGATTATTTGTGCTTGGTTGAGTTCACTTACAACAATAGTTGGCAAGCTAGCATTGGTATGGCACCGTTTGAGTTATTATATGGTCGTAAATGTAGAGCACCTATATGTTGGGAAGAGGTTGGTGAAAAGATTGTTGAAGGACCAGAATTGGTTCAGATCACCACTGAGAAAGTTACATTAGCCCGAAAAAAGTTAAAAGAAGCTCAAAGTAGACAAAAAGCTATGCGGACCGTCATCGTCGAGCATTGGAGTTTAATGTTGGTGATCGTGTATTTTTGAAAGTTTCACCTTGCAAAGGAATACGTCGTTTTGGTCTTAAAGGAAAGCTCAGCCCTAGATTCATCGGACCGTTTGAAATCTTAGAAAGAGTTGGTGATGTTTCATATCGATTAGCACTTCCGCCCCAATTATCACATGTGCATAATGTTTTTCACGTATCTCTATTAAGGGGGTACAACTATCATCTGCTTCATGTGGTGAACTACCCTCTACATCAGATTCGTGAGGATTTATCATTTGAAGAAGAACCGGAAGCTATTCTTGATAGACAGGAACGCGTGATGCGAAGGAAGACTATTCCTTTTGTTAAGGTTTTGTGGAAGAACCATTCCGAACGAGAGGCTACTTGGGAAATGGAAGATACGATTTGTTCTCAATATCTGAGCTTGTTCGAGTCTTAGAGGTTCGTACTTCAATCTGTTTTAATTACATGTTTATGTTCTGTTTTGTTTCATTGATTACCAATTATGAATTCTGTTGATCCGAAACATACTTCATCAATCAGATTTAATATCTATGAGTTGATTTTAATTATCAGCTATCAGTTATATGACCAACTATCAACTATTTTTTTCTATTACTAGTTATACAAGTTTAGTGCTGAATAAATTATTAGCTATCACTTGTTCTAGTTCTAGATCGATCATCTGTTAATTCTACTGTCTTTAAAGTTATTTATACTAAAGCTCAAGAATACTTATTACTTAGTTACTCCTAGTTGGTTCTCATTACACTGTACAATAAAGTTATAAATTTAGAGTCATAACAGTTATGTTCTAAGATTTTTACTTCTTTGTAAGCATCAAATTTCGAGGACGAAATTTATTTTAAGGGAGGTAGAATTATAATAACAAAAAAAAATAAAGAAATAATAAAAGATAGATATATATTTGTATGTATGTATGTATGTATGTATGTATGTATGTATGTATGTATGTATGTATGTATGTATGTATGTATGTATGTATGTATGTATGTATGTATGTATGTATGTATGTATGTATGTATGTATGTATGTATGTATGTATGTATGTATGTATGTATGTATGTATGTATGTATGTATGTATAAAAATAAATAAGTGGGTGTCTATGCACGTGGAAACACTCACAAATGTAGGAGGATGAAGTCAAGTTTTTCAAAACTAGCATATCTCCTTTGACCAAATCGCTGCCATATTTTCGCCCAATCTTTCTGATCTTCACTGGCACATCGCTCAGGAAACAAACTCACCGAGAAATCTGAGATGGAAGACCCTTTAAGTCACGCCTCACCGGTCGATTTGGAACCTTCAAACCCGGATCATACCTCACACGCAAAACTGCAGTCACACGAGCCCTCGATCTACTCTCCGGTTCCGTTCGAGTCAGCATCGTCGCGCTGCACCACTGTTCGATCAGCCGGCCATTGGAGATAAACATCGCTGCACCACAAGTCCTTAATCTGTTGTGTGTTCTGATTAATTACGAACTAGTGAGCAGCTATTACAAATTAGGCCACGATTCGGTATCCCGATTTGATCCTGTTTGGTTTTTGGGAGGTCACAAACAATTGGTTTTGACCCATCTACTTTGCTTAATAAGGTAATAATAAAAATCAATCAGTTTAATTTGGATGATGCATAATTTGTCTAGTTTCATTTTGTTTTGGTGGTGTGAGTTCATTGAAAACAATATAAGGTTGAAACCAAATATAGACAACACCCCACAAAATGAGAAGTTAATCTACCTGTTTCTACTTGTCATTCAAGTACTAATCCAACCTGATTGATTTGGGGAAGATAATCTGGCTAGGTTTTAAAATGAAATATATATGTATATGTACACACACACACACACACATATATATATATATATATATATGATTAGTAACAGCAAGTTTTGTTGGGTTTTAAATAAATTGAAAGAAATTAATAAACATAGAATGTGAATGTGATGTTTGTAATCAGAAAGTTGTCTACCAAATGATGCACATTAGGTGAAGATAAGAACATACAGTTTGTTTATTTTTTAATTAAACGTCGATGTGTCTATGGCCATACATATATTATATGGTCTTTTACAATGAACCAACCAACAATACAATTTAAATTGTAGTCACGTAATGTTAATCCGAATAATTAAAATGTAGATTTTAATACAAGCTAAGGAGGATATTGGGTCGTTGCTTTGTTGATTTTGATTAAGGTACGGGTTCCTTCCTTTGTACTCTTAGTATTATCGTTTTGCTTCCGTTGATGCAACCCGTTCAGCCTTCGAGCATTTTATATGTTACTTAGAAAGTAATCTGTTTTGACCATTTAAAATATGCATTCTGATTTGAGACTTGTAGCATGCAATAGACTTCTTAAGTTTGTACTCATTATTGCATGTTCCTATGAATAATAAGATTTCAGAATTTATTTATATATTTAGCTATGTTGTTTTCGGTTTAGTAATATGTTACCCGAGCATGTCCGACACGTCATTTGTGGCGTCAATGATGTGACACTTTTCGTGACGGTGTATTATAAATAGTCACGGCGTCTCCATTATACGTTTTGTATTAAGGGATAACATTTGGCCATTGGAGGTGTATGGATCGATCCTAGTTCAGTTATATGTTATACGTTTATACGTTCAGGGGGATGGCATTATGTGTGTACGCCCGCACACCATCTCATTAGGTGCATAGTCTAGCTAGCTGTGTATCCTTCAGATTAGTTTCGGCTCTGGGTTCTTCTATTTATTTACACGACCATTTTTGGTTATTATCTGTCGTGTTCAGTTAGATGCTCAGTTACATGTTCCGTTATATGTTGTATTCAGGTATATGTTCAGTATATTTTTCAGATACATGTTCAGTTTAGAATCATACGATCAGTTCTGTAACAGTTAATTGCTTCCGCTTATTTATCTTTTATCACTACTATTGTTCTTCCGTTACTGAGAAACTTTTGGCTCAGCCGTTTTCTTTGCTTGTGTTTTCTGTTGTTTCTATAACAGGTACACAAGGGAACGTGGGAAATCATGGGAACGTGTGATGAGAGATTTTGAAGCTGATTAATTTAATAAAAGACATGTTAAATGTTTAAATTAAGATGTTTAAGACTTGGATTATTTAAGTTGTTTGAATGTTATTTTGGATTATTTTGATTTAAATGAATGATGTTTTTAATTTGATATCTGTAATAGTGACACGTCAGCCCTAGTCAGGCTGGGGTGTTACATATCAAGTTATGTTAGATGATTTAAACACTTATAAACAAGAAGTTAATAAGATTTAATTACAAAAATCACATTACTCTGATAATTGTACATTTTTTTGTAAATTGCCGATATGGTTCATGTATTTGGCTATTATTTCACTCTTGGTCCCTAGATTTTATAAATTACTCATATGGTCCAAAACTGTAAACATTTGTAACACATATAATCCTTAGGCCACCAAATTACCCTCACATAATTTGACCAAATTACCCTCACATAAGGACTACATGTGTTATAAATGTTTAAAGTTTGGGATCATATATGTAATTTATTAAACCTATGGAACAAAAGTGAAATAGTAGCAAATCATAGGAACCATCTCAGTAATTTACTCTGAATATTATTTAAATTATTCTAAACCTAATAAATGTACAATATTAGTCTTACATCTTAAAATATCATTTTCGTCAAAGCTAGATTATTTTATATTTTATTAATTTAACTAATATAATACATAAATTCTAACTTGCAGTCACGCTTTACGTGTTTCTCTTGATAAGTCGGGTGTTAGGGAGACTCGAAAGTTTATCACATAAGTGAGTTTCTATAAATACTAACTTACTTTTGTAATATAAAAAATAATATAGGGTCTGGAAATGGAAAATTGCATAGTTGAGGGACTTTTGTTTGAATTACAGAAAATAAAAGAAAAGGTTTATCAATTGATCATTCCCCTATATATATATATAATGTAATTATTCCCCTATATATTAGCAATTATTTGGTTATCGCAATAAGAAAAATTAGCAATTGATCATTCCCCTATATATATATATATATATATATATATATATATATATATAGGGCTCACAATCAATATAATAATATTTTTTACACTATTTTTTTCACCCATAACCTAATAAATGTATAATATTAATCCTATATATTAAAATATCATTTTCGTAAAAGCAAGATTATTTTATATTTTATTAATTTAACTAATATTATACACAAATTCTAACTTACGGTCACGATGGACCTATTTCTTTTGGTTAGTAGGGTATTAGAAGGACTCATACCACGGTCATAAAAAAAAGAATATTTTAACTTTGTTTTATAATATAAAAAATATTATAGGGTCTGGATATGAATAATTTCATAGTTGAAGGACTGTTGTATGATTTACAGAAAATAAAAGAAAAGGTTTAGGAATGAGTACCGGGAAAACGACTTCAGAAGCAAGCGATGGATCGAGAATGGGGTTCGAAGCCTGGGAGCGGTGGCGCCGCCTCCGCTCAGAACGAGGCCATTGACCGCCGTGAGCGGCTGCGAAGACTGGCTCTTGAGACCATCGACCTTGCCAAAGATCCCTATTTTATGCGCAACCATCTCGGAAGGTATGCCATACCATACCATGACTTAGGGTTTCATTCTTTTAATTGAATGAATGATCTCTGTGATTTTGTTGTTGTAGCTATGAGTGCAAGCTTTGCTTAACCCTGCACAACAATGAGGGGAATTACTTGGCGCACACGCAAGGGAAACGGCATCAAACTAATCTGGCGAAGAGAGCTGCTCGTGAGGCCAAAGATGCGCCTGCACAGCCACTGCCTCATAAGCGCACTGTTAGTCTCCGCAAGTCAGGTGATCTCAAATTTATGATACTTTCAAGTCAAATAGGCATTTTGGAGTATCAATCAACTACTACATACAGATAAATAAATCATAAAACTCCTTTGGTCTCATGTGTGATTTTAAATCGGTTGATTTGTTATTAAGTTCTGGAATTAATAGCGTTATGGAATTTGATTATAAGACCAATTTATGATAATTTTGAATAGTAACATCCATGCCTATGTGGGTTTTGAGACGAAAGTTGTAATTTCAAAGCTTAATGTTGGCTTTGCGGTCTAGGGAGTAGTGTGCTAGCTTAATGCTTTTAGCCTACATTGTTAATTGAGTTTATGATCCATATGCTCTAAATATTTGTATTGTTGAAGGGCAAAGATGCCCTCAGGTTATATTGGATTAAGAAGATACATGAATTTAGTTGTTTCATCATCATTCATCTACATAATGCCCTTGATTAGAAGATCCTAGGGTTGCTATTACGTCTTCTGTTTTCTCTTCTTGCACGTGAAAATGTTGAAGCCCTTTTTGATTATTTGTGGAATATGTAGCATATTTGAATCGGTGGATAAATATGTTGTGGAGCCTCATTGTTCACCATCAGTCCTCAATGTTGTTGGTGATCATGAAGACCTTACAATTTCAAGTGAATGCAATATGGCTCTCATTTTTTTTCTCAATTTTTCATCAGCCAATATGGAATGCCTTGGACAATTAAACTCTAGTTGTTGTGTGCTCATGCATCTTCAGTATGGGAGTTTATATGTTGATTTAAGTTTTTAAAAGCTCTTTCTTATGTTACATATCATGTTAAGGATATGTAAAGCATAATTCTTGGTGATAGAGAGAAAATTATATATTTCCATCTATTGCTGAAAGAAATTTTGTTATTTAACAATTAAAGAGACAGTTTTGCTGCAAAAGAAGATGGATAAATATATTCTATGCTTTGTATTCCTGTAGGAGATACAAAGCACACATTTTAGTGATGTTTAGAAATCATTGTATCATTAGGTTTTATTTTAGTAGTTTTACCTTTATCTAAACATGGATTTTTGAAGAGGGTAATAAGTAATAAAATATAGCATTTTGTGTTCTCAAAGTCTTTTACTGGATTAATATGACAACCTGCTCCTTGCATATATTAATGATTTTTAGAAAAGGAGATATTTGATGAAGTGATATTATCTTTGTTAGTCTTTGTATACTTGAAAGTGATGAGTGGATAGGTGGTTTAATAACCTTTTAATGTTTAATTGTAGATGCAATGTTGCATGGATTAATTGGAGTCTTAAAGGAGATTTTAGACTCAGACTTTCTTAACTCATTTGCATATATATACATGTAACCTTTTGTTAATTATTTCACTGATAAATTAGTCAGGACCTCTTGAGAAGGTGTGATCCATATTGTGAAAATCCAGTTGATAATCAAAACATGATAAGCATTGATTAATACTTGCTTGATTTCCTTAAATGCTTAATACTACTTTTACTGGCAAATTGAAGTGATGGCTGGGCACATAATGTCTAGATGTCTCAAAGCACTCAAGCGGTCTCAAAAAGAACTATTGAACGCTGATAAATTTATCCGAGACACATAAAGCTTTCCAAATTTATCTGCTATTGAAATTGGAATATCTATTAATAGAATGGTTACAACAGTTGTATAGTTTGTGATACAAGTATCTAGCCATTTTCTATATTCACTCCTATCTTCATCAAATGTTGGAGTATTTATTTTATTTTTTCTTGAAAAAGAAGGGGAGGGGGGGGGGATGGGGATGCCTGTCATTTATATTCAGAAAAATTAGGGGAAGCTTTTTGGCATTGTGTGTAGGATTTCCAAGAAATTCTTCGATTTCTTTTATAACTCGGATAAATCCATGCATTATTTTTCCTGTATTTTGAGTGTGTCACATCACATGTGATTTTTTTTTTCTTTTTGAGTTTTATCTTTTCATGTTTTTGCTGGCCTTATTCATTCTTAACTGTAAATAGTCATTTTGTACATTATATTCTACAAAGAAGTCACATTTCTAGTACTTTATATCTCATTTCTAACTAAAAGTGGGTTAACGTCAATTGTAATAATTGTGCAGTTAAGATTGGTCGACCTGGCTATCGAGTGACGAAACAATATGATCCAGAAACGAAGCAAAGATCTTTGCTATTTCAGGTATATATTCTTTTCCTTTACACAACACCATCTTTCCTTTTTTACTAATTAAAGAGCTCTTCTATGAATGTGTATGGTGCCACTAAAATGAACGTATCGGAGAATTTTAGGTAAGTGGGTAACTTAGAAAGAGTATTGTAAACTAAGAACCATAACATTAGACATAAATTAGCAGATGCCAAAGTAAGAAATTGTCACATTTGTAAACATAGTGCAGTTAGAATGTTGTTCTTTGATTCATTTCACTTATGGTCAAGCAAATTAGGAGCTCTATTTTTCTACCTATAAAATATAAAAAATAATGCAGGAATATTGCTATATTATTTATTGAATTGTCACATGGGTTTTGAAAATAACAACCATGTTGGCCCAAGCAACATGGTTGGGTCAATGTGGAAGTGCTTATATTTATATACAAATGTATGAGCTTATGCATATGAAACATGAAAAGAAACAACAAACTTGGAAGTCCATTGGTTTGTTAGTTTGATTTTACTTGATATTTGTTGTAACGTAAGAAGTGCCCTAAAGGTTTAATAGTTGGTTCTTGCTTCATCGACCTCACCAGTTTTTAATAGTTATTCAACCCAATTGTACCTGGATAAAGATTAATTATAACCCGATCCAACTAATTAATCAAGGAATGCAATGGTCTGACCTTGGGTTTCCTTTCTCTATATGCATAAAAGTTTCATTGTAAATATAAATCAATATTCCTTAAGGTTTATGTTGTCTATTCTACAAGTAAACTAATTAGTTATTATAGTTTCATAATTACGGGCTTGTTACCACCAAATGTTTTGATGGATTTTAAGGCTTTTTATGCCATCTCAAACATAGCTCCTACTATCGACACTTGTAGACATGTTTATTTTAGTTGTAGAATTGTGTCTATTGCATGCAACATGAACTTATACATGGACTTTATAAAAATCAATTTCTTGGCATTTGTCTTCATTATCTTGATAATGAGGAAGTTTTACTATTTTTTTTCATGTTATGGTTTCCATTTCAGATTGAATATCCTGAAATTGAAGATCTTACAAAACCAAGACATAGATTTATGTCATCTTATGAGCAGGTATGGTCTTTCTTAATATTGCATTATCATCTTGGTTTAAAAAGCATGCCTGAAGTGAGTTGAGGCACAAGGAGACATAAGGTGAGGCCTTTGTCGCTTCACACTGCATAAGACGAGGGTTGTACATAAAGCATAGGTGAGGTGCTTTTTAGGCAAAAAATTGGCATGAAGCGCAAATTTGTGGCGCAATTTTCATACATGGCCTAAATTTGTGCTTCATGATGTCGTACAACAGGTTTTTATAGGTTGTGCATATATCTTATATAGATATAAAACCATATATATAGCTTATTTGGATCTAAATATTGGGTATATGATGCTAGAAAATTACAAATAATACACTAAATATTCTTATAATAAATTGTGCCTCGCATACGGAAAGTGTTGCGCTTTTGCAATTCAGGCCTTGCACCTCAGTTTTAGACCCTATTGCTTTTGCATGCTTCATGCTTTCGAAAACCAAGATGATCATATTGAGCTTGTCACACACATGTAATGCCATTTCATAAATCTTGTTTGGCCTGAATGCCTTATATATCATTACTAACTCATGCGTCTTAGTAGTGTAATGACATGTATCTTTTAGGTTTTACTCTTGGTTCACTCGCATGCTATATGCGACATACATTCACACACATATTTATCAATACTAGGTTAGTACCCCATGTTTTACACTGCTTAAATAAAAAAATCTAATAAATAATTAGCAATGAAAATTTAGACAATATAAAATAATATTTTAATATAAAATATAATTAAAATTTAGTACAATTTAATACTTTAATTAATAAAATAATTATATTATTTCTTATAACACTAATTTCGTGTGTTTTTTTTAACATTAATATATTTTTAATGTATTAAAAAATCTTTTTTCATTTAAAAATGTATAAAAAGTATATTTAATATTATCATTTAATATTAGATGTATTTAATAGGAGAGAGCTTGGTTTTAAATTGCGTGATGCGATCCGATGCGATTAGTTCAAAAATCCGTTGCGTGATGCGCGTTGCGTGATGCGAGCGCATCACGTATGAAATGCGCTATCTATTAACAAAATACTAAATTTTCAAAACATGGTATAACAAATAAATATATGAATATTCTAAGGAAGCTTCTTAATTTTTATTACTTAATAGTTTCATGATTTCATCAAGAAATTCTGATAACATCAAACAAATGCTAACATAGCATATTAGTTGATATATGCTTCAGCTGAGTTAAGAAGATATCAACATTATTATTATATATACACAAACCAGTCCACTAAACACTAAACATAGTGCAATCAATAAACACGATGAAATTAAGCACGATCAGAATATCAGGTCTAAAGGTCAAATTACGGATATAAATTAGGAATTTCCGGTGATCAAATTAAGCACAAATTGAGAATTTTAGGCTGGCGATCAAATTAAAAATTGAAAGAAGTAGTAATTTTACAGAACCTGGGTCGAAATTGTCAAATACATGGCTGGCAATTGAAGCTTGAAATCAATTGCAGTCTGTTGGATGAACTGTCGAAGTTGTTGATGCAAAATTGAAGATGAAATTGCTAATAATTTAAGAAATTAGAAGAAGAAATCGGTCAATTTAAGAAATCAGAAGAAGAAATCGGCCAATTTAAGAAATCAGAAGATGAAATTGCTAATGCCGACCTATTTTGGCGTCAATTCCAGCCATACCAATCGACCGAACAAAAAAAACAAACCGCAATTTGCGAATTTTGGCGCAATATTCCCGCATTATGTAACCTAATCGCATCTAATCTTGCGTTGCGATCTACTTAGCGCAACCTCGCATCACCGCAATTTGCGCGCAGTATGCGCGCATTTTAAAACCAAGGGAGAGAGAAGCGGGCAAATAAAGTTGAGGTGCTCTAAGGACATGACGTGTCCCTAGAAACCTTAATTTATTAGAATAGGTAGATATGCATGATTCTTGCTCTAAAATGACCTGCCACTTTAATCCCTACATTTTTTCAGGCACTAGATCCTAGGCTAGAAAATCTGAAACCTTAGTGTTTCATCTGATTAACTGCACATGCCACAACTTTTGGCTTGTGCTGCAGTGTTGGTTGTTGCTGACATGGCCTGCTGATGTGGATGCGCTGTTTACAGTCTGTGTTCTTGACACAGTGCTACTTCGCATGTCTATGACTCTAAATTAACATGGACCCTGGCACCCTGCTGAGCTGTCAGAATTTGTTGATTATTTAATTGAGGCTTTGAGAGATGGCTTGGCCTAGAGCAGAACCTTGGTTTTAAATTGCGAGATGCGTTCTGATGCGTTTGGTCTCAAAATCTGATGCGTGATGCGTGTTGCGTGATGCGAGCGTTGAATATTGCTTAAAATCCAAACAAATATTGCTTATAATAGTAATTTATAAAGGTTTTCTGTTAGTATACATGGATCCAAATATTATCAATTCATCCAAAGCATGATTGTTTAGATTAGTAATAAATAATTATGAACTTATGAATTATGATTAAATAAAAACTAAAATTTTGAAGGATGAGCGTTGAATAGGTTGATTTGGGTTGTGTTTTTATCTCAAAGCATTCAAACTTCAAACAAGCAAGCATGCATCAAATAATTTTTTAAAAAAAAGGTGAAAGGGGAATGGGTCTGGTTGAAAGTTAACAAAGATGCATACAACCTTTTAGTTTGTTTTTTCAACTATAAAAGTTACTGTTGTAGACTTGTAGTAATATTGTCTTTGTAATCATAATTGAACCTATTTTTTTTGATAAACGTGGGAACCAATTTTTGTGGTAAACCCTCGGGTCCCACCAATACCTGACTAACCATAGGAACATGTAAAGTGATAGAGTTCTTACTTATATTAATATGTTGGTAATATTTGTTAGTAAGTTATAAATAGATAAGGGTAGTTTGGTCATATTGATTACTAGTTATTTGTTAGTAGTTTATAAACAGAGGGTAGGATGTGGAGTGAAGGCAGGAAGAGAATTGTTAGGGTTAATATTGGCTCCTGCTTGGAAAAGGGTTGTACCCTGGGACATCATCTTTGATGTAATCGTTTGTTTCATTTTTAATACAGCATCATCATTGTTCTTGTTTTGTCATGGATTGATTATACTACTTGATTCTATTTGTTTGATTGTTCAATTGAATGGTATTCAATCTTCATCAATGGTCCGACCTGCCGGATATCTAACCTATTTGATATCTACATTCTTGTAAAATTTCACATGATTCATTGTAGTGGCCTTGGGTGTTTTTTTATTCCCACCAAATTGGTATGGGTTCAAGTCTCACAAAGTAGGTGATAAGTGGATTTTAGGAGTACATTTGGGGGGGGGGGGGGGGTTGTGTTTGCGGTTCAGAAAAGTTAATAAAGTCTTGTATGCATCTGTTTTACTTTTACTTCATGTTGATGGTTTCACTTTATTTTGTCAAAAAAGATCACAAATGAATCTTTCTATTATGCTACATTGGCAGAAAGTGGAGTCTTTTGACAAGAGATACCAGTATCTTCTGTTTGCAGCTGAACCTTATGAGACAATTAGCTTCAAGGTATTTCTATCCAATTCTTGTAACTATAATAATCTATTTGCCCACACACAAACACAAGCACGCATATGCACGTGACGTGCACACGCATGCACACACGTACAAGTGCTGACTGTGCAATTTGTTTTGTAGGTCCCTAGTACGGAAATTGACAAATCTACTCCGAAGTTCTTTTCTCACTGGGATCCAGATTCCAAAATGTTCACGGTAATAATTCTGTACACATTTAGCTGTTTTTCCTGTTGAATAGCTGTTTGTTTTCTGTGGTTTACAAGAGATGCTCACTCTTTGACTATCAAGGTCCAATGCATTATATCAGTTTCCAAATGTTATTCTATTTTAACTTATTTAAAAATTAAAAAAATAGTTTTGAATTTGTTAGTCACTAGTCACACTGTATCATTAATAAATTTTGCAAAATGAGTTGGTTGGTTCATCATCACTCAAAAGGTTTTAGGTCAAACACAATATTTTTGGTTCTCGTCAGGATCTCTAGGGGTCTTCATAAACAGTTAAACCAACTAAATCGAAGCCAATCGATTTTGACCTGTTTAAGGTAATACAATTCACACGCTTGAGTTCACGACCTAGAACTTGGAAGGTCCATGTAAATCAAATCTACTGTTTGCTTTATTTTTAGTTTTCATTGTTGTTGTTATTGTATATATAATGTATATATGTGTTGACCCTCAAGGGGCCAAAGTAAAGGTGCACTAATTTTAACGTTATTTTACTTGTTTTGTGAAAATAACGTTAAAAAAGTTGGGATGATCAACTTCAAACGATAACTTTGAGCCGGGGACTCCTTCGGAGCAGCCTCTCTATCCCAATTGGGATAGGGGTAAGGTTTGTGTCCATCCTTCCCCCCCAGACCCTACTGAAAAGTGGGAATATACTGGGTAAGTTTGTTTGTTTGTTGTTGTTATTGTTTTTTATTCTATTAGAGACAGTTGTGCGAAAGGTCCCTATGGTAAAATTGTAATATGGATTGGGTCCCTAACATCAAAAGACTGTATAAATTATATAAATGGTTTGAAAGTTTGGCAGCAGATAAGGTCCCTATGTTAAATTGGCATCTTATTTTGTGGAGTGGCTTTGAAATTGAAGATCCAGCCCCCTAGTTAAATCTTCACTGCGTGAATTATATCCAAACACGAAAGATGTGGAAACCCACTACTGATATTATTGATTACTGAATAATTTAGGCTACATCAAATTAGAAAACCTTAAACCCTATTTATAAGAAAATAAACTATACTAATCACAAATCAAATTCTAACCCTATTTGTCTGCGGACTCAAACAAAACAAAGAATAACCTAACTTAAAATCTAAAACTTAATTAAATAAATCAAAACAATTAAAAAAACTTTCTAATTTTAAATTCCCTAACCATCTAATATATACAAAGATTAGTTAACAAATATGACCAGTATGCCCCTGACTTGAAATATATTTACAAAGGGGGAATACCTTAAAAAGTCTAGGAAGACGTTAGGGGGTGATACATAGGTATAGTAGAAGAAACAACCAAAAATAAATGACGAAGAAGTTCATGACGGTTTGATTGAGTGATTGAAAGATCCATCATCACACTTGTTGGGTTCTAGATCTTAGATGATGGTTGTTTGAGCTCGATTTTGTTGAAGGCCTTAGGGACGGGTTGACATTTTAAGAAGGGGAAGGTCAATTTAAGGTGCCCATTTATTGTTTCTTGGTACCTAAGTTGCTCTAATTTACTCCTATTTGGCTATTTATATTCCTGCACATTGCAATTTTAATCTTGTACTTGAGTTAATAAAGAAAACCCTAGTTGTAACCCGTAGATGTAGGTTGCATTGATCGAACCACTTAAATTGTCGTTTCCCTTATGCTTATATATTATGTTATGCTTTTTGTGTGTTTAATCGTTGTGCATTGTTTGTGTAAGTTCGCTGTGCCATTTGAATCCTAACAAGTAATATTAGAGCTTAGGCTTTTGAGTATGTTAGGTTTACGTAGGCCTTAAGGGAGATTAGGGCAGTCAACCCCGGGGGTGTTCGCGGTCCAGTTTATGGCTTTTAGGCAAAACCGTAAACCAAACCATTAGCAACGGATTTTAAATAATGAAAACCAAAGCCGAACCATTCAAAATAAAAACCAAACCAAATCGAACCATTATCAACGGTTTGGTTCCGATTTGGTTTACGGTTTGGGCTCTGATCCTGTAAAAAATAAAATTGAATCAAATCAAACCTTTTACAGTTCAAGTCGAACTAATTATAACAAGTCTCAATGTATTTCTTTTAAATGTTGCATAAATCATGAATTCAATATATAGACACACAAATATATAGAAAGTATATATATGAATATATGCACATGTATATATATGGATTTATCTGTGTATATACATATATCTATATTTATATATATTACACATACATACGGTCCGGTCTGGTTTTTTACGACCGTTTTTTTTATGAGAACCGTAAATTAAACCGTTTATTGCGGTTTTGAACTTTAGAAACCGACTGACCAAATGTTTCGGAAAAAACTGACTGTGAAACCAAACCAATGACTGGTTTGGGCGGTGTCGCGGTTTTGGAACCGAATCGTGAACACCCCTAGTCGACCCTAATTTGGTCCTAAGTGTGGCCCATTTAATGTTTAGCCTAATCATGTATATGCGTATTTACCCTAGTCATGTGATTGTAATCTTTGTACTAAACTTAATAATGAAATACCTAGTTGCTGCTCGTGGATGTAGGTCAATCCACCGAACCACATAAAATTTATTGTGTAGCTTATTTGCTTTCTCCTGCAGTTTTGCATGTGTGTGCGAGTCCCTAACAACTAGTATTAGAGCCTAGGCTCTCAGTTGCTCACACCACTGTTATCGCTGCTAGATTCCGACTACCCGTAACCTCGTTGCTAAGGTTTGTTTGTTGGAACATTAATCACATCTAGGGTCTGATTCGTGATTAGGGTTTCAACTGTTCAACCTCCGCCTCAGCCAGATTTAGGGTTACGCTAACAACAAATCGCCGCTGTCGCATTAGGGTTAGGGATTCTGCTGCATTGCAAGTTTAATGCTCAGAATAGTCGTTGACTAGGGTTCTGACGAGCCCATAAGTAGCCGATTGGTGAAATTTTGATTACTGCCGCTGCCGTTCTTGCCGGATTAGGGTTTCTGCGGGGACCTTTTCCAACAAAAAAAGTTTGATTTCGACCAGAACTGTTCAGGTTGATTCCTTTTTGTTGCTGAATATGATTCTAACCACTTCTGTTTTAACCACTTGTGTTGTTATTCAGGTTTGGTGTGTTCGAGTTTGTTTGATATAGTTTGGATTGAGTGTTCTTTAAAGTTTGTTTACTTTGGCTAGTTTGTTATTAACTTTGGAACTAAGTTGCTTTGATCAGGATCTGTTTGTCATCATGGCTAAAGATGGAAAGTTTGTGATTGAAAAGTTTGATGGTTCAGATTTAAGTTGGTGGAAAATGCAAATGGATGCATTACTTGGTCAAAAAGACTTGAATATGGTACTAGTAGAAAAACATGAGAAAATGAAGAAAGTTGCTCAAGCTCTGTGGGTTGCTAAGGACAAGAAAGCTAAAGGCATTATTACATTGTTATTGACTAGGAAAGTTGCGTTTAACATCATGTCTGAAACCACTACTCGTGGTATGATGGTGGCGTTGTTGAATATGTATGAAAAGTCGTCTGCAACTAACAAAGTGTTGATGAAATAACTATTTATGATGAGGAGAAGGAAGTTTAGTGACCGAGCACCTTAATATTCTGAATTCTATTATGTCCAGATTATAATATGTAGAATTAAAGTTTGATGATAAGACTAAGGTTGTATCATTGCTATCTTCACTGCTTGATAGTTGATCCTAGATAGTGATCGTAGTTACTAACTTGGTGGGAACTGATAGGATGACATTTGAGAAAATCCGAGATTTAGTACTAGGTGAAGATATTCGCTAAGGGATGCTGAAGCAAGATCTTCTTCTGATATGTTTTATTTTGGTAGGGGAAGGGATAAAAGCCGAGATAGTAGGAGCAACAAGGGTCGGGGCAAGTGCTCATTGTTTGGATTGTAACGAAAAGGGACATCACAGTGGTCAATGTTTGAATAAGAATTTTGGTAGAGGATCAAAGAATTTTGTTGGATTGAACACTCTTGTCGTAAGTTATTTTGATAATGATATGGTGAAAGCAATGTAGAATCATGGGTCATGGATTCAGGTGCATCATTCCATGCTACCCATAGCATGACATGTAGAATGTTAAAGAAGGTGATTTTGGCGAAGTTAGGTTGGGAAACGATGAAATTCTTGATGTGATTGATTTGGGTGATTTGATCTTGTCACCACTTTGGGTAGTACTTGGACTTTGTGTAACATTAGAGTTATTACGAGAGTTGAAACGAAGTTGATCTCTGTTGGGTAGTTGGATGAACTAAGGTGTGGACGTTAAATTTGGTGGTGGAAAGTGGAAGGTAATGAAGGATAATCTCATGATTGCTAGAGGTTTCAAGAAGGGGTCGTTGTATATGAAGGTTGACGGCCGACGGCAGACGCGACTCGCGATTCAGCTGAGAGAGAGATTGAGAGATTTTAGGGTTTGCGGTCGCCACTCCTTTGGCTGAGAGATCGGCTTGATGAAACAGGGAAGCAGGAATGAGAAGAGAGATTGGCGGTCGCCGAAGTTCCAGCGAAGGTCGGCAGCGGTTGCAGCTCCTTTGACTGAAAAGAGATGAGAGATCATGGGTGAGGCCCGTGAATGCGTGATGAAGGCTGAACTCTGAAGCAGGGAATGAGAATCTTAGATCTCTAACTACTTAACTAGGGTTTTAATTTTATGATATATAATATATATATATAAAAATTAATATATTTAATCAAATATTTAGTTTAAACTGTTAACCGAACAAATCGAATTAGAAAAAAAGTGTAACCGAAAACCGAATTCAGAATTCGGTTCAGTTTTTTTCGGTTACGGGTTCGGTTCGGTTAACGGTTTTCGGTTATTCTGAACATCCCTGCATTTGAGTCCCCAATAGAGTACATGTACACACTAAATGCACACTAGAAATGATTAGTAGAAGGGAGCTTCGCATATTCCCGTTTGAAGATCCAGGTTGCAATTTAGAGTTCTATGGGTCGACAGGTTTTTCGGTTTGGGGTTCTTGGAGGTCGTTGGGTTCTATGTTCAAAATTAAAGGTCGGCAGTCGCCCCCAATTTGTTTTTTAATCCTTGTTCACTGAATATGAATCTAGTTGCCAGCGGGTTGTCTTGCGATTAGGGTTTGGTAGAGGGAAATAATCAGCTGTTTGTGGCAAGAGGTATTTTAAAGACTGGGTCTCGAATTAAACTTTTTAAAGCTGCCAATTAGGTTTGGCTAAAACTCTTGGGTCACTCGGTCGTAGGTTAGGGTTATGTGTTTATATTCAAGTTTTTGTTTTAATTGTTTGTGATCAATTGAATTTGAAAGGGCTCCCTTTGCAGTGCGTGCATATAATGTATAATACTTTCATTCCATTTAATCATGCGATATATTTTTTTCTTCTTTTTAAAGTAAATGCATCTTCTATTATTTTTGGAGAGATATTTGAACTTTATAGTTTGAAAGTGGTGCAAATGATTTGAAATTTTCAAGGTTTGTTTTGTTTTTTCGAAACTCATTCCTTAACTTGTACCCATTTCGTGTGTTTTCAAAATTGTTTCATTTTACGTTATTTTTGTTGTTTTGTAGACATGCATATCCGTTATAGTTTTCATGTAGTATTATTTGGAAATTGATTTGTCTCGACTCAAAATTAGATTGTTAGATGTACCGTGTTTGGGACAACACGCATTCTGCCTCAACTAGTTAATATTATTTCATTTTTGGAGAAGGCCCCAATCGAACCTACCAACTTGGTCATTTCAAAATTTTGATACAAGCCAACGGTTTTGATGTTTTTTTTAAATTACTTGTCAAAACACACAAACTGAACTGTGTCAGCTGGTCTAGTGACCTAACCAAGTCAACCAAATCGGCCGGTTTGGTTAGTCATTTTTTGAACTTGTATTTGGTGGCTTGGACCAGAAATTCCTTTTCTTAAAAAATTCTCAATTTTTTTATAGAGGTTGGTGTTTCAAGTTGAGTAGTTATCTGATTTTGTAAATAAAATGTGTAGGTGGTTTTAAGGTTTATATTACACTTTTATGGTGAATATTTATTTTTTATTTGGCATTTTTAACCCGATTTGAGTTGAAACGTAACCTGAATATTAACAAGCCAACCTTGACCAGGAGCATATCATTGATATATTTTGTTACAATTATTTTCTGATGGTAATGCGGTATGTACAATTTTACAGTTGCAGTTGTACTTCAAGGTTAAACCACCTGAGACAAATAAGCCTCCATCAGCTGCAGTAACCAATGGAACATCAGCTCCAGGTGTCCCACCACCACCATCACAAGCTCCACCACCACCTCCGCCTGCATCAATGGGAAACCCACCCAGGGGTCCACTGCCGCCGCCACCTCCTCCAATGGGAAATGGACCACCAAGACCTATGCCGCCTGGTGGAAATTTTTCTGCTCCACCACCTCCTGTTGGAGGCGGCATGCCAAACTTTACACCCAGGCCTCCAATACCGCCGCCTCCACAAGGGTTTCAGGGGCTCCGGCCGCCACCGCCGCCACCACAGTAACGTAACCAAATGGCCCTGCAGACCGATTTTAAGATGCTCGTGGGATTTTTGTATTTCATCCTTTAGAAATTTTAGATTGAGATGTGTTATATGCATATGTTATTAATGATTCGAGCAAAATGACTTATTTACAATGCTTGAGATTTTATATGCGCGAATTATGTTTAGAGTTGGCATACTTTGTGTGTGTATGGTAAATATCATATGCGTTTCCCTTTCCTGACTGTCTTTTAAAGAGAACTATTGGAAAAAAAGCTTGCAGAATGTGGCTCGCTTGAAAAAAGCACGCTCAAAATCGACTTATTTGTGAACGAGCTGAACTGACATGGTGTGGTTTACAAAGCAGCTTGAACTAAGGTAAACTTGGCTTGTGGCTTGCTCATGTAGAGGTGAGTGGAAATCAGGTTTGCCCAAAAAAGCTCGGAAACTGGACTTGAAGTCACCAAAAACATAACTGATTTTGCATATAGTAACTGGTCTTTGTTTTGTGTTTTAAACAAAAATCGGACTTCGGTCGGCGGCCCTCAGGGCCTCAACCAAAGATAACCGGGAAAAAAAAATATCTGGCCTGAAATATGAATTATTCCCTAATTAATTAGTGTATACTAATGTTGTAGAAATCGTTAGCCGGTTGGTGGGGTGGGGACTAGGGATTATTTGGGATTAATCGGCCAACTAACCGGCCTAATCGGATAGTCGGGCCTAGTCGGCCTTAGGGAACTAACGATTAATTGGCAGATTAATCGGTCTAGTCGGGGATTTTTACATCCATGGTGTATACTGTATAACATTGAACTCAAGCTGTGAAAAAACAATAAGAAAAACCTAATTGCTTATGTAGGAGGCAACAGGAACAATTGCAATTGCAATTTGCGGCTAAGAACTGACCTCGCAACAGATGTGAAAAACAAAGTTAGTTCTTTCATTGATCATTGTTAAGAACCAACATTTAAGGATCATAGTTTACAATCATTAAGCCACGTTTTTGCCATAATTGAATTATAAAAATTAAATGTGATTTTTTATCATGCATTCATGCTTCTATGACAATTTTCATATCAACTAAGTTTCGTTTTCCTTCATGCATTCATGCTGATAACACTATGATTGTAAAGATGATTGACCATGCATCTGATACATATATATAATGTATATATGTGTTGGACTCTGAGGGATAAAAGTAAAATTACACTAATTTAAATGTTATTTTACTTAAATTTTGTGAAAATTACATTAAAAACGTTGGGTTGGTCGGTTAATTAAACAACATGAGTCGAAAGTCTCATTAGAAGCATCATTTTTATTCCTACAAGGGGTAGATGTAAAGTTCTATATATCGTATCCTGCTCAAACGCTGGCTTAGCTTTCTCAATGTTTACTTTCAAATAGCACTTTATGATTATAAACATGATATTTAACTCTAAATGTTTACATGTTAACAATTGTTGTATAATACAAATTAACAATGAGAAAATATCTTCAAGAAAATTGATATACTATCAAACGTTGCAATCAACATTTATTAGTCTTAATTCGTAACAATTTTGAAATTTATTAACTTGGTTTATTTATTTTGTTTTTATATAACTTAGATAGATCAAACAAATGTCGAAGTCTTATGACGAATCACAGGTGAAAAAAGAAAGAGGTAACAACCAACTTTGAAACAAACCAAACCAAACCAAAGAAAACTAAAACACATAACTTTTGGTGTTTCTGATTCGTTAGGTTATAGTGTTTGGGACAAAAAAGAAACGTGCTTATAAAAATTTGATTGCATTTCAGATAACAATTTTTTTGTATTAAGTACTTATTTCTTAATGTTTACTATTGTAGACATACTTGCAATTCTGATTTCTGACATTGCTTTCGAGTTTGTTTTTAGTACAGGCATAAGAGTTGTGGAAATATACAAGAAATCTTTGTCCCCTTTATCATCATGGGTCGTTTAACCACTTGTATGCATGCAAGATTGCACACCTAAATCAAGTAAGATTGCAACATTTTTTTGTGTGTATTAAGTACTTATTTCTTAATGTTTAATATTGAAGATATACTTGTTATTCGGAATTCTGACAATGCTTTCGAGTTTGTTTTTAGTACAGGCATAAGAGTTGTGGAAATATACAAGAAATATTTGCCCCCTTTGTCACCATGGGTCGTTTAACCACTTGTATGCATGCAAGATTGCACACCTAAATCAAGTAAGATTGCAACATTTATTTGTGTGGATTAAGTACTTATTTCTTAATGTTTAATATTGAAGATATACTTGTTATTCGGAATTCTGACAATGCTTTCGAGTTTGTTTTTAGTACAGGCATAAGAGTTGTGGAAATATACAAGAAATATTTGCCCCCTTTGTCACCATGGGTCGTTTAACCACTTGTATGCATGCAAGATTGCACACCTAAATCAAGTAAGATTGCAACATTTATTTGTGTGTAGTAAGTACTTATTTCTTAATGTTTAATATTGAAGATATACTTGTTATTCGGAATTATGACAATGCTTTCGAGTTTGTTTTTAGTACAGGCATAACAGTTGTGGAAATATACAAGAAATATTTGTCCCCTTTGTCACCATGGGTCGTTTAACCACTTGTATGCATGCAAGATTGCACACCTAAATCAAGTAAGATTGCAACATTTATTTGTGTGTATTATGTACTTATTTCTTAATGTTTAATATTGGAGATATACTTGTTATTCGAAATTCTGACAATGTTTTCGAGTTTGTTTTTAGTACAGGCATAAGAGTTGTGGAAATATACAAGAAATCTTTGTCCCCTTTGTCACCATGGGTCGTTTAACCACTTGTATACATACAAGATTACACACCTAAATCAAGTAAGATTGCAACATTTTTTTGTGTGTATTAAGTACTTATTTCTTAATGTTTATTATTGGAGATATACTTGTTATTCTGATTTCTGACATTGCTTTCAAGTTTGCTTTTAGTACAGGCATAAGAGTTGTGGAAATATACAAGAAATCTTTGTCCCTTTGTCACCATGGGTCGTTTAACCACTTGTATGCATGCAAGATTGCACACCTAAATCAAGTAAGATTGCAACATTTTTTTTGTGTTTTAAGTACTTATTTCTTAATGTTTATTATTGTAGATATACTTGCTATTCTGATCTCTGGCATTGCTTTCGAGTTTGTTTTTAATACAGGCATAAGAGTTGTTGAAATATACAAGAAATCTTTGTCCCCTTTGTCACCATGGGTGGTTTAACCACTTGTATGCATGCAAGATTGCACACCTAAATCAAGTAAGATTGCAACATTTTTTTTTGTGTTTTAAGTACTTATTTCTTAATGTTTATTATTATAGATATACTTGCTATTATGATCTCTGACATTGCTTTCGAGTTTGTTTTTAATACAGGCATAAGAGTTGTTGAAATATACAAGAAATCTTTGTCCCCTTTGTCACCATGGATCGTTTAACCACTTGTATGCATGCAAGATTACACACCTAAATCATGTAAGATTGCAACATTTTTTTTTGTGTATTAAGTACTTATTTCTTAATGTTTATTATTGGAGATATACTTGTTATTCTGACATTGCTTTCGAGTTTGTTTTTAGTACAGGCGTAAGCATGGTTGTAGAAGTCGGTAGGTGCTAGTTGGGCGGCGAGGGACCGCCTAGGGATTAATCAGGATTAATCGGCGCTAGGCGGATCGGAATTTTTATCTGTAATTTTACAAATATATATTATATACACACATTAATATCAATAATTTAATATAATACTTTAAGTGATTTAAAAAATAAACTTAAATATACTAAATAAACAACTTTAAAGTGCAAACTTAAACACTGAGTTCAAAGTTTAGAGATGAATTTCGATGTTAACTGGCTGGATTCGATGTTTCAGAGACATATTAATGATTTTTGGTTGAGAAATGTCTAAATAATCTTAAAATTGGTCACTTTTTACAAGAAAAATGTCGAAAAAAGTCATGAAAAGTTAAAAAAGTCAAAAAAATAAAAATAAAAAACTGCATAGGCCGCCTAGCGCCTAGGCACCGCTTAGGCCAAAATCGAGACAGTTCTCGGGCGTCTAGCGCCTAGGCCAATTTTTACAACCATAGGCATAAGAGTTGTGGAAATATACAAGAAATCTTTGTCCCTTTGTCACCATGGGTCATTTAACCACTTGTATGCATGCAAGTTTGCACAACTTGATCAAGTAAGATTGCAACATTTTTTTGTGTATTAAGTACTTATTTCTTAATGTTTATTATTGGAGATATATACTTGTTATTCTGATTTCTGACATTGCTTTCGAGTTTGTTTTTAGTATAGGCATTAGAGTTATGGAAATATACAAGAAATCTGTGTACCCTTTGTCACCTTGGGTCATTTAACCACTTATATGCATCCAAGATTGCACACCTAAATCAAGTAAGGTAATTAATGAGGAATAGGATTTGACAAATTTGATGATCTTGGCAAAGGTAATGTAATATACCCATTTTCATGTCAAGCGTTTAGGTTATTCCTCTATTTCCAACCGATGAGCCATGTCCAGTATGTCACAAAGTGTGTTTGGATTCTTTTGGTGAGCATGCGGTACATTGTAAGGAGTTCTCGGGTTTTAAATACAGACACAATTTGGTTAGAGATTTTATGTGTAATGTTCTTAAACGGGCAAACATTTCTGCTAAAAAGGAGGCACCCGTGAACTTCTTAACAGATCCACTCGAGGGGAGGTCTACTCTACGGCCGACGGATATTTTGGTGTTTGGATGGGAAGGGGAAAACACTCGTGTGCTGTGGACCTTACAGGAGTGTCCCCTCTTGTTGGGCTGAGAGATACGAGATTCGTGGCGGGTCAAGCTGCGTTAAAGGCGGAGTCAGGCAAGGTTGCTAGACATGAGAAAGCTTGCGTGGAGAATCAACATGTATTTACTCCCTTTGCTTTAGATACATTCGGACGCATATAATGTATATATGTGTGGGCCCTTAAGGGGCAAAAGTAAAAATGCACTAATTTTAACGTTATTTCAATTATTTTGTGAAAATAGCGTTAAAATCATTGGGATTATCAACTTCAAACGATAACTTTGAGCCGGGGACTCTTCGGAGCAGCCTCTCTATCCCAATTGGGATCGGGGTAAGGTTTGTATTTATCATTCCCCCAACACTCTACTGAAAAGTGGGAATATACTGGGTAAGGTTGTTGCTTTATATACATTCGGGTTCTTGGCCCCGGAGGCTGTGAATTTTCTTAACCGAGTTCAGAGGGTTATGCATAGCAACATCACAATTCCTAGGACCCAAAAAATTGTTTCTAGTATGATTGGATTTGCAATTCAAAAGGGGGTTGCGGCGCAACTAGTTGCCCACTTACCTTCCAGTTTATTGTAATCTTTCACTTTTGTTAATGAAAGGAGTAAATTTTTCATAATATTTTTGATAAACTTAAGAGTAAATTACACAAATCGTCCTTTATGTTTTGAGCATTTTTCACTAGTTGTCCTTTTCGTTTAAAATTGACTTAAATCATCCTTTATGTTTGAGTAAATTACATAAATCGTCCTTTATGTTTTAAGCATTTTTCACTACTTGTCCCTTTCGTTCAAACCCCGTTAATGTTTTCCCAAGAAGATCCCAAGAATGAGGTTTTCATGGTCAAACCGTGATCAATTAACCCGCAAATCGACTGAAAGGAAAGAAAAATCTTCTGGTTCAATCCCAATGGTGGATCAATTAACCCAAGAATGAGGTTTTCATGGTCAAACCCAGATCAATTAACTCGATTGTTTCTCCCTCCCCACCATTATCGCAGAAATCAATAATGCAAGTAGTCCTTCTAACTTAAAAAAAACAAAAAAATACCCTAAAGTGCATTGAATGTCTATTTAAATGTAATTTTTAACGTGGCCAGCGCAAAAGGACGAAGCGAGCAACATTTAGAAACATAAAGGATGATTTAAGTCAATTTTAAACAAAAAGGACAAGTAGTGAAAAATGCTCAAAACATAAAGGACGATTTGTGTAATTTACTCTAAACTTAATTCGATTCACATAAATCCTAAGGCTGACTACGTAATGGTTTGTTCACTATGAAAAACATGAATACATTTGAAAGGTATGAATGGCTAAGTTGGTAGTAGATGTCGGCATTAAATGTTTTACTTTTAAAACCAATTTTAGCTTCATAGAAACACAAAGTTTTGCTATTGTTTGAATTATTTGTTTTATAAGACCCTTGTATAACGTTTGACAAAAGCAGAGGGTGATTCATGTTCTTTTGTTTTAATTTTTTACTTTTTTAATGATTGCACTCAAGTCCTTGAAATTAATGAAAAAAATGAGTTCTTAATATATCTGTACTTACTTTATTTTAACTTTTTTCACAATACTTTGGTCTTTGGTCTTTGGTCTTTTTTTTTTATTTATTTTTCCAACTTTTCTTGATTTATTAAATAATTCATTTAGTCCTTGGTCTTTATTATTTTGTTTTCTTCTAAGTTTTTCTATTAATATCTATTTTTTAATATATGTTTTATTATTATTTTTCCTTTTATATAAACTCAGTTTCTCTACCAAAACTTTTATGATTCATCTCTAATTTACACACGTTTACACCAGCTACATTTTAGGCTTTACGTTACAGTGAAAATCATTATGACGTGCTTTTATATCTGAGTTTTGATATACTGTATTTTGTTTGTGTTATTATATTTAAAATCGTGGCGGAATTTGCAGCGCGACTCGTGAGTTCTTTTCTTACTTTGTTCAAAAGTTTTTTTTGTTAAAATCTATTTAATTTTGTTTTTTCTTAAATATAACGTCAGCTCTTCTGTCAAAACTTTTGCGTCTTGTCTTTAATTTACACATGTTTACGACGACTACACTTTAAGGTTTTACGTAAAAGTAACAACTGACATGTTTTTATATAATTTTAATATACGTGATTGCATTTATGTTTTGACATTCGGAATCATGGCAGAGTTCTAGTGGAAACACGCGGGAAACCTACTGGTTCAAATTCTTGGTTAATTTTGTAGAAAGTTTTGTTGACGCTGGTTTGAATTATTGGTTTTTTAAAATCCTAAGACAACAATAATTCTATAAAGACAAACCTACTCCATTTTAAGTTACATCCATTTGTCTTCCTCATCAAGCTTCACACTCATCTTCCTCATCAATTATCCTAGAATCCATTTTCCCACATTTATTATGCCTATGAAAGAATAACAATTATGATCACCTTGTGTACATTATAAATGACTTTCTACATATCATATTTTAACAAAGTTTAATTATATAGGAACAAAGTTTAAAGACGATCAAATGACTATAGAAGGTCAAGAGATGTCACAAACAACAAATTTGAAGTATCTAGGAATGTTCGTACATAGTGTCAGGGACGGACGTTAATTGCAACGTAACTCGTCGTGTCCATGCAGGTTGGTACAAGTGGAGAGTAGTATTCTTGTTGAATCCATATCTTAGGTAGTCTACTTCTTTCTTTTAATGTTATGATATTAAAAAAATATATTGGTTTAATTTGTTGTTCAAATAATGTGTTTGTGTGAAAGAGTTGGTGATAGAGGCAGCCTTGATTAGTTTTTGTGGGAATGTTTTTTAGTTATTTATGTGTGGGCCCTTAAGGGCAAAAGTAAAAGTGCACTAATTTTAACGTTATTTTAATTATTTTGTGTAAATAACGTTAAAATCATTGGGATGATCAACTTCAAACGATAACTTTGAGCCGGGGACTCTTCCGGAGCAGCCTCTCTATCCCAATTGGGATAGGGGTAAGGTTTGTATCTATCATTCCCCCTCAGACCCTACTGAAAAGTGGGAATATACTGGGTAAGGTTGTTGTTGTTGTTGTTTTTTAGTTATTTATAATTTAACCTCAAATAATTAATGTAAATAATTTCTTTACAAATTTAAATTATATAGTTGTTATAGGTTAGAAAATATGAAGGTTTTTAGGATAGTTCATTATATATGTGCTCAAAGGGTGCAACAAGGAACACACCATATGAGAGATTTAAGATTTTGTTCTTGTCCAACTTTCACAATTAAGAAATTTATTTTCACAATCGAATATAATATATTAATTAAATACATAACATGTAATGTGTAGTTCTAGACTTCTAGTAATAAGAAGCATAACAAGTTTCTAATAAAACACAAACCCTCGCACTTAAATATACGTGTACACACGTGACGATGCTCCTTGCACCTTTTTAGTGAACTCTTATTTTGTATAAGAACCACTCCCTCCACCCCTTTTAACGCTTGCAATTTCAGACACGAACACGTTAACACAATACGACACAACTTTAGCATGTTGAGACACATTAACACATGTGAGGACACTTTAAGATTTGTTAAAATGTGTTTAAAACTGAAATTTTAAAATAAATAATATAATAAAATAAGTGAGTAACCGATTACCTTCTAAAAATTTATAATTCTCTAACCCTAGTTCTTTAACGGATTCCTTAACATGTCCTTTGAGGGGTTATTTATAGTGTTAACTGTTAACATGTTACTTAACGAGTCATTTTGTGTTTACGTGCTTTAAACGGGCCGTGCTCGTGTTTGGAAAAAAAATACATGATAAATTTTCGTGACGCGTTCGTGTTTACCCATTTTGTGTTTTGTGTTTCAATGTGTCGTGTCTGACCTATTATGACAATCCTTCTCCCTCTCATTGCTTCTATACTTTTTACGTAAATTCTCATTTTGCGAGCACATGCACACGTAAAATAGCAATTTTCACCAGGGGTGGAGGATTAGAAGGGCCTAGGGGTGCCTCGGCTCCCCCTGTTTTTTCGCTCAGAAGTGTCGATATAATAGTATTTCGTCCGAAAATCCTTCGGTTCACTTCGTTTTCTTCCTAAAAATCCTTCGGTCCCCTCCGTTTTCATCCTAAAAATCCTTTGGCCCCCTCCGTTTTCTTCCTAAAAATCCTTCGGCCCACTCCGAATTTTTTTCCAAGCTCCGTCACTGATTTTCACAGCATCATCATTTGATCTTTCTCAAACCCAACTCACACCGTGAAGACACCTCCAAACAAATAGTTCAATTGGTCTTATAGTTTTGCCTCCTCCCAAAAATTAGGTGTGAGCATAGTATAACCATAATCGAAAATTAACAAATATCTGCTCCGAACCATAACCGATTTTAACCAACTATTTTGTCATATAACCAACTATTACCAGTTTAAAGATTTTGGAACAAGATAGCAACCAACATCCCATTTCCAATCCCATCCCCACATTATCCATCAACCCGATATAAAACCGAAATCCTTAAATAGACAAGAGTAAAATACCCAACCAGAAACAAAAACTGTTAATCATTCTAAGGTTTTAAGAAGCCTAAACAAACCTGCTGCTTCACGGATTCTTGAAAACTCAATGCAGAACGCCTGAACTTCAATGAAAAGATCTTGAACGTTGATTATCTTGTTTCTTATCAAACTCTGCAAGAAAACACACACCAGCCTCACCAGTCGGTTCTGCATGTATTTATCCTTGATATTCTCGCATGATGATATACAGTTAGTTATGTACATATGTACAAACTCGGTTGGTAACTCAACAGCTGTGGTTAACCGGTTCACAACTTCCATTGAATGAAGACTCATGTCCATATTCACAAGAACCATGAAGTACTCGGAGATTTCGGGTGAATTCATTAGTTTGATTAGAACCTCGACTGCAATCAAGGGATTGTTCTCCACGAGTTCGGGTAGCTTTCTTGGAGTTAACCCACAGTGGTATACAAGTTTTGGGTCAGATGTCAACTCAAGTAATACTTGTTCTTGCTGAGTTGGAAGAAGAGGACCTTTCAATGCTTTCACAATCAGCTCACGAACCGCTGCACCACGGCTCGTATCGGCACACATCCCCAAATCCCAAAGTGGTTCGTGGCTGTTGTCAGGGTTAACCCATACCAGTTCTCCTTCTAGAACTGGAAGTCTAGGTGGGCGGGGTCTAGTCCAATGAGGATGTAGTCCTTCTAATGAAGAAGATTGTATCAGGCCCATTAATGTTTCTTCTCTGTCACCAGATCCAATTTTGGGTTTGACTCCGGGCTGGAGGTCAAACTCATGGGAATTAAAGTCACACCCACGTGGAATGTCAGGGTCTGGGATCACATTTTTTATTGCTGCATCTTTGAAAAAGCAGTTAAACAGCTCAGGCTGAGCTTTGTCAAGGTACTGTTTCTGTAGCTGGTCGAGTGGTGGGAAACTGTGGGATGAAGGATCAAATTTGTTGACGTAATCGGCTGCTGATAGTTTTAATACCTCTTTGGTCCCACCTAGCAGATGAAGGATGAAGGATTTTTCAGGATGTTCAGTTTTTTCATTGCTTGCAGCATTTACAAGCAAAGAAAGGTACGGATTGGTGGATGACTGCAGGGAGGAGTATGCGTGATGAAGTAACGCAAATGCAACTAAACGCTCAGTAGGTTTCAGAAATTTTGGTGTGTCTTCCAAGAGAATTACAAGTGCAGAGCAGATTCCAAGATGCATAGAGCGAGGGATCTTTGAAGAGAAATCAGTTATGATTTCTTCAATCGGACGTTTTTCACCATCTTTAAGTAGAGAATACAGAAGAGCGGTTGCTGGTTTCCCAATCATCTTCTGCCCTATAAAAACAATTACAAATTACTAATGTTTATCCCTCATCAAGCACATACTTTTTATCTAGTGTTAAAATTTATAGATAACAAAGTGTGTTGAGTATGATACTGACCACACATTACTGTTATTATAATCTACTTTAATAAAGCAGTTTAAGATGTTCTATGCATTAAGAATCACTTGAGATTACTTTTGGCCTGTTTTTCTTACACTTGGATCTTCTAGCTAACCCGTATGACATAACTCAATTCAACCCAATTATGTGATATCTAGGGGACTTCACAGTCTGTTTTCATCAATTTTTAAACCAAACTGTGAACCAAACCATTAGCAACAAATTTTGATCATTGAAAACTTAAACCAAACCATTGAGATATAAAACCAAACCATTACTAACAATTTGGTTTCATGATTTTGGGCATCATATAAAACTAAATGCAAAGACAAAAATTGATGTACTGAATCTGAAATCTGAATCTATGAAACTAACTAACCAGAGCCAAGTAACTTTTTGAGGCTTGACCTGTTCACCAATAGTAAACTAAAATTTGGTAGTTAAGGAACCGAACTACAGAACAGACTGATTTTAACAGTCACAATATTTGGTCTTTAATGTATAGAACCACCATAAACATACACAACAAAAGGGTCAAAATCAGGTGGTTTAAGATTGGAATTTATGGAATCATTTTCTCAAACCATAATTAATAATTCATGTGGGTATAGAATTGGGGAAACTCCACACCATAACATATACAAGTTGATTCTCCAATCTCCATACAATAACATATACCGGTCGAAAAACAGAAACACAAATCATATGTTAGAGACTAACAGATCTATCAAATATGTATTGAAGTACTGTATATGTGTGTGTGTGTGTATAACATTTGAATCTTCGATCTACACCAATGAATAGAACGGCTGATATTGGGCTAACCGGAGCGAGGATATTGTTAGAATATAAATGTTATGTTAGCTTGTTTATAAGGATAATTTAGGTAAAGATTAATGTCATGTTCGTATGGGTCTATAAACAGGTCAAATGTTAGGGTGAAAAGGTAGTTAAGTTAGTTTTATAACTGCCAATTAACAGTCATGTTTAGGAGGCTATAAATAGCCAGACTTGTAAACATATGCTGTTAAGAATCATCAATCGAATATATACATTTCTGTATTTCCTGTTTCTGAATCTGCACACACACAAACATTGTTCTATCCATCAAAGAGGATTATGAAGAAGAAGATCGAGAGAATCGATTGGAAAATTGAGTGAATCGATTGAGAAGCAGAACAGCTAGAGCCTAGAGGATTATAATCAAATCAAAACTTTTCTCAACGGACTGCCGGAAAAATCATAAGCATCCAGATTCAAAAGAAAGTTATAGACAATTCAAAATCACTCCCGAAGGATCCGCGGAATCAACACAACAAAAGACGAATTTGAAATCAGAGTTAGCAAAGGACTACAGTAAAATCAAAAACACAAATATTGAAGAATTAAGATTTGAAACTAGAAGAAAAAACACAGAAAGCATACCTTGAAGAACGATCGTTTGAGCGATTGAAACTTTACTCTCACAAGCAAATCGGGATTGCAAGAAATTGGATTGTCGAACAAGAGGTTTTCTTGAAACCCTATTTTTTTCCCCCAAAATCACAACCACGTGAGATTAAGAAGAAAAAGCCAACGTTAGAAAAAACATAAATGCTTGAATTTTCAAGAAACATGATAAAATAAAACAATAAAAAAAATCTTATAATTCGATAACGTGATTTAGGTGTTTTAACTATTTTGATACAAAATAGTTTATTCTATCACTTCAGCACATGTAGTTTATAAAACTATCAGTTTGGCCCTTTAAACTAGACTATTATAATTGTTTTGGCTAAAAATCTAACCATGATTGGAAGTTAAAAACGTTAATTGTCTAAAGCACATGGCTAAATTGATAAAAGATTTCATTTTTGTCTGAAATAGTTAAACACTTAAACTACAAATGCCAAAACAATAATTTACTCTTAAGGTTATAAAATCAATTTTGGTGGGAAACAATTGTTCAGATAGTAGAGGAACAATTTTTGTCAAATTTTAATCATCTAATATTAAATTCCTCAAATTATACGGTTTTAGTTACACATGTATCATTCGTCAAAATTTAGGCATAACTAATTTTATATTGATCAGCCAATTAATGAAACTAATCGATTTAAAAATCAAAATTTATATGTATGACAACTGCAATTATAAAACAAACAAAGTTATGACTTATGAAACGAATAAATTCCATCGATAACATTATATGTTTCACGATTTTATCTTTAAAATCCATCATCTTTCCTCTTTAAAAGATTAACGCATTAGTTATTGTTACATCAAAACTAAACCAAGTTTTCAACACCTTTGGGTTGTCCTATTTTCTTATAGTTTGTATTTTTAGCTTTATTTAACAATTTAAAAATATAAATAAATATAAAAAATTCTAAAAAATCTCATAATTAGTCTTAACCATAATATATTATTTGAAGTTATAATGCCAAAATTCCTCGTGAAATTATGTAAAAAATCTCACACACTTCCAAAAATTCTATAGAAATTTATATACGGTTTAGTTTTTGTATTCCGATTTTAGTCAAACCAAAATCGAATGTTATCACAACACATATATATATATATATATATATATATATATATATATATATAGGATTGGGATCAAATAATAACCCTCTCTTACGGCGATAACCCATTAACTTTGCCAAAACGAAGCCGAATCTTGAATTTTTTTTTTGAACATCATTGTAACACAATTAGAACACTATGTTCTTTTTTGAGTTTGGGCTAATTCATCACCGTTTAAAAAATATCATCGTTGTAAGTTTTTTGCTACAGTACTGTAAGTTTTAAATATTTAAACACTTACAGTACTGTAAGAGCCCAAACGGTAATGAAATAGCCCAAACTCATAAAAGAACATGGTGTTCAAATTGTGTTACAATGATGTTTAAAAAAAAATTTCAAGATTCGGCTATTTTTTGGCAAAGTTAATGGGTTATCGCCGTAAGAGAGGGTTAGTATTAGAACATTACCCTATATATATATATATATATATATATATATATATATATATATATATATATATATATATAAACAAGTACAAATATACTTAAAATGAATACATAATCTTTGTATGAATTTTCATCCATTTTCATAAAAGCTAGTTTTTTTTTCTAAAACGTTTTTACACTTTTGCTCACCTCTTGTAATTTTGTTTCTTTTAGAAACTTTTAGCCTTTGTATGGCTAAACACGTATCATAAACATTTCATTGGTGATATATGATGATGATTAATACGTTAAACAACCCTTTAATTTAAAAAGTTTATGTTTTGTATCTCGTTTTTACATGTAGTTAACATTTGACAACACTAGTTCTTTGTTTGATCATAGATCATCATCTTGAGGTTCTAAACGAATTTATATTTTTAGGAAGATAATCTCTCAAGAAACTAGTATTTAAGTGAACAAAACAATTGTTTAAAGTGTTAGAAAGTATGTATAGTATCCATATGAGCTTGTTTCTTACCCTAAATCACTGAAACAAGTGTATATGTGTAATATTTCTGTAAAAATTTGTAACCGTTACGTAGTGGAAATTATCAATGAGAAATTCGAACCATTTGTTTATATGAATTTGTTTAGACCTTTAAAATGTATATGTATATAATAATAATAAAAATAATAATAATAACAAATTAAAAACACTTAAGAAACTATGCTAAAACATGATTTTAAGTAAATTATATAAATTTTAACATGGAACGCTTTAGAAATATATATTATTCTCGTCTTTGTTATTGAAACCCACGAATCAACAAGCCATTGTAACCTGTAAGTGTTACTACCTCAAACTAGTCTCATTACGACCACAAACAAAATCCCTTTGTTAATTTTAGTAATCGTTGACATGCTTGATCAAATTTGATGAAACTTTGAATTAGGGTTCATCGGGCTTAGAATTAGGGGAAACTCGTTATATCTAGTTTTATATTTTTAGTCTGGTTTTCCCACATTCTCAAGGCGCTAGACCAAGTGATCTAGGCACTTGTGAAGCGATACGAAGGTCACGGGTTTGATTCTCTGGCAACCGGGTTTTGGCTCCCTTTTCGAAATTATTTTTTCTTATGGCCGTATTTTAAAATATTTTTTTCTTTAAAAAAAAAGAAATTTTTATAAAAGATATTTGATTATTTTCTATTATTTATAGCCAAATCAAAATATATTACAACCATGAATGTTTTAAAATTCACTATTAACTATTATTAAGACTATGTTAAAGTAACAAAATATATGCATCCTTTATGTAATAGATTTTTATTTATTCATTTAAAATTTATAAAAACATAAACCAAGTTTATAGAAAACATTATATCCGTATATCTTTTTGAAAATAAAATAATGAGAGCTTTATTTAACATAGACAAATTAGATTTAAATAATACAAACTATCAATTGGCTGTTGTCCAACTATGAAAATTTCTAATAACGGTCTCTACTTTTGACCTATTTTAATTATGGTAAACCTCCGTTAAAAAAACTTAACGCCAATAACTTTTCTTCGAATTTCAAACGAATCTTTTAGGGTTTTTGATTAGTATGAGAATACAAGTCGAATGATGTATAAATTGTCTTGAAACGTTCCATTAAGTATATAATGTAATTAGGAAGTTCGGGTTACCAATAATTTGCCAATTACGCATGTCGAATTGCCTTTTCGCAAATTTCGTAATTTCACTTATCAAAACCTATGGATTCTTTAATTGAGATATGTTATTGATATACATTGCTTTAATTTGTCGTATGAGTTATATTAGTTAATTTTGACCTTTGAATTTGGTTTTGGTTATTGTTATTATTTTTGCCGGGGAAATGTATTAATATAAATGAAAATTAAAATTAAAATAATACAATGAAGCCAAGTATAACGATGACATATAGTCGGTATAAAATCAAATATTGCAACGACTATTACAATGACCATTTCCTCACCGTATAGCAACTAACTTATAAAGGGCTAAAAGTCGTCACTATATAGGCTATCAACGATTTAGGGCCTTGCTACATGTCCTTTACCTTGTAGTATATGTGCACACACAATTTTATTTTCTTGTTTCTTTTTTTATAATAATTAAATTATATTATTTTTTTTTCCCTTTGTATCTATTTAATATTATTATATAACCATCCACTATTTAGTAATTTTTTATTTAACTCGTGGATTCTCAACCTAGTATTATACAAAGAAGTCAACATAAATTTCAATCATAAAGTAAATCTCAACCCGGTATTCTTTTTTTTTTTTTTTTTTTTTTTTTTTTTTTGAGTTTGACCGTTCTCTTCCGAATAAATTTCACAAAAAGTATAACAATATGCATAGTTATATGCAGACAAAATGTTATAAATTTCATATTTTATCTCAAATAGTTTAAATTCACATTCTTTTTAATCAATTTATATTATAAATATTATAATGATGGAGTCACTTTTTGCACTTATAACATATTTTTGTTTTGTAATAAACGACCCTCTAAAACTACAAATACATTTATTATATTATCTATATTATTTAAGTATTTGTACATCCAAAGAGAGGATTTTTGATGTCATATTTCATGTAATCTACTTAAAGACACCAATGTTTCAAAATGCATATAGCACACGTACGCATCACCTTTAATAATTTAATCAAAGTGAAAAAATAATATTAATAAGCGTAGTCAATTTTATAAACGGATCAAGATATCATCAAGATGTATCGACCATATAAAAAACATACAAACGGGTCAAGATATCATCGATCTCGACCCATGCCCGACACTTTTTGGGCTTATTTATAGACATTAAACGAAAACACAAACCTTATACACCCCTTTTTGAACCAAAAAATAAAATAAAATAAAATAAATATTCATGACCTTTGACAAAAACTTATAAACAAATACCCATGTTGCTTTTTGAACATTGGAAGTTAGATGTGAGAGATTAGTACTTGTAATCCTTAACATGAAGGCTCTCAGTCGCACCCTCGGCAGTGGCACCACCACCTTCGTATTTGCCGAGGGTGGCTTCAGAATTAGCCTTGCACCTGGCAAGGAATACTTCCTGAGCCTTCTTCACGTTCTCTTCCTTTCCCGACCAGGCCTTAAGGGTGCTCTGTTGCAGGGCCCGTCCATACGAGAAAGTTAGGCTCCATGGCTTCTTACCCTTGTATTGATTAATGGCATTGAGGTTAACCGTTGCCTCCTCTTCACTTTGACCACCAGACAAAAACACCACGGCTGGGACCGCTGCTGGCATGGTCCGTTGAAGGGAACGGACCGTGTACTCAGCAACCACTTCAGGTGCAACCTTCTTAGAGTCAGATCCAGGAGTGACCATGTTGGGTTTCAAGAGGGTACCCTCAAGAAGCACATGGTGGTCATTGAGAGCCTTGTAACATGCAGCCAGAACTCGTTCAGTTACATCAGCACACTTGTTGATGTCATGAGATCCATCAACAAGGATCTCTGGCTCAACAATGGGGACAAGACCATTCTCTTGGCATATGATCGCGTATCGGGCTAGCCCGTTGGCGTTTTCATTGATGGCAAGCTGGGATGGCTCGTTGGCCCCAATCTTAAGGACAGCACGCCACTTGGCGAACCTAGCACCGGCTTCGTAGTACTGAGCGCATCGCTGGGCGAGACCATCGAGCCCTTGCGTGGTGGTCTCACCGTTTGTTCCGGCAAGCTCAACCGTACCCTTGTCAACCTTGATTCCAGGAAGGACATTCGCCTCCTTCATCAGCTCGACAAATGGTTTACCTGCAACAAAATCAAGCTTAGAAAATTATGTAGGCAATTGGGTATACTTCACCCAGATATTATTATCTAGGTTAGAAAATTCGTGTATTACACATGTTTAATAAAAAAATATTAAATTTTAATTAACAATGTTAGTTTAAGAATTACAAAACTACTGAAAATTTTAGTTGCTAATAAAAGGGGTTATATCAGCACACTTGTAAAAGTAGTTTTAACATCATTACTTAATAAGAGATAGACATGAGAAAACGTACTCTAAATAAATAAAAAAAAGTAGTTTTAACATCATTACTTAATAAGAGAAAAAATTGTAAAGGTAGTTTTAACATCATTACTTAATAAGAGATAGACATGGGAAAACGTACTGGAAATAAACCAATGACACGTGTATGTTTTAGCAATTTATTTATTAGTGTAGATATTTAGATCAAACTTGACTAGTCGGGAACCGGTTAAAATGTGCGTTCTAACCACCTCAAAGACACTCGCCGGTGTTATTACGATCAAACTAGTTTTAATTTCCCCCCTTGAATACAAAGTATAAAATAACCAAAACCAAATCCTATATTTTTCTTAGACATGATTATATTTGTTTGAAAATGAATTATGTTAGTTTAAATCTGTCTATAATTATGTAAATTTATTAAGTAATTTTGATGTCAGCAGGTTCTTGAAGCCAGTCCGACCAGTTCAACCATTATACCAATAACAAATCCGGTTCAACGTCTGTTCTAGTTCTGGAAACAATACATGTTAATTACCTGCAGCAGTCTTTTGGTAGAGAGTTTCCTCAAAAAGAATAATTCCACTGGTATATTGAAGGGCTCCAGGGGTGGTGAAAAGAAGCTCACGGTAGGCTCGCCTGTTTGACTCGACGTTCTCAACATTGATGCTAGAAAACCGCTTACCGATTGTGCCGGTTGACTCATCAGCAGCAAGAATACCCTTTCCGGGTGTGCCAATGTATGTAGCATTAGCAATAAGCTCATCTGACATATATAAACACAACATCCATCATTTGCATGTATGTAAAATAATATTCAACCATCTTCATCTAATCCTACTCCAATGCTTGTAAACAGTTTGATATGATTGGATCATTTGCATGCAAAATATAATCTATATATGATGTAATGCGGGCGTCAACCATGGACGGAGCTTAATAGGGGTCTGGGAGTCCGTAGTGTTGATTTTTCGACAGAAAAGTTAATTTTTGTTTTAAGTATTAGTTTTGCCTCATCGCTTCAAAAAATTAACATGTATCATGATTCACTTAGAGATAAACTTATCACGTAAGGTAGTCATGTGTGAATTGTATCATCCCTACGTGATAATAATTACGCAAGACAAAATATTTATTAGGAGAAAAGTCTACCCCAATTTGTATGCTAAAAATACACTGTATTTTAACCATTGTGTGTGTGAATTAATAGGGTATAAAATATAATGGGGGGTTTTACGTGTGAGGTGCACGAAGTTTGTATCATAAAATCATGCAAGCTTTATGCAGAGTGATCAATCACAACCATTTGCATGACAATATCATATGTTCATGATAATTCGCGTTTACATGATAAAATCATGCAAGAACAATTAAAACTTGTGTGATATTATCATGCAAACTTCATACTTTGCACGCAAAAGAACCTTAACATTTGAGCCAACCCTTTTATATATATATATATATATAATTTGTATAGTACGATCTCCTAACTTTACAAAATTAACCTTTAAATCTATATGTGTGATCTCCTAACTTTACAAAATTAACCTTTAAATCTATATGTGTGTGCATGGGATGCTCAAGGATTAAACATTTATATATAGGTATGAAACATATGGATATTTGAATCATCTGGTCCAAAAAACAAGAAGCAAAAAAAGCAATTTAAACAGATAAAAATGATAACAATATATCAGAAGAGATGGAATGATATATACCAAAAATCAAACAACATAACAAAGAAATAATATAATCAAGAATGAGGTATAAATACCAGCGTACTTTCCCTTGAAGCAAGACATGGTTATGAGATTTGATTTTAAAAGATGGTGAAGGTTAAAAAAACAAAGGAAATGATGCAATAATACGTAGGTTTAAGGGTTTATATATATACATATATATCCAAACATTTGAGAGATTATAACCACTTTCAAAGGCGGGTTTCATGCCCTTTGACAATTCATGACCTCTACTCTTTTCTATGGCAACAAAATAATGTCTTTTTTTTCCTATTAATAGAAGCAATTATAATTACTAAGCTATTCTACTCATTAAAAAAAACAAATCTAAATTTTAACAAAATCCTTTTGTTTTATGATAAGATTTCTTAGAACACAGCAAAGATTTGAACATACATCTTTTTTACTTAGGTGTTATTAAGTTACAAGGCTACAAGCATTCCAACAAATTCTTAATTATTATTTTTTTTCTTATTGAGTGAGGATGTATCCAATTAGAATTGTCATGAGATTCAAGTTTTATATATTATAACAAAGAGATGTCTGTGTGATATGATGAGAAATATAACACACTAACATATGTACAGATAGTTATTTCATTACAGATCGGTTAATGCATGGTTAGTTTCAAATAATCATTAAACCTATTAAACTTAAAACTTGGATTTAAAATCGTAATTATATATGTGTATACACACATACATGTATATTTCTGGCTTAAATTTATTTTTAACATCATTGTTATAGTAAAACCACTTTTGAAGATTTTTTTTTTTTTTGCTAGACAAAATATTTATTGAGAGAAAATACCACCCCACTTTGTATGCTAAAAATAGATTGTATTCTAACCATTGTGTGTGTATTCATAAAATTTAAAATATAAGGAGGGTTTTGCGTGTGAGGCGCATGAAGTTTGTATGATAATATCATGGAAGCTTTATGCAGAGTTATCAACCACAAACCATTTGCGTGACAATATCATATGTGCGTGATAATTCACATCTATATGATAAAGTCAAGCAAGAAAATTAAAACTTGTTTGATATTGTCATGCAAACTTCATACTTCGCACACAAAAAAAAAACCTTTATATTTGAGCCAATCCTTTTATATATATAGAATTTGTATAGTACGATCTCCTAACTTTATAAAATTAACCTTTAAATCTATATATATATATATATATATATATATATATGGAACATATGTATATTTGAATCATATCCAAAAACAAGCCAAAAAAAAAAGCAATTTAAACAGATAAAAATGATAATAATATATCAGAAGAGATGGAATTGTATATACCAAAAATCAAACAACATAACAAAGAAATAATATAATCAAGAATGAGGTATAAATACCAGCGTACTTTCCCTTGAAGCAAGACATGGTTATGAGATTTGATTTTAAAAGATGGTGAAGGTTAAAAAAACAAAGGAAATGATGCAATAATACGTAGGTTTAAGGGTTTATATATATACATATATATCCAAACTTTTGAGAGATTATAACCACTTTCAAAGGCGGGTTTCATGTCCTTTGACAATTCATGACCTCTACTCTTTTCTATGGCAACAAAATAATGTCTTTTTTTTCCTATTAATAGAAGCAATTATAATTACTAAGCTATTCTACTCATTAAAAAAAACAAATCTAAATTTTAACAAAATCCTTTTGTTTTATGATAAGATTTCTTAAAACACAGCAAAGATTTGAACATACATCTTTTTTACTTAGGTGTTATTAAGTTACAAGGCTACAAGCATTCCAACAAATTCTTAATTATTATTTTTTTTCTTATTGAGTGAGGATGTATCCAATTAGAATTGTCATGAGATTCAAGTTTTATATATTATAACAAAGAGATGTCTGTGTGATATGATGAGAAATATAACACACTAACACAGTGGCGGATCCAGGAATTTTTTCCAGTGGGTTCACTATTTTCAAACGTTTTAATTAGATAGAACCAAACATAAAAATTTCCGGGTCGGTTTGACGGTTCGGGTCTTGTAAGTTTCATCACATAATAACTGTGCGATATATTAAGTCAATAATTAAAAAAAACATCGTCATTAAAGAGTTCGGAGGTGCGGACTTAACACTCATTTAAGATTTCTGAGCTCCGGACCAAACATGAGTCAAGGGGTTGTTGCCCCGTTGCAGGGACTTAGGGGCAGCGCTCTTGGTGGGGTCCAAGGGGCTAAGTAACGGTCCCTCTTGTCAGCCAACGGGCAGGGGTCAAGGGGCAGCACCCTTTGTGGGATTCGGGACAACGACCCGAAACTTAAACGAATTTTGGGAAGAAATATTGATTTCAGAAAGTGATTTTAAAACGTCATCATTAAAGAGTTTGAAAATACATAGTGCATTTTCGTTTAATATTTCTGAGCTCCAGACCAAGCGGGAGTCAAGGGGTCACGCGCCTTTGCGGGGTCCAAGGTGGCGGTCCTGCTGGCCATTCAGCAGGCATGGGTCAAGGAGGCAACGCTCGTTGTAGGGTTTGGAGCAACGTCCCGAAACCTAAACGAAATTTGCTAAGTTTGTATGACCAAAATTAACTTGATTCGAGGGTTTAATTACTAATAACTACCATTTTGTTTGCTAAGTTTATATGACCAGAAAGTGATTTTAACACGATCATATAAAATATAATCATCGATTATCAAGATTTTATCTAACAAATATCACTTGTCTCAATCAAGTTGACAAATTACTGTGAAAATTTCATTAATAATTCACTCTTAAAAATCTTAATGGTTCACTTCAGGATTCACCCCTAAAATATTAGTGGGTTCACCCTATTGTTAAACTCTTTCGAAAAAATTTTTTCCTACTAACGAGCCGAAGCTCGGTGGGTTCCTGTGAACCCATCCTATATAAGTACATCCGCCACTGCACTAACATATGTACAGATAGTTATTTCATTACAGATCGGTTAATGCATGGTTAGTTTCAAATAATCATTAAACCTATTAAACTTAAAACTTGGATTTAAAATCGTAATTATATATGTGTATACACACATACATGTATATTTCTGGCTTAAATTTATTTTTAACATCATTGTTATAGTAAAACCACTTTTGAAGATTTTTTTTTTTTTTGCTATATTCTTACTCATTTTAACAATTATTTCTAATGGAGATCAACTACTAAGAAAATACCAAAATCATACTATAGAAAACATATCAAATAAGAAGAGATTTTTACCTAAGAATGATAATAACTAATAGAATTTTGACATGTGACATGATAATTTAAATATAACATCTTATTTTTTATTATATTTTTATTTTTTTACTAAATTTTTTTTGCAATAATTTTTTGTTTTTTTGTACTTTATTTTTTTTAACTACATTTTTATTTTTTGTACTGGATTTTTATTTTTCAGTACTAGATTTTTTGATTTTTGTACTAAATTATTTTTGTACTGGATTTAGTTTTTTTGTACTGGATTTTGTTTTTTTGTACTTTTTTTATTTTTTTTACTAGATTTTTGTTTTAATTTTTTAACATGATACATGTCAAACTCTTATTGTTTCTTACTCTTTTTAAACAAAAATATGTTCTTAATGAACCCCTCATACTATATATGCAAACATGTATTTGAAGATATATGGATGTCTCCTGCTGTATAATATCCTCTTCTACTTAACTTTCAATACTCGTCTTCAATCTAGTAAATTCGTCTTTGTCCTAATTTGATGGTATATTGGTCTACGATTTTCATGAGTAAAACTAGAGGTGACCAACGGACCCGGAACCGGAACCGGTCGTAACCGAACCGGTGGGTACGGGCGGTTCCTGTTTTCAGATAAACCGGAACCGGCACCGGCAAAAAACCGGTTGAAACCGGTCAAAATCCGGAACCGAAACCGGTTCTTGACTTTGTTGACTGGAACCGGAACCATTTGAAACCGGACTGGTCCGGTTCCAAAAATAAACCCGATTTGACCACCTCTAAGTAAAACCCACCAAAGTTCTCTATTTTGAATTTTCAAGGAAGAATTTGCATCTAAAATATATATTAAAATCTAGTCTGTCACTTTAATGCTAGTGAACATTAAATGATGGTGTCAATTAACTTATTGTAAAGACCATAATGCCCTTTTACTTGAAAAATTGCAATATGCTTCAATTAAATTTTTTTGAACGTCGAATGTCTCAATCGTGTGAATCAACTATTTACAGGCCATGTCACAAATGTCTAGTTACCTGGACATCCCATGAGCCACCATAGCCACCCCAGGAGGAAACCTCACTGGGAAAACCCCTGACCCCCCCCCCCCCACAGACCCCTTTTTCGCTGCGGGAGGGATTTGAATCCAAGACCTCCCCATTTGGAAGAATCTTGGGGTACCATTGCTTCAATTAAATAAGAACAAAAATGAACAGTCCTTAGATGAGACCTTTTGAACGACATTTGATCTCAACGTGTGAACCACTGATTTTCAGGCCATGTCACCAAGGTCTAGTTACCATGACCTTCGTTGAGACCACAACACTACCCCAGGAGGAAACAGCAACGGCAATCCCCCTGACCTCCCAAGGACCCTTATTTCGTCTTGAGAGGGTTCCATTTGAAAAGTCAAGGGGTACCACTAGGGCAAAGCCCCTTTTCTCTTTGAGCAGTTAAACGACATAGAATGGAGTTCTTGAGTTATCACAAGAGAAGTGAGTTTTACCAAAAGAGGCAAACATCTAACAAAATCATAAACTAGTAAACGCTAAACTTATAATTTCTTATAGTAGAAAATAATCAATGCAATATCAACTAACACACATCAACCATCTATCAATTAACTTTAATTTTAAAACAATGGATTTAATATATTTATTTGTTATCAAAACTAATTAAATTTAATTTTAAAACATTATTTAATATATTTATTAGTTATCGAAACTAAAATTTAATGAACTGCTTAACAAGTATATTTTTTAAGAGTAAACTATGATTTTCGCTATGTGGTTTAAGTTATTAATAAAAAATCTTTTAACAAAAAAATCTGTCATTTAAACAATTAATGATTTTGGCCTCACCTGTAGCTGAAAATGTTATATGATATTTGATGGGAAATATTAAAAAACTTAAACAACAAGGACCAAAACCAAATGATAAGGGATTCATTGTTAGAAAAATATGTTTTGGGTTGAATTGTTTAAAAGACTTAAACCATAGAAGCAGGGCGGCCCTATGATTTGAGGAGCCCAAGACGATCTATGAAAAAAAAAGGTCCTTATTGAATACAAATATTAAAGTAGGGGTATTCAAAAAATCAAAAACCGAACCGTATTCGTAATTGAAAAACTGAATTCTAAATTCGGTTTTCGGTTCGGTTCATATTCGGTTCCTAACCATATTCGAATTTTAAATTTTGGTTATCGGTTCCAATTTTTTTTTTTTAATTCGGTTTATTCGGTTAACCGATTAAACATAATTCAGATTTAAAATTTTTAATTTATTAATAATATGCAAGATAGAATTCGATTTATTTGGTTTTTAACCGGTTTATTTGGTTTAAAATCGATTTAGTTGGTTGAATTTGGTTTTTAACGGATTTATTTGGTTTTTAATCGGTTTGTTCGGTATTAACCAAAGCTGAACCAAACCACTTTCCAAATTCGGTTTGGTTTCCTGATAGGAACAAAATTTGAAAACAGATTAAATCAAACTAATGAACACCACTAGTTTAAAAGAAATGAAATTAACTTCCTATAATTTAAAGAAAATTGCTTTTTGTTCTCTTAAATCATGCATCTCTAAATATTTCCTTTTAATTATCCATAACTTGCTGGTTCTCGTTTGAATAAACGTATATAAATACGTATATGTCAAAAAAATTGTGCCCTCTAAAAAAATAGGCACGGAACGGAGGTCGGGTTTGTCCCTCCCCCGAGCCGCTCCTTCATAGAAGCCAATGCAGTAATTTACTTATTTAAATTTAAATGTTAAATTTACATTTTTTAAATTCTCTTACGTGATTCTCAATAATCATTTTTATAACGTATTTTTTTTTATGATTTTCTAACATAGCATTGCAATTTTTTTCTTTTTTAGTAAATATTTTGATATTCAAAGTTAAATGTTAAACCATGTTACAAAAGGGGAATTTTTTTTTAAAATAGGTGGTATTACATGGGATGTTGTGAAACTAGGTGGTTTTGAGAGTAGTTTTTGAAAATGGGTATTCCGCTACCTCAAGTAGCGGAATCAGCTTATGTGTCTTCCACGCTGGCGATTAAACCGAAAGAGTGTGCCACATGGACCTCAATTCCGCTACCTCAAGTAGCGGAATCAGTTAATCAAGTTTATTAACATGCTTAATCTATTCCTATAGTCCAAGTAGCGGAATACACACACATGAAATTTTTTTTTTTTACATATTAACCTATTCATATACTTAGAATAGCGGAATACACACACACACATTATTTTTTTTTTTGAACAACAACATGATTCCGGTTTTGTGTGTACACACCCATTTTATTTTTTTTGAACAGCGAATACACGTACACTGGTACACACTCATTCAGCTTTAATTCAATGCCACTGTATGCATGTGATGGGTAGAGTTATTAATTTTTTTTTTTTGAACAGCGAATACACACACATGACATGATTCCGGTTACCATTTTTTTTTTAACAGCATACATGCATAACTCTATTCCGGTTATGTGAGTAGCGGAATACACACTCATCTTCTAAACGTGGTATTTATCTATTCCGGTTGTACATATAGCGGAAAATTACTCTTATCTACCAAAATTTCACTTTTTCAATAAAACCCTGAAAAAGAAAATGTTCCCACGTTTTTTGCACAACTAGAGAATACCCCCACCTACCAACATTATGAATTTTTGAGGAAATACTCCCACCTACCAACATTATTTTACACAATTAAAATAATATATCACATATTTTTATATTTTTTAATTGACATCAAACTAATAATGTATGAAGTGCAGGGTGTATATTTATATATTTTACTTTTTAAATTGAAATAAAAATTCTAAACACTTCATATTTTATGTGTTTTTTGATGCTCTTATTGCCTATATATATGTGTTTTTTGATGCTCTTATTACACATCATAAACACTTTCACCAAAGCAATATTACTCTAAATATCATTTGTGTTCTATCATTTTCAACGATAAAACGATGTCTTCTTTTCAACCATTTCTTGTTAAATTATACTGGAATGGTGAAACCTCATATGTAAACGGAGTTGTTGATTATGATGAAGCAACTCTCACAACCTCGTTTATAATTAGATACAGAATTACCTATCAACAATTAGTTGATGAAGTCTGTAACCATGTTCAAATTGTTAGACAAAATTCACAAGTGAATCTGTTACTCTATTACTCTTTTCAAGGATTTAGTGAAAGTTCTTTCTTAGTTGGGGAAGAAAGCATGAACATGCTTTATTTTCTATCAGAAAATGTAGTTAACTTTATGGCTCATATAAAAGTTAACTGGCAATCATTTATTCTATCTCAACATAGTAGTTGTATGGACCTCCTGCGAGGTTTTTTCAGTTCTTATGCTGGTGGTGTCGATAATACAACAGCTTTACAAGAGTATAATACGGAGGTTGGTGTTGCATTATTAGATCAGCAGGTTAATGAACATTACGAAAGTGATGGTTTTGAGCACTCTGAAGGTCATATGACCAATGAGAGTGAAGAAAGTGAATTCCCTCCCTCCAATGACGATTCAGAAGGTGAAGGTGAAGACCAAATCCCATTTTCCTCAGAGCAGTATAATTCAGGTGTTTATCAAGGATTCAGTCAATCATTTGATCTCAATGAGCCTATAGAGGAGTCAGACGATTACGTTCTTCCCGATTTTGATGATGAAGATCATATGGACGTATGGAATGAAGATTCCAACGAAATCCGTCTTGGCATGTATTTTAATTCAAAAAATGATGTCATGTATGCGGTCAGAAGATGGAATGTTGGTTGTAATAGGGAGATCTACGTGGCCGATAGCAAACCATCTTTATGGAAAGCTAAATGCAAAACTACACAACCACAAAAGGATACAGTCCCTGTTCAACAGACGCCTTTGTGTCGTTGGCGTGTAACTGCTTCAAAAAGAAGAAAGCATCACATGTGGAGAATCACCACATGGACTGGTGCTCATAGCTGCTACTCAACTGTTATTCGAAACAATAATCGAGCTTTAAGATCCAAAGATGTTGCTGCACATATCTTCCCCCAAATTCGTGAAGATATATCATTTCCGGTAAAACAGATTCGCGCTTACATAAAAGAGAAACTTAAGGTTGATATTACATATTCCAAGGCGTGGACCGCACGAAGAATTGCTATCGAGAGAATTCACGGTAATTGGGAGAGCAACTTCAATGAGTTGCCAAAGTATGTAGAAGCACTGAAGGCCTCAAATGATGGTATTATAGTAACATGGTTCCATCATCCACATAGTACACCGGAATGTGCTGTGTTTAAATATGTTTTTTGGGCATTCGGACCATGCATTAAAGCATTTCATCTCTGCCAACCTGTAATATCTGTTGATGGTACTCATCTTAAAGGATCATACAGAGGTAAGCTTTTGATTGCTGTTTCAAAAAACGCTAACAATTACATATTGCCTGTGGCATATGCAATCGTTGATGAAGAAACTAATGAAAGCTGGGGTTGGTTCTTCCAACAATTTCATGAACATGTTAGAAGTAGCAGCATGGGAAAGTTGTGTGTCATCTCTGATCGACATAAAGGAATAGTAAATGTAATGGAGAATTTTGAAGATTGGAGGGAGCCCAAAGCTTATCACCGCTATTGTCTTCGTCATATTCGAAGCAACTTTATGAAGAATTTTAAGAGTGTTAGCTTGAAAAAGTTATGTTGGGCTATTGGTAGAATTTTAAGAGTGTTAGCTTGAAAAAGTTATGTTGGGCTATTGGTAGCACAACACAACGAAGAAAGTACCGGTTGGCGAAGAGTGAAATGAGAGGTCTAAGTGAAGAGGCATGGCAGTATTTGAACAATATTGAAAAATCAAAGTGGACTGTGGTGTTTGATGAAAGAAGACGTCGATGGGGTAACTTAACGACTAATATATCTGAAAGCTTAAACAATGTGTTACGTGAAGCTAGATTGCTACCTATAAAGGCGTGTATTGACTTTACCTTTCAAAGAGACGTAGCTCAATATGTAAAGCACACAGAGATTGCAATGAGTTGTAATACAGCTTTACCTCCTTGTATGTGGCGATTGTTTAATCATCGGGATAGTCGTTCAAGAGAACACCAAGTATTTCTTTTTGATCTAATTGAGGCAAGGTACAGGGTTATTTCTAGGCTTCAAACAAACGAAGATGGGGGCAATGATTATACGGTTGAATATCGTAAGAAGACGTGCACATGTGGTAAGTGGCAAATTTACAGATTTCCATGTTCGCATGCAATCGCGGTTTGTCATTGGAGGGGTGAAGAACCACATGAAATTGTCAATAATAGATTCCATACTAGTACGTATCGAGCACAATATAGTGGTCACTTTTATCCACTCACCCACTGCGATCATTGGAGAGAACCAGGTTGGAAAATACGAGGTGATACGTCAAGAATAACGGTGTCACGAGGCCGGAGACGCGCTAGAAGAATACACAACGAGATGGATACTCATTATGCTGAAGAACGTAGGCCTCGGTTGTGTGGGTTATGCAGAGAACCAGGTCATACCATCAACACATGCCCCAACAGACAACAATGATTTGTTGTTTTATTATGTTTTTTTACGATGATGTATTGTTTATGTTTGCTATTTTAATTAGATTTCCGAATTTTAAATTGTTGATTTAGATATGTTATTTTACAAGTTTTGCATTTATTTAATAACTTCAACTAATAAACTACCTACCCACTCACCTTGCTATATAAAGATGCAGTTAGCTAATACACAACATCCCCACTTAAAAAATACTTCTCATTCATTTGCTTTGGTTTCCTTTCTTAAACAATGTCAAACCCACGTGAAAAAAACGTAGCTGATAATGAACAATATCATTCCCAGCCAACCAAAAATTCACTAAGTTGGGTTCCAAATAAATGGAGGCGATTGAGTTTGAAGAACCCTGCATCATCATCTAGTGTCCCAAAAACAACCGTGAATGATGTTACAAAAGACGTTATGGATGAAGCTGCAAAAGTTCCTGTGGAAGATGGACAAGATAAGAATGAGTCTCATACGTTGTCACGGGATGCTATGGAGTTTTATAATAATGGGGATGCCCCATATTGCTATTCTCGGATCTTAGGACTAAACAAGCTTCATACCGACTTTTGGGGAGTTCTGTTGGGATATTTGAATGACGGTCGCCTTAATGCAATAGTAAGAAATAAATCTATTTATTTATTTATTTATATAAAATTAAGGTGTTTTTGTAAGTATTTTTAATGTATTTCTCAGCATATTGAAGGTTGGGTTCGACGGACGATGTTTTTAAGAGGTGCAAAAAAAAGGACAAATCCCTCTATCGAATTTGACTGGACAATTCTACCACCACAGTTTCATTCAGAAATGTATGATTATAGAACAAAGTATGGTTCTGAATATGCCAACGGAATGAATGAATTGTATCCTCCATTTTGGGAGGTTCAATACATTTATATTCCAATCTATGTTCAGGCTATTGAGGACTGATTACTTGTACAAATCAACTTATGTACAATGGAGTTGACTCAATACTGGTGTAACCAAAAATACTCGAAACATTATGGGCGTTTGATTCATAATGGTGTATTGCAAAAGTTTGACATGTTTTTTGATAAGTTGTTAGATGCAGTTAGCTATTGGAGACGTGTTATTCATGGACCCTACAAACCTCAAGAGAAAGGATACCTAAAGACCGGTCTCATTAATGACGACTATCTGCCAAAGATTGGAGGTGCTCTAGGTAAGGACTCGGGTGTTTTTCTATGTATGCTAATGTACAAGCTGGTGCATAAGAAGGCCTTTACGATGGAAGGAGGCATTGAAGAACACTGTATGAAATTTCGTCACGTAATGGCAGATCAGTTTTATAAGACGCGTTTCTTCCCTGATGAATAAACTTTATCAATTGTGATTGCTTTAATTTAATATATTATTAATAAGACGCTTTTGTGTGGTTGTAATATTTTATTAACCATTTTATTGTAATATTTTTGTTTTTTTATATTATATTTAAAATTAATTGTCACATCGAGGCTTAAGGCTCATTGTCTATTTAAGTAACCCTCACCTTTCTTATTATGTTGTCTGAGCTTAAGGTGTAAGAATGACAATGTGTTATTGTGGTCGTTTGGCTATTGTCCGAACTTCTTGGACAGATCAAAACCCCGGGCGTCGTTTCTACTCATGTCCTAATGAGGTAAGAAGGTAAGCTATCTATCTTCTTTCTCAAATATTTCTTCATTAACCACATATTTCATATGTAGGGTTCTAGGTGCCAGGGATTTTTAGGTTGGCTTGACCCACCAATGTGTCCACGAGCTACTGTCATTATACCAGGCCTTTTAAGATCAAAGAACAAGCTGGAAGATGAAGTAAAAGAGCTGAAAGCAAGCATTGGAAAGAAGAACTTTATCATCTTCTTTTTGATTGTACTTGTAGCGTTAATGTTTATGTATTAGTGGAAGTATAAGTAGGTTTTGTATGCACGGTAATTTCTTGGTTGTAATCGTAGACGTGCTTTCGTTATAAGAATAACTTGTTCAATATCTCGAAACCATTAAACACACCACTTAAAAGCTAAACTAAAAATAACATGGTTAATAAAAAAGCCAGTAAATATATTATTACATATAGATAAGAACTATTCATTTCCATTGATAGTCATCATTTGACCAATCAGAGTCTTGCTCGTCTTCATATGGGTTGTGAAACTGACCATTAAAAGGGTCATCTTCATGCTTCCCATAATCCCAAGCGTGTTCCAAAACCTCTGAATCATACATATCATTCAAGTGTTCGTCTTCAGATTCGATTACCCAAGGGTATTCCTGTTGAATCATTAGAGGCTGTACCTGTTCAGGAGGGTTATCTGGTTGGACAATTGGTGGATGTACCTGTTCAGGAGGGTTTTCTGGTTGGACAATTGGTGGATGCACCTGTTCAGGAGGGTTTTCTGGTTGGACAACCGGTGGATACACTGGTTCAATAGGGTTTTCATCAGTTGTAGATAATGGAGGACTTTTGGGTATTGAAAATGGTTTCCTTACATTAGCCATTTTCAGATTCTTAAGTTATTCAAAATCTGAGAACGAAGATGAGGATTGTACCCACTTTAATAGGCTTTAAAAAACAAATACCTACCACTTAAAACATTACTACCTACCCACTTTCACAGGCTTTGAATTAAGCTGTGTAACATAGTACACTCACATGTGTTCTGAATAATTTTAGATATTAAAACATTACTACCTACCCACTTTCACAGGCTTTGAATAAAGCTGTGTAACATAGTACACTCACATGTGTTCTGAATAATTTTAGATATTAAAACATTACTACCTACCCACTTTCACATGACTTTCAAAGTTTACCACTCTACCTACCAACTTCAAGACATAATAATTTGTTATAAATATGTACCCATTTTACCACGAATCATACCATCACTCTTAATACACAACTCCAAACCTATGGAAAGTCCAGAAAATTATGATGATGAAGAGGTATGTGATACCCCTCCAGAAAGCCATAATTATGTTCCAGAAACACCCCCAGAACAGTTTACAACAAACACACGTTGGTATCGTCCAGTTGAAGAGACTAAAAATTGGTCAACTAATGTGATGGAATTTTACCACAATGGTGATTCATCGTCTTGTATTAGTTTTTTTGTGGCAAACATGAAGTTAGGTCAAGAGTTTTGGGGTTCCTTATTAGGATACCAAAATTATGGTTATTTATCAACACTAGTAAGTAATTATACTTATTATTTTTTTTCATATTACTATACAAATAATAATAATAATATATACTAACTTATATGTCTTACTTTAAACCATGTTAAAGGTTGGGTTACAAGATTGATGCGTTTCCGGTGGAAGGAAATAACTAGGAAGCGTCGTCCAGAGCAGTTGTTTCCTTGGACTATCATGCCACCACAATTCTATAAGTTGTTATGTGAAACACCAAACCATGGAGCTTTGCCATTTTCAATTGGAATGAAAGAAGAATACCCTGCATTATGGGATGTTGATACGGTAACAATCTTTTGTGCTTAAATAATGTAAGTCTTATTTTTTAAAGAACTTCACCATTTTAGAGTTGACATAAATACCTTTTAGGTTTATATTCCCATCGGAATCGAAGACATACATTGGTTACTTTTAAGGGTTGATTTGCAAACACTTGAAATGTATGTGTACTTTACTGAGAATTGTGACCCTGCCATTTGTCAAACAACTTGTGTTCATCGGTTGTTTTACCCGATAATAACACGATTTGAGACGTTGTTCAAATCTTTTTTGGACAACATTTTATTCTGGCAAAATTCTCGTATAAATGTCATCCCGCCAAGACTTAAAATATCAGGAACAGAAGTCTGGCCACAATATAATGGTCCGGTTGGATGCAACTCAGGAGTTCTTGTCTGCATGTTAATGAGAAACCTTGTTCTAGACCTCCCTAATCAAATCGAAGGAAATCTACATGATACGTGCATGAAATACCGACGTTTTATGGCAGATGAATTTTATGCAGCACGTGCTTAACTTTTACCACGTACGAATGTCTTGTAATATTGTATTATAATGTCATTTTACGTGCTAATGCCATTTTTTGTATTGTCATTTTAATTTTAATGTCAATTTTTTGTTTTAAACCCTTATTTTTAACAATGTTGTTTTTAAAAAAATAATAAGAACAATACATTAAAATTAAAGCATACATTACAAATAACAAAATAAACAAAAAAAAACAATTAGGTTCCACAACCGGGTCGTCTTCTGTGGCGGTGAGGATTCCTACGTCTAGATGCAATTGTATTTTGATCAACATCCACATCTTCTGCATTCAGGGTGTTAGCCAGAAATGTCTCGTCATCCAAATCTCCAACACTCATATGTAAATTTAAATCCAATGCAGGCAGTGGTGATATACCACTAAATCCATGTGCATAATTTGGACTAAATTGAGGAGCATAATAATTAAAGTTTTCAGACTCGGGTTCGGTGAACAACGGCAACATAGAAGTTTGTGGGGTGTACACCTCTTGTTCATTGTTGTGTTCAAACATCATATTCTGATTTATACCCGAAAAAAAAGACGGGGAAGGAGCATTTGAAAATTGTGAATGATCTAATTCGTAATTTTCATGTTGAACATGAGATGTACCAGCTTCAAAATTCTCGTGTTCAACATTTGATGTTCCAGCCTCATAGTTTTGATGTTGAGCACTAGATGTACCAGCCCCACTTCTGACATTACCACGTCTTCTTTCTCTCCTTCTTAAATTACGTGGTACTGTGTCATCCACCCCTAAATTAACAGGGCCTGTATGAAGATGTGATGGATAGTGCAGGCGACTCTCTTCATTAAGCATTCCCATTACTTGATTCGCAGTGTTTTGCAACGTTTCAAAGTTCTGGAAATTCAGTGTTGAATCAGTGTGCATGAACTGACCTGCTTGTTGATAAGTCTGACTTATCCCATCCATCTATAAAAAAAAATATGTCAACTAAAACGGTAATATAATGATACAAATCTATGACTACAAAAATATAACTTAAATGACTACGAACCAAGAATTGCGATCTAGACCCTTGATCTTGGAATCCGGGCTGCATGGCCCCTGCTGATTTTGGGTTCGTGATATACAGCACTGTACGTGACCAGTACCATTGCATATAACTTGGTTCCACAGTAGGTGCTGCACAACGAACCCCTTGTACCACATTCTCCCACCTTTGGTTCCAAACAGACAAAAATTTTGAGTGAATATTCGGCCAGTTATTATCTGGCTTGCCAGTGCGAATTAAAGTATGCAACTTCCTGTGCTCATTAAATGATATAGGGATAGGGTCAGGAATGCGTTGAACCATTCCAAATTGTCTCATGACCCTTTGTGGTGTATGAAATTCAACCACATCCCAATATATTAAAAAACACTCGCTCTGCCAACTACGAATACCACTCCTACAAATTGCTGGTAGAAATCCAATGACCTGCTCGTAAGGCCTCCACTTGAACTGTATTAAAAAATAATATTAAATTTAACGAAAAATAATAAAAACAACAAAAAATTTGAATTAATTTACCTCCCCTTCCCGTATTGTTTGCAACTGTGACCGGCATGCTCTAAGTGAATGTGAAACGACATCTTTATATGTCAATTTTTCACGCCACCTTCAAAATGATTTAAAACAAGTTATATTAAATAACTTAACAAATATTTTTTAAAAATGTACAAAAACTATTAAAATCATACATTGCACCAAATGGTCTTCGGTTATCAAATTCATGTAGAATCGTCGGTGCAAGAGTAGTAATTCTACTCCATGCCCACAACTGCAATATGTACAGTGGTCCGCCAATGTTGGTGGAATTGTTCGATGCTGCTTTATAAAGGTTCCTATACAACATCGCTAAAACGGCACTCCCCCAACTTAGGTGACCACACGCAGTTAAGTCTTCTAAATTATTTAAAATAGAAAGTGATACTATATTATTAGAAGAATCAGAAAAAAATGTGCCACCGCACAAGTAAAGTATTATACATCGTGCACGTTGCATGCACTCAAAATCTGAAGCATTTTCAGAAAAATTATTATTTAAATGGTTAAAAATGGCTGTTAATTTTATAGCATTTCCTTTTAAATCATTTTCATTAGGCGTCAAACCTAGCAAGGTGTGACATCTAACAATACGATCAGCAAGGGAAGACAGTTGTTCACAGCCAGAAACAACTTCTCCTTCTATAGGCAAACCCCAGAGAACATTAATGTCTTCTAGGGTTACCGTCACTTCACCGAATGGCAAATGAAATGTGTGTGTTTCTGGACGCCATCTTTCAATCAGTGCTTCCAGTAAGCCATGATCGAGGTTACGGTATCCAGAATCAATCACCCCACCAAAACCAGCAATGTCAATGTAACGTTTAACATTGTCTGTAATAGGGTTGCTGCTAAGAAAAGAAAAAAACTTCTGATCAGCACGCCTAAAAACCAACTTAGGAACCTCCCTGTTATTAAATATATCGCGAGCCCGATGTGAATCTTTAAGGAACAAAACATCATCCACCATTGGACCCGGATGCAAATCGTAACTCATTTTTAGTTATAGAAATTCAAATCAAAATATAAAGTAGATGGAAATTGAAAATATGAAGTATATGGAAATATTTTAGATGGTATGTTTGAAAAAACAAATGCCGATGCTGTTGTTTCTTAAATACACATTGAGACTTTCATGAAGTAAAATACACCATCTACCCATATTATCAAATTCTGACATAATTTAAATTTATATGTCATGCATGCAATAAACATGCAATATGATGCCAAAATATAATAATTCTACCCATCACATGCATACAGTGTCATTGAATTAAAGCTGGTTGAGTGTGCAGTGTACTGTATTTGCTGTTCAAAAAAAATAAAATGGGTGTGTACCCACAAAACCGTAATCAGGTTGCTGTTCAAAAAAAAAAAATAATGTGTGTGTGTATTCCGCTATTCTTAGGATAGGAATAGGTTAATATGTAAAAAAAAAAAAATAATGTGTGTGTGTGTATTCCGCTATTCTAAGTATAGGAATAGGTTAATATGTTAAAAAAAAAAATTTCATGTGTGTATTCCGCTACTTGAACTATAGGAATAGATTAAGCATGTTAATAAACTTGATTAACTGATTCCGCTACTTGAGGTAGCGGAATTGAGGTCCATGTGGCACACCCTTTCGGTTTAATCACCAGCGTGGAAGACACATAAGCTGATTCCGCTACTTGAGGTAGCGGAATACCCATTTTCAAAAACTACTCTCAAAACCACCTAGTTTCACAACATCCCATGTAATGCCACCTATTTTAAAAAAAAATTCTACAAAAGGGAGCTAGCCACCAATGAGTTCGGTTACAATTCTCTCAAGGTCGTTAATTCGGGGCGTGGTTACTAACCGGAGATACCTGGTCAAATCAGTTCAGTCTCCGGCCGATCGAAACGGTGAGCCGACAGAGACCGAATCTCCATGGGAGACACCAAGTACATGACTCCGGAGCAGCTGAAACGCCATCAATTACTAACGGCACAGCAAAAATATTACCTTGATCATCATAACCCTAACGAGGCTCATCAACACTACCTTCTGTTAAAGCAAAAGGAGCAGCATCAACAGCAGCAGAAGCTGCAGCAAGCAATCTCTCGATTTCCGTCTAACATCGACGCACATCTTCGACCATTACAGCGTCCCATCGCCAATCAACAACAGCAGAACCCTAGCACTAATTTGTTAGAAAACCCTAACCCTATGTCCTTGAATTCACAGCTTAGACCTCCTAATCGAACGCAGACTCATCCTACTGCTTCTCCTCCGGCGAACCAGGTTGAATTGCAGATGGCGTATCAGGACGCTTGGCGTGTCTGTCGTCCTGATTTCAAGCGCCCTTTTTTGTCACTGGAAGATGCTTGTGAGAGGTGAAAGTTTTTTTATTTTTTTTCATATTTTTTATTACCGTTTATTTTCGAAGTTTTTAATTTTAAGTGATGCCTTGGTTTAAATGCAAACGCTTGTTTGGTATTTGTCATTATTATTATTTGCCCTGTGTCTCAGGGTGGGTCGGATAACGAGTTATTCAGGTTTAAAATTTTTTTTAGTCTATCCGAAACCCCACCCGAAAGTCAAAATATATTATCCGGCCTGAAAAACCCGAAGTCATGCATCCGAATAACCCGAAGAACCCTGTTTTTTTTGGGTTATTCGGATATCCGACTCGAAAAAGTAGTTTTTTTATATCCGAAACCCACTCAAAATCTAAAATCATATTATCCGACCCGAAAAACCCGAAATAGATTTCGGATAAGGTTTTTTCGGGTTTCGGATACGATCTGGATTTCGAATTTTTTCGAGTTTCGGATATTTTGAATACCCCTGCTAGGTGATGCTTTTCGGCACGTGTATCATATGATTATGCTTATGTGTTTCGTGCTATGTTTGGTTTGCCTTCGTTCTGTTATTTTTGCCTTTCTCATGTTTCTTTATGCTACGTTTGTCATAGTATTATGTTGTTTTTGTTTATGACAATGTTTTTTGTGTCTGAGTATAAAAAAAACAAAAAGATTGGTAGCATATTTGAGCCGGGGGTCTACTCAGATAGAGGTAAAAATTATTGTCTGCAAACGTTTTGGGTTTTGATAATCAAAGTGAACTTATTAGAATTAAAAATGGTCACCAAGCATTGATTGAGATTATTCAGGATGATAAAGAACAATGGAAAATACAAAAGAATTACATAAAGAGTAAATTGTCATTTTCGTCCTTGTGTTTTGGTCACGTTTTGTCATTTTAGTCCAAAAGTTTAAATTTCATTATTTTTGTCTTTATGGTTTCATTTTATTGTCATTTTCATCTCTGTGGGTTTGTCACTTTTTCCATTTTAGTCCAAAAGTTAAAATTTCATTGGACTAAATGGCAATAAAATGGAAACCAATAGGACCAAAATGACAATAAAATGGAAATCATAATGACCACAACAGTGAAATTTAAACTTTTTGACTGAAATGACAAAATTGAGCAAACCACAAGAAAATGACAATTTGCTCTTATATAAATACCTTGGGCCTTGCTTACGAAAAGTGGCGTGCTTTTGCGCTTTGCACCTTGGCTCAGGATCCTATTGCTTTTGTGTGCTTCACTTTTTTTTTGATGATAATCCTGGAAAGCCAGCTATGTGATATACCATTAGGTTCCCTCCAATAGCCCTATTAACAAGGGGAATAGGTAAAGCGTGGCCGTGAGCAACTAGGTCGTTGGCCTCCAAGAAAAACCGACCTTAGTGAGGATTGAACTTGAGACCTTTAGGTTGTCCCTCCTTCATTCAAATCACTACACCACTTCCTTGGTTGTTAAATCCAAGGATAGATGTAATATTATGTAGCAATCCATATTTTTGTAAGCATTTGCTCATATGATTCTTATATTTTATGTGGAAAATTACTCTAGAAATGCACACCAAGTGCCTCTTGTGTGTTTTATGCCTATCTAATATGTCTGGAGTTGGTTTAGAGGAGCACCTGAGGCGTGAGGTACTCGAGGCAATATGAAAAAACGCCATAGTGTTTTGTGGTGGCGCCTCATGCAAATCCGAGCCAAAGTTGATCAAAATTAGGGTTACAGAAAGCTATATTTAAAGTAAATTCACAACCAAATGGATGGATGAAGATTTGATGAATGTTTACATAATGAAGAGTCTAATACGTAGAAGAGTTGAGAGAGGCAATTTTTGGTTGCACATAAAGCTTACTTGGTTATACACAGAACAATGCTTTGTCTCAATCCAACATTTTATTTTATTCTACACAATATCTATAGAGAAAATATTAAGACCATTAGCTTACATATGTGTTTGAATGTTGGTGTTCATGCATGTGCAGAAGGCTGCAGATATTGAGTATGTTAGGACTTGATAAGTTCATGTTCATAGGGTTTCATTCTATTTATGGCTTTAAATATGTCTAGCTAGTTTTATAGGGGTTTGTCTATATTTATTTTCTTTTCTCCTTATGTTTGTTTGTTTGCTTGTTTTCTAGATTTAGTTGGATTTGTTGATTGTAGGAATTATGCCGTTTTATGTATTTATCTTTTTATATTAAGTGCATTCTTGAAATTCTTCTTTATTAGTTATCTGGTCACTAGGTGCCTCTATGTTGTAATTAGGCTGTGAAGTTCTACCAATGAATTCTTTTCGTACCAATAGAAGGAAAGACAAGAAGCCAAGAAGGCATTTCTGAATGTTAGTGTCGTATACAAAATTACAGAACATATATAGATTTGGTTTCTTGGCTTTGGAAGCTGTGAATTTTCTGAACCGAGTTCAGAGGGTTATGCATAGCAACATCACAGTTCCTAGGACTTAAAAAAATTTTTTTAGTAGGATTGGTTTTGCAATTCAAAAGGGGGTTGTGGCACAACTAGTTGCCCGCTTACCTGCCAGTTTATTGTAATCTTTCACTTTTGTTAATGAATCAATGAAATGCTTTATATAGATATGCTTCACACTGTTGTGACTCATCTAGTGCTTATAATCTATGAGCACTTGATCACAAGTAGAGAGTTGGCATCACAAATAGAGGACACCATTGTGGATTGTCTCTAAGGTGTTTGAGTAGGTTAAGGCCTGGTTTTGAAGAGTCTATAAATAGAGTCTTTTGTTTACAAGTTTAATTAAAAAATAAACAAAGCACGTTCACATAACATTCTTCCTAGTTCTTTGAAATTCACAAGCTGTGATTTTTCTAAATTGGTTTCCAAGTTTACTGTTTAAAGAAGGCTCTGGACAATACTTACTTTCAGTTTGAACGCATCAAGTTTCCACATAACAGGACCATGGGTAGATTATTACATCAACTTCATCTGCTTAATCCTGCTCTGTTTACTTGGTTATTTCGGTTAGTCTCTGGGTAGATGTTTTTCTGCAGAACTATGCTTTTAGGGTCAGTATTTGTAAATGATTTGTAATTTTTCTGGATTAGGATATAAATACTGTTTTATAGGCTAAATTTCTGTAATTTGCTGTATGGGCTGCAGATTAGCATGTGGGTTGAATAGACAATGAGAAGAATGCATTCATCCCCAAAAGGTTCTCTAAGAATCGTATATTCATATTGCATCAGGACATCAGGTAGTATATGTAATTGCATCTAGAGAATGCAATTAAAGGGTCCTTTTGTTTCTTTGTAGGATGTGAGCATCCAACTATGTGATAGCAATAGCTGATCATTGATCAGCAGAATGGAACCTTGTTTAGTTAATTGTACGTGTCATTGTTGCTTGCATTTGTTAAACAAATTTCAACATTTGCTGATGTTTGATGGCGAAGCATGGTTGGTCAAATCTTTTTGAGTGCATTTCTTTTAAGTTTCTAGCAAGTGTACCTTTATGCTTCAATCAAGTTTTTGAAAAAAAAAATAGATTGTCAGATACTCAGACATCTCTCTCTCTCTCTCTATCTCTCTCTCTTAGTCCAAGATTTATGTTGATTATTTATGTTAATGATTGTATTTACACAGCTGTGTGTTAGCTGTTCTCTTACTGTATTTAGATTCATCTCTCTTTATATGGAGACCCACGATCAACCCTATCCCTGCCGACACTGACGTTTTTTTCCGCTCTTATCACCTTGTCGGAAATGGCTGATCCATTCACCACAGCCAACAAAACAAATCACAATTCCCACAAGTTTGGTTTCAAACTCAGCCCCAACAACAATGGATATTAGAAAAAAATGATCCAGTCCTTGCTATTCACCAATGGTCTCTATGGCTACATTGATGGATCTGTTCTCAGTCCATCAATGACTATTCCTGCCACAGTCTCCTCCAACAAAGAAACATCATCATCAACACATGCATTCAACCCTGACTACTACTCCTGGATTTCTAACGACGCTCATATTCATATGTTGTTGCTATCCACGATTTCTGAAACTTCATTTGCACATGTACATGGAGATACTTCTCGAGAACCTTGGCTTGCCTTTGAGTGAGTCTATGCGCCCCACACATCTTCACGAAAATACACCCTTAAAGCCCAAATTCTTAAGCTCCAGATGAAGCCAAAAGCATCTTCTACTGATTACATTACACGGGCACAAGAATATTCAGATGCTTTAGCAACCATTGGCGTGCCAATGAAAGAGAAAGACATCATTATGCTTGTTACTTCTGGACTCAGGGAAGAATACGATCCCCTGAAACCCAGCTTGATTGCATGACAATCTTCTCTCACCTTTCTAGAATTCCCTAGTTTATTGGTTGATCAAGAGTATATGATCAAAAAGCCTGACGACCATCTCTGTGTCTGAAGTATTCACTGCTACAGGTAATCGGAAGTTCTCCTCCCACAGGTTTACATATCCCAACTGAAACCAGACAGTCACTTAAAAAACTGATGACACAGCTCGGCTTCACCGTGCAGCCATCAACTCAGGTCTTTTACATTAATCATGGCACCTCTAATCATGGTTCTTACAACAGACGTGGTCGTGGACACTACAATAATCACAATCAAAACATCTGAATCAAAAGCTCTAACACAAGTGCTATTCTAGATTCGCTTGTGCATCTAATCAAAACACCGTATACGGTTCTTGCAACAGATGTGAAATGGGACACGTTCCTGCACAGTGTCCTTATCTTGTTCCATCAATAATTCGTTTATCCAGGCCTACTCCACAAGCAAACTTTGTTGATCAACGCTCACAAGCATCATCATGGCTGCTCGAGACTGGTGCAAGCAGTCATGTGTCTCCTGATTTCAGTGTCTTTGACAAACGTGAACCTTATCATGGTAAGGACACTTTATTTGTTGGTAATGTACAAAGCTTACCCATTCTACATATTGCTTCCACCACTTTTAATTCACCTAACAAAATTCTTTCCCTTAACAAAATTCTTCACGTTCCACAAATTAAACGAAATCTTCTCTCTGTGTAATGTTTTTCATGGCAATAATGTATTCTTTGAGTTTCACTTTACTTTTTTTTTTTTTTTTTTTTTTTTTTTTTTTTTTTGCGTAAAGGACACAGTTAACCAAGGTATCCTTCTCATGGGTCCAAGTAAAGACGGGCTCTACACTCTCAATCTGCCGCAACTTCATCTTGTCTCGAATGCTGCCTTTACAACTGTTCGTGTCCTCCTACCACTTGGCATTAAAGACTCGGCTACCCTCACTCACAACTATTAAAGTCATGCTTTCAACAAGTCATCTTCCTGTTAACATTAAATTTGTTTTTTCTTTTTGTACTTTGTGTCCTGTGGATAAATCATCAAAAATGCATTTGCCCACTTCAAACTACAAAAGTACTCGTGTCTTGGATCTAGTTTTTTGTGTTGTTTGGGGTCCAACCCCCGTTGCTTCTTTTTATGAGCATCGCTATTTTTTACTTTGTGTTGATCATTTTAGTAGATACATGTGATTGTTTCCTATAAAACTTAAATCTGAAGTATTCGACACGTTTAAACAATTTCATTCAATAGTCGAAGCCAATTTCAAACACAAACTCAAATCCGTTCAAACTGTTTTTTTTGGGGGGTTGATTTCAAAATTTATCCTCGTTTTTCAGAACTCTTGAAAGTTGAAATTATACATCGTCTCTCTTGTCCTCGTATAAGTGAACAAAACGGGTTCGTTGAGAGACAGTGTGGTAGAAACTGGTCTCACTCTCTTATCACAATCCGGGGTTCCAATGCGTTTTTGGAATTTTGCCTTTGAGACTACAGCATATTTGATTAATCGTAGAACACCTTTCCTTTTGAGCATCTTTTCAAACATAAACCTGATCTATCTTTCTTTACGTGTTTTTGGATGTTAATGTTTTCATCATCTTCACTCGTATAATTCACACAAGATGGATTTCGGTTCATTACCCTGTAAGTTTTTAGGATGTAGTCTCTCTCATCATGGATAAACCTCCCACACCATCTGCTGATCCGTACTTCTCATCCTGCCCATTTCCTGCACTACATACCCAATCAACCAACCCAACTCATCAACTAAGCCCCATCAATCCCTCAATCAGCTCCAATAATCCACAAAACAACCCAAATCACTCCTCCAATTCAGTAAATTCCACTCAGCCCAACAGTCCATTGCCATTACCTCGTACTTTACCAGTCGTTGCAAACCTGTCACCGGCCCAAGATTCATATGAAAACACTCCAATCACTTCCTCAACTGAAATACCAGCCTCCAATACAGTCCCAAATACATCAACAACCTCCAAACCACCTCTCCAATTTACCTACGACGACAAAAGAATAATTCCACCACTCATCCACCACAGGCTATAAACTCCTCAAACAATGACACTCAACCGCATACTTGACCTACAAATCTCTACCGACAAAGGAATAATTCCAACACTCTATATCTTCATATTTTTATATTTTGGTTGATTAGGCATGTTTGTCTTATTAGTTTGTACTAGAGCCGGGGGTCTCTTTGGAAACAATTATGCCTGGTGGGTTGGGTAAAGGGTCAGAACGGGTTCGGGTCAGGATGGGTGCGGGTCAGAACGGGTTTTAAGCAAAATAAGTTCGGGTCTAAATGGATTGTTCTTAAAAAACATTAATTTAATTTAACTTAATATGTATTATAAGTCAACAAATAGTCCATTTGGATAATTTTTAGTGATTTTCTCATCAAATATGCTCTATTAATCATTCTTAAATGTTTGAATCCATTGCATTTACATACTTTTTTGGTTGCCCGTCTTGACCCACATTGTGTTTAAGTGCTACCCATCCCAACCCATTCAATATTATGATATTACCCATTTCAACCCATTATACTACAATTGTTTACCCAAACCAACCCATTTCCTTTAACATGGGTAAAAATTGCCACCTCTAGAAACAACAATCTCTTTCCCTAGAAATAGAGGTAAAGTTTTCCTACTTCCCACCCTCCCTAAACTTTACAAATAGTCATGCTACTAGTGAGATTTATTGGTTGGTTGGTTGGTTATATTCGTGTGTCACTCCAGCTTGCTTTGATCTGTACAAAACTCACATTCTGATCCGCTATACTGATGAAGACTGATCCAAACCGCTTTGCATGGGAGCTATGGACTAAGTCATGCACGTGGAAGAATTTGATGTTTATTTGTTTTTTTATTAAATAATAGCCAACGGCTATAGTTGTTAGTTTGTGCTATTCTTTTGGGTTCTATTTTTTAGTTTCTCTCTTCAGTATTTAAGAGGTCTTCCTGTAACGTGTATGATTATTGAATTATTCATTGAATAAAAGCTTCCATCTTTTCTTTGATAAAGTTCTTTAAATATTGCTCATATTACTAACATATACAGCACATCTCCTCTAGATACAGTTACAGTTATTGTTTATGCTATGCAAATCAATTGATGAAATTGGTTTCCTTTTAATGGAACCTCTTAAATTCATTATACATTTAATGTCTCTGCAGGTTGCTACCTTACCATGTAGTAGCAGACTATGAAGTGGAGGAAGACGATAGAATCCTTGATTCTGACACCACAGGCCAAGTTCTGTCTCGCACTCAACAATGGGACCAAAGCATTGCCAACAAAGTCTCAGAATTCACAGCTACATTTGAAAAACAGGTACTGGCCTTCAACATCATTTCCAGAAGACGAGCCATCGGGGAGTTCCGCTCAGAAGAAAGAGTACTCATCGAGCAAGCTCTCCTTCGAGAAGAAAGACGATCGTTGTTAGAGGCAAGGGCAGAAATGGAAAAACAACAAAAAGCTAATATGAGGATGGCAGCCATGGAACAATCTCGGTCTGAGATGATGGATTGGGGACCAATACGTGGTAGTGCAATGGGTGAGCAAGAACAGGGAGTGAATCCCGATGATACGATGATTGGATGGAATAATAATGGTAATGATAATAATAACAATAATGAGAAAGAGCCATCTGAGGATTTCTTGAATGATGAGGAAAGGGAGAATGGAGATGCTGGTGTGCAAAGTGACTGGCGTGAAGGGGCTGAATTTGATTTGAATACAAGATAAAAGGTTTCTTGTATTATGTTAAATGGTCACAAAAGAAAATTATTTTAGTAGTTTTATTTGGCTTTTTGCTATTAGATTTTCTTGGTTAGGTTTTACTGATTTTAATACTGAACTTATTAAATGTTATAGCCTTTTATTTGGCTTTTTGCTATTTGATTTTCTTTCTTATGATCTTATTATGGTTCACAATTATCAGTTGGGATGAAGGTTCCGATCAAACACAAATTGGTGTTGACAATGGAATGTTTGTATGACGTAAACATGGTTCGAGATATAATGTCTAAGTTCGTGATTCTAAAAGGTTAGCATTTCACTCACTTTGACAACACTCGTTTAACAAAAATGACTCGAGAGACGTTCCAGCCTTGTTATACACATAAATCGCGCTACTTTTAAACATTATTATTTAAAAATGTGGAAAAACGTAAAACAATATTTAATTTCATTTTTTTATGACTGGGGCATCCACTTGCGTGGTAAACCCCGAGCCCCCAATACCCGACTAACCGGGGGGAACGGGTAAACTATGGGTGCAAACACCCGGGTCGTTGGCCATTTTTTGATAATTAACAAACCGTTTGGTTGGCTCCACATGGTTTGCCCAAGTTAATTGCAGTACCGCTTATTGGGTAAATTTCTACATGTGGTAAATGATTGAAGCGTACAATCACGTTTGAATTATTTCTATATCCACATTCCGGTAAAAAAATGTTTTATATATATGATTATGTAAAAAAAACTTTATAATTAGAAAATAAAATATTTTCAAAATCGTTCGATATGTCAAATAATAAAACCGCGGTTGAGAAACTAGAAATTATATATAAACCGATTTACAACGACAGCTTTTTTTCATAGTCGATGTGTTGCACATATTATAAATTTGGTTGTGCAAGACATGCTCAAAGTTGCTAAAGTTGATACGTTTAGAGCCAATTTTTAAAAGTGTTACATGTTTTTAAAGTAGAAAAATATTTATTAATTACAGAAAACTATATAAATATATAAATTCCGTTTGTTTAAATATGAATTTGGGACACACCTGCTTTATGTAATTCAACTTTCAAAATGTTTAAAACTATTTTACGACAAAAGTAAACTTTATCATTTTTTTATAACTATCTTTATTCAACCAGTCAAGATACACCATTTTATGATGATGGTTGGTAAATATTCTTTATATCACCGAATTTCTTGAATATTTAAGAACTCAACTACAAAATTTTAAAAAATTTGAAAAAAAAAATCAACTTGTTTAAAAAAATGGTAGCACCAATAAAAGAAAAAATTTAAAAATATTCCAAATCACTACCCATTGTTTTTACTTGTGTTGCGTACCTAAACCTTATTTTAAATGTTACGGGGATAGAAACTGTGACACCTCGCAAATTCTAGGTCAACACTTCATTTAATTAAATAATAATTTAATTTATTATTACGTACGTGACACTAGAATTGGTTTAATTTAGTGTGACACGTGGCACAATAGTTCAAACACAAACGATCGCACCGTAATTCGAGTAATTACCGAGAAACACACATATGCGTCTTAAATACTCACGAATGTTGGTGAATTATCGAACGATTAAGTCAAACAAACGATATCGAAAGATATGAGCATATGATAGACCAAACCAATACAAAAGTCGAGAAACGATAAACAATAACGTTAAACGGATGAAAAACGAATCAAAACAATAAAAATGGGCCATTGGGCCAGCCCAAGAGTATTCGCGATATGCCAAGGACCCCGGCGAGACCCTTGGCGGTACGCGACGATGGGTGGAAATTTTTGAATTTAGCCAAATTCCTTCGCGGTACGCCACGACCGATCAACTTCTACTCGGCGGTACGTAACGTGTCTCGGAAGAATATCTGACTAATTTATTCTTGGCGGTACGCCAAGACCCCCTAGGGGCTCGCTTGGCGGTGGTAGTAGTAATGGTGGTGGTGGTGGTGGTAGTCGTGGTGGTGGTGGTGGTGGTGGTAGTGGTCATGGTAGTGGTAGTTGTAGTGGTCGTGGTAGCCGTAGGCGCAACAGCAGTAAGTAGTATTAACTTTTTCAGTCTAAAATTCAAATTTGAATATGAACTATAAGAGCCGTATGGCTTCATACGAGCCGTATGGGTTATAACCTTTAAAGACCAACGGGCGCCTTTTCATCTTCCTCGAAGAACTTTACAAGCCGTAAAGCGTTGTACGACACGTACAGTTCCACATATTCGAAAAAAGGATTTAATCCAAGAATCCCAATCATACGTTTAAAAATCGGTAAATCTCGACCAAAAATTCAAAAAATGTTTAACCCATCACTAAAAATCGGTACAAACGAGTTCAAAAAAAAATCTTACATTGTGCGATTGTGGGGTCCAAATCTGACGAACACGTGCATGGTTTGTAGAGAGAAAGGGAGATCGACCGTAGAGAGAGAGAGAGAGAGAGAGAGAGCGCACGTATATACGATGTGTGTGTGTGTGTGAAATACGAATAGCTAATCGTATGTATAAAACAGAGTAAATTATATAAAAGGTCCTTTATGTATATATCAAATTTCAAATTTCATCCTTAAACTTTAATAATTACGTCAGACAACCTTTATCTTAGTGTTTTATAATAATCAGGTCATTTTCCACTAATTAAAGTTAACTTTTCTGCTAATTTTTTTAAAATGACAATATTGTCCTTATAACTAAAGTATGAAGTATGAAACCATATATAAAATTAAAGGACGTTCTTTGTACTTTAACAATTTTTTAGTTTATGTTAGTTTTTTTTCGTTTAGATTTATTTTATTTAATATTTTATTTTATAAATTTTTAAAATTAGTACAGTAATTGAGTTATTAGTTTATTTATATTATAATTAAAAAAAATTTTTTACGTGTTGTTCGCTTGTTTAGTTTATTTATTATTTTTTTATATTCATCATCGTACTTCTCACAAATTAATTTATCAATTTATTCGGAATTTTTTTACCAATGATTTATTATCAATAAGTAATAAAAAAATATAAAATTATTTTGTATCATTTTCATTGTTAACTAGTTGACTAAAGATTAGGGGCGTTCACGGTCCGGTGTTTACATTTTTGTAGGTGAAAACAAAACCAAAATGTTAATAACGTTTTTTTGAATAATTAAATTCAAAACTGAACCGTTGAAAATAAACATAATCAAATCGTTATCAACGGTTTGATTCTAATTTGGTTTTATGGTTTAGCTTGAGCTTTTGAGCCTATTAAAAATAAAAACCAATCAAACCTTTTATTTTTATTGATGGCTTGTTTTTTATTTTTAACGGTCCGATTTATATTTTAATTATTCTGAAAACGTTATTAATGGTTTGATTTATGGCTTAACCTAAAAACCGCAAAACCAGAAAGTGAACACCGCTAATTCTTAGTCAATTAATTAACAACTAAAATGATACAAAATAATTTCGTAGTTTTTATTAGGTATAGATAATAAATCACAGGTAAAGTTTTTTGTAATAAATTGATAAATTAAGTTGTGAGACGTTGATAATAAATAGAAAAAAAATAATAAATAAACTAAACAAGGAAAAATTTTTTTTAACAAAAACATAAAAATAAAATTTTCATTATAATATAAATAAATTAATTACTCATTTAAATTTTTTTTGAAATAGAATATTAAATAGAGTAAATTTAAAAGAAAAAAAGAAAATAACAAAAACTAACAAACTGGTAAAGTATAAAAAACGTCCTTTAACTTTATATATAATTTCATACTTCATCCATCAGTCATAAGGGCAAATTGTAATTTTTAAAAAATTAACAAAAAGTTAACTTTAATTAGTTAAAAAAATACCTAATTGTTACAAAACACTAAGATAAAAAATATCTAACGTAATTATTAAAGTTTAAGTATGAAATTTGAAGTATACATAAATGACTTTTATGTAATTTGATATAATTTTTATTTACTCTCATGCGAATTCAGCCTATTAGTTGGGGTTTCACTTTGTGACCGAGAGGTCATGAGTTCAAGCCATGCCAAAGGTTATTTAAAAGAAATCCAGGTGAAGGAATGAATCTTGAACTTAATCTCGGGTTATTGACCAATAGTGGCTATAGTTTACCCATTCCTGGAGGTTCCCGTGTATCTGGTGTGACTGCGTCTTACCTTTGCCCTGTACACCTGTTAAGACAACATACGTGGTATGTAAGATCGTCGTCGTTAAAAAAAATATAATTTTTTTTAACTTTGTTTGACCCATTTAAGTAAGTTTATAAACGGGAAACCCTATCTGCTCTCAGTATCTCACGCACGCATACCCAATATTTCACCATTCTCACCAAAAAATTTTCGTAGGCGTTCAAAGTGGTGCTCGTCGGTGTTCTCGTTGGTCGTCGTCGGTGGTCTTCTTCGGCGTTCAACTGGTCATCGACTCAGGTTCGTTTGATTTGTGTTCGATTTTGATTTCCGTTCGAATTTGATTTCCGTTCCATTTTGATTTGTGTTCGATTTTGATTTATGATCGATCAGTGCCTGCTTCTTTTTTCTGTTCGATCAGTTGCCAGATATTGCTGCTTCGATTTTGATTTGAAATATCATTGGTTGTTGAAGTCTTTTGATGTTTAAGTTACTTTATGGTTTGTTTTATGTAATTTGTAACTTTTATGAAATATATTCGTTTAAAATTTTTATTTTTTTACAGGTGCTTAGAAATTTGAGGCCGTTGTAATGCAGCACAAGTTCATTCTAGATCTATAGAACACATTTGCTTAATCATTGAAGGTTTCAATACATACATTTTCTCTTGATACCACTACATTGCATGAGTATTCTGTCATACTAAAAGAAATCAACACATGAAATCTTTAAAACTCCTTAGATCCATTCGCATTCAGGCCACACATCGTGAAATAACTGGGCCTCTGCAATCTCGTTATTTTCAACATGATTTTGTCCCCATGGATCCTAAATCCAAACCCAAAAAATACAAATTACCCCCATTCTATGACCCGTATGGCCTGAGACCACCACCTTCTGATAAAATCATTCAACTAGCTGAAAAAATTGCAGCCCTACCCCCTGAAGAACGTATGCAAATAGGCCCCACTCTTAGAGACAGATTGAGGCACCCTAAGATGCAGTCCGTTTCGGTTGATGGGGTTGACTTGAGTTCCCAAAGTGGGTCTGGTGTCGGGTCTGCCAAGATTGAAGAAAAGGTTGAGAAATCAGTGTTTGATATCAAGTTGGAGAAATTTGATGCAGCTGCTAAAATTAAGGTGATTAAAGAGGTGCGTGCTTTTACTAATCTTGGATTAAAAGAAGCTAAAGATTTGGTCGAAAAAGTGCCGGTTTTGGTTAAACATGGGGTCACTAAAGAAGAGGCTAACGAGATTATAAACAAGATTAAGGCTGCTGGTGGTGTTGCTGTGATGGAATGATGCTTTGAATCTGTGATGGTTTTGATTTAGTGTTTCTAAATTGGCAAGATTTTGGATGGAATCTAGACATTGTTTGCCAGGTTTGATTTTGGTTAAAGATTTTGAATTAGGGGTTTTATGAACAAAAGTTTTTAATAATTTTTGTAACTTTTAATTCCATTAAATCTTATGGCTTTATGCAGATTTATGGGGGCAAGTTTCTGTCAAGTACTTTTAATCTTTTTTCTTGTTATAATCTGTTTGCACATGATCTTGATTTGAAGTTTTGATGTTTGGACAATTGTATAATCATGCTGATGTTGGTTGTATGTTGAAACTTTGGTAGAAACAAACTATGGTTTTGATGCAAAGATTTTTTTATGTGCAAAGTGGATAAAACCACTCAAGCGTTAATTGCTCTTGTGTGATTTTATCATGCATACACAAATGGTTTGTGCATGATAATTTCGCGTCTTTGTGATAAAATTACGCAAAAACAATAAACTTTTGCGTGATTTTATCACACAGACTTTTTACACTTTGCATGCAAAACAGTAGTTGTATTTCATACTGTATGCTTGAGAAACAAAAAACTATTTATAGCTAGACATGTTTGTGATGAACAACCACACACCAGTGAGTCTGTTTTTGTTGAATTTCTCTACAATAATGATTTTATTAAATTGATTCAAATTCTAATTCAGTTGTCAGCTAAACACGTTAAGATAGAATTCAAGTTTCAATTCCAACAAAATATACGATCCATACACATTAATCGGATTCAGATTTTGATTTTATTGAATTTTATGAACCACAAGCAACCTATATATAAAATTAAGAAATGAAAGAACTAGAAAGAAATTTACATACCTAACATTTTTTGGCCTCTAACCATAGTTAGATTTTGAGCCAAAACCGTTATAATAATTAAGTTTGAGAGGCTAAAACCGATAGTTGTGTAAACCACAGGGGCTGAATTGATAGACGATTTTATTTTGGACCGAAATAGTTAAAACACTTAAACCACATTAACCAAAACCGTAATTTACTCAAAATTTAGACATCCTGTAGTTAGCTCCACATATTTCAAGAGAAGCAACATTTTGAGCTGTAAACTATGACCTTTTAAATATGTTGACCCGTTTACAGCACAACTCTTTTACAGAAAAAATAAATAATAAAAAAATAAATAAATCATGGAAAGAGTTTCTTGAATAAATGTTTACTCCCACAATGGCACAATCACATTGTAGAAGATGACAGACATACATTAACCATAGCCCCCTTACTCTCTCAATGCAACACAAAACAATCAGAGAGATTAACACAAGATTACAAAAGGGTCCCACAGTATGACATCTTTATTCTCTAATCCATCAACCAAAATAGATAAAAAAAAAAAAAAGACAACCTTAGCTCACACATTTTTATTAATTAAATTTTCTTTCAAGGCTCACACGTATATATTCCTTTTATGTATGTTCATAAAGTTTTATTAATTTAACACCTTAATATTGTTATTGTGCATATTCATATTTATTGTTGTGGGTCAATTTTTATGTTTTGAGATTCGAGATAGTCGAGAATAATCCGGAATATGGGATTCCTAACTATTCTCAAATATCTTGAATACTAACATCACTCATCGATCTCTTCTTTGTATAGCTTGACTTGGTCTTACAGGTAACTTATTGTTGACTTGGTTTTACCCTAAAAGTCAGAATAATGTCAAAGAAAAGGTAGAACATGCTAAATAACGGTTAGAATTGGAGAACAAGTCTCAAACAGTCATGTTGACTAAATTGGACCTAAAGACTCGTGATTTACTTGAAAGAGACAGTTACACGTGTTTAAATGGACGTTTAAGAGGAGTTATAATTCAAAGTAACCGTTAGAGACGTGGCTGCTGTTACAGCTGAATATTGGGTCATAATTCCGAGATTCTCGTCAGGATATTCTGGAATAAAGTTAATCGTATTGTACTATAAATAGAGGCAATTGATTGATAACAAAGAAGAGACACAATCATCTGCACTCGAATACGACACTTTTACACTTCTCACTCTTTCATTTGCAACATTGCATCAATTTTCACACACTAGAAGCTCTGTGACACTTAGCATCGATATTTGTGCTCCTTTCTTGTATTTTTACATTGTTATTTTAATATAAACAAGGTCCCGAGATTTTTATGCTGGCAATCATAAGGGATTAAAGACTTTTCCTCGTATCAATCTCGTGTGTTCAGTCGTTTGCTTTCTTTCATATTTACAATATCCCTAGGGATCCTTGGAGATAATTTTCACGAAACGCATAAACAAACCTATTTTCTGATTTAAAAACACAAAACTCCACTTAACTAATTCGGTTTTGCTAAAAATTAAACTTGTTAATTTTTACCCGAAACATTTATAATAATTTAAAGTGTTCTATTTTATAAAAAACCAAGTTGGCTTATCGTGTCATATTGGATTGCAATATTTATATACTTTTGCATGTATATTTATGGATCGAATCTTTACATCAAATCCCATAACTTTCTTTATTTGAAATTTCACATGATTACAATTTAAAACTTGAATCAAAAACCCTAGGGATTACAATGAAGACTAAATAAAAATGACGTGTGGAATACGAAAGGTTTGTAAAATTAGTTTTTTTTGTTATGTATTAGTTTTTAATTCTTGAAAAATATAAAAACGAAATTTATGTTATTCAAATGTTTAAATATTAGTTTGTATTGTTGAAAATAAATAAAAAAAGAAATTTATTTTATTTGAATGTTTAAGTAATAAAAGCTAATTTTTTAAGTTGGAACCGGTTATATCCGTTTTTTGTATCCGACCTGCCTCCATATGGGTATGGGTTATCAAGAGTAGGACCTGACCCTGAGCCAAAACCGAGTATTCATAAAACTAGAACTGGTTGTTTTACCTGATTTGAAAAACCCATACCCAAACTCGGATTTTGAAAAAACCTGATTTGTATACCTCTAGTCCGGATGTTTTCTGATGTGAGAATAAATTGTAATCATCACTTGAGAAGTGGTCTGATTAAGTGTCATCTAGGTGTCACGTAAACAAGATTGTATGATTAAAAAATGCGGGTTATAATGAGTGATTAATGATTAAGTGAAAGTAAAAAATGATGAAATTGTTATTATTGATGGAAATTAAAAAAAAGAATTGTATAGGATTACGTCATGATGATGGTCACACCAGTCTTTATGGTCAGTCTAATATGTATGATAAAAGTCGTGAATGGTAAGACTATTCACAATGCAAAGGATGTATTTACTACATGCATCATAGTCACCACTGTCACATCAACGTTTTACTCATCTTTCCTCCATGCATCATCTCTCATATTTTTAACTCAAACCCATCTTTTCCACATGCATTCTCTCTTTTCCATATCACCATTTCATCCTTTATACCACCTCTCTCTGCACTACCCTCTCTCTCTGCATCTGAACACACGTGAGGACGTGCGTGGCTGCTTCTTCGGAGGTGCTGTGATGCCACGTTGGATGTGTGCCGGTGGTTGTGTGCGCGTTGCATATAATCTAGTTCTTATTATGCATAACTTAAGCGAGGGTATATGGAATTTGAGAACTGACATAGATGCTCCTGATTCATGAAAGGAAACTTAAAAAAAATTGTATTTATGACATAAATTTGTGAGCGTAGTTGTTTGGACATACAAATTTATAACTGTAAAGATGATTATTTGTACCAAAGGCATAATATCCTTGCGTTATCTTGCTAGAAGGATAAGACAAAGGAACCAAATGATTATGGCTTTGAATCTCAAAAGGGATTTTCTTACAATATTGAGTTTCCTAAAAAACTGGTAACCTGATGGGGGATATGATCTGGTGGTACCTCTAATGACACGATACTCCAGTAATCAGTTAGCCGTTCAGAAAAAATATTTGATTATTTGTATGAATTTATAAACAAATAATTTTCAATTAAAGGGGAGTAATATCATCAGCAAGAATTTCAAAGATAAAAAGATAACGACTTTAACTAAGTAGGGTCTCATTAATATTGGGCTATTGATATCGGTACATCAGTGTATTAATAAAATCGCTTTTTCGTACTTTTTAATATTAAAAAATATTTAAAAATATGTATAAGTAAAAGTTATATGAGTATGATGCGATTAATTTGACTTAAGTATAGTGTATAAAAAATATTAGGACCCTTATATTATAGGATCATTATAATGAAGCATCATATCATATACAACAATTAGTTTTTGATGATTAGAGTGATCTTCATTTTTGAATTCTATGCTATTGTTGGACATCCTGAAGTTCGGAGGTCCAGAAGTTTGGATTTAAATTCAGATACTGTTTTGAAAAATTTCTGATAGTTTGGATGTAGCTTCTAGGTTTTTTCTGATTTGATTTCAAATATTAATGGCGGCTAATTTCAAATAAAAGAAAGTTATGGTAAATTCTTGAACAATTTATACATATATACATCCATACAAACACATATAGTACCAAAAAATTATGTAACTAAATATTGTGCCTGTAAATTTTCGCTTAATAATTAGGGATATTTCAGAATACAGAATAATTCCGGATATATAGGGATATTTGTATATATTAATTTACCTGAATTGATGGCTTAATTAATAAATAATGATTATTTATATTAATTGTTATTTATTATTTCGAAATGTGCTATTGATGTTTGAATTAAGTCAACAGGTATGAAAAAACTATAATTCCTATTTTGCTGGATAATGGAGAAACACGTGGACTAAGTGATGAAGCGATCAACGGTCATGTGGATGAAGTCTGCGCATGACAGGAGTGGAACGGAGAATGTGGAACCGTTTATGCTACCGTTGTATCACTTTTTGTAATATAAATTGAGGCAAAGATCGATCTAGGAACACACATTACACGCATCTAGCACACATTTGATTACTTTTCACTACTGATATTCTTATTCACGGCATCTGAAGTTCTGCGACACTTAGAAATCGATCATTTGTGCTCTTTCTTTATAATATTGTTTTGTTATATTAATAAGAACAAGGCAGAGTGACGATTGTCACCTCCCGAGGTTTTTATGTCGGCAATCCTAAGGGATTAAGGGCTTTTCCTCGTATAAATCTCGTGTGTTGAGCTGTTTGTTTCATTCCATATTTACAATATCCCTAGGGATCCTTAGGGATAATTTTGTCGCAATTTACTTATAAATTGTTTTCTTGATTATAAAACACAAAACCCCACTAAACTAATTCAGTTTTTTGCTAAAAATTATACTTGTTAATTTTTAACCGAAACACTAAACTTTAATAATAAAATAAGACATATATTTCCAAGAGATATATTATGCATAAGTAACTAGGGTTTATCAACCGCATTGCGGTGATAACCAACCCTATATTGAATAGGATGAAAACATAATCTTAAATATGAAATCTTGAATCAAATAAAAGTTTGTGACGTCTTAAAACCATAAATTGTAAAAAACCAAAAGTTTTCAAAAAATAAACTATAACTCGTAAAGCACAAAAGTTTTGAAAATAAAAAACAAAAACGATTGTTCACGGTGACAACATCACAAATTGTAAAGTACAAAAGTTTTAAAAATAAGAGTAGAAAAATAAAAACAGTCTAAAATTTATGTCTCATAAGAAAATGTTGACTCATGCTACCGACACGTTATACGCATGTTAATAAAGCACAAAATTTCTTCGACTATTTGAGTTCAAAATTTATATAAACGTTCGCGAGGTTATCTCGATCAACTTAATATAATCATGACTACTATCCGATAATATAAGAACGTGTTAAAAACATGTGAGCATTAAATATATGTGAGTAAAATACTGGTATTTAAAAATAAGAATTTAAACTTGAGGGTCTAAAATAAAACTTTGCAAATTAATTCCATGAATTGAATCAAGAATTCTACGTGTTCAGTGATGATTGCATTTCCACATAATTCTAAAAAAATTGATATAAATAAAAAAAAAGATTAGGTTACAAAATAATTTATGATGAGTTATATAAGAAATATTAAAAAAATACACACACATGTTATATGTATATATATATATATATATATATATATATAATGTGTTAAACATCTTAAATGTGAATCTAATCATTAATTTATTTCATAAAAAAACAACATTTGAATAGAAATATTAAAACTTATAAAGTTTTATAAAATCTTTAGTTATAATACATAATAAAAGTTTTATAAATATTTATATTTAAAATAATAAAAAACCAAAACAAGAAATTCTTGCGTTTGTTGGGTCACCATGGTTTGGGGCTTGTTATTATAATTCAAATGTTTAGATGGCTTGTAATTGTGAGCCTTTTATTCATATGAATTATTTTTTTGAATATTACTTCCTAACATTCTCAAACCAGATATTGAATATTACTTCCTAAATTTTCGGATATCCGAATCACTGGATATCCAAATCACTGGATACCCAAAAATAAACACCCCTTATGGATTGTTAATATTTTACTATTGGTTTATAAGTTTCATAACTTACTCATATGGTTACAAATTTTAAATATTTGTAACAAATACAGTCCTTAAATGATGACAATTTGTTCAAGCATGTGGGGTGAATTTAATGACCTAATAATTTATGTGTTACAAATGTTTAAATGTATAAGACAATACGGGTAATTTATGATTCCTAGAAACCATAACTGAAACACGAACCATTTCAGTAATTTACTCTACATTTCATAATATTTTTCAACATGTTTTTAAAGTGACAGATTCATAATAATTATTTGGTTGTACTAGGATACAAATGGAACTACACTTGACACAAAATTATTGAAGAAGGTAACAACCTACAATCTCCAAACAAAAAGCATAAAAATCACCACTTGAAATCAACACTCCAAACTAAAAACACACAAACAACATATTATTAAAAACTGGTGCATAGAGTAGAAACTTGAGAGTCACACATTTGCTGCTGCATCTAAAGCCATGATGGTGCTAAGATTCATGGGTGACATGTAGTCGGTTGAGCCTGTTAGAATTTGTTGTACGATAATCTTGTTTGCCTTCTCAGACGGATGAAAAGCGTCCCAAAATGCGTATAAATCGCGATTCGGACATAGGTTTGATAACGCTGTGCATAGCCCGATTCCATTGTACGGTCCTTGTCCACAACACGCCACCTTTGATGTAACAAACCCTGCTCAACAAAGGGTTTGTTATATCATACTTAATATTTTCAAATGTTGGTAAAGAAACCCCACCGGTCACCATTGCGCTTCATTGTTTCAATGTCAAACGCTTTCGTCTTTTTAAAAACTTTGTAAAATTTTATTTTAACTCCTTAAGTTTATCTGGTTTCGAATTTACCCCTCACTTTCCTTAGTTGCTCATCCTTTGCTTTTAGGATTCACACTTTCATCCTCTCAACTTTCTAAACTTTGTAAAATGTCATGTTTACTATTCGAGTTTTTTAAGTTTTGAATTTACTCTTTTTGTCCATTAACTTAAAAAGACTAATTTTTTTATGTACTCATTTTTATTTACGTATCAATATAAATTCGAGTTAATCTAGATGTAAACTTTTTTTTGGAAACAATTAGGGTAAAAAATAATACGTTTCGTTCTTATTTCATATGTGTTTTCAGCTGGTCTACATTTAGACGTAGATTTTGTTCGAAAACAAGTTTTGTCAAATGCAATACGTTCTCATCCGACAGTTTCAGAAAAAATTGTTCTATCTTACCAAATCTTTGAGGGTCAGAAATGAAATCGATGTTGGTTTGTCTAATATTGGCTCCAACAAAGATATCGCTGCCGATCTCCCTATTGAGACTGTTGATCATTGCTTGAAGTTGAGGGTTGAACAAACTTGCTGCTCTTTGTAAGTCGGGTGCACAGTTACCGTCTCGGCCTCGTTGGGCTAGTTCGGACGGCACGCATCCCAATGGTCCGGTTCCGGTGACCAGTACCCTTCTTAATCCCAGTTCATAAAGCCTCTGAGATCAAAATTTGGTTCTTACTAAAAGAATTAATATTGACAAGATTGCAGGACATGGAGCGGTGCATGCTACTTTCTTTAGCAATTACGTAGGAATGCTGTTTTTCGGATTGGATTCGAAAAACTTGAAATTTGATTCGATTTTAATTCGAAAATCACCGTATGAAACAACACATTTAAAATTTAAACACCTCGTAATTTCTAAATGTGACAACAAAACATCAAAAATGATAGCACCGTTTTTCACAGAGTAAAACATAAATGATCGTTTTTGTGAAAAAAATATGTATAAAAAATACTATACATATGTATTTAAGATAAAAAAATGGGTTGATTTAATGTCACATTTTTTTTTCTAAAGATAGTAAAAGATTATAACAGTAATATATGTTTTAAAAAATTAATAGAAATAACATTTAATAAAAAAAGTTTGCAAAGAAATGGTTATAATTTTTTGAACGTTATTTGATCTCAACGTGTGAACCACTGATTTTCAGGCCATGTCACCAAGGTCTAGTTACCATGACCTCCGTTGAGACCCCACCACCATCCCATGAAGAAACCGCACTGGAAAACCTCCTGATCTCACAAGGACCCTTATTTCGCCTTGAGAGGGATTTGAACCCGTGACTTTTTATTTGGAAAGCCAATGGGTACTGTTAGGGCAAAGCCCCTTTGGTTTCATAAGCGTTTAGATTGTTTTGACTTTTTAAAAAAAATAAATCTTATTTTGTGTTTGATACTACCAAACATATAGAATGATCCTTAGCTTCTCCCAATATACAAGAAAAGATTTATACAAATTTCTATCCAAACCATGCATGAATTATGATCTAAAACACTCAATAATTTATACAACTAGCAAAACGTATACATGATAAAACATTATTAAATTTGCTTAACAAAAAAGTTCACTACTATACGTAATTTTTTTTAAATAATGAAAATTAGGAAATAAACTTTATTATTTCTCTTTTTTGATACTTAAAACATAAAACTGTCACACTTAAATCATCAAGACAAATGTTAAACAAGTCGTTTTCATTTTTTATATTTACATCAATATATAATCACGTCATCTCTAACATGTTAAACACGATAATTGGACATCTTATGTCAGCACAAATGATTTACCCAAATGGGACCATAGGGGATGGTTCATTTGTTAACCCTTCCTTATTGCGTTAACCGAATAACTACATCTTGTTACATTGGGGCCCACATTAAAGTAAATCTAAAGGTTGTGGTTTTTTCTTATTTTTTTATTAATGTAAGTGGACCCTACATTAATTAAAAAAGAGAAAAAACCACAACCTTTAGATTTACTTTAGTGTGGGCTCAAAAGTAATAAGATGTAGTTATTCGGTTAACGCAATAAGGAATGGTTAACATTTGATCCTCTCTCTGGAACCATATTACTTATTACAAGAAATGACATTAAATTATATGTATCAGCAAGCAAGCATGTGTAGTCACTAAGAACTCATACACACCAAAGCAAACACATTTATATGTTACTTACAGAAAAAAATGTCAAGATTTAAAAACCAGACTCTGGTTAAAAGCTAGGAATCATATATACCAATGTACGTTACGTACCGTTAAAACTTTGCGGTACTCGGAGATCAAGTAGACAACATAATCTGGAAGTGAAAACTGTCTAGATCTTGCAGAGAATGGGACTAAATAGTAGTTGTTTACAAAATCATTGCCTCCCAATGTGATAAGTGTCAAAGCTTCATTTACAAGCTTTTGGGTCTTCTCAGTCCCAATTATATCACTCACCCTTTGCTGATACTGTTCAAAGTATTGCATTTGCAATGTGATCCTTATTATGTTTACCTGAGTATAATATAATATACATGCACCATAAGTAAATTATCATCTTTTTTTTTTTTTTAATATACATGCACCATAAGTAAATTATCATTTTTTTTTCTTTTTTATATATGTTACACATTTTGGTTGTAGCCATGGGCTAACATTTAATAGTGTAAAACAAAGAACAAGAAATTTATGTCCTAAGATTTGGATGAGTATGCTTTGTTAGTGTTATTTGATGGATCTTTCATGTTAGAAAGCTAACATTTGGTATAGTTTTGAACAAACTGGTGGGTTATTCATGTGAGATCAGACTAAGAGGGAAATCCAGGGAGCAATACGGGGTGTATAGGTCAATAGGGGCCATATAGCCCCCTTATACGGGGTGTATTCATGTGCTACATATTTTTCGAAATTCTGTTTAAGAGTTTATGATTCTAATATTGGACAAGTCGCAACCAACCTTTGAGAACAGATTGACGCAATATTGTTATTGTATTTTCTATGCATTATACTTGTCAATCTTGATTCATAAAATGATAAATGTGCAAATTTGGGTAAACAACTATTGTACTTTGGGTTGAAATGGGTAGTTGAGATGTGTAACACCTTAACACAAAGCGGTTCAAGATGAGTAACTTATAAACTATGTGAATATAATAGATTCAAACAAGTAAGAATAATCAATAATATATTTGATGACAAAATTATTAATAAGTTATTCAAATAAACTATTTGTTTAGTCACAACTCATTTAATTTGAGCAAAATAGATTTTTTTTATAAAACAACTCGTTTAAAACCAAACTAATTTTGCTTAAAACTCATCCTGACCGCACTCATCATAACATGCACCCGTTTTGACATGTTACCAACCCAACCCCTCCCGCTTATTTTGTCAGGCATACTATGCATTGAAGTAAATATTGGGATTTTTTATAATTTGTGTATTCAACTTATGCACATTTTGAGAATGTAGGGACTTTATAGTGTATAATATTTTCACAATCCCAGTATTATCAACTTTTTTTAAGGACATGAACTTACAAACTGAACTCCTGTGTCATTAAGTATCCCAACACCAGCTGAAGCAAAATTGGCACCAACAAGTAACTTTTCACCTGTTAGATGTGGACTCAAGTATGGCATTGTTGCTTCTTCACCAATTGCTTGACCTGATTAGTAATCAAAGTTTATTCGATATTTATTTATATCAATAACCCATTCATAAAAGCACTAGAACATACATAAAACTCAACTACCCCATTTGCGATGCACGTATATAATGTATATATGTGTAGTTCCTTGAGAGACAAAAGTAAAATTGCATTAATTTTTACGTTATTTTACTTATTTTGTAAAAATAACGTTAAAAGCGTTGGGATGATTAACTGGAAACGATAAATTTGAACTGGTGACTCCTTCGGAGCAGCCTTACTATCTAACTGGGATAGGGCAAGGTTTTTCTCCATCCTTCCCTTCCTGGGACCCTACTGAAGAGTGATAATATACTGGTAAATTAATTTATTTAGTTATATATAAAACTCAACTGATAAGGTCAGGAATGTTAAACCCGTTAGAGAACCGGCCCGTAGGACGATGAGATGGATAATCAATCCCATAAGGTGGTGCATCGGCTCGCGCGGTGGTAGCCAAGTAGTTGTTGTTGCCACTATCGACCAGCGAGTCCCCAAACACAAAGAACGCTCTAGCCTCTGCTTTGAGAACAAATTTACTTGAAATGGTTAGTGTTAAACACAATAATATGGCAAGTGATGATTTTAAGCCAGCCATTATTGTGTTTATATATATATATATGTGTATATATTATATTATATATATAACTATAAGTAGCAGTGTAAAAACACACACACAAAAGTGTGTTTGGGGTGTTTTTTGAAAAAACAAGCAAGGGGAACGAGGTCTATATATATGCGATTTGGGACTGACAGAAGTGTAGTCAGTGTTGAGCCAATCCCATCTACATAAGATTGAAGTAGTTATTGTGCATTTAATGGGGACAGTTATTTGCAAGCAGTTAATATAGCACAATTATAAGCACGTTTTTGTCAGCCCCTACTACTATACGTACCATGATTTTTAATGGCTCTGGATTGAGCCAAGGGTTTTCCTAGTTGTACTTAGGTTTCTACGTGTTATTATTCGGACGGAAGGATAATCTATTTGCCAGGATGATCCCGGATGAACGGGTGCTTGCTGTTCAAAAAATAATAAATATTACCATATAATTTTACTTTCTAGCTAGAGAAAAACTCGGGTTTCATGCCATGAACATTACTAAAACATTACAAGAAAAGAATATATGTAGTGACGACAAATACAACAACTACTGGTGTAATCAATCAATCCGGCTCGTGAAATGTTCGGGATCAGATCGGTAAAAACCTTGAAGGCGTTGAGCCTAAACGAGCCCTTGCTCGAACCCAGAATTCCAGAAATATGTATTGTTTTTATATATCAAGCTCAAGCCGGCTCGCAAGCCTAAACTAACTTTTTTAGGCAATATTATATTTTATAAAAATTGAACCATTAGACTCTTATCATTTTTCTCTTTAATTAAGTTATAATTTCAACTGGATTTTTAATTTTTTTTCAGATGCCAATAAAATATAACGATCATAAACGTAACACATTATTTTTAATTTTTCCCTAACATTAAACTATAGTGATGTATATATAATGATGCAATTTACAGTGATGCAATTACAATGCTATAACACATTGATGTAAATATAATAATGTAATTTACAGTAATTCAATTTACAATGATGTAAATAACACATTATTTTGAATTTCTTCCTTAAAATAGTAAATTACAATGATGTAATATACAATGATGTAATTCACAATGATGTAATTTACCATTGTCATAAAAAAATCAAAATAATGTATTATATTTATGCTTGCTACTGTAACAATCCGATTCTAATAAAACGGACACGTTTGAGATAATCATTAATAAAATGATTATTTTTATTACAAATTGAAAATATATGAGAAATGATGAACGTGGGAGAAAACCGCGCGTGAAACGGAGTTCCGGATTGTCCGAAATCGTGAAACGAAGATAAAATCGAAAAACGAAGAAAATCGCCTGGGGCGGTACGCCCCAAGACGCACGCACACGATAGGCGATGCGCGCGGGAGAGACAAAAATATCTGAGAATTTAGGTCCGCGCGGTACGCCTGAGACCGACGTTTCTAGTGGGGCGATACGCCTGGCGTCTATGGCGGCTACAGAATGCTTATCTTCGAAGATTTCAACAGAAAACTTATTTTTTTCTTATTTTCTCGATCATTCTCACCATAAACACACACATACTCGAATTTCTACCACCCAACATCAATTTTGAAGCTATCCAGACGTTCGGGTTGAGCCGCGGGTCGTTTCTACGCGTCCAGATCGTTGTTTTTCAATCAGGAATCCGTTTGAAGGGTAACGATTCGTTTTATCTCGTTTATTTTGATAATCTGCGGATTAAATATAGTTTAGTGTATTATATAATGATCTGGGATGATTAGAAACGAAGGACTAGGTGTTTTAACGGTGAAATCTTGATTTTGATCCGTTATAATGCCCGTGTGTTATGAAACTCATATTGTTGAGTATGATTATTAGTGAGGTGATTAAAGAGTGGTTGTGATGGTTTTGGATCATTCTTTAGAATGATAAATTAGCGTGTAAAGTTGAAAGTTAATGATTTTAACATTAAACGATGTTGTGATAATTATATATGATAAAGAACATGTGTAGATTAATTTCTACACATGGGTTGTGGGTAAAAGCCTCAATGAGGTTTTAACTAAAAATAAAGAATGAACAGGTCAAATGAATTAGATTATATAAATAACACAAGTTGTGTGTTCATGTTGTTAAATCCTGTTATATGTGAATATATAATAGGAAGAGGAGTTGAATCTAGTTCTAGAAGGCCTGGGAAAGAGTTGGAAACTGTTGACAACTCTTCAAATTAAGGTAAGTTACCTATTTGATAGAACTTGTACTTAGGGACTGGGTGAGTCCATACTACAAGTGATGGTGTTATCGTTATTGTGGTTATTGTTGCTGCATGATTCACAAGGTGTGTGAACATGCCGTTATCACAATTGTAGTTATGGTTGCTGCATGATTCACAAGGTGTGTGAACATGCCGTTATCATAATTGTAGTTATGGTTGCTGCATGAGTCACAAGGTGTGTGAACATGCCGTTATCGTTATTGTGGTTATTGTTGCTGCATGATTCACAAGGTGTGTGAACATGCCGTTATCACAATTGTAGTTATGGTTGCTGCATGAGTCACAAGGTGTGTGAACATGCCGTTATCGTTATTGTGGTTATTGTTGCTGCATGATTCACAAGGTGTGTGAGCATGCTGTGATCTACGAATGCGTAGATGTTGGATTGGTAAGGTTTATGTTTTGGTGTTGACATTTGAAATTCAAGTGTCAATTTTGTGAATTACGATTTTTGTGAAATATGATGCACAATTGGTGTGTTGGGTATTAATATATGTGTTATATTAAATTATAACAATTGAGCATGAATGGGAGATATATTGAGGTTTTGGTTGAAACGAACCGTTAGTAAATCGTTTTAAATGTGGTTAAATGTTGTTGTCAACATTTTATGTGAAACCTCAGAAGTGTATCCATATGGTATTATGGAATACACTTGGTAAATGATGGGTAAACTTACTTAGTTCTAACGAACTAATGGTGACTTTAAATGTGGTGTTACAGGTACAAATGAGCAGGGTGGGCGGTGATGGTGATCGGGAATCGAACGTGGAGGCTCGTGTGGTGGTTTAATATATAAATAATCGAACATGCATTAAGCTTTTGTGTAATAAATGGTTGGTGGTGTTTGTAAACATACTTAAACTTAAACTTGTTTTTTAACAGGTGTGGTAATAGTATGTTTAACAGTTTGTAAAACACAAAAGTTGTTTTATTCTGACTGGGACCTAAACATAATTTATTAATTATTGATGTTAAATGTCCGGTGGGGACATGATGGTGACTGGGGTGTCACAGCTACATTGATATAAATACGAGACATATAAAAAATTAAAAAAACTAGTGAAGACTATAACGAAATTAAAAAGAAAAATAAGCCGAGTATAGTGGTGCAATGTTTATAAAAAATAATATAGTATAAAAATGGTATGAATGTTTAAAAAAGATGGGGTAAGCTTTATATAAAAGAATAGATTAATTAAAATATATTAGATAGTGATACTTGTCATAAGCATGTTAAATCTATCATTTTGAATGATACAAAATATCTTAAGTTGAGAGGGATGCGTAAGTTTGAAAATCCTTTTAAGTTGAAAAGACTTTGAAAACCTTGAAAAAAACATATAAAGAGTTTTTTTTTTTTTTTTGTTGCATATTTGATTTTTACTATTACATGATAGGGCTGTTCAAATCGCTCGCCGCTCGCTGCTCGTTCGTCGCTCGCTCGGAAATAGCTTGTTCGAATTTCGCTCGGTTCGGTTTATTAACGAGCTGAGCACGAGCCAAGGTAAGCTCGCTCGTTGCTCGCTCGGATAGTCGCTCGATTGGCTCGCTCGTTTAATTCGCTTGGATAGTCGCTCGATTGGCTCGCTCGGTTGACTCGTTTGCTAAAGTATAGCTGAATTATATATATTATATTTTATTAATGTATAACTAATATAATTTTTTTTATATTTAAACTACTTTCAAAAGACCCAATATCGAAAAAGGCAAATAACAAATACTCAAAAATTTAAATCTAATTCTTAGATCCATTTGTTTCATTTTTCACGTTAGAATTTACTTCCCGAATGCCCAATACTCAGCCATTTGTTTACTTCCAATTGTGATCTTTTTACTTAGACTAGTATGGATGTTTGGATGTCTTTTTAGATGTTTACACTACTTGGATTATGTTTTGAAAAAATTATGTCATTGCTTGAGATTATTGTAACCGAACTTGGCTTCCTTTAATCTTAAATTTGATTGTTTGTGGTTTTGGATTATTAGTTGCTAATGTGAGTGTTGATATGTAACTATAATAATCAACTAGATGGCAGTTGGTAGTTATTCGTGACACTAAATTTTATTAAACCGAGCAAAACCGACCCAAGCCGAGCCGCTCGGTTTTAAACGAGCCGAGAAACGAGCACAACATTTGGCTCGGTTCTGCAAGTCCGAACCAAGCCGAGCCGCTCGGTTTGAAAACGAGCCGAGCACGAGCATACCCTCGCTCGGCTCAGTTCGGCTCGTGAACAGCCCTATTACATGATGTATAATCATCATTCTGTAACATATGTGTAACAAGTAATTATAGTTTTATTTATTTTTTTTGTTTTTATATTTTATTATAATAACATATATGACATACTTAAATACAAAAAAAACAAGAAAAAATCAAATTTTATACCAGATTTTTACGCGTTCTCAACTTAATTAGGTTTTTAAATTATCTCTATGTATAATAATGAAATCCTGAACTAGGTGGCAAATATTCCCATCATTTTCGGTTGATAAATTATTATAGTGTTTAATTATTATCATTAATAATTAAGTAATGGCCAACATTTCCATAAAGTTGATGTTCCAACTTCCAAACACTTTCAAGGAGAGCCGAGTCATATCTGGCTCCAGCTCGAGCTCGACAATTTTCGAGACGAACCAAGCTGGCTAATAATGTTTTTCGAGCAAAAATTTGTGCTCAAGCTCGAGCTTGAAAAAATCTAGAGTCACAAGCCGGTTTATTTTTTTATCTTCCTCTACTTTATACATATATATTTAATATAATATTCACGTGTGTGTGCATGTTTGTGTGTGTAATATAATATTTATGTATGTGTGTGTGTGTGTGTATATATATATATATATTAAAAATCGAGCCAACCAGCCGAGTCACGAGGCGAGCCAATCCCGTCTCCAGCTCAACTCGTTTTAAATGAGTTTTTTTCGCATGAGTGTTGAGTCGTAAACTTTTTGAGCAACCCTAGATTTAATGCAACTTAGAAATGGATTTTTTACTTAAAATAATTAAGATGAATAATAGTGAGTAATATACACATGGAATATTACGGATTTCTCTGATAGAGGCTTGAGCTTGTTTGTTTCAAGGGAGACTAACACACCTGTTTATACCCCCTAATTATAATAGAAGAATTAGAAATATCCAGTTTAGTTTCCAGAAATTCAACTAACTATAAAAAATATTCGGTCTTTTGATGACTTGAACATTAGCTAGACTAATATTAAAACCTTACAATTTTCCTTTAAAATGATGCTGATAAAACAGGTACATGATAACACATTATTTTTTATTATACATGTTTAACAAAAAATATACAATGCAATTTTATACTTTTTTAAAATAGTAAATATTAGCTAGGTTTTATTATTTCTATTTTTTGCTACATAAAACATAAAACTCTCACGCTTAAATAACCAACTATAGTATTATACAAGTCGTTTTCATTTTTTACATTAATATTAATCGCGTTATCTATAACATGTTAAAACAATTTGACTTGTTTTGTTAGCCTTATCCATTATCTCATCATGTGTTTTAATCATCAAAAAAATTTTGATCTAAAAACTTATCAACAATCGTCCTAGTTTGGATGGATTGTGTTAAAGATTCTTTAGACATAAATTGCCTCCCTATTCATTAGTTATGGTTTTGTCCCATTCAAAGAATCAAACTCATATTTTTACTTCCTACAAATCAACCAAAATAATCAAATGTGAGATTAAATAAGGGAATATATCAAATAATGGTAATTAAGTTTTTCAAGTGTTTCAATTAAGTCATCAAAGATATTTGCCCGTCTTGATCGGTTTTTGTAAAGTCTTTTTCATGGCTAAACGAGGAAAGATGAGCAAAATTCACAAATTTTAAGAGTTATATAGAAAAGATGTCAGCCACGTGCAATTAGGGCATAATTCAACAATTATCACGTGCAACAAAGTGCATTAAGATAAGAATTATCATGCATATGATATTAAAGAATAACATGTATATCATATTACTGGAATATATGATTGACTAAGGGATCAATGAAGGTCTTAATGATAATATAATTGTAAAAGAAGAATAGGAGATACACTTTTACTTCAACATGATCTTGTGCAACACAATAATTTAAGTAATATATTTTTGTTACGTGCTTTTTTTAACTTAAAATCAATTATAACTTTTATTTTATATTTAAATAAATGAAACTACTTTTTTATTAAATTTTAATTTAATAAAAAATTTCCTGAGTTGAATTGAGTTCAAGTGGGTTTAGTGTCACAAGTCTAAGTAGGTCTAACATGGTTGGGTTTATACAAGTAGCAAGATTTGATAAGTTGATAGAATGATTTCGAGTGAGTTGGAAGAGATAAGTTGTTCCTGCCCTTGCGTGTGAGTTTTCGTTACATATAATGCATTGGTTTGAAGCAATGTTTTCATAACCAGGCTAGATATTAAACTGGACATTTTATTGGCCATGGTCATATTGAATTTAACAACCAAATAACATAATAAATACAAATATATATATATATATATATATATATATAATTCAAAACACGTTTAAAAAGTATAATTAATGTTAAAACAAACATAATCATGTTAAAACAATTTAGAATTTGGTTTTTAATGTTTTTCTTTGGATTTAAGAGGATAAAAAGCCCCGTTCAATCGTATCTCCGGTTCCGGTACAACCAATGAACCAGTCCTTTGTTTGAGGGTGGTTCACGTGACTTATTTGATCCAGCCACCCCTCCGATTCCTAGTCCGACCATCCGGTCCGGTCCAGTTTTCAAAATGCTGGTTTGAAGTGTGCCTTCAATTTTGGCCGAATATTTTGGTGACATGTACAGGTGAAGTAAATATGGAGCTAGGGAAGTAAAGATTGTGGACAATCATTTACGCGATGATCATTTAAGTAGGTACAAATAGGACCCCGAATGCATAAAGAATGACCCAAGTAAATCAAAGGTTCTATCTAGCCGTTTTATTAGATCAAAACAATTAACCTTCTCACCCCACATATTGATGAATGTCACTGCAACAAAGAACATGCCATTTTTTTATTTATTTATTTATTTATTTATTTATTTATTTATTGGAGTTATAACCAATAGAGAACAATTTTTGTTTTACCTTCAAACAACTATTTATTTCTTTCACAATTAACATTTATATTTCTAATTAATGGTTAAATATAAATCTAAACTATTATATACAGACGTCATTTTGTATATAAAATATATTTCTTTCACAATTAACATTTATATTTATAATTAATGGTTAAATATATATTCTAAACTATTATATACAGACGTTATTTTGTATATAAAATATATTATAAAAACGAATATTTTTATTAGTAATGTTAGTACAAAAAAAATTAAAAATTTTATATTTTGCATCTCTCTATGTTTCTAACATGTGTTACTAGGCATCATTGGTTTTTATTATTTTCTAAAGAGTTAATTGCATATATGGTACATGTGGTTTAGTGGTGTGCATGAAACTGAAAAAACCGACCCAAAACCCAAAACCCAAAAACTGAAAAATCCAAACCGAAACAACCGAACCCAAATACAAACCGACGGGTTTGTTATAAAATTTTCTAAAAAACCGAAAGTTTGGGTTTGGTTTTACCTAAAATAAAAACCAAAAAAGCCGTATGTATGTATATATATATATATTAACTTTCAAAAATTTTAACAATCTATAAACCGTTTATTTTTATTTTCATACTTCTTGATAGCAAAAGTCATATAAAAATTGTATATTTTATTATTTTTTCGGCTTATGATACCAAAAACATATATGATTTTTAGTAAATTTAAAGATTTTTATATATAATTTTTAATGTTAAGTAGTGTAGAACAACAAACATTTTTAGTATAAATACAATATTTTGGCTTATTTTTTATAAGCAAAATTTTAGACCTAAAGAGAAAACCGAAACCCAAATGGGTTTTAAAAAGATAAAAATCGAAAAATCCAAACCCAAACGGGTTTAAAAACCGAAAAAACCGAAATTTCGGTTTTGGGTTTGATCTAAGCAAAAAACCGACCCATACACACCCCTAAATTGTGGTTTGATCAATTACAAATACAGTCCCCATATCAAATTAACATTATATTTTAATTGTTAAAACTTAATTATTTAAAATTGATTAATATAAATATTCCATTAATTCAAAATAACATCAAAATATTAGATTTGAAACCATATTAAAAAATAATAATAATAAATAAATAATAGAGAAACCATTAAAAAAAATTCTTTGGATTACTTTAACAATAGTAATATTATAAATGATCTTGAAATTATAAGCAACTATTGTTTTAATTACCATTTGTAATACATAGTCCTTATGTGAGGATACTTTGGTAAATTTTATGAGGATAATTTGGTGACTTAAGGACTGTATGTGTCACAAATGTATAAAGTTTGGGACTATATGGGTAATTTATGAAACCTAGGGACCAATAGTGAAATAATAGCAAACCACAAGGACCATATCGGCAATTTACTCTAACTATGATTTGCTAGAAAGATATGAAAATTTTAGAGAGAAGACGAAGTAGATTGTGTTACACTTTAAAAATGTATACAAGAGAAACAATTTTCACATTACATTGAAGTGATACTTATACTGCAAAAATTTTACTTTTTAAGAGACAAGAACAGTTAATGTTAAGTATAAAAATATATCAATATAACTTTTGTTTTGTTGAAAAAGCTTTCAACCATAAATAAATTATAACACTACCCCTTGGATGACATTTTTTAAAAATTTGAAGTTTATTTTAAACTAATGTCTTATTAAAAATCTTGCTAATGCACCCAATAGGTAAAATAATTTTAGCCAAGGAAAAAAGAATGCAACATATGACTTCCCCTCAACTTATCATCTGAAATTAACTATATTGTATGTACATGTCACATTCCAATATCATGAAAGTGTTTTCTGAAAATTGATGTAGGTAATGCTTTCGTGAAAAAGTCAGTTGAATTGCACTAGACCGAACATATCTCATGCCAACTTGATTGTATTTTATAAGATCTTGAGTGTATAGAAAGAATCATACGAGCATACTTTTTTCTTTCATTTTTCAAATACCCTTATTTAATAAGTGAGACACAATTTGCATTGTCTTCATAAATTGTATTAGGACTTCTATCTTTCTCTATACTACAAGAAGTCAATATAATTATGTCATATATCTTAACTTACACATTCTTTAAAGGTTTCATGTAGTGAAATGACTTCAGCATGATTTGAGGATGCTGAAACTTGTGAATCAATAGGATAAAACATACCTAAATCAATAGTTCGTCAAAGGTATCGAAAAATATGCTTTATTCCATTTGAATGCCTTTTTTGTAGGAGATGAACTCGTTCTTGCTAGAAAATTAACTGGAAAAGAAATGCATGGTCTTGTATAATATGTAACATACATAAGGGCACCTATTGCACTAAAGTATGTTACCTCCAGACCAAGAACTTCTTCACTGTCTTTGTAGGGTGAAATGGATCATTATCGGCGTTGAGTGATCTAACTATCATTGGGGTGCTTAAAAATTTTGCCTTGTCCAATGTGTAACGTTTTAAGATCCTTTCAACATAATTTAACTGATGCACAAGTATTGTGTTATGCATAGGTTCAATTTCTAAACCAAGACAATACTTGGTTTTTCTAAGGTCCTTCATTTCAACTTCCATCTTTAAAAGTGTAATTACTTCATGAATTTTATTATAGGTCCCAATTATATTTAGATAATCAACATATACGACCATAATTAAAAATCTTGATGTCGTCTTTTTATTCAAGACACATGGACAAAGAAATTATTTATATAAACTTCACTCTTTAAATAATCACTCAAATGATTGTACCACATCCTTCTAGATTGTTCAATTCATCTACAGATCTTTGTAATTTGATTGAACATATTTCTTTAGCATTTGAACCTAAAGCTCCAAGTATTTTAAATCCTTCATGAATTTTTATGTAGATGTCACTATCTAGTGATCCATACAACTTGTGACAATCACCCTTGTTTGAAATCCATGTTAATAGAACGATTGTGATCATCACGATTTGATAGTACGCGAGAAATCATGAACGTGGGTGAAAACCGTGCGAGAAACGGAGTTCCCGATTCTCCGGAATCGTAAAAACAAGAAAATTCAAAGATATTTCATTTCGGAACTCGTTGTGGTATGCCAAGACCATTTTGAGGTACCTTGGCGGTACGTGATGAGTCCAAAATATCTAAGGACTCCGGATTTATTCGCGGTATGCCAAGCTCTCATCAGCCTTGCTTGGCGGTACGCAACGACCAGGTCGGTTTATAGATTAGATTCAAACATCCAAATTTGCATGCATAATTTATTCCATCAATCTCTCGAACTTACTCTCTTCCACAGATGTCCAGATCGAGTTTTTAAACCACTAGATCATCATATTCAAGCTAGGGATTGATTCTACAACTCCTAATCGTTGTTTTCATCCGAAAAATCCGTCCAATCGGGTAATGATTCATTTTATCCTACTTTTTTGATATTGTATAGATTAGATATAGTTTTTGAACGTAATGCAATAGTTATTGTGGTTGATTATTGCCTAGATGATGGCTAGGAATGGTTGGAAACGAAGAACTCGGTAGGTTAACGGTTAAATCCTTGTTTTGATCCGTTATAATGCACGGTTATCATGAAACTATATCTTAGATTATAATGGTTTAAACCATTTGATTGTGATTGTCTTGATCATTCCTTGAAATGTCAGGCTAAATCCAAGTGTTTCAAACTAATTACAAGCATTAAGATAATCATTGGAAGAACGATATGATGTTTATGATAACAGTCAGATTAGTACATTGAACATGGTTATTAAACCTATTCTAATATCACATTCTTATGTTTCATGATACCTGAATGATCAATAACAAGGATTGACTATTCTAAGCCAGAAATTCATCTGGAAACTGTTTCAGTGATATAATCAGCAACAATACCCATTTGATTAATTTGAGAATATTCTGGTTAATCGAATAAGTCATTAACTTTGTATGAGGAACCTGAATCATTATAAGTTCCCACATTATCATACATTGTATGATATTCAGCTAAATCAACTGATTAAGAATTTAATATTAGTTTGATGACTCAAAATGCAATGTCCTTGACATTGAACGTTCACAAAGATCTAATAAGTAAGTTAAAACAAAAATAATTTATAAAACATTAACTAATGCAGAATTAAACCATAAATACCAGTCTGTACGTTATCTGCTAACTTCGATATCTCAAGTGAGTTTCGTACAACCCCTTTTATTCTTAATGTTTTACAAACATCGGGGTACTACTGGGGAACTTTTCTCAAACATATGATATGTACCACTGTAATCTGTGTGATTTTATGTGAACTTGTTATGAACTATTGTGGGATTTCATGGGATTTTGCACATAGCTCTCTATCATGATATCGAAAAACTCCTCATCTCTTAAATTGTATCTAGTGCACCCATGTGGGGCCGAACTGTCACACCCTGGGCCAGCGGGTCGGATCGGAGACCCGTCGGGCGGAAAGGTCCCGAGGCGTGTTGTAATTGGAGGGATCAGATTGAATTTACCTCACACGATATAAAAGAAAGATTTCATATTATGCAGCATAACATGTCCCAAAATATTACATGATAATTATCTCAGTACAATACATCATCAATATAATTCAGTTCAACTAAATGACATCCTCGATTCATTAGGTCAACTAGGATATGTTCCACTAGGCTGTTATCCTGACACGCTACCCTGTTACACATGCATCACCCCTGTGCATGATCATACATGTTCGTCCCCTTAGAATCATGTAAAAATAAGGTCAACAATATGTCGGTGCGTTCATAATTTATAATAAGTGAAATTTGATGTATCATAATATAAGAGTTCAAGGGAATAGTTTACTACATGGATAATAACTTCCTAAAGTCACATATATTATCCCGAACCAACTAGTATGTGAAATTTGATGTATCATAATATAAGAGTTCAAGGGAATAGTTTACTACATATTATCCCGAACCAACTAGTATCGTATATGTATAGGGCATACGTAGGGCCTAAGACCCACCCGCTAGCCCACCACGCCCCAGTTGATTCACGACTGTATACCTAACATGGATAGGAAGCACCGCTACGCATGCACTACATTATTCCTCTTGAACTTACTATCCCAAGTGTGCTATTTGATCAACAGATTTAGATAGTATTAAATTCTTACGAAGCCTAACCTTTTGTTGAACTTACTATCCCAACTGTCTATTCTATTCCGCAAATGTCCATTTACCAAGCCTAACCTTGTGTTGCCCTTGTTGATTAGATCACACAGATCTAATCCTAATGATGATGTAGACATCTTGTCGCATAACGTACCGGCCTGGGCGCCTCAGTGAAACTCTCACATGCCTCAGTGAATATGCAAAACAATAACTCTCCTTTGATGAATTAATATATGAAATTTTAACATTAACATCATAGTACATAGGTATATGATTGTGGGAAAATAGTATTTGTAAACAACCGTTTCATGCTCTCAGCCCCAAAAGTCTTGAGAAAATGTTTCATTGAAAAACATGGCTATGAACTCACCTATAGTTCGTAAGTTGCTCGGGATGGTGTGGATCGCCTAAAGACGCTTCTGATCAAATACCTGCGTTTTCAGTTGACGGGTTTTAGTAATGTACTTATGTTTTAAACATCTTATTAGTTTATTATGGTTTTATATTCTTTGTATCATTTAAATTTTGTTTGGCTTTCAACACTTAGCCTTTTAATGTAGTCGGTTAGGGCGAATGGTAGACTAGTATGAATGGCCCGCGTTTCGTGCGAATGAAGCTCCAAGAATGACCGAAGTCATTCTTACTCTTCATTCGTACGATTGGACTTTCATTCGTACCGTCCCTGGTGCGAATGTATTCCTTCTCATTTGCTCGAAAACTCCTTCGCCCGACTCACTTGTGCGAACGTTATGCGGAAAATGTCGTTGTCTGGAATTCCACCGCACTTTGACTATCAGTATTCGGCTCCTTTTTAGCGTTTTAGCTCCTCGCTCCATGATTTCTACTGGTTCCTCTACGAAGTGTAATTGATCGTCAATCTGAACTTCCTCGATAGGGATTATTAGTGATTCGTTAGCTAAACACTTCTTTAGGTTAGATACATGAAAAACATCGTGTACCCCCTGGAGTTTCTCGGGTAGCTTCAACCGATAAGCCACAGGGCCAACTCGTTGTGTTACTTCAAAGGGGCCTACATATCTAGGTGCCAATTTACCTTTGGCTCCAAAACGAACCACACCCTTCCAGGGAGACACCTTCAACATAACTCGATCTCCTACCTGGAATTCTAGCGTTTTGTGGCGTTTGTCAGCGTAGCTCTTTTATCTGCTTCTGGCAGCCTGTAGTCTTTGTTGAATCTGAGCGATCTTATTGGTAGTTTCTTGAATTAGTTCAGACCCAGTGACTTGACTATCCCCTATCCCAATCCAGCAAATCGGTGACCGACATATTCTCCCATACAATGCCTCGAACGGAGAACATCCTATGCTACTATGGTAGTTGTTATTGTAGGAGAATTCAATGAGTGGTAAATGTGTGTCCCAACTTCCACTGAAGTCAAGGACGCATGTTCTCAACATATCCTCCAGGGTTTGAATGGTTCACTCACTCTGGCCATCCGTTTGCGGATGATAAGCGGTGCTCAAATTGACGCTTGTCCCTAAGGATCGTTGTAATGATTGCCAGAAACGAGAGGTAAATCGACGGTCCCTGTCAGAAATAATAGATAACGGCACACCGTGACACGCTACTATTTCATTGACGTAAAGTATTGCTAGTTTCTCCATCTTGTAATTCTCCTGAATTGGCAGAAAATGGGCGGACTTGGTCAATCGATCAATGATGACCGATATGGAATCATGTCCGCTGGAAGTGCGGGGTGGCTTGGTAATGAAATCCATAGCTACATGTTCCCACTTCCATTGTGGTATCTTGGGTTGTTCCAGCAGACCGGACTGTTTCTAGTGTTCAGCTTTGACCTTGGCACATGTTAGGCATTTACCCACTTAAGTAGCCACATCCTTTTTCATACCCGGCCACCAATAAAATGCCCTCAGATCTTGGTACATCTTATCAGCACCAGGGTGAATGGAATAACGTGTTTTGTGTGCCTCATCAAGAACAAGCTTTCGGAGTCCATCCTGTGTCGGGATCCATACACGGTCCTGGTTATATATCACCCCATCTTGTTTAGTCTCAAAATGCTTCTCGGCTCCCCAATCAAGCTCGTTCTTCAGATTGTTTCTTGCCACTGCTTCCTGTTGTACTTGTAGGATTTGATCTTTCAGACTTGTTTGCACCGTCATTCCCATTGCTCTAACATGCAAGGGTTTGACCCTTTCCTTCTGGCTCAAAGCGTCAGCAACAACATTCGCCTTTTCCGGATGGTATTTGATCACTCAATCGTAGTCGTTCAGAAGCTCAACCCAGCGTCTCTGTTGCATGTTAAGCTCCTTCTGATCAAATATATGTTGTAAGCTCTTGTGATTTGTAAAGATTGTGCACTTCGTACCAACAGGCAATGTCGCCATATCTTCAAGGCAAAAATGAACATCTCCCAATTCTAAGTCATGCGTCGTATAGTTTTTCTCATGTACCTTCAATTTTCGTGACGCATTGGTAATGACTTTGTATCGTTGCATTAAAACACAACTGAGTGCTTGATGGGAAGCATCACAATATACCACAAAATCTTCATTCCCTTCAGGGAGTGTCAAGATAGGAGCATTGCACAATATTTGTTTTAAAGTCTGAAATGCCTCCTCTAGTTCCGGCGTCCACGCAAATGACTCGCTTTTCTGGGTTAGTTTCGCAAGTGGCAATGCTATTTTGGAGAAATTCGAAATGAACCTCCTGTAGTAACCTACCAAACCCAGAAATGATCTGATCTCTGTTGGTGTTGTGGGAACATCCCAGTTCTTGATTGCTTCAATCTTGGCAGGGTCCACATGAATTCCATCGCAGTTAATCACATGACCCAAGAATTGAACTTCCCTTAGCCAAAATTCACACTTGGAGAATTTAGTATAGAGCTGTTTATTCTTTAACAGCTCCAATAGTGTCTTGAGATGTTGCTCATGTTCCTTCTCACTCTTGGAGCAGAATAGTATATCGTCAATAAAAACGATAACGAATTGATCCAGGTACGGCTTGCACACCTGGTTCATAAGGTCCATGAACATTGCTGGTGCGTTCGTCAATACGAATGGCATCACAATGAATTCATAATGCTCATACCTTGTCCGGAAAGCAGTCTTCGGTATATCTTCGTCTTGAATCCTCAGTTGGTGATATCCGGACCGTAAATCAATCTTTGAAAAGTACTGTGCTCGTTGCAGTTGGTCAAAAAAATCATCAATCATCGGCAAGGGATACCAGTTCTTGATGGTCAGCTTGTTCAACTTCCTGTAGTCTATGCACATATGAAAAGACCCATCCTTCTTCTTCACGAATAAAGCTAGAGCTCCCCACGGTGAGTAGCTCGGTCTGATGAAACCCTTATCCAATAATTCCTGTAGTTGATTTGACAACTCCTACATCTCTGAGGTGCCAATCTGTAGGGAGATTTAGCAACAGGAGTTGCTCCAGGAATCAAGTCTATGCAGAATTCTATTGGACGCGTTGGGGGTAACCCAGGTAAGTCATTAGGGAACACCTCTGGATAATCCCTCACTGCCGGTGCATCTTGTATTTTGGCCTTGTCTCTCTCTTTCTCCACCACATGAGCTAGGAACGCCACACACTGCTTTCATAAACACTTGCGGGCCTTTATACAAGATATGATTTTCAAGACTTCTTTTACCCGGTCTCCGCGTACTTCGAACAGACTTCCATCAGCTTTAGGGATGCGGAGAAGCTTCTTTGAGCAAATGAGTTCACCACCATGATGGGACAGCCAGTCCATCCCGATAATCACGTCAAAGCTGCCCAACTCCATCGGAATCAGGTCAATTGAGAAAGGTTGCTCATTCAAGATCAATGAGCAATCCTTGATCACGGTATGTACCGAGATAAGCTTTATGTTCGTTCCCTCGATAGTGTACGCGGATTCCAAAGGTACCGCACGACAACCAAGCGTGGTTTCAAGTTCGGAAGAGATAAAAATCTTATCGGAAACTGTGTCAAATAAAACAGATACGTAGTTGTTATTCAGAAAGAATGTACTCGTGATGACATTGGGATCCCGGTGTGCTGCAGGTGTTCCTAAAGCGAAAGATCTTCCTCGGGGCACGGGTTGAACATGTAGCACTCTTTTTGGGCAATTGCGGGACACATGCCCAGGTTCCCCGAACGTATAGCAGCTGCGGTTAACGTTGTGTGAAGGGAGTGCAGGTACTGTGGTAGCGGGTTGGTGTGGTGTTGGTGGTGTCCTGCAGCCTTGTGCCTAGTGACCCATCCTCCCGCCGTTCGTGCACTGTCTGCACGGGACTCTAGCTGCATGGTGATACTGACATTTATTGCACTGGGGTAGGTTCCCAGTGCACTGTCTGCGGACATGATTGACAGGAGTAGCAGGAGTTTGGTTGATAGGGGTCACCGTAGCATACCCTTTCAAGGTCCTTTGTTTCTTATGTCGGTATGGTTCCGGCTTCCTGACCAACTTCTCCTTGTGGTGCAGGTTCATCTTTCAGCACCCCAGTTTGCACCATGACATCTTTCAGGGTGGAAGAGAGAGCTATTGCTGAATCCAAAGTAGGCAGATTTGCTGTGAGGACATGAGTGCGGATGCAAGGTGGCAGTCCGCGGACATATTGATCGATGATTTTCTCCGGAGTGGGGAAAAGGTACGACACTAGGGACCAACTCACGGAACTGAGTAGTGAAGGTGAGGTGATCTGCCCCGATCATCTCATGGCTCCATATTTGCTGTTCAACTTTCTGCAGTTCATTCATCGGACAAAACTTTTGGCTCAGCAACCCCGTAAATTCGGCCCATGGCAAATATAGGGTCGCTTCCCTTCCCCTTGTTTGAATTTGAGAGTTCCACCACACCAATACCTTTTGTCAAACGATCCAGCTGCATGCCGGCCTCGGTGGGGTTCCGGACGGCTACTAATGTCGAGCATATGCTCCATCTTGTTGATCCATTGGACCAACCCCACTGCACCCTCGGTGCCCTCGAATGTAGGGGGTTTGCATCCTACGAAATTTCGATAAGCATATCTGGTGGTAGCCCCGGTGGTGGCACTTCCCGAACCGGACGAAATATCCGCATGACTACTGCTGCCGCTGCCGCGGTTGATTTCATTGATTATCTCCGGAATGGCTGTCCGCAACTGCCAGTGATCAGTGTGACCAGTACGGCCGTGTCGGGGTCCACTTCCACCTATCTTCTGGGTTGGGTGGTTGTCCCTCCAGGTGGAACATTTGTCCCACCTAGCCGAGTGTTTGATCAATCGGGCTGAGTGTTCTTCTGGCTTCTTCTTCGTGGCGGCATTCTATTAAGATAAGGATAGAAATTATCGTTAGCACATAATAGACACTCGTAATATTTTTCCTATCATATTTTCTCTACATGTGGGTCCCTAGGTTATAGTCTAAGTCAATCCTTCAGTATGGCTTAATTTTCTTTATAACCATGGCTCTGATACCAATCTGTCACACCCCGGGCCGGGAGGCCGGATCGGAGACCCGTCGGGCGGAAAGGTCCTGAGGCGTGATGTAATCGAAGTGATCAGATTGAATTTACAGCACATGATATAAAAGAAAGATTTCATATTATACATCATAACATGTCCCAAAATATTACATGATAATTGTCTCAGTACAATACATCATCAAAATAATTTAGTTCAACTAAATGACATCCTCGATTCATTAGGTCAACTAGGCTACGTTACACATGCGTCTCCCCTGTGCCTAATCATACATGTTCCTCCCCTAAGAAGCATGTAAAAATAAGGTCAAGAATATGTTGGTGAGTTCATAATTTATAATAAGTGAAATTTGATGTATCATAAAATAAGAGTTCAAGGGGATAGTTTACTGCATGGATAATAACTTCCTAAAGTCACATATATTATCCCGAACCAACTAGTATCATATATGTATAGGGCATACGTAAGGCCCAAGACCCAGCCGCTAGCCCACCACGCCCCAGCTGATTCACGATTGTATGCCTAACATGGATAGGAAGCACCGCTAAGCGTGCACTACACTATTCCTCTAGAACTTACTATCCCAAGTATGATATTTGATCAACAGATTTAGATAGTATCGTAGAGGGTGTCTGTATATTCTATTCCGCACATGTCCATTTACCAAGCCTAACCTTGTGTTGCCCTTGTTGATTAGATCACACATATCTAATCCTAATGATGATGTAGACTTCTTGTCGCGTAACGTACCGGCCTCGGCGCTGGAAGTTTTTCAGACTAATAGTACTATCTACGTTACCGCCGGTTGACACTCGTCAACTAATGGTAAATGAATGATTGATGAAGGGTCTTACTAATGTGCGCATGTACATGAAACTCTCACGTGCCTCAGTGAATATGCAAACCATACACTCTCCTTTGATGAATGAATACATGTAATTTTAAAATTAACATCATAGCACATAGGTATATGATTGTGGGAAAATAGTATTTGTAAACAATCGTTTCATGCTCTCAGCTCCAAAAGTTTTGAGAAAAATGTTTCATTGAAAAACAAGGCTATGAATTCACATATAGTTCGTAAGTCGCTCGGGATGGTGTGGATCGCCTGAAGACGCTTCTGATCAAATACATGCGTTTCCTAGTGACGGCTTTTAGTAATGTACTTATATTCTAACCATCTTATTGGTTTCTTATGGTTTTATATCCTTTGTATCATTTAAATTTTGTTTATCTTTCAACACTTAGCCTTTTAATGTAGTCGGTAAGGGTGAATGGTCAACTAGTACGTATGGTCCGCGTTTCATGCGAATAAAGCTCCACAAATGACCGGAGTCATTCTTACTCTTCATTCGTACGATTGGACTTTCATTCGTATTGCCCCTGGTGCGAATGTATTCCTTCTCATTTGCTCGAATGTCGTTGTATAATCCTACGAACGACCTGTTTATTCGCACGAATGAGACGATCGGAAGTCTCATTCGTCTACAACTCGACCGAAAATGCCTTTGTTGATTTCCGGCGCATTGGTGACGATTTTGTCGATCGAAGCTTCTGGGATGTTAGGGGACTCGTTGGTGTGGTTATTTGATCGAAACACTCACCGGAGGCTTCGGAGGGGTCGTAGGGTGATCTTTTATGCTTTTATGGTGGAAATGTTGAGGAAAATATGGGGAAGATGATGATGAAGAGCTAGATGTGATTTGTAAGTAAAAAGAGGCGAAATCGTTGCGCTGATCGGTCGAACAGCCGGGCGTTCGCAGTTCGTGGGTGTGTGGTGGTATTTTTGAAAAGTGATGAAAATTTGGGTAAAGTATGGTTTATATAGCAGCTCTGCTGCACGAATGGCTCACTCGCACGAATGGCTTTCTGTTGCCCAAACGAGCTTGCTGATTGGAAAGCTAGATTTCTGAGTTTCATCGTACGAGTGGTTTTTAGTTTCGAAATTCTTTGTTTCTTTTTCAAAGGTTTTCAAGTTACGATCTATGTATGTTAAGGCGTTGGTTCGTGTTACGATTCCTTAACTAGTTCTTTTAATTCAGACCAGACAACTTAATTTGAGTATGCGACTGTATGAATCGCCACCCAAACAGTTGCATCAGCCATTATGTCTACTGGTGGTTTGAATTTAGCTTTTAAATCAGTAAAGGCATCGTTTCAGGTTCATATCTCCATTGATCGTCACCCATCCAGACATATTCCTAATCCGATGGTCCGTTACATGAATGTTTTGAGTATAGTGATTCGTTCTTCGTTGTATTTCTTTGTTATAGTTTTATCCTTTATTGTAGAAGGGTTTTATTAAATAATTGAAGGCCTTCGTAATTTACCTTGAAGGTACGAGTTGTTACAGTCTCCCCACATTGAATTTGTGTCTGTGGGTCGAGACTTGACTTTCTACGGAAACAGGTGGGGGTACTTTTTCTTCATCTGGTCCTCTCGCTCCCAAGTATATTCTGGCCCGCTTCTGGAATTCCACCGCACTTTGACTATTGGTATTCTGCTCCTTTTTAGCGTTTTAGCTCTTCGCTCCATGATTTATATCGATTCCTCTACGAAGTGAAATTGCTCGACAATCTGAACTTCCTCCACAGGGATTATCAGTGATTCGTCAGATAAACACTTCTTTAGGTTTGATACATGAAATACTGTCACACCCCCAAATTCCCACTTGTGGTGTCAGTCCACTTGGGTGTGACGTGGCCAGGATCACAGCTCATGGTCATATAGAACGACTCTATATGAGTTATACAATCACACAGTTTTGTAAAACAAACATGTTTTCGAAATAAAGCAGCGGAATAGTTCATATTAAAAGCAGCGGAATGCAATTGTTACACAGCGGAAATAAATAATTTTTAAACACTACATAGTTTGATTGTTTCAGAAAAACCAATGCACACAAGCCTAAGACACGAGTCTATATGCCAGTCAGACTCCTTAGTGCTTCCAAGTGTGCATCCTAGCGTATGCTCCATCAGTTACCTGAGAATACATGCGAAAAGTGTCAACTAAATAGTTGGTGAGTTCACAGGTTTAGACAGACAATAAATAGTAAACAGACATATACTGGGTATGTTAAGTTTTGTTGTCGGATCTACGATCCGTGGAGTGTGTCAGTTCATCTTACCGAAACTCGACTGTTCCCGTTTGCCTCCGCGGGTCATCGCTGAACCCGACATCAACATCGAAATTACACTCGTTATGACCTCCAGTCAACATTGGTGCCGAGTGGGGTTAGTCAAACCAAGTAGTACTACGTAATTACGACTCGTTTGTAACAACTAACGGTAAGGATAAGTGAGGACTTTAAGCGATAATAGTTACACTCGAAAATGGTTTTCACAACATACCAGTCATATATCTAAAACAGTTGTATTGTATTCTCACCCCAATAATTTAGTAAAACAGTGTAAGAGTAAAAGTGGGGCTGTAAACTCACCTGAGTTTAGCAGAGTGTTCGTACAAGAACCGTGTAGCTCGCCGGCTAGTAGTTACCTATATCATATAGGTGTTATAAGTTTGTGTTCACATATGTGGGTCTCACAGGACCGTGTTCGAGTTCAACAACTCCGAGTTGTTTCGTGGGTCGCGTTGACCGTGTTTGACTGTGTTGACCGTGTTCGACCTAACGACCCGTTGGTGACGGTTTGGATCAAGTGATCGTGTAACGTGCGGTTTAGTGTCGTGTGATGTGCACGGATACCAAAGTCACTTCCGTGAGGAAACTTACTATTTATAGTAAGTTCCTATTTTAGGAAAGTTTCCAAATTTGGCAAGTCATGCAATAAATCATAATCCGATTAGTCTAACATGCATATTTATCCTAAATGAGCATGTTATCACAAAGCACATAGTTACACATAGTCGGTTTAGCATACTCAGCGCGTAAAAGTTTCTATAATTAGAAAGTTACTATAATAAGCATATGTCACAAAGTTTAGATGCTAATCTCCTCATAATATCATCCTCCCAATTCTAAATAGACATTTAATCATAACCGTTATGACTAGCATGCTCCTATTCACAAATTTGTAAAATAAAGTTACTATTTATAGTAATATTCATAAAAATTCATACATTTGGTGATTTTAACAATTTTAATACATCAATAATCATCCTTTTTGTTTCAAATCATCATTTTGAACATAACTTATAGATCTAAACACATGCATTAAGCCATTTCATCATAAGTCAACATTTCATGATATTAAAGTTACTATTCTTGGCAATAATCACCAAATGACCATTTATCAACATAATCAATCATTCTAATCCTTGTAAATCACCATCAATATCACTTATGACAACATTTCCATATCAAGAATCATACCAATAGGCTTAGATCATTCATGCATGCTACTACAAACACCCATTTATGACCAAATCATCAACATGCACATTAACATTATCATGGATCGTCATAAAAACTCATTTAGTCAATCTAGATCATCATAAACATACTAAAATCAACAAACCCAGAAGCAAATCTCGTTCATGCGCATCAAGGGTGCTTGCATGTGTGTTTAAAGTCATGCATGTGAGTGTAAAGGTGAAGAAAGTGTGTTTAGGGTATAGAACTACCTTCTAATGCTTCAAGAACTCCTGATATGGTGATTTCTTTGCCTCAACAGCTTCTGGACAGCAGGTTCTTGCAAGAATGAGATGGTTATGGTGATGGTTTTGAGCTCCAATGGGTCTTCAAGCTCTTAATCTTCAAACATTCAAGCTTGGAGCTTCAATTTGGCCTCCAATGGCTTCCTTGTAGTCAAATCAGGTGGTTTCAGAGAGGAATGGTCGAGAGTTGGCGTGTCTGACCGCAAGAAATGATGGTGAGTGATAGAGTGGCCATAATCTTCATGATTTTATAAGGATTTGTCGTCAGGACTTCGTCGCGTACCGTGGTGAATGGTTAAAAGACTATTCGCGTAGCGCGACGGATTTCGGGAGTCAAACCCCCGCGCCGCATGTCGCGTACCGCTACAATGCTTCTTGTTGGGCCATCGCGTACCGCGATGGGCCCCTGAAGAGCCCAATAAGCCTAGCTCGATGGGTTTGATCCGTTCGTCGTCATTTTCACGTCTAGGAACTATCGTTTGGCCTCGTTTGAACTCCCAAGTTCAATGTGTGAGTGTTTTGTGAGGTTTCGAATGTTGTGTTACACAATGTGCTAGACGTTCACCAACGTTCGTTATTCAAGACACGTGCGTGCGTTTTACGATAATTCCTCAAATTATCGATGTGTTTGGACTGTTGTGCCACGTGTCACACTAAATATTAATAATTCTAGTGCCACGTAAGTAATAATAATACATATCATTATTAAAATAAAGTTAATGCTGACCTGGAAATTGCGAGTTGTCACAAATACACCGTGTACCCCTAGGAGTTTCTCGGGTAGCTTCAACCGATAAGCCACAGGGCCAACTCGTTGTGTTACTTCAAAGGGGCCTACATATCTAGGCGCCAATTTACCCTTAGCTCTAAAACGAACCACACCCTTCCTGGGAGACACCTTCAACATAACTCGATCTCGTACCTGAAATTCTAGCGGTTTGCGGCGTTTGTCAGCGTAGCTCTTTTGTCTGCTTCTGGCAGCCTGTAGTCTTTGTTGAATCTGAGCGATCTTATCAGTAGTTTCTTGAATTGGTTCAGCTTGTGCTGACCTTTCAAACCTAACCATTTTTGCAGGTAGACAGTGATGACGGGTGAGATTGCATACTCAGGAACTTGTAACTAAATAACTCAGTTTGTGTAGTGTGTTTAGGTTGTAAACTATAACTGTTGGCTTGTAATAACGTTGGCCTTGTAATGTAATATCTTTAAGTTAATCTGTGTGTTGTGATACCGAATCAAGTAAGTTGCACCAAATCTCTGAGACATCACCACTATGTTTCCGCAACCTTCTCAGTGTGATCAGTGAAATCATCAACAGGTGACGAGAGGTGGAAGTGTGGCACAAGTCATCTGTAACCACATTCATACGATGTGTTTCTAGATTTTTAGAAGCTACTAAGCTTATTAAATATCTAAAAGGGATTGCAACCATAATAGGAGAATATGTTTATGAGGAAAAGATCCTTAGCCTTGAGTTGGATAACAAGAAACTTGTCGATGAGCTGGAAAGTCTAAAGGACTCCACTCCTAGGCTTGAAGGAAAAGAAGTTGATTCCAAAGAATCAGACTCTGATGAGGATGATTACAATGAAAAGAAAGTGTACTATGATGAGTCTGATAGTGAAAACGGTGGAGGTAATGATGATGACGGAGAGGGAGATGTTGCTCCACTGACACCTCCAAGACCACCGAAGCAACTAAAGTTGTTAATTCTCTACCTGGGAGCCAACTGAACTCCAAGTTGACGATGATATTGAACGCTCAAGGCATCATCCAACATTTTGTAAGTTATGACACGGAATAGGGGGAGTCATCCACTGTCTCACCTAGGAGCAAATAACTAAGCTATTTAAGTTGAATTCCGACGAATGTCGTGGATGACACTGCTATCCGTGCTTCTGATCTCTCCACTCCTGAAAACTTCGTTATTCAAGACACGTGCGTGCGTTTTACGATAATTCCTCAAATTATTGATGTGTTTGGACTGTTGTGCCACGTGTCACACTAAATATTAATAATTCTAGTGCCACGTAAGTAATAATAATACATATCATTATTAAAATAAAGTTAATGCTGACCTGGAAATTGCGAGTTGTCACATCATCCCCACTTAATAGGAATTTCGTCCCGAAATTCAGTTCGTGTTGTCGGTGTTAGTCTGGTCGGAGAATAAGTGAGGGTATTTCTTTTTCATCTCGTCCTCTCATTCCCAGGTGTATTCAGGTCCTCGCCGTGAGTTCCATCGCACCTTCACAATTGGTATTTTACTAAGTTTGAGCTTCTTGGTTTCCCGGTCCATAATTTCCACCGGTTCTTCGACAAAGTTTAATTGTTCATAAATTTGAATTTCCTCTAACGGTATTGCGAGTGTTTCGTCTGATAAGCACTTCTTGAGATTCGACACGTGGAATACATTGTGTACGCTACTCAATTCCTGTGGTAGCTGTAGTTCGTAGGCCACAGGGCCTATCCGTTTAGTGATTTCGAATGGTCCGATATAGCGAGGGTTTAACTTTCCCCGCTTCCCGAATCGGATCACTCCCTTCCAAGGCGAGACTTTAAGAAGTACTCGGTCTCCCACTTGGAATTCCAAAGGTTTGCGCCTCTTGTCGGCATAGCTCTTTTGTCGATCCCGAGCTGCTGCCATTCGGTTACGTATCTGCACGATCTTTTCAGTTGTTTCGTGCACGAGCTCATGTCCGGTCAGTTGGCTTTCACCAACTTCTGCCCAACAAAGTGGTGATCTGCACTTACGTCCGTAAAGTGCCTCAAAAGGTGCAGCTCCAATGCTGGTGTGATAGCTGTTATTATATGAGAACTCCACTAAAGGTAGGTGAGTCTCCCAGCTGTTACCGAAGTCAATCACGCATGCCCGAAGCATGTCCTCCAAAGTCTGGATGGTTCTTTCACTTTGACCATCGGTTTGAGGGTGATAAGCTGTGCTCATATCCATCCTTGTCCCGAGTGCCTTGTGTAAAGACTTCCAAAAGTGTGCCGTGAAACGACTATCTCGGTCTGATATTATAGAGATTGGGACTCCGTGTCTGGTAAATAAATCGTTCGCCCTGAGTGGCCATCGCTGTATACACAAAATTTTCAGACCAGTATCATGAAATAAATATTGAATAATAATATTCAACATAAACATGATATGATATCTCTTCCTATCTCAAAGAAGATATTCGTCCTTATAGTTATTATTGTTCTGCTTGGATTAAATTAAATTAGAATGCACACGTGTTGCGAATTTCAGTTATGCTGGCCACTCATAACTGGAATTCGTATCACCTGCTTATTCTGGCTTAATTCAAAACAAGTTTTGTTCATTAGTTATGTTCGGTGCTCTCTGTGTTACTATTCGAGCCTATGGTTATAGTCTAGGTCTCTAAGTCCACCTAAATTTTATAAGTTGTGGCTCTCATACCACCCTGTCACACCCTCACCTCTCATCACCTGAGATGATGTCAATCGTCGTTCTGAGAAGGTTGCGGAAGCATAGTGGTGATGTCTTAGAGATGAGGTGTGACTTACTTGATCCGGTATCACAACACACAGATTAACTTAAAATAAATACATTACAAGTGTTTCGTAATCACAACAAAACTTATAGTTTGCAACTGAGTTTATTACATCATTTAATTTATTTAATTACAAGTGTTTGAAAGTGCGGCCTCACCGTTGGTCACTGTCTCCCTGCAAAATGTTTAAGTTTGAAAGATCAGCACAAAGCTGGTGAGATCGTAAAGTTCAAGTTCAACAATATGATATGATATGTAAGTTCTCAAAATGTTCAGTTCAAGATAACCATGGGACCCGTATCTAGTTCCTTTCGGACTACTCCGTTCTCGTTCTATAAAAATACTACCCGTCGGTAAATATTTTAGTGCCTCATTGTCTTAATGTCTATCACTACATTAAGAAGTTCTGGAAATAGATAACAAACATTTACACCAAGGGGAGTTGCAAGCTCCCGGCAAATGGGTTGTCAGCCGATAGTACTATCATTGTTTTCTGTTCGGCCCTACATGGGTTCACTAGATACAGTTCAAGGAATGAGGACTTTTAAGTTCTGTTCTACAGGAAAAATCCCATGAAATCCACAAGTTCTCAACAAATCACATGTAATCATGTAGATAACAGTGATACATATCATATGTTCAAGAAAAGTTCCACAGTAATACCCCGATGTTTATAAAACATTAAAAAGAAAAGGGGTTGTACGAAACTCACCTGAAGTCAGGAGAGTGGTAAAATCACACGCAGAATAGTAATGGTAGCTAAATTCTGCATTTGTTTAGGTTAAATGAGTTATTTATGTTTTAACTTACTGATTAGATCTTCCTGAACGTTCAATGTCAGAGACATTGCCTTGAAAGTCATCAAACCGATATTAGGTTTTTAATTAATTATTTTAGCGTCATATCATACGATGTATGATAATGTAGGAACCTATACTGATTCAGGTTCCTAATATAAAGTTGATGACACGTTTGATTAATCAGAATAATCTCAAATTAACCAAATAGTTAATGTTGTTGATTATGATGCTAAAACAGTTTCTAGATGAATTTATGGCTTAGGAATGACCAATCGTTGTTATTGATTACCCAATTATCATGAAATATCACAATGTGACATTAGAATAGGTTTAATAACCATGTTTAACATACTAATTAGACTGTTATCATAAACATCAGATAATCATTCCAATGAGTATGTTAATGATTGTGATTAGTTTGAAACACTTGGATTTAACCTTACATTTTAAAGATTAATCAAACTAATCACCTACATTGTCCCAATCCAATGGTTTAATATATTATAATCATAGTTATGATTTCATGAAAACCGGGCATTACAACGGATCAAAACAAGGATTTACCCGTTAAAACATCAAGTTCTTCGTTTATAATCAATCTTAGCCATCATCTAGGCAATAATCAACAACCCTAACTATATCATTACGTTCAAAAACAAGATCTAATCAACCATTATCAAGCTAGAAGGTTAAAATGAACCGTTACCTAATCAGACGGAGTTTCAACTGCAAAACAGCGATCAGAACTTGTAAACACGATCCCTGGTGCAATCAAGATGTTTAGAAACCTTTAAGATGAAGATTTGATGGCAAAATGGCTGGTTTTTCGTCTGGGAAGCGAAGAGAAGTCAAGAAGAAGAAATAACTCTTCTTCCCATGCAATCTGATCTTTCAATCTGATCTGCCGACCTAATACACATCAGGCGCATCGCCCCGCGTGGCCGCTTTGCCCGGGGAGTAGCGCGCGAGACTAAAAGATCCCAATTTCCCACGTGGCCGCTTTGCCCGGGGAGTACTGCCTAGCGTGAAGAACTGGCGCTAGGCGTACCGCTTGGAACGTTTGACTTTGACATTTTTTTAATTTTCTTCGTTTTGCGATTCCGGACAAACAGGAACTCTGTTTCGCGCACAGTCTTCGCCTATGTTCCCCATTTCTCGCAAACTATCAACCTGTAATAATTACAATAGCTAAATCAACATGGATTTCAAGCACGACCAAATGTGCTCACGTCATTAATGACGTAATTCTCAAATGCAATTGTCACAATTGGAGTGGTGGAATTCCATTATTCAAACCAAAGGTAGAACCAATGCGTATGCTATGACTTGGGAAGGTTTTACGGATCTTGTAACTCGAAAGTTTTGCCCAATGAATGAGAAGGAACAAATCGAGCGAAAATTCTTGACTCACCGCATGGTCGGAGCTGGACATCGTGAGTACATTTCCAAGTACTTTGAGTATGCTCGATTGGAGCCACATCTTGTGAGACCGGAATCAAACCTTATCAGTCGTTACATCTGGGGACTGGTAAGCGAAATACGTGACATGGTTAAGGCTGCAATGCCTCAGACCATTGATTCAACGGTTGAACTGGCAGGGTTGCTTACAGATGGAAAGGTAAGAACCCAAGAGGAGAAGAAAAGCCAAGGGGCAATCCAAAAGGTTGATCAAAGCTCAAAAAGGCTTGCAGGAAAATTTGTGAAGAAAGAAGGAGGCAGTGGTACATTCCCACAATGTAAAACATGTTGGAAAAAGCATATGGGAAAATGTAATAGGGCAAAGTATTGTAGCCACTGTAAAATGATGGGTCATTCTTTGGAAGAATACAGAAGGAAAGTGGCGGTGACATGCTTTAACTGCAACGAACTGGGACACTACCGAAATGAGTGTCCTCAATTGAATAAAGTGAGCGGGACTAGCGGGGCTGGTGGTTCAGGAGCAAAAGCTGATACAAATGCAAAGAAGACGACTCGATCTTTTGTTCTTAATGCCAAGGAAGCTGCAGACGTTACGGATGTCATTACCGGTACGTTTCTTATCAATAATGTTTATGCTAAGGTTTTGTTTGATTCCGGAGCAAATCAAAGCTTTATTGATTATGAATTTTGTAAGCTTCTAAATGAACCATTAGTGACACTAACTAAGACTTATCTGATAGAAACCGCTAATGGTGATGTAGTCAAAATAAATGAAGCATTAGTAAATGGTAAGATCACACTCTTTAAGCATGATATACCTGTGAAATTCTTACGAATGACGTTGGCTGGCTTTGATGCGGTAATCGGAATTGATTGGTTAGCTACAAATCAAGCGTGTATCTTATGCGACACCAAATCCATTGAAATTCATGTTCCAACGGGAGGAAAGTTGATTATCAAAGGCGATAAGCCAACAAACCATGTTGGAATCATTTATATGATCAAAGCTACTAAGTATTTAAACAAAGGTTGTTTAGCTTACCTAATCTCAGTCACAACTGAAGATCAAGAAAAGAAGAAACTAAAAGACGTACCTGTTGTAGCCGATTTTCCGTACGTGTTTCCAGATGAATTGCCTGGTTTACCATCAGAATGAGAAGTAGAATTCATTATCAATCTGGTACCAGGTACGGCTCCAATTGCTAAATCTCCTTATAGATTGGCACCGACGAAGATGAAAGAGCTCAAGAAACAATTAGACGAGCTATTGGAAAAAGGTTGTATCCGACCTAGCTCATCACCTTGGGGAGCTCCAATTCTTTTCGTCAAAAGAAGGATGGGTCTATGCGGATGCGCATTGACTATAGGGAGCTTAATAAGGTGACTATCAAGAACAAGTATCCACTCCCACAGATTGATGATTTATTCGATCAACTCCAAGAAGCTTGTCATTTTTCTAAAATTGATCTTCGATTAGGATATCATCAACTGAAAGTCCAGGATGAAGATATTCCTAAAACTGCTTTCCGTATAAATTCAAGGTATTGAAGCTTGAATATTCAAAAGAATAGGGTTTCTTGCTATCTTTCGACCTACACGAGTAATCCGGGTGAAACCCGCATATAACCACACCCATTTCTAGTATAAGGGCTGAACTTCTCACCACGAAACCATAGAAACAACCCAAAAGAAGGTTTGAACGGCTGATGATGGTGAGATTACACAGGTTTGTGGGCATCTTGCAGATAGCCGAACCCAAGGGATGCTGGCCGAATCGCCAAACCTTTCATCAAGGGGGGCGAACCTTTGGTGTTTCACGAACCCTGTTGCTGCATTGGACGAACCTTGATGTCGGCGAACCTCCCATGGCTAGCCGAACCTTCATGCAGGCGAACCTGTGGGTGTCACCAACGAACCTGACATCATCACGCGAACCTTCTAGCTCGAACTATTGCTGAATCGAGCGAACCTTTTACCAGTTGGTGAACCTCCATGTTCACGAACCTTCAAGGACTCACGAACCCTACTCCCGAACCAATAGTGGCCGAACCATGCACATGGATATTGGTCGAACCTTTTTCATCACTCAGCGAACCCAAGGCAGGAACGAACCTAGATGGGCGAACCCTTAGGTTCGTGGGGGGTATACCAGAGCCGAACCAGTCACCAGCAACTCCAAGGTTCGCTGGTTGGGGAAACCTCTCATCCCATGCCATGCACTGACGCCGTCCCAGCACAAATGGAATTCGATCCATAATTTAGCCCATATCCATAACCTCGGGCCCAATCATTCGGCCCATGGGATTATGTCTCGGCCCAATCTCGGTCTTTTTAGTCCATTAACTATGAATTTGATCACTCAACTCATACGACTCACTCGAAATAATGGGATTGTTAAGAGTGATCAAAACCTAATACAACTTGAAGTAACTATGAATTGATCTTGTTAGGTTTAATTTTAACTTAACCTAAATATGAGATCAAGTCATAAACACCAAGGCTTAAAACTTTTTAACATCTCTTTAAACTACATGTTAAACAAGAGTTATCACATTCATAAACACATGTTACTTTTATGTGTACAAGTTATGCATACAAGAACATGACACAATATTTTCATAAGTCAATCGCTCATCACAAGTCAATCAATCAATCAAAGAGTACAATATCACAAATCTTATATTCTATGTATGATTACAATGATATAGGAACCAGTTAGAAGTCTTGTTGTTTGCTACTTGCTACTTGTTCTGGTTCAGAGTCTACTGCTGTCAGGTGAGAACATTAGCCTCTCTTTTACTGTTTTACAACTGTTTTGGGGTGGAACACGTGACCAAACACTCATTATACTAATCTATTTCATACACAGAATTCATGATATTATTCAAACATTACAGATTCACTTTACAACATCAAGGGATTTCTTAATTATCTTTAAAGGATTTATTAACTGTTTTAAGGGTTTTATCAACTGTTAAACATCTTTTACTAAAAGGTTTTATAAAAGGTTCTCTAAACTGTTTTTATAACTGTTTTACACAGGAATGGTTTTATAAATGTTAAACATTTTTAAAGAAAAGTTTTATAAACTCTTTTACCATAAACTTGTGCTTTCCATAAAATAATATTTCATAAGCCTTGTTATTATACAAGGACGCTATTCTCAGTAACAAATCAAGGGTTTAAACAAGGTATTCAATCAATAGTTTTCATGGTGGTATTCAATCAAAGAATTTCAATTCATGGTATTCAAGCAAGGTTTTCAAATCATGGTAATCAAATAAGGCATCCAATCAAAGGGTTCAAATCAAAGTATTCAAAAGTATGGTGTTCATCATTGTAAACAAACTTATACACACATCAAGACACATATTCTTATTCTTATAACGTTAGTACTGGGTGATCACAACAAGGGAAAGCGGGACACATTTGGTTACACCAAAGCTGGAGTTTGCTTTTAAATTTCTTTTAAAAGCTAACTGCAGAATTGGACGCATTACGGTAATATGAAATTGCTGCTAATTAAGTTTATCAGCACAAGTCATATTGACCGGGTTACATCAACACGGAGTTGTCTTCTGAGTAATCTCGTTAGTACAGCTCGTGTTGATGCGTTTGTTGACAAATTTTCTGACTCCAAACGTAGTTTGGGACTTGATTATATGTTGGCTTTTCTAGTAAACAGTCTTTTGATTGTTTTCACACGTTATTCTTAATTGATGTTAGTTTGGGTTGCAAATATCCATGTATTTTCATTCACTGCTTTATACATATGCCTTACAATGCAGATTCATATTTACAAATGTTAAACCTATTGTTCTCACCAACTACTTGTGTAGTTGACAGTTACTTTTCACGTGTTTCAGGTAATCAGGTTTAAGACATTCTAAAGGACAACTAAGGAGACCGTTTTAAGATAGAACAAGATGAAGAAACAAGCTAGGATGGATTTAGAAACACACTTAATCCTGATTGTTTAATTGTCTTGTTTGAAGTCTTATTTTGTAAACTATATTTTGGGTCTGTAGTTGTCATTCTTTTGGTAGATAGTTGGAAAGTCTGTAACTAAACAATGGTCTAAACTTTATGAAACTTAGTAATGCATTGTGGTTGTTCTTATTCAATACTTGTGCATGATTCAACCATTGATTGTCACCGCGCCGTGGATTCCGCACGCGGCGCAGGGGGTGTGACAACATGAGAGTAATCCATATATGTTTTGCATTCAACATCAATACCAACTATGATTGTAAGACTCAATTTTTGAAGTTTTTGAAGACCGAAGCTGCGAAAGTGTAGAACTAGGTCCAAGGGGGAGTATGTAGATACACGTTTTGTCCCTAGTCCACTATAACAATCTATTTTGATGTAAAAAGTGTGTATTTTCAATAAATATAATGTTTTATCTGTTGTTTGGTTGATATTTAATGTTTAAGTTTGAATTGTATTGAATGTTTAAGCGTTCGGATGATCGAGCCATAGAAATGAGCCATTCGTACGAATGAACGCTATAAGAATGAAACATTCACATGATTGAGTCATGATCGTACGAATGGTCTTACTCACATGAATGCCTCATTCTAACAAATGAACCATTAGCATGACTTATTCGTACAAATGGCCTCACACCATATACACCAGACAAACATAATGTTATGTAGCAGTCACATCAAACCTAGAATTCAGGGTGCCACCAAATTCTAATTCTCTCCTCCAACTTCAAGTTTTCACACTATGATTGATTGTTTCTTCCCCCGACGTTGATTCTATTGCATCGGTCAATCACTGTTGGTGTTCTATTCGATTGGATCACATCCAAATAGGATTTCGCACTATTTGGAGGCTTCATGGGTAAATTCCTATTGGAACGAGCGAGTTTTGAGGTCTTTCAACTTCTAGCATAAGGGTTTTTTCAAATCTCAAGAGTTGAGTATGAGGAAATGTATCTCCCCGTGGTGGATGCAATAACCCTAAGACTTCCATTTGGTCTCACAATCTCTAAAGGGCATGAGACTTATGGATGTTTCCACTGCATATATGTATGAAAACTAGAGTATGACATCTATATAAAAATCCATAAAGGATAAAAGTTGCCTTAGAATTAAAATCAACACCTCAAGATATGTGTGCTATACAACTCTAAAGATCTTTATATGGTTTCAAACAATCTGGTAGTATGTGGTATAATATCATAAAAAAATTGTTGGACTGCTAAAAAAACAATATGAGATGAAAGATCTTGGTAGAACAAAATTAAGTCTACGCTTTTAGTTTAAGTATTTGTGAGATGGTATGCTTGTCCATTAGCCAACATACATCAAAATGATGTTAAAACATTTTAATACGGATAAAGCTCGTCTGTTCATAATACCTATGATTTTCCAATCAGTAGATATGCTTAAAGATCTTAACCATCAACAAGAAAAAAGTAAAGTACTTGATCCATAAGTTCCATACTTAAGTGCAATCGATGCACTTATGTTTCTCATAAATAACATGAGAGGTAATATTACATTCTCAGTACATGTTTTAGCAAGATATAGTTCAAACCCAACACGTAGACAATGGAATGACATAAAACACATATTCTGGTACATTTGTAGGACACGAGACTTAGGACTCTTCTAACAGAAAAACAAAAAGTTCCAGCTTGTTAGGTATGTCGATGCCATATATTAATTAAAACCACATAAGGCATGATCTCAAACAGGTTATGTATTCACATACGGTGACGCCACAATTTCCTGAAGTCTACAAAACAAACACCTACAACATCAGTTGGATATTGGATGTTCGATTATCGATAAATTCAACGTTACTATCGGGTATGATCCAAAGAGTTACACTTTGGAGGGCAACAACTTAAAAGTTTAATTGTTAAACATTTATACGATCACGAACTATCGATTTTAAAGGATGTGATGTTTATTAATTATGAAATAATAGAACGATGGAAATAAATTATTAAGATAGTTAATTAAATTAAATAAATAAAGTTTAATCCGTTAAACTTTAATTATTTAATGGAGTTAATCAATTAATGGTTAATTGGTTAAATATGGTTTAAGTAATTAAACGAGTTGATTACTAGAGGGTTTTTATGGTGAACACAACCATTAGGTGCCCATCACCGACGATCCCACGGCCAACATGAGGGAGGTAAATCGTGTGACCCATGGAAAATTGGGTGGTGCCGGCCAACTAGAGGGTTTTTAGTGTAAATGTTATAGGTTTTAGATAGTAAATACGTTTATTATAAATAAAATTGTTTACATCTCATTGTGGGGGAGATTTTCTAGATCTAGGGTTTTGAGAAACCCTAATTCTCTCTCTTCCTCCTCGTCGTCGACCACCCTCCCCTCACCTCTCCTTGCCGTTGCCAACCACCACCAGTTGGTGGTCTCCGATCGAGCAGCCCAACCGCAAGGCAGCTAAGAAGTCGAGCCAAGATGAGCCACACGCATGGCTGAGCCGCAAGCCGCACCGAGATCCAATCAAATCAGTTTTTTGGATTCATTCGCGATTCATGAGACGAGATCGTGTGTTCGGGTGATTGTTCGTTGTCAGTAATGAGACTGTTGCTTAATCCATCGTGTGGATTTAGATTATATCCGTGAAGGTTGATTTCTAAACACCCTATGGTTGTGTTTTATATGATTGTTATTAATTGTTTGTAACTGAATCCTGTTTTGGGAATTGATTTTGATTATGAATCAAAGGATTTTTGTAACCTAATCGTTTCCACTATGTTAGATCTAGTCTGGCTGATTAATAAGATTTTGTGAAATCTGATTTTGTGAATTATTATTTTTAATTAACTTTGTTTTAAAAACTCAAAAAGGTTACTAGAATTCAAAACAACAACGTCATCAAAACATGTCGATGTGGTTGAGGTCAACGATCAATCATATACAAGGAACATGCTAATTAGAACAAATCTAGAGAGAATTGACGATCATTTATGAAGACAATGTTACTTGCATAACTCATATTATAAAAAACTTTATCAAGAGTGATTGAATGAAACACATTTCACCAAAGTTCTTCTCAACATATAGCCTACAAAAGAATGAGAAATCGATGTTCTTAGATTGAAAGATGTTAGTTAACTTGAGGGGGAGCTTTACGTTGTATTCCTTTATCATGTAATAAGTTCTACCCCATTTTGTTATCTTAGTGTTTTTTTAACAAGACAACATAATTGTTCCAGTATCAATTTAATTGAGTTATCTTAGTATGGCTTTTAACAAGGCCACAAAACAATTTCAATATCATTAGTTTACGTTATAGGTTTTCGAACATTGATTTTAACACCATTCTGAAATATTTTGTTAATAATGTATAATGGATGATATTATATATTTTAGGGGGTACACACACACACATATACATAGGGCTTATATCCTATGAAAACATGATCTAAAAAAACCATTAAACCCTATACAGGTCGTCCATTTGAAATCTTGAAAAGAAATATGTGGTCTACATTAAAGTTTAATAAAAAATTGCGGTTGAATAGACAAGTCAGTTTTAATGTGTTTTAATGTGAACCACATATTTGTTTTCAAGCTCCCAAATCTTTGATTTCTTTAGCATCATTGTAACATATGTTGAATACTTTCTTCTTTTACGTGTAAGTGTCATCGTTTAAGTGTTAACATCATTGAAAGCTTTTGACTTACATCATTGTAACTATTTTTATACAAAACTTACAATGATGTTAACTCTTAAACGGTAGTGAATTTACACAAAAAAAAATAAAGGAAGAAAGTGTTTAGCTTATGTCACAATGATGCTCGCAAGAAAATCAAATATTTGGGTTGTTCTTGACATAGTTATTTGGGTTAGTCTCATAAGAGTGTGTTTTATTTGATACCCAATTATATATATATTGATTGTATTATGTGAAAACCCAATATTAGCGAGAAAACCTTTAAATCCTATCTGACCCATTCATTTGGATTATTGAAAAGTAATATGGGGTTCTCGTTAAAGTTGAATAAAATATTAGGGTTTGTAGGTCCGAAAACTGATCAAGATCCAAGCTTTACGTTTCCAAACATCATCAATCACCTCTATAGTGTGCGGAATCCATAATAGAGTGAAATAAGAAGCAAGACGAACAAGAAAGATCGAAACTTTGTATATATTCAGTAAGTATACGAAAATGTGCCCCAATACGTCTAGAGAGCACACCTCGGGATTCGTGTTACAAACTGTACAAAAATACGTCTATTTATACTAGATCCACGAGTATACGAAGTTCAGGTTTGTGTACACGAACAAGGTTCGTGTACACGAACCTGAGTACACGAAAATGATCTGGAAACTTCAAAAATCTGAAGGTTGACTCTTCCGTGTTGACTTTGTCAGTCTTCATCGTTGATTGGGCTCTACAAACTCCCCTAGACTGGCGAAGTCATCCAATCGGAAGAGTAACTTTGTGCGGTCCTGCTCCAGCATACAGCTTCAGCTTGATGGCAAAGGCAACAGCTCTAGTGAATGGCTTAGCCAGCTCATCATTTCCGGAATATACTCGTATAGGAGAGTTGTGCAGCTTCATCATGTCATCTTTACCATACTTCAGAAGATCCATAGGGTCAAGAATCATGTCGATGTCATCAACATCATCTATATTCCTAAGAATAACTGCAGCGAGGTTCAGATCATCAAAGTACCATGACAGAAAATTAGCCAAAGAGTTATCAGGAACTCTTGGTGAGACGGGCACTGCTTGCACTACATGAGGAGGAGGGTACCTATAATACACCCAAGGTTTCTTCGTCTTTGGATCTATGATGCACGAAGAAACAAAGCGTCGTCCCTTTGCCGTGCGCATGACAGGGAAATTCTTCTCACACTGATCTTTGATAAACTTTGCGAACAAATCAGCCTGTGAGTCCTTAGAAGGGTTGAAGAACATAGCCTTGTCAATGCTTCTGATGTCTACTTTAGGCAATGAACAAAAGTCTTTTGGCTTCTTGTAGAACTCGACCTTTCCGCTCATCTGTTTCACCAAGTAGATATCTCTTGGTTTGTCGTACATCCAGCATCATATATTTGATCTATCGTTGCGAACTGCAAAAAGGTTTCTGTCGTCAGAAATGAATGTATGCTCTGGATGTTGATCTCCCATTTCTTTAAACCATGCTTCCTTATCTACAGGAGGAGCCGGCGTCCAGTCCTTCTTGCGGTCAAACCAGCTATCTATCACTTCATTTAGCGAAGTGACCTCATTTCCCAAGGCATCGATGTATTTGTGGGCATACAAATAATCAATATAAGGATCTGATGATACGTTGCCAAGGATAATGTTTTCTGGTTCTTCTTCTACAGATGCCCCTGCAGAAGGTTTGGCTCGATCATTCTTCGCATCACTCGGAGATCCAAAATCAAAATTATCTGGAAGATCATCAAAAATGTTGTCAAGTCTGGCTCCAGTCTCATCGGGCTGTACGCAATCGCCAAAAAGGACGTCATCTGGAATATCTCCAAATAGATCATCATATAGACCCGATGGCTTTCCAGAAGATGAAGGATTCCCAGAAGCTCCTCCTTGGTCTTTGTCATCTGAAGGACCTTTGTCTTTATCTTGATCATCTCCATCTTTGTCAGGTTTGTCATCTTGATCTTCTTTATCTTCCTTTTCATCTTTGTTTTCCTGTTGACCCTGATCATCATCTCCATCATCAGCATCATCATCATCATCACTGTCATCGCTGTCATCACTAACGTCCATAGCTTCATCTTCAGACTCAGATACCTCTTCACCTTTGAGTCGCTTTATTTCTCTTTTCATCCTGTTGTTCCGAGGAGAAGTGATCAACACTTAGAAAATTTTTAATTTTTCGTGTATGGCTTCTATTTCGTATACTTGACTTATTACTCCTCTATGCTCTATCTAGCTGCTGTAAAAATTTGGAACTCTAACTCTTAAGAAAGATTTTTATAAAATTTTTTCTTAAGTATTGTTCAAGTTCTAAAATTTTCGAGTAGTAATATTTCGAGTATAGTACGAGTACTCGAAGTATAAATACTTTTCGGGTACAAGAAAGAAGTTCGAACACAGGATTTCGAGTACAAGAAAGTTTCGAATACAGAAAGATTTTCGAGTACAGGAACATTTTCGATTACAAGGAGTTTCGAGTACAGATCTGTCTGTTTAACTTTGAGCAGGATCTACAGGGAGCTACAGGGAATTCGAGTACTGGACTTATAAAATTTTCTGATACATTATGGCTTCAAAGAATCTGACAAATTTGTCCAACTTACTCAATCTGGACAATGAAATTGACACCGGAACAAAGCCACCGAGGCTTGTGTCAGGAGATAACTTTCAAGATTGGAAATTCAGATTCCAGTCCTTCATCAAGTATACCGATCCAAAACTTTGGAGATCGATTGAGGACGGACCATATGTTCCTTCTTACCAAAGCGAAATCAATGGTCCTCTTGTTCCAAAGGATCCTGAGTTATATACCGACAATGACATATTGCTTATGGAGAAAGATGAGAAGGCGTATGCCTCTATCACTATGGCCCTATCTACCGATGTTGCTCACGGATTTAAGGAACACAAAACAACAAAAGAACTGTGGAATGCCCTGGTTGAAAGATTTGAAGGGAATGAAGATATGAGAGAAAGCCGAAAGGATATGCTCAGGCAAAGATTCAATATGTTTAATCATATCAAAGGAGAGACTCTTGAAGCACAACTGAATAGGTTCACTCATCTGATGACTGAGATGACTAGCTCTGGAATTGAGATGACTAAGGGAGAGGTTAACAAGAAGCTGCTGAATTCGCTTCCTTACACTTGGAACTCCAACTGCACAACAATCAAAAGGACCAAGGATATGTACAAGACTTCCTTGAGTGAGCTGATCTCAATCATCAACTCCTACGATATGGATGATAAGCAGAGAGCACTGAATCATGCCAGCTCAATGGGCATTGCACCCACTTCTGAAAACTCTGCTCTTCTATCAGCAATCAATCTTCAAACATCAGGAATGCAACATTATCAGACCTCTGCATCTCATGGAGTTCCTTTTGAGACTGCTTTTCTGTCATCTGGACAAACCGGATCGGTGCCTAAAGTCAATCCAGAAAGTGAAGAGAATCTGCTGCTGTTTAAGGGATTCATGAACAGCTACAATGCTTTCATAGCTGGAGAATTGGCACCATCCAATCTCACTCAAGACAACCTAGAGCAAATCAATCCAGCTGATGTTGAAGAGATGGATATCTCGTGGCAGATGGCAATGGCAGTGTTCAGAGCAAAGAAGTTCATCAAGCGCTATGGAAGAAACAGCTTTGGAAACAATCCAGGAAAGAAGCTCGGTTTTGATAAGTCAAAGCTGCGATGTTACAACTGTGACCAACCAGGTCACTTTGCCAGAGAATGTAAGCAGCCAAAGGTGGCTAAGGATGGAGAGAAAAAGCCTGAAGAGAAAACTGTGACTACTGCTGCAGGAGGAAGTGCTAGCACATCCAAAGCACTGGTAACTCAAGAGACTGACTCTTATGACTAGAGTGATCAGGTGCAGGAACTGGAGCTAACTCTGAGTCATGCTTTCATGGCTGAAGTGGACGACAAACAGACTGAGGTAACTGATAATCTTTGCTCCACATCTTGCATAGACAAAGTCTTTAAGTATAGATCACACAATGAATCTTTAATCAAAGAAGTAAATAAGCTAAAATACTTTAACTCAGAATTTCTTAAAAATGAAGGAATTTTTAAAAGAAAGCTTGAGGCTGAGAGTCGGGACGTGGTGAGGTTAAAAGAACTTTTAAGTGACAAGGAATCCAACTATAGAGATGCTCGACGAAAAATCGACGAGCTCACACTAGAGTTGGATGATGTCAAATCTCAGCTTGCTAAATCATCAATTAAATGTGAAAGATTTGATTATTCAAGCAAAATTTTGGAAAACATGACATCCATCAGATTCAAGAAGGGTAGTGGAATTGGGTATAATGAATGTGAACCACCCTTTAATCATAACTATTCAAGCATGCCAAGAATCAACACATCTGTTGATGACTTGGAACTGGATTCTAGTCGTATTTGTGATTTTCCCACTGAACCAGTCATGCTTACGGCTGACCCTGTTATAACTAATGATTCTGAGATTTGTGCAGAAAACCTAAGTGTTGCAGGTTTAAAGGAGGAGAAGGTAGAAAGAAGTGCATGGAGGAGCACAGATTGTTCATCATCTTCTAGCAAATCATTTTTTGTTCCAAAAACTAATTTTGTTAGAAAATTTGATGAAATTGACATTAATATCAGTGATATGCCTAAACATTTTCAGAAAACATTTGCTATAAAATCAACTTTCTCTCCTTTAACAACACAGACTGCACCGGCTCGTTCCACAGTTACCAAAGAGGAAAGTTCACTGTTAAATCTTAACAGTGAACCTTATATTCCTACAACATCCTCTAGCCAAAGTAACTGTGATGTAAAGCCCTTTGATCCAATTGAATTTCATCAAAAGGTCTGTTTTTATGTATGTGGGAAACCTGGCCACATTGCTAGACATTGTATGCATCGACCTACTGAATTCTTCTATGGGAAAAATCAGAAGGTCATTCCTAAGGCTAAACCAGTACTTAATCAAGTAAGGATCGTACCTTCCTCCAAGCCTAAGGTGACCTCTCAGAAGGAAACACAAATTCCTTCCACTGCAATAGAGTGAAATAAGAAGCAAGATGAACAAGAAAGATCGAAACTTTGTATATATTCAGTAAGTATACGAAAATGTGCCTCAATACGTCTAGAGAGCACACCTCGGGATTCGTGTTACAAACTGTACAAAAATACGTCTATTTATACTAGATCCACGAGTATACGAAGTTCAGGTTCGTGTACACGAACCAGGTTCGTGTACACGAACCAGGTTCGTGTACACGAACCTGAGTACACGAAAATGATCTGGAAACTTCAAAAATCTGAAGGTTGACTCTTCCGTGTTGACTTTGTCAGTCTTCATCGTTGATTGGGCTCTACAGGGTTTGAATAAACAAATTAATTTTAATGTGGACCACAAAGTTATTTTCAAGATTTCAAATAGATGACTTAGATAGAGTTTAAGAGTTATCACTCTAAGACCAGGTTTTCACATGATACAATCAACACACACATATATTTTATTTGATTATTAGACGTTACAATCAATTAATATTAATCTTAAAATGTAATTTTGGTAAAGTTTTCCATTGATAATTACAACCTCAACTTTTAAAGTTTACATTCTTAGTCTCTAACTTTTTTAAAATGTTATTTTTATCTATTCAATTTCAAAAGTTTCAGATTTACCTTTTCGGTGTTTAATTTTGCCACCTCTGTTTTTGAGTTAATACTTTTACTCTTCAACTTTATAAAAATTTTGTAAAATGTCATTTTGACCTCTTGAGTTTCAAAACTTTTAGAATTACCTCTTTCTTTCATTAGCTTAAAAAACAAATCTCTTACATTTTATATACATCTTGGTATAAATTCAAGTTGACCCATGTTTTTATGTAAACTTTTTTAGCAATGACTCATGTAAAGTAAAATAATTTTTCATCCTTATTTGTATAGGTGTTGAGTTACTCTAAGTTTTGATCACATTACTTTCAATGACGCAACAAGCGTCACGAAGTTCGTCATCATGTTGTATAACATAATGTCGCTTTGAGATTTGTTACATTTATTTTCATTAGATTACCTTTTAAAAATGTTTATACCACAACATACATGATATAGTAGTTTTATTCACATACATTTCAATCTTTATAACCGATCTCTTATGATTTTATATGATTTATTAATTATAATTATACCATCAAACAACAACGCATCAGTTTTAATCATACTATTTTGCTGCAATACGCGCTTGAGTCAACATCTACCTATACTAATAAATAAATGTTTTTAGTGCCATATGGCATGATTTTAGAGCTTTTCCACCTTTATTTCCCTTATCTATCTCCTATTAAATATCTAATATTAAATATACTTTTAATACATTTTTGAAATAAATTTTTTTTAATACATTAAAAATATATTAATATTAAAGACACACTTTTTTTAAGAGAATTATTATAGATTATAAAATTTTCAAAAACAATTATTGAAACACAATGTTTAAAGAAAAACAGACTATAAAAAAGTTAGAGTTTAAATAAATAATATTATTATTTTAATACTTAAAATATTAAATCATATGAAATTCTAATCATATTTTATTTTAAAAGTTATCTTATTTTTTTAAATTTTCGTTAATAATTATTCGTTATATTTCTTTATATAATCTGTGTAATACACGGGATAATAACCTAGTATATGAAATATTCATGTTTTATTTGTTGCTGAGACGAATGGGGGGAGATATGAGTTACTGACGGCAGTTTTCCCGCCATTTTAAGCATCCTCAAAACCACTCAATTCATTCCACTGTTACTCAACTACGGCAAATCGAAGACAGTGAGCGAAAGATCCGACAGAAATGAGCGGGAAGATGAGATCCAAAGTCCACAACAAGTGCAAGATGAGGGGATTCACCCTCAAAATAGAAGCCCTAAAGGAGATCCTTTCGTTTTTGAGCAATTATGAAGATGCGGAAGATGAAGCCCTTGATCTCCTCCTTGACGAGCTCCAACATCAATCGCGTAAACATTTCTGATTCTCTTTCAATTCAATTTAGAAATGGATGTTGTTGATTCGTTTTTTCGTAAGGTTTAGGGTTTTTCAGGTCTATCATTTAAGGGATTTCAAATATATAACTTTATAGAAACAAATCTACTTATCTTTATCTTTTTGATAAATTGAGGCAGTGAAATCCTCGGTCTTGGATAAGGAGGCCGTACAGCGTGTTGTGAGCATGCTCTGTGAAGCTGCATCTGCAGTAGAGGATAATCTTGGTTCAAGTCTTTCAACGTCTTTCAGTGTAATTGACGCTTTCCAATTTCCAAAGTTTTGCTATGATCCCATCCGAAAGATGTTTTGCGAGTAAGTCTTTTGCTTGGGGTTGCAGTCATATATTTGTTGCCGGTTGTAAAAATCGGCCTAGGCGGCTGGAGTAATAGGCATTTAGGCGCGCTTTGATTTGGTTACTCGGCCAATTAATTGACGGTATTAAAAATTGGGCCTAGGCGGCCAAATCGGTTGGAAATCGACCAAAAACTGATTCAGGCAGCTTTTCAAATTCCTGCTACCTTTGCCATTCCGGCAATTTTTCTGGCAACTTTTAGAAATCCGGTGAAACATTCAGGCGAAAATTTGAAATTCTGAAGTTTTTTATATATTATTTTATAAAAGTAAACATTTTTATAAAAAAATATATAGGAAAATTGGTTATATATATATAATTTTGAAAAATTACATATAAAAATTTTGATCAGATTAAATCCGATTAATCCATAGTATCTACCTCGCAGCTTGACTAGCGCCTTGCAATTTTTACATCCATGTTTGTTGCCTTGTTATCAAATTTTATCAGTCAAAGGCTTGGAAGCCATAAATTCAAGTAATCTGGTAACTAATATGATCAGCCCACTTTATTACAAAAGTTATAGGGATATAAGATTAACGAACAAAATAGATGGTCAAGGAGTTTTAAGTAAACCAAAGAATTAGTTCACTGATTAAAATGTCACCTACATATATGTTATATAGTTTGCCAGTAATAAATAATTTGCATGCATGTATCTGATGCCACTCAATTGATAGCATTACTCAACTGACACCAGTTAGAGAGGACGAAGTTGTGTATAGTAGCCTATTACAAGGATACTTGCTATTTATTTTGGGCCATGAGAACTTTAATTGTAAAATTTCTCCTACTGCTATATGTGTCAATTACATTGAATTTCATAATATAATTAATTACATTGAATTTGATGGTCGGGGGTCTTTCTAAAAGCTACCTCTCTATCCCAGTGGGTCCAGTGGGATAGGGGTATGGTTTGCTTTCATCTTACCTTCCATACCCTACTGATTAGTGGAACTTAACTAGGTATGTTTGTTTGTTACATACATACCAAAATCTATTTGTAAGAATCCATACATACCAAAATGTATGGATTCTTACAAATAGATTATGTCATTTTTCAATTTATACAATAACTTTTCTCAAATTCATGATATATGCTATATTATGTTTGACTGCTAAAACACTTACCGTATTATGTATTTTATTATCTAAATGAGAAGCCATGTCTCCTTTAATGAAAATATTATCCTTTGGACTTGTGTAGAGAACATGAAATAGCCATATGCATAGTCCTCTAGTTTCTCTGATTATGGAGTGGCATTATTAATGTTCATTTGATATGTGTCTTTAGTTGATAGAGTACGCTTATACATCTTTCATTTAATATAGACACACAGGGAGACCTTTACTACATGGTGATTCTCCTGCAAAAGCTTGGTTGTACAGAGATAGGTTTTTTTTGTTGTCTCAAAGGCTATCACGAATTCCCCAATTTTCCAGACCTTCATTTAATAGTGATTTATCTGAATTTGGGAGCTGTGAGGTTCTCTCTCTTTCTATCTCTTGTATACATTGTTGCTAATGAAGCTTTTTTATGAAAATGTTGATGATTTATGTATTTTGTAGATATCTCAAATTCAATCCCTTGTTGGACGAACTGGAATAAGTTGGGTAATGGGTGTCATATCTCAATTCGAAGATGGTCATTTCTACCTGGAAGATCTTACAGCAGCTGTGGAAATCAATCTGTCTACTGCAATATCCTTAATTGCTTGAGTTTTGTGACTCAATATTCATGCTACATTCCATAAACAGATACATACCTTAAACATACTGATTTTTCTGTAGTGTTATATAGCTTAAAATATCTTTTAATTGTCAGTATGTTTGTGCTATTATGTGCAAGACATAAAGTGGAATAGTTTTTCCTTAACACTACTTACAAAATAACAACAGGGTATTTTTCCGAGAACACCATAGTTTTAGCTCAAGGGGAGATGCAGTTAGATGGTATTTTCCAGGTTAATCTTACTATACCTTTTTCATTATTTTAAATTGGATTTGGTTTTTAGTAGTGTGACAACTTATGGATACAACTAAATTAAATATTTAGTGGTTTACTTGTTGATACTTGGAGATAATTATTTAATATTTAGCATTTATATAAAACAAGATCATACCAAAAATGTCAACGGCTTAACGGTCAGAAGGCTGTAAAAAAAGCGAACTTTTTCTTCTTAAACTCATTGGGTGTTAAAGATAGACCTCTTGCATCTCTTATGAGGCCATTTTATTGTGCTGGCTACAACGGATGGATTTTAAGCGTACAACAATCTCAAATAACAAGATGCACCTTGATAAATTTTGACTTTTGTTATGGTAAAAGAAAGTTTATTGATCTTTAGGGCAAGCTTGCTTCTAAAAGAGCATTGGTGGAAAAAATAATATCAAAAGAGTTTTATTTGAAAAATACTAACTAAAATGGTGTTAATTTATTTTAGCATCTTTTAAGCGATATATTATATATATGTTTTTTAATCAATCCATTGTTTATTTTTCAGCTTTCATTTATACTTTCTTATTCAACCGATCTAATATCTTATAACATATATTTTCTAGAAATTTTAAATTTATATATTCACCCAATGTTTGAAACGACCTCTTTATCCCATTGGAATAAGGATAAGGTTTGCTTTCGTCTCACCTCCCTAGACCCTACTGATCACTAATACTTTAGTGGGTTTATTTGTTACATTCACCTATTGTATGAGTTTTTACCATGGTTGTAGAAGTCGCTAGGTGCTAGTCGGGCGGCGAGGTACCGCCTAGGGATTAATCGACGCTAGGCGGATTGGAATTTTTATATCTAATTTTACAAATATATATTATATACACACAGCAATATCAATAATATAATATATAATACTTCAAATGATTTAAAAAATAAACTTAACAACAACAACAAGCGTACCCAGTAAAATCCCACTTAGAGTGGGGTCTGGGAGGGGAAAGATAAAGACACACCTTACCCCTATCTACAAGTAGAATAGGGAGGCTGCTTCATAGAGTCCCCTGGCTCAGAGAAACAGAGTTTTTTTTTTTTTGGAAACATGCAACCAAAAGCAAAAGTAAAAAGCATTCACATGAAACCAACATATTAAACGTAAACATGTAAGCAGGTAAGTCCTAACCATATAAGTCATCAAGCCAACACAAAACCAACCCAAAACCAACCAGTAGGGAAACCAACCCCAAAACCCATTATGCCCTTAAATCAAGCAAACAAAGAAGCGAGAGGGATCATAACAGAAACAAAGACACACACCACACCTAACAGATAACGATAAAAACCCCCCATCCCGCAAGCATGCATATAACACCTATAATCTCAAATCATGTATCCTAAAACCAGCAAAGACAGCAACAACCCACAACCCCTACCTAAAGGAACCTAGGATAGACTCTATGTATCTTGCACCTTTATCCTACGTCTCCATGTACTCCTATCATAGATCATGTCCTCAGAGAGGTGTAGTTCTGTCAAATCCTGGCGAATCTGCTCATCCCATGTCAACCTCGGTCGTCCCCTTCCCCTTTTCCCCTCCACTGTGAGAAGTTCTACTTTCAAACAGGTGCCGATTGGCTTCTTCTCCTCACATGCCCAAACCATCTCAATCTTCCCTCCCTAACCTTTTCTGAGATGTTCGCCACTTGTAATCTCTCCCAGAAGACTTCGTTCCTTATCCGATCAAGCCTTGTGTGGCCGCACATCCATCTCAGCATCCTCATTTCTGCTGTCTCCAGCTTTCTCGCTTGGTTCTTCTTAATCGGCCAACAATCTGTGTCGTACATCATGGCTGGCCTGATTGCCACTCTGTAGAATTTACCTTTGAGTTTTTTTGGAAACTTTCTTATCACATATAATGCTCGTTGCTGCTCTCCACTTTTTCCAACCTGCCTGGACCCGGTGAGCTACGTCATTGTCAATATCCCCATCGTCTTGTATAAACGATCCTAGGTACTTGAACTTTGTCGTCCTTGGCACCTCTTGGTCTTCAATAGTTACTTGAGCATCTTCCTCTTCCTCGTTTGCCCCACTAAACTGGCAATGTAGGTACTCCGTTTTTGTCCTACTTATGCGCAAGCCTCTTTGCTCTAAAGCGGTTCGCCACTCTTCTAAACGGACATTTAGCTCCTCTTTTGTTTTTGCCACTAAGATAATGTCATCCGCGAAAAGCATACACCAAGGGATATGAGCCTGGATAGACCGCGACAGTTCATCCAGAACAACCGCAAAAAGGAAGGGTAATAGCAATTAGCTAATTACTAGGATCAATTAAACCCGATTATAGCAATTCAACAACGTTCAACGATTCTATGCGAATTACAGACTCACCACTCGCAAGCTTCGTTGGGCAAACTTAACTCAAATATCTCGATACAGATCCACCACAAGAATTCAAGTTAATCGTCCAAGATCACCTCCTAATCCCTGCCAAAATTAGGATAGCAATAGACAAAAACACTTTAAAAAACGTAGAGTTATTTTCAGGAAAATCAAAAGCCCCTTCTCATTTCCTGTTTTTCTGATACATAATGGAAAAAGAAATTAACTGCTTTCTGCCCACGTCTCCCTACACTTTTGGAATTCTCAAACACTACTTGCAAATTCAAATACGAAAAGAAATAAAATTAACTTATAAAAGAAAATAAACAAAATTAAAATTGCTTGTGTAAACGTGGGACAAAACTAACGCCAGCAAATCACGGTTTCAAATTTTACTGCAGCTGAATGAAATTGACCCAGTTGTGTTGTGGGTCCCGTGGTTCTGGTGGATCCTTCTCATGGTTAGCATATGTCTGTGTATCCCTATCAAAGGGGCTTAATGCTGATCCTTGGTGTAGTCCCACCTCCACTGGGAAGAAGTCCGTATCTCCCACCGGTGCTCTGACACTAGTTTTAGCAGTTGCATACGTATCTTTGATGACCTCAATATACCTCTGAGGGATATCTCTACTCTCCAAGCTATCCCAAATCACCTGCCGTGGTACGCTGTCATACGCCTTCTCAAGATCGATGAATACCATATGCAAGTCCTTTCTCTTCTCCCTATATTTCTCCATTAATCTTCGCAAAATGTGTATTGCCTCTGTTGTCGATCTTCCTGGCATAAATCCAAATTGATTTGCCGTAACTTGGGTTTCTCTTCTTAATCTTGTCTCGATCACCCTTTCCCAGAGTTTCATAGTATGGCTCGTCAGCTTGATCCCTCTGTAATTTTCGCAACATTGTGCGTCTCCCTTGTTCTTGTATAGGGGAATTAAAATACTACTTCTCCACTGGTTTGGCATGTTACCAGTTTTGAGTATAGTGTTGAACAACATTGTCAACCACCTCAATCCTTCGTCCCCCAAACATTTCCATACCTCAATAGGAATATCGTCAGGTCCTACTGCTTTCCTCCTTCCCATCCTCTTGAGAGCTGTAAGGACCTCTTCTTTGGTAATGCGTCTACAATAGCAATTGTTTCGAGTTGTTCCTGTGTTCGTTGTGTTCCCTCCATCTTCTTCTTGATAGTTGCTCTTGTTGAAAAGGTCATGAAAATATGTTTGCCATTTGTCTTTAATTTCATTCTCTTTTACTAAAACGCGTCCATCCTCTCTCTTTATGAACTTCACTACTCCCAGGTCCTGCCTCTTTCTTTCCCTAGCCTTTGCAATCTTGAACATCGCATGCTCTCCCTCTTTAGTTTCAAGGCGTTTATACATGTCTATGTAGGCTTTTCTTTTTGCTTCTGAAATCGTTTTCTTTGCCTCACGCTTGGCCTCTTTGTACCTCGTCTTCAGTCGTGCCCTCTCTGTGTCTTCCGTACATCTGGCAAACTCCCTGAACCTTTGTTGTTTTTCTCTAACCTTGAGCTGCATCTCGTCGTTCCACCACCAAGACTCCTTCTGCCCACTTCTGTTACCCGTTGTCATCCCAAGTGTCTCCTTTGCTGCTGTAGTCACCTTTGCGGCCATTTCATCCCATAATAGATTTGTGTCTTGGCCTATACTGATATGGCTCCCTTCGAGCACCTTGTTACTAAACAACGCTATTTTGTCTCCCTTTAGGGCACCCCACTTAATCTGAGGGTTCTTCTTCTTCCCATCTACTAGCCTCTTCCGCATAACAATATCCATTGCCAAGAGTTTATGTTGTGACACCACCGTTTCTCCCGGAAATACCTTGCAGTCCCACCATGGTTTAAAAAGGCGCCGTGAGGCGCGCCTCGAGGCGTACGCCTCGGCTGAGGCGGCCAGAAAACGCCTTTGAGGCTTAGCCTCAGGTGGGTGATTTGGAACTTAAGCCTCGGTTGTGTCGAGGCGGACCAAGGCGAGTTGAGGCGTAGAGGCGGTGAGGCGAGGCGGTGAGGCTTAAGCCTCACTAAAGATGGTATTTTTTGATTTTGGGCTTTTTTTTTACCTGTTTTGAGTTTTTTGACCCTTATTTCACCCGTTTAGGTAAAATAAGAACCTAATTGAACTAAAGCATGCTGATGGTACTTAATTTCATTATACAATGTATTTTCGAATTCGATTTGCTCTACCTTTTCAATTGTATTATACCTTGTGATACTTTTATCATTTGTTTTATGTTAAATTGTGGCTTTTATGTAATATATATGTAATTTTAATTATTTTTCAAGGTTGTTTTGAGGCTTACGCCTCGGTCCGCCTCGAGGCTTACGCCTCGTGAGGCTAACAGAAAACGCCTCGAGGCTCGTTTCCGCTTTTTTAAACCTTGAGTCCCACCACCTGCCAAGATCGTTTCTTCTCATCATGAGGTAGTCAATCTGGGTGTCCCGTCCTACACTGCTGAACGTGATCAAATGCGAATCTCTCTTCTTGAAAAAGAGTTTATGATGCCCAGGTCATGAGCCACCGCAAACTCTAAAAGTGCGGCCCCACCCTCGTTCTGGGATCCGAAGCCAAAACCCCATGTGTCATGGGGAAACCATCCTCCTCCTTCCCAATGTGGCCATTGAAGTCTCCTCCTATATAGACCTTCTCATCTCTTGGGATGTTTCTCATTGCTTCATCCATGCAATCCCAAAATTCTCTCATTGCGTTCTCTCCCAACCCAACATGGGGTGCGTAGGCACTCATTACTGCAATCGGCTCCTCTCCTATTACCATCCTCAGCGTCATGATTCGATCGTTGTATCTTCTTACTTCCACCACCTGGTCCTGGAGTTCTCTACTAACTAAGAATCCCACTCCATTCTTTACTCCATTGGATCCTGAGTGCCAATAAACTTAAATATACAAAATCAAGTACTTCAAAGTTCAAACTTAAACACCGAGTTCAGAGTTTAGAGATGGATTTCGATGTTAAGTGGCTGGATTCGATGTTTTATAGACATATTAAGGATTTTTGGTTGATAAATGTCTAAATAATCATGAAATTGGTCCCTTTTTACTAGAAAAAGTCAAAAAAGTCAAAAAAATTAAAAAAATCAAAAATAAAAATAAAAATCTGACTAGGCCGACTAGGCCCGCCTAGACCCCGCCTAGGCTGCCTAGGCACCGCCTAGGCCAAAATCGAGACAGTTTAGGGCTGCCTAGCGCCTAGGCGCCGCCTAGGCCGATTTTACAACAGTGGTTTTTACTATAACTCATTTTGCTTATTCATTACTGTAGTTTTTTGACATATCTTTTAATGTAATTTTTTAAACAAATCAAGAGAGGTTTAGGGAGTTTCCAGATGTACAGAGGAAGAAGAGAGGGCATGACTAAAGATGACGTACAAGGATGCGAAACAAGACGCAAAGAAGGCAATGTCAGAGGCTAAAAACAAAGCGTACAGAGAGATGTATAACACTTTGAAACTAGTGAAGGGAAGCATGACATGTTTAAGATTGCCAAAGCCAAGGAATGAAAATTCATAAAAGGAAAGGATAGATGTGTCCTAGTAAAGGAGAATGATATTAAAAAGATGTGACAAACGTATTTTCACAATCTTTTCAACAACAAGAATTACCAAGAATATGGCGAGAATTTCACCAACAAAGGACCACTGCTGAACAACTGTTACTGTAGATGCATCACCAAAGAAAAAGCGCAGAGAGCTCTTAGGAGGATAGGAAGGTCGAACGTAGTGGGACCGGGCAATATCCTTATTGATGTATGGAAATGTTTAGAAGACAGAGTTAGGTGGTTGACAATGTTGTTCAACACTATACTCAAAACTAGTAAGATGTTAGACTAGAACTAGTGTCTTAGTCCTCCTTTACAAAAACAAGGGGAGCGCTCAGTGTTGCATAAATTATAAGGGGATTAAACTTTTGAGTCATACTATGAAACTCTGAGAAAGAGTGTTAGAGATAGCTAGACAAGAATGAGAGAAAACCCAAGTGATTATCAATCAATTTAGATTTATGCCAAGTTGATCGACCACAAAGGCGATAGACATTATTAGGAGGCTGATGGAGAAATATAGGAGAAGAAGATTTACGTATGGTGCTTATTGACCTTGAGGATGCGTACAATAGTGTGTCATGTTGGTTGATTTGGTATTGCCTTAAGAGTAGAGGCATCACTAGGAGAGATATATAGATAATAAGAGATACATATGACAGAGCTAAAACAAGTGTTAAAGCACCAATGGAAGATACAAACTTCTTCTTTGTGGGAGGTGGGACTACACCAAGGATCAACATTGAGCATGTTTCTTTTTGTGGTTATTTTAGATGAGTTGTCAAGGTCTATTCAGAAAGAGATTCTATGGTGCATGCTTTTTGCGGATGATATTGAGTTAATGGCAGGAAAGAAAAAATTTCTAAATGCGTAGTTAAAAGAGTGGCGTGTGGCCTTAGAGCATAAAGGCTTGCACATCAGTAGGTAAAACACTGAGTATTTCTATTGTAACTTTAGTGGGACCAATGAGGATGAGAATCATGTGACTATTTGAGGCTAGGAGGTGTCACTTAAAACAAAGTTTAAATACTAGGATCGTTTTTCCAGATTGACGAAGATGTTGATTGCGATGTAGCTCATTGTGTACATGTAGGTTGTAATAAGTGTAGAGCAACGACAAGCATCATATGTGTCAAAAGGTTTTCAAAAAAACTGAAAGCTAAATTTTATAGTGGCAGTTAGATCAGTCATGATGTACGGAACCGATTGTTGGTCAATTAAGAAGATTCAAGCGAAAACTTTAGAGACAGTAGAGATGAGGATGCTAAGATGGATATGTGAGAGCACAAGGATTGATCAGATAATGATTAAAGTTTTCATGGAAATATTAAGGGTAATGAGCATCTCAGACAAAGAGAGGGAATGAATTTTGAGATGGTTTGAACATATGAGTAGAAGACACTTGTCAGCACCTCTTTGAAGAGTAGAGAATCTCACTATGGAGGGGAGGAAGGGCAGGGGTCGATCTAGATTGGCATGAGGTGCGCAGATTCGTTAGGATTTATCAGAGTTGCACCTTTTTGAGGACATGATCAGTGATGGAAGTTCTTGAAGGCATTGGATAAAGGTGAGATATCTAGATTCTTTTAGGATATAGGTTAAATATTCTAGTTTTAGGTATGGCTTTAGTTCTAGGAGCCTTTTATTGTAGATAGAGAGCATGTTTGATATGTTTGTTGGTTTAGTATGTATGCTATCAACTTTTTTGAGTGGTCTGTGAGGTAGGTTATATATGACTTTTGCTTGTCCTTGTTGTGTTTGACTTTATGTGTCTTGTTTTCTTCTATGCGTCTATGTGTATTTGTTATGCGGTTATGTGTTTCGATTAAGCATGATACAATGTTCGTGGTGTGTTTTGAAAATATATTCATACACACACATATTTAAAAAAAAAGAAAAAGAACAAGGAAAAAAAAGGGGGGAACTATGAGTTCGGGGTCTCCTTTAAAGCAACTTCTCTATTCCGTTTCAGGGTAAGGTTGGCCTTCAACTCTCCCCCTTAGACTCCACTCAAAAGTGAGAATGTACTGGGTATCTTTGTTTGTTGTAGTTTTTACCATGCTATTTAGACACTTTTTTGCTTCACTTTTTACATTGTTTTTTATGGTGCTGTTTGTTTTTTAAGAGGTAAAATGTTTGCAATCAGCGGACCATGTCTGCAAACATCTGTAGAAGAAGAAGTGGACCAAATGTCTGTAGTCTGCAAGAAGAAGAGTGTTTGTTTTTTAACGTCTGTTGACTGTTAGAATAAATTGGTGTGTTGGTGTATGAATGGTGGTGGTGGTGGTGTCCGTCGGTGGTGGCCAACGGTGGTGGATGGTGGTGGGTGATATCTGCAGACCTTTGAAGATCCTAGAAGTGGCTGAGCCACATTTGTATCAAGAAGAGCACGCGCAGACGTTTTTTAATGAAACCTCTTCGAAAAAACAAACAGTCTGCAGATGCCAATGTCTGCGTGTGGTTTGTGCGGCGTAGACAAAAGAGGCTATACAGACGTTTTTAAGAAAAACAAACAGCACCTATCTGATTTTTACCATGTTTTAAGTAGTTTTAATGTGTCTTTTGCTGCAGTTTTACTGCAAATCTCAACTCTACCTTTCCTCTTTATTGCATATTTGTTGTAGGTTTACTGCCATAGTGCCGTTTTACCTTGTTTTTACTGCAACTTTACCTTGTTTACTACTGTTTAATCTTGTTTTAGTACTGTTTTTACTGTGATTGTATTACATTGTTCTACCATACAAGTTCTATTTAAACACAATTAAGACCTTTATCCTAGTTAAAACCAATGCCAGCATATGAATTAACAACAAAATCACACGGTAAAGGCTAATGTGATGGCCCTCAGTCATAACTGATAGCCTAAGACATTATGTTATACATTATACAATAAATCACATGTTTCCTTTGTTAAAATTTAACAGTGTTGGACAAAAGATCATTCCCAAATGTGCAATTATTTAATAACAATTATTCATAATATAGTTCTCGGTTCTCCATTAACAAAAATTCAAGCTTTATAAAATCCAACTATAGTTCAGTTACAAAAGTTTGTGAAACGTAATAATCAAAGCTTCATGAAATCTAACAGGAGTTCAATCATTCATAATTTAATCCTTCATTCATACCCCTGACTTGTGGAATCCAAAAAATCTTAAAATCAAACCATTGATCCAAAAAACGGCATTGGCAGAGTCTTTTAAATCAATGGCTTTTCTGGTTCACTCAGCCTTCTTCTGAATTGTTGGAGGTTAATGGTGTCCGCACAGAGACTTCAATAATTGAAAGTTTGAAACCTTGGAGAGAGTTTGGGAAACATGGAACTTTTCTTTTCCTTCTATGAATTATTGTTCTAAACTATCTTTTTGGTAAATATTTTTCAATTACCACTGTTTTAGTAAACATTTTTTCCGCCAACACTATTTTATATAGAACTTCTGGGTACTGATATAAGGCAACTATGATGCTGCGGTTAGTGGTTTGGGGTTTTCGGATATATAACCTATGATTTTCTCTTCCAATACCTTGTTAAATAATATCAGGGTAAATAGTGCCTAGTCAATAGAAGTGGCAAAATCGTTAGGCCAAACACACTTGGTAACAAGTTGAAACTTAGTCAATAAAAGTTGTGAAATTACCATAGCAGTGAAACTTAAAGAAAAAGTGTTCTTTTAGGTTTTATGCATATAACATTACACTTTACAAACTTCCTTTATAGCAAGTTTTACTTTACTCATCAGAGTTAATCGTTTAAACTGGCATATTCATAAGTAAATGGGTTGGAAAGGCTATCTCACGTCCTCAACTTATCAAGCAAAGATCTTTGAATATGTAAATCACATAAATTTCATCGAGGCTTAGAAGATGAAACTGATGAAACGTAAAAGAGCAACATGTCTAATAGAAATAATATTTTTTTCTTATTCTGCCATAAATTGTTGGTGTATGTACATCAAAATTGTTTGTAAAAACATGGTGATAAATCGACATCCATTAAATGTCTGTTGCTATCTCATAGTTGTCTGTCTCTTTGACTCATAGTTTTACTTGATTATTATGCAGGTTCAAACATTTGGTTTTCCACCATTAGAAGACAGGGAGAAGTCAACCCTGTTATTTACTGGGCTTGATTATTTTGGTGGTGGTACACTAGCAAAAGAGGAGTCTGTATCCTATCTAATGCATATAATTTAGTTCAAGTGACTGAAATTCATTTCATGCACTTTTTTTGCTTAATTCATTAATGACAAATTGTGTTAGAAGTTTCCTTGATTGTGTCTCCAGCTCAAACTTGCAGAGATGGAAGCAAGAGCTGTCAATGAAATGTTTGTTATACTATCTGATATTTGGCTGGACCATGAGGAGGTATTGAATTTGTAACAGTTAGAGGTGTCAGCTTAACCCATTTATTTTGGGACTGCTAAATTGACTAGATATGCTATCAGAGAAATATTAATAACACATAATATAACATGAACATTACATGGTTGTGGTGTATCCAGTAAATCGGTGTACAATCACTTCTCATGAATGAGTCGATTTTGTTGTGTTTTATCTTAAGCGGGTCCAAGAAAAAATGTATAATAAAAGGAAACTTGTCAAATGGATCCATTGAACAAAAATTATCCAAGGTGTAATGATAATGTATAAAGCCTTAATCACATTTATACAATAAACTGCATTATGAGTGAATTAATATTATCTTTCTGATCTTGTTTGAGGCATTAATTAATTATAAAATGGTTTAAGGTTTGCGCACAAGCATTTAGGTCAATCTAAGTTGTGCAAAATTATATGTTTTCACCCAAAGCTTATAATTTTACTACTGTTAGTAGTAACCATTTGTATGCATCGCCTAATATCTTGATTATATTCTTTATTAGAGAAGACCATGGCAAAGCTAGAGACGGTGTTAGATGGTTATGAAGATGTTGATGTAGTTCCTTCTCTCTTTGTGCTTATGGGAAACTTTTGTTCACGTCCGTTTAATATTTCAAATAATTCTATCTCAAGTATCCGGTGGGTTCTTTGGTGTGATTTTTTTTTATAGCTATAAATTAATTATATTTATTGAATAAACTAAGAAAGAGAACTTTGTGTAACAGATCAAGTTTTGCAAAACTTGGGAAAATGATTGGAAGCCATCAGCGGTTAAAAGAACAAAGTAGATTCCTTTTCATTCCTGGACCTGATGATGCAGGTGAAGAACGTTGAATTCTATACTTATTTCTTTTGTAATTTTTTGGATTTAATTATATCTATTTGTCATTTTAGGCCCCTCAACTGTTCTACCCAGGTGTGCTTTACCTAAATATATAACTGAAGAGCTTCAAAAGCACATCCCAAATGCCATATTTGCAAGCAATCCATGCAGGTGCATCTGCAATTCTTTCTTATTAGATATTGCATTGCTTATACATCTTCTGTTCAATCCATGCAGTTCATGTCAATGTAAATTATCTGGTATGGGTCGGGTTGAGTGGGCATAATACATCTTCTGTTCAATTCTTGTGTTTTAAGCATGCTAAACATGATTTAAAAATACTATATCATTACTAATTTACTATTCATCTATAAGATAATAGGTCAGAATTGTCACTTCCACTTATCACTGACATTTTTTTTTTGGTTTCAGAATCAAGTTTTATACCCAAGAAATAGTATTTTTTCGCCAGGATCTACTTTACAGAATGAGAAGGTCTTGTTTAATTCCTCCTTCAACAGAAGAAACCAGTGATCCTTTTGAGCAAGTGAGTTGCATCCTTTTAACCGATTCAAATACCATGTAAAGCAGTTCGTCAAAAAAGGCGACGGTATGGCAGGCTGGGTAATGCGTCATATCTAATCTAGTCTAAACTTGACCTGCTAGCAGTTCGTCAAAAAAGGCGACAGTATGGCAGGCTGGGTACTGTGTCATATCCCCGGCTCATAGTTATCATTTGAAGTTAATCATCCCAACACTTTTAACGTTATTTTCACATAACAAGTAAAATAACGTTAAAATTAGTGGAATATACTTTGGTCCCTTGATGGCCCACACACACACACACATATATATATATGTATTGTATGTGTGCAACGCAAATGGGGCGTAAATGTTATAAGAGATTGTAAACATCAAATAGGCTTAAGACGAGTGTTGACCTTTTTCGGCTCGTTATATGAAGGCTTTTTTTTCGCTCTAAAACTTTACCCATTTGACCAGTTATGAGTAAACAAACAAATTACCCAATATATTTCCACTCTTTAGTAGGGTCGGGTGGGAGGGGAAGGATGAACACAAACCTTACTTCTATCCTAGTTGGGGGAGAGAGGCTGGCTTCGAAGGAGTACTCAACTCAAAGATATCGTTTGAAGTTAATCATCCCAACGCTTTTAACGTTATTTTCACAAAATAAATAAAATAACATTAAAATTAGTGCAATTTTACTTTTCTCCTAGGGTACACACATAGTCCAATTTATTGATTCATATTAAAGGTTGAAAATGTCACCTCATCATCAAAACTTGAACTAACTGAAATTCTTCCATGCAGCTTGTCGCTACTATAACACATCAAAGTCATCTCTGCCCTCTTCCTTTGACTGTACAACCTATTATCTGGAATTATGATCATTGTCTTCACCTGTATCCAACTCCACATACGGTAAAGTTCTAAAATTCATTATGTTATCTGCATGACCTTTCATAGGTTGCAAGAGTTGGTGGCCAAATGGCATAGATAAAAATATTTATATTGTGAATAATGTTTCTTTATGTTACTACACTAGGCTAATATCTCGTGCAATACACGGGTTGATTAAACAAATATTACATAGTCAGTAATAAAAATTTAGAAATTATAAAATGAATTTTTGAAATAAATTACGATTGAAATTGCGTATAAGTTAGTGCTATAATTAATAAAATAAAAATACTATTTTTTTAAACTTGAATTTTTAAAAGTTCTTGATATTTAAACATTTCGTTCTAAAATAACTATTTTTATTTTTTAACAAAAATCTAGGCTAATACTTGTGTACTACACGAGGAGTTGAATAAAGAAAATATTAAATAGTTAGTAATAAAGATTTAGAAAGTATAACATGATATTTAAAGATAAAATATTATTGAAGTTATGTATAAGTATGCAATTTAAATGATAAAAAAATAGTATAATTTCTTTAACTTTCATTTTTCTATAATTTTTTTTTGTTAACGTTTTGCTTTCAAAAAAAAACATTGTTTGAAAAAATGCCATTCTTTATGAAAATCTCGTTTAAAAATTTTTCTTTTTAATTGTTTTTTTTCAAATTTTCCATTTTTAGAAAAAAAATAAAACTTTACTTTTTAGAAAGATTTGTTCTAAATATTTCGTTGTGTTAGAAAAATTTGTTAATTATAGTAATTTATTATTTTTTTCATTAAATTGTGTTTTTTAATAAAAAGATATTTTTTAATAAGTTAAGAAATCTGTTTTTTTATTTGATAAAGTTTTGAATTAGGAATTTTTTATATGTTTCAATTTGGGCACAAAAGTTTAAATGGTAAGCCCATGTTTTGTTATTGCTACAAAAGTTGCCTATTCTACAAGGGGAATAGTAAACTTTTGTTTCTTTTGCTCTGGTCAAAAAAAGTTGTGCAAACTTTTTTTTTTTATTTTGACAACAAAAGTTTAAATAGTAAACTTTTTGTTTTTTTCTTGTTCGTTACAATGGTTTGGTTGTACCAAATAACGGCCTACACGCAGCAACGCGCATGTTCTCCAACAACTTTTGTAATTCACAAGAATATCTTGTTTAACTTATCTGACTGTTCGTCATCATCATCATAATACAAAAAAAAAAAAAAATTATTCCTATTCTAACCCTAGCCCATTTTGGTTTTAACCAGTTTTGACCCGAACCAAATTAAAACTTTCTCAAAATGACTTGTTACTCGAGCTAATCTGACTTGACCTTTGCATGTTTTACACTTTTGTGGGGGTTATGTTTGATTATTACAACAGTTGCATCTAAAGGGAAAGAATAGAGATGAAACTATATTTATTACAAATTTATTTTCATAAATTCAGTGTGCTTGATATGGTGTTTTGACTTGTTTACAGATTGTTTTAGGCGACAAAAGCGAACAAAAGGCCTTCAATTACACTGGTATTACTTGCTTCAATCCTGGTTCTTTCTCAAATGACTACACTTTTGTGGTGTATCGGCCTTGCAATCAAGAAGTCGAACTATCGGCCCTGGAATCATAAATGCAACATACCCTTTCGATTATTATCTTTTCAATGGTCACTGTTTCGTTGATCACACAATTATAGCAATTATCCTTCTTTTTTATGTAGCTGGTTCCAGGATTCATTTGGATTGACATACAAGTTCATTTGCACTCGGTTAGTCGGTTGATATCTTGCCTTTGTGTATTACATGTTTTTATTCGACTGTTGATCTATCAAGGGTTCATTTTTTGTTGAACTTTAGACCTTTATTTCGTCTTAAACATATGCCACAAATAGTTTTTTATTTATTAATTTATCTATTTATTTATTTATTTTTAAATTTCTGTTAGGCCATTGAACTTGAGTTACAAACGCTCAATCATTTATAACGGTGAATTCTTTTGGTATTCAATCCAAGTCAATGAGATTAAAGAACCCGTTAGCTATAAACTATAGAGGTAGCTGCGTGGGTTATTTTAGTTGGCTCATGTGGCATATATTATGGTTGGTTTTTATTTATTTATTTATTTTATTATATATGAGGGCTGACAGATCGTTTGATTTCAAAAAAAAAAATTCGGTAATGTGTGTGAAGAGGGGCTGGTTGAGAGAGGGATGGGAGCGTCGGGCAGCTTTCGGTGCCTTCTGGCCTTCTGGTATGGTTCTACCCACCATGTTGGTGGTGATGCTGATTGCTACCATCATCATCTTCATCATCATCATCATTAGAGAGAGTATAGAGGGAGAATGATGTAAAGAGGCAAATGGAGGCAGGAGTGTTCAGAATATCCGAAATCCGAATCGTATGCAAAACTTGAAATACTAATCCTAATTAGAAATTTGGATATTCGGATAAATTTGAATCGGATATCCGTTATTCTTATTCAGATTAGATTGGATATCTAATATACAAAATATTGTTTATTTGGATCAAATATCTGAATTCAAACCGAATATAACTTGTTTATTTGGGTTATTCAAATTTAAAATTAAGTTTATTCGGATCATATTAGCATATTTTTATTTCGGGTGGGGTTGAGATAGGGTCTTAAAATTTCAAATCCGCATAATCTGATATGAATAAACTGTTATCCGACCTGATAGTGATGCTATCTAATGGCTACCATAGCTATATATCTTCATCTTCATAATTTTTGAGAGAGAGTAGAGGCATATTGATGTAAAGAGACAAATGTAAGATGGTATTTTCATATTTGTTCATCGATTTAATAGTTGCAATGGTGTGAGGTGTTGCGGTCGGTGGCGGAACTATTGTTGACGATGGAGGCAGTGACGGAGCTTGGTCGACTTGAGAGGGGGGCGGAAATTTTTGAAACCCAGAATACATGTTAATTTTTTGAAGCGAGGGGGGCGGTCGCCCCCTCCGGCCCCAAAGAAGCTACGTCCCTGGACGGAGGGTGGTGAAATTCCAGCCACCCAACTAAGCGTACCTATAACCATGCAAATGACAATATTGAGTATTACCAAGAAAAAAAAATGAACAAGCAAGGAAGATCATCTTCCTCAATAGGAAAAAAGAAGATATTGTAAGGAATAAATTCTCTGCATAAATAGGATAGCCAGGAACCAGAGAAGGGAAGCTAATTCATATGAAAAAAAATACCTTCACTTGACCATAGGAGAAGCCTTATGTGGTGAGACTAACTGGGTGTTATTTTTCTTAGTTGGAACTACAAAGACATCTACATTGGAGATCGTTTAAGCAAACATTTAAAGGGAAGATTCTTGCTAACTCTCTCGGGTAAGATAATCAATTACGCTCTGTTACTGAGTTCATTTAAGGAGAGAAAAGAAAGGAAATGGAAGGAAAGAAGAAACATTTTTGTGTTCCCGAGTTTCATTTAACGAGGGAAGGGAAAAAAATAAAACATGTTGTGTTCTCGAGTTTCATTTAAGGAGAGAAAAGAAGAGAAATGGAAGCAAACCTAAGCAAAATTACCTAGCTTTTCTTTCCTTTTCATTCGGAAGGAAATGGAAGGAAAGAAATCTATTATTTTCTTTTCCTTTCTCTTCCCTCTTTTAATAAACTCGGGAACACAGCGTAAAGAAAATACACTACGCAAGTCTCTAATCATAGTAGATATGATAGAACTGACTCCTAAAGATGTAAGGGAGAATTTTTCCCAATTGCAGGAGTTGGTGAGTAACTACAATCGGGAGGAATGAATGCTCTGGTTAGTATGATAGTGCTCCACTCCCACAATAACACATATGGTCACATGGTTGATGCACCTCGGGTTCCTCGAATAACAAAACGAGTTACCACGTATAACAAAACGAGTTACCACGTATAGTGAATTTTGACCTAGACACGAACAACCTTCGATCCTACATTAGACGTTAAGCTAGATCTACTTTACTCGGCCCGGAAAACCTTATTAATTTGATAACAATATTTGTCAATAAAATTTAAATAATTTTTATATATCAAAACTCATTCGCAACAAAAATAAACTTTATTAATCAAGAAATGTGGAATAATTATAAATCCATATAAAAACACACAGAGAATCATAAATTAAAATATACAAAAATTTTCTTGAATAAATATTTTATATAGCCACATGCAAATGTTGACTTAATGAAAAAAAAATGTAAATTTTTAAGTTAAGGGTAAAATTTCAGACAACAGATTATATTTGTGTTTTACCCAGATAAAACTAACACAATGAGCCAGATATCATCTAATTTGGATATTATTAACTAAAATTTAATTATTTTATTAAGTTTTAATATTTTATTATTTTTAGATTGCAAAACGCCTAAAAATAAAATTATTTGGTATGAGATTTAACCATCGTAGTGCTTTAGATTATACGAGTTTTTACCTACATTTATGCTAAGATAAGTACATCATATGGAGAACAAATGAGATCAATCCAAAGATACTTTAAATATTATAAGAACCATGTGATCTTCCAAAATCCCCTCACAATCGTTTAACTCCATATCTCACCACGCATTCTTCCTCCCTCCCTCTTGAATGACTTCAGCCCCTCTCTACCATATTTTTGAAGCTTTAAATTGTCCAAGAAGCCAAGAGACAAGACTAGATTCAAGCAATACAAGCCTAAGGTGAGTACACAAGCGGTTTAAGTCCGAAACACACTTTTCTTCACGTTTTTGTACCTTAACATCTACTCTTACAAATTCATGACCAAGGCTTGATTTTAAACAGAAAATAAACATCATTTTATATCTGAAATTCGTGGGTTTTGAAGCCATGTTCAAAACTCCTACATGAAGCAACAAAAAATGGGTTTTCTAGTCCAAAAACTTATTTTTCTTCAAGATTCTTACATGCAAACGTTTACACTCACTACCCATTCAAGACTTGTTTTTAACAGCTTCTAATCCTCATTTTAACTTATATAAGCTTAAGGTTTGAATCCATAACCAAGACACATGCATGCAACCGAATTGGGTGTTTTAAGTACAAAACTTATCTTTTAGATATTTACTTCTATACATATGGCAAACCACGATCTAAGACCCGTTTTAAACATAAAAGTTTGTATAAATTTTGTGGTTTTGATGTGTGGGTTGAAACTCTTATATGCAACAAGATTGCAAGTACAAAAGATAAGCTTTTGAGTCCAAAACCAAATATCCATGTATTTTTACTTCTACTTCTTGTTAGCCACGACTTAAAACTAGTTTTGAACATAAAATTATGCATAAACCATATCTATTATTTTTAACCCTCTCTATAGCATCTAACCCTTTGGAGACAGCAGCCCCACACATAAGTTTGGTTTAGCAATGGTCAAGACAAAGAAACACCGACAAAGGTATCTTTCTAACTAGTTTAGTTATGCTCTACTTGCATTGTTCGCATTTAACACTTGTATCAGCACATGAAAACTTATAATATATAAAAAAAACTTTAATATAACTTAAAATTAGTAAAAGGATCTGAACAAAAAAAAGTACCTTAATGCATGCAACTTTTGTACGTTAAACACAGATAACACGTTAAAATCTCAAAATTGACACAAATCATACACGCACGACTCTAAACATTCCATAACTTAAAAATATCTTAAATGATATTAAAAATAATTTAAATATGTTTTATAAGATATCCTAACTTGGTTTAAACTTAAAACCGTTGTATTACCGAACCGACATGTTAAAAACAACTAAAATGGCTTATTTGCATGTATTTCTAAATTCTGGAAATTTTGTAAGCTTATTTATAATAAATAATGTATCATATCATATTTTGATGAGTTATGGTGACCAAACTGACTAACAACGTATTTTACACATAAAAGTTATGAAACCGACGCCTTTAAATGGTTAAATGACATAATCTTCGACTACAACTTATTTGTGAATTATTACAGAATATAAACAAGTAAAAACCATATAATATAATGTTATAAAATATTTGTAATGTTAGGGAATACGAAAGACTCCTTAAACGCAATATTACGTACGTAACCGACGCATGAAATGCGTAAAAACGGGGGTTTTTTATAAATATAAGCCAAGGATTATTTTTATTAGAATATTAGATTTAAAATATGTGTGTGTGTGTATTAAAAACATTTTATATACTTTATGGGCTTAAACTATTTACTAAAATGAATACAAACACGTTAAGGGTTTTACCAACCCAACAATCCCACTAAGTAAACCGAGGTATTTCTAACAAGAAAATTTTATACTAAATAATAGTCTATTTTTTGAATATTTAAATAAGTAAATATTTATTTAGACAAACTATTATTTATAAACGTATCGTTGTATCTTAAACGGTTTAATGGGCTTAGTAGACCCAATAACACTATACACATAAAAAATGATTTAAAGCTCAATTGATAATTAGTTTAAGTTATACAAGTATTGTGATTAATCCAATATAAGAATCTAATTACATACATACTAGATACCATGTAAACGTACAACATGTAAGCTAGGGCTCGAGTACAGTATGACACTATGCATAGAACACAATGATGCTGGCAATTAAGTTTAATCTTAGCAACACTTTCAAACACAGGTATACATCTATCCAGTAAAGGCACCCACGTGGAATACTCAACTCACAACACGGTTTGCAAACCTTAACCTCGGTGAGTTTATGTGCAAACATCTCCCTTCTTTACTCTGTTTTAGGATGAAATACATGCTACTAAAAATTTTTATGTGTACTAATATTTGAGAGTTGTTACTTCCCATATTGTATTCCCTATTTGGAGCATACCATTAACCCGCGTTGGAGCCATTAGTATTATGGTAGTGCTATCCGAGAAATCCTTACACACCAACGGTATCTCCATTGAGATTGGCAAATCGTTGTGGCATAATTACTAACTATTTTTATTAGTTCATGAATGAGAAATGAACTACGCAAGGACGAAACGACGACATATGGTCGTGTTGCGAGATCATATGAGTGGTGCAGGATTGGCTGTGCGACTTGAATATTGTACACGAAAAAACAAACAAAACATTGTAAACGAAAAAACAAACAAAACATTGTAATCTTAGTTTATTACAAAGACTGCAAATTGTTTACTTATTAAATGTTTTTAACTACTCGAACTCACCAGCTTTATGCTGACTCAAACTCTTTTAAGCACGTATTTCCATTTGTTAAACTAATAAGGAGAGGTAGACATGAAGCTTTTGGTTCCTTACACTTTGGAGTCTATCTTAGACTTGATTTCTTATTTCCACTTACTAGGTTCTACATTTAAACTTCATTTGTTTTTGATATGATTACAGACGTCATGATGTTGACTTGTTCATGCCCACTTTTGGTTTTAAGACAATTATAAAGACTATTTTGTACTAGTTGATGATGAAGTAATCTTAGTCTTGCTTATTTAAGTATTTACCAATCTTTTGTCTCGCCCTTACTGGCGGGGTGCAGCACACATACACACCACTCACACGAAATTCTCAACCAGACCAGCCAACTCTTCTTTCCCACCAAAAACTAAAATGCCATCCTACGAAACCCTAGGCGACTCGGATAACCAATAAGAACTTTTCTAAGGCGCTCCCATGGTATAATGATGTTATTTACCATTATGGTGCCATACGTTTTTGCAAACAATAGTGGGTCTCTCACGACTGCGGTTCAACAACTACGTGATGGTAGCATTGATACATTTTAAGACCTTAGCTGGAAGTTATTGGCTAACTTCATGTAGCAAAAATGATATAACACGGATCCTGTGGAGTTGCATAATATCAAGAAGAAGGAAGATAATGACATGAGATCCTGCATTAGTGTGGCCACGGAGCAAATGCAGGATGATGAGTTTCATACATGGAAAAATCCATGGAGAGAACCGAAGCTTTTGTTAGGGGAAAAGAGATGGCCTAGGTACTTGATGCATCTAGAAAGACCAGGATGTAAACAAGGAAGCAATCACCACAACTCCCTAGGCCACAAAGGTTTCAGCCCTTCGACATGAGGCAAAGCCATTGATCCTATGAGTCACATAGGTCATACAGCAAAGCATCATATTCACTGAGGGGCCATGTGGAGGAGAAAGATAAGCAGATACAATTTACAACATTAACGAAGTCTCCTAAGGAAATATTGGCTATGGAAGAGGCTCTGTTTGGCTTCTAACCTCCTAAGTTGATGTTGAAGGCGGCAGGCGAAAGAAACCCAAATAAATTTTATGATTTCCATAGAGAGACAGATCACCACACGAATAAATGTTTTTAGTTTTTTTTTTAATCTTACATTGTGGGACACATTGATATTAACAAAAGTGAAGAATTACAATATACTGGCAGGTAAACGGCCAACTAGTTGCGCCGCAACCCCTTTTAAAAATGGATTGAAGCGGCTTTTAAATTGGGTGAATCAGCTAACATTATTGAAGATATTAAAGACAAGAAGGCGGTTGGTGATAAAAACACTCATGGCAAAGATAAAGGCATGAAAGGTGGAATCTTAAAGGTTTCACGTGCAGAGACTCTGGCCGAAAGCTTAAGGAGGGAAACCAAGCCGTGGATGCATTTAAAAATAGATTTCCCTCCTATTTCCTCAGTGGGGGATGGAGGCATCACAACTGAGCTCATGTTTGAACATTGCTTTCTACAGTTGACAGAGGTATCTTGGAGAAGGATGAGACCGCCTTAGCACACCGTTGATAGGAATCTATGGAAAAAAGTATTAGGATCAGATACAATTTTTGTGTAGAATTAAAGCAAAATCAAGAACTTTGATTGTTTTCAAACATGATTCGTTTGATTGTTCAAACAGTGATAACATATATTTTCTCCCTCTACCATTAAGCACCCCCTCACAATTACAGAAGATAGAACTGCTCTAAAATGAAAACCCTGAATCTATATATATATATACAAGCTCATCTAATGCAGATGTCACTATGAAAGTGACACATAACAAGAGCTGCTCTAGACAATAACAACCAATCTTCATTACTACTGCGGGTGAGAATTAGTTATTCTTCATTGGTTGTTGCAAATCAGCACTTGTTAGACTAAGTCTTTATTTGTTCTTGGTAGTTAACACCATCAGTGGTTGTTGATCATTAGTTTATTCTTTAGTTGTTGTTGATCAGTAGCTATTGATCAACACTTATTCTTTAAGCAGCAATTACATACATCAGCTATTGCTGATTAGCAGTTTTGGACTCATGAGTCCTTATTCCCGACAATCTCTTTGGACTCCGTCTTTATTCACAACAATATTCCTCTAGACTGATAAACCCAAAACCTTTATTTTAAACCAAGTTTATTTAAAACTTGACCTCTCAAATCTAAGAAAAGCATCTTAGATCTGAAGTTAGACTTTTCCAAGTTTAGGAACATCAGCCGCTTGAAGTGTAAAAGAGGAAGATCCAAAATAGAATACAAGTATGTATGATAGGTCAGACTTTTTTCTTCTGTAAATATAGTGAAAATTTTCTTGCAAAACAAACTTCAACAAATTCATGATCATTCGTACAATATTTTGATTCACTCTAAATGAATTCTAATTGCAGGATGTGTCAAATGGTAGCGTATGTTGATACTCAATTTTTTTTGAAATAATATATAATCTTGTAACATGCATAAAGCATTTCCATTATCCATAAGAAACCAGTATTACAAAAGATCACTAAATATTAAATTGCAACAAGAACCCAATTGCATAACTTAATCCATCACATTTTATACTAAGATTTCACCAAACAAAATACTTCAACATTCAAGAAAGAACGAGGGTAGTAATTGTAAACTTAAAGCAATAATTTCAACTCATATTCTTGTATCTATATCTCTATACTACCTAATAAAATAGTAACAATTTGGTCACATGGCATCATTTTATGCTATCCATGTCATATGTGTGCCACATGACATCATTTTAGGCTATTCACGTCATATGTATGCCACATGTCAATACTATATTAATTCTAGAAAATTTAAAAATAAATTTTATTTAATAAATATAATTAATTCATACTTTAAATAAGGTAAATTAATTAAGTCATATTATCATTAAATGTTAATAAAAATACAATCATGTCAAAACTTTCCATTTTTTGATAAATAATTTTGAAATTCAAAATTTTCAAATCTCATATTTAAATATTCAATTGATTTTATTGAATGAATAATAATTCACTAAATTGAATTATCATATTTAAATATTCAATTGATTTTATGGATATTTATAATTTTTAATAATTTAATGTCGTTAGATGGTAAAAATGAAATATGTCAAATAAGAATGAATATGTTGTTTTTTTTAAAAAACTAAGTTTCAGTTTTTAATTTTTATTCATATTTATTATGTAAAAATTTATAATTTTTGATATGTGGTTCATATGATTATTAAACCTATAATAATCACACTTTATTAATTATTATTTTTAAAGCATTTGTTTTCAATATTTAGTTTATACTATCATATTTGACATACTTTAGTGATTTTTTATTTCTTTTTTCTTTGATAAAATTATTCAACTTCTTAAGGGAAACTTTAATTTGTTATCTTTTATTATTAGATGTAATATGTAATTTTCATCATATCAAATATTTATTGCAATGTTTTTTTTATATATACAATCTTGTATATAGAGAAGTGTTTAAAGATTTGTAAAATATACTATTTTTCCTTTTAAAAATGTTAATAAGTTTACTTTATCTATATTGAATTTTTCATAAGCGATCAATTTAACAAATGTTTATTTTTTATACAACTCTGTGTTTTAAACGGGTTAATAACCTAGTATACTTTTTAAATCTCTATATTCTTATTATTGAAGTGCACATTGGTGATTCAATGCATTTCATAGATAAAATAATAGGAGATTATATATTATATATAAAATTCTTGATAATGTGTACAATGATGATTCAATGCATTTTATAAGGAAATTTATGAAGATCCTAGCAAACAACTTAAGATATAGTAAAACATAAATAACCAAAGTCAAAAGAAAACAAAATAATTTGATTGAAAGCTATAATGAACAATCCTTTCTTTTATTAACGGTTTCCTCTGAATAAATTTAGAACAAATTTTTTTCTATAGTAGGGGAGACTCTAACATTTGATTTTCTATAATAATTTTTACTTGAAATCAATCCAAATTATGGGGCGTAATTGTGTTTTATATATTTGTTCCAATTGTAAAGCGTAAGTTTTAATCGTATCGCCCCGACGCAGAGCGCGGGTAAGTTTGCTAGTTATAAATAAATTAATATTAAAAAACACATTAAAAAAAAACAAATTATTATAAAATATAAAAACACTTTTTAAAAAAGAAATATTTAAATAAACAAACTTTGAAAAAAAATTGTTTAAAAACATAATATAATTATTTTTATTTAATATGTTAAATTATATGAATTTTTATTCATATTTTATATTGAAAAATCATCATATATTGTTAAATTTTTTATAGATAACTCTTTATTATATATTTTTTTTTATTAAGTTTCATTTAACTGAAACACGTAAATGACCATTTTATCCCTACATGTCCAACTACCTTTAAACATAAACATAACACTTATAGACCTGTTAAGACACTATTACTAATCGTAATCGAGATATTAAGTTCGATAATCGCCCCGTAATACCTATTATGATCAAGCCTTCAATCTTCAATCTTTATCCGAGGTCTTTTTTTTTTCACAATATGATTAAATCTAGCCTCATTTTCCTCACTTGAGTCTTCTTTCACAGCTCATGTTACCTTTTGAACAACATGTGCACAGCCTTCAGCCCATATCCTCCAACCTTTTAATTTTGAGCAACAGCCTTTTGGTTTGTACCAACACTCTCATGATCAGCCTCCTTCCAACACCAACAAGATCAGTGACGGAGCTTTAATGCTTTTAAAGGGAGGCGAAAAATTACAAAAGTAAAAAAAAATGTTAATTTTTTAAAGCATAGGGGTGAAACCATTATTTTTAACTAAACATAACATTTCAACCAAAAAATTAACATTGCGGATGAAAAAATAGGGGGCGGGGCCGATCATACACAAACACACACGTATGAATCAAAATCAATTTCCAGTCAAACGTTAACAATTAATCGTAATGACCGGAATGTATATTGATGATTAATTACCGCTTTCTTTGCATGATTGGCTAATCTTTTCTCCTTTTGCTTTAAAAATATGAAGGCAGATCAAGGTTATAAATTCTAAGGTGCTGTTTGTTTTTTCCAAAAACGTCTACGCAACCTCTTTTGTCTGCGCCGCGCAGACCACACGTGCATATTGGCATCTGTAGAATGTTTGTTTTTCGAATATGTTTCGTTAAAAAACGTATTTGCGTTCTTTTCTTGGTGCAGATGTGGCTCAACCACTTCTAGGATCTTCTAATGTCTGCAGATACCATCTACCTTCACCACCACCACGAGCGGTCACCCCCACCACCACCGTCGCCTTCCGTACACCACCATCAATTTATTTTAACTACCAACAAACGTTAAAAAACAAACACTATTCTTCTTGTAGACTGCAGACATTTGGTCCACCTCTTCTTCTACAGATATCTGCAGATTGTAAACATTTTACCTCTTAAAAAACAAACACCTAAATCTACCTCCTAAGTTTAGTTATATATTTACATTTCATACCCTCTCACATCATTAACTTTACACATTTTACAATTTAAACCCAAAACGTTGATCGATACATTTTCAATTAAAAAAATTAATACTAAAATATAACGATTCTTAACATATACATTTGGGAAACTAGCAGTACAAAACCATATAAATTACGAATGTTCAGGGGCAAATGTATCATACCAGAACCGCAGTAATGAGAAAACAGTGATATTTCAGCTTATATGAAAATATATGAATGATATTTTCAAAAGAAAACATTATTTTTGGACTAGTGACGTCATTGATCGAAGATGTAATGCAATATTTTCAAAAGATGAAAACTCGTAATAAACAACTCTAAGTAGTTTTTTTACCAGACCCAAATGGTAAAACCGATAAGGAAAATTTATGTCCAGTATTATAAAACTAGAAAATACAAATACAGTAAAATCATTGGAAAAAAAAAATCCTACATCCATTACTGTGAATGATATGTAAATACCATCACATAAATGGAAACGCATTTAACCAATCTTCAATAGGCATATTGATTCTTTGACTACTATACAAGAAATAAACTAACTAAATCTTTAGTGTTGGTTAATGTTTTGTGTTGAAAATCAGTTTCTTGAAACAAATTTCAAAGACTCTTTTAAAAAGAACTAGATTTCAAACAAGGGCAGCTCACATTAAGAAAAAATTAGGCATGGATGACCCTCAAATTATTAGGGCTTTCAATTTTAATTATTATCATCATTTCACTCTTTAATGTTATCTTATTTAGATTTGTAATTAGTTTGAAATTATATTTTAAATAGTTAACAATATATATGAGTTATTCCCTTATAGAATTTTGGTTGGTATGATTAAATAGTTTAGTAATTATTTGAGGAGTAATTTACGAAGGTAATCTCTGTAATTTGATAATATTTCACTTTTGATCTCTAGGTTTTATAAATTGCTCGTATGGTTCCAAACTTTAAATATTTGTAACACATATAGTCCTTATATTAGGGTAATTTGGTCAATTATATGATGGTAATTTGGTGACTTAAGGACTATACTATCTATATGTTTTACAAATGTCTAAAGTTTGGGACTATATGAGTAACTTATGAAACCTATGGACCAAGAGTGAAATACTAAACCACAAGGATCATATCGGTAATTAACTCTTATTTGAGATTCGATTAGTTTGTAGATAATTTATATATGAGATTTTCTAAAGATTTAATTAGTTTACGTAGTCATTTAAAATTCAGACTTGATTTCAAGCTTGATTTGGCATCTGACTAGTTTAAGTAACTATAGGTTTAAAAGGCCCCCTATTTTTACTTGCATTAATTGGGCACCTTAAACGCTTGAACCGCCCTTGAATTCTCAAAGATAAACTAAAACTGTAGATTAAGTCATGCAATAAAAAAATAATTGCTTTAAAAGGATCAAAAGGGCTTTGTCCTACCGGTATCTTTTGGTTTTCCAAATGAAAGGTCATGAGTTCAAATTCCTCTCAAGGCAAAATAGGGGTCCTTGAGATGTCAGGGGGTTTTCCTGTGCGGTTTCCTCCTGGGGGGTGGTAGGGTCTCAACGAAGGTCATGGTAACTAGACATTGGCGATGTGGCCTGAAAATCAGTGGTTCACACGTTCAGATCAAATGCCGTTAAAAAAATTGCTTTAAAAGGATATTAAAATCGTTATTTCATAGCACTGTAGCTAGTTAAAACTGTAAATGGAACGAGCTTCATAAACTTTCCATTGCCTCATGAGTCAGGACTATGAATCTACTAAGTGTTAACCAATGCAGCATGACCTTCACCCGCAACTCATCATCAATAATAATGACACGTAGGGTTGTAAATGAACCGAATGTTCAGCGAAAAGTTCGTGAACCATTCGGCAATAAATGAATGAACACGGAAAAGAAAATTTGTTCGTTTAGTTAAATGAACGAACATGAACAAAGGTCGTATTCGTTCATTTGTGTTCGTGAACGTTCGGTAATGTGGTCGTTTATGTTCATTTATTATATATACTAGGTTATAAACACGTGTACAACACGGAGTTGTATAAAAAATAAGCATTTGTTAAATTTGAAGAGGGGGAAGGAGAAGGAGCCCTCGACCGGCAACAGATAGAGGAGGATTTATTCAATCACATAGTTTGGGCTCCTAGAATATGGCGCCCTTGGGGCTTTCTATTTGATTGTATCGAAAGGCCCAATTCATTGGGATTTCCCTATTGGTCCAGGTCATTTCGGGGCAAGCGGATCATTTATGATGAAGAGGATGAGCTTCAAGAGAATGATTCGGAGTTCTTGCAGAGTGGAACCGTGCAGTACCAGACACGAGATAGATCTTCCAAAGAACAAGGCCTTTTTCGAATAAGCCAATTCATTTGGGACCCTGCAGATCCACTCTTTTTCCTATTCAAAGCTCAGCCCTTTGTCTCTGTGTTTTCACATCGAGAATTATTTGCAGATGAAGAGATGTCAAAGGGGCTTCTTACTCCCCAAACAAATCCTCCTACATCTCTATATAAACGCTGGTTTATCAAGAAGACGCAAGAAAAGCACTTCGAATTGTTGATTAATCGCCAGAGATGGCTTAGAACCAATCGTTCATTATCTAATGGATCTTTCCGTTCTAATACTCTATCCGAGAGTTATCAGTATTTATCAAATCTGTTCCTATCTAACGGAACACTATTGGATCAAATGACAAAGGCATTGTTGAGAAAAAGATGGCTTTTCCCGGATGAAATGCAAATTGGATTCATGGAACAGGAGAAGGATTTCCCATTCCTTAGCCGGAAAGATATGTGGCCATGAAAGGCGAAGGAAGGCTGGAATGCCAACAGGCGTCTATTATTGAATTCACCCGATCCGACAGTACCCGTTTGGGGAACGTCCAGTGCCAAAGTCACTGAATGGGTAAGTCGCCAATCCCTAAAACGGACTATGTAATGTACTTTATCTGCTGGGTTACGGGCGGTCATTTTACTAGAGGTTTATAATCTACCCTTGTATGATTCCTGTATTGATCACTTATAAAAAAATTCGATATAGATAAAGTAAAACTTAGTTTTTCAAAAAAAAAACATATTCATTATTATTTGACATATTACATTTTTACCATCTAACGACATTACATTATTAAAAATTATAAATATCCATAAATAATAATTATTATCATTCTTTTTTTTAGTTAGAATTTAAAACTTTTGAATTATGTATCTTGATAATTCAATTTAGTTAAATTATTATTCATTGATTAATTAATTGAATATTTGAATATTATATTTGAAAATTTTGAATTTCAAAATTATTTATCAAAAACTGGAAAGTTTTGACATGATTGTATTTTTATTAAGATTTAAAGATTTTTTGACTTAATTAATTTACATCATTTAAAGTATGAATTAATTATATTTATTAAATGAAATTTATTTTTAAAATGTCTAGAATTAATATAGTATTAACATGTGGCAAACATATGATGCTAATAGCCTAAATGATGTCATGTGGTAAAATTGTTACTCTTTTATTAGGTAGTATAGATTCATTAAATGTGTTGTATATTCTTAAATTTTTTATTTTTAATTTAATATCATAATGTTGAACCTGCACCCGCAACTCATCATCAATAATAATGACATGTAGGGTTGTAAATGAACCGAATGTTCAGCGAAAAGTTCGTGAACCATTCGGCGGAAAGTTTGTTTATGTTTGTTCATTTAATAAATGAATGAACACGGAAAAGAAAATTTGTTCGTTTAGTTAAATGAACGAACATGAACAAAGGTCGTATTCGTTCATTTGTGTTCGTGAACGTTCGGTAATGTGGTCGTTTATGTTCATTTATTATATATACTAGGTTATAAACACGTGTACAACACGGAGTTGTATAAAAAATAAGCATTTGTTAAATTGATCACTTATAAAAAAATTCGATATAGATAAAGTAAAACTTAGTTTTTCAAAAAAAAACATATTCATTATTATTTGACATATTACATTTTTACCATCTAACGACATTACATTATTAAAAATTATAAATATCCATAAATAATAATTATTATCATTCTTTTTTTTTTAGTTAGAATTTAAAACTTTTGAATTATGTATCTTGATAATTCAATTTAGTTAAATTATTATTCATTGATTAATTAATTGAATATTTGAATATTATATTTGAAAATTTTGAATTTCAAAATTATTTATCAAAAACTGGAAAGTTTTGACATGATTGTATTTTTATTAAGATTTAAAGATTTTTTGACTTAATTAATTTACATCATTTAAAGTATGAATTAATTATATTTATTAAATGAAATTTATTTTTAAAATGTCTAGAATTAATATAGTATTAACATGTGGCAAACATATGATGCTAATAGCCTAAATGATGTCATGTGGTAAAATTGTTACTCTTTTATTAGGTAGTATAGATTCATTAAATGTGTTGTATATTCTTAAATTTTTTATTTTTAATTTAATATCATAATGTTGAACCTATTTTTAGTTTAATACAATAACATTTAACTTATATTTATATAAATAATTATCTCTAATGCTTGAGATTAAGAAAGTTGACTTTTATTGTGTAAATAATATGTTCGTTAGCGTTTGTGAACAAGTTCAATTCCTTAATGAACGAACACAAACACGAATTTTCGTTCGGTTGACGTTCATGAACCGTCAGTGAACAAGTTAATAGTTAAATAAACGAGCATTACCAAGGGCTCGTTCGTGTTCGTTCGATCCATTTACAGCCCTAGTGATCTGTTAGTGACAACCAATGGCGTGCCCACTTATTATCCAAAGGGGGCAGCCGCCCTCCTTAAAATTTCTTTTTTTCTGTAGTATATATGTGTTAAAAATCCTGATCGACCCCCTTAATATTTCGCAATCGCCCCCCTTAAATTTGCATATTCGAACTTGTGATGAGAATTGAAGTGATAGTTGCACTTATTTTTTTAGAGAAAAGAGTTACTTAAAAAGTTTCAATTGATGTTTTGAATAGATTTTAAAAAATAAAACCTGATAGAGAACAACCAAGCCTGACAATATTGACTTATAACAAGATAAATAGGTAGATTTGAGTAAACAATTATTGTATATTAGATTGAAATGGGTAACGTCATAACATAGAATGAGATAAGATGAGTAACACCGTAACATAATGTAGGTCAATAAAAGTAACTTAAAAACTATGTGAATATAATGGATTCAAACTAATAAGAATGATAAATAATATGTTAGATGAGAAAGATCACTAAAAATTATTCAATTAAATATTTGTTTAGTTACAATTCATTTTAACTTGAACGAAATTAATGTTTTTTGAAATAACTCATTCAAACCCAAACTAATTTTGAAACCATTCTGACCTGCATCCGTTCTGATCTGCTACCCAACCCATTTTGTCAGGCATAAGATCAACTTTAGATGTATTTTATTTTTATTATACTTGTATATATGTAATTTAGTTTGATTATCTTTTTTAACATGACCCGACCCGATTCTACATAATCCGATCTGAACATAGGAGACAAAAAATTATTATATAATGATCTTCAAATAATCATAAAAGATTTTTGCCCCCCATAAAAAAAAATTCTGGGTTCGCCATCACTGACTACGCACGCTTAGTCAAATCTAAGCTCGCAAGTCATTGGTAGGAACCGAGCAAGAACTTCCTACTGCTCAGTGACCAGATCACAAGCGCAATTGAGCAACACATCGACACATTTGCAGCAAGTTATTGTTGGTGTCACGCCTTCCTTTATAGACACAAAGGTGGCTCTTAAGCAATTCAAAGAGCAAAATGAAATATCAAAGTTCCATCACCAACACCACACATGCATGCACATGTGCGGGTTAGGGTGTTTGTTAAGGGTGTGAATGAGTCGGTTTTTGGCTTAGTTCAAACTCAACCAATATTTTGGTTTTTAGGTTTTAAAACAAGTTTGGGTCCCATTTTTTTGGTTTTTATATTTTTAAAAACAATTAAGGTTTCGGTTTTTTCGGTTTTTCTACCTAAGCTTAAAATTTTTAGACTTGTAAAAAACGACCCAAAATATTTTATTTGTGCAATAAATATTTGAACTATAACACTACCTCACATTTAAAATGTTATATTAGTTTTTTAAAATTTAGTAAAAATAATTTGTGTTTTTGATATCATAAGCCTAAAAAGATAATAAAATATACAATTTTTTATATCTTGTTATCATACATTTAATCAATTTGAAACTATGGTCCATTTATAAGGCTTTTGGTATCAAGAACCAAGAAAAAATAAAAATATTATAAATTATTTAATTTTTGAAAGGTAATATGTGTAGGAGATGGGTTCACGTTTTTATTATAAAACAATAATAAAAAATACATAATAACGATACACTCGTTATTCGTAAGAAATATTTTAGTACATTACCGGTTACAATCATGGTTGTAAAAGTCGCTAGGCGCTAGTCGGGCGGCGAGGTACCGTCTAGGGATTAATCGGGATTAATCGGCGCTAGGCGGATTGGAATTTTTATATGTAATTTTACAAATATATATTATATACACACATCAATATCAATAATTTAATATAATACTTCAAATAATTTTAAAAAATATACTTAAATATACTAAAAAAAGTACTTTAAAGTGCAAACTTAAACACTAAGTTCAAAGTTTAGAGATAAATTTCGATGTTAATTGCTTGGATTCGATGTTTCAGAGACATATTAAAGATTTTTGATTGAGAAATGTCTAAATAATCATAAAATTGGTCCCCTTTTACCATAAAAAAGTCAAAAAAAGCCAAAAAAAGTCAAAAAAGTGAAAAAAAAATAAAAAACTGATCAGGCCGCCTAGGCCGCCTAGGCCGCCTAGGCCCCGCCTGTCACACCCCCACCTCCTCCGCGTCACCAGACGACGTCATCTTTGAAGGGTAGCGGAAGCATAGCGGTGAAGTCTCGAAGGTGAGGGGTGACTTACTTGATCCGGTATCATAACACACATAGTTAAGAAAAGCACTAATTAAAAATCACGACACATATTTATTACATGTCCTGAGTATCCGTTTACAACTTAAGTTCCTTTTATTACATCCCAAGTCCTAATTACATGGTGCGTGCACAGGTGTTTCCTCACCGTTGGTACTGATTACCTGTAAAAGATGTAAGGTTTAAAAATATCAGTATAAAACTGGTGAGTTCATAAATAAGACTCGATACAATATGATATGATAGTAAAGTCAATGGTACACATTAACATAAGTGAATAATCATGTGACCCGTATCCAGATCCTTTCTGACAGTCCAGTCTAGAAAATGACCGAAGTCAAACTCCGTGCCTCTAACTCAATGTTTCACTACATCAAGTCGATACCAGGAATGGTGACAGGCATTCACACAAGGGTAGACGCTATCTATCCATGAATGGGGTTGTCAACCCGATAGTACTATCTTTGTTCACACATTCGGCCCCACATGGGTTAACCAGATACAGTTGGTTTTGAGGACTTTTGTTGCACACAGAAAATAGTCAAAATCCCATGACACCCACATGCAAGCCGGTATTGCAATTGTTACTAAACATATCACACGTTTGATAAAGATTTCATAATAGTCACCCCGATGTTAATAAAACAGTAAAAGAAAAGGGGTTGTATGAAACTCACTTGATAATACAAATGTAGCAGAATATCACAAGACTTGATAGTAAGGGTGATTCTGCATTTAGTTATATTTACTAAGTTATTTATGTTCTAGTTTACTGATTAGATCTTTCTGAACGTTCAATGTCAAAGACATTGCTTAATAAATCATCAACTAGATAATAATTATATAATTAATTAATTTAAGGTTATATCATACAATGTATGATAATGTAGGAACCTACATTACATTAGATTCCTAATTCAAAGTTGATGACCCTCTTGATTAATCTAAATAATCTCGGATTAATCAAATAGTTAATATTGTTGATTATAACGCTAAAATAATTTTTAGATGATTTAATGGCTTAGAATTGATTAATCCTTGTTAGTGATTACCCAAATATCATGAAATATCACAATGTAGTATCATAATTGATAAAATAACCATGTTTAACATACTGATCTGACTGTTATCAAAAACATCAGATAATCGTTCCAATGAGTATGTTAATGATTATGATTAGTTTGAAACATTTAGATTTAATCTTTGCAATTCAAAGATTAATCAAACTAATCACCTACATTGTTATAATCAAATGGTTTAAACCATTATAATCATAGTTATGATTTCATGAAAATCGGGCATTACAACGGATCAAAACAAGAATTTAACCGTTAGAACTTCGTGTTCTTCGTTTATAATCAATCCTAGCCATCATCTAGGCAATAATCAACAATCCTAACTATCTCATTACGTTCAAAATCAAGATCTAATCAATCAAAATCAAACTAGAAGGTTAAAATGAACCGTTACCTGTTCTGACGAGTTTCTGCGGTTAAAACAGCGATCGGGACTTGTATATACGATCCGTGGGATGATCCGGATGATCAAACACCTTTGAAATGAAGCTTGGAGGTGAAATTATGAAGAACTACGGTCTGGAGGTCGAAATGGACGATTTTTGAGGCTACCAACGCGATCAGATCGTTTAAAAACGTTTTTAGCCGACATAGCGCCTGGGGCGCATCGCCTGGATACCGACGCCCACGCCAGGCGTACCGCCTGACCCGGTTTTCCTCCTATATTTTGTTTAAACTTCGTTTCGCGATTCCGGGGGCATACGAACTCCGTTTTGCGCCCGGTTTTCGCCCACGTTCATCATTTTTCACGTACTATCATTCCCCAATAACAAAAGTTACTAAATCCTCATGGATTTCAAGCACGATCAAATGTGCTTACGTCATTAATGCCGAAATCTTCTTTTCGCGATTCCGGACAATCCGTAACTCCGTTTCGCGCACGGTTTTCGCCCATATTCTCAATTTCTCGTACACTTTAAACCTGTAATGATTAAAATCATCAATTTAACACAGATTCCTAGAACGACCAAACGTGCTCGTGTTATTGATGACGTAATGTTTACCTACAATTGTCACAGTCTCCTCCTGTTACAGAAATTTCGTCCCGAAATTTAGTGAAGACTTACTCGATGACCATCGATTATGGGAATAAATGTGGGTATTTCTGTTTCATCTGATCTTCGCGTTCCCACGTATATTCTGGTCCACGCTGTGAGTTCCACCGCACTTTAACAATTGGTACGCGGCTACGTTTTAGCACTTTCGTTTCCCGATCCATTACCTCTACTGGTTCTTCACTGAATTGAAGTTTTTCATCAATATGAATCTCTTCTAGAGGTACGATCAATGATTCATCAGTCAGACACTTCTTCAGATTGGATACATGAAAGACATCGTGAATGTTACTGAGTTCAAGAGGTAATTCAAGTCTGTAGGCTACTGATCCAATTCGTTCAAGAATTTTAAATGGCCCTACAAATCTTGGTGAAAGTTTACCTCTCTTCCCGAATCTGAAAATGCCTTTCCAAGGTGACACTTTCAACATTACCTGATCACCTACTTGAAATTCGAGTGGTCTACGTCGATTATCAGCATAACTCTTTTGACGATCGCGAGCCGCTTTGATTCGTTCCTGAATAAGGGCGATCTTATCAGTCGTTTCCTGAATAAGTTCCGGACCAACAATCTGACTTTCGCCTACTTCTGACCAACACACAGGAGATCGACATTTACGCCCGTACAAAGCCTCAAATGGAGCACATTGGATACTGGTATGATAGCTGTTATTATAAGAAAATTCAACCAATGGCAGATGAGTATCCCAGCTACCTCCAAAATCGATCACACAGCTTCGAAGCATGTCTTCTAGTGTTTGATTTGTACGTTCAGTCTGCCCATCCGTTTGTGGATGATAAGCTGTGCTCATATTGATTTGCGTGCCCAGAGCATTCTGAAGAGTTTGCCAAAAACGTGACATAAATCGACTATCTCTGTCAGAAATGATAGAGATCGGCACTCCATGTCGAGACACAATCTCATTAACATAGAGTTTAGCAAGTTGATCCATAGAATAATCCTCTCGAATGGGTAAGAAATGCGCAGATTTCGTAAGGCGATCAACGATAACCCATATAGAGTTATGATTACGTGATGTTCTGGGTAATTTAGTAATGAAATCCATAGAGATCTGATCCCATTTCCACATGGGAATCTCAGGTTGTTGCAATAACCCAGAAGGTCGTTGATGTTCAGCCTTAACTTTAAGACATGTTAAACATCGATCCACGTATTCAGCTATATGTTTCTTCATTCCAGGCCACCAGTAAAAATCTTTAAGATCTTTATACATTTTATCAGCACCTGGATGAATCGAATACCTGGATTTGTGCGCCTCATCCAAGATAAAAATTCGAGAGTTACCGTAGAAGGGAACCCACATTCGGCTTTTAAAATACAACAGTCCATCAGCCTTGGTATCCAGTTTCTTATCTAATCCCCTCAGTCCCTCAGCAGAATAGTTCAATGCTTGCAAAGCTTGTTGCTGAGCTTCTTTAATTTGAGGAATTAGACTGGTTTGAATAGTCATACCTAACGCTTTCACACGTAAAGGTTTGACTCGTTCCTTGCGACTCAAAGCATCGGCTACGACATTTGCTTTACCTGGGTGGTAACGGATTTCGCAGTCATAGTCGTTCAGCAGTTCCACCCATCGCCTTTGTCGCATATTTAGCATTTTCTGATCTAGAATATGTTGAAGACTTTTGTGATCCGTATAGACCGTACACTTCGTCCCGTACAAGTAATGTCTCCATATCTTGAGTGCAAACACTACTGCACCAAGTTCTAGATCATGAGTGATGTAATTCTTCTCGTGCACTTTTAACTGCCGAGAAGCATAGGCAATCACCTTGTTGTTCTGCATCAACACACACCCAAGTCCTTGACGCGAGGCATCACAGTAGACTATGAAATTCTCTGTGCCTTCTGGTAGTGCCAGAATAGGTGCATTGCAGAGTTTGTGCTTCAACAGTTGGAATGCCTCCTCCTGTTGAGAGTCCCATATGAACTTTCGATCTTTCTGGGTTAGGGTAGTTAAAGGCAAGGCTATCTTTGAAAAGTTTTTGATGAATCTTCTGTAATAGCCCGCTAACCCTAAGAATTGACGAATCTCTGTTGGGGTTTTCGGTGTCTCCCATTGCTTTACCGCTTCAATCTTGCTGGGATCCACTTGTATACCATTTTCATTTACTACATGCCCAAGAAACTGGACTTCCCGTAACCAGAACTCACATTTGGAAAATTTGGCATAAAGTTTCTCATGTGCTAAAAGTTCCAAGATCAGTTTTAAGTGTTGCATATGTTCTTGTTGGCTGCGGGAGTAAATGAGAATGTCATCAATAAAAACAATCACGAATTTATCCAAGTAAGGTCTACACACACGATTCATCAGATCCATAAATACTGCAGGCGCATTAGTCAGTCCGAAGGGCATTACTAAAAACTCATAATGCCCGTATCGAGTTCGAAAAGCTGTTTTAGAAACATCATCATCATGGATTCGTAGTTGATGATATCCAGATCTGAGATCGATTTTTGAAAAATAGATAGCACCTTGCAATTGATCGAATAGATCATCTATACGGGGTAATGGATAACGATTCTTGATTGTCAATTTATTGAGTTCCCGATAGTCGATACACATCCTGAGAGTACCGTCCTTCTTTTTCACAAAAAGGATAGGTGCGCCCCAAGGTGAGTAACTCGGTCTAATGAAACCTTTATCTAAAAGTTCCTGTAATTGACTCGATAGTTCTTGCATTTCCGATGGAGCCAATCTGTAAGGAGCTTTAGCTATAGGTGCTGCTCCTGGTACTAAGTCAATACGAAACTCAACTTGTCTCACTGGGGGTAATCCTGATATATCGTCAGGAAAAACTTCAGGATATTCTCGAACTACAGGAATGTCTTCAATACGTTTTTGATGTGGTTTGTTTTCAGTCACGTAGGCTAAAAAGGCTTGACAGCCCTTTCTTAAGCACTTTCGAGCTTGCATACATGATATGATACTCAGTTTCCTGCCAGCCCTTTCACCTTGTATCATAAGTGTATCACCATTTGGTAATAAAATACGAATCATCTTATCTTGACATATGACTTCCACTCGATTTTCTGAAAGCCAGTCCATACCAATAACAACATCAAAGCTTCCCAATTCAATAGGAAGAAGATCAATATTAAAAAGATGATCGTTTAGATTCAATAAACACCCTTGAATCACATTGTTAGTCATAATTGTCTTGCCATTAGCAATTTCAATGACGTAAGGGTTTGTTAGATTATCAACGGTCAATCCGAGTAATGAAGCAAAATCAGAAGAAACAAAACTTTTGTCCGCTCCGGTGTCAAAAAGAACAGATACATAGTGATTGTTAAGAAGAAACGTACCGGTAACGGTGTTGTTATCACGTCTAGCCTCTTCCGCCCCTATCTGGAAGGCTCTTCCTCTTGCTTCATTGCCCTGGTTGGTGTTGTTGGTAGGACAATTTTTCATGAAGTGGTCCGGGCTTCCACATCTGAAGCACGACCGGTTGAATTGTTGTGGTTGTTGTTGTTGTTGAGTTCCCTGGTTTGGTCGGCGAACAGGGAGATTGCAATATTTGGAGAAATGCCCGACCTTATTACAATTGTTACAAACAGGGCAAGGTCCCACATGATGAAATGGGCACTTAGGACATTTAGGTGCTTGCCCTACATAGGCTTTTCTCTCCAAAGTTGTGGCAATGTATCCCTTTGCCATTTGCACATTCCGGCTGGGTTCCACCGGAGCTCCTGGTTTGCCTTTCCCAACCCATTTCCGTTTCACCCCTTTAACAGTGCTGGGGGTAGTGGTTTCCAGACTGCTGCTTGACTCACCTTTCACTGTCAATGTACCACTTCTTACTGCCACATCGGTAAGCCTGGTGGTTAAGGTGATAGCATGTTTCAAAGTACGTGGTTCAGCTGCCGTGACCATTCCCTTGATTTGAGGTACCAGACCTTTGATATATTTTTCTATCAACGCCTGCTCAGTTGGAAACATGTTTGGCAGCAGACATGTCAATTCATGAAATCGATCGGTATATTTCAAACAATTAGCACCGATCATAGAATGGTTCCAAAATTCCTCTTGGAGCTTTTGGATTTCAGTGATGGGACAATATTCTGACAGAATCATAGTTTTAAATTCGTCCCAAGTCATAGCATCCACAACAGCCGTGGTCAAGGTTTTTGCCTGGGTATTCCACCAGGTCAATGCTGAGTCTGTCAGTGAACAAGCTGCATAAGACACTTTGTGTTCAGCCAAACACTGGCTGATCTTGAGCTTAGTCTCCATGCCCTCAATCCATTTCAAAAGTCCTGACGCTCCTTCCTTCCCCGTAAAAGTAGGGGGATTGCAGGAAGCGAAGTACTTATAAGTGCATCCTCGTTGTGGAGGATCCGGATTGATTGTGTTGGTACTAGTCGTATGGCGGATTTCAGCATGTCCGCCTGTAGCATTAGGCTCCGTTTGGACTCTACCCGAGCCAGAAGCACGATTTGTTTGATATTGGGCCAACATGCCCGTGAGAACAGCGGATAATTGATCACCTGCTATACGAGCAACGTCCACTTCATTTAGACTGTGTTCATTCACAGGTGGATCCGGAATGGATTCTTGAGTTTGAGGATTTTTAGCAGAACGACCTCTTCTAGGGGCCATAGTCTGATCACACACATATAAAGTAAAGTCAGAACAAGAATCCATAGTCGTAATAAAGACAAACGTTGTATAACTACTTCGAGTTTTCACAGTTATCTTGTACACCACTAAGTCAAGTTCATAGTTGCAGTTATACTAGTACGTCTGTTTGTCTTGCCAAACGTATACTAGTATCATTTTATAGTCTACCAAAATGATACCAATTTAGACATGTTACAACACTGATATGTACTAGTATTACATTATTTCACTATAATGTAGTACCGATATTAATATGTTTCTACACGTGTTTGTTATGTACTAGTATTACATTATTTCACTATAATGTAACACCGATATTGATATGACCCAATCACAAATTTTGTTACGTACTAGTATTACATTACTTCACCGCAATGTAACACCGATATTGTTATGACTCCACATGAGTCTTGTTATGTACTAGTATTACATTACTTCACCGCAATGTAACACCGATATTGTTATGACTCCACATGAGTCTTGTTATGCACTAGTATTACATTACTTTACCGCAATGTAACACCGATATTGTTATGTTTTCGCACAAGTTTCCTTTTGATATGAATTGCAAAGTTAGCACCGGCTATAATGTAAAGACACAATGTTGCACATACAATTGTTAAAAGAAAACTTTTATTATAACTGTCACAGTTGTACATTAGGATTAGTACAGATACAAGAAAATATCCTAATGCAGTTGTACCTACTATTACAACCTAACCGTCCGAGGCCTATTTTACAAGTCAAAACTTCCTCGGAGTAGTACAGTCCAGTCTATTCGATTCCTTTACCGTAGAAAATACAGCAAACATATGATAATGATGGCCACCACTGCCATCACTATTGCCACGTCCAACAGTCGTAGCTCCACACTCCTATTGCCTAACCCTACCATCCATCCCCTAACTTTCTCTACCCCAGTCCTACACATACCACCTAAAGTCCACTGGAGTCTACCCTCAATCACCTCCCTCCATGCCCTAGCACCTGCCTCTAGGACAGCAACATGTTCAGCTAAACTCTCATAGGCCGTGCGAGTTTCCCACAGAGTGTCACGTGTTTCCTGCAATGAAACACGCGATAACTGAAGATCCAATGTAACCCGTCGTAACTGGTCTCTGATCTCAGCTTGCTGAGATGACTCGCCTTCCTCATGTATGGAATGAGGTACATCCCGGGGTGCTAGTGGTCCTCTCGGAACAGGACCTGTCGAGATGCGGGCTCGTCCCCGCCTTCCTCCAAACCCTGTAAATACTGGTACTTGCTGTGGTGGTGTAGGGCTTTGTGCCCTCCTGATAGCTGGTGAGTCAGCATCTAACAGACGCTGAGATATAGGTGATGTAGGTGGTAGTGATGGTAAAGTCTGGTGGGACATTTGAGATGACGGCACTGTCTGTGTTGATCCTGAACTTGTTTCCGTGCCAACTGAATCACTTTCTGAGTCTGACATCGCTGTATTGACATACAAGTTCGTATTAGTAACGTAAAATAAATAAATAACAACAACATGTATTTGAGTGTTTATATTTGTTAACTATGTTCGGTGCTCTCAGTGTAACTATTCGGGCCTATGGTTATAATCTAGGTTTCTAAGTCCGCCTAAATTCTATAAACCTGTGGCTCTGATACCACCCTGTCACACCCCCACCTCCTCCGCGTCACCAGACGACGTCATCTTTGAAGGGTAGCGGAAGCATAGCGGTGAAGTCTCGAAGGTGAGGGGTGACTTACTTGATCCGGTATCATAACACACATAGTTAAGAAAAGCACTAATTAAAAATCACGACACATATTTATTACATGTCCTGAGTATCCGTTTACAACTTAAGTTCCTTTTATTACATCCCAAGTCCTAATTACATGGTGCGTGCACAGGTGTTTCCTCACCGTTGGTACTGATTACCTGTAAAAGATGTAAGGTTTAAAAATATCAGTATAAAACTGGTGAGTTCATAAATAAGACTCGATACAATATGATATGATAGTAAAGTCAATGGTACACATTAACATAAGTGAATAATCATGTGACCCGTATCCAGATCCTTTCTGACAGTCCAGTCTAGAAAATGACCGAAGTCAAACTCCGTGCCTCTAACTCAATGTTTCACTACATCAAGTCGATACCAGGAATGGTGACAGGCATTCACACAAGGGTAGACGCTATCTATCCATGAATGGGGTTGTCAACCCGATAGTACTATCTTTGTTCACACATTCGGCCCCACATGGGTTAACCAGATACAGTTGGTTTTGAGGACTTTTGTTGCACACAGAAAATAGTCAAAATCCCATGACACCCACATGCAAGCCGGTATTGCAATTGTTACTAAACATATCACACGTTTGATAAAGATTTCATAATAGTCACCCCGATGTTAATAAAACAGTAAAAGAAAAGGGGTTGTATGAAACTCACTTGATAATACAAATGTAGCAGAATATCACAAGACTTGATAGTAAGGGTGATTCTGCATTTAGTTATATTTACTAAGTTATTTATGTTCTAGTTTACTGATTAGATCTTTCTGAACGTTCAATGTCAAAGACATTGCTTAATAAATCATCAACTAGATAATAATTATATAATTAATTAATTTAAGGTTATATCATACAATGTATGATAATGTAGGAACCTACATTACATTAGATTCCTAATTCAAAGTTGATGACCCTCTTGATTAATCTAAATAATCTCGGATTAATCAAATAGTTAATATTGTTGATTATAACGCTAAAATAATTTTTAGATGATTTAATGGCTTAGAATTGATTAATCCTTGTTAGTGATTACCCAAATATCATGAAATATCACAATGTAGTATCATAATTGATAAAATAACCATGTTTAACATACTGATCTGACTGTTATCAAAAACATCAGATAATCGTTCCAATGAGTATGTTAATGATTATGATTAGTTTGAAACATTTAGATTTAATCTTTGCAATTCAAAGATTAATCAAACTAATCACCTACATTGTTATAATCAAATGGTTTAAACCATTATAATCATAGTTATGATTTCATGAAAATCGGGCATTACAACGGATCAAAACAAGAATTTAACCGTTAGAACTTCGTGTTCTTCGTTTATAATCAATCCTAGCCATCATCTAGGCAATAATCAACAATCCTAACTATCTCATTACGTTCAAAATCAAGATCTAATCAATCAAAATCAAACTAGAAGGTTAAAATGAACCGTTACCTGTTCTGACGAGTTTCTGCGGTTAAAACAGCGATCGGGACTTGTATATACGATCCGTGGGATGATCCGGATGATCAAACACCTTTGAAATGAAGCTTGGAGGTGAAATTATGAAGAACTACGGTCTGGAGGTCGAAATGGACGATTTTTGAGGCTACCAACGCGATCAGATCGTTTAAAAACGTTTTTAGCCGACATAGCGCCTGGGGCGCATCGCCTGGATACCGACGCCCACGCCAGGCGTACCGCCTGACCCGGTTTTCCTCCTATATTTTGTTTAAACTTCGTTTCGCGATTCCGGGGGCATACGAACTCCGTTTTGCGCCCGGTTTTCGCCCACGTTCATCATTTTTCACGTACTATCATTCCCCAATAACAAAAGTTACTAAATCCTCATGGATTTCAAGCACGATCAAATGTGCTTACGTCATTAATGCCGAAATCTTCTTTTCGCGATTCCGGACAATCCGTAACTCCGTTTCGCGCACGGTTTTCGCCCATATTCTCAATTTCTCGTACACTTTAAACCTGTAATGATTAAAATCATCAATTTAACACAGATTCCTAGAACGACCAAACGTGCTCGTGTTATTGATGACGTAATGTTTACCTACAATTGTCACACCGCCTAGCCCGCCTAGACCCCGCCTAGGCCGCCTAGCACCGCCTAGCGCCTAGGCACCGCCTAGGCCAAAAATTACACAGTAAGTGGGCGCCTAGCGCCTAGGCTGCCGCCTAGGCCGATTTTTACAACACTGGTTACAAGACTAAAATAAAAGAATATAAATTACTAGTTTATATACGAAACATGTTTTAATGCATGTCTTCGTTGGATACTCCAAATAGCGAGTCTTCAATCAAGCATCTTGACGAGCCGGTCACAAATACTTCAATACGCTTATGTCTTCCACCTATTCTTCATTGACATAGAATAAACATGTTGATGATTATGGTTGAGGCACGTATTCAATACGCTTCCCTTAAAACAGATTTCGCGCCTCTTCTCAAGACGAACACGTCTGTCTCCCAGGGTACAACAACCGAAACAGTTTGTACTGCCGGGATTAACCTAGCACCTGAAAAATATGTCTTAAACAAGAACTTGAAGAGTTGAGAAAGTTGGAAATTCTTCAAAGTTTGTGTGTGATTTTATGTAATATTCTTTTCAACACCTTAACAAGACAACATATGTCTTCTATTTATACAACAAGTTGGTGATTCAAGAGTCTTGTCATAAAACATATAATCAATATATGTAATTTGAAGAGTCTTGACATAATACACATAATCAATACATGTAATTTGAAAAGTCTTGATTTAATTTAGTAAAATGAAGAGTTTTGATTTTAATTCAAATTAAATTTGATAATTAATCAAATTTATCAAATTTCCAACAATATGTGTGTGTATGTATATTATATATGCATACATACACATATATTCGGTTTTTATTTTAGATCAAATTTCCGGTTTGATTCAAAACTTATAACAAACCCGTTGATTTATATTTGTGTTCGTTTATTTCGGTATAAATTTTTCGGTTTAGGGTCAGTTTTTTCAGTTTCATGCACGCACTTGCACACTTTAGAGTCCTAGGAAACAATGTCTTCCTAATGCTCCTACTTATATATCACTCCAAGTTTGTGTTCTGCCCACTTCCTAAATGTATAAATATATTGATCCTCTTCAAAAAGGAAAAAAACTTGTTAGACTTCAGAAAAACATGAGATAAGCTTAAAAATAAATAATTCAAAACATAGGCTTAGGCTATAGAATTAAAAAATTGTAATGAGTTTTGTCTAATCGACTGGTTAATCAATATGATTTGTTCTTTGAATAGTTGTCGGGTTATTTATTTGTTCATTGCACAAAACAAATGCGTATTTTTTTTGGTGTTCATGAATAAGAATTATGGTTCTTTAGACAAACTATATGAATGCCAAAAGAGTATTCAATGCTTTTTTATAACCTCCTTTCTTTTGCTTATAACAAAGGTTTCTAATCTAACAGTATACCCTTGACTTCTCTCATATGAGGTCTTGAGTTTAAATTTATCTGTGAGAAATTGTTATAGGATGAGCAGAGATTTTCCCTATTAACGAGTTTTCTCCTGAATTGGTAAGTTATAGTTGATGTGGCTAATGTACGAGCTAATCGACTGTTGTCGTTAAAAGAAAATATGTCCTATTTGTGCCGTGAATCAACAAATTTGTTATTCTTCAATGTTCATGCAAAATAGCTCTGAAATAATAATTTGTCAGCATCAAAAAGCAAGGGGTGCTCATGGATCGGTTTAAAATGATGAAACTTCTTTAGTTGGTTATCAGTTTGGTTAATTTGTGAAAGTAATAAACTTAAAGAAAGTAATGTGAGATTGACTTCAGAGTTTATGTGATGGACTGCCAAACAACAATATAGTTAAAGTCTAATTGTACCATGAAGATAATTAAATATAAAGTTACAATGATATCAGACAATAATCACCTTATAGGCTAAAAATAAGGCCAGTGTTTTCATTAATAAGATGTGACATAGTAATTAACAAAGTTCAAAAGTTGTATTAAAATATTACATAAGCCTAGTATTTCATGTATTGTAAAAAAATAGAAAGACTTATCACAACTTACAGATTTTTACATTTTGAGGAAACAATAAAACTTTGTTCTATAGCTATCAGAAAGTTAAGAGCTATCAGAAAACTTAGGGGACTGATTTGGCAATTATTGAAATTTGTTTTCTTCCTCAAAGAGGTCTTGAATTTTTTATTTTGTCTTGATAATCGTGGGAACCCATTTGCATGGTAATCCTCGGGCCCCTAATACCCGACTAACCGAGATGAACATGTAAAACGCGGCCGCAAGCATTGTGTCAATGGCCTACAAGGAAGATTACTCTAAGTGAAGATTGAACTTGAGATCTCTAGGTTGTCTCTCCTCTACTCTAACCATTACACCACTTTCCATAAGGTTAAAAAAAGGTCTTAATTTGAAACCTACTTTGTTAGTTTTAAACATCGATCGGTTATGAGTTACAAGAGTTACACGAACTTAAACAACAGTCAAACTCAATCATATTTGAGTTAAATCAAGCTAATTATGAAACCGTAACAATAAACCAATGTTGTAGAAATCGCAAGTCGCTAGTCGGTCGGTGGGGTGGGGACTATGGATTAATCGGCCAACTAATCAACCTAATCGGATAGTCAGGCCTAGTAGGCCTTAGGAGACTAACGATTAATCGGCCTAGTCGGGAATTTTTACAACCATACAATAAACAACCAAATCAAATGTGAAACACCACTTTTGAACATCTATGATGAAATTAAATATGGATATACACTCAAAACCTATTGACGAAGCTTTCTGTTACACACATTCCATCGTAATTCCTAGAAAAATTCACAAATAGTGTCAAAGCGGCTGACAACTTGTTCATATACCTGACTTAAACCAATTCGAAACTTAATCATGTTATATTTGGTTCATAAGTATCGTAATTAACAAGGGATGAAAAGCCCTAAGATCGTTTGGATTAACACACAACTAATCGCTCGAATTTGGTCAAATTGATTCAAGGGTTCATGTTTGATTTGGAGGAAAATCAAAAGTAAATAATAAAATAAATCTTTTTCATGATTATAAGTGAACCTACTTGGTAGAGACGCTTTGGTGGCCAACGATGCCTGGGCTCGAAACCCGGCTGGAGCGTTTAAAACCGGTTTGTGATATTTTGATGTTTTTGATAAGTTTTTAATTCATTAAAAATTCTAAAAAATTACAAAAATTCTAAAAATCTCTTTTGAACATTTTTCAAATCTTTAAAAATTTTCAAACTTTTTTTTTTGTATTTTAAATATATACATGGATTAAAAAACTTCATTTGAACATATTTCACATTTTAGTGATATTTTTGGATTAATTTTGTGAAAGATTTAAAACGTATAAAAATATTTTTAAGAAAAATTATATATAACATTTGATTCATAAATAATAAATTATTATTTATATTATAAAAAAATAAACTACTTATAAAATCTTATTCAAACATTTTGTTATTTATAAAATTCTTTTTATAAATTTTTTTTTCAAACATTTAGATAAAACCACTTTTAACTGTAGAATAATTTGTAATTATTCTAAATATTTATTTATAATTTTGTCAATACATTGGACTATTTAAACAAGCTATTATTAACAGTTGTTTTACATATAAATCTAACAAAATACTATAGATTCTGTTTTGTATACAAAAGAACAATAAGATGTAAATAAATAAATAAATAAATGGAGAATATTATTATGATATTTTAGTATTTATTTACCAAAAATTTATAAAATATTTACTTAAAATATAAATAAATATTTTCAAACGAAAACTTACATCCATGTTATCCTTAGTCAATATGAGAAAAAAGTTTAAAATATAAAGGAAACTAAGTCTATTCTATATTCATGCTAAGCTAAGGTGGAGTGTGACTCGATATTTAAAAATTCTCATCAAGAAACTTGTACATGCTAAGCAAAACATGTGAGTTTTCATACTATTTTTCCAGAAGTTTTTGTTTCTTTTTGAAATATTACATATTTTTATATTTAAACATGTTTAAACTTTAAAAATCATTGAATTGTGATGCATTAGAAATCAAAATATCGTTGACTTTAGAAATAATAAAAAAAATCAGGTATGCTTCCTATGCTTTTTATATTTAAAATCATTTTTATTTTAACTCAATTCAAAAGTTTTATATAATTTTTTATTATTTAAACTATATTAAGAAATTTTATCTTTTTTTTTTCAATTTGGATGGGATTTAAATGTTCTATGCTTAAATACCAAGATAAAATCTTATTATGATAACATCATATATACATTATTGAATAATAAAAAAACTTTAAAAAGTCAGAAAAGTGTAGATGAATGTTATAATTATATTTTTCATACTATCTAGTTTTTGTTTCTTTTTGAGATGTTACATATGATTATATTTAAATATGTTTAAACTTTAGAAATTATTGAAATTGGATGCAAACTTTAGAAATCAAAATATCTTTGACTTTAAAAATAATAAAAAAACATGTATGCTTCCTAGGCTTTTTATAGTTAAAGTTATTTTTATTTTAACTAAATTCAAAAGTTTTATATTTTTTATTATTTAAACTATATTAAGAAATTTTATGCTTTATTTTTTATTTTTTAATTTGAATGGGATTCAAAAGTTCTACGCTTAAATACCAAGATAAAATCTTATTATGATAACATCATTATGTCATCATACATTGTTGAATAATAGAAAATTTTTTAAAAAGTCATAAAAGTGTAGATGAATGTTATAATTATAACCGGCTTCATATATACACATTATTGGGTAGAAATATTGTCTTGGACCACAACATAGTTAGATATAACCATCAATAGATTTGAGAATTCCAAATATACTCTTGAGCTTTTTTGGTATGATGATAATCGACAACATCTAAAAAAATATAAATAATCATAAAATGCATTGAAAGTTTGTTAATATTTTTACCCGGTAAAAATATGTAATGATTTTTAAGAATGTGACTTTTAATTAAAAAAGAGAAGATAACATATAATATTAGGATATTCACATGTCATCTCACTAAAATCCTTTCTCACCGTCACTGGAGAGGGGGCGGTGTTCCAGCCTACCCTGCTGGAAATTTCCTCCCCACCAAGTTACGCGGCTCAAGTGTTGCACACGGTCTTATAACGCTCAAGGGTAGTGCTTTTTTTTATTTGTTAGGAGTTCTTTGATAATATTTTAATAATTTTATTAAAATGCTACTTTTTAATTAGCTGTTTAGTTGTTGGGTTGTTTGTTCATCTATTAGCAATACATTTGAATCAGTCAGCAAATATCTTAATAATTAAACTCAAAACAAACATCTAAATGATTAAAATCAAAACACACGTTGAATCTAGGGCTGTTCACGAGCCGAGCCGATCCGAGCGAGGGTATGCTCGTGCTCGGCTCGTTTATAAACCAAGCGGCTCGGCTTGGTTCGGATTTGTAAAATCGAGCCAAATATTGTGCTCGTTGCTCGGCTCGTTTGAAAACCGAGCGGCTCAGCTTGGTTCGGTTTGGATGACATCCTTTATTAAAAATAGTTTCAGAAAACATCTTTAAAATAGAAATTTATAATGGATTTCATCCTTTATATTACATGAATATATCGTCCTTTAATTGCATCACATTAATCGTCCGTTATATCATGAAAAATGATGAAATCCGTTATAAACTATAATTTTTAAGGATGATTTCTGTAACTATTTCTAATAAAGGACACTATCTGTAAAATGAGTGAATATAAAAGACGATTTATGTAATTTACTCTAAAATTTAATGCAAATTTAAAATATTTATATTAATTTCAAACTCAATAATTAAAAAATAATAAGTTTATTTATATATAAATCCAAAACAAAAAATAAATTTCATAATTGCAAATTGTCATAGTATCAATAACGAAAACATAAAAAAGTTCAAAATATTTGAATAAATTATCAACATCATTATTAATTATTTCGAATATAACAACATTATCATTCATTGTTGAAACTTGCAACATTTTAGTGTTAATAAATTTTTTTAATGTTACTCAATATATACATACAAACACACACATATATATAATTTAGTTATACTTAAACGAGCCAAAACGAGCGAGCCAACCAAGCGAGCCAAATGAGCGACTATCCGAGCGAGCGGTGAGCAGGCTTACCTTGGCTCGTGCTCGGCTCGTTTTGAAACCGAACCGAGCGTGCTCGGCTCGTTTAAAACCGAGCAAAATTCGAACGAGCTTTTTCCGAGATTTTTTCGAACGAATTCCGAGCGAGCATAGAGCGACAAGTATTTTGGACAATCATTCAAATATTTTACTAATTAAAATCTTCTTTGGGAAACTCATATATTGTTTCACTTCATCTTTTATCACCCCCTATTTTCACCCTACAAATACTACAAATTTAACATAACAAAACACAAAACAAGAAAACTAAACACTTGAAGAGTTTCTTGTTACCTTTCGAGTCCACCAACACATTATCTCTCAAAAAACCTACAAATCTCCATAGTTGATTCACTTCACCGGCCATGATCAGTCTTTCAGATTTCTACCATGTGATGACCGCCATGGTCCCGCTGTACGTGGCCATGGTCTTAGCCTACGGCTCCGTAAAGTGGTGGAAGGTCTTCACCCCCGATCAGTGCTCCGGCATCAACCGGTTCGTGGCCCTGTTTGCTGTCCCGCTCTTGTCATTCCACTTCATTTCCACCAACAACCCCTACACCATGAACCTCCGGTTCATCTTAGCTGACACCCTCCAAAAACTGCTGGTTCTAGCCATCCTCGCAGCATGGGCCAACCTCACCAAAAGGGGCAGCTTAGAATGGTCCATCACCATGTTTTCACTTTCATCGTTACCCAACACCCTGGTTATGGGGATCCCGTTGCTTAAAGGGATGTATGGTGGTGAATCAGGTAACTTGATGGTTCAGATTGTGGTTCTGCAAAGCATAATCTGGTACACGTTGTTGCTGTTTTTGTTTGAGTTTCGTGGCGCCAGGTTGTTGATTTCTGAGCAGTTTCCCGGGACTGCTGGTGCGATCGCTTCGATTCATATCGATTCGGATGTCATGTCGTTGGACGGACGGCATGTGTTGGAGACGGAAGCTGAGATCAAAGAGGATGGAAAAATTCATGTTGTTGTTAGGAAATCGAATGCTTCGAGATCCGATGTGTTTTCGAGGTCGCAGGGGCTTTCTTCGATCACCCCGCGACCCTCGAATATGTCGAATGCAGAGATTTACTCCATGCAGTCATCTAGAAACCAGACACCAAGAGGGTCAAGTTTCAATCATAATGATTTTTATTCAATGGGTGATGGTGGGAGGAATTCAAACTTCGGGGCCTCAGATGTGTACGGGCCTCCTGTGTCCAGAGGCCCAACGCCTCGCTCTTCTACCTATGAAGTAGAAGACATAGTGAATAAGTCTCAGTTTCATCATAGGGTTGGGGTGATGGGTGGCATCTACCCAACACCAAATCCCGGGATGCTTTCTCCATCAGCTGGAAAACCAAACGAACCATCAGCCATGAAGGTTAACGGGCACAAAACAGATGAAGGCTCAAATGATCTACACATGTTTGTTTGGAGCTCGAGTGCTTCCTCGGTCTCTGATGTATTTGCGGGAGCACTTGACCAACCAACAACAAAAGATTTAAAAGTTCCAGTATCGCCCTCTAAAGGTAATTACTTTTTCTTTCTCTAAAATTAATTATCATTATTTCATTTTTTAACGGCTAATATTTGGATTGCTTTTTAATTTATTTTTAATTTTGTAAAATAATACATTTTTATTTTAGGTAACCAAGAGGGGTACTTAGAAGGTATTTGTGGAAATAACAACTTAAACATCGAAGAGACGGGTAACGGTATTGTTGGCAAGGCAATGCCGCCAACAAGCGTTATGACGAGGTTAATACTGATAATGGTTAGGAGGAAATTGATTAGAAACCCAAATACTTATTCGAGTTTGATTGGTCTCGTCTGGTCACTTGTATGTTTCAGGTGAAAATACGAAATATATTATTATGCTTTATTTATTTTGTTAGAAAAATATTTATTTAAATTGGTGGTTATATAGTAAATATTTTTTTTATTTTTGGTTTTTTAATATTTTGACAGATGGAATATTAACATGCCTGCGATCATATCGAAGTCTATTTCAATACTGTCTGATGCAGGGCTTGGCATGGCCATGTTTAGTCTTGGTTAGTACTAAACATTCTCTCATCAATATATTTCATGCCTTTTTTTTGTGATATAATTTATTATTTATAAAATTTGGTAATATCTTCGTAATTTTGGCTATACCAAGAAATGTGCATAATTTTGGATAAGAATCTTTCTAAAATAATGATATTAATATGTAAGTATGTTTAAAGTTAATACGATTTTCGTGCTTTAATAATTTAATTGTTAGTTAAGTTTTAAATGATTACATCTTTCATGTACTATATTTTTTTAAAAATCACATCATAAAAATGGTGTTTTTTATTTTAAAAATGATTATATAATCACTATATAAAAAAACACGGTTTTAGCTCTTTGTGTTTTCTAGTACGTCATTGTCTCTTTCTACTTGTTTTAATAGTTTCATGTTAATTTAAGGTGATATGTTCTAAAAAGCAAAATAATAAATAACATCATGCTTTACATTTAATATGTAAAATACAATGTTAAAATAATAACAAATTTATCTAATATGTAAAAAGTGAGCACAAAATAACACAAAATAATTGAAGACGTAAAACACAATGATATAAATGAAAACCTCATTTTAGTGTGAAAACCTTGAAAACTCATGTAAAACAAACATATTTTTTTTTGAATTTTTTTACAGGTTTGGAACATTATTAGGCACATTTTTATAAAAAAAATCAAAAAAGCGTCGAAGAAATATTTTTTAAAAAATATTTTATAAAATTTTTTTACGTCTTAAAATATATGTAACACTGCGTCAGATCTGACGGAATTTTTTTACGTTTATTACCTATGTTTTACATGTTTTTTTCACGTTTTGTTACGTATATTTTGGTTAAGTGTTCGTACACGAAGTTAGTGAAGTTCTCGAAATTAGTAAAGTTATCGAAATTAATAAAGTTTACGAAGTTAGTAAAGTTTTCGAATTTTGTTATGTTCTTGAAAATAGTTAAGTACTCGAAAATTTCATGTACTTTCAAATTTTCGTGTACTTTTAGATTTTCGAGTACTCTTAGATTTTTCGAGTACTGTTGTTCGAATACCTTATTTCGTGAACTTTTAAGTTTGAGTACTTTTAAGTTCGTGAACTTCAAATTTCGATTACTTTTAAATTTAATGTAATTTCGGGTATTTTAAATTTCGAATATTTTAAATTTTGAATACTCAAAATTTCGAGTATTTATAAGTTTGAGTACTTTAATAACGTGTACTTTTATTTTCGAATACTCGTAAGTTCGAAAATTTCTAGGTTTATGAAAAACGCACCAGATTCACGTTTTACGATAAACGAACCAGTTTTTAAGGTTTTAAGAAAAACGAACCAGTTTTCGTACTCGTTTTTCGAAACATTTTTGGATTTTGAATCAATTTTGTGATTAGGAATCGATTAAACAACATATCGCTCTGATACCACATGTTGGATCGATTCCTTTGATTCAGATTTAAAGATGAACACGAAATCAGTAAATAATATGAGATTAAATGAAACCTATGAATCCAGTAAACGCGTTGTTGATTCCTGACATGATACTTGAGAGATGAAGATCCGATCGGTTCCCGTTTAAGGTGTATAGTGAGGATGGGTTAGAAGAGCTCAGTGAGGGAGGTTCACGAAATCCAGAGGTTAGGGATTTCTAATGATGGTGTTCGTAACCTTAATTATGAGCCTTAAGCTCCTTTATATATACACCCAAAGGGAAACCTTAATTAGGATAAATAAGGATAATAACGTCCGTTAAATAATTAAGTATCTGCTAGGGGTAATTAAGTAATTGATCTATTTAGTTAAATAATCATGAGGGCCATATTGTAAATATTTAGTCTTACAAATCAGCAAAATACACACTGTTATTTTATTTTATTTTATTTTTTTTGAGAAATAAAGATTTCTGACTAGGTATTTGACATAAATGTAAATAGTAGTATTCTTTCATGTGAGGTTAAAAATTCGAATAATAGTGGTGATATAACATTATTATATTACGTGTGGCATTTAAGTTGGAATAAAGGTAGCGTTTGTTTTCGTTCTAATATTTTCAAATTGTGTATGTTTGTTTCTTTACGATACTATGAGTAAATTACATAATATGGTTGATTAGTGATTAAATGATTAGATAATCTTAATATTTTATAAAAAATATATATATTCCCATTTAAATTACAGGAAAAGAAATGAGACTTGTTATTTACACACCCAGTTTTTTTAATTCAACATCATCACTGACCATATACGTCTCGCATAGGTCTATATGACGTATAGCCTCGCTTATAGGTTTATACACCTCGTATAAGAGTCCAATCATTGGTACTGACACCCAATGATTGGTCACGTACAGTAGGGGTGTGTTTTTTTTACCCGATCCCGAAAAACCGTACCCGAACCCGAAAAAGCCTATTACCCGAACTCGAAAACTTAGAATGGTTTGATTATTGGGTACCCACAAGGTTTGTTTGGGTAAACCCGAAAAACCTGAACTAGGGTTCTAAGGGGCGGTTCCATTCTTTGATTTTCAAAGCCACTATATGTTTTGAGATTATTGAATATATGTATGATTTGGTTAAAAACATTTTGGTTATGTTATGGTTAAACATTTAAAATTTTTAAGGAAATGTATGTTTTAATTAAACATGTTTTAGTTTTATTTGTTTGAAAAATAGAATGTTAGTTTTTCAAGTATTACCCGAGAACTGTTATCCCAACCCGATTAAACCTGAGAACCGAAACCCGAGAACCAATTAAACCGAAGTTAAATGGTTCGGTTCTTGGTTCCAATTTCATATTACAAAAACCCGAACAACCCGAAACCCGAAGAACAAACTCGAACGACACCCCTAACATATAGGTCTATACGCCTCGTATATGAGCTCAATAATTGACACTGACAAATTCTGACATCTAATAATTGCCTCTCTATAGATCTATACAAGTCGTATTGGATGTGTATGAATAACACAACCCGAAGAAAAAAGATTTTGAAATTGGTGGGGATGATGATGATGATGATGATGTAAAGGTGTTTTAGATTGTCGGGGGCATGCAAAAGTAGAAGACTTGACTCAACATGGGCATCAACTAAAAACATCTCTGAACGACAAGGGTATTTTAGTAAATCACTTCAAATCATTTTTCTTTAGAATACCTATTAGTATTTTGATTTTTTTTTTTTACTTTTAGTTATTATTCTAGCATATTTTTATAATTTTTAGTAAGGAATATGTAAAATTAAATTTAATATAAAGGAAACTCGTACTTTAATAATTTAAATAATAATACGCTAATTGAAAATAATCTATTTTAACAGTTTTACCAATAATAATCTTAGCTATCATTTTCATTGTCAAAGCTATTGTCTAGAAATAATTATTATTGATTTATATTTGATTTCTACATAATTTTATTTACAATGATAATTGTGACCAAAATGAGAAATTCACAACCAAAATCAACTGTAAATTAATGATATAATTATGTTGGTGAGATTCTTTAAGTTGTAACTATTATTTGTCAAACCATTCATAAGAATTATTATTGGCTTTGAGTTATTTAATTTATATTATTAATATCTAAATTGTCTATTATAAATATAACGCCTTATATTTCTATAGGAGTAAAATGTCATTTTAGTCTATGTGGTTAACTTTTGTTATTTTAGTTCAATAATTTTAAATTTTGCAAATTTAGTCATTATGGTTTCATCTTATTGTCATTTTGGTAATTATGGTTTTCATTTTATTGTCATTTTAGTCCAATTAAATTTAAACTTTTTGGCTAAAAATGGCAAAAGTGGCCAAATCACGGGAACAAAAATGAAACCATAATGACTAAAATGACAAAATATAAACTATTGGACTAACATGACAAAAGTTGTCAAACCATGGAGACTAAAGTGACATTTTACTCTTTCTCTAAATTAATTTTCCATTTATTAATTTATTATTTTGTTTATATCGTTTTGTTTGATTTCGGTTTCCTTTCAATACCTAATTGGCTAATTTACACACGAAAAAAAGATTTTATTCACAAGGGCTAGTAAGTACGTACAACTCAGGAGGATGAACAAATCCAAGCAGATCATGAGACCTACCGCAGTGGGTACCCCGTTGGGCACGCGGGCTTCACCCCCGCCGCGGTGTCCAGCGGGAACACCGCCCCACCCGCCAGCGGCCCCCGCTAAAACAGCCCCAACGGCTCCCGCTCCCCGTGTAATTTCAAGCGACGTGATTGGATGCCATATATTACCGTTGTTGAACGGTATGAAATCAAAAAAAAAAAAAAATCAACTTTTTAAAACTAAATAAATACCCAACTTTTTTTACCCAAAAAACCATCCAAATCTCTTCATCTTTCATCTTTCTCTCTATATTTTTTAAAAAAAAAACACAAACATGAATCCAAGGCCTAACAATCCCAATCCCGAATTCAACCCGTTCTCGTACGATCCCGAATCGCTTAGGAATTTTTTGGCACAACTACAACAAAACCCAAACATCCAACACTTTCAACAACATCCACCAAACTTCCAATCTCCTTCAAACTTTCAACCCGGTTTTGCTCCCTTCTCTCAACCGAGGTTCGAATCTGATTTTGTTTCCCCGAGCCAACATGATAACGAGGTCGTGCCGGAGACACAAGACACTCAGAAACGCAAAAAAGGTAAGAAAAACAAACAGCCGGCTGGAACAGGGCCGAGTAGTGGTCCAATGGCACCGAAGCAATGGACTCAAGATGAAGAAATCACTCTCGGAAAATGTTACATGGACGAATCCGAGAACAAAACCAAAGGTAAAAATTTTATTACTTAGTTTTGTTATATATTATTTTAAAGGGTTTAATTTTTTAACTTACTTTTGAAATTTTTTTTTGTAGGTAACTCGTAAAAACGGGAAAATCTTTGGAAAAAAGTAACCGTTAGTTGGCACAATGTGATGGGCTTCGATGCCGAATACCGCACGTATCATCAACTAAATTCAAAGTGGAAGGATATGTGCACCAAGTTAACAAAGTTTAGTGGGATCTATAGCAACTGCGCAAACAACCGAAAAAGCGGGATGAGCGACGAGAACGTTTTGAAATGGGCCGAAAAGGAATACCAACTAAAGAGTAACGGCCAAACGTTTAACCACTACCACGTTTGGGTGGCGATAAAAGACTCGCCAAAATTCCGTGTTCTTTGCCAAGAAGGCAACGAGGTCCAAGGTTCTTCAAAAAGAACCAAAAATTCCGAAACGAACGAGTATTCGCCCGGGGGTTCGACCGCACATACAAATTACGCGGTTAACCTAGAGGATGACGAAGAAGAACCCGAGTTCGACACCCCACCGGAACCGGTTAGACCGACGGGTCGAGATACAACAAAACGGGCGTCCTCTTCGAGTCGTCAAACCGTCTCCTCTAACACGTCAACAACCGAACTCGCCGAGCAACTCCAAGCTTTCACAACTTTTCAAAAAATAAAACACGAAGAAAGGAAAAAAATGCACGAAGAGAAAACTCTTCGATCCGACCTCAGAGCACTTGAGTCTATGCCTCCCGACATGCTCGACGACGAAGATCGTGAAATAATCCAAAAAATGAAAAAGAAACTCTTGGATAAATATCGTTAAATTTTATTTGAATTGTTAGTTTTTTTTGTATGGTTTTTTTTATTTAAATTTGCAATGTAATTTTTATTTTATTTGGATCTTTATTTGAATTGTTTAATTAAATTCTAAGTTTATTATTTTTTGTTTGCAAAAAAAAAATTAAATAAATCAATTAAATTTAAAAAATGTTGATGACGTGGAATAGTGGGGAAGGGTTTTCAGTGGGGTGACCATTGTGGGTGATTAAGGTTTTCAGTGGGGTGATGACGTGGCATGAAATTTCAGTGGGGAAGGGTTTTCAGTGGGGTGACCGCTGTGGATAGTCTGAGCTACATAAGATTAGATCGATGACAACTCGAATTTCTCGAGCCTAAACAAGTTTGAGTTCTGAAATATGACTCGTTAAGTTATTGAACTCAAGCATGAGTTTTACATATCAAACTCAAGCTGGCTCGTGAGCCTAAACAAAATTTTTATTAATATAATGAAAATTATATATTATATTATGCAACAAAAGTATAATTATAAATATACATGTGTGTTTATATATATTTAATTAAAATAAATGAGCTCAGTTGAGATGGGTTAAGGGGTTAAGGTTTAAAAAATTTTCCAAGCCAAGCTCATATTTCAGAAATAAAACTGTAAGCAAATCAAGTTCAAGCTTAAGCATTCTTGATTTAAAACAAGCTGAGCTAGAATCTAAAAAAACTTGACCTTACCTTAGTTCATTTACATCATTAATGTTACCTATATGTATTTTTTTTCTTTATATTAATAATTACTTTTAATGTAATCTACTTTATGTTCATTAAACAAATTTTTATTCAAATGCATGCCTGAATTTAAAATATTATGAAAATTGAAGTGAAAAATAATGTAACCATTCATGTGTGAGGGTAAGGATCAAATAAAAAGTCTATTTTGTTTAAGAATGTTCAAAAGGATTTTAAAAATATCCAAAGCCAACCCAAACGAACTCCGATTGAACTCATTTCGATGGCATTGGAACCGTCTCATCGAATTCTACAATATTTGCTTTTTGGTTTTAGCTTTAACAACTAGTTTTAGAGTTTAGATTTTAGAACATTTTTTTAGCTGTTAGGTTTTATCTTTAGGTTTATGGTTTATTTTTATAATTTTGGTTTAATTATTAGGGTTTATTGTTTATGATTTAAGGTTTACGTTTAAGGGAATTACAAGTTTGTTCCAATGATGTAAAATTGAATTCAATCAGAGTTTGTTTAAGTCGGTTTTCGTGTTTTTAAAAATCATTCTTAGCCTTCTTAGACAAAAATGACTTTTTAAGAGAGCATTCCCCTCTTATGTCATATATATGTAAATATGTAAACATTATATATTCATATTCATGTGTCATCCATTCTTTACTTAGGAACATATTTTGCAATGATTGTATTTCAATGCATTTTGATCATTCATTTCTTCTTGTTCGTTTTATTATTGAATAGTTAAAAAAAAGTTGCTGTTCTTAATATAAAAAAAAAAATTATTATGCTTATATATAATTTTAGCAATCAAACTAAAACTAGAAAAATAGTAAAATTATTAATAGTAAATGAACTAGATATGAAATGATAATAACTAGCTAGATAATGTTAACTAGACCAATTCCTTGTTTGGTTTAAATATTCTTTAGAAACATATATATAATATTTGATTTAAAAATAAAAAAAAGCTCATGAAATGGATACTATTGTAGTAACAACATAGAGTAATGTTATTGTACAAAGTGATAGTTTTGTAAAAAAGTATAAAAACCAAAGTGTTATTATAAATAAAAAAGTGTTATTATAATATTAGCACAGTGTTATTATAATATTTAACAGTTCATTGTCAATAATAGCACATTGTTATTTATAATAACACTTTGTTTTTTACACTTTTACAAAAATCTTATTTTGTATCTGAACCTACCTCATTACATATATATATTTATGTTTATTAACAGGCTTATTTATGGCATTACAACCAAGGATCATAGCATGTGGGAATTCCATGGCAACCATTGCAATGGCTGTGAGATTTCTTGCAGGACCGGCTGTCATGGCGCTTGTCTCTTACCCTGTTGGTTTACGTGGTGTGGTTTTACGTATCGCTATTGTTCAGGTTAGTTTTTTTATTTTAATATGAAATAAAAGCTAAAAAAAGTTATATTAATAATAATAAAAGTATAGTGTTGAATATAAAATTATTTATAATAAACTTATATTCAATTTATACCATTTCCATTAACAAATTGCTTTTAGAATTTTACGTTTTTTGTTTTTGGAAAAAACACTTTTTTTTTAATAGCAATAATTTATTACTATCATGCTAGCAGGCAACTAGCATCTACACCCATTTACAACCACAACAACAGGCTTCTGGCCAATAAAATACATTTTCTTCTCCTATCAAACACAAATCACCTATAATTTTATGATACCTTCGCATGGATCCAACTCCTACTTAGCCCAATCTATTGGGATCTTCTTGCCTCTATGTGACACCCAAATGAAAGTATGCACCTTGATTTCTTCCATCAAGCTATTGATCGAGACTCTATTCTTTTTGAAGGTCCAATTATTTCTACAGTTCCAAATAAACTAAATGATTGAAAAAATTACGACCATCATAGCCTTTTTCTTAATCCCCACCACTGAGCCATCCACTAATGAAGTCAAAATGTTGTAATTTCTGCAATATCTTCTTTGGCACCCTAAACATAGAGAGCTAGTAAAGTGGCACACTCCACATAACACTCCTAACTAGTGTTAATCGACCAGCAAAGGTCAAGTGTACATTTAGCCTTCCATGAACTTAGTTTCTCTTTGAACTTATTCACAATTGGAGTCCAATATTTTGGTAGCTGCATATTCGCACCGATCGGCATCCCCAGGTGTTCGATTGGGAGTGAATCAGTTCCACAGCCCATGCATCCAGTATAAGTATGCAATATTTCCTCCATAATTTACTCTCCATTACGTATTATATGAGAACCATATTTTATTCCCATAATTAATTAATTATGTTTCCATTTTCTATGTAATCTTAAGCCTATTTAGGCTCTTGTAAAATGAGAACGTAATGCATGGTTTTTCTGACCAAAAGACTCTGTGCCTAAATCTATATCCAGCAACCTCCATTCTTTCTACTTCTGTCACCCCCAATACCAATTGTTTTACTTTTGTGATAATTGATTCTCAATCTTGACACCATAAAAAAACACCTCAATAAACTCTTAAGGTAAGAGCATTTTGATGACACCATTCTCCCAGAATTATCACATCATCCGCATACGTTGAGTGAGTTATAATCGGTCCATTGTTTGGAAAAACCACACTTCAAGTGAGAATTCACTTGTTTATTTGTTTTTTTAAGGAATGACAATGAGGGTCATGTGAGAGTCACGTGGGGTCATTTGTGCTAATTTTAACGTTATTTTACTTATTATGTGAAAATAATCTTAAAAGTGTTGGGATGATTAACTTTAAACGACAACTATGAGCCGGGGACTCCTACAGAACAACCACTCTATCCCTAAGGTTTATGTTCATCCTTTCCCCAGACTTTACTGAAAAGTGAGAACATACTGATTGTTTGTTTATATATTCGGGAGAAAATTTACACCAAAAAATCTTCTACTCGTCCAAAAACAATTAATTTCAGTAAAACTCTTATATCAAAAGTCATGGTGATACTATAACACTAGAAGCTCTTTGGTTAAATGAAAGAATATCCAAGGAAAATGAATAATTATTCCAAAATTATTATTATTCATTTTTTTTTATCCTAGAGTTAATATCTTTTTATTTGAATAACCCAAACCTTACGAATACGAATAAAATCCGGAACCAGTTACAAAACTGGGTAAAATAACATTCTTTAATTTCATACATGATCTCGTTTAATATCTTAAGATTTAAAACTACTTTTTTTTACATTCTTATAAACTAATTAATAAATATTAAAATGACACTTAACTAATATAATCTAGGAAGAATTGCATATTCCCCCAAGGTACATTTTTTGATACATATTATACAATACTTTTAATTTTTGCAAATTAGAAAAGATACATATATAAATGCTCGTATAATCTAAATGTGTTTTTAATAAAAAAAGACGCTTTAAGTCTTTAAATTTCAACATGTTTTAAAATAAAATTAAAAATGAAATGATATGATCCTTCAACTTTATAACTCTCTTTATCATGTAAGAAAAATATATCACAACTTTTTTTAATTACATATTAATATATGTGGAATTATTTAAATTGCACGCATGAGTAAACTCAACATCAAAGATAAGCTTTTAGCCCTACAATGACGTAAAAATATATCTTTAACTTATTTTATATATTAATGTTCATTATCATTATCAATGAAAATAAAAAAGTACCGAAATCAAATGATAATGATATCAAAAATAATAATAATAATAATAATAACTATCAAAGAAGCATTGCCTCAATGGTACCCCAAGATTCTTTCAAATGGGAGGTCTTGGGTTCAAATCCCTCCCGCAGCGAAAAAGGGGTCTGTGAGGGGTCAGGAGGTTTTCCAGTGGGGTTTCCTCCTGGGGTGGTTGTGGTGGCTCATGGGAGGTCCAGGTAACTAGACCTTGGTGACATGGCCTGGAAACAGTGGGTTCACACGATTGAAACATTCGCCGTTCAAAAAATCAAAAAAAAAATGAAGAAGAAAGAAAACCTGTATCGGTACCAGTGTTGTTTGATTGATATCATAATGGTATTGGTACCATATCGATAGTCGATAAAAATAATCATCTTGTTAATTTCACAACATTTTGAATATAAATGCATATCATTTTATCTCTTATATGATCCAATAATTCACTTATATTTGTGCACACAAAATCTAAAATTATCAAAGTTTATTAGTTTAGGGGGGAATATGACTTTTAAAAACAATTTTAGAGTATGACTGTATAAGTATTTTTTTTAACAAATTGAAGTAATTGACATTTTAAATTGGGTTAGATGATATTAAACTGTCAAAAAAAAAAAATAGTTTGATTTTCAAAGGTATTAAAGAACTTAATATTAAATGGATTTAATCATCGTTATAATATTTAGAGTAAATTACGAATATGGTTTATGTGGTTTGCTAATACTTCACTGTTGGTTCATAGGTTTCAAAAATTACTCATATGTTCCAAACTTTGAACATTTGTAACACATATGGTCTTTAGGTCACCAAATTACTCTAACATAATTGATCAAATTACCCTCACATAAGAACTATATGTGTTACAAATGTTTAAAGTTTGTGATCATATGGGTAGTTCATGAAACTTATGACCAAGAGTAAAATATTAACAAAGCAAAATGACCATCTCGATAATTTTACTCTAATATTTATTAACATTGGTTTTTTTATAACAATTAGGAGCATCTTATAGATATATTTTAGGGGTAACTTTATCGAAATGTAACCAACTTTCAGCTTTATTTCAATTAGGTCACTCATACTTTTTTTTGTTACGATTAAGTCACTCATACATTTTTTTGTTCCGATTAAGTCACTCATACTTTTTTTTTGTTACAATTAGGTCACTTTACTTTTAATTTTGTTTAAATTAGGTCACTCATATTGTAAGTAAAATGTTTGTGATTAGAACACTATTTTAAAGTAAAGTGACTTAATCGGAAAAAAAAAAGTATGAATGACTTAATTGGAACAAAAAAAAGTATGAGTGACTTAATCAGAACAAAAAAAAAAGTATAAGTGGCCTAAGTGGAACAAAGCTGAAAGTTTATTACATTTGTATGACATTTTCCCTACATTTTATGTTGTATAATCTTTAGTTATTTTGTCGTCAAATATGTTATTATTATTTTTACCTATTTTAATTCATTTTATTTACATAGTTTTATATTACATATTTTGACCCATTTTGTTTTAAGGTATTATTCACCTCAAACCATTTTATGTTATAATATTATTTATTTAAACCCAAAATACAATAATTATTCACTCAAACCAATTAATTTCTCTTATTTTAGTTAAGTTTACCAAGCCTAGCCTAAAGTAATACAACCAATATCATTTAATACTATCTTATAAGTATATATATTGACTGGTTTGATAATTTTGTTTAGGAATCAATAAGAGTCACTAAAATGGAAACATTACCTATTAAAGTGTCCAAATATCTTCAAGCTTAAAATGTATTTTCTTTTATTTTTTTTTATAAACACTTAATTTTGTTTATTTTTGTTAAACATTTTATTTAATAAAAAAAATGCAGGCTGCTTTACCACAGGGTATTGTCCCCTTTGTCTTTGCCATGGAGTACAACGTCCACCCTGATATCCTCAGCACCGGGAATGATTCTTTGGTGTTTTTTTTTTTTTTTTTTTTTTTTTTTTACTCTCACTTTACTTCATTTTATTCTTCTCTTTTATTTTTTTTTTCTGCCCAAAAATATATTCCATTTTTCTCACTTTTGGATGGATCTCTGGATCTTATTTTTATAACTTCTTTTAGTAAAAAAGAAAAAATAAAAAGAAAAAAAGAAAAAATAAATATATAAATATGATAAATGTTTTGATAGTTTTAGAAAGGGTCATTACACCCGCGTCACACTCACCCCATATCTTCTACACTTATTATACGTCTCATATAGGCATATGCAAAGCGTATAGAGGGAAATCTTTGGTTGTCAGAATATGTTAGTGTCAATGATTGGATTCTTATACGTGTCGTGTAAACCTATACGCGACGTATAAGGGACCAATCATTGTCTAATCATTAGGTGTCAGAGGGGGCTATACGCCTCGTATAGGTCTATACAAGACGTATTTAATTGGTGAGGTATTAAATAAAAAAAGTTGGGTATGTAAATAACCAATCCTTTTTAGAATACATGAAAAGCTGTTTTTTTCCTTTTCACATCTTATGTCCTTGCGCTTTATATTTTTAAAAACACAAAAAATTATCATTGTGATGTGGTCAATTTTAACTACATTATATATCCTTTTTTTTTTCTAATATCTAATAAATATAAAAATATTAAATATGCATTGACTTGTGAAAATATATAAATCGATAACTGGAAACAAATGAACATATTGATATTGTAACGGTGTATTCAATTTTATAAAAAAAAAAATGATAGTTCAAACATAACTAAAATTAAGATGATCACATCAAGGATGCGCATTGAATTTTTATACTAATCACGACGAGATTTTGTCACTCTATGAAAATCAAAATTATTACTAAAATTAGTTTAATTTTTTCAATAAGAAAATTATTTATTTAACATTTTTTTAAATTAATGTTTAGCGATGCGTTGTCGCAACATGTAAAGTTGTAGAAATAACATTTATAGAGTTGACATTTGTAATATATACATACAAGGTTATAGCAACAAACAATTTGGTGACATGTTGTCATAAAAAAGACCTACAAGGACCAAATAATGTTGTTCCAGTGTAAAAAAAAAGGCTTAGATCGACCATATGTCGTTGCTATAAGTTTAGTTTTTTAGCATCGTAGATAGCTTGTTGCTTTTGACACATGGCAGTTTATATTTCTTTTTAAAATATTTAAGTTGTATGATATAATTAAGAGTAAATTACCAATGTGGTTCATGTAGTTTATTAGTATTTCATTCTTGGTCATTAGGTTTTATAAATTACCCATTTGAACCCAAACTTTAGACATTTGTAACACGTATAGTCATTTGGTCACTAAATTATCCTCACATACTTGACCAAATTATCCTTAGATAAGGAATACATATGTTATAAACGTTTAAAGTTTGGGACCATATGGTAATTTATGAAACCTAATGACCAAGAGTGAAATACTAATAAAGTACATGAACCACATTGGTAATTTATTATTTAATCTCTTGTTATATATTTAATCCTTGCAGTGTTATATTTGGAATGCTAATAGCCTTACCCATCACGCTTGTGTACTACATTTTGTTGGGGCTAAAATAGGTAATGTGGCATCATCATAATTTGGTGAAATATATGCCATCACGCATGCTTGGATGGTCAAAAGTAGTTGGTTATGTAGGTTTTAGAATTTTAATTGCTAGAATATAGAAAAAGAAAATGATGGTTGCTTAAATGATATTTGTTATACATTATTTAGTTGAGTAATTAATGTTATAAACACACATTGATTAATGTAGTTTAGGTATTTAGTATGAATCATATATATTATTCATAATTCAGATGTTTTTATTAGTATGTATCCAACTAAAACATGTGTCACACGAAGATATTTACTTGCAATTGTTTCACTAAGGGTTTACAAATGGAGTAGGGTTGTTTTTTGGAAGTTTAATGGTTTATGTTCGTTGGTGTAGTAAAGAAACGAATATAAACAAAAAGTTCTGTTAGTTTAGTTAAATGAACGAACATTAATATATGTTTGTTTGTACATTTATGTTTGTAAAGGTTCAATCATATGTTTGCTTGTTTGTTTATGTTTAGTCATCATGTTTAGTAGGTTATTAATTCGTGTATAACACTGATTGAACATAAACAAATAAATAGTTAGCACCATATGTTTTAAACATTTCTTTTTTAAAAACATTATTTATTTATAAAAATCGCGTTGTTTAAAAACTCAATTTAAAGCTTATTTCATTGTTTTAAAAAAAAAATTTTGAAGGAAATTTTTTTTATAAAAATTTTATTTTGAAAAATTCTGATTTAGAATATTTTTATTTTTAAAAATATTGATTTTTAGAAAATTTCATATTTTATAAAATTTTTGAAAGTGTTTATAATAAAAATATTTCATTTTAGTTTATTAAAAAACTGCTTTAAAATGAAAAAGGTACATATATTATTATTCATATAAACACATGGACGATTTTGACAGTTTACTTTTTAATATGAGAGATGATCGATCGAGTAAGAGGATAAACAATGACAAGTGACATTATTGACACGATAACATGACAAATTTATACAATATCTGATGCACAATGCGAGCATAACTGCAAATATACTAAAAGAATGCTCTCTAAACAACAATATAGCTCCCCAAAGTGCTCAATTTAGTCATATGTTGATGTTGATGCATCCTCAATAAATACTACTATTATGGGGATTTTAGGAACAAATAAAAACATCAAAATCTTCAACGTTCGACTTATGTGAAGTGTCGAATGGTGAACAAAGGCTCGGTGCGAAAATTGTAAAGATTTATTTGTGCTAACTTCAAACTCAGCTTTAAGACAATATATGGTAAAATATTGTATAACAATGAAAGTAAAACTTGATTCCTATCAACAAAAATTGGAAAATGACAACTTAATCATGGTTCGATATCAAATGACGAAGTTTGTGATTCAAGAAGGCTTGTCATTTGACCATTTGGACAAACCTCGCTTGACAAGTGTAGGGTTTCAAGTCACTGAATCAGTACCAAACCCAAACCAAAGAACTGGTCATTTGGAAGAAAAAAGAATTGGACCCTCAAAAGCCGTTTGTGCCCCACTAGTTCGAGTAGCTCCTTTGGACGCTGTATGTCATGGTTCCTGAAGACGAAACAACAGAATGGACCACATTAGTTATTTATAAAGGGCACAAGACTCTCGAGTCAACGGTATAAAAGTATAAATTACACCACCTCTTTGTTTGAAGGACTCAAGGAATGACGCCTGTATTAAAGTCTAAATAATCCTAACTGGTCATAAGATGTTATATCGTTTTACATTTTGTAATGAAATTACACTTTGAGTGGTCAAATTATCTCACTATATAATTTTATTCTTAGAAAATTTGAAATAAATATGCCCAATTTTATTTAAAGACACAATTGTGCAAGTTGCGGAGTTCTTATTGCAAACTAAACAAGTTTATGAATTAAGGAAATTACCTCTAATACGGCCTTAGCTTCATTGTTAAAGGTTTTACAAAGGATCTCATAGCTCTTCTCCTGTCCAATCGCACCCATCTACAAAACAATGGTGTAAAGATCCAGTAATACTAACTATTTTAGTAAGAACACGTGTGGATGTAAAGACAGTAAAACAAAGAGAAGAAATGCATGCATGCATGCATACATACATACATAAATACATACATACATACATAAAGAGAGAGAGAGAGAGAGAGAGAGAGAGAGTTTCGGATACAAAGGCAATTCTAGTGTGAAGCATATGAAGGAGTCATGATAAAATCATACCAACAAACTGTTCTTGCGTGATTTCATCATGCAAAATTTTTTTACCATGCAGACGATTTCTTGCTTGATAACTCCAACAATGCATGATTTTATCACACAAGTGCAATTAATACTTGCATGATAAAATCACGCAGACTTCATAGCTTCGCACTCTTTGTGTAATAACCGGCTCTGCGCGCGCGCACATGCATATAAGTGTGTGTATAGCTTCCCAGCCTTTGTATAATAACCGGCCCTTTATATATATATATATATATACACACACACAAACACGCGTGCGCACATACACACACATAGAAACTGAATTGGGAAAAGTAGAACTTGGCTAGATCCTTATTAAGAACAAAATGATAGATGCTTGATTCGAGGGAGACAAAGTCTCCAATTCAAGAACAAGATAAGTAACAATAAAACTCAATACCCAAAATGAAAAACTAGCCTGACATTTATGCTCACAATTCCTATAATTAAGGCAATAGTTTATTTCCTACTTTCTTGGAGGATCACTAGCTGATTTGATCTATTTCCCATCTTTGCTAATGGGTAATGGAGCAGCTGGAGCTAAAGAAAAAGAACCACAGGCAGGTTTAAGCATTGATATATGAAAAATCTGATGGATTTTAGCTTCAGGAGGTAACTCCAATTCATAAGAGACTGACCCAACAATTCTTTTAACACAGCACGGACCAAAAATTGCGGTTGATGGTATGGGCCATGACTTAACTGATGTTATTTTTCCTTCTCCACACTAACTCCCTTTTCATTATCAAATGGCCAAGGAACATTCTGTTTTTATCAAAAACAACATTTTGACAACTTGGCAAAAAATTGATTGTCATGGAGCAATTTCTGGGTCTTTTCTAGATGAAACTTATGATGTTCCATAATTGGGCTGTAATTTAAAATAAAAAATAAGAGTATAAAACGTCGTAAATAAGGACGAAATAGATCATTCATAGTGGCCTGAAATGTGGAAGGAGCATTAGTCAAGCCAAAACGCATGACCTTGAATTTCATAATGACCTGAGTGAGTCCAAAAAGCTGCTTTGTTACATCCTATGCTGCCATTCTGATCTGGTAACAACCCGACCACAAGTCAAGTTTCGAAAATACCTTAGTGCCATACAATTCTTGGTTTAAAAAAGCGCGCCTGAGGCGTGAGGCGCTAGAGGCATTTGGCCGGGTGCTCCAGGGTGCTGAAGCGGAGCGAAATGAAGAGGCGCTCCACCGTGGTAAGCACTACGCGTCCGAGGCGGCGCTTTCTGTTTTTCGAATGTTTTTTCGTTTTTTTTTCTCGTTTTTTTTGTTTTTAAGGGTTTTTTGTTTTTAAGGGTTTTTTGTTTTCAAGGGTTTTTTTATACCCTAAACGGCTCACCTCAACCCCTCAGACTGACGATCGACCCCCCACAGTTCCACCTCCCGCCGACCTCCTCCGCCTCCGGCCGACCTCCTCCGCCTGCCGCCGACCTCCTGACCGCCGACTGCAATTGCTGGCCCTCCTCGTCGAACCTGTTGACTCAGCTCTTGCACGATTCTCCTCAATTATCAACCAAATTGAGCTTATAATCTGTATGTTACTATGTTAAGTGTTTATATTTTTTGTTTTTTCGTCTTATATTCTCTATTTTTTGGCTTTAATCTGAATATGAAACCACTAACACAGCTGTCTATTTTCTGTGTTATGATGATTGATTATTTGCCTGAGACTAGAATTTGCATTGTTTTTTTGTATTTATAAGACTTTTTAAGCATGTTTTTATGTTTGAACTTTATTTTTAGTGTTAAAAGTATGTAATTTTGTTTGTTTGTTTTTAAATATTTTTTAAAAAAAATTAACGCCTCGCATACGTAAAGCTCTCACCTCGCGCCTCGGTTTTTTTGACCTCACCGCTTTCGAGCGCCTCAAGCTTTTTAAAACCAAGATACAATTCATCAAGTAATTCGTCAATATTAGATATAGGATATTTATCAGCTATAGTCATCTTCTTAAGGTCCTTGTAATCGACGCACATTTGCCATATATTGTCCTTTCTTACAAGTAACACAGGACTTGAAAAAGGCTTGTTACTTGGTTGTATAGATCCAGCAGCCAACAGTTCTACTTGCTTGCCTATCTAATTTTTTAGGAGTGAGTGTAACGGTAAGGACATATATTAGGAGTGGGATTGGGTATAAGCGGGATTGAATAGGTTTGTGATCTGAAAGGGGGTAAATTTTGCGGTTCTTCAAAAACAGCATTATATTGTTTAACAATCAGCTAAAATGTGGTTGGTATGCAAGGAGTTATTTCTGGTTCAATGGCAAGGTGTTGAAAACTGGATGATTTTTATACCTTGTAATTTATATCGCTTCCCATCTATTGAAAAAAAACATGAACATTTCCTTGCAATTTGCTTGAACCATATTTAGGGTACCTAACCATTGAATTCCCAGGACTAAATCAGCTCCAGCAAAAGAAAAAGGGTGGAAATCTTGAGTGATCTTGAAGTCATTAAGCTGTATAGACAAGTTTTTGCAAATATTTCCACATCGGTTCACGTCCCCGTTACCAATTTGCACACCAAAAGGTGCAAGGGGTTGAGAAGTCAGCTTAAGTTCTTTGACCAAAACATCATAAATGAATTATGTGTAGACCCACCATCAACTAAAATTATAACTTCAGAAGATTGAAGCATACCTTGGACATTCATAGTGGTAGGTTGAGTCTTTCCAAAGATTGCATGTAGACTAATTTCAGCTATCTCCTCCGAATCAGTTTCTCTGTGAATTAACTCCGCACCAAATGGTTCTTCTACTTCCTCCTTCACTTCGAACACCTTGAAAGTACAAGTCTTGCATCTATGTGCAATCCATACTTATCACCACATCTGAATCATTCTACTTTTAAAAATCGATTTTGCTTCTCAGCCACAGAAATTCAGATGGTTTTTTTTTATGGATTTGATGTTTAGGTTGGACTAAAGGAGAATGGTTTAGAGTCTGGATGAATGACTTTCGCATTCAAGTTCCAAGAAACACTTTTTCCTGGTCGGTGGGTAGTGAGTTTAGATTCAAACTTTAGGGCCAGCCTCTTAGCATTATACACTCTACGGGGTTTATGAATTCGTACGTCAGGTTTTAATTCATCTTTAAGGCCATTTAGGAAGACCCCGAAAAGACAACGATTGGGCCAATTTGAAACTCGAGAAGATCTTTTAGCAAACTCTTGCCGGTATTCATGAACTGATCCGGTTTGTTTAATGCCACAAAGAAATTCATCTGGATTTTGTAACTCTGCTGGTCGAAAATTTTTGGTAAAAGCTTAAACCAATTCTTCACAAAAAGTGATGGGTTTGTCATTTGACATCCAAGAATAAAGGTATAAGCTCTAAGGCATCACCCTCCAGGTGCATTGAAGCCACTTCAACTTTCTCCTCATCAGGTAAATGATAATACATGAAATATTTTTCAGCTTTTAGTAGCCATCCACAAGTATCTTTGTTGCTAAAAGTTGGAAACTCAATTTTTTTATAGGGTCTATAGTGTTGTCGGCCTTTCCAAGAGCTTTCACCTTCATCATTCTTGCTTCACCCACTAGCTTGACATTTATGCTCACAATTCCTATAATTCAGGCCATACTTTATTTCCTAATTTCTTGGAGGATCATTAGCTGATTTCATCAAATCATTTATTTAATTTGATCGAGTGGATTAAGCCACTTTCCAAAAATATAATTAAACTCCTCCAAATTACCAGCTGCCATTTTCTTCTTTATTCTAGAATAAATTTTTAGTGGAACTTTATCATATACAATTACATATATGTGTATATATATAAAGAAAGTATCCTATGATAACCTAATTTTAAAGAGTTAACCCTTATACTCAATCATTTTTAAATCCTGAAATAAATGTGTGGTTTACATTAAGTTTAGAATTAAAAAAAAAATCAACTTTAATATGGTTTAATGTGAACCACATATACTTTTTCAGGATTCAAAATGGGTGGCCAAAATTGGGTCAAGGGTTAACTTATAAGATTGAGTTACCGTAAGATACAATCCTTATATATATGTGTGTGTGTGCATCTTCCTATTCTAATAAAGGAGTATTTTTAGAAGACACGTGTCACGTTCTGATTAAATCCGAAAATGTTTTTCCCGCTTCTCTCTCTTAACAAATACTATTAACTTTTAATAATTAGATTATTAGTTAAATATTAAATAATAATTTTTCTTATTTCAATAATTTACTAATTTATTAAAAGTTAATAAAGAATAATTCAATTATATCTTATCCTAAATACAATTTTATAATTATTTAATATTTATTAGTATTTAGTGTTAATAAATTATATTTTATTATTAATAAACCCGTGTAATACACGGGTTTTCTAGTATATATATAGTATTTTAATGTGAACCACATTTTTTTTTCAGGATTTAAAATGGGTGGCCAAAATTGGGTTAAGGGTTAGCTTTTAAGATTGAGTTATCGTAGGATACAATCCATATACATATATATATATATATATAGAGAGAGAGAGAGGGGTTATGATGCAAAGTCTTTTTGGCTACAAAGTGTACAAAGTGAAATTATCACACAAGAATGATTTTGCTTTGTGTGATTATTATCACGCAAAGATGGAATTATCAAGTAAAGATGGTTATGTGTGATTTCCATCTTTGCGTGATGATAATCACGTAAAACAAAATCCTTCTTACAAGGTAATTACACCCACTTTGTGCGCTAAGAAACATATTATAAAATTCACTTACACACACACATAAGGACACATTTGATACAAAATTGGCTTTAAGTAGATAAGATCGATAACGACTTAAGTGGTTGTACATAGTGTTCACCAAATATAGTGGGAAAGAGAGAGTGTTATGAAGTTAAATGACCATCTTTAGGTATCACAATTAAAGCAACAGACACATTTAATTATGCGGTTCTTTCAGCTCTCTGCTTATAACAGGATGTCGGATGTCCACTAAACAACCCTTTATATAGGTATTTATTTATATAGGAGGTACAAATGAGCTTAGGCACATGCAAGCTACTTGAAATTCGTTCATTAAAAGCTAGAATGGGGGTCAATTCGAGCCAAAATTAGAGCTCCTTTAGTAAACAAGCTGAAACTATTCTTCATGTACCAAGCTTGACTAGAACTACAAGGCTACAAGCCTATTATTTATATAAATTTAATGTTTATTTTATATACAAATACAAGAGTAAATTACTTTTTTTCCATGTAGTTTGGGCACTTTAAACATTTCACTTCTAAATGAATTTTTTAACAAATAATTACATATGTATAAATAAAACAACCAATATTTAATAATTAAGAATGAGGTGTTCACAAGTCGAGGTTGAAAAGTTACTAACAAGCCAGGCTCAAGCTATAGACATAGAGTTCAAGTTGAGTCAAGCAGAAGCTCTTTTAAATTAGAAGTCAAGCTTGCCTTTGGCTTTTAGGCATGCACCGTTAAAATGAAAACCGCTAAATATTTAGGTACCATTTTATTTACTTTGTGACTAATGTTCACTCGTGAATATAGTTCTAAGACTTCTATATACTATAATTCTAATCATTCAGTAAATAATGTATTCATTGATCAACAAAATGGTTCCTGATTAACCCACCCTTATATATACATTAAGCAATATTGTAATCACGCAAGGAAAGCATTTCATACCAGCTGATAAACTTTTGAAGGAGAGATGCTAGATATATTGTATCTGCACATCAAAATTTCAGAATAGCTTTGACAACATCTTATGCAGTCACAACATCCTATATAGTTGCTACATTAATATAACTAATCATAAACTTCACACTAAGGGCATATTTTCAATTAGTTGTGAGAAAAAAAATGTTCTCAATAGTTAGATATTATATAAAATATGATTAATATGTCAACTTACAGCAATAGTTGACGTTACCTTAGCCCATTTAAGTAGAATTTGATTGCTGAAGTGTTTTGTTTTTGTACTGTAAGCACCACAGCACCCATGCCATTCTGGGGAGAGTAAAAACAATGAAATAAAATATTAAACCAATAGGAAGCATATCATTAGATAATCTTGCAGTGTCAAATAAGTACTTGGAATGTATATTTAAAACAATAATGTCTAGTTTCAAACCATTTACTTTTGAATCGTCAGTTTAGATTATATTTATCTCTAATAGGCTAAATGGGTGAAGTCAAAAAAATTAGCTTCAAAGGAAAATAGGTTGAAGGCCACTCAAACTGTATTTTTAACACGTAACTAAACCATTTTATTTAAGGAAAAAAAACAGGTAGTTATTGCAATGATATAACTTTTGTAATCAGATTCTATACATTTAACTACTTAAAACAAGGTAGTTTTACAATCTTCATTAATTCTGGAAAAATGGTGCTTCAGGACAACCTGACCCACCAGACATGTACCAAGAAAATATCAGAGCTGACCCATTACCCAACCAACCTGAAGACACCTTTATCGATCATATTATTCTAAATAAAAACAATTACATTGCATGCAATTAGCTCAACTAGTTGCATCAGGAACTTTCCAAGTCCCTTCCCCTGATAAGCAGGTTCAAGCTGCAATTCATAGACATAAAGGACAGGTGTTTCCTCCTCAATGATGAATCTATATTGTACAAATCCAATTATGGATTCCTTATTGTATACAAAAATATACAGTGCATCTGGAGATGACATTTCTCGACGCTTCACTTTTTCCTCTGTGGGCCATTCTGCTCCATATGGCCCCTCCATGTTTATCTGTTCAAAAGAAAGGAGATGACCCTTCTGTTGTGGTAATATAGGATACATAACAATCCATAAGGACGATAGTTTTAAAACATTTATGTGAAAAAGGATTGATTTGTGTTATCAGGTCAAATGGGAAAAATTTAAAATTCTTATTACAAGATAAAAGGGTCAAATGTGTTGAGTGGGTTAAAAGCAGCCAATATATAAAAAAGGACTTGGGTTCTTCGCGCTTCGGCCCGTTACACTTCAAATCAAACCATATTTGAATCTAGTTTTGTTTCAATTCCAACACGGATGTCTGTTTATCAACTCTTAATGGGGAGAAAAGATAAAAGTGCTTATATTTTAAAGAAAGATGCACGAAGCGTCAAAAATCAATGGGAGACTACTCACCAAATTGCCCCAACATGATTCTGCCCCTGATTTTACCACATAAAGTATTTCATAAAGCAACAAAGACTAATATGGCTATAACCTTTAGAAGCGTTTGAATATAGTTCTTCACCTCTGATGACAGTTTATTCCCACGTCCAGACTCGAGGAATAAAGATACACCTATTGTATATTAAGGCATTAGCAGGATATTAGGAAAACAAATAACATATATAACAGTGTGTAAGGAACTGGTATCATATGGTATCACCTTGGTTTTAAATGGCACGCATATTACGCTGATGCGATGATGTGAGCACATTACAGCCCTTGTTTCGATGCGTTTTCATGATGCAACCATATTGTGTAAGTTTTCGTATTTGCGGTGCTAGTAGGAAGCATGTAACACACCGATTTTCATTTTTTTTTCACTTTTTTGCAACCGGTTTGGGATGAAGATGAAGATGGAGAGATTAAAGAAAGGGATGTGACAAAGGGACAGGGTGTAAAACACCCTAACCTACCTACTTATATTGTTTTAGAATGTGCTTAATAAGCTCATACATTGAGTGTTTAAGTTGTTGAATGAGTTATAGCATACATTTACTTGTATCTTATCCTCATAATACTTGCACACACATAAATAAAAGACTTACGGGTTGTTTGTTTGCATCTGAATGACATTAAGAGGTTAACTCTGAATGGTTCATAACCTCTTAACCATTCAGACTTAGGGTTACCTCTTAATCATTCAGAGGTTATGAACCATTACCAATCTCTTAACCATTCAGACTTAAGGATATTTTTTAACCATTCACATGCTATGAACCATTAAGAGCTAGCCTCTGAATGGGATTAAGAGGCTACCAAACATGGCCTAAGAGTTTGAAAGCTAAAAATATTGGAATATGCCAATACATATTTTTTTAGTATTTTCTTTAAAAACAAACGCAACGAGATCATGAAGCGCATTCCGCTTCGGATTATAGGACCAAATGCATCGAAGCACATCTTGCCATTTAAAACCAAGGATAACACACATAAAAACACACACTTTGGAGATCAAATAATATTTCAATACATTTCAGAATCTCAAGTATTACATGTTATTACAAACTATATATACATAGGACTGTATCCTCTGATAAGCCAATCTCAGAGAATGATAACCCTTAAAACCCTATATGGGCCCTCCTTTTGAAATATTGAAAATAATATATGCTCCACACTAAAGTTGAATAAAAAATTAGGGCTTGAATAAAAAATTAGGGTTTGAATAAACAAATCAATTTTAATGTGGTTTAAGGTGGACCACATGTTTATTTTTAAGATTCCAAATGGAGAACCCATATAGTGTCTAAGATCCGGTTATCACATGTGACAAGCCCTATATATATATAGGGACTTATTCTATTAAGAACCATTAAATATGAAAGAACCAAAAGAACTAATTTTAAACCACATGTTTTAAGGAGTATAAAAGTATTTTTCCTTTAAAATAGGGGAAGTTACTTTTTTACCCTTTTAAACTTGAGGCTATAATTGGTTCTTTTAGTTCTTAAGTACCAAAAGTTCTCAATTGAATATCCCCCTATATACATATATAGAAAGATTCAAAAGAAAACTCCTCATTTTAGTGAAAACTAAGAAAACTCCTTCCAATCAATCAATTTTCAAATTTTTTTATGACTTTTAATTATAAGGTTATAAATGTAATAAACAAAAACAAAAAGTTAAATAAAAATATGTATATCATGAAGTTATGTATGTGTAAGTCACATAGTTTCGTATATAACTCATACAGGTACATACATGCAATTCATACAAATACAATGTGCATATATGTAGCGTAAAAGTAACATATATTTAATTACGTGAACTACATTTTTTTCTTTTTTTACATTTCTAACTTTATAATAATAAAGAAATAGAAAAACCAAAAACGAAAAAATAAATTGATTGGTAATAGTTGTTATTAGTTTGTTGAGTTTTTTCTAAACTGAAAGTTTTCTCATGATCTAATCTGAGTCTATTAATTGTACAACTTTCACACAACTTGGCTACTTGATAAGATAAAATGTCCACTTGTTACCCGCTTAATATGGCAGGAATCTAATATTTTATTTCATGTTATCCAACACTACTTAGAATTTTGTCAACGATTTTTTTAGGACATAAGGTAGAATTAGAGCAAAGGTGTCTTAGAGACATAGGTTTCTACTGCATTTTTTTAGGAAAACTTTGCATGCTTCTGCCTCTGCTCTATTGTATATGTTCAAGTGCTTGCTCTATGATATAATGTAAATCTACATAAGGTTCCACTTATCATGCTACCATTTCGCTTATATTAGTAGCTCTTTCTCTCCATATTTTTGTATTTTCTTGATTATGCGTGTTTGTGTTTGTTTGTATATATGTGAACCAGTGGTCTCTCTTTTTCTCATGAGATAGAGGTAAGGTTTGCTTACATCTCATTCTTTCTAGACCCTACAAATAATCATGCTTCGGGTGAAAGTTGCTAGGTATGGTTCTTATAGCACTCCCCCTCAAAGCTACAACATAGATGTTAATAATCCTCAACTTATTACAAATATAGCTAATGTGAATTTCAAGCAAGTCATAGATGGTTACTATCTCTTCTCTCTCTTTGAACGATTGCAATGGTAAAATAAAAAAACTCGCCACCGTCGTTACTTCACCGTTAGTCGGCCGCCCTATCACCACTAGGTATCTCCCCCTCTCTTCCTCCGCTCCTTCTCTCTACACCACCATCTAGCTCCCACCTTCTAAATCTAATCCTAGACGACCGATTGGAATACCACCCAAAGATCGACCAGACCACCCCCTAAAACCATCTACACCACCATAACGTCACCGTCAATGTAACCCTAAGCCTTGGCCAAGTCACCGCACCTTCACCGCCATAGTCACCAAAACCACCCACAGGAACCAGCGACTGTCATTGTTACACCCACTGATCACCTACTCCCTCACATCACACCAGCCCACCGATCACCTCTACACCAACAGTCGGTAGAGGGCGGAGGGCAGAACCTATCTTCCTCCCTCGCTCCTCTATCATTCTATCTATCCCTCAACCTCCCCCCCCCCCCCCCCCCCACCAAAAAAAAAAAAAAAAATTCACTCACTCTCTCTCTCTCTCCCCTTGCCCTTTCCAACTACATGTTCAATTGGGCCGGAAGCACGGGTTCTTGTTATCTTGTTTATTACATGTGTTGAGAAAAGAAAGTCATCATCATTAGGTAAGGTAAAATCAAGCCACAACGACACCAGGACACGAGTTGCGGTAGTCAGGAATACTCTAACTTGGGTGCCACATGGTGAGATTATTCTATTTACTGTTGCTTGATCTTAGTACTTGGATCTATTTGAATTTGCTTAATAGCTTTGATTTTTTCCTACTTGATTTTTGTCTATTTGGCTATGCTACTGGATTTGCTCATTGTGTATATGCATGGTTGGAGAAATCGCTAGTCAGTCGGCGAAGTAGGGACTAGGGATTAATCGGATTGGAATTTGTATATAGAATTTTTCAAAATTTTATATTATTTCATACAAATACACACATTGCAAGAGTTCATCTTACACACGGCCGAGGAGGCAAAGACCAAATTCATAGTTATCGATAGCGAATAGCGGTAAATAGCGATAAGCTACCTATATGCTACGTAGCGAATAGCGGTAAATGGCGACCGCTATTTCGTGTTTAGCGATAAAATACCTAGGATCTCCAATTCAGTCTACCAGACTCTAATTCGTCAATTCTTCTACTTATAACATAGGATGAACAGCAAAAGTGCTTCTTGATCATCAAATTCGTGTCAATTTCAGTCCAGATTAGTCCAGGACTCAATTTGTCATCCAATTCAGTAGACCAGACTCCAATTCGTCAATTTATGTTGCTTATAACCTACCTGAACTACATAATTGCTTCTAGATCATCAGATTCGTTGTCAATTTCAGTCCAGAATCCAATTCGTCATCCAATTTAGTCGTCCTCCTCGTCCTCTGATTCCGTCGATGTCCAATTTCATCGTCGTCTGATTCAGTCGCCATCATATTTGTCGTCGTCCAGTACCATCGTCATCAGATTCAGACTCCATTCCGCTATCTTCACGCTTTCTTACCGCAAAACCCTAATAGCGGGTCCTTCACGCATCGCTTCATAGCGCGCTATAGCGACCGCTATGGCCGCTATCGATAACCATGACCAAATTGCGAGAGAAGTACAGGGAAATGAAGAAAGAGGCAAAGAAAGCAGTTTACGAAGCAAAGAATGACATGTACAGGATCGCCAAAGCCAGGAAACAGAAGAGACATGATCTGTGAGTTGTGAAATTCATAAAGAGTGAGGATGGACGTGTTATGGTAATGGAGAGGAATATCAAGAGGAGATAGAACCTACTTTCATGATTTTTTTTCAAAAACAGAAGGAATTACCAAGATAAAACGAGCATCACTAACAGAAGAACACCACCAAACAACTACTATTGTAGACGTATTACCACGGAAGTGGAGAAAACTCTTAAGAAAACAGGAAGGTCAAAAGCAATGAGACCAGAAAACATTTCTAAAAAAGTATGGAAATGCTTAGAGGATGAAGGAATCATGTGGTTGACAATGCTGTTCAACAATATCCTCAAAACCGACAAGATGCTAAATCAGAGGAGATTAGCGTTATAGTTCTCATCTATAACACGGAGAACGCCCAATGTTGTGGTAATAATAGGGGGTTAAGCTCTTGAGCCATACGATGAAACTATGGGAGTCATCGAGATAAGACTGAGTAGAGAAACTCAAGTCACAGCAAACCAATTTGGCTTTATGTCTAATAGATCGACTACAGAGGCGATACACATGATGAGGAGGTTGATGGAGAAATACAGGGAGAAGCGAAACCTACATATGGTGTTCATTGACATAGAGAAGGCGTACGATACTGTGTCACGCCATGTGATTTGGGATACCCTTGAGAACAAAGGTATTCCGCGGAAATCCATAGAGATAATAAGGGATACATACGACAGGGGTTAGAGGACCAGTGGGAGATACTGACTCCTTCGCAGTAGAGGTGGACTTCATCAAGGATCAACACTATTCCATTTTGCACTCATCGTTGATGAATTATCAAAGCATGTTCAGAAGGATATCCCATGGCGCATGTTATTTGCGGATGATATAGTGTTGGTGGCAAAAACAAAAAAAAAAAGACCTAAATGTGAGGCTAGAGGAGTGGCGAGTGGCCTTGGAGCATAAAGGCTTGCGCATTAGCCAGTCAAAGACTGAATATCTTTGTTGTAACTTCAGTGAGGCTAACAAAGAGGAAGATCAGATGACTCTTGTATGCCAAGAGGTGCCCCAAACAACAAAGTTCAAGCAACTTGGATCCTTCGTCTAAAGCGACAGAGACAGACATTGCGACGTAGCTCATCGGGTGCATACAGGTTGATACAAATGAAGAATAGCCTCAAGTGTTTTATGTGACAAAAGGTTCCCAAAAAAACTAAAAGGTAAATTTTATAGAGTGGCTGTATGTTCAGCCAGACTGTATGGAACCGATTATCGGCCAATTAAAAAGATCCAACAGCAAAAGCTAGAAAAAGCAGGGAGGAGGATATTAAGGTGGATGTGAGAACGTACAAAACTCGACCGGATTGAGATGGTTCAACCATGTAAGAGAGAACACAAATAACAACACTAGTATGAGGAGTAGAAACTCTCAGGCGGAGGGGAAGAGGAGTAAAGGAAGACCGAGGTTGACATAGGAGGAGCAAATTAGGCATGATTTATTAGATTTGAACCTCACCGAGAACATGATAGGAGCTCTTTAGGGCTGTCATAACGGGTCAGACACGACACGTTAAGACACGAAACACGAACTGGTTAGACACGAACACGACACGAACTCTTATCGTGCCTGTTTTTTCAAACATGAACACGACCCGTTAAAAACACGTAAACACGAAATGACACGTTAAGGAACCTGTTAACATTTAACGCTATAAATGACCTGTTAAAAAACCTGTTAAAACCCGTTAAAGAACCTGTTAAGGAACCCGTTAAAGAACTAAGGTTAGACAATTAGAAATTTGTTGAAAATAATCGGTTACCCACATATTTTATTATATTATTTATTTTAAATTTAAATTCTTAATAGGTCTTAACATGTCTTAACAGGTCTTAATAGATCTTAACAGGTCTTAATGGATCTTAGCGGGTTTTACATGTTTAAACACGAAAAATAAATAGGTTTTAACGTGTCGACCTGTTTTAGACACGAAACATGTTAAGGGTAAACACGAAACATGTTAAAGTCGTGTCGTGTTAACGTGTTCGTGTCTGAAATTGTCAGCCCTAGAGCTCTTAGAGAAGTGGGATAAAGGTTAGGGAATTTTAGTGCATGTTTGGGATTTCATTTAAAATCAACTTTTTAACTTATTGACTTGATGAAGAAGTTAATAAGTAAAAAAGATGTTTGATAATTTGAAAAGCACTTTTCGTTTTGACTTTTTGAGTAGCGTCAAAAAGTCATTTTTAAGAAACTACTTTTTTGTGGTTTTTAGAAGTGCTTTTTTAACTTTTAATGGTTATAGTCTGTTAATTTTTGTGGGAACTTACATATCCAAACAACTTATTGACTTTTCATACACAAAAGATAATCCAAACACATTTTTAAAAACTTTATTTCAAAGAGTCATAAGTTAATAACTACTTTTGGCAAAAAGTCATTTTAAACTTAATAAGCAATCCCAAACATGCTCTTAGATTCTCTAGATTCTAGACTTTTGAGAGATATATGCTAGACATTATTAACTTTAAATATTAGCTCAATATTCAATACCTTAGTTTAAATGTATCGCCTATTTAACATGTTTCCTATGTGCTTTCTATTTGTTACGTGTGTAACATTGATTGTACATTGTATTGTTTGTTTACATGGATATAGACTACATGTTTGTTTTTGCTATGTGTATGCCCAACCTTTGTGAAAATTCACAGCACTCATGATTAGAGGATCTCTTTGAAAGCAGCATCTCTATCCAAAAGAGACAGAGGTAAGGTTTGCCTTCATCTTAACACCCCCCCCCCCCCCAAAAAAAAAAAAAGAAAAAGAAAGAACCAACTAATTAGTAGGACTTGACTGTGTGTGTTTGTTTGTTTGTTTGACTTTCAGACAAGTATTCCATTGGAGCTTTGTTTCAGTGTCTTCACGTAATAGTGCCCATATCAGCATCTTCATACAGCAACATAAAACTAACATTCAACACTGTAGATGAATTAGTGGAAAACGAAATGAATTGAACCAGAAAGAAATCGATCTTGCAATTGAACCAAAGAACTGAGTAGCCAGAAGGACAAAACCAAACATGTTGAAAGACCAAATATTTTGAAGGACTGAACCAAACAACCCGAATCCCAAATGACCAAAAGTCCAAAAGGACTAAACCTAATGTCAAGTAGGACCAAATGCTCTATAGGACCAAACCAAACATCACATAGGACTAACCAAGTGCCCTTAAGAACCAAACCAAATGCGCCATAGCACTAAACCAAATGTCCCATAGGACTAGACCAAATTTTTCATAGGAATAAACCAAACATCCCAAAGGACAAGAAACCAAAAAATGGATCTCATAGAGAAGATCAATACAAATGGTTGTCAAAGCCACAAACCAAAGATCTATCTCATAAGGAAAAATAACGAACCAAAATGAAAATCAAAATTAATCTCACATGGAAGGAGATAGAACCAAATGGTTAATATGTACACAAATGCTGGTACAAAGACCAAAAGTAGAAAACCATATCCCAGCAACTAAGAACAATGTGATGTTTGTCTCCCAAGACCATCACTTTATTGAAATTATGCCAACACTTGAAAATTCAGAGATAAGCAACAGAAATTATATTAATGCCAACACAAGTTAATGTTTATAATATGCTAGGCTAATACAAATTCAATATTTATGCATGCCAAAATTTGCTACAACTTGTTGACGTCTACCTTTACGTCTTGCCCTTATCTCTTTTGGTCAAAGCGCCATCCTTACATAGTTACATGACATGCATATTCAAGCAATCAGCAGCCTATCCTTCTGGTGAGTTCTAAGTTTTATTTATACGAATTAAAGAGTGTGAGGCAAATTCAATTATGTAAGGAACTAACAAATGAAATAAGGGTACAAAAATAATATCACTCTATCAGTTTTTTGCAGCTACCATTAAGAAAACATTACAGATTTCATGAGCAGAAAGAGGTTAACCCAACACTAAATCGATCAAAACAATCACTTTCACAATGCATATCAAGCACCGTCCTAAAGATGTGCAAACATAGCATCAAACTGTATCTCGGAAATCGTAGTTAAAATTGAAGTAATTTGAGACTCAAATGCCACAATAAAGACTCGCTTATATTATATTCACATATAGGAAAGCGCGTATGAACGAAAGAGATGAAGCAGCAAACCATTCGTGTTGTAATGGCGGAAATTAGGAAACTCAGAAAGATGATCTTTGCCGGAAGAATAAGCCGATCGGAGAAGCTCTTCAATCCGTTTCTTCCGTTGCATAATCTGTACGCAAGTGAAATTTGATCCAACATTTGGATTATTTGATTTTAATAGAATCTAATTTTACCTGCGTTCTTGTTGGCTTCTTTGATCTGCCATGCGCCATTAGGTTTTTGTCCTCACCCTCCATCATGGGATTTGCTGCTCGATGTGGGATCATTACAAATGTGGTGTTTTATTTTTTTTTACACAAATAGTCCCTTATCCATAGCATGGGCGAGTTCTCACACCCATCTGATTAATTTTCTTAATCACCCTAGAAGTCGCCACTAGCAGGGGCAAGATTTATGTGGCTTTCCACTTCACCCACCATTTTTCACCTGTGATGTTCAAACGAAAAAATAAAAAAGGAGCCATCGCCTCTAGCATGGGCGAGTTCTGGATATAGGACAACAAGTACAACAGCTTTCTGTGATGTTCAAACGAAAAAAAATAAAAATGGAGCCATCGCCCTTAGCATGGGTGAGTTCTGGTGTATAGTCAAATCACTCATTTACTCGTGAACCGTCCCCAGCCATCCATTTATTTTTTTGAAATCATGATCCCTGTCATCTGCCATCCATTTATTTTTTTTGAAATGTTTGAATGCATTATTTGAAGCACTCGCCCCTCGCAGTGGCGACTACCAAGGTGTTGTCATTTCACCTATTTTTTGAATTAATTGTTTGGGAATTAATTGTTTTTGAATAACCTGTGAACCGTCCCATGCCATCCATTTACTTTTTATTTTTTTTGAATAACCCGTGAATTCAGCTACTATATACGATTTTTTTTAAAAGTAGTGTCCTTTATGTGGGGGTCATTACAAATGGGGTGGTTATCATTAGTTATCATTTTATGTTGTACATTTTATTTTATTTTTTTGTATGCTTATTTATTACATTTTATATATGACTTTTTATATCTATGTTATTTTATTTGTTAGATATTCATAACTATTAAAACACTAATATAAGAAGTTAACAACATAAATAACATTTTAAACATTTAAGGATGTAACTTAAATAAATTATTATAATAAACATTAAAAATAACAAGTATCATTAACATCAATGTTATATATACTCACATACTTCTTCTACTTACTCCACCAAAATTTTCATTCAACTCCCTTACTGTCACACCCCGAGCCGGCGGGCTGGATCGACTTTCCTGTCAGACGGAAGGTTCCTGGGGCGCGATATCGGGTGATAATCATAGTGATCAGATTGTTTACATGGCACATGTTATATAATGAGAAATGCTAACATGACATTCAATACATAGAATTACAAAGCTAAATTACACAGTACGTGTTTGTAATTTAACTGGGTAAATCTACTCAAAAGAATCATATAGTTTCTATCTTGTAGCTGCACAAGATATACAAAAGAGATTCAAATTGTCATCAAAATATATGCATCCAAAAAGCAAGCTAGGTCTTCTAAAAGTCTTCTAGCTTAATCACTGATGCTTGGTAACTAGACTTGTTCGTCACCTGAGAAAATATGCATTTAAACAAAGTCAACACTAGGTTGGTGAGTTCATAAGTTTAGTTATTTAAAAGCTTTCAGAGTTATTTACACAACATCTTGTAATATTCAAGTCTTGGTTATTCTCATTTGGCATTAAGTCATCCCATGTCCTCTCTATGGATACACCTACAGATAGGACATTGTCCAGTCAAGCATGCTTATATATAGGGCATACGTAGGGGACAAGCCCCAGCCGACATCCCACCACACATTTGACAGAACTCAATACCACCTGTATTGTAGCTATAGATTTCCATTTCATCACCCATAGGTTTAATCACAATCAAAATCTCCAATATGACATACCATTACATTATCATGCTATTAATATAACACAATAGGTTTCTGTGTCGTACAATTCTCCACATTTATAAATGGTGGATTACCACAGTTATTTATGGTGGTATTACTCTTTGACTTACTATTACTCACATCTGTTTAGCAAGTGAGAGCAAGTCTGACACGTAGTCATATCTCAATAAGTGATCAGAATTTAATTGACCACATTGCAGCCACCACAAAGGCAAACCACAATGTCCTCAATTAAATCCGGATTCATTAGTTCTCGCAAGACCTCACAACTATCTGCCACCAGCTTATGACATGAGTGAAGTCAATCTCCCAGTCTGTCAGCCCACAGAATAGAAGTAGAATAGAAGTGGTGAGATAATTAGCAGACACTATCATACTCTCATCACTCGTGTCAGAAATGATAGAGTTGGAATAGGCTGACTAAAAATCAAAAGAGTTCTCATAGTTATCAACCCATAGTCATCAACTCATAGAAATCCAATAGGCATAACACACATGTTCTCATAGGTATAACAGATCAATTCGCTCAGAATTAATTGTTATAATTTTCCTTGGAATTAATAAAATAATTCGATAGAAATAGCATGTATTCCTCATGAGAATTACAGTGTAATCACAGAGGAATAATAGTTTTATCGCTTAGTAATCGTATGTATCGTATAACAAAAACAACGGTTATAAACTCTTAGTCATCAACTTTTACATAATAAGGCATACAGTTGTAATAACAAAGTAAAAACCTTATTACTATACAGTGTACTAAAACATTTAATAAAAGTTTTAGCATGTTCTCAGCCTCACAGTTAAAACCAAAAGATTAATAAAAAGGGGCATATGAACTCACCTGGATGTTGTAGTGGTTGACCAAGACTCAAGAAATGCACGCGCTCACTTGTTGTGATAATGTTGTATTCACAATCCTGTGTTTGATTTGTTTGGGTTCACATCGTTAACATTAGTATATGTTTAATAGTTGTGACGAGAACTGTGCAATTCGACTAAGTGTCCTAAAACCCACTAATGAGTTACTAGGTTTATTAATACAAAGTTTGATGATATTCTCAATAATAAACCCTTAACCATTAGCTTACTTGATGTGAATCAAGCTCGAATTAAAATAATACATGTTTCCAAATTATTGGAAACATAAAGTTTTTAAGCTTTCATGTTTCATTTATAAAGTTGTTACACTTATTTTATATATAAAAAATGTTTTATTAATAATTTATATTCCTTTTTACAAAAGAATTTATTTGTATAATGTTAGTTAAATTTACTTGAACAAAAGATTAAGTTTAATTTATAAAACTAAGTTAAGATCATACCATCTCTTTTAACACTTAATAATCTTAACATTCATAACTTGTTTGAATCCCCTTGGTCATCATATTGCTTTCTATTTGTTATCCGACTCATGTTTTATTTATAAACATTTAGTTTATAAATTTTAAGTGATGAAAATATGTTATGAATAGTGTTGATGGGTCATATGATTTATAATCATTGAGTAACCCTACTAGACTCCAACCGATGCTATGCATTCTTTTGTGGTCCAACTTTCTTAAACTTGTTGTTAAGTTACTTGAACCAACCTAACCATGTTATTATCATAAGTGTTAAGGTTGATATTTGTATTTTATGACCCTTAAGGGTTAGTATCGACCACAAAAATGTTTGGCTAATACCTCAACTAATTCTCATTAGTAGCATATTGTTTAGTTTGTTATTATATTGTTTGTGATTATGTTGAAACTACCCTTCTAAGTTACTGTCATCCAAATGTGGGACATCAACAGAACATCAATTTGTTAGGCACTTAGGACAAAATTAAAAATAAAAGGGGTGAGTGTTAACCCCTATCGGCAACTTCAATATAGATGTCATGGCCCATATGTTTTTTTTTATTTAATTTCGATGAGCCCATGTTCCCAACTCCTATTAGATTAATATTTTAAACTTAGTTCACTTGTATATACAAATATCCCTGGCCATAATCAGTGTGAATCATTTAATTCGACCAACATGGAAGGAGCTGAAAAAAAAAGTCATGCCGACCTTGTAAGTTCGACATGCCCCTTGTTCATCGATTTGGTTCATTCTCAAACCTCCCAACCCCACTCGAACGTTCAGAACCTCAAATCATCCTCATCCTTAAGTCCTAAACTCATTGTTGTGCTCATCCTAAGGCTTTTGAGTGATTAAAACTGGTTACTATGTTCAAACAGCAAAAACAGTGAAACTTACTTTTTCTGCAGGAACTTCTCTCTAAGATTCCGGTGATTTTTGTTCAAGAATTGTAGAGAGAGAGAGCATACGGGAGTTTAGAGAGAGAGGGCTATGGATGTAGTCAAAATTGAAGAAGATGAAGTGAATAAATGGGTTTTTATACCCCAAGTGTTTACCCGCGTGTTCGGTCTCGCTCGGTGTCGGTTTCGCGTATTTTTACGTACGTTTTATTACCGTTGCGTAATTAAACTTTTTAGATTGAAATTTAGATTTCTTTGATTAATTTTGACGAGTTTCAAAATTGTAAAATGTAAAATATTATATTTTACTGATTTTTACTGTTCGATCGTGATCAGATCGTTAAACCTCGTCATTTAACGTTAATTAAGTGTAGTTTTACGAAAATAGTTTTATAAATTATTTTTAGGTTGTAATTCCTAATAGATATTATTTTTATTATTTTAACGTTCGTAATCGTTTATTTCCGTCGTTTCGTCAGAAAACGTAACTTACGCGCGTTTTCGTACAGAGCGCTAACTATACGAATACGATCATACGTTTCACTTTCTGATTTGGTTTTCTATTTTTCTGTTGTCGTTCAGAACGTTAAACTCACAGATATGTTTGTGTGAATCGTCACCCACACAAACACTCCGTCAGTTCATCGTTCGTAAACGATACTGAACTGTTGTTCTAATTGTATATTCTCACAGACAGACTCAACTAATCCTAACTGTTTTCACATTGTTATGAATAGTTTCACGTTGTTTAATCACCGATTTGTCGGTCATCTGATTCCTGTTATATGTGGATATCAGATCGCAACCGATTTGTATTTGTCACTTGTTTTTACCCTTGTTATTTCTCTTGATTTGTTGTATTTCTGTACTTGAATTTTCATTCAAATACATACAACTGATATACTGTTCTTTAGCCCTATGTTCACCCGACTGTTTATCAAATAGTTATTCACGCATAGTTATACATACATAGTTATTAACACATAGTAATGGTGTAAGTACACATACCGTACGGGTTGCCGGACGATCTGGTACTAGTTGTCACACTTACACATATCTTTCAACAATGTCAAGTAGAAGAAACACACCCTTTTCTCTCCCAAAACCGCCTCCATTAGATGTACCAGAAGCGTTTTTCCCCCACTTGAAAACCTGGCACCACCACTTGAAAACCCGCCACCTCTTCTTCCCCCGCCCCCTCAAAATCCACCAGTTCTTCAACCACCCCCTCAAAATCCCCCAAGTATTGAGGAATGGGATGAAGCTGGTCATGATGTGTTTTGGAACTGGGTTTTTGATAATTTATTTTCACCAGGTGAATACCTTATTGAAAACGGAGAACCTGAGTATGGGTACGTATCAAATGATCAATGGGCAATCGATGACAACATTGATGAAGAAACATTAACTCGGTTGACGAATTATGACCCATGGGAAGACGAACGTAATACCGACTCCGATGTTTCATTCGATTCAATATTTAACGATTAGTTTTATCATTTAAGTCCTGTTGTATAATTAGTTTTATCTTTCCAGTCTAGTACTGAAATTTGTAAACTTATTTATTTCATGTAATAAAATTTTAAATCTTTATAATTGAAACAAGATTTTCCAAAAAAAAATAAATACAAATCAGGGTATGGTTCACGGGTTTTTAAAGGATGTTGCTTTTAAATGTGGTGATGTGACTGGTCCAGGTATTCATTATTTTACAACTCACACGTTTTTTTTCAAATTAATCATATATATATATATATTATTTTATAATCTAAGATCTTTAAAATCAAAAAATGAGATGTTGCCCTTAGTAAGAGCGAGAGGTATTTTTGTCATAAATTTTGAAAGTTCTGTCTATTTATTCAAATCATACGAAAGGTTTTCACAATTCAGTTCAACTTTTCTTTTTTCATTACACTCTTTAACAATGTTTTCTCCCATTTTGGTTCAACTATATTGGGGTGGTAATGTTTCATATCAAAATGGAAGTATTTCTTACGATGCTTCCATTAGAAGTACTACCGTTGTTATTTGGGAAAAAAATTCTTGTGAAGAGTTTATTGATTTAATCTATAAACACCTTTAAATTGAAAAAGAATTTTATCAATTGAAGTTGAAGTTGTATTATACATCCCAGGGGTTTTCTCAATCTTCTGAAATTTTCAATGATTCAAGCCTGGAAGTGTTGTATTATTTAGCAACAACATTTGGTAATTTTCACGCTGATGTTTATGTTAGCATTGAACCAACAATGTCTGCATCTGTACAACAAACCGGTTGTATGGATCTACTACGTGGTTTTAATGTAGCAGAAGCGCATCAACAACAAATGTATTCTTATGAATGCAATACTAGCCAATTTCAATTTGATGGCGATTTGGCCACAATTGTTGACGTTAATGTTCATTCTGAATCTGAAGAATGACTAGAAAGCACAGAAGAATCTGAGGATTATCCATCAGACAACGAATCTACAGATGATGATAATAGTATGGAAGAACACGTAATTCCAGAAGAGTATCATACAATAACTTTTGCAAACAGTTCAGAAGGATCATTGGACATATGGAACGAAGAATCAAGAGAAGTTCGTATCGGTATGTATTTCAGATCTAAAGATGAACTCATGCATGCTGTTCGATTATGGAATCTTGACCGTAATCGTGAGTTGATAATAGACAAAAGCAAACGCAACAAATGGAGGACAAAATGTTATACAACAAATCCAAAGTGTAACCCTAATATTCGTATTGGTCCCCCATGTAAATGGTATGTGTCAGCTTCTAAGAAGAGCAATGATCACATGTGGAGAATTGTCATATGGGTAGAAGGACACAACTGTTATGGTACAGTGGTTCGTAACAACAATAGATGCTTGAAATCTAGAGATATTGCTACACTCATCATCCACGCTATTCGTGAAGACATCGCATATCTAGTGAAACAAATTCAAGCACACTTAAAAGATCAGCTAAACGTTGAAATATCTTATGTGACAATTGCATTTGAGAATTTCGTCATCAATGCCGTGAGCACATTTGGTCGTGCTTGAGATCCACATTGATTTAGCTATTGTAATTATTACAGGTTGATAGTATGCGAGAAATGATGAACGTAGGTGAAAACCGTGCGCGAAACGGAGTTACGGATTGTACGGAATCACAAAATGAAGAAAATCCAAAAATTTGAGAAAAAGGGTGTTAGGCGGTACGCCTAGAGCTCACAAAATATCTGAGATTTTGGAGAATCCGCGCACTACGCCCCGGCCAAGCAGCCACGCGGGGCAGTGCGCCTGGCATGTATTGAGGCTATGGATCAGCTCAAAATGCCGGATTGCATGGGAAAACTCAAAATTCTTCTTCTACTCGCTTTTGCTCGACTTCCAGACGACCTCAACTCATTTTTTACCATCAAAACTCATATTTTAAGCCACCAAAAGACAAGGATCGCACCAGGACACGTTTCTACAAGTCCTGATCGTTGTTCTGCAATCAAAAATCAGTCCGATTGGGTAACGATTCATTTCACCCTACTAGTTTGATTTGATAGATTAGATCTTGTATTTGAACTTAATGATATAGTTAGGGTTGTTGATTATTGCCTAGATGATGGCTAGGATTCATTAGAAACGAAGAACACGATGTGTTAACGGATAAATCCTTGTTTTGATCCGTTGTAATCCTAGTTTGGATGGGATTATAACAATGGTTATAATGGTTTAAACCATTTGATTGTGACAATGTAGGTGATTAGTTTGATTAATCTTTGAAATGCAAGGTTAAATCCAAGTGTTTTAAACTAATCACAATCATTAACATACTCATTGGAATGATTATCTGATGTTTATGATAACAGTCAGATTAGTATGTTAAACATGGTTATTAAACCTATTCTAATATCACATTGTGATATTTCATGATATTTGGATAATCAATAACAAGGATTGATCATTCCTAAGCCATAAATCCGTCTAGAAACTGTTTTAGCATCATAATCAACAACATTTAACTATCTGGATTATCTGAGATTATTCTGATTAATCAAATTGGTCATCAACATTGTATTAGGAACCTGAATCAGTATAGGTTCCTACATTATCATACATTGTATGATATGACACTAAAATAATTAATTAAAAACCTAATAGCGGTTTGATGACTTTCAAGGCAATGTTTTTGACATTGAACGTTCAAAAAGATCTAATCAGTAAGTTAAAACAAAAATAACTAATTTAACATAAACAAATGCAGAATCATCCTATTATTACCAGTGTGATATTCTGCTACCAGTGAGATATCAGGTGAGTTTCGTACAACCCTTTTTCTTTTTAATATTTTATAAACATCAGGGTATTACTGTGGAACTTTCTGAAACATATGATATGTGTCACTGTTATCTATGTGATTTTATGTGATTTGTTGAGAACTTGTGGATTTTATGGGATTTTGCCTGTAGAACAGAACCCTATCACAGAACTTAAAAGTCCTCATTCCTAACTGTATCTAGTGAACCCATTTGGGGCCGAACAGAAAACAATGATAGTACTATCGGCCGATAACCCATTTGCTGGGAGCTTGCACTCCCTTTGGTGTAAATGTTTGTTATCTGTTTCCAAAACTTCTTAATGTAGTGATAGACATTAAGACAATGATGCACTAAGATATGTACCTATGGGTAGTATCTTTATAGAACGAGAACGGAGTAGTCTGAAAGGAACTAGATACGGGTCCCATGGTTATCTTGAACTGCACATTTTGAGAACTTACATATCATATCATATTGTTGAACTTAAACTTTACGATCTCACCAGCTTTGTGCTGACTTTTCAAACTAAAACATTTTGCAGGGAGACAGTGACCCACCGGGTGAGGATGCACTTCAAACATTTGTAAATAAATAAATCAGATAATGTAATAAACTTAGTTTATATATTGTAATGTTGGTTGTGATTACGAAATCCTTGTAATATATTTACTTTAGGTCAATTAGTGTGTTGTGTTACCAGATCAAGTAAGTCACACCTCATCTCTGATAAATCACCACTATGCTTCCGCAACCTTCTCAGAACGACGAATGACATCATCTCAGGTGACGAGAGGTGGGGGTGTGACATCTTATAGCAAGGCGTGGAGAGGTCGAAGAGAAGCAATTGAAAGGATTCATGGTAGTTGGGTCAGCAACTTTCAAGAGATTCCTAAGTACGTTGAAGCATTAAAGGTTACAAACCCTGGCACAGTTGTTGAATGGCTACATCATTCGACAGGATCTTCCAACTCGTATACATTTAAATACGTGTTTTGGGCCTTTAGACCAGCAATCAAAGCTTTCCAGCATTGTCAGCCAATATTATCTGTTGTTGGCACTCATTTGAAGGGTTCTTACCATGGTAAAATGCTAATCGCTGTAACAAAAAACACAAATAATTACATAGTGCCATATGGCTATGCAATTGTTGATGAAGAGACTATGGAAAGCTGGAGCTGGTTCTTTCAACAATTCTGGTTACACATTGCTATACAATGAGGGAAAAAGTTGTGTGTTATCTCTGATAGACACAAATGTATTATTAATGCAATGCAAAATATGCAAGTGTGGAAAGAAAATGTTGTTCATCGGTTTTGTCTCAGACATGTTCGAAGTAACCTGATGCAAAAGTTTAAGGTTTCTAGCATGAAACGACTATGTTGGGATATTGGTAGCACCACCCAACAAATAAAGTATGAACACTCTGTTCAACTGTTATCAAAACAGGTCGACACGTTAAGAGTTGTTTATTTTCGTGTCTAAACAGGTAAAACATGTTAAGACATATTAAGACCTGCTTATAATTTAAAATTTTAAATAAATAATATAATAAAATATGTAGGTAGTCGACTCCCTTCTAAAATTTATGATTCTCTAATCCTAGTTCTTTAACGGATTTCTTAACAAGTTCCTTAATATGTTCTTCAAGCAGATTCTTTAACATGTCATTTATACTGTTAGCTATTAACAGGTTCCTTGACATGTCATTTTGTGTTTACATGTTTTATACGGGTCGTGTTCGTGTTAGGAAACACAGACACGCTAATTTTTCGTGTCTTATTCGTGTCTACCCATTTAGTGTTTTGTGTAAGGCTGTCATAACGGGTCAGACACGACCCGTTAAGACACGAAACACGAACTGGTTAGACACGAACACGACACGAATTCTTATCGTGTCTGGTTTTTCAAACACGAACACGACACGTTAAAAACCCGTAAACACGAAATGACCCGTTAAGGAACCTGTTAACAGTTAACACTATAAATGATCTGTTAAAAAACCTGTTAAAACCCGTTAAAGAACCCGTTAAAACCCGTTAAAGAACCTGTTAAGGAACCCGTTAAAGAACTAAGGTTAGACAATTAGAAGTTTTTTGAAACTAATCGGTTACCCACATATTTTATTATATTATTTATTATAAATTTTAAATTTTAAACATGTCTTAACATGTCTTAACAGGTCTTAACATGTTTAAACAGATCTTAACAGGTATTAACAAATCTTAACAGGTCTTAACGGGTCTTAACGGGTCTTAGCGGGTTTTACCTGTTTAGACACGAAAAATAAACAGGTCTTAACGTGTCGACCTGTTTTAGACACGAAACATGTTAAGAGTAAACACGAAACATGTTAAAATCGTGTCGTGTCGTGTTAACGTGTTCGTGTCTGAAATTGACAGCCCTAGTTTTGTGTCTTGATAGGTTGTGTCTGACCCGTTATGCCAGCTTACTGAAAATAATTGGTGAATGCATAATTCAACTTTTTAACAAAAGAACTCAAAACTATCACCCCATGAAGTGTAGAATTGTTATATTGTTCACTTTGAATTTTCATTTTAGACTGATTCTACAAAAGCTAAATATATAATTGATTAAACAAAAGCTAATCTATATATAAAATTTGCTAGAAATCTAAAACCCTGGCTTTACTCTTTAAACCTGTTACGGTAACAAAACTATCATTGGGGTTTAAGAATATGAGACAGAAAAAGAAATCTTTCCCTTAAAACATGATGATAAAAACTTGAAAAGGCTCTTCGCTACAAAAAATCTACCAAAAATTTATTTATTAAAATAAAAGCTATCAAATTATAGATAATAGATACCATGCCATACATTTGAAAGCACACATACTGCATTAAAATCAACAACCAATCACAATAATTCTACAATACCACTTAAATTACAAACCACAATACCAGTGACTAGTCTTTTATTTTAAAACAAGGCCCATAACTTAAAAGCCTAAACACTAGAAATTAAGACAACCAAAATGCAATCACTTCTTTTTAGCAATAAACAAGCCCCATCTTTGCTCCCCAGAATCAGTCCTAACCAGTTTTGCCTTCCAACCACCAACAATATCATTGTAGTCATCCTACACATATTTCATGTTCAACATAAACCCCAATTTGATAAGAAATTCATGATTGTTACAAGTATGCCGGGTAATCTTGACCCATATCAAGATAAATAAATAGAATTGGGTAAACAATTATTGCATTTTCTGTTGAAATGGGTATATTATGACATATTATGGGTTGAGATGGGTAACACCTTAACACAAAGCGGGTCAAGATGGGTAACTTAAAAACCATGTGAACATAATGCATTTCAATGAGTAAGAATGATCAATAATATATTTAATGAGAAAATCGTTATAAATTATTCAAATAAACTATTTGTTTAGTTACAACTCATTTTAACTTCAGCGAAATTGATTTTTTTTACGACCTGTTTAAACCCAAACGGATTTTACTTAAAACCCGTCTTGACCCGCACCCGTTATGACCTGTTACCCAACCCAACCCAGCCCGCCCATTTTGCGAGGCATAGTTACTAGTTATGTGTAAATGCACTCACTTCAGTGAAATCATGGATGAATTCTTCCTTTTCCATCTCCAACCTTTCCAGTTCCCTCTGAAGCACTTCCTGGAACTGTAGGGAATGATGGTAATAACAGTTACAAGTTGTTGAAATGTAATGACAATAAGAAATTACAAAGGGTGTTAACGACTTAACAGGTCAAACATGTTCTAAGTAATTTTTTAAAAGGTCCAAATTTATATATAAAGTGGCTAGTATCTCGTGTATTACATGATTGAATAAGGAAAGTATTAAATAGATAGGAAAAAACATTTTAAAATTATAATTGAGATAGTAGGTTATTGAAATTACGTATAAGTAATTTAAGTAATAAAATAATAATATTATATTTTTAAACATTCATTTTTTAAAAAGGTTGTTTTTTTAATAGTTCATTTTAAAAAAAATTGTTTTCTAATGTCATTTTTAAAAGTATCTTGTTTAAAAACTTTCTCTCTCTAAATTCTCTCTTTAAAAAAAAGAATTTCAATAAAAATTTTCTTTTTTAAAAAATGTCGGTTCTAAAATATTTCTCGTTTTTTGAATAGTTAATTGTTTAGAAAAAAATTATATTTTAAAAAATATCAAATTTTATAATAATTTGACTAATTGAAATAGTGTGTTTTTTTTTATTAAAAAGATTTCTTTTGTAACATTAAGTAATCTATTTTTTAATCTGAAAAAAATTACCATTAATATAATTAGTATTTCATTGTATTATTTAACAGGAGAGATATGCATTTAATAGGAAAAAAAAAATCAAATATCAGTATGAAGATGTTTTAAAAAATTGACACATGCCTATTTTATATTTATTTGCTAGTAGCATAAAGATTATTGTAGAATATATGGTTACCACTAATAATTATTTCATAACAATTAATGTACAGAAGAAAATGAAATAACCTGTTTTGTTCTATCCTCTGCTATCACCTCTTTGAAGCCAGCATCTTTAAGCATCTGAAGGAAAATAATAAAAGAATCAACACAAACACAGCTAACAAAAAGAAGTTTTTCTTTTTCTTTTTTTTGAGTAAAATTCTATTTTAGTCCTTATGGTTTGACAACTTTTGTCATTTTAGTCCAATAGTTTAAATTTGCAATTTTGGTCATTATGGTTTCATTTTATTATTATTTTGGTCATTATGGTTTCCATTTTATTGCAATTTTAGTCCAATTAAATTTAAACTTATGGAAGAAAATGACAAAAATTACCAAACCACATGGACGAAAATGACAATAAAATGAAACCATAATGACCAAAATGACAAAATTTAAATTATTGGACTAAAATGGCAAAAGCTGCGAAACCACTAAAATGACATTTTACTTTTTTTTCCAATGCTTTGATTTACCTGTCCATAAGTTTCTACTTCATGAAGATCATATCCTCTTTGTTTGATGTATTCTGCAAAATCTTCAGATGGTTTTCCGGGTTTTCGACAGTAATCACTGATGAGAACTTTGCCACCTGGTTTCAACCACTTATAAAAGGTTCGGAACAATGCAGGTTTATCCTAAAACAAATATGGAAAAAATGGTTAGAATACAAGCTTACACATTTACTCCTTCAACCATCATAAACCTTACTTGAATATGGAGGATGGTGTCGCGGCTGTAGATGACATCAAACGTATTGTCAGGATATGATTTCTTGGTACAGTCGGCAACCTCGAATTCGACTGAACATTTGAGCCCAATTGAGCGTTCAAGAGCAAAAGCTATCATATTCACAGACAGATCAATGCCAACAACATCAACATCAAAGTTTTCAGCCATATAGAAGTCGCCTCCCCCGATCCCACATCCGACATCCAAAACTTTCTGCCCTGGTTTCAGATCCAGCATTGCAACAAATTCTCTTGTGGTGTCTGCTCAAAATGCAACGTTTGCTCAGAACAGAAAACTTTGTTTTCATAAAACAAAGAGTAAAATGTCATTTTAGTCCTTGTGGTTTGACAAATTTTGCCATTTTAGTCGAATAGTTTGTGGTTTGAGACCTATCAACACTTTTTTCTACATTTCTGTTTTTAGTTTAGTAAATAATTAGTGGGCTAAGTATAACTACCTATAACTATTATGGAATTAATGTGCTATTGTTTTTTAAAATAAGCAACTTAGGAGGATGTAAAAACTTGAGTATGCTTACAAATGAATATCAATGTATTTTGACACGAATTCCGATTTTGTCAATCCAAGGAGTTGGATTATTATATGTTTAGGTCATCTCACTAAGGGGGTGTTTAGATGTATAAAAATGCGTGGAACAAAAAAAATTAAGGAGTTGTTTGATAGACTCTTATTGATTTCATCAAGAGGTTGCCTCTTAACCGATCAAAGGTTACGTCGTAACAATAAATCTAAATTGATTAGCAAGCCTCTTAATGACTAAGCTGAAAACACATGTTGAATCATTCATACTCCTAACATCAGTTTTGTTGCATAAGATTTTAAATAGATTGTTTGACCTGATATCTAAAAACAAAATTATATAAACGATTAATCCATAAATTAACTTATATTACATATCTAAAAATATATATATTTTTAATGTTATCATTTAATATAAAAGAAATGAAATGCATGAAATTAATGGTAAGCGCGACTTGTGTCAATAAGAAGAATGGTTGAAAAAAAATACCAAAGAGTAACACGTATCTCCTCAGTTAGTTAGTTAGTTAGTTAGATAGTTAGTTAGTTTGTTAGTTAGTTGTTAGCATATAAATTAGTAGGCAAGTCAAAAGTGAATTTGGTATACCTATTCCTCCTGTGCTCACAAAACCTTGTCCAAATATGCGTTCATATCGCAGTATACCATTGCATTTGTACTGAGAATTATCCAAGAACTTCTGGAAGTTCCGATCATTCTCAGAACTAACCACCTTCTGCCATATCCAGCAGATCTGCAATAAAAGTCTATATGAGTGCATTTCACTCACTAGATGTGACAAATTTGATCCATTTACTTACGAATCAGTCGATTTCGTTACATATGATCACAAATAAAACGGGTTGAAAGTCTCCAGATCAATAAAGTATGTACCTGATTTTGATTTTTCTTGTTGCGCACATAAGCTCCAATGCATTTCGATCCGGTTAGAGAAAGTTCGTAAGAGTTGCCAGATGCATTGGTAGTGTGACATTCCTTAAAGACCTTATTAACAGCCCATACACAAGAAGAAATTTATTATATACATATAGGCATCCAAGTCATTACAATCTTTTCAAATTAATGTACAAATAATTGATGATCCTATGATTAACTGCAAAAAGTTCCTCCTTGTGAACAATAGGGATGTCAATTTCAGACACAGACGCGTTAACATAACCCGATACGAGTTTGATATGTTTAGAGTTTACCTTTTAACATGTTTCGTGTCTAAAACAAGTCGACACGTTTAAACCTATTTTATTTTTCGTGTCTAAAAAAGTAAAAACCCGTTAAGTTCCTTTAAGACTTATTTATAATTTAAATTCAAAATAAATAATATAATTTAATAGGTGGCTATCCGTTACCTTTAAAAATTTCTAATTATCTATCCCTAGTTTCTTAACAGCTTCTTTCACGGGTCATTTATAGTGTTAAATGTTAACATTTTCCTTAACGGGTCATTTCGTGTTGACGTGTTTTTAAAGTGTTCATGTTTGGAAAAATTGACACGATAAGTTTTCGTGTCGTGTTCGTGTCTACTCATTTCTTGTTTTGCATCTTAACGTGTCATGCCTTAACGAATTGTGTATGACCCGTTACAACAACCCTCCTTATGATGTCCACGGAACTTGAAAGTTGTTTTTTTTGGTGATAATATAAAATTTAATTTGAATTATCTTTTTTCATCAGTAAAAAATCACTGCAGAGTGCAGACAATTTGACAGCATGACCTTGATGTCACAAGATTCCTTATGAGTCCAATCAAACATTATTTTTAAATATTTTGACAAATAAACAAACAAATATTTTAGTCTGCTTCAAGTCAAGCAATGCAACGTAGGCTGTTTTAAAGATAATTTTGTACCTTGGTGTAGAATCTTGGTTCACGGTAGTGTGTTGGGTTATGCTTTCGTTTATGGTCTCCAGATTGGTGAAAACATGACTCTCTGAAGAATATACAACCTCCTACTTTCACCCATTTCAAGAATCTTTCAGCAATATATTCCACCTATGACCAAAATAAAGAACAATATTAGTCCTTTGGTAGAACCACTATGAATTTCATGAAAATGTGTAATTACCCAAATCAAAATTTGTAAATCCATTTTAACCTCCTTATATACTTCACATATATACGCCCCATTTGCGGTACACGCATATAATGTATATATGTGTGGCCCTTAAGGGGCAAAAGTAAAAGTGCACTAATTTTAACGCTATTTTAGTTATTTGTGAAAATAACGTTAAAATCATTGGGATGATCAACTTCAAACAATAACTTTGAGCCAGGGACTCTTTCGGAGCAGCCTCTCTATCCCAATTGGAATAGGGGTAAGGTTTGTATCTATCCTTCCCCCCAGACCCTACTGAAAAGTGGGAATATACTGGGTAAGGTTGTTGGTATATACTTCACATATATGTATGTGTACATACAAGGGCAAAAAGTTAATCATGCTAGACATGTTTAAACTTAACTACAATCATTCAATCACAAGATAGAAGGCCACCGATACCATGCTAGTCAACAGGACCAGGTAAACTGCAGCTTACAGTTAGTAGTTTTTTTTTTTTTTGAACGGCGAAGGTCTCAATCGTGTGAACCTACTGTTTCCAGGCCATGTCACCAAGGTTTAGTTACCTGGACCTCCTATGAGCCACCACAACCACCCCGGGAGGAAACCCCATCGGGAAAACCCCCTGACCCACCTCAGACCCCTATTTCGCTGTAGGAGGGTTTTGAACCCAGACCTCCCATTTGGAAGAATCCTGGGGTACCATTGAGGCAATGCCTCATTGGTGCTTCCAGTTAGTAGTTGACCATCAAGGGTTTTAAAGCACACACAAGTGAAACTGTGGAATGGTGGGTTAATCGAGTTGTTCATGGGTCACGGGTCAGCGGGTCAAACTGGCCTGCATGGTTGCGGGTCAAGTGAAGATTTGGTCCAGGGGTAAAAGGGTCATTTAAGGCTGATTTGGATGTGGATTATAGCTGTGATTTTTCTGGATTATAGCAGCTAATTACCAGCTGGTAGTTTTCAAGTTTAGCTTGGTTTTCCTTGTTTAGATTAGCTTGGAGATTAAGTTTAGTTTTAGTGTAAATAGGGTTATTGGGTTTTCGTTATTTAGTAGTTTAATTTTGATCAAAAAACTAAGTATTTTTATGTTCGATAGAGGGCCTGATTTTCCAACACGGAAGTCAGATTCAAACCCGCTAGAGGGGATCATGAGTTTTGAAGGTTTACATGAATCAAACTTGTTTATAGAAGATTTTGAAGAAAAGGGTCAATTCTCAATTTCTCACCTCTTCATCAGAAAGATACATCAGTAACCAGTTTGAAAAAATCAAATCCATTGATTCAGCTGGAAAGTTGAGGTCTGGTGATGTAACATCAGCACAAATAAACTCAACATTTTCATGGTGTCCATTGATGCTCTCATTCTGCAAGAATTTTAAATTAATAGCAAAAAAATAAACCATAAGTGACAAATATACCTTATTTTCATGATGAGACATGCATACCTTTTTTACCAAACTTTCAATGAAATCAAGGGCTATGACTTTGCCTGCCTTTTTGGCTAGTTCACTGGTAAATCGACCGATACCTGCTCCTAATTCTAGGACAGTTTTCCCTTCATAAGGTGGGAGTAGTGACAGTACCTAAGAGATATAAGACACGTAACATGTTACGAGTAAGATCTTACTGGTACGTTTGTTATTTTGTGTTCAAATTTTCAGACACTCAAGCATCTACTTATATGATTATTATAACTTAAAACAAACATAAATATATCCAAACACTATCTTCTTTGCAACTTTTTTATATGATTTTGATCATTTGGTATCCTACATATATGTTTATCACTTGTAAAAGCACGTCCAAACAATAAAGATGAGCACATCAATACAAACATGTGTGTAAAAATTTCTTCTTGTTTTTTTGTTTTGTTTACAGATTGCAGAAAATTGTTACCGTCAATCTCATTTTCTTGAATAGATATAAACTTAAGGAATATGAACAAATAAAAAACAAGTTTTTAACTAAGACCATGTGTAACGGGAGCTCACCCGGCATGAGCCAGGGGTGAGTGGTGCCGCGTGACCCCAGTCAAGGGCGGAACAAATTGAAGAGGGGTCAGTAATAAGGGGTGATAGTTACACATGTATCATATATGTGACTTCAAGGATGATAATAGTTGTTTATGTGATGCTTACATGAAATAAAGAGCAGAGCCGACCCTTAACAATGGTAGACCGGGCCACCTGAGCCGATTTTTTAAGGGAACAAATTTTTGGTTTTCATATTTTATATAAAAAAATTATAACCATAAAGTTTAAATAAGTCTAATATCCAACTAAGAAATCAAACCCATTAAGTTTATAAAAGATTATATAAAATGTTTTTTATATTATTAGGAGTATCGCTGTCACAAATTCCCGAACCCGACTAACTCAACCCGCACGCAAACCCGAGTAAGCTTAATAGGGTCGGGTTATTCAGGTTCAAAAAGTTAATTGGGTTATTCGGGTCAACTCGATTAACCCGAACTGCTAATAGCGTCAGGTTTGTGGTATATTTTTTAAAAATCGTCAGGTTTCGAGTTTACGCAAATACACAAATAAGGATGATTAATATTTTTTGTATATATTAATTATTAAATATAAAACACACTTGACTTTTCTCTTAAATATTTAATTAGTCCCCGCTATGATGACCTAGTGGTGAGTGAGTGAGAATCTGTAATGGAGATTTAGAATTCAAAGCCTGACACCACCCAATTTTCCCTGGGTCACGCGATTTACATCGCTCATATTGGTCGTGAGACCAGTAGGTGAGAGACGCCTAATGGTATTTAAATTCTCAGGATTGGCCTGATAAAAAGCATGTAGTAATTACACAGTCTGGAAGCTTAAGAACACTAATTTTTTATACTCGACTTGTCTTTTTTTTTTTAGCACGAGTATTGTGTATTTTTTAACAATATTTTGCTTTTTTAATTGTATTAAAAAAAAACAGTACCATAAATCGAGTACTTAAAGTGAAAATGACAAATCCCAACAAAAAGGACAAAAGATAATAAAAAAATATGCTATGGACAGCAAACAGTGCAAAGCAAAACTGAAAAACAATATGAAATTTTTAAAAACAGATGATTTCATTACCAAACAATCAGTAAATATATTACTCGTCCTGCTATTATTGTCCCACTTGTTTGTATTCCACTTGTTGACCTAAGGGTCACAAGTTCGAATCCGCCATGGGTAGTTTTCAAAGGACATCAGGGTAATGAAGGTATCTGAGCCTGAACCGGTTTTACCCATGAATCAAGACTGTGCGTCTCAACCCTAGTTGTGGGGTTTTCCCGGTTGAATGTCATGCCAAAACTTTGATGCCTAGTGAGTTGGGTTAACCATAGTGAGGCGTGAACCTCTTTGTGAGAGAGGTGCGATATCTCCTAAAGTTATGAAGGTCGATGTTCAAGAAAAAGTAAATATATTACTCTTTTGTCCTGAATAACACTAACATGACCCGCAACTTAAAATATCCTTGAAACAAACTCTGTTTCAGGCAACACTTGACTCACATAAAAAAAAAATCATAAAAATACATTTTAAACAAGTGGTCTCTGTTAGATTATTAGTTACTCTCAAGATTATTTGAAAAATAAAATACACTACAATGAACGAATCAAAGACAGGCAGGTCATAATCGATATCAAACCATCGTTATCATACTCACAATATCATACCATTAATAAAGTTAAAATAAGATCTAAGGAAAGTAAAATATAGACAGATCTTGTAGAAATAGAAATACTGCTTTCAATGAGACCCTTAACTCATGATGACCGAAACGGCGAAACATTAAGAAAAACAACGTTAAAATTAATGTAATTTTACTGTTACTACTCGACGGCAGACAGATATATAAATTATATACGTATAATGCAAACCATGCTAGCTAATGATTGATTTAAGAAGAACTCAAACAATAGAATCATCAAAAGGATCCAACAGACCAATTAATAAACAAGACATACACCAAATTCATATAATGTAATCAATTGTACCTCTGGCCTTTCTTCTTTGTCAAGATCAGATGCCATAGAATCAAGCATCATAGCCTCAACAGTTAGATTAACAGAGTGTTCCACCCAGTAATTCTTCTGAATCTCACGTTCTTCTCCTGCACATTCATCACTCGATCAAAAAAGCTAAAACGAGAGATTATCATTGCCGAAAGAACGTAAAAGTAAAACAGACGGATCGGAAGAAGTAATCGAATCACCATTAACGACAGCAGCCATTGCAGAGATTTGGATCGAGATGGTTGAGGTTTTGGGGAAATGGGGGTTACGATATTATTAATTTGAAGACAAAAAACAATAAAATGGAGAGAAAATCGGAGGTTTGGTGACTATGTGCCTTCGAACGCAAGGCGAGCTCTTGAAAATGAACGTGATCTGCTGTTGAATGATCTTCCTCTTTGATTCATAGAATTTGGATGCAGCAATGCAAATGTGATGAGATTGATGATGATTATTTGGGATTTGATTCGTGGGTTTCTGGGTATTTATTGGCAAATATGAAGTGATATTGGCATCATGGCATGTAAATTATAATGGTATGTGGAGTAATAAAGCCTACAGTAGTTTACGTGTACATCAGTTTACGTAAGCGTCACATAAACTACTGTTCTCATCACTCGCTTTTATATATAAATGTGTAATCATCACTTCTCTTTTTCTCCTATGACAACCCACTCACGCCCCTACCATCACCACCTTTCTTTCCTCTCTCATTCAAGGTGATCACCCCCTGACCACCCTCACGTGAATGCCCCTCATGCCCGCTCACTTACCACTACACATAGCCTTATGATAAGTTTTGTAAGGTCATACGCTCTGCTCCCGAGTATATTTAAGGAGAGAAAAGGAAATGGAAGAAAATGATAAACATGTTTAAGTTCATGAGTTTCATTTAACGAATAAAGCAAAAGAAAAACAAAATATGTTGTGTTTCCGAGTTTCATTTAAAGAAAGAAATGAAAAGAAGTGAAAAGAAAAATTAGACAAAATTATTTAGCTTTCCTTTCCTTTCTATTTGAAGGAGAATGAAAAAAAAGATTTCCATTCTTTGCTCTTCATTTTTTTTCTTTTTTTTTCCATTCTATTCTCTCTTTTAATAAACTTGAGAACATAGAGAGACCCAGTTCAGCGCTCGTCAACATTTGGGCGTTGGATACTAAGAAGTTATTTACAAACTGTAATTACAGCGCGTGGGTTGTTCTATAGATCCATTTAGGATACGGAAAAGTTGAGCCCTATTTTGTCGTTCATATAAAATTATTATGAAGGTTGATGAAATCGATCTTGATGATTCGCTATTTCCCCTCACCTGACAAAATGAATCATCACCATGTTACACTAAATCAGTTTTGGACCATTGTTCAAATTATTTTACATATTATTGTTATCTTTTAAAATTTCTCGTAGGGTAATTTGTACGTAAAATGCTTCAAACTAAATTAACCTTTTAGATTGTTACCTGTCGTATTAGTTACCACAAGATCCTAGTAGAAATGTTCATTTTTCGAATTGATTCGAAAAACTTGAAATTCAATTCGATTTTAATTCGAAAATCACCAATTCGAAATTATGTTTGAATTTTCACGTTCGAATTCGATTCGAAGCCTGATATTGAATTTCGAATTTGTGTTTTTCAATTTGATTCGAATCGAAATTCGAATTATAAATATTTATACATGTGTGTGTATATATATAGGGGAGGGTTCCTAAGAAAAACCTCATTTTCAAGAAAACTAAGAAAATCATTTAATCACCATTGATCTAATCAATCTACGGTTGAGATCGTATAATGACAATTATTTAATTAAATGATAATGAAAGGAATTAATTATAAGATCATATGGGTATACTAGTCTAAACAAAAAACAAATTTCTCTCTTAAATTTAATACATTCCTAAAATCATTCTACACTATTCTCTATCCTCTCTCTTAATGAATGTAAATAAAATTAATTTAGAAAATTTGGATTTTTATATTCAAAAAATTGAATTTAAAAAATCTGGATTTTTTCATCCAAAAATTTGAAAATTTTCAACTAAATCTAAATTTTATGATTACGTATATGTAATCATATACCTGATAAACCTAATTACATATATGTAATTAAACATGTGATTTGTAAATAACTTCTCTTATAATACATTCATAAACAATTAATATAATGTTTTCCTTGAAGAAGAAAAAAAGGAAATGATGATGGTTAATAACTCGTATATTAGGTACTCGATAACGATCATGCATATATATGATTCCATATATGCAATCATATATCAGATTACATATATGTAATCATATACTTATTTTCATATATACGTGAATACATATATGTAATCATATAGATGTTTCATATATACCTTATTACAACTATGTGACCATACACCTGGTTACATTTATATACTTGATTACGTATATGTAATCTTATATTTGATTCATATATGTCTGATTACATACATGTAATCATATATATATATATATATATATATATATATATATATGATCCTAACACTGTAATCCAATAAGTAATAAAAAGAGACAAATCATTATTCACATCAAGTGATTATTAGAATCAGAATCATATATATGTATTTGATCCTAACAGTGTAATACAATAAGTAATAAAAAGAGACAAATCATTATTCACATCAAGTGATTATCAGAATCACATGCGACACACCTCCACGAAAGAGATCTTGAACAACAGTTTTGGCCTTAGAAATACTTGAACAACTCAAACATTGTTCAAGCAATGAAAAAAGCAATGTAAGGAACTCATGACTATCTTGCTGAATACCATTATCTAACGCCAGTGCTTCAATAAAAGGAGTTGAATCAATAAAAGCCATTTTACTAGCATGAAGCTGTGCAAAAAGTCGTGCAATTTGATCCAAAACAGGTTATTTTTCCAACACCTCTGACTCAACTGATAATACACCTTCTCTGAAAGATTTATTCATGTATAAAAACTGGAGTATGCTGTTTGCATAGCATGTGGCTCCTAGGTTTGTTAGGCTAGCAGGCGTGTCAAAGGAATCAAGAAAATCCTTAGAAGGGTTAGTAGCATGTTGATAGCTTGGCCAACCGACTCGAGCGACTCTCGAGCCAAGCCGACACGAATGACTGACGCGATTCACCTCCTCGGCACCGAACACCGATTTGTAAAACGCGATGACATCGTTTGCCTTTGATGACTCCACGAACACATGCGGTTGCGTTTTCAACGCCGTGAACATCACAATGTTCTTCGTCGGAGCTCCGTTAGTGTTGACATTGTTACCCTCTCTACACATGCTACTACATTAGTATTTGGTGAAATTGAAGAATTATTAAAACTGCAAGTTGAAACAAGATGAAGGAAAATAATGAATCTGACAAAAATTGGATCAAGGGATGGCTTACCACTCAACATGAACGATGTGACGAAGAGGAATTGTAATCGTGATGTTTTTGAAGAATCTTTACGAATTTGATGTTGTTAAAGTCAAAATCAGCTTATTATTTTGAGAAAGTAAAGGAAAGATAATTAATAAAATATACATTCTAAAAATAATTAGACGAAATTTACTAAATTATCCTTTTTATTTAAATTAAAAAATATATTAGACAAATTATCTCATTGGTTGAAAATAGTTTTCTTGAAATTTGGTAGTTTTCTTATAAACCTTCCTATATATATATATATATATACCTCTACCTATATTAATAAATAAAAGTTTCTGTAAACACATGTCATGTTCTTAGAACACTTCATCTTTAATTTCTCACATCTCTCATATTAAATTCATCTAATATTAAATAATAATATTAAATATACTTTTTATATATTTTTAAATTAAAAATATATTTTAATAATTAAAAATATATTAATATTAAAAAACACTTTATACAAAAACCATTTTATTATAAAATATAAAATTTGTAAAACAATTTTTTAAAATAAAATGTTTAAACAAACAAAACTTTGAAGAAATTAGTATATAAATAAATAATAATATTATTTTATTAATTAAATTATTTAATTATATAAAATTTTAATCATATTTTATATAAAAAATCTTTTTATATTATTTAAATTTTCATTAGTATTTAAATAAATAATAATATTATTTTATTAATTAAATTATTTAATTATATAAAAGTTTAATCATATTTTATATTAAAAAATCTTTTTATATTATCTAAATTTTCATTAGTGACTATTTATTATATACTAGGTTAAAACCCATGTATTGCGTGGGTTTAATTTATATAACTTGTTAAAATCCTTAATTTTTTCTCCTATTTTATAAATTGAATAAATATTAGTTTTTAACTTTCTATTTATATATTTTATTATCATTTTACTTTCATTTGATTTTTTTACTTTTGATCATTTTTTATTTTAACTTATTTATATTCAAACAATTTTATTATTTTAAATATATTATTCAATTTTCATTATTTAATAAATAAAGACATTAATGGAAGAGAGAGTGTCGGGTAATCCATAACTTGATTTAACCAAAATTTGACAAGTGGCAAAGGAAAACTTTTATTTATTATAATACATAGATTTTTATTCAACCTTTGTAATACACGGGGTATTAACCTAGTTTATTATATATATATATATATATATATATATAAAACTAGTTTAATATATAAACACTGAGTTTTATAATAAAGCTATTTGTTTAAGGTTTTAATTATTCTATGTTTTAATGTTTAAAACTAGCATTAATTTTATAAATAAAACTTTAGACAAATTATTTAAGTAAATTGAAATTAAATCAACTCGAATTTGAATTGGTTTATTCGAATTTATTTCAAATTCGAATAGAATACGAATCCTACTTAAAAAAATGTAAAATTCGAAAACTGTTCGATCCAAAATATTTGAGTTATTCGAAATTCGATTCGTTGAACAATTATAGATCCTAGTGCTAAGGTGATGTAGTAACAAGTAGTTATGTACTAATGATAATATATAGTTACTCAAAAATTAGTTTGTTCAATATCATATAATAAAATATGCAAACGATTTGATGCACGCATTTAAAATGAGACTTGAATGTGTTAAAATGCTTTTATATAAAGTTTTAGCAAATGAGGGTAATGAGCAAAGTTACTTGTGCTCTATAACAGAGCATTAGGGACGAAAATTTGAACATTGTTTTGATAGTACGTCCTCTTGCTCAGGTTAGACTCAACATGACATTCTATCATTGGTACATGCTTATGTGCTCATTTGTATAGATAGGTACAACTACAATAATCATAGAACCTATATGACGATGAAATACATTACAATATAATACAATTCATGAAATCGTTTGGTTAACATTGAATCAAACATATGTGTAATCTTTAAAATCATTCGCATTACTCAGATATCGTAACAACGTAATAGAATATAATACCAAATCATGAGAACTCATTAACAAACACAAAGAAAAGATTTAAACTATAAATTACTAACACATAGACATTTTCATGAAAGATACTAATGTAAAACGAAATAACAATCAAAATATACAAGCGGAAATTTGTATTTGTATGGATGACGATCCATGTAAATATATATGTACCTTTAATATTCTGAATTATACGAAAACAAATAACGACCAAATACAATATATGTATATGGGTATACATGTATATTTATATTCGGTTTAAGAATCAACAAACATACATATGTCTGCATACATGGTAAAGCAAAACAAGATAAACACAGTCATATGAACAAGATTTTGATCAAATCTTAATTATCGCATGCGAAAGGAAACTCATTCTTGTGGAATACCCATGCGAACGGACATTCATTCGTGCTAAGTAACTCAATCATGAACCAATCCAACAGATTAACTCATTTGTATGAATGGTCTATCAGAGAAACACCATGCTTATATCCAACCACTCTCTGATTTTCTATCATTCCCACCATCCTTGTTCAATTTCAGACTTCACCTCCATTTTCTTTCCGTTTTCCTTCGATCTCATATACACTCGATTTTGAAGATCACAACATCAATATCATCCTTTATGTAGTCCCTATGTTTGAAAGATTCAAAAAGTTACACTTTGGAAGGCAACGACTTTATGTTTAATTGTTAAACGTAATATACGATCACGAACTATCGTTTTTAAGGATCTGGTGATATTATTATTTGTGAAATAATAATCGATGAGAATTAATTATAGAGATAATTAATTCAATAAACAAATAAAGTTTTGAACTTTATAAAAGGATTAGTTATTAATTAACTGTTAATTAATAATAGGAGGATTAATTAAATGAGTAATGTTTAATTAGTTAAACATTAGTTATTTAATTAATTAGTTAGTTAATTACTAAAGGGTTTAGAGTGTAAATACTTTAATTATAAATAAAGTATTTCACCTCATTATGTGGATCTAGATTTGAAAGAATCAAATCACAAAACACAAATTCTTTTCTCCCCCACCCCTTGTGGCCATCGACCTATAGACCACCATTGTGGGATTTTGTGGCTGCCGCAAGCCAACACCACCGAGCCATCCATCAAGATGTGACTGGGCCACAAGGTAAGCTGCACCAAGGGCAGTGCCGGGACCAAGCAAGCCGCATCAGGGGGCCACACCGAGGGCCAATCCGAGCCACACCAGGCTGCACATCGGCCACACCCGGGCCGCACACGAGCTGCTAAGGGCTACCATCCCATGCCGATCGTGAGCCATCCTCGAGCCGCCCCTGAGCCGTGGCTGAGCCGAGAGCCGAGTCGAGCCAAAATTAGTTTTGTGCCAATCCGGTGTTTCGTGGGACGAGATCCGAACTGGGTGATCGTATAGAGTCAACTAGCGAGACCGTTGCTTCATCGTGTGGATTTGGAAGTGCTTGGTAAAGGTCGATTTCTAAATGTCACACCCCCACCTCTCTTCACCTGTTGATGATGTCACTGAATACACTAAGAAGGTCGCGGAAGCATAGTGGTGATGTCTCAGAGGTGGGTGTAACTTACTTGATCCTGTATCACAACACACATATTAACTTAAATATAATATCTTACAAGGGTATCGTCATTACAACCACGGTTACAGTTTACAAACTAAGCTTATTATACAAACCGAATTATTTAATTACAAGTGCATAAACGTGCAATCTCTCCTGTGGTCACTGTCTACCTGCAAAAAGGTTTGAGTTCAAAAAGTTAGCACAAAGCTGGTGAGTTTGTAATGTTTAATTAAACAATATGATATGATATGCAAGCTTTCGATACACAGTGTTCAAGATAACCATTGGACCCATATCTAGTTCCTTTCAAACACATCTACTATTTTACGAAGATACTACCCGTCGGTAAATATTTTGATGCCTCATTATCTTAATGTCTATCACTAACATTAAGAGGATATTTCGGAAACAGGTAACAAACATTTACACAAGGGGAGAAGCAAACCTCCCAGTGAATGGGTTGTCAGCCGATAGTACTATCATTGATCCATGTTCGGCCCCACATGGTTTCACTAGATACAGTTTCGAGAGATGAGGACTTTTTCGATAACGTGATAACGAGTTTCAGGAAAAATCCCTTGAAATGATACAAAAGTCACATGAAATCACACTGATAATAGTGATACATATCATATGTTTAAGAAATGGCTTCACAGAGATACCCCGATGTTTGTAAAACATTAAAAATAAAAGGGTTTGTACGGAACTCACCTGAAGTCTCAAAGATAGCAGAATATCGTACAGACTGGTAATAATAGTTTGATTCTGCATTAGTTTATGTTTAATAAGTTATTTATGTTTTAACTTGCTGATTAGATCTTTCTGAATGTTTAATGTCAAAGGCATTGCATTGAAAGTCATCAAACTGATATTAAGTCTTTAATTAGTTGATTTATATAAATATCATACAATGTATGATAATGTAGGAACCTATACTGATTCCTGTTTCTAATACAAGGTTGATGACTCATTCAATTAATCAGGACACTCTCAGATTAACCAATTAGGTATTGTTGTTGATTATTTTACCGAAACAGTTTCTAGATGGATTTATGGCTTAAGAATAGTCAAACCTTATTATTGATCACCCAGATATCATGAAACATACGAATGTGACATTAGAATTGTAACGACCCGTTTTTAATAAAATGAATACGTTTGAAATAATCATACGTTTGAGATAATCATTAATAAAATGATTGTGATTATTACAAATTGAAAATATGTGAGAAATGATGAACGTGGAAGAATACCGAGCGCGAAACGGAGTTCCGGAATCGCGAAACGAAGATAAAATACAAAATATCAAGATTTTGGGATTCCAGGCGGTACGCCTAGACCCAAGCAACCACGATAGGCGTTATGCGCGGGTGGGGGCAAAAATATCTGAGACTTAGGTCTCGCGCGGTACGCCTGGTACCAGCCCTCCACGCGGGGCGATGCGCCTGGCGGCTATGGCGGCTGCAGATTGCTTATTTTCGAAGATTTGCACCAGAAAACTTATTTTTCTTCATTTCTCGATCCTTTTCACCATAAACACACACATATACGAATTTTAAGCTACCAACATCAATTTTGAAGCTATCCAGACGTTCGGGTTGAGCTGTGGATCATTTCTACACGTCCAGATCGTTGTATTTCAATCAGAAATCCGTTTGAAGGGTAACGATTCATTTTATCCCATTTATTTTGATAATAAATGGATTAAATTGAGTCTTGAACATTATATATTGATTGTGGATAAGTAGAAATGAGTGACTAGATGTTTTAACGGTGAAATCTTGATTTTGATCCATTATAATGTCCGGTTGTCAAGAAACTCATATTATTGAGTATGATAACTAGTGGTATGATTAGATAATGTTTATGGTGGTTTTAGAACATCCTTTGGAAGGGTAACCCCCAATTCCAAGGTTGATTAAATGTTGAAAAATGAGACTGTGATTATTTAAATATGATTAAGAACATGTGAATTAATTTCTACACATGGGATATTGATAAATGCCTCAACGAGGTTTGACTGAAAATAAAGAATGAAACAGGTCAAATGAGTTAGATTACATAAATAACACAAGTTTTGTGTTCAAGTTGTTAAATTCTGTTATATGTGAATATATAATAGGAAGAGGAGATGAATCTAGTTCTAGAATGCCTAGGAAAGAGTTGGAAACTGTTGATAACTCTTCAAATTAAGCTAAGTTACCTATTTGATTGAACTTGTAGTTAAGGACTGGGTGAGTCCATACTACAGGTGATTGTGTTATATGTGATTGTGGTTATTGTTGTTGCATGATTCACTAGGTGTGTGAACATGTGGTGATCTACGAATGCGTAGATGTTGAATTGGTAATATGCATGTTTTGATTCACAAGGTGTGTGAACATGTGGTGAACTACGAATGCGTAGATGTTGAATTGGTAATATACATGTTTTGATTCACAAGGTGTGTGAACGTATAACTTGCAATTCCAATGTAAAAGATTCACAAGGTGTGTGAACATGTGGTGATCTACGAATGCGTAGATGTTGAATTGGTAATGTGCATGTTTTGATTCACAAGGTGTGTGAACGTATAACTTGCAATTCCAATGTAAAAGATTCACAAGGTGTGTGAACATGTGGTGATCTACGAATGGGTAGATGTTGAATTGGAAATGTGCATGTTTTGATCCACAAGGTGTGTGAACATAAAACCTGCAATTCCTATGTAATTGATTCACAAGGTGTGTGATCAATAGATGACCTATAAGGGTGTAGACACTTGAAATTCAAGTGTCAAATTGTAAATTGTGATTTTTATGAAATATGATGCACAAGTGGAGTTTTGTGTGTTTATATACGTGTTATATTAAATTACAATGATTGTGCATGAGTAGGAGATATAATGAGGTTTTGGTTGAAAACGAACCGTTAGTAAATCGTTTTGTATGTGGTTTACTGTTGTTGTCAAATTTTATTTGGAACCTCATTAGTGTATCCATATGGTGTTATGGAATACACTGGGTGAATTAGTGAGGTAATCTTACTTAGTTCTAACGAACTAATGGTGAATTTTTAATGTGGTGTTTACAGGTACAAAGGAGTAGGGTGAGCGGTGATGGTGATCGGGAATCGAACATGGAGGCTCGTATGGTGGTTTAATCTTTAAATAATCGAACTTGTGTGAAGCTTTTGTGTATTAAATGTTTTGTGAAGTTTGTAAACATACTTAAACTTGTTTTAACAGGTGTTGGTGATAGTATGTTTAAAGGTTTGTTAAACACAAAAGTTGTTTTTACTGGGACCTAAACTTAAATTATTAAATAGTGGTGAAAATGTCCGGAAGGGACATGAAAGTGACTGGGGTGTCACAGGTTGGTATCAGAGCCAACGGTTTGAGGGATTTGAGTGCATCATGAACACTTAAACTCAAACCATTGAGCTCTGGGTAGATGGGAAGAGCCGTTCGATTCGAAATCCGATCACAACGCCGAACTCACCAGGTATGATGTATCTGTAAATTGTTATAGGATATGGAAAATTGTTTTGTTATAAACCAATATTCCTAACTTGTGTGAAACAGTGAACGTAAGGACACGGGTATATGGTGCATATCATGCTATGCCTGGCCAGCTTAGTAACATATACATGATATGAACGTATCCTTAGGAACATTATTTCACATCAGTATATGGAGGTATTGGTAGGGTGTGAAGACTGGGTGTATGTGATTGGTTAAAAATCACAGATGTGTCATGATTAGTTAAATAATTGAGTAGTTCACAAGAGTGTGAATACTCAATAAAGACACATGAATATGTAATGTATAAGTCCGTTAAGGACGAGTATGTGGTTTGGAGTATGTGGTTTGCATATATGTTGAGTATAGATATGTTAACTAATGATATGTTTATATTATTTCAGTCATAATATGGCTGATGAACATAACCCCGAGGGGTTAGAGCATGAGGAAGAACAACTCACCGAACTACAAATTTTGGTGAGGGAAGAGGTAGCTAAAGAATTTGAAGCTACCTTACCGACTCGTTTAGAAGGATTACAAGCTTCGTTGAAAGATTATATACATGAAGAGTTTGTAACTCTTAAAGTTGAAATGGGTGGTGAAAAACCTTCTAAAAAGGTTACTTACAAGGAGTTTGTGGCTTGTAAGCCAACAGAATTTAATGGTGAAGTGGATCCACTGTTGAGCCAAAGGTGGATAACTGATATGGAAAGCACGTTTGAAACGTGTCATTGTGATCCTTCTGACGAGGTAATGTTTGCTGGAAACCAGTTGAAAGAGCGAGCAAAAGATTGGTGGGAACTTCTCCGAAAGGAGAAGGGTCGGGATGGTATAAAAGATTTAACTTGGGGTGCATTTAAGGAGTTGTTCCTTAAACGATTCTGTCCTCAGGCTGCTATTGATAGAATTACTGAGGAATTTTTACATATGAGGCACAAGGAGGAGGATATAGACACTATTACTGCAATGTTCTATGATAAAGCTAAATTTTGTCCTGATCTTCTTAGGACTGAACGAATGTGGATTAACAGGTACCATAGTATGTTGAATGCTAAGTACCGGGAGTTTCTCATACCATCAAAGTTTGAAACTTTGTCTGAATTGATTGATTGCTCTCGTGAGCGTGAATTGGAGTTAAAAAGACTGGAAGACCGTGGGGAAAAACGGAAAATGGAGAAGGAATGGGGATCCTCTAAAAAGGGGAAATTTGTTAGTCCGTTTAAAAATTTTAGTTCTTTGGGAGAAGCTAAACATTGTTTAAAATGTGGAAAGAAACATTTTGGGGAGTGTTATTTTAAATCAGTTGTGTGTTATAAATGTGGCAAACCGGGGCATCTTGCTTCTCAATGTGCCAGTGCACTCAATCTGTGCTACAATTGTTACAAACTGGGGCATCGACGAAGTGAATGCCCAGAGTTGAAAGGGGCAGGTCAAGGAGGTACTAGTGGTGGGTCTTTTAAGGCCCAAGGTAGTGGCAAGAAGGTTGAAATACCCCCACCAAAGGGTAGGGCCTTCAAAATTACAGCGGAAGAGGCCAATGTCACACCCCGAGCCGGCGGGGTAGGATCGGGTTTCCCCGACGGGCGGAAGGTTCCCGGGGCGCGATATCGAGAGTGATAATCGAAATGATCAGATTGTTTGCATTGCACATGATATATAAATGAGAAACTTGCTAAGATAAAATAGAATTACAAAGTTAAATTACATCAGTTAAGTTTATAATCTAACAATGTAAATCTACTATAACATCATAAATCTTCAATCTTGTATCTGCACAAGATATACAAAATAAATGTGTATGATGTCCAAAAAGATTCAGGTCCAAAAAAAAAGCTAGGTCCTCTATTTATAACCTAGTCCAAAAGAAACAACTCTTCAGTTGACATGTTCGTCACCTGAGAAGTCATGCAAAAATAAAGTCAACACATGGTTGGTGAGTTCATATAGTTTAGTAATTGAAAATGATTTGAAAACCTCTTTCGGTAAAGACCCTAACCTCATTAACTTCACATGTAATATCCATATCGGTATGCTTATATATAGGGCATACCCCTGGGTCGAGCCAACAAACTCGCCCAGACGCCATCCCACCACATACTAATACACATATGACACTGTTGTTAATGATAATTAAGCATTTTTACCCTACACACCTCTGATTCTGATTATGTTTTTCCAAAACTTGATTTACATTTGATTCTCATGAGTTCATCATAGATACATGATTTTCCCAAAAGTCAATGATAGAAATAAAATGTTAAACATTTAATTAAATAATTAAATAAAACATTTAAATACAACTAAGACATGAGGATTGGGCCTTATTTGACTCAATCAATTAGACTTAGTTGTTGGTGGTTGTCCAAGTTGTAACCTCTCACACGTGACCCATGTCAGGCATAACTCACAAGGAGTACACCTGAACTGAGCGGGATTTTAAGGTTTTGCCCGTTACAGCCTGACCCAATGGTCTTCTGCATCTGAGTGGGACTTTAAGGATATCCTTTGATTCTTGATCTCTTGATTCTCTTGATTCTCCTGATTTGACTTTGATATTGATTTCATTGATCGTTCATGTTATAGCCCGTTACAGCCTGACCCAAAGGTCTTCTGTATCTGAGAGGGACTTTATATGTGTGTTACACGTGGTCTTGATTCCCTATACAACTGACATCCACCTTAACTTGAATATTAATGATTTCATTAGATCATAATGATTTCATTATTTTCATGATTCACACGCATTTATGATTTCTGATTCCTTGAGTCTCTTGATCTTGATCTTTAGAATTTCCATGGTTCACAATGATAATTGATTCTTGATTATGATTCTTGATTCTCAGATCACACACTGAGTTAATTTCCTTTGAATATGATCCTTTGATTGTGTTCGTTTGATTTCACTTTGAATTTAGATTCTTGAATTTGAGCTTGATGGACTAGGGGTTGATTTAGAGTTTAAATTAAAGTATTACTCATAAGAGTACTTTAATTAAGTTGGTTATTTGATTTGTTTAAATAATTACCTAGACAGGAGTCTAGGAGTACCAACAAATATATATATGTAAAAACATATAATAAATAAAAGCATTTAAATAAACAGTTTAAATAAAACAGTTTACGCATGCTTCTCAGCCCCGCGTTTTAAAACAAAAATGTTAGAAAAGGGGCAATGAACTTGTAACACCCCGACCGACGGCGGAATCATCGGGATGCCACGAGGGATGTGTAGATTGTTCAAAAGCTCGTGGGCATCTAAATCAAATCATCACATAACATTCCATTCATCAAATTAATTACACAAAAACCATGTTCATCATGAATCAATTACATCAAATACACAAAAGATTTAGTTAAACTAACTAAACTCTAATCGCCAGAAATTTAGTTAATTAACTAAGTCCAAGAATCCTATATGATGATGATGTCCAAAATAGAAGAGATCATCCTCTTCATCCTACTTGTCTCCATCACCTGAAACATGTAAGAAAATCAAGTGTCAACTACAAAAGTAGTTGGTGAGTAATCATAAGTTTTTATATTTAAAAATGTTTTAGTAAAAAAATGAGTTTGAAAGTTTATGCTTAAAAGGGTTTTATAAAATGCTTTGTTTAAAACGAGTATAAAACTTATGATCTTCTTGAGAAAATCCATATGAATACCTGTATGAGATAATCCAACACACAATCCATCAATTCAACAACCAAACACATACACAATCACATAACCACATAACCAAATCAATCATAGTCAATCACAAATAATCATAATCAAATATAGATAATCAATCCACAAACTAATCAACCAATCTCATCAACCATATTCTCAAATAATGTTCGTGACTATACATGATCATTATGTAATTAACATAAGTTAAATACATGATTCATGGAGTGGTCGCTAACCACGTGACAATACATGAAGTCAAAGCAATTGACCGAAGTCAAAGGCAATGATTCACAGAGTGGAAAACATCCACGTGACAATACATGATATCAAAGCAATTAACCGAAGTTAAGAGCGATGATTCTCGGATTTTGTGACAATACATGTAATCTTTGTTATTGACTGAAGTCAATAACAATATTTACACAGATATAAGTTAATAAGAGATAATCCATAATAAATGATAATTTTATATTGTGAATATCATATTGATAAACAGGTATTAGCCTTGTGTTATCAAAATAATACTTGAATTTGGTATACATGTTTCACCTTCGGGTTTTAAAACTAAAACAGTTTAAAGAAAGGGAGGTTATGAGAACTCACCTGAAGTCCTTAGCTTATGTATTCTGTATTATGCGCGCTCGCGTAGATAAACTCGAGGTTAACTCAACTATCTGAAATTAAATGCACGCCCGTGTTCATGAGTATACTTGTTTCATCTCGATCGATTATTCACAAGTATTTCTCTTTTGGTTATATCATTAATGTTTCCTTACCTAGTTTACTTAACCTAAGTTAAGAGATCTTTTAATTCCTTTATAAGTGTGTATCATCATTTTATAGTTTGGTCTTGTTAGTTCCTAACTATATTATCATGATCCACTCGTTATGATCTCATAGGTATTCATTTGCATGCATGTTCACCAGATCGACCACCTTGGTTAATCTAATAACACTTTAATTAAAGTTTTAGTAAAATCCAAGTTTTAGGTGATCATAACACAAGTTCAACATACCTACAAATATTTAGTTTCTTAAAATTCAAATTAAAAATAGAAAGGTGGTGGACTAGACTTCTCATGCATGCATAGGTACTTCATTACGTGCCTCTCTACTTCAATGTATATAGATATGTATGCCTACACACCATGGTTTCATCCTTAATCCTCTTAGCAAAGGAGAATTTATTTTAGGGGCCTTACCCTTCTACTTAGGAAAATTAAGGTGTTTAATAACTAGGGGTGAGTATACACGCATGATTGTTCATGTAAGTATATGTCCACGTATATTCTCGATTCCCATTACCCTTAACCTACTCATACATTGGATTTTTAGTTCGGTATCCCCTAAGGGCAGCGAACCTTTAGCAAAACAAAGCCAAGGTTCGGCTCCTTGAATGGGGTTCGTTGGGTGCAGGCCACTGGTTCGTCTAAGAAAGCTTCGGCTGGTTCTATAATCCACGAACCCAACAGGGTTCGTCACAATGGGTTCCTGGTTCGTTCACCTTAGGGTTCGCCGGTTAAAAGGTTCAGCTGGCCAATAGGGGTTCGCTGCTCATAATAGGTTCGGCCATTAGGGTTTCTACATGCAAAGGTTCGTGTGATGCAAGCTTCAGCTCTATGGTTCGCCGAAGCCACAGTTAAGCTAAACAAACTAAGGGTTCGTCGGTTGAATACAGGGTTCGGCCAGGACACAAGAAGGTTCGGTCCTAGGAGATGGTTCGTGGCACTGGTGGCGGCTGAAAGGTTCGGTATCCCCTAGGGTTCGTTACCCTAGGGTTCGGCTCCAGTTGCTTGTGTTCGAATGAAAAGGGTTCGGTTATGGAGGCCACGAACCCTGTGTTTCTTGGCAGCTCACCATCATCACCATAAAGTCGACCTGTTACAAACCTTACCAACCGTTTCTACTCATTCCTATCAACTCGTTTTGGGATTTCACAATCTATTAAATCGATTTTATCAACAACAAGTTCAAGATCCACGATCAACAACAAAACCGAAACTAAGACCTTAGATTTACCTCGATTCAGTGGTCGAAAGCTTGATTTCTTCACATCAACTTGTTCCTCTCGATCACCCGAACGCGTAGGCACCGGAATCTCTCGAATCCGTCAAGAAACGATGGAGATATCGTAGAGAGAAGATCTAGAGAGAGAAAGTGGCGTGAATGGGTGTTTAGAGAGAGAAAGTTGTAGGTTAGAAATGAGGAGAAGGAGGAAGAAGTCTTCCTTATATCGCGTGTCGTATACGCGTGCTCGATCCCGTTTTTATCGCGATATATAAATTAAATGTTCGGTTTTTAATCATAGAATATTTAAAACAACAAAGCATTTTAAATAAATTGATTTTGTTTTAAATAAAATGATTTTTAATTAAATTGTTTCGTAATTCGCTTTCGTTTCATTATCGCTAATCAATTATATAGCAATTCAATTTATTCGAAATCATTTTTAGGTTGTGATTCCTAATAAATGTTTTAAGTATTTATTTAATAATTTAATATCGTTAAATTTTATTTAATTATCTCGTCTAAACACGTTACTCGCGTATGTATTCGTAGAGATCGTCACCTTTGCGAATCCAACGCTCATATCGTATTTCGATTCGAATTACTATTTATGAAATATCGTTTCAGTATATTATTCTTAATAATTATATTCGTGTGAATCGTCACCCACGCGAATACATTATTAAGTTAATATTTCTGAATTAATATTCTCATTTAAATGATATCCGTAACCTCACTTCGCGTAATTAATTCCCATTATTTAATAACTTTAATATTATCATTTCCCAAACCAAAACCCACTAAACCCTAGTCACTGACGCATCCATGATAGACCGAAATATGCATATATATAGGGCATATGTAAGGGTCAGTCGCAACTGCCCTAGCCACCGTCCCACCGCTATTTCGATAAACCATGTCCATGGGTCCTTGACTATGTTTAGTAACCAGACTCTAACAAACTCCTAGTTCCATCCCAATCCATTCTCAGACCATTAATTCATCATCATCAATAATAAGGCACTGCGATAAACACTATAGGCCTGTTTAGTTGAATTACAACTAAACTTCCCGTGGTTTACGCGTATAATAAATCATAGTCATGCATACCAGTACAGTGATAATATCAGTAGTGAAAATCAGTAATTCATAATCATTAATAATTAATAAATCTCAGGTCGTAACAGTACAATCGTACGGATGTACGGATGTACGGACGACCTAAAGTACAGTGATGTTACAGAACTCCCCTAGTTAAAGGAATTTCGTCCCGAAATTCAACTTGGAGTGACCGTAGTAAATAAATGTGGGTACTTAAGCTTCATCTGATCTTCCCTTTCCCATGTGAATTCTGGACCCCGCTTCGATTCCCAACGTACTTTGACAATTGGAATTCTACTGCGTTTGAGCTGTTTAATCTCACGATCCATTATCTCCACTGGTTTTTCAACAAAGTGCATGGTATCATCGATGCGGATGTCATCGAGTGGTACCTGAAGATCCTGATCAGCTAAGCACTTTCTTAGATTGGACACGTGAAACGTCGGATGCACATTACTAAGTTCAGGAGAAAGTTCCAATTTGTAAGCAACCTTCCCAATCCGTTCAAGGATCTTAAAAGGGCCAACATAACGTGGAGCAAGCTTCCCCTTCTTTCCGAATCGAACAACGCCCTTCCAAGGCGACACTTTAAGTAATACCATATCTCCCACTTCAAACTCCAAAGGTTTTCTTCTTTTATCCGCGTAGCTCTTCTGTCGACTGCGAGCAGCTAACAGATTGTCACGGATCTGGCGGATCTTGTCAGTCGTTTCCTGAATAATCTCAGGACCAGTGATCTGCGAATCGCCGACTTCGGTCCAACAAATAGGTGACCGACATTTCCTGCCATACAGAGCTTCAAACGGTGCCATACCAATGCTCGCGTGATAACTGTTGTTATACGAGAACTCAACCAATGGTAAGTGGCTATCCCAACTGCCACCGAAATCGATGACACAAGCTCTCAACATGTCTTCTAATGTCTGAATCGTTCGCTCCGTTTGACCATCCGTTTGAGGATGATAAGCGGTGCTAAGATCCAGTCTTGTTCCAAAAGCTTCATGAAGTGATTCCCAAAATCGTGCCGTGAAACGAGCATCACGATCCGATATTATACTCAAGGGAATACCATGTCGGCTAACGATTTCATCAATGTAAATACGAGCTAACTTCCGCACAGGGTAAGTTTCGCGTATCGGTAAGAAATGAGCCGACTTGGTCAATCTATCAACAATTATCCAGATACTATCTTTACCGTTCGCGGTCCGTGGGAGTTTAGTAATGAAATCCATGGAGATATTCTCCCACTTCCACATTGGTATTTCTGGTTGTAATAACAATCCAGAAGGTCGCTGATGTTCTGCCTTGACCTTAGCACAGTTAAGGCACTTAGACACATACTCAGCAATATCCTTCTTCATTCCAGGCCACCAGTACAAGCCCCTAAGGTCTTGATACATCTTGTCAGAACCTGGATGGACTGAGTAACGAGACTTATGAGCTTCATTCATAATCACCATCCTAAGATTACCCCGGTTCGGTATCCACAACCGGTTCAGGTAATACATCAAACCATCATCCTTAGTTTCCAACAGTATTTCAGCCCCGCAAGACATCTCATTTTTCAAGTCATCTTGAGCCAATGAGTGTTGTTGGGCTGTGAGAATATCATTACGGAGGTTATTGTGCACTCGGACACTATGGATTTGAACTTGACTCTTGCGACTAAGCGCGTGTGCTACTACATTCGCCTTACCAGGATGGTAGCGAATTTCACAGTCATAATCATTCAACAGTTCAACCCATCTCCGTTGTCTCATATTGAGTTCTTTCTGATTGAGAATATGTTGCAAGCTTTTATGATCAGTGAACACTACACACTTAGTGCCATAAAGATAGTGTCTCCATATCTTCAAAGCAAACACGACTGCACCAAGTTCCAAGTCGTGTGTGGTGTAGTTCTTTTCGTGAATCTTCAATTGTCTTGATGCATAAGCCACAACCTTTCCCCGTTGCATGAGAACACAACCGAGACCTAAGTTGGATGCATCACAATAAACCACAAAATCATCATTTCCATCAGGCAGTGTCAAGACAGGAGCATCACAAAGTTTCTGCTTCAAGGTCTGAAATGCCTCTTCTTGCTTTGGTCCCCACTCATATGGCCTATTCTTCTGAGTCAAAGCAGTGAGAGGGACAGCAATCCTGGAGAAGTTCGATATGAACCGCCGATAATAACCGGCAAGTCCAAGAAACGATCGAATCTCCGTCGGTGTCTTCGGTGTACTCCAATTCTTCACAGCATCAATCTTTGCAGGATCCACGTGAACACCGTATTCGTTGACTATGTGTCCCAGAAATTGAACTTCCTTAAGCCAAAATTCACATTTAGAGAATTTGGCATACAGTCGCTCCTCTCTTAGGATCTCCAAAACCAACTTAAGGTGTTTCTCGTGTTCTTCCTTAGTCTTTGAGTAGATCAGAATATCATCTATGAATACAATTATGAATTTATCCAAGTATGGCCTGCAAACCCGGTTCATGAGATCCATGAAAACCGCAGGTGCATTGGTAAGGCCGAAAGGCATTACCAAAAACTCATAGTGGCCATATCTGGTTCTGAAAGCAGTCTTGGGAATATCATCATCATGTACACGAAGCTGATGATACCCAGACCTAAGATCGATCTTTGAAAACCATGCCGAACCTTGAAGCTGATCGAAGAGATCATCGATACGCGGCAGTGGATATCGATTCTTGATTGTGAGTTTGTTCAACTCGCGGTAGTCGATGCACATTCGGAATGACCCGTCCTTCTTCTTGACAAACAGGACCGGTGCACCCCATGGCGAATGGCTCGGGCGAATGAACCCTTTATCGGTAAGTTCTTGCAGTTGGCTCGCCAACTCTTGCAACTCCGAAGGCGCAAGTCTGTAGGGAGCTTTGGCAACTGGGTTCGCACCAGGTACTAAGTCGATTCGGAACTCGACTTGACATTCTGGTGGAAGACCCGGCAAATCATCTGGAAATACTTCTGGGAAATCTCGTATCACCGGAACATCTTCGATTCTCTTTTCTTTCTCTTTCTTCTCCACAATGTGTGCTAAGAAGGCTATACATTTCTTCCTAAGGTACTTGTGTGCTTTAGTGCAAGACATCAGCTTAAGACCTTTACTAGCAGTTTCTCCAAATATTCTCAAAGTTTCACCCGAAGGTAAGGGAATACGTATATATTTCTCATGGCATACAATCTCCGCTTTGTGAGTGGCTAACCAATCCATGCCTATGATAACATCAAAGCTACCAAGATGCATAGGTATGAGATCAATTGGGAAAACGTGATCATTTAAGTTCACAGTACATCCAATGATAATAGTGTCAATATCAATAGTGTTTCCGTCAGCCACTTCCACGTTAAACGGTTTATCTAAATATGTACGTGTTCTACCAAGCAAGCATTCGAAATCATATGAAACAAAACTCCTATCAGCACCAGAATCAAATAAGACAGATGCATAAGAGTTGTTGATCAGAAATGTACCGTTGACCACATCCTGGTTGGCTTGAGCAGCTGGAGCATTCAGTTGAAAAGCCCGGCCTCTTGCCACCCTCTGATTATTTCCAGTCAACTTTGGGCACTGATTTCTGAAGTGACCCACTTCACCACATTCATAACAGGCTCTTGCCTGTGCTTGAGGTACCTGGCGAATGGGTACAGCCGGAATAGGTTGAGTTTGAGGAGCTGGTAGTGCAAGCGGTGCTTGTTGCATCCTTTGTGCTTGCGGTGCACTCCGACAAACGTTTGCATAGTGCCCGAACTTGCCACAGTTGTTGCAAACGCGACACGGCAAGTTAGGGGCATGATGATATCTGCAAGTGTTACATTGGGGAGTGTTCCCAGTGTAACTTCTTGCAGCAGAATTGTTTGATGATTGCTGCGCAAACTTCGCAGCAGGTACAGTTACCATGAAATTCCTATTCTTTCTCTTCTTGTTGCTGCTTTTGGACGAGCTAGCAGCTTCAGACTTGACTTCAGCTTTGACTTCCTTTGCAGTAGTCTTGGTGTCAGTCTTCTTGTATCCTCTCCTAGTGAGTGTTCCATTCTTCACGTGGTTATCAGTAAGAGTTGCAGATAGACGGATAGCAGCCTCCAGTGTTTTGGGATTACTCCCGTAGACCGTATCCTGAATCTGTACCGGCAGCCCGCCGATATATTTCTCAATCGCCCTATCCAAGGGTGTCACCATATGAGGCACCAGTAGACTATACTCATGGAACTGAGTATTATAGGTAACGTTCTCCCCGCTATCCTGCTTGAGCTCCCAGAACTCAGTCTCCAGTTTCCTCATCTCGCTCCGAGGACAGAATTCAGTGGTCATCAGGTTCTTGACCTCTGTCCATGTCAAAGCTAAGGCAGCATCCACTCCCCTAGTTCGCTTTTCCCCATTCCACCAAGTTAGTGCTCTCTTTTGGAAAACACTGGTGGCGTAGCGAACTTTCAGATTCTCGGGGCATTCGCTGTTGATGAAGGTGTTCTCCATACTCTCAAACCACTGCAGCAGACCAGTGGCTGATTCAGCACCCGTAAATTTCAGGGGATTACAGGAATTGAAGTGTTTGAACGTGCAAGTTGTCTGGTTTGCACCACCTTGGTTCTGGTTGATGTTCTGGTTGGCCTGAGTCAACTGGTTCACCAATCCAGAAATAAGTGTGGCTAACTCTTGTATGCCGGAGTTGGCATTACCGTGGTTAGCATCCCCATTGTTCGAGTCATCTTCGTTGTGACGGCGAGGCGGCATGTTTCTGAAGGAAATAGAAACATGTTACTACCGTTTACAACGTAAGTTATACAAACAATGGTCAAATGAGTTTATTTAAGCAGTTAGGATTTCATATAGGAACTATGTTTATCTCCTATCTGTCATTAAACTCAGAATGTGTATAATTCCCTATTATTTTACTGAGTGTCCTAGTTGGTCATAACTAGTGCTAGCTAACTATTCCTAAGTCCTATACATTCCTCACTCTATACTAACACTGACAACCTCCCAATGCAATGCAACAAGCTTATATATAGGGCATATGCAGAGGTAGATCGCAATCTCCCCTACACCGTCCCACCACCGTTCCATTGCACCACGATTATGCCATTGCTAGTGTGTAGAGTGTGTCATGTATTTCACCATAAATCTCACTTCACAAACCTTATCCTTAGTAGGATAATTTTGAGTGAAGTGATCTCTAGTTCCCTTGGACAGTTAGGTTTGCTTAATGTCTAAGCTCACCTGACATGTAGGGCATATGTAAGGGTCAGTCGCAACTGCCCTAGCCAACATCCCACCACCTTTACGATACACCACGTGCATGTCCTTATCGAATCATTAGGGCACACGTAAGCAAGAAATTAATAAGCAACATATATATATCAGTTGTATAACAGGAGTTCAATTAACATGTAATAAACACATAAGCATGAAATCCTGAATATACTAACTAGTGTATGAATTTATTCATACTAGGGTATCCTACGGTTATAGACTAGGTCAACCATTTCTAGTAACCTAATTCCCTATAACCCAGGCTCTGATACCAATCTGTAACACCCCGACCGACGGCGGAATCATCGGGATGCCACGAGGGATGTGTAGATTGTTCAAAAGCTCGTGGGCATCTAAATCAAATCATCACATAACATTCCATTCATCAAATTAATTACACAAAAACCATGTTCATCATGAATCAATTACATCAAATACACAAAAGATTTAGTTAAACTAACTAAACTCTAATCGCCAGAAATTTAGTTAATTAACTAAGTCCAAGAATCCTATATGATGATGATGTCCAAAATAGAAGAGATCATCCTCTTCATCCTACTTGTCTCCATCACCTGAAACATGTAAGAAAATCAAGTGTCAACTACAAAAGTAGTTGGTGAGTAATCATAAGTTTTTATATTTAAAAATGTTTTAGTAAAAAAATGAGTTTGAAAGTTTATGCTTAAAAGGGTTTTATAAAATGCTTTGTTTAAAACGAGTATAAAACTTATGATCTTCTTGAGAAAATCCATATGAATACCTGTATGAGATAATCCAACACACAATCCATCAATTCAACAACCAAACACATACACAATCACATAACCACATAACCAAATCAATCATAGTCAATCACAAATAATCATAATCAAATATAGATAATCAATCCACAAACTAATCAACCAATCTCATCAACCATATTCTCAAATAATGTTCGTGACTATACATGATCATTATGTAATTAACATAAGTTAAATACATGATTCATGGAGTGGTCGCTAACCACGTGACAATACATGAAGTCAAAGCAATTGACCGAAGTCAAAGGCAATGATTCACAGAGTGGAAAACATCCACGTGACAATACATGATATCAAAGCAATTAACCGAAGTTAAGAGCGATGATTCTCGGATTTTGTGACAATACATGTAATCTTTGTTATTGACTGAAGTCAATAACAATATTTACACAGATATAAGTTAATAAGAGATAATCCATAATAAATGATAATTTTATATTGTGAATATCATATTGATAAACAGGTATTAGCCTTGTGTTATCAAAATAATACTTGAATTTGGTATACATGTTTCACCTCCGGGTTTTAAAACTAAAACAGTTTAAAGAAAGGGAGGTTATGAGAACTCACCTGAAGTCCTTAGCTTATGTATTCTGTATTATGCGCGCTCGCGTAGATAAACTCGAGGTTAACTCAACTATCTGAAATTAAATGCACGCCCGTGTTCATGAGTATACTTGTTTCATCTCGATCGATTATTCACAAGTATTTCTCTTTTGGTTATATCATTAATGTTTCCTTACCTAGTTTACTTAACCTAAGTTAAGAGATCTTTTAATTCCTTTATAAGTGTGTATCATCATTTTATAGTTTGGTCTTGTTAGTTCCTAACTATATTATCATGATCCACTCGTTATGATCTCATAGGTATTCATTTGCATGCATGTTCACCAGATCGACCACCTTGGTTAATCTAATAACACTTTAATTAAAGTTTTAGTAAAATCCAAGTTTTAGGTGATCATAACACAAGTTCAACATACCTACAAATATTTAGTTTCTTAAAATTCAAATTAAAAATAGAAAGGTGGTGGACTAGACTTCTCATGCATGCATAGGTACTTCATTACGTGCCTCTCTACTTCAATGTATATAGATATGTATGCCTACACACCATGGTTTCATCCTTAATCCTCTTAGCAAAGGAGAATTTATTTTAGGGGCCTTACCCTTCTACTTAGGAAAATTAAGGTGTTTAATAACTAGGGGTGAGTATACACGCATGATTGTTCATGTAAGTATATGTCCACGTATATTCTCGATTCCCATTACCCTTAACCTACTCATACATTGGATTTTTAGTTCGGTATCCCCTAAGGGCAGCGAACCTTTAGCAAAACAAAGCCAAGGTTCGGCTCCTTGAATGGGTTTCGTTGGGTGCAGGCCACTGGTTCGTCTAAGAAAGCTTCGGCTGCTTCTATAATCCACGAACCCAACAGGGTTCGTCACAATGGGTTCCTGGTTCGTTCACCTTAGGGTTCGCCGGTTAAAAGGTTCAGCTGGCCAATAGGGGTTCGCTGCTCATAATAGGTTCGGCCATTAGGGTTTCTACATGCAAAGGTTCGTGTGATGCAAGCTTCAGCTCTATGGTTCGCCGAAGCCACAGTTAAGCTAAACAAACTAAGGGTTCGTCGGTTGAATACAGGGTTCGGCCAGGACACAAGAAGGTTCGGTCCTAGGAGATGGTTCGTGGCACTGGTGGCGGCTGAAAGGTTCGGTATCCCCTAGGGTTCGTTACCCTAGGGTTCGGCTCCAGTTGCTTGTGTTCGAATGAAAAGGGTTCGGTTATGGAGGCCACGAACCCTGTGTTTCTTGGCAGCTCACCATCATCACCATAAAGTCGACCTGTTACAAACCTTACCAACCGTTTCTACTCATTCCTATCAACTCGTTTTGGGATTTCACAATCTATTAAATCGATTTTATCAACAACAAGTTCAAGATCCACGATCAACAACAAAACCGAAACTAAGACCTTAGATTTACCTCGATTCAGTGGTCGAAAGCTTGATTTCTTCACATCAACTTGTTCCTCTCGATCACCCGAACGCGTAGGCACCGGAATCTCTCGAATCCGTCAAGAAACGATGGAGATATCGTAGAGAGAAGATCTAGAGAGAGAAAGTGGCGTGAATGGGTGTTTAGAGAGAGAAAGTTGTAGGTTAGAAATGAGGAGAAGGAGGAAGAAGTCTTCCTTATATCGCGTGTCGTATACGCGTGCTCGATCCCGTTTTTATCGCGATATATAAATTAAATGTTCGGTTTTTAATCATAGAATATTTAAAACAACAAAGCATTTTAAATAAATTGATTTTGTTTTAAATAAAATGATTTTTAATTAAATTGTTTCGTAATTCGCTTTCGTTTCATTATCGCTAATCAATTATATAGCAATTCAATTTATTCGAAATCATTTTTAGGTTGTGATTCCTAATAAATGTTTTAAGTATTTATTTAATAATTTAATATCGTTAAATTTTATTTAATTATCTCGTCTAAACACGTTACTCGCGTATGTATTCGTAGAGATCGTCACCTTTGCGAATCCAACGCTCATATCGTATTTCGATTCGAATTACTATTTATGAAATATCGTTTCAGTATATTATTCTTAATAATTATATTCGTGTGAATCGTCACCCACGCGAATACATTATTAAGTTAATATTTCTGAATTAATATTCTCATTTAAATGATATCCGTAACCTCACTTCGCGTAATTAATTCCCATTATTTAATAACTTTAATATTATCATTTCCCAAACCAAAACCCACTAAACCCTAGTCACTGACGCATCCATGATAGACCGAAATATGCATATATATAGGGCATATGTAAGGGTCAGTCGCAACTGCCCTAGCCACCGTCCCACCGCTATTTCGATAAACCATGTCCATGGGTCCTTGACTATGTTTAGTAACCAGACTCTAACAAACTCCTAGTTCCATCCCAATCCATTCTCAGACCATTAATTCATCATCATCAATAATAAGGCACTGCGATAAACACTATAGGCCTGTTTAGTTGAATTACAACTAAACTTCCCGTGGTTTACGCGTATAATAAATCATAGTCATGCATACCAGTACAGTGATAATATCAGTAGTGAAAATCAGTAATTCATAATCATTAATAATTAATAAATCTCAGGTCGTAACAGTACAATCGTACGGATGTACGGATGTACGGACGACCTAAAGTACAGTGATGTTACAGAACTCACCTGTGTTGCTGTGCAAATGAACCACAGAAGATATGCGCGCTCTTGGATTGTTGCCTAGGTATCTTTAGCACCTGAGTTATTTTAAGAAGATTCGTAGACGATGAGTATTTATAATAGACGTATCTAGGGTTTTCGGTCGCGGTGTGCAACTAAGTGTCTTAGGATACTAATGTGTCTCTAGGATTCTATCTAATTAATCTAACATATTACCCGTTAATAACCCTAATCCCAATAATATTACCAATACACCTTAGTGATGTATGGTTTACATTATTCATTTTCAAACCTCTCATTGAAATATTTTAAATACTTTATTTTAATTTAAACTATTAAGTTAGAAATCAAAATTTTAATTTAAAGAAGTTTATAAATTATTTTTTCTATTAAACAAGATTAATTTAATGAAAATAACTTTTACATGATGGGCTTAAGTCAAGCCCATTGGGCCAACCTCGGCCCGTTTCTTTACCTTTGATTTGCATAATCCACCATAAATAATTCGGGTGAATCATCTTAATTTGTTTACAAGTTCCTATGAAATCTCATAAAGTTTAGATGTTAATAATTAAATTAACACTTGAATCGTAAATTATCGTTTTGCTCCATATGAACTTACAATGAAATTCTTGATGTGTTAACTTAACCAATGAATGCTAACAGCCCATATTTAGTTGTTGGCATGATTAAGAAACCCATTTTCTTTAGAAAACCCTAATTTATGATTCTTTTGTTAATGGAAACCCTTGTGTCTCACACCTTCCCATATATATGTTTAAGTCTCATTGTCATTAAGAAAACCCTTAACTTGTTGTCTCCTAATGAAACCATAGTAACTTCTACTTTGTTAACTCTATGCTTGGTTCATGAATTACCTAAGGTTGATGACGTATAATGTAAATCCTAATACCCCCTCATGCACACACACTCTCATTCGATTCCCATGCTTGCACACCCACATGCTCAAGTCCATGCATGTACACCCTCCATACATGGGTTCACGTACACATACTTGCACATCTTGCAAATGGCCTTAACCCATTCGACTAAGGACCGGGACGAATGGCTAACCACATGGCCTTTGGCCAAATGTGGTTTGCCGAAAGGAGGCTTGCCGAATGAAGTGACCATGCTGGTTTGTGGTTCGGACGAAAGACAACACCCGATCGAAAGGCCCTTGGCCCGAATGAGGGTATGGGCGAATAAGAGTTGGTCCGAGTGAGTCTTGACCGAATGTGTAAGCTAGGACGAATGACTACAATCTGGCCGAATGAACTGGCCGGTCGAATGGAAGCTTGGGCGAATGGAGGCTGTCGAATGGCGAGTATGGCCGAATGAAGGAGTGAGTATGGAGTCATTCGGTCGAAGGTAGGTCAGAAGCTGGTCATTCGGGGTTTAGCCATTCGGCGAATGGGGCTTGCTTCGGCTAGGAGTCTTTCGGCCAAAAGAGGGGAAGAGGGCCATTCGGCCACCTGTTGAGCTCATTCGGCCGCAAAGGCCCTAAGGTGACTGCACCAAATTTTTAGTGAATCGACCAAGGAAATGAAAGGAGGTTGGTTCCTTTATCATCCTAACAAGGTTTTGTGCAAAATCCTAAGGGTTAGAATGATGTTTAACCGGTTTCAAGAGAATGTCCGATCTAGGGTTTTCAAACCCTAAAAACCGAACAAGAACATGAACTTTATCTCGATTTTGCTGGATGGAAGCTTAGATCTGCTGTACTTTAGTGATCTACAATTGATGGTGGTCGTTTAGACACCAAAATCACACGATTTCATCAAGAAATGGGGAAGAAATCTTAGAGAGAGAGTGGGAAACTCTAGAGAGAGAAAGTGACGGGTGAGGTGTTTTAGAGAGAGAGTGAAGAGGGTGAAAAATGAAGAAGATGACTCATTTGGGGTGTTTATACCCCGGGTGAGTTCGGGTTCGTTTCGGTTGCTCGGTTTTGCGAAAGATGTCGGTTTCTCGTCGTTTTCGTACGAAACGACTCGGTTTTAAAAATAGAAGTTATAAAATTATTTTAGGTTGTGATTCCTAATAAATTAATTAAATATCTTCTGTTTATTTTTAATTTTACAGGACATTTAATTAACGTTTAAATCGAATCGCGCGGTCATCGCGCGTATTTGTTCGAATCGTCACCCGATCAAATACGACGATAACTACACTTTTCAACATTGTTTTCTAATTATCGGACATCATTCAGAATGTTAAACTTTCAGAGTTATTCGTACAGATCGTCACCTATACGAACAATCTGTCGGTTTAGCATTCACGTAACGACATCCATGTTGTTTTGTTCTGTAAAGCCTCACATACGTTTATATATAAATAAATCCTAACACATAATCACATGATGGTTCTGTGATGCCAGATAATTATCTGACTGATGAACCATAGTCCTGAACTTGCTTTTCTGAACTGATTCTGAAATCGCGTTATGATAGCATAAAATGATAATGATATATGAATGATAACTGTAATGTACCTGATTCACTGTTCACATTACTGTTTAGATCACTGTTCCGGTGACGTTTCCGGCACTGATGTTACAGCCAAAGTCACTTCAGACGTGGTGACAGGTACTTTTCATATAAATTCCTTGCCTGCTTATATATTGTTTGATTCTGGAGCTAGTCGCTCTTTTATATCTGTAAAATTTGTGAATCATGATTCGTTTGTATTAGCTAAGCTACCTTGTCCATTAAAGGTAGAAATAGCTGATTCTAAGAGTTTCTTAGTGTATGACATCTATCATAGATGTAAACTCACTATTGATGGTGAGGATTATGAGGTGGATTTGATTCCAATGATCTTGGGAGAATTTGATGTTGTGATTGGTATGGATTGGTTGTCTAAATATGGAGCTGACATTGTATGTAACCGAAAGGTTATTCAATTAATATCTCCGGGTGGTTATGAAGTGTGTATTCAGGGAGAGAAACGAGGTGGAACCAAATTGTGTTCTTTAGCTAAATCTATGAATTACATGAACCATGGGGGTCAGTCATTCTTAGCTTATGTTATTGATGTAAGGAATGAGGTAAAGGAACTTAATGATGTTCCAGTAGTCAGGGATTTTCCTGATGTATTTCCGGATGATTTACCGGGAATTCCTTGTGATAGGGATGTTGAGTTTAAGATTGATCTCATTCCTGGGGCTAAGCCCATAGCTAAAGCTCCATATCGGTTGGCACCATCTGAATTGAAAGAATTGATGACACAGTTACAAGACCTTTTAGATAAAGACTTTATCCGTCCAAGTATCTCCCCGTGGGGTGCACCAATTCTTTTTGTTAAAAAGAAAGACGGAAGTCTTAGAATGTGTATTGATTATAGAGAGCTGAACAAAGTGACTGTGAAAAACCGATATCCTCTACTAGGGATGAGATCGGTACCATACCGGTACCGATACCGAAAATACCGGTACCGAAATTCTTGAAAAATGGGTACCGATACCGGTACCGAAATTCTTGAAAAATGGGTACCGATACCGGTACCGAAACATTAGGTACGGTACCGGTTCGGTATCGGTACCGGTACCAGTATTTTCGGTACTTTACCGGTTTTGTACCGTTTTCTCAATTTTTTGTTGAGATGAAGATGAAAAATATTAGTCTTTAAATTATAGATGTTATTATGTCATAATTATAAGGAAAATCTATGCAAATGAATGCATCATATGAATACGTTATAAAAAAATCATGTTCACAAAACGAAGAATTACGATCAGAAAAATATGAACGCATCGTCCTTTAAATTTCTATAGTATTTTTTATATTTAATAATTAGAATACTAATTAGGTTTTAACGCATCATGGTAAATATTTTTTAAAGTATACTAGATTAGTAAATAATCAAATTCTAAAACAAAAATACCTATATTCCGGTACCGGTACTGTTTCGGGAATTTTCGGTATTTTACCGGTACCGGTTAGTACCGATACCGAAACTTGATAAAATGAAGTACCGTTACCGGTACCGAATCTACCGGTACGGTATCGGTTCGGTACGGTACCGGTATGAAACCGGTACGGTACCGGTATTCGGTATAAAAATCTCATCCCTATCCTCTACCCAGAATTGATGATCTTTTTGATCAGTTGCAAGGAGCTTCGTGGTTTTCTAAAATCGATCTTCGCTCGGGTTATCATCAACTCAAGGTTAAAGAGGAAGATATTCCCAAGACCGCTTTCCGTACTCGTTACGGTCATTATGAATTTCTTGTGATGTCGTTTGGGTTGACAAATGCACCGGCTGCGTTCATGGATTTGATGAACCGGGTGTGTCGCCCAATGTTGGATCGATCTGTTATTGTATTTATCGATGACATCCTTATTTATTCTAAAAATGAGGGTGATCACGCTTGTCATTTGCGTGAAGTCCTTGAAACTTTACGTAAGGAGAAACTATATGCCAAATTTTCTAAATGCGCATTTTGGTTGCGTGAAGTCCAGTTTTTGGGACATGTGGTGTGTGCTGATGGCATAATTGTTGATCCTTCGAAAGTTCAAGCGGTGATGAAATGGAGTCCTCCTAAAACTCCAACTGAAATTAGAAGTTTTCTTGGTCTAGCCGGTTACTATAGGCAGTTTATACAGGATTTTGCAAGAATTGCATCTCCTTTGACTAAACTGACAAGAAAAGATGTGTAATTTGTTTGGGGTGATGATCAAGAAAAAGCTTTTAATGAACTCAAGTTCAAGTTAACTCAGGCACCGGTATTAACTCCACCAGATGGACCTGATGATTTTGTGGTGTATTCTGATGCATCTTATCTTGGGCTTGGTTGTGTCCTTATGCAAAGGGGTAAAGTGATTGCCTATGCGTCGAGGCAATTGAAAGTTCATGAAGTAAACTATCCTACTCATGATCTAGAATTAGCAGCGGTGGTGTGTGCCTTAAAAATCTGGAGGCATTACTTGTATGGTGTAAAATGTACAATTTACACTAATCACAAGAGCCTGAAATATTTCTTTACACAGAAGGAATTAAATATGAGGCAAAGACGTTGGATAGAACTACTCAAGGATTATGATTGTGAAATCCTTTATCATCCTGGAAAAGCCAATGTGGTAGCGGATGCATTGAGTAGGAAAGAAGAACATGAACCCATTCGGGTTACAGCAATGAAGATTGTGATTTCCTCTGATTTGGTGGATCAAATTAAAGAAGCTCAAATTGAAGCTTTAAAAGAAGAAAACTGGAAACGAGACCGAATTAAGGGGCAAGTTCATAATCTGGAGGAAGATAGTCGCGGTTTAAAGACAAGATGGGGCAGGGTGTGGATACCTCCCACTTGTTCTTTGAAAACCGATTTGATGGAGGAAGCTCATAAATCAAAATACTCAATTCATCCTGGAGCCACTAAAATGTATCGAGACCTTCGGGGAAATTACTGGTGGCCAGGTATGAGACGAGATATTGTTAAATATGTTGAAAAATGTTTAACTTGTTTACAAGTTAAGGCTGAGCATCAAAAGCCTTATGGCAAATTACAGCCCTTGGAGATTCCTATGTGGAAAAGGGAACATATCACAATGGATCTAATTACTAAACTCCCGAAAACCCGAAAGGGGTATGATGCAATTTGGGTCATTGTGGATCGGTTGACTAGAAGTTCTCATTTTATTCCTATTCGTGAAACATATTCTTCCGAGAAGATGGCTGAAGTGTATGTGAAATAAATAGTGTCGCGTCACGGAATACCAGTGACGATTGTGTCCGATCGAGATACACGATTCACTTCGCATTTTTGGAGGAATTTTCAAAAGGAATTGGGCACGAAACTGTTGTTGAGCACGGCGTATCATCCTCAGACTGATGGTCAAAGTGAACAAACCATTCAGACGCTGGAGGATATGTTACAAGCGTGTATCATTAATTTTGGAGGTAGTTGGGATGACTATCTACCTTTGGCGGAATTTTCATATAACAACAGTTATCATTCTGGGTTGGGAATGCCCCCATATGAAATGTTATATGGAAGGCGATGTCGTACACCCGTTTGCTAGGGAGAAGTTGGGCCACGTGAGCTTGAAAATAAAGAAATACTGAAAGTTACAAACCAGCGAATTGATCAAATTCGAGCTCGCTTGAAGGCGGCACAAGACCGTCAAAAGTCGTATGCAGATAAACGATGACGACCAATTGAATTTCAAGTGGGAGACTTTGTGTTGTTAAAGGTTTCCCCTTGGAAGGGTGTGATTCGTTTTCGTAAACGAGGGAAATTAAGTTCGCGTTTTATCGGACCATTCAGAATTATAGCTCGGATAGGTAATGTTGCTTATCGCCTTGAGCTGCCAGAAGAACTGAGTGGTATACATGATACTTTTCATGTGTCATATCTGAGAAAATGTTTGGCTGATGAATCGGCTTATGTGCCACTAGAAGACTTGGAAATTGATGACAAGTTGAACTATGTGGAAAAGCCGGTAGCTATATTAGACCGAAAGGTCAAACAACTCATAAACAAATCCTTGAATCAAGTGAAGGTCCAATGGAAAAATAGAAGAGGATCTGACGCAACGTGGGAGTCAGAAGATGAAATGAGGAAATTTTATCCTTTTCTTTTTGATGTATAACCGGTTTCCAGGACGAAACCTTTGTAAGGAGGGGAGATTTGTAACGACCCATTTTTAATAAAATGAATACGTTTGAAATAATCATACGTTTGAGATAATCATTAATAAAATGATTGTGATTATTACAAATTGAAAATATGTGAGAAATGATGAACGTGGAAGAAAACCGAGCACGAAACGGAGTTCCGGAATCGCGAAACGAAGATAAAATACAAAATATCAAGATTTTGGGATTCCAGGCGGTACGCCTAGACCCAAGCAACCACGATAGGCGTTATGCGCGGGTGGGGGCAAAAATATCTGAGACTTAGGTCTCGCGCGGTACGCCTGGTACCAGCCCTCCACGCGGGGTGATGCGCCTGGCGGCTATGGCGGCTGCAGATTGCTTATTTTCGAAGATTTGCACCAGAAAACTTATTTTTCTTCATTTCTCGATCCTTTTCACCATAAACACACACATAAACGAATTTTAAGCTACCAACATCAGTTTTGAAGCTATCCAGACGTTCGGGTTGAGCTGTGGATCATTTCTACACGTCCAGATCGTTGTATTTCAATCAGAAATCCGTTTGAAGGGTAACGATTCATTTTATCCCATTTATTTTGATAATAAATGGATTAAATTGAGTCTTGAGCATTATATATTGATTGTGGATAAGTAGAAATGAGTGACTAGATGTTTTAACGGTGAAATCTTGATTTTGATCCGTTATAATGTCCGGTTGTCAAGAAACTCATATTATTGAGTATGATAACTAGTGGTATGATTAGATAATGTTTATGGTGGTTTTAGAACATCCTTTGGAAGGGTAACCCCCAATTCCAAGGTTGATTAAATGTTGAAAAATGAGACTGTGATTATTTAAATATGATTAAGAACATGTGAATTAATTTCTACACATGGGATATTGATAAATGCCTCAACGAAGTTTGACTGAAAATAAAGAATGAAACAGGTCAAATGAGTTAGATTACATAAATAACACAAGTTGTGTGTTCAAGTTGTTAAATTCTGTTATATGTGAATATATAATAGGAAGAGGAGATGAATCTAGTTCTAGAATGCCTGGGAAAGAGTTGGAAACTGTTGATAACTCTTCAAATTAAGCTAAGTTACCTATTTGATTGAACTTGTAGTTAAGGACTGGGTGAGTCCATACTACAGGTGATTGTGTTATATGTGATTGTGGTTATTGTTGTTGCATGATTCATAAGGTGTGTGAACATGTGTTGATCTACGAATATGTAGATGTTGAATTGGTAATATGCATGTTTTGATTCACAAGGTGTGTGTACGTATAACTTGCAATTCCAATGTAAAAGATTCACAAGGTGTGTGAACATGTGGTGAACTACGAATGCGTAGATGTTGAATTGGTAATATGCATGTTTTGATTCACAAGGTGTGTGAACGTATAACTTGCAATTCCAATGTAAAAGATTCACAAGGTGTGTGAACATGTGGTGATCTACGAATGCGTAGATGTTGAATTGGTAATATGCATGTTTTGATTTACAAGGTGTGTGAACGTATAACTTGCAATTCCAATGTAAAAGATTCACAAGGTGTGTGAACATGTGGTGAACTACGAATGCGTAGATGTTGAATTGGTAATATGCATGTTTTGATTCACAAGGTGTGTGAACGTATAACTTGCAATTCCAATGTAAAAGATTCACAAGGTGTGTGAACATGTGGTGATCTAGGAATGCGTAGATGTTGAATTGGTAATGTGCATGTTTTGATTCACAAGGTGTGTGAACGTATAACCTGCAATTCCAATGTAAAAGATTCACAAGGTGTGTGAACATGTGGTGATCTACGAATGGGTAGATGTTGAATTGGAAATGTGCATGTTTTGATTCACAAGGTGTGTGAACATAAAACCTGCAATTCCTATGTAATTGATTCACAAGGTGTGTGATCAATAGATGATCTATAAGGGTGTAGACACTTGAAATTCAAGTGTCAAATTGTAAATTGTGATTTTTATGAAATATGATGCACAAGTGGAGTTTTGTGTGTTTATATACGTGTTATATTAAATTACAATGATTGTGCATTAGTGGGAGATATAATGAGGTTTTGGTTGAAAACGAACCGTTAGTAAATCGTTTTGTATGTGGTTTACTGTTGTTGTCAAATTTTATTTGGAACCTCATTAGTGTATCCATATGGTGTTATGGAATACACTGGGTGAATTAGTGAGGTAATCTTACTTAGTTCTAACGAACTAATGGTGAATTTTTAATGTGGTGTTTACAGGTACAAAGGAGTAGGGTGAGCGGTGATGGTGATCGGGAATCGAACATGGAGGCTCGTATGGTGGTTTAATCTTTAAATAATCGAACTTGTGTGAAGCTTTTGTGTATTAAATGTTTTGTGAAGTTTGTAAACATACTTAAACTTGTTTGAACAGGTGTTGGTAATAGTATGTTTAAAGGTTTGTTAAACACAAAAGTTGTTTTTACTGGGACCTAAACTTAAATTATTAAGTATCGGTGAAAATGTTCGGAAGGGACATGAAAGTGACTGGGGTGTCACAAGAATAGGTTTAATAACCATGTTCAATGTACTAATCTCACTGTTATCATAAACATCATATCGTTATTTCAATGATTATCTTAATAATTGTGATTAGTTTGAAACGCTTGGATTTAACATAGCATTTCAAGGAATGATCAAAACAATCACAAGCATTGTTACAATCAAATGGTTTAAACCATTATAATCTAAGATATAGTTTCATGATAATCGAGCATTACCACGAATCAAAACAAGGATTTAACTGTTAACATACTGTGTTCTTCGTTTCTAACCATTCTTAGCCATTATCTAGGCAATAATCAACAATCCTAAGTATTGCATTACGTTCAAATACAAGATCTAATCAAACCATTATCAAACTAATAGGATGAAACAAATTGTTACCTAATTGGACAGATTTCTCGGATGAATATGATGATCAGGACTTGTAGAATTGTTCCCTGGTGTGATCCATAGGTTTTGACAGCTTCAAACTTGAGTTTTGATACTCTAAAAGTCGGAGTTTTCGTCTGGTGGGAGTGTATGTTCGAGATAATAAGAAATGAAGAATTTCTTGCATGAATTCTGATAAGAAAGCTGATTCATTAAACTGCCATACTCGTCACGTATCGCCAAGAAAAACAAAATGGGGCTTGACGTACCGCGAAGGAGATATTTTGGACTCCTCGCATACCGCCAAGAACCCTCAATTTAGTCTTGGCGTACCGCGAGGACTCCCGAATTGCAATACTTTGAAATTTTTCATCATTTTTCGATTCCTGAGAATTCAGAACTCCGTTTCTTGCACGGTTTAAGCCCATGTTCACGATTTTTCGCATACTATCAAATCGTGATAATCGCAATCATTAAATTAACGTGGATTTCAAGCACGACGATATGTGCTTTCAGTCAATAATGACGTCATCGTCAAACGTAATTGTCACACTAAAACACCCTATGGTTGTGTTGTTTGAATTTAATTGTTGTTTAAAGCGTTTGTAACTGGATCCTGATTTGGGGATTGTTTCGATTACGAATCGAAAGTTTACAAAACTTAAAAGCTTCCGCTATGTTAGATCTGATCTAATTGTTTAATCTGGTTTCGTGAAAACTGATTTTGTCACACCCCGAGCCGGCGGGCTGGATCGACTTTCACGTCGGGCGGAAGGTTCTCGAGGCGCGATATCGTGTGATAATCATAGTGATCATATTGTTTACATGGCACGTGATATATAATGAGAAATGCTACCATGACATTGATATAGAATTATAAAGTTAAATTACACAATTCATGTTCATAATTTAACTAAGTAAAGCTACCCAAAAGAATCATTGAGTTACTATCTTGTATATGCACAAGATTTACAAAAGGTGATTCAAAGTTATGTCATTCAAAAATATGCACAACACAAAAGTAAGCTAGGTCTTCTATAAAGTCATCTAGCTTAAACCCTGATGTATGGTGACTGAACCTGTTCGTCACCTAGTCAACACTAGGTTGGTGGGTTCATAAGTTTAGTATTAGAAAACCATTCAAATTTTGTCATTCGCAAGTTGTAATATCACACACAAGTCTCATTGTTATAGTCTTATCTTGTCTCACACAATGTTCTCTCCATAGTTACACTTACAAATAATGTATCATCCTAATCAAGCATGCTTATATATAGCGCATACGTATCACGAATGAAGACGCCAGCCCACCACATACTTGACTGAATTCAACACCACCTGTAAATACAGCTTTGGATATCCATTTCTATCTCACATGTGTTCATTCCATATGATATTCAACCCATAAGATGTGTTCATCACCCATAGTGTTATGAGTTTAGAATATAAGTGTTTGAAGGGAATAAGTCACCATAACCTAAGTTATGATAATCCCTTAATGTTTTAAGGAAAAACAGATTTATTAATCTTATCCTTATTATTATGATCTCTATTGAAGGGTTAACTGTAATTTACTTTTAATTACAGAAGTAACAGTTAACTCTTTGGTATTGTTCTCAGCTTGAATGTATAGATCATAAATAGGACCCATTATGATCCTCACGTAATCAGACCACAATGCCTCCAATTTACCTCTATCCCATTTGTGTTCTCATATAATCAGTGCCTTCAACGAAAATATTACTATTTGCAACTTGACAATTTAAAACAGATTCTTCAAATACTTAAATATTATTTACTAGATGAAAACGGTAAAATTTATAATCCCTATTCATGCAAACGGCTCGTCTTGCCGTGACCTTCTCTTGAATTCTCAAAACTTCTGTCGCTCCATCCCCGCAGGGGCAGAGAACCCGTCGCTGTCTCGGCTGTGCTACCTGAGGCTCTAGGGAAGTCGGAATAGGAGAGCACTCATCTTGGGGTGGGCTTACCATGAAGGTTTAATTACTGAATCGCTTCCATATAAAAACAATATTTTTATAAAAGATTTATGAGAATTTTTAAAAGTGAGATTTTTTATGAGGAGTCTTTTTTCCAATTGGAAGGGGTATTTTTGAAGGGGAAAAAAAGACGAAAACTTATACGCTAATGTTACAACTTCTTTACATTGATGTAATTACAAATGATTTGAAAATTTTTGATGAGATTATACTTGAATTAAAAATACAATTAATGTATATTAAGCTATGAAGATTTTAATAATTAAAGGGTATTTTTTTATAACAAAAATATGTGAGTTAACAAATGACTAATCCTTCAAGCATTCTCAGGCACTTCTTTTTCACATAATTAATACAAGGCACTAATTTTAAATTAAATTAATTTAATTAACAAATTAATCAACAAAGTAGGTTCTTGAGTTCCTAAAATAAAAATGAATTAAATTAAAACTGAATCATCTCCCATATATATATTGAACAAGGTTATAGACCCGTGTATGACATGTGTTTGTAGATAAAGTTATGTAATTTTATAATTTCTTCATAATTTTACATAATTAAAATAAGAGTTAAATGCCAAAATGGTCCTTGTGTTTATATCAAAAATGTCATTTTAGTCCCTAAATAAAATTTGTTGCTATTTTAATCCTTGTTTTTTAATTTAGTTGCCGATATAGTCCTTCGTTTAAATTTTTGTTGCCATTTTAATCCCTGTGTTTGAAATTTAATTGCCAATATAGTCCCTAGAATGGCAACTAGAAGGACTAAATTGACAATTAAATTAAAACACAAGGACTAAAATGGCAACAAATTTTATTTAGGGACTAAAATGGCATTTTCGATATAAATACAGGGACCATTTTGGCATTTAACTCTTATATTAAAAAAAATAAGAAAGTTGTTGTAAATTGAATAATTTTGTAATTAGTTGTTAATTAAATTCATTTATAATGTAGACTAAATGAAAAATTAGATGATATTTATTAGTATTATTTATAGTATTAATTTATTGTATTTATGTAAACAACATTAATTGTGAGTTTTTATATTTAAAAATTAACATTTTTTTGAAGTAGTAAGAAAATGACATGTGGCATTTCTTGAAATCATTTATTAGGATAGGAAGATTAATAAAATGAAACCCCCATTTTAGTATGAAAACTATGAAAACAATGCAAAAATTATGTAAAAAACACGTTTTTTTGAACTTTTTTACGGATTGTAACATTATTTGTCACATTTTTATAAAAAATTAAAAAAATGCAGAGTGGATTTTTTTAAAATTATTTTGTAAAGCATACGTAACGTTGCGTCATATCAGACGAAATATTTTAACATTTTGTTACGTATGTTCAACATGGTTTTATAAAATATTTCTTAAAAATATCTACTCGGCGCTTTTTATTTTTTTTCTATAAAAATGTGCTAAATAGTGTTACAAACCTGTAAAAAAGTTAAAAAAAACATTTTTTACATGGTTTTTTTATGGTTTTCATAGTTTTTACACAAAAAATTGGTTTTCAAATTATCCCTACCCTATATACATATATATATATTTTTGAACAGCAACGATCTTACAAATCACGTATGTTGTCACCATATATCTTATTATTCTAATAAACAAACATCTTTTTTTCCACTTGTCAAATTTCTACACTATCATTGCCACATGTCATTTTGTTAGCATTCCAATTAATACTCTCTACAAATTAAGAATTATAATCTCTTTTATATTAAATAATAGTAGTATTAATATTAATACTATTGACAAACAATATTACTTCCCCTTTTCATATATAAAAATAGTTTTCTAATATTTTAAAATCAAATCTTCTATTACAAAACACACTTAAAAAGTTTATAAAATATAATTTTTTAGAAAAAAAATTCTTAAAAAAATGAAATTAGAAAAAAAAAATACTACTATAAACATGAGTTTTTAAACAATGTAATTTTACAAGCAAACGACGCTTTATTAATATATTTTTAAAAACTAAAGTTATAACATTGATATGAAAAGTTACACTTTTGGTCCTTTATTTTATGATATTTTTAAATTGGGTTCTTTAACTTTAATAATTAGATAATGTATACCTTACAATATATTTTTATTTACAAAAGTTAGTTTTTGACAAAATAAAAATTGAAGTATTTAACGTTAATTATTTCAATAATATCAATTATTATAAATCAAGAATATCATTTATCATTTCTTTACTTATTAAAGCTTTTAGTTATTGTTTTATCAGCTAAAGTACTTATTAATACGTAAATTAATTATTTTATATCAAAATATCATTTATAATTTCTGAATTTTTATCAATTAACTTTTGAATATTTTATATTTAATCCGTGTAATACACGGGGTAATAATCTAGTATGTATATATATATATATATATATATATATATATATATATATTTTAATTGTTGACCACACACACTCATATATATTTTATATATTTGTTATTATTATTATTATTATTATCAAATATATATATATATATATATATATATATATATATATATATATATATATTTTTTTTTAATAACTGACCACACATATAGATTAGGATGTTACAATGGATTTAATATAGGATGATAAAAATCTCATTGTTTAAAAAATCCTTTTATAATATATTTTATTTTAAAAATATAATTGTTTAAAATAACTTGTTTTTTACATAAATTTTGTTTTTTGGAAATAAAATATTTCTTACTTTAAAAGTTTTGATTTTAGAGAATTTCATATTTTATAAAAAAAATTTAAAATATAAATAATATGTTAGTTATTAATATTATAATTATTTATTTAATAAGAGAGAGAATATAATCTATTATAGATATATTTTTTAACTTTGTTACTTACTTATAAAAATATCTTCGCACGTATAGATGTCATCGGATACATTGTTAAACGATCTGACGTTAAGTATAGCACCTAGGCAAGTGGAAAACAGTCTAAAAGAATGAATCTGCAGATCAAGGATTACAGTTTGAGCAAATAATATTAAATTATTTATTTATTAATGTAATTTGCTATACACTAATTTAATTATTTACTAAACTATATCTAAACTGATTACAGGAATCACCATGTGTTTGTTACCTTGTGGGATTCTTATTGTGATCAGATGGAAAGTTCTATTGAAAAACATGTAGATGATACGAATGTGGTTATCATCATGCAATTTGGCAAGGCCAAGTGGTTCAACGGTAAATTTTAAAACTTGCTCAATATTCAAATAATTACATATTTTAACACAATATTTTAAAACTAACTAATATTATCTATATGATGAAGGTGAAGTTTATGTTTCAAACTCTTACTCAGTTGCAAGGGTTTATATTGACGAGAATATACAAGATATTGTCTCTTTCAAGCAGAGGTTGATTGCTAAATATAATTTACCAACATTTTTGTTTTTATTATATTTTTTTTATATTAAGCAACTAATTAATATGATTAGATCTTTGTAGATCTTTGTACAAAGAAAAATTACAAAGAAATCAAATGTTGTGTACAAAGAAATTTTTAGAAATCAAATGTTGTGTACAAAGAAATTTTTAGAAACTTGTAATTCATTAGATCTTTGTATGCAATTTATTTTATAACCTACCAACTGTTTATCATATTTGTTTTCATATGATATCTTCCAATATTTAAAAAAAATAATTACAATGTGTGCTTAATGATATTTTTTTATACTTAATACATCCGTGTATCACACGGGTTATAACCTAGTACTTAATAAATCAAAATAATTTTGAACACTTGTCAAAAATCTAGAGCATGCTCAAACTATTTTTCCCGCCTCTCTCTCATAATAAATACATTACTTTATTAAATACTAATAATAATAATAATTATATAATTATATATTCTTTATACCTTTTTCAATTAAAAAATGTTCTTAATAGCAAAAAAATATATTACATAATAGTATTAAATACTAATTATATTATATATACAGTTTATAATTAAAAATGATTTCTTAATATAATAAAACATATTTTAATATTAAAAAGCACACTTTTAAAAAATTAAATTACTATAAAATATGAAAAATTTCTAATAATTTACAAATCATAATAACTTTTTATAATTTATACGTCATTATTATTAACTATTTTTTTCTTTATCAACTTGTGTAATAATAGATAACATCCTATTATTTTGTAAAAAATGACATGTTTTAAAAAACAACTTTATAAAATGAAATGTTTAAAAAATTAAACTTTGAAAACGGAATTTTTTTTAAAATACAATATTATTATTTTATTTTATATGTAATGTTGATAATATTTTAAATCAAAAAATCATTTACAGTTATTAAAGTTATATTATTGAATACTTATTAAACCCGTGTAATACACGGGATACTAACCTAGTATATATATTTATATATATATAGGAATTTAGATTATATATTTAATTAATTAAATTAATAAATTTTGTAAGTAATTAAAAAATTTTGTTGAAGCACTATTAAAGAAGCAACTTTCATCCATGAATATGTCACGGATTATCTATCCATTATCAAGGTAAATAACAAAAACTAACTGAGATACTGGTTTAAACCCAGACAGGAATACTATTAATTTGGGTGTAACACATAAATCTTCTACATACAATAAACAAGTAAATATAATGACACTTGTCATATTCTTAACTCACCTAATGACACTTGTCAAATTCTTAAACCACTTTTGACATGTGTCATATTGTAGCAATGTTATACAATTCTCTCTCATATTAAATGTTTATATATTCTATTTCATATTAAATAATTAATTAAATAGAATAACTAATGATTTTAGTATACATTTTTATATTAATAATAATTTTTTAATAAATTATAAATCAAAGCTTTATATTAAAAATAGATTTTGAAAATAAAAGTTATATAAAAACATTTTTTCTAAAAAAACAAAACCTAGAAGTTTAAACAAAAAGATTTATATCTAGAAAATAGTTTTTAATACAATTTTAAAAATAAAATGTTAAAAAATAACTTAAATTCAGACATATTTTATCTTAAAAATCATTTTTATATACTAAAATTTTTATTTATTAATATATAATATTTTTATACAATATTCGTGTAATACACGGAATATAACCTAGTATGATATATATGTCATTTAAAAAAAAAACAAAAAAAACTAAGGTGGGCTCTAACCAAAAATATAGTTGAAATTTCGTTTTTAGGGTATTCGCTTCAAGTCGTCGTTAATGAAAATAACTAAAAATTAAAAAATTGTTTGGATTATTTGTTCATTGGATCATTAGTGAGGAATCTCACATATTGTCGGATATGTCCATCTATAAAATCCACACCGGACCCGGAACAGGAACCTGCAACCCGAACCGGAACCGGTCATATTCGAGCCGATGGGTACAAACGAGTCCGGTTTTTTAGACAAATTACAACTGGAACCGAGAAAACCGGAGCTGGTTCCACCTGCACCCGGCCAAAACCCGAACCGGAACTGGAACCAGAACCAGGTATTGACTTTGTTGATCGAAGCTGGAACCGGAACCGGTTTCCAAAAAATACCCGATTTGTGCACCTCTAAGGATATAGTCAATCGCTTATGTATCCTAACGTCGTTTAATCATAAATATTCAAATATGTATGAACCATTTTTAAAAAACTAGATTGAGAACATTCTTATATCCTATCTGTGTTTTCATTTAACTTTAATATGAAACATCTATTTTCAAGGATGGAAAAGGACACAAAAAAAGTTTTAAAGATTACAATTTAAAATCAAGTTTTCCCAAGATAAAATTCGTAAAGTATATAACTCAATTCTCATACATAGTAGGGCTGTAATCGAGTCGAGCCGAGCCAGGCCTGGCTCCAGCTCGGCTCGTGGATTTTCGAGCCGAGCCGAAATTTCTTTCGAGCCAAAAATTCTGGCTCGAGCTCGGCTCGTAAAAAACCTCGAGCCACGAGCCAGCTCATTTTTTTTTGTTTTTTTCCTCCACTTTACATATATATATAATTTAATATATAAAATCTAATATATATGTATATATACATCTATATATATATAATTATATATAAAATCTAATATATATATATATATATTATACATGTGTATATATATATACAAACATATATATTATACATAATATGTATATTTATATAAATATGTGTATAAGATATTGTATATATATAAATATATTATGTATAATATATACGTGTGTGTGTGATATAATATATATGTGTTTGCATATAATTTAATATATACATATACATATATATATATATATATTAAATATCGAGCCGAGCCAACGAGTCGTGCCACGAGCCGAGCTCGAGTAGAGCCAACCCTGGCTCAGGCTCGGCTCGTTTTTATCGAGCTTTTTTCGAGCGAGCTTCGAGCCGCGAGCTTTTTGAACAGCCTTAATACATAGACAGGGGCGTAGCATAGAAGGGACCCGGGGTGGGGGAGGGGGCGACCGGCCCCCCTCTTTTTTTCGTCAATAGGGTTAATTTTCGGGTTAAAAGGTTAATTTTTTTAAAAATATTTGATTTCGCCCCCCTGATTGAAAAAAAAATTAACTTTGCCCCCTCTAATTGAAAAAAAAACTATATTACCATCTCTTTTAAATAAAAAATTAAATAAAAATTACTCACTTATTAAGAACCTCAATTTCTTTTGTTCTTCTATAATTCCCCTAAATATTTAAATCACTTTTTTTTATTTCCCCCTTACTTTCTATCCTATATTCTTTCTTTTTCTTGGTCCCGATCAGAGCGCCACACCGCTCGCCCCCATTCTACTGCCACAGATTCTAGCCACCGCCTCATTCTCTTTCAAGCGCTTAGCAGCAACCATTTCACCGGCTAATCTTGACGCAATTCTAGTTGGTAATTTTTTTTCCTTCTTAATTTATTTCAAAAGCAACATATTTTAATGTTAATATTCATGATTTTCTTTCAATGTAACTGTGAAATTTATATTAATCAAATTAATCATGTTTAATCTAAAATATTGTATTATCTTCAAGATAAATGTTTCTTATTGTTTGACCCGACTTGACCCGAATCACTGACCCGTACATTTAACTCGACTAACCGAAACATACCGATCGAATGGGAAATTTTTTTTTGAGTTCACATAAGTTTTCGCCCCCCTGTCAATTATCTGAAGCTCCGCCACTGAATAGAATAACTTGCTTGGAAACAATCAACACAAGTATTGTGGCATATATAAGTTAAGGTAATGTATATATAATCTTAAAAAAAGATTAAATAAAAAAAGATTTTTTTTTAAAATAATAAGAGATTTTTACCTTAAAAACAAAAACATCTCAATATGATTATTGAAGCATCACCAATCTTTCGGGTTTTCGTACTTAGGGTTCAGACTTTAGCGTGGAGTTGCTCCTCTTGAGATTAAAGGTTCAAAACCCGTTGAAAAAGATTTAGAGTAATTTAGTTAAAGACTTAAAGTTAAGATCAAGTAAAGTAAGATAGATGGGCATATAAGTTGGCAGTATAAAAAAATTACAATCTTATTAAAACACCTTATAATAATATTGATAATCTATTAACTAACTAGGTTAGAAATCCGTGTGAACTAGGTTAGAAACACGTGTATCACACGTGTTGTATAAATAAAAAATAAAAAATGTTTATTAATAAAAATTTAAAAATTATTAGATGATTGAATAGTTTAAATACTAAATAAAATTAAAATTTTTTTTAACGTTAAACATATACTATTATCTAGATTTATATTAAATTTTGTGTATTATTTAAATAACAATTTATTTAATATGAGAGAGAAACAAAAAAATAAGTTAAGAATGAACCAGACAATGACATGTCTCCTCTAATTAATAAGAGAGATAGACGGGAAAAACAGGATGGCGTTAAACCATGAATTAACACGTGTCACTCTAGTTACTCTTTTATTAGGTAACTAGCCTAAAACCCCGTGTATTACGCGGGTTAGATAATAGAAAATATAATTCATTAGCATTAAAAATAATAAATATTTAACAATTATAAAATTATATTTAGGATAAGATATAATTGAATTATTCATATTGTTTATTAAATTTTAATATATTAGTAAACTAGGTTAAAATCCCGTGTATTACACGGGTTGACTTAAAATTTATATTAATACATATGACTTGTTTTTTTTAAATTATTTACTTTTTATTATTTCAATATAGTGTATTTTTTTCATTTAAATCATCCAATCGTATTAAATGTTTAAAAAATTTTAAAATCATTCATAAAAAATCAAATAGTATAATTAATGTTTTATTTTTAAATATTTTAAGAAATATAATTTAAATTTATTTAAAAAATTAGAAACTATTAAATAAAAATATAAGTTTATTTAAAAGCTTTATAATTAATTTCATTTTAAATGCATATAACTAATAATAAATTAATTATTATTTATATTTTACTAACTAAATAATAAATATAAATAATAAAATAGGAGAGAGAAGCGAGAAAACCAAAATTTATATGGCCTAGAAATAAGACAAGTGTCCAAAATTATTTTGATTTATTAGTATTAATAGATAATATATATATATATATATATATATATAAAGATTTACGATTATAAATGGTATAAATAATGTTAATAAAATGAATAAATTATAACATGTTCTAATGGTAATTTTGTTAATATACTTAGATTTGTAAAACATTTAGTTTTAATATTAAATATGGACTTAAATCTATTTTTGATGAAAAAAATAAACATATAGGTTACCAAAATTTCAATTAAAAAAAACTAATATTGTCTCTTATAGGTATGATTATTTTCTATAATATAATGATTTTATTATAATAATAAATATAATTACTTTATGTAATTAAGCATTAGTTTGTACAAAATATATAGTTTTATATTTAAAAAATAATCAATAGTAATTACTTTTATTATAGTCGTACTTGTTTCACTGTATGAGTTTCTTTTATTACACGTGACTTTTTTATATGATTTTAATATTTAATTATATAAGTTAATTACTAAAATCAATAGTATTTATAAGAAGAGAGATTCGGGAAAAACTTGTTTAGATTTAACTAGAACATGACACGTGTCTCCTAAAAGTACTCCTTTATTAGAGTAGGTAGAAGATGAAGACAAACAAAACAAAAACGTTAATGAAGCATCAAACCTCTTTTTACCACTATAAAATGATATTGATATTGATAAACAGATGTATCAATAACACTATCTTTTCATACTTTTAATATTAAAAAATACTTAAAAAAGATATATAAATAAATAGTTGTGAATATTATATTATTGACTTAACTTAACTATAATATATATAAAATGAAAGTAGAGTATGAATATTTTAACTATAAAATTCTTTGTTCACTTATCTATTTTAGCATTTATGAATACTGTTCAAGTGTTGTGATAGATTTGAATTTAAATATAATAAAAAAATTAGAAAAAACTGTAATAATCTAAATTATTTAGCCACGTGATGGTTGCAATTGATTTGTCACTTTGCCATTATTTTTCAAATGCCCACTCATTCGTCTATCTAAATTTTTTTGACTTTTTAATGGGGCAGGTTATTTGGACACCCCCTATGGATTATTTGACACCACCTAGGCCTTTACGGGTCGTATGACCCTTTACGGGTCGTATAGGTGTCAGATTTTGTCAGAGTTTGTCAGAAAAATGTTTGACGGTTGAAAGTACATACGGGCCGTATGGCCCAATACGGCCCGTATAGGGATAAACTTATTTTTTTTATATCAGAATTTTATTGCTATTTTTGGACCCTCAACTTATATATTTTAAGTTTTTAAGGCAAAATAAGACTTAATTGATTATGTCGTTGGAACTTGGAACTGATCTAGGCCTAGTTCTGTACAGTTCATGGTCTGACACTGTACAGATTCCAAACACTTTTCTGTATTTGATGTGTAATACACTGCAAAAGGTGATTTGATGGGTAATAAGGGGAAGCATTAATGACTATGGACCTGCAAAAGATGATTTGATGTGTATTGTATATTCAAATCTTACACATGTCTTATTGTTTTATTTATTTGTTTTTTAAATAAATAAAGTAATTATATCCCAACTTAAATAGCATCGGGCCGTATGGGGTGTATGCACAACCCCTCAAAACTCTCTTCTCCTCTTCTTGTCTACGAAACTAGAGATATGAAAACTTCAAAATAAAGAACCATACGGGCCGTATGGCCCTATACGGGCCGTATGGGGTGTGTCAGACCTGCGTCAGACCTATGATTTGACGTGTCAGCTTTTGTCAGAATATTCTTTTCAATACGACCCGTAAAGCCCAATACGGGCCGTATTGACGGGTGTCCAGTTATCCACCTGGGCGTCTCCCTAACAGGCCCCTTTTTAATAGATGTGGAGAACAGACATATGCCTTTCACCTACTAACTCCATGGGAGGGCCGGGGTAAATACGATATCCGTTCAGGCAAAAATTTTTTTAAAAGGCACAAAAATTAAAAATCATTTCTAAATTATATATATTTACTCATATTTAAAGATATAAAATCAAAAAAACACAAATTAATAATTCGTTAGGGACCTTTTTATCTATGCTCGTTCAGGCATTTGAATTTTCAAGACCGCCCCCTTTACAACTAGTACTCTTTACACTCTCGTATAAAAGAAAATCATTGTTTGTCATAATTTGTTAGTGTCAATAATTGGATTTATATATGTTTGATATGTATTTATATAAGACATATAGGTGCTCTACGAAACATATACGAGACCACTGTTTAAGTATTGTGATAGATTTTGAATTTAAATATAAGATAAAAAATATAAAAACTGTAATAATCTAAATTATTTAGCCACGTTATGACTGCAGTTGATTTGTCGCTTTGCCATTACTTTTCAAATGCCCACTCATTTGTCTGTTTAAAATTTCTTGGCCTTTTCATATATGTGGAGAAAAGAGATTTGCCTTTCACCTCACTAACCCCATATAATATCAATTACATTAATGGAGATACTTATAAATTTAGGGTTGTGTTATTACCACACTCATTTCACACCTTTACACATTCTATACACCACGTGTATATGCATGTACGAGACGTATATAAGATAACCATTGTTTGTTGGAATTTATTAGTGTTAATGATTGAAGACCTATACGTCTCGTATAAGTCTATATAAGGTGTATATGTCATGTACGAGACGTATACAATACCAATCATTGTCGAATCATTTGGTGTTAGTGGGAGTTATACGCTTCGTATATACTTATGCAAGATATATAGGGTCGGTGATTTGTTAAAATAAAAAACTGTGTATTTAAATAATCAAGCCCTAAATTTATATGTAGAATCATAACTTACATAACAAATCAAATTTCTCATCACGAAATCTATACAATGATGTTTAAATAACTGGATTATATTCATATACTATTTATATTAATTGATCTTAACGCCTCATTTGTGGTGCACGCATATAATGTATATACGTGTTGGCCCTTAAGGGACAAAAGTAAAATTGCACTAATTTTAACGTTATTTTATTTATTTTATGAAAATAATCGTTAAAAGCGTTGAGGTGATTAACCTCAAACGACAACTGTGAGTCGAAGACTCATTCGGAGCAGTCTCTCTATCCCAACTGAGATAGGGGTAGGGTTTGTAGTTATTTTCCTTCCAGAACCTACTTTAAGTGGTATTTTTACCGGGTGTGCTTGTTGTTGATCTTAATTAATTGGTTTTTATTGCTTGATTAAAATGGCAATTTTATTTGTGTACTAAACTAGCAATTGATAAAACCAAAGTAACCATTTATGCAATTCTTACATAAACGTTTAGACCAAGTTTGTATTTTTTTAATATTAGGGGATCAAAAATGTAATCTGGTCAAACTATAGGAAACATATATGCAACCTTATACAAAATGTTTTAACTTAACTTATAATTTTTCAGTTGCAAGAACCAAACTTTCAAATTGATTTAACAACCAAATGATCCTTTATGTGATTACTCTTAGATTCTTTCGGAACAAGTTGTTTGAAACATCTCGATACAAAATTAATAAATGAAACTATGATAGTCATTAACCTTCTTTAAAAAGTCATTTATTATATAAAAAAAATTCATTTGACCCTTATCATAGGTGTCAAGTGGAAGTGCAGTGATGTATGCAGCTGAGGCATCCTAACAGACCGGTAGACTTGAATCTTGTTCCTACATGACCCGATCAATTCGATCGGGCACTCGTCATCTATTTTCATTGGTCAACTCTTTAACAACACGAGAAAACCATTGTTCAACTTTTTGACAACATGAAAAACCAAAAGCTCTACCCTCCCTCTCTATCATCCAAGGGATGGAAGGACAGAGTCCTTTGGTGTCCAGAATTGGGGCCTCGTAATCACTATTTTATCTCATGCCTTTCTTTGTTCATGGTTCGATATTCCGGTGTCCTAGGCGTAGATGAACCACACCAATCCATCCCGAACTTGGTGGTTAAACTCTACTACGGTGACGCTACTGTAGGGGAGGTCCTGCGGAAAAATAGCTCGACGTCAGGATGATAAAAAACTTCACACCACCCGTTCTTCATACTTTTTCAATATGAAAAAAAAATCAAAAATGAAAAATAAAAAGGTCGTCTTATTCTAAACTCCAATTATGACATCACTTCTCTCCCACTTCACACCTCGAAATACGCCGTTCTTATAGATCATACATTTTTGAACAGTAAACATCTGGTCAACTGGGATCATGTGACAAATATATCACCCTTCTGCCTGATTAACAAAGTATGATGGCCTGACAAACCTGCAACTATAAAACCCCTTGGCTCAGCTCAGAGAGATATTTACTTTAGGTAAGATTTTAACCCTAGACTTTTCATAAAAGAAGTCAAGGGCTAACACTAGGCTAGAAAGCTTTTGGTTTTGTTGATACATAAATTAGTAGATTTATAAAACACATGTATTTGGCATGTTGAATAATATAAAATAAAGAATAATTATTAATTATTTAGATAAAGATATAATAACTATCTATAATTAAATTTAATTATAAATACATAAATTCTTATTATTTTAATATCATTATTCTATAATCTTACTAACTTATAAACATGTGCATTACACAGATTTGTATATAAAATAAGCATTGCAAAGCAATCATTCATATAAAAATAGATAAACAAATAATATAAACTTTTTTAACATTTCTAAAATGAGAAAATATAAGTAAATTTAATAAATACCTAATCTTTTTTTAAACAATACAAACAAAATTTGAAAATTAGAAATTATTAATTGAAAATGAAAGGTTTGAAATGATTAAATTTTCATCAATATTTTAAAAAAATTAATAATAGCTATTTTAAATTTAGAAATTTGACTTTATTGTATTAAATGAAATTAATTTTTAAATTTGTTATATATGTTATATGGATAGCCTAAAATCACGCCACGTGGCAATTGTGATGTGGATAGGCTAAAATAACGTCATATGTCATATTATTATTCTTTTATTAAATAGTATATATATCTAATATTAGAGGTGCATAAACCGGTTTTTTAAAACATGTTTTGGTTTTGATCAACAAGTCAGGAACCAGTTCCGGTTTGGTTCGGGTTTTTGATTAGGTTATGACCGGTTTTTATCGGTTTTTGGACGGTTCTGGTTCCGGTTTGGGCAGGGTAAAGGTATAATTGGTTTCCGTAATTCCGGTTCCAGTTCATGTTACGATTTCTTTAAGAAACCGGAACCTCCTGCACCCACTAGTTTGGATAGGACCGGTTCAAGTTTTAGTTTTTTTGCCCACCTTTATTTAATAGAACAAAGAAGTACGAAAATGAGGAGGCAACAAACACTAACATGTGTTTTCTCGTTTAATATAAGAGTGGCTAGAAAATAAGACTTGAAAAACTAACATATAGTAACAATATATATGTTCTCAATATAATTGAAAATGATTTTTATTACATCTTTACGAAGAATAGAAGAATATTTACATGGATGTTGTTTTGCTACTTAGGCTTGATCCCTTTTCATCCAAACTGACCACCCATTGTCTTATGCTTCTGGTCTTAATTATGGGTTCATTGCTCATAACCCTTTGATTCTCATCTTTCAAATTGTGACTCGTTTTCACATCTATAAACCCTCTGTCTAGAGTCACGCCATCCGATCACCAAACCCCTTCGATCGATACACATCGCTTTCTTTGACGGTCAAAGCTTCTTTCGAGCACGCATAATCAAAATTTGATTGTCATGTTAAATTTGTTAAAGATGAATGAAAGGTTTAAATGATGATTCAATCACTTGTGTAAGAGTTTGAACCCATGGCTTGGATCTCAAAGTTGCATATGTAGTGATATACTCTATGAAATGGAATATTCTTGTATCTAAAAGTAGTATATGCTTGGAAATAGAGAATAGCTAATGTTAACATATAAAATTTTTCTACCGGATATTTTTCACGATAGATTTGAATATTTTGATTTAATTGTTAGGGTTAATTATATTTTAATAAGCTCAATTCGTATATTTTATTGGTGAACTTTGGATTTACGTTAAGTTTGGTTCGTAAAATTCATTCAAAGGATCTTAAATTTGAATAAATGGGATTGGAAATTTTAATTTGAGAAATTAAAATATGATTTAAAAAATAAGAATATGTTAAATTATGCCTCACAAAATATTGTAAGTTGAGTTGAGTTGGGTAACATGTTATAACGGGTGCGCGCGAGGTTGGGTGTAGGTTAAGATGAGATTTAACCAAAATTATTTAGGTCTAAATGAGTTATTTTTAAAAATAACCACTGTTGTAAAAGTCGGTTTCCAAGGCCGAGTACTCTCCGAGTACTCGCTCCAAGGAGTTGTTCCGAGCCCGAGTACTTCGTGAGTATTACCCGAGTACTCCCGCCTAGGGCCGAGTACTCTCCGATTACTCGCTCCAAGGACCTGTTCCGACCTAGGAGCGCCTAGCGATTTTTGCAACCATGAAAATAACAACTTATTTCAAATTAAAATGAGATGTAATGAAACAAATAGTTTATTTTTATAATTTTAATGGTTTTCTCAACAAATATACTATTAATCATTATTACTCGTCTAAATCAATTATATTCATATAGTTTTTAAGTTATCCATATTGACCCGTATTGTGTTAAGGCGCTCCTCATCTCAACATGTTCAATGTCAATGACCTCGTCGAGAGTTCCATCGAACCTTTACTACATGTATGCAAATATGTTTTAATCTCTTTACTTCTTGATACATAATTTCTATTGATTCTTCAATAAAGTATAGTTCGTTGTTGATTTGAATTTCTTCTAATGGTGTGATGAGTGCTTCATCAAATATACACTCTTTTTTTAGGTTTGAGACGATGAATATGTTGTGAACTCAGGTTTGAGACGTTGAACATGTTGTGAACTGCTTTGAGTTCTTGGGGTAGTTGGAGTCGGTGTGCTACAGGACCAATCCTTTCCATGATTTTCAATGGCCGATGCATCATGGGCTTAGCTTTCCACTAATTCTAAGCCTGATGGTTCCTTTGCATGGTGATAATTTTAACATGACTTTGTCTCCAACTATAAATTTCATAGGCTTACGTCTCACTTCAGCATAAATTTTCTGACAATCAAGCCTACAGTCAATCCTTGATTTTGAAGATTTTATCAATAGTTTTTGAATGAGTGTTGAACCAAAGAGTTGGCTCTAACCAATAATTGTTCAATATACTGATGATAAACACTTCTAATCATATATGATTCAAAGTTGGATGCGCAGAAATGGTGATTCAAGAGTTAGTAGACAATGTTACGATAAGTCTTGTGGACTAGGGGTGTTCAACGGTTCGGTTTTCGGTTTAAACGGTTTATTCGGTTCGGTTTAAACGGTTTTGAAACTTTTTTTAAGACAAACCGTAAACCGAACCGAACCGTATTCGAAATAGGATAAACCGAATCGAATTCAACCGTATTCAATTCGGTTCGGATTCGGTTTAAAACCGAACAAACCGTATTAAACCGAATTCAACCGTATTCAGTCAAAATACCTTTTTCCCATATTTTTGGTCCGTATTTCCTGTATCAGAATTGTTTGTGTTCCAAACCACTTCAAAACACAAAAATAAGCATATCCTAACATACACAATAGGTTCAAAGTTCAAAGTTCAAACACAAACCAACATACAAAAAAAGTTCGAAGTTCAAACAAAAGTCAACAAGCATTATACTATTAGATGTAAAGCATAAATAAGAAACATGTTTGTTTATGCGATTGTTACATAATGTTTGAAAAACACAATGAAAGTAAGTTAAGTAGTTACATAACCATATCATGGTTAAATCAAAGATACATATATGATTCTATAGTTCTCATAGTTTTCTATTTAAAATCAGTACCTACTATCATTAAACAGCCTACATGAGTATTTAACAGAGGTTTCAAAACAAAAGATGATAAACATCACAAAATCAGATCAATTTTACTCAAGTTTTATAATAAATGATAGCCAAATTAGTTGTTTGTAATCATGCTACTTGAAGCCTTTCATCTGGCTCTGGCATAAATAAGATTTTATGCCTTGAACATGCTTGCAAAGTTTTTAAAAACCAACTTTTTTGATGAAATCTTGCGACCACAGGGGTAATCATTCATAAGTGCAAAGAGATTATGTGATTTGTGTTGACTTGCACTCTAACATCAAAATCTTGGTCAACTCAGTCCTCTGATTCCATGTTTCAAGTAATCTAATCTCATTTTACTTCTTTTGTTCATCAACTAACTATCAAATTTTCAATTTTGATTTCTTAAATCATGAATAAAAACTAAAATATAATACAATGGTTCTGCACAAAACAAAGTAACAACAAACATACCAGTGCTCGATGACAATGGTCTTTGAACCATTTTCAGCCTTCGGTTTTGATTTCGGCTTCTTCTTGGTAGTGACTTTAGCCTTTTTGGACTTGGGTGTGGGCTCAACCATTACTGTGTTGGACTGTTGGTAACAAAAAGGTGGAGTCGAGGAGATACAATCGTACCTGTGTTGGACTGTTGGTAACAGATCGGCGGTTGAAGGTGGAGATCGGCGGTGGAAGGTGGAGATCGTACCTGAATTGCAGAACTGTGAAGAGCGGCGCCGCGGCGGTGGAAGGTGGAGATCGGCGGTTGAAGGCTCGGCGGTGGAAGGTGGAGTCGTGGAGATCGGCGGTGGAAGGTGACGAGTGGGAGGCTGGGAGCCTTGGAAGAAATCAAGAAACTAAGAAAGGGTTTGTGAGCGACGGCTGTGTTGATGTGTTCAAGTTTTCAAGTTTCAACTAGGGTATAACATAACCGGATAAGTCAAGACAGACACAAAATAAAAAATAAAAAATATACTTTTAAATATTAATCGGTTTAAACGGTTTAACCCGAATACCCGAATAAACCGAATTCCAAAAAAAATCAAAACCGCCAACCGACCCGAAACCCGAATCGGTTAAACGATTACGGTTTAGAACCGAACCGTAAACCGAATTTGCAATTTGATTCGGTTTTTTCGGTTACGGATGCGGTTTGGATAACGGTTTTAAACGGTTTTTTTGAACACCCCTATTGTGGACCATAATGTATTCTCGTAGTATCCAATGATTGAGTTGCTCAAGAGGGTATGAAAACATCAACTTATTGCTAACAAGTTCTAAGGATGATGTTAGTTCAAGTACGAGGGTATGAAAACATCATCTTATTGCTAACAAGTTCTAAGGATGATGTTAGTTCAAGTACGAGTGAACACGCCATGTATGATTTGTACACATAGTTCGATAGGCTAGATACAAAGTTATTCTATTTGGGAACTAGTTCGTGGCTAGTGCGACGTTTCCCTTTTGTGTGTGGTTTATATACTCCAATTTTGAACATTTTCTAGGGATTATATTTGTTTTCGAATGGCAAACATTCCCTGGTTCACCCGAAACAATGATAGAATGTTTGTATGAGATAACCTTGTATTTGTGCCAGGGTGGAATCATGGCCTGAGTATCCTAGGCTTCATTCATCCAAAGAGATGTCACTACAACTGATTATTGTAAGTACCAATAATCTGACAAATGTTATAATTTTATTTTCTTATATAAATGTACTCCATGGTTGGTTTGCACCGCAAAATTTGATTATGTATCATGGGTTTCAATAGTTAACATGTCATGAGGTGCTTGTTCTTGAGTGGGGTAGGATGAAGAAATTATATCTAGTTACTAGAGAATAACTAATTTGTGAGAAGCACAAACATCTCATAGTGTAGGAGCATCATATGTATAACTAGTAATTTGTGAGATTTTTTTTTTCAAATAAAATTGAACTAGGATTATGTGAAATAATCTGTCAAAGATCAATTTACTCAATCCAATTTGATATCAACAGTAGTTGTGTACATAACAAGGTTTGAGTACAATATTAAAGATATATCGTGTTTCGTTGTCACAAGGTATATGGAAGGACATCGACTTGTGTGAGTTATCATCATCAAGAGAAGGCATGACGTAGTCTCTTATGGTGACCTTCCATCAAGGATTTCATATGGTTCTTTAGTTAAGTCATTCGAAGGTATCAATAGAGAAGGTGAGTCAACGTTGAAGTTTCTCGAGTTATAGCTTATGTTCCATGTGGGAAAAGTTGCATGTTAGGAAGATTAGTTTGTTGTTTTTTTGAACAACTTAACCCTACGGAAGTTAATGGGTAGAATGGTCGATTTAACTCATATGAAGTTCGAGATATTTTAGGTAGTGGAGTTAACTCTTTAGAAGTTCAAGATAGTTCGGGTATTATAGTTAACTCTTCAAGAGTTCACATTTTTCTTCAAAAGTTCTCTTCTAAAAGGCTTAAGTATTTTACTCTTCGGAATTTCACAGTTTAGCTGCCAGTGAAAATTTTCCATTTTTTTTGAAGGGTTGTATTATTTGAAAACTAAGGACTTAGCTACCAAAGCATAAGATTTTTATCTTCTGATAAGTAAGTAGCTCAATCAGGGTGTGAATTGTTGTTTAGTAAAACTGTAGTTGGGCATTCCACGAATTTTGTTAAGGATCAAATCTAGTTACGATAAAAGAATTTAACAGTTTAGAGAGTAGTATTGTACCATAATTTTGATAAATATCATCTAGATATGCAAGGACACCATACAACGAGCTCATGAGTAGATAAGGTGTCTAGAAGTTGTCGAAGGGATGGCCATCTTATTTACAAGAAGAAAGGTAGAAGTGAATGAGGTTTACAGGCTAAAGTCCTTTCCCTATCCAACTCTAGCTCTCGCATTCAAGGTCCCTTTAGGATTGACGTGTAAGGTGTACCACAACTAATTGATCGGACTATTAGCGAAGGAGAATCGGTCACAACAAATCAAAGGTTGATACCCAAAATTTCCCTAGATATTTTTATCAAAGGAGGTTGAATTTATATGTTCAGTTAATCGTTATCCTAAATAATATTTTGGGAATAAATGCCTTGTTGACCATGTAGTTGTGCATCGAGACATCATGATTTATGAGTTATGTTTAAGTGATAGAGGTACCTGGAGGCATTGCAGAACTAGTTGTAACGGTCGTGGGTATGGAACTTTAATATAAATGATCTAGGTAATGGATTCGTCATGGAAAGTGATAAGATCTTGAGCAATAAACTTTGGTTGGTGCCAAGGTGGCTAGGGTTTAGTCATGAGGGTGACATTTTATCCGTAAGGCCACCGACCAAGGTGCTCTAGTCATAAAAAAAGGTGGCTATTTTTCTATGCACCAAGTTAGCGTACTCTATCATTTGTAATATGAGTAATGATGATATGCAAGTTGGATTAATAATGCTGACAAAGAATGAAGGCTGCATTATAAAGGTACTCATTACAAGGTGAATTGCCTTGTTGGGCATGTTATCTTCCAGGGGTGAGCAAAAAACTAAAAAAACCGAATCGAAACCGAATTAACCGAAAAAACATAACAGAAAAACCGAACCGAACGAATAGCTGAAAAAACCGAACCGAAAAAAACCGAAACTGAAATAACCGAACCGAAACGATTTGTTATCTTTTTTAAAAATTAATATATATGTGTGTGTTGTTATTTTTGTACTTACTTAACAGGATAAAACCACATAAAAAGTGTACCTTTTGAGATGATGTCACACCCCCACCTCTCGTCACCTCGTGCATGATGTCACTGAACTGGTTGCGGAAGCATAGTGGTGATGTCTCAGAGATGAGGGGTGACTTACTTGATCCGGTATCACAACACACAGATTAACTTAAAATAAATACATTACAGGATTCCGTCATTACAATCAGTATCATAGTTTACAACTAAGTTTATTACAAGACTGACTTATTTAATTACTAGTGTTTGAAGTGCTGCCTCACCGAGTGTCACTGTCTCCCTGCAAAAAGATTTAATTTGAAAACGTCAGCACAAAGCTGGTGAGTTCGACAGTTCGATTTAAAACAATATGATATGATAAGCATGTTCTCAAAAGTTCAGTTCTGGATAACCATGGGACCCGTATCTAGTTCCTTTCGGACGTCTAGTACTGTTCTCAAGATATTACCCGTCGGTACATATCTTAGTGCCTCATTATCTTAATGTCTATCATACCATTAAGAAGTTCTGGAAACAGATAACAAACATTCACACAAGGGGAGATGCAATCCTCCCAGCGAATGGGGTGTCAACCAATAGTACTATCAATGTTTTCTGTTCGGCCACACATGGGTTCACTAGATACAGTTCAAGAATGAGGACTTTTAGTTCCATGATAGAGTTCAGTCTACAGGCAAAATCCCATGAAATTCCACAAAAATCACATGAAATCACACAGATATCATTGATGCATATCATATGTTTAGACAACAGTTTACAGAGTTACCCCGATGTTTATAAAATATTAAAAAGAAAAGGGGTTGTACGAAACTCACCTGATGATATATAGGTAGCAAAATATCTCGAAACTGATGACAAAGAGATGATTCTGCATTTAGTTATATTTTATGAATTATTTATGTTCTAGTTTACTGATTAGATCTTTTTGAACGCTTAATGTCAAAGACATTGCTTAGTAAGTCATCAAACCGTTATTAAATGTTTAATTGCTTAATTTAGTATTATATCATACAATGTATGATAATGTAGGAACCTACATTGAATTAGATTCCTAATACAAGGTTGATGACACTCTTGATTAATCAGAATAATCCCAGATTAACCAAATAGTTAATGTTGTTGATTATGATACTGTAACAGTTTCTAGATAATTTAATGGCTTAGGAATGATCAATCCTTGTTATTGATTACCCAATTATCATGAAATATCACAATGTAGCATCAGAATAGGTGTAATAACCAGGTTTAACATACTAATCTGACTGTTATCATAAGCGTCTGATAATTGTTCCAATGAGCATGTTAATGGTTGTGATCAGTTTGAAACACTTGGATTAACCTTGCATTTCAATGATTAACCCAACTAATCACCTACATTGTTATAATCAAATGGATTAAACCATTATAATCATGGGTATGGTTTCATGCAAACCGGGCATTACAACGGATCACAACAAGGATTTAACCGTTAAAACTTCGTGTTCTTAGTTTATAATCAATCCTAGCCATCATCTAGGCAATAATCAACAATCCTAGCTATGTCATTACGTTCAAAATCGAGATCTAATCAATCAAAATCAAACCAGAAGGTTTAAACGGACCATTACCTAATCTGACGGATATCTGCGGCTAAAACGACGATCAGAACTTGTAGAGATGATCCCTGGTGCGATCCTTGCGTTCAGAGGGCTTGAAATTGGTGATCAGATGATGAAATGGTCGAGTTTTTTGTCTGGTGGTCGAAACAGTTCGAGAAGATAAAGAAACTAATCGTTTGCATGAAATCAGATGAAGTAGATCAGATTGTTGCACCGCCACACTCGTCGCGTACCGCGACCAGAAGCCAAAGAGGGCTTCGCGTACCGCGAAGAAATTCGGGAATCTCAGATATTTTACATTCATCGCGTACCGCGGAGGACTCTCAAGCCCACCTCCGCGTAGCGCGACGAGCCCATTCGATCAACACTTAGAAATTTTTCTTCGTTTTTCGATTTCGGGCAATCCAGGACTCCGTTTTGCACGCGGTTTTCGCCCACGTTCATCATTTCTTGCCTATTATCAATCTGTAACAATTACAATCATCCAATCAACGTGGATTTCTATCAAATGTGCTTACATCATTGATGACGTAATTCTCGTATGCAACTGTCATAGTCTCCTCCTGTTAGAGAAATTTCGTCCCGAAATTTAGTGAAGACTTACATTACGACAATCGTTTATGAGAATTGATGTGGGTACTTTGATTTCATTTGATCTTCACGTTCCCAAGTATATTCGGGTCCACGTTGTGAGTTCCATCGCACTTTAACGATTGGTATGTGACTACGTTTTAGTACTTTCTGTGACACCCCGTAATTTCCAGGTCAGCAACCTATTTATTTAAATGTTTATTTAAATGCATTATGTACACGTGGCACTAGAATTAGATTAATTTAGTGTGACACGTGGCACGACAGTACGAACACTGACACATGACTAGATAATTCGTAGAATTATCGGCAAACAACACACACGTGTCAAAACACACGAACGTTGGTGAATGTTTAACACATTGTGTAGCACAACACTCGAAACCTCACGAAACACTCACACATTGAACTTGGAAGTTCAAGCGAGGCCAAACGGTAGTTCGGAAACGTGAAAACGGCGACGAACGGATCAAACTAATGAAAATGGGCCTATTGGGCTCACCAGGGGATCTGTCGCGCTACGCGACGGTCCACAAGGACACTGTCGCGATACGCGACAAGTGGCGGGGGAAATTTGAACGCGGAACTCTCTCGCGTTACGCGAGGGGAACCCTTGAATCTGTCGCGCTACGCGACAAGACCCAGTTCGCAGAATCTTTATTTAACCAAGACAATTATGCCTAATCTATCTTTTCTAATCATAATACTCGACTGAACACGCCACCACTCGACCATCTTCACCCTCTAACCTCTGCTACAGTCATTTTCCACCATTGGAGACCACTTTGAAGCTCCAACTTGAAGGATTGAAGCTTGTGCACCACAAAGAAACTCGAAGAACCACCACCACCTTCCTTGTTCTTGACCCAAACCCACGAACCAGGGATTTAGAGGCTGCTCATCCATCATTCCAGGGAACCTTGAAGCTCTAGAAGGTAGTTTTATGCTCAAAACTCACTTTCACATATATTACACCCACATGCAAGTGTTAAAACCCACATGCAAGCACCCATGGCTCACATGCATGAATTTATTTTCTGGGTTTGATGATTTAGATGTATTCCTTGATGATCCATGATGATTATATGATGTTTTAGGACGATCCAAGATGTTGGGTGTAAGCCTTATTGCTTAAAATGATGATAGATGACGTTATATGTCCATGCATGCATGATCCATGATGGTAGGAATGATCTTGAGTATGTTGGTATGTTTATTGATGATATTAGAAGGATTACTCATGATTAGATTTGATTTAGATGGTTAAAATGATGGGATTTGATGAACTTTCTATAAATAGGAACTTTATATTGACAAAATGGTGTTATGGATGAAATGGTACACATGCATGTATATGAAATGGTAACTTAGATGATATTATGATGAATAGGATATGTGGAATGTGGTTTCGATAATGTATATGGTCATTTTGACAAAGTTACTATATTTAGTAACTTTTATCAATGAAATATTGATAAATGATGATTTGGACTATATTGGTATAATTAAATGATGCTAGATTGATTATTAAGATGGTTGGTGATATGAAAATTGGTTTTGAAATACTAAAATGGTTATTTCCATGCAAAACAACAAAGTTACTATTTATAGTAACTTTATTTTTACAAAAACCGATTTGTCAACATGTTGTGTGATTCGAGCATGCTAGATGACCTGTTATGATATAACATGATGATTAGATGCTAAGTTAGATGGTTTCCGATAGCACGTATGCTAAAAATGGAAACTTTCCATTTTAGGAAACTTTTGTGCACTAACTTGATGAAAACGACCTATATGAATTCGTATGGTGATGTGCTATGTGTTAACATGATCACGTAGGACTAATGAACATGCTAGAACTATAAAACCGGTATGCTTTGTGAACTTTCCAAAAATGGAAACTTACTATAAATAGTAAGTTGTCCATAGAGCGACTTACGCGTTTTGCACACGACGAGCACTTAAACATTTGCTACACGAATCACAACCGTCACACGGTTCACCAACGGGTCGTTGACTTGACACGGTCAACTTTGGTCAAACACGGTCAAACACGGTCAATGTGGACCAACACAGTCAAACACGGTCAATGTGGACCAACACGAGCAAACGCGGTCATTGTGGACCGACACGGACAAACATGAACAACCGAGGGTTGTTGGACACAAACACGAGCACTAACACAAACACTAGCACTGTCACCTACACGAACTCACGTACGGTATACGATATAGGTTGCCGGTGACCGACACGTGCTACTACATCAGGAGCTTACGCCTACTTGCTACTTACATCACTAAGGTGAGTTTATGGCCCCTCTTTACTCTTTTTCAAACGCTTTTAAATAGGGGGAGAATACTAGTTGCATCGAGTCAAACATCTATTACTGTACAAACATTTTGTGTATGCTGGTTTATTGGACAAACATTAAGTGTTGAACTCGTATTAAGCCCTCACAAAGTCTTACCGTTAATGTACGAACAACGTGGTAGATTTGGATGGATCCATTAGGGAATGACTAACCCCACGGGGCACCATGTTGACTGGATGTCATAACCCGTGCAAATTCTGACCTAACTTGCTATGTATACGAGGCATAGCGGAGGCAAGTACAAACAAGTCTAGTTCGGTAGTGACGCACTGACACTTTGGGCCTAGGGCTCGGTACTAACATTTGATAAACAGCATGACACACTTTTTATTACTATATGTATATCAAAACCTGTGAACTCACCAACCATTGTGTTGACGCTTTTTCAAACTTGTATTCTCAGGTAACTAGCGAGCTATGGATAACAGGAATGCACACTTTAAGGGACGAGCATTAGGATCCGCATGCATTTCTGTCTTATCATTTGGAAACATTCTTATTTATGTTATGTATTAAACAATGTTGCATTGACAATTTGATTTCCGCTGCATGTATTCGAACATATTTATTTCCGCTGCTATGAAATACTTTTCCGCTGCAAACTATTTTGTTATGTGTATGTGTCAAACTTGGATTTGTAAGCGCATATAGAGGTGTTCTATATGACCTTGAGCTGTGATTCTGGACACGTCACATCCACGTGGACATACACCACGAGTGGGAATTTGGGGGTGTGACACTTTCATTTCTCGATCCATTACCTCTACTGGTTCTTCGCTGAACTGAAGTTTTTCATCAATATGAATCTCTTCTAGAGGTACGATCAATGATTCGTCAGTTAAGCATTTCTTCAGATTTGATATATGAAAGACATCGTGAATATTACTAAGTTCAAGAGGTAACTCAAGTCTGTAGGCTACTGATCCAACTCTTTCAAGAATTTTGAATGGCCCTACAAATCTTGGTGAAAGTTTACCTCTCTTTCCGAATCTGAATATGCCTTTCCAAGGTGACACTTTCAACATTACCCGATCACCTACTTGGAATTCGAGTGGTCTACGGCGATTATCAGCATAACTCTTTTAACGATCGCGAGCAGCTTTGATTCGTTCCTGAATGAGTGCGATCTTATCAGTTGTTTCTTGAATAAATTCTGGGCCTATGATTTGGCTTTCACCTACCTCTGACCAACAGATAGGTGATCTATGTAACACCCCGACCGATGGCGGAAACGTCGGGATGCCACGAGGGATGTGTAGATTGTTCAAAAGCTCGTGGGCATCTAAATACATATCATCATATATCAATCAAGAAAATTAAATTTTTATACAAAAATTATGTTCATCATGAGTCAAATACATCAAATACACAAAAGATTTAGCTAAACTAACTAAACTCTAGTCGCCAGAATTTTAGTTAATTAGCTAAGTCCAAGATCCTATATGATGATGTCCAAAATAGAAGAGATCACCCTCTTCATCCTACTTGTCTCCATCACCTGAAACATGTAAGAAATCAAGTGTCAACTACGAAGTAGTTGGTGAGTAATCATAAGTTTTATACTTAAAAGGTTTTATAAAATGAATTTAAAAGTTTAAGTTTAAAAATGATTTTATAAAAGGTTTAGATAAAACGAGTATAAAATGCTTATGATTTTCTGAGAAAATCCACAATAATACCTGTATGAGATAATCCAACCAATCTCCAAACTCAACAATCAAACACATACACAAACACATAATCACATATCCAATCAATCATAGTCAATCATAGATAATCATAATCAATCATAGATATTCAGAGTCAATCATAGATAATCAACCACAAACCAATTAACCAATCTCAAAATCAATATTCTCAAATAATGTCCGTGACTATACATGATCATTATGTAATTAACATACGTTAAAAACATGATCCATGGAGTGGTAGCTAACCACGTGACAATACATGAAGTCAAAGCAATTAACCGAAGTCAAAGGCAATGATTCACAGAGTGGAAATAATCCACGTGACAATAGATGATGTCAAAGCAATTAACCGAAGTTAAGAGCGATGATTCTCGGAGTTTGTGACAATACTTGTAATCTTTGTTATTGACTGAAGTCAATAACAATGTTTACACGGATATAAGATAATAAGAGATAATCCATAATGAATAATAATTTTTATATTGTGAATATCATATTGATAAACATGTATTATCCTTGTATTATCAAAATAATATTTAATTCGGTATACATGTTTCACCTCCGAGTTTTTAAAACAAAACAGTTTAAAGAAAGGGAGGTTATGAGAACTCACCTGAAGTCCTTAGAATATGTGTTCTTGTATTATGCGCGCTCGCGTATGTAACTCAAAGAAACTCAAGGATCTGAAATTATTCATATTTTCGGGTTCATAAGTATATGTGTTTATTCCGATTAAGTGTTAATGTAAGTTTACTTTGAACCCATATGTACTTTATTAACTTAGTTTATTTCACCTAAGTTAGAGTGATTCAACTAATATTTATCATTAGTCATTATTAGTTTATAATTTAAACTTGTTAGTGCTAAACTATACGTTTAGGATCAATCTTTTTATTAAGACATCAAAGGTATACAATTTGTAAAAGTGATAACCGTATGCCTTCATCAAACCTTTACATGCATGCATAATCCGTTATATTAACCCCCATCATTCAAGTTAGTGGAAGTTTCGTTTTTAAGCTTAAGAATCATATTTAATTCTATTATATGAAAACGTTTTTCGATCCTTATCACCCATAGTTTCTAAAATCTAAAATTTTAGAGGGAGAAAAGGTGGTATCCTTTATAATTTCTCGTGCATGTATGGTTTATGTGATTCCCTTTGTTCTCTAATCCCCCCCGACTCTAGTCCCACAAGTTAGGTTTAGTTGTAATGGATTCTATCAATTAATTCAGGTTGCTCGACATTAGGGCAGCGAACCTACAAGCAAAATAAATAGGTTCGGCTGCCACTATAGAGAAGGTTCGTGTGGAACATGGTTCGGCTAGCAGAGAGCAATAGTTCGGCAATATTATATTGGTTCGCTGCATGGGGTTAGCCCAACCGAGGGTTCGTCTAGAAGATAAGCACCTAGGTTCGCAGCCCCAATGAAAGATTCGGCTATCTTCATCACAGGTTCGTTGGAGATAACTCAGCTAGGGTTCGCCAGGGTTCGCTGGGGTTCGTGACAAGAAGAGGTTCGGCCAGTGTGAGCATGCAGGGTTTGGCTGGGACACCCTGCAGATGGCCAGGGTTCGCTGCAGGCTGTCACAGGTTCGTCCCTAAGGGTTCGCGAGGCCAAAAGGTTCGGCCCTCACCAATGTCGCGATCCAGTCCTGCTCATCATCATCTTCATCGCATTCTAATTGATTACATGTTATCTCATGGCATCCTCAGATTAACACTAACTCATTTCTAACAAAACAACCTAAATCGCGGTTTTTAGATAGCACCCCCATCACCCATAAACTTTCTTACTAAAACCGAAAAGAAACTGCATATTTACCTCGATTTTGTCGATCAAACGCAGGGTTTCTTCGTATCCTCTTGTAGCTCTCATTCACATGAATGCGTGGACGCCAAGATCTCGTGAATCCGTTGGGTAACGAAGGAGATATCGTAGAGAGAAGGTAGAGAGAGGAAGTGGGTGCGTTTTTGTGAGGTTAGAGAGAGAGAGACCCTTGTAAAAATGAAGAAGAAAAGAAAGAAATGAGCTTTTATAGCCCGGCCGATCCCCGTGTGCTCGGTCTCGTTTTCATCGCGATAAAACATAATATATGCACGGTTTTCATCGGGAAATATTTTTAAACATAGAACATTCAATTATATAATTTTCATTTTAAAGATAAATAGTTTTTCAATTTAAGATCGTTTGAATAAAAGATTACCATTTATTTTAGTTAAATCAATTATTTAAATAATTAATCTATTCGGATTCGTTTTATGTTGTGATTCCTAATACACGTTTTAAGTTTTCATTTATTAAATTAATTTCGTTTGATAATATTTAATTATCTCGTCGAAACGCGTTACTCGCGTACGTATTCGTAAAGATCGTTACCTTTACGAATCCAACGCTCGTATTGTATTTCGATTCGATTTACGATTTATGGAATATTATTTCAGAGCATCATCCTTAATAATTATATTAATGTGAATCGTCACTCACGCGAATACATTATTAAATTAATATTTCTGAACCAACATTCGCGTTTAAGTAATGTTCGTAACCTCACTTCGCGTAATTAATTCCCATTATTTATTAACTTTAATATTATCATTCCCACACCAAAACCCACTAAACCCTAGTCACTGACACATCCATGATAGACCGAAATATGCATATGTATAGGGCATATGCAGAGGTAGATCGCAACCTCCCCTACACCGTCCCACCGCTATTTCGATAAACCATGACCATGTGTCCTTGACTACGTTTAGCAACCAGACCATAACAAACTCCCAGTTCCATTCCAATACAACCCAAATCCATTCTCATTCCCAAACCAATAATCCACAATCAGTATAATGTAACTGCGATAAACTCTCTGGTTCTGTTTAGTTGGGTTACAACTAAACTTCCCATGGTTTACGCGTATAATATGTCATCAACATGTATACTAGTAACAGTGATAATCATCAAATAATGTGTCAATATTAATAATTACAAAATCTCAGGTCGTAACAGTACAATCGTACGGATGTACGGACAACCCAAAGTACAGTGATGTTACAATCTACACTTGCGTCCATAAAGTGCTTCAAATGGAGCGCATTGAATACTGGTATGGTAACTGTTATTGTATGAAAATTCAACAAGTGGTAGATGAATATCCCAGCTACCTCCAAAATCAATCACACAGCTTCTGAGCATGTCTTCAAGAGTTTGATTTGTTCGTTCAGTCTGTCCGTCGGTTTGTAGATGATAAGCTGTGCTCATATTGATTTGCGTGCCCAGAGCTTTCTGAAGAGTTTGCCAAAATCGTGACATAAATCGACTATCTCTGTCAGAGATGATAGAGATCGGTACTCCATGTCGAGACACAATCTCATTAACATAGAGTTTAGCGAGTCGATCCAAAGTCTTCTCGGATGGGTAAGAAATGCGCAGATTTCGTAAGGCGATCAATGATAACCCATATAGAGTCATGATTACGTGATGTTCTGGGTAATTTAGTGATAAAATCCATAGAGATCTGATCCCATTTCCACATGGGAATCTCAGGTTGTTGTAATAACCCAGAAGGTCGTTGATGTTCAGCCTTAACTTTGAAACATGTTAAACATCGATCCACGTATTCAGCTATTTGTTTCTTCATTCCAGGCCACCAGTAAAAGTCTTTAAGAGCTTTATACATTTTATCAGCACCTGGATGAATATAATACCTGGATTTGTTCGCCTCATCCAAGATAATTGTTCTAGAGTTACCGAAACAAGGAATCCACATTCGGTTTTTGAAATACAACAGTCCATCGTCTTTGGTTTCAAGTTTCTTATCTAATCCTCTTAGTCCCTCAGCAGAATAGTTCGTTGCTTGTAAAGCTTGTTGCTGAGCGTCTTTAATTTGAGGAATTAGACTGGTTTGAATAGTCATACCTAACGCTTTCACACGTAAAGGTTTGACTCGTTCCTTGCGACTCAAGGCATCGGCTACGACATTCGCTTTACCTGGGTGATAACGAATTTCACAGTCACAGTCATTTAGAAGTTCAACCCATCGCCTCTGTCGCATGTTCAACATTTTCTGATCTAAAATGTGTTGGAGGCTTTTGTGATCAGTGTATATAATACACTTAGTCCCGTATAGATAATGTCTCCAAATCTTGAGTGCAAACACCACTGCACCAAGTTCTAGATCATGTGTGGTATAGTTCTTCTCGTGTACTTTCAGTTGTCGAGAGGCGTAAGCAATTACCTTATCCTTCTGCATTAAAAAACACCCAAGACCTTGACGAGAAGCATCACTAGTATACTGTGAAATTATCAGTACCTTTCGGTAATGCCAAGATAGGTGCGTTGCAGAGTTTGTGTTTCAACAGTTGAAACGCCTCCTCCTGTTGAGAATCCCATATAAACGGTTGATTTTTCTGTGTCAATGTGGTCAGTGGCAAGGCTATATTTGAAAAGTTCTTGATAAACCGGCGATAATAACCTGCCAACCCCAAAAATTGACGTATTTCTGTCGGGGTTCGTGGGGTCTCCCACTGTTTCACCGCTTGAATCTTACTGGGATCCACTTGAATACCGTTTTGATTCACTACATGACTAATAAATTGAACTTCTAGTAACCAGAACTCACACTTGGAGAACTTGGCATATAATTTTTCACGTGCCAAAAGTTCTAGGATTAATTTCAAGTGTTGAGAGTGTTCATGTTGGTTTCGAGAATAAATGAGAATATCATCAATAAACACAATCACAAATTTATCCAAATAAGGTCTACATACCCGATTCATCAGATCCATGAAAACTGCTGGCGCATTTGTTAAACCAAACGGCATTACTAGAAATTCGTAATGTCCGTATCGGGTTCAGAAAGCAGTTTTTGGAACGTCATCATCATGTATACGCAACTGATGGTATCCGGATCTTAAATCGATTTTTGAGAAGTAAGTAGCACCTTGTAGTTGATCAAACAGATCATCGATACGAGGTAGTGGATAACGGTTTTTGATTGTCAGTTTATTGAGTTCCCGATAGTCAATGCAAATTCTGAATGAACCATCCTTATTTTTCACAAAAAGAATTGGTGCTCCCCAGGGTGAGAAACTAGGTCTGATAAAACCTTTGTCTAACAGTTCTTGTAATTGACCTGAAAGTTCTTGCATTTCTGATGGTGCAAGCCGATACGGGGCTTTAGCAACAGGTGCTGCACCTGGAATCAAGTCAATCCGAAATTCAACTTGTCTCACTGGGGGTAATCCTGAGATATCCTCAGGAAATACTTCAGGAAAATCTTTGACTACTGGGATGTCTGTGATTTGTTTGGGTGAAGAACTGTGCTCAGTCACGTGTGCCAGAAAAGCATAACAGTCTTTCCTTAAGAATTTCTAAGCTCGCATACAAGATATGATACCAAGTTTTCTACCAGCTCGTTCTCCTTGAACTATCAGTGTATTACTGTTAGGTAATGGAATACGGATTATCTTGTTTTGACACACAACTTCCGCTTGGTTATCAGAAAGCCAGTCCATACCGACAACGACATCAAAGCTCCCAAGCTCAATAGGAAGTAAATTGATATTGAAAAGATGATCATTCAAATTCAAGGAACATCCTTGAATAACACTATTAGTTTTGATCAACTTGCCATTAGCAAGTTCAATAACATAAGGAGTTTCTAGGTCTACCGTAGGCAATGAAATTAATAATGCAAATTCAGAAGAGATAAAGCTCTTATCTGCTCCTGTGTCAAACAGAACTGATGCGTATAGATTATTAAGAAGAAACGTACCAGTGACAATGTTCGCACCATGTCTTGCTTCGGTAGCACCAATCTGAAAAGCTCTCCCCCTAGCTTCATTTCCCGGATTGGTGTTATTGTTTGGACAGTTTCGCATGAGATGGTCGGGGCTTCCACATTTGTAGCATGACCGGTTGGTTCGAGTGGTTTGTCGTGGTGCTTGGTTTGGTGTTTGAGCAGGAAAGTTGCAATATTTAGCATAATGTCCAACTCGGTTACAGTTCAGACAAACAGGACATGGTCCCGTGTGATGGAGTGGACACTTATTGCATTTGGGCGCCTGCCCAGTATAAGCTTTCCTCTCAGGAATAATAGCACCATAGTTTTTCACAGTTGGCTTGTTCTGGGTGATCTCATCCGGAGCCTTCGCCTTGGTTTTGCCAAACCACTTTCGTTTGGTACCTTTTGACACATTCGAGGTACCGACATCACTACGGCTGTAAGCCGTCTGAGATTTCAAAGACAAAGTACCACTCCTTACCGCCTCATTGGTAAGCTTAGTGGTCAAAAGAATCGTATGTTTCAAAGTTGTAGGTTCAGCAGCAGTCACCATTCCCCGAATCTGGGGAATCAAACCCTTAATGTACTTCTCGATTAAAGCGGCTTCCGTAGGAAACATATCGGGAAGTAAACAAGTAAGTTCGTGAAACCGATCGGTGTAAGCCAGACAATCAGCACCGATCATAGAGTGATTCCAGAATTCCTCCTGGAGTTTTTGAATTTCAGTAATTGGGCAATACTCTGATCTAATCAGAGTTTTAAAATCATTCCAGCCCATCGAATCAACTGTAGCTGAACCCAAAGTCTTGGCCTGGGTATTCCACCATGTCAAAGCTGAGTCTTTCAAAGAATAGGCAGCATAAGACACCTTATGCTCCTCAAAACACTGACTGATTTTGAGTTTGGTTTCCATCTCCTCGATCCACCTTAAAAGACCAGACGCTCCTTCCTTGCCCGTAAAAGTAGGAGGGTTGCAAGAAGCAAAGTACTTATATGTACATCCTTGCTGTGGTGGATCAGGAACAGTTGTTTTTGTGTTTGTTGCACCGGTGGTAGTATGAGTTTCGACGTGACCACCAGTAGCATTATGTTCAGCATGATCATGTTCCTCACCAGAACCTGCGATGATATGTGGTTGGTGTTGTGTCAGAACACCACAAGCAGATAATTGTTCACGTACAATTCGTGCTATCATAGCCTCATTTGTTTCAGATCCGCTTGTACCAGCAGGTGGCACAGTGCTTGCTCCAGGGTTCACTGGCGGAGCAGTATTTGTTTCCAAGTTCCCAGGTGGAACTACGTTCACTTCCGGATTAACATGCGGATCTGGATTCGATTCAACATTCACAGGTGGGATTTGATTTTGTTTAGGGTTTGTAATGTTCTGAGCAGCTTTCTTAGCTGGTCGACCTCTTTTAGGAGCCATTAATCTGCTAACAAGCAGACAATTTCACGTCAGTTTAAGAACATTAAAAATATAACCCGTTCCATCACATAATTTCAATCATATTCAGTCACACTGAAAATTTCATATTGAAATGTGATTATAAAGAATACAGTATAACTACATGAATTTAGTCCAGACATGTTCACATTACACACAGATCACACAAATATTCGTAGTTATACTTAGTCTTGTTATTTCAAAAACATGTTAGAGTCTTACCCAGCTCATTGCATTGCAACACATGTTTGTTTAGAAATATGTTCATACAGGACTAGGATATGTTCTCTCACAAGTTCTCTGATATGTTCTCAGCTCATACACTAAGTTTTCATACAAACAATAGATATGTTCCCGTTAAGATATGTTTTTGTACAGTATGGCTCTCGTACTGTACTTTAGTTATAGATATGTTCACAATTAGATATGTTCTCGTATAGTATGACTCTCGTACTGTACTTTAGTTACAGACATGTTCACAATTAGATATGTTCTCAGTTCAGACATGTTCTCGTACAGTATGGCTCTCGTACTGTACTTTAATAACAGATATGTTCGCATACAGTATTGCTCCCGTACTGTATTTCAGCGAAATATATGTTTTAGTTCAATATATTCGCATACAATATTGTTCCCGTACTGTATTTCAGCGAAATATATATTTTTAGTTCAATATATTCGCATACAGTATTGTTCCCGTACTGTATTTCAGCGAAATATATATTTTAGTTCAATATATTCGCATACAGTATTGTTCCCGTACTGTATTTCAGCGAAATATATATTTTTAGTTTAATATATTCGCATACAGTATTGTTCCCGTACTGTATTTCAGCGAAATATATATTTTAGTTCAATATATTCGCATACAGTATTGTTCCCGTACTGTATTTCAGCGAAATATATATTTTAGTTTGACATGTTCTCATCTTTATATGTTCATATACAGTTATGTTCTCATACAGAAGAATTAATTATAGTTCACACATCACATACATAGTTCATTATACAGACAGATATACAAAAACACCCATGTTATTATACTATCATAACGTTTTAATACAAGAACTATCAGAAACGATACATCAACACTAACTACCGGGGATCCATTTCCACAATCAAAACTTCCCATCCACATCACACACTAACAACCTATTCGTCTGTACATAAGATATTCCAAAAAGAACCGCATAAACATACTTATCGTAAAAAGTACGATAAGCAGGAAAACACCATGGCTACTGCTGCCATGATCACGCCCAAAACTATCATATTAGTCTCGAAACTGGCCATCCCAAACCAAATTAGAAACTCTCTCACTATCACCACTCCTGCCCTCAACAACTCAACCTGCTGCCAAAAGGTAGAAATAATCCTCCGCACCCACGTCCTACGCAACCTCTCCTCCACCGAGGTCCTCCACGCCTGTGTATCTACCTCTAATGTGTTCACTCGATCTATAATAGTCAAGTGAGAAGTCAAAATCTCTAAAACAGTGCTATGGGTATCGTCTATCATAGCACTCTGCTGCTGTATATCCTGACGCTTCCCTTGCAGATCCTGTGTGACCTGCTGTAGCTGGGCTCTCCACTCAGCTTGGTGAGAGGATTCTCCCACCTCATGTATGGTCTGTGGCTCATCTCGGGGAGCCATCTGACGTCTAATGGGTGGTCCCGTGGTTTTGCGGGCTTCTCCCCGCATCCGTCGTAATCCGTCCCACGAGGGGACTCTCCGTGGAGAGGAGTCCTGTCTCCTCTCAGCTGAAGTAGGAACTAAGAGTGAATGAGGGGGACTGGGTATAATGGGGGCTGCTGGTGGTAGTACTGGTGATGGTGGTGGTGGTGGAGTAACAGGTCTAGGGGAGGATGGTGTACGTGGTCCGGCAGGGGTCGCCTGAGAGGCTGCCGATGATGCCTCACTAGGATCTGAGTCTGATCCTGCGCTAGAGCTAGGGGTGTCATCCAACCTCAAATAAGGAAATCTCTGGTAAATATACTGCTCGGCTGGATCGGCCATCGCTGTACAATCAAAATCTCTAATCAGTATCATGAAGTAAATATTAAATACCAATATTTAACATAAACATGAACATGATATGATGGTCTTTCCCTATCTCCAATCAGCTATTCGTCTTTATAGTTATTAAGGTTCTGCTTGAATTATGGTAAACTAGAATGCACACGTTTTGCAAATTTCAGTTATGCTGGCCACTCATAACTGGAATTTGTACCACCTGATTATCCTGGCTTAATTCAAAACAAGTTTTGTTCAATATCAATGTACGGTGCTCTCTGTGTCACTATACGAGCCTATGGTTATAGTCTAGGTCTCTAAGTCAACCTAAATTCTATAACCTGTGGCTCTGATACCACCCTATCACACCCCCACCTCTCGTCACCTCGTGCATTATGTCACTGAACTGGTTGCGGAAGCATAGTGGTGATGTCTCAGAGATGAGGGGTGACTTACTTGATCCGGTATCACAACACACAGATTAACTTAAAATAAATACATTACAGGATTCCGTCATTACAATCAGTATCATAGTTTACAACTAAGTTTATTACAAGACTGACTTATTTAATTACTAGTGTTTGAAGTGCTGCCTCACCGAGTGTCACTGTCTCCCTGCAAAAAGATTTAATTTGAAAACGTCAGCACAAAGCTGGTGAGTTCGACAGTTCGATTTAAAACAATATGATATGATAAGCATGTTCTCAAAAGTTCAGTTCTGGATAACCATGGGACCCGTATCTAGTTCCTTTCGGACGTCTAGTTCTGTTCTCAAGATATTACCTGTCGGTACATATCTTAGTGCCTCATTATCTTAATGTCTATCATACCATTAAGAAGTTCTAGAAACAGATAACAAACATTCACACAAGGGGAGATGCAATCCTTCCAGCGAATGGGGTGTCAACCAATAGTACTATCAATGTTTTCTGTTCGGCCACACATGGGTTCACTAGATACAGTTCAAGAATGAGGACTTTTAGTTCCATGATAGAGTTCAGTCTACAGGCAAAATCCCATGAAATTCCACAAAAATCACATGAAATCACACAGATATCATTGTTGCATATCATATGTTTAGACAACAGTTTACAGAGTTACCCCGATGTTTATAAAATATTAAAAAGAAAAGGGGTTGTACGAAACTCACCTGATGATATATAGGTAGCAAAATATCTCGAAACTGATGACAAAGAGATGATTCTGCATTTAGTTATATTTTATGAATTATTTATGTTCTAGTTTACTGATTAGATCTTTTTGAACGCTTAATGTCAAAGACATTGCTTAGTAAGTCATCAAACCATTATTAAATGTTTAATTGCTTAATTTAGTATTATATCATACAATGTATGATAATTTAGGAACCTACATTGTATTAGATTCCTAATACAAGGTTGATGACACTCTTGATTAATCAGAATAATCCCAGATTAACCAAATAGTTAATGTTGTTGATTATGATACTGTAACAGTTTCTAGATAATTTAATGGCTTAGGAATTATCAATCCTTGTTATTGATTACCCAATTATCATGAAATATCACAATGTAGCATCAGAATAGGTGTAATAACCAGGTTTAACATACTAATCTGACTGTTATCATAAGCGTCTGATAATTGTTCCAATGAGCATGTTAATGGTTGTGATTAGTTTGAAACACTTGTGTCACACCCCCACCTCTCGTCACCTGAGATGATGTCATTCGTCACTTTGAGAAGGTTGCAGAAGCATAGTGGTGATGTCTCAGAGATGAGGTGTGACTTACTTGAACCGATATCACAGCACACAGATTAACTTAAAAGAAATATATTACAAGGGTTTTCGTTATCACAACCAAACTTTTAGTTTATGAACAACTTATTACATATACCAAGTTATCTAATTACAAGTGTTTAAGCGTGCTGCCTCACCTCAAGAGTCACTGTCTACCTGCAAAAGTTTTGAGTTTGGAAAGGTCAGCACAAAGCTGGTGAGTTCGTAAAGTTCAAGTTCAATAGTATGATATGATATGCAATTGTTCAATAGATATACAGTTCAAGACAACCATAGGACCTGTATCTACTTCCTTTCAGACGAGACTCTACGATTTTTGAAGACACTACCCACTGGTAATATCTTAATGCCTCATTATCTTAATGTCTATCACTAACATTAAGAAGGTGTTTTGAAAACAGCAGTAAACATTCACACCAGGGGAGAAACAAACCTCCCAGTGAATGAGTTGTCAGCCGATAGTACTATCATTGTTCCTCGTTCGGCCACACATGGATTCACTAGAGACAGTTCAAGGAATGAGGACTTTTGAGTTCTATGATAGAGTTCTGTTCTATAGGCAAAATCCCATGAAATCCAAAAGTTCTCAACAATCACATGAAATCACGCAGATAACAGTGATATATATCATATAGCTCTTAAAAGTTTTACAACGCTACCCCAATGTTTATAAAATATTAAAAAGAAAAGGGGTTGTACGAAACTCACCTGATATCTCAAGATAGCAAGATAACTCGCAGACTGATGATAATAGTGTAAGTCTGCATTATTTTATATTTAATGGGTTATTTGTTCTTTAACTTACTGATTAGATCTTTCTGAACGTCCAATGTCGAAGACATTGCTTTGAAAGTCATCAAACCACTATCGAGTATTTAATTGATTAATTTAATGTTATATCATACAATGTATGATAATGTAAGAACCTATACTGATTCAGGTTCATAATATGAAGTTGATGACATGTTTGATTAATCAGAATAATCTTGGATTAACCAAATAGTTAATGTTGTTGATTATAATGCTAAAACAATTTCTGAACAGATTAATGGCTTAGGAATGATTAATCCTTGTTATTGATTACCCAAATATCATGAAATATCACAATGTAGCATTTGAATAGGTTTAATAGCCATGTTTAACATACTGATCTGACTGTTATCATAAACATTAGATAATCGTTCCAATGAGTATGTTAATAATTATGATTAGTTTGAAACACTTGAATTTAACCTTTGCATTTCAAAGATTAATCAAACTAATCACCTACATTGTAACAATCAAATGGTTTAATCCATTATAATCATAGTTGTGATTTCATGCAAATCGGGCATTACAACGGATCAAAACAAGAATTGAACCGTTAAAACATCGTGTTCTTCGTTTATAATCAATCCTAGCCATCATCTAGGCAATAATCAACAATCCTAACTATGTCATTATATTCAAAACCAAGATCTAATCAATCAAAATCAAACTAGAAGGTTAAAATGAACCGTTACCTGATCTGACAGATTTCCTGCGGTTAAAACAACGATCTGGGCTTGAAAACACGATCCGTGGTGCGATCTATGGCTTCAAATGGCTTTAATATGGAGTTAGGATGATAGAAATGAGTTCTTGGACGTCTGGGAACAAGAAATAGTCGAATAGGATGTGTTTTGATGCTTCCCGGGTGATCTGATCACTTTAACAATTTTTTTTGCCGACATAGCCTTCCGGGCGCATCGCCCTGGCTCGGCGTGTGGCCCGGGGCGTACCTCCCCAGGGGATTTTGTCCAATTTTTGATTTAATCTTCATTTCGCGATTCCGGGAGCATACGAACTCCGTTTTGCGCACGGTTTTCGCCTACGTTCAGGATTTTTCGAGCTCTTTCCAATGGTTATAATCTCAAGACCTAAAGAGTTCAAAATATTTGACCTCTTATCTATTTCTATATTCGATTCAGTGCATCTTGAAATCGGAGCCTCGTTTCGCGATTTCGCTTACACTCATTCTCTTCATTTTCAAGTTATGATTCTAACCTGAGAATTTTGAGTTGTCACAGTCTCCCCCTGTTATTAAAATTTCGTCCTGAAATTTAGTGAAGACTTACTTAATGACAATCGTTTATGAGAATAAATGTGGGTATTTGGTTTTCATCTGATCTTCTCGTTCCCACGTATACTCAGGTCAACGTTGTGAATTCCATCGAACTTTAAAGATGGGTATGCGACTACGTTTTAATACTTTAATCCCTCGATCCATCACCTCGACTGGTTCTTCACTGAACTGAAGTTTTTCATCAATTTTAATATCTCCGAGAGATACAGTCAAACATTCGTCAACTAAGCACTTTTTCAGATTTGACACATGAAAAACATCATGAATGCTACTGAGTTCAGGAGGTAATTCAAGTCTGTAGGCTACTGATCCGATCCGTTCAAGAATTTTGAATGGTCCTACAAATCTTGGTGAAAGCTTACCTCTCTTTCTAAATCGGAAAATGCCCTTCCAAGGTGACACTTTCAACATTACTCGATCATCTATTTGAAATTCTAGAGGTTTACGACGATTATCAGCATAACTCTTTTAACGATCGCGAGCAGCTTTAATTCTTTCTTGAATGAGTGCGATCTTGTCGGTTTTTTCTTGAATAAATTCTGGACCTATGATCTGACTTTCACCTACCTCTGACCAATAGATAGGTGATCTACACTTACGTCCATAAAGTGCTTCGAATGGAACGCATTGAATACTGGTATGGTAGCTGTTATTGTATGAGAATTCAACAAGTGGAAGATGAATATCCCAACTACCTACAAAATCAATTGTACAGCTTCTGAGCATGTCTTCAACATTTTGATTCGTTCGTTCAGTCTGCCCGTCCTTTTGTGGATGATAAGTTGTGCTCAAATTGATTTGTGTGTCCAGAGCATTCTGAAGAGTTTGCCAAAATCGTGACATAAATCGACTATCTCTGTCAGAAATAATAGAAATTGGAACTCCATGTCGAGATACAATCTCATTTACATAGAGTTTAGCAAGTCGATCCATAGAGTAATCTTCTCGGATGGGTAAGAAATGCGCAGATTTAGTAAGGCGATCAACGATAACCCATATAGAGTCATGATTACGTGATGTTCTGGGTAGTTTAGTGATGAAATCCATAGAGATCTGATCCCATTTCCACATGGGAATCTCAGGTTGTTGCAATAACCCAGAAGGTCGTTGATGTTCAGCCTTAACTTTTAGACATGTTAAGCATCGATCCACATATTCAGCTATGTGTTTCTTCATTCCAGGCCACCAGTAAAAATCTTTAAGATCTTTATACATTTTATCAGCACCTAGATGAATAGAATACCTGGATTTGTGCGCCTCATCCAAGATAATTGTTCTAAAGTTACCGAACAAAGGAACCCAAATTCGGCTTTTGAAATACAACACTTGATCACTCTTGATTTCAAGTTGTTTGTCTAATCCTCTTAGTCCCTCAGCAGAGTAGTTTGTTGCTTGTAAAGCTTGTTGCTGAGCTTCTCTAATTTGAGGAATTAAACTGGTTTGAATAGTCATCCCTAACACTTTTACACGTAAAGGTTTGACTCGTTCCTTGCGACTCAAGGCATCGGCTACAACGTTCGCTTTACCTGGATGGTAGCGAATTTCACAATCACAGTCATTTAGGAGTTCTACCCACCGCCTCTGTCACATGTTCAACATTTTCTGATCTAGCATATGTTGAAGACTTTTGTGATCAGTGTATACAATACACTTGGTTCCATATAAATAGTGTCTCCAAATCTTGAGTGCAAACACCACTGCACCAAGTTCTAGATCGTGAGTAGTATAGTTCTTCTCATGTATTTTCAGTTGTCGAGAAGCGTAAGCAATTACTTTATCTTTCTGCATTAACACACACCCAAGACCTTGACAAGAAGCATCACAGTATACTGTGAAATTATCAATACCTTCCTGTAATGCCAAGATAGGTGCATTGCAGAGTTTGTGTTTCAACAGTTGGAACGCCTCCTCCTGTTGAGAGCCCCATATAAACAGTTGATTTTTCTGTGTCAATGTGGTCAATGGCAAGGCTATCTTTGAAAAGTTCTTGATAAATCGACGATAGTAACCTGCCAACCCTAAAAATTGACGTATTTCAGTTGAGGTTCGTGGTGTTTCCCATTGCTTCACCGCTTCGATCTTACTGGGATCTACTTGAATGCCGTTTTCATTCACTACGTGCCCAAGAAATTGAACTTCCTGTAACCAAAACTCACACTTGGAGAATTTGGCATATAACTTCTCACGTGCTAAGAGTTCTAAGATCAGTTTCAAGTGTTGAACATGTTCTTGTTGGTTTCGAGAATAAATAAGAATATCATCAATAAACACAATCACAAACTTATCCAGATAAGGCCTACATACTCGATTCATCAGATCCATAAAAACTGCAGGTGCATTTGTTAATCCAAACGGCATTACTAAAAATTCATAATGCCCATATCGAATTCGAAAAGCAGTTTTAGGAACATCATCATCATGAACTCGTAACTGATGATATCCAGATCTTAAATCTATTTTTGAAAAATAAGTAGCGCCTTGTAGTTGATCAAACAGATCATCGATACGTGGTAATGGATAACGGTTTTTGATTGTCAATTTATTGAGCTCCCTGTAGTCAATACACATCCTGAATGTACCATCCTTCTTTTTCACAAAAATAATAGGTGCTCCCCAAGGAGAGAAACTAGGTCAGATAAAACCTTTGTTTAACAGTTCCTGTAGTTGACCTGAAAGCTCTTGCATCTCTAAGGGTGCTAAACGATAAGGAGCTTTAGCTACAGGTGCTGCACCTGGAATCAAGTCAATACAAAATTCGACTTGTCTTACTGGGGGTAATCCTGATATATCCTCAGGAAAAACTTCAGGAAAGTCTTTGACTACTGAAATATCTGTGATACGTTTCTGTACAGAACACTTCTCAATTACATGTGCTAGAAAGGCCTTGACACCCTTTCTGTAAACATTTCTGAGTTTGCATACAAGAAATGATACCAAGTTTCCTACCGGCTCGTTCTCCTTGAACTATCAGTGTATTACCATCAGGTTATGGAATGTAGATCACCTTGTTTTGACATATAACTTCCGCTTGGTTATCAGAAAGCCAGTCTATACCGACCACAACATCAAAGCTCCCAAGCTCAATAGGAAGTAAATTGATATAGAAAAGATGATCATTCAAATTCAAGAAACACCCTTGAGTGACACTGTTAGTTTTGATTAACTTTCCATTAGCAAGTTCAATGACATAGGGAGTTTCTAGATCTACCGCAGGCAATGAGAGTAATGATGCAAATTCAGGAGAGATAAAACTCTTATCTGCCCCTGTATCAAATAGAAATGATGCGTAAAGATTATTAAGAAGAAACGTACCAGTGACATTGTTCGCATCATGCCTTGCCTCGGTTGCACCAATCTGAAAAGCTCTTCCCCTAGCTTCATTTCCCGGATTGGTGTTGTTATTGTTCGGACAGTTTCTCTTGAAATGGTCGGGACTTCCACACTTGAAGCACGACTGATTCGTTTGAGTGGTTTGTTGTGGTGCTTGGCTTGGCTGACGAGCAGGCATGTTACAGTATCTGGTGTAGTGTCCTACTCGGTTACAGTTCGCACAAACAGGACATGGTCCTGTGTGATGAAAGGAACACTTGTTACACTTTGGTGCTTTCCCAGTATAAGTTTTCTTTTCAGGAACTACCGCACCATAATTTTTCGCATTTGGTTTGCTCTGGCTAATCTCAGCCGGAGCTTTGTTCTTGGGAAACCACTTTTGTTTGATACCATTTGAATCATTCGAGGTACCAACATTACTATGGCCCTCTGTCATCTGGGTTTTTGTGATCAAAGTACCACTCCTTACCGCCTCATCGGTAAGCTTAGTGGTTAACAGGATTGTACGTTTAAGAGTGGTAGGTTCAGCTGCAGTCACCATTCCCCGAATCTGGGGAACCAAACCTTTGATATACTTCTCAATTAAGGCTGCTTCTGTAGGAAACATATTGGGAAGTAGACAAGTAAGTTCATGAAAGCGATCGGTATAAGCTAGACAATCAGCACCGACCATAGAATGATTCCAGAATTCCTCTTGGAGTTTCTGAATTTCTGTGATTGGGCAGTACTCTGACATAATCAGAGTTTTGAAATCGTTCCAGCCCATCGAATCAACTGTAGCTGAACCCAAAGTTTTAGCCTGGGTATTCCACCAGGTTAGAGCTGATTCCTTCAGAGAACAAGCAGCATAAGACACCTTATGCTTCGCCAAACATTGGCTGATCTTGAGTTTGATTTCCATTTCATCAATCCACCTCAAAAGTCCAGCCGCTCCTTCTTTACCCGTGAAAGTAGGAGGGTTGCAAGAAGCAAAGTACTTGTAAGTACATCCGTGCTGTGGTGGATCAGGAACAGTTGTTTTTGTTGTTGCACCGGTGGTAGTATGAGATACTACGTGACCACCGGTAGCATTATGTTCAGTATGATCGTGGTCCCCACCAGAACCCGTAGTGATATGAGGTTGGTGTTGTGTTAATACTCGTACAATTCGTGCTATCATTGCTTCATTTGTTTCAGATCCACTTGCACCTGCAGGTGGAACAGTATTCACTTCAGGGTTCACAGGTGGAACTGTGTTCGTTTCCAGATTTTCAGGTGGAACCATATTTGTTTCCGAATTGATCTGTGGATCCGGATTTGATTCTACGTTCACAGATGAGACTTGATTTGGCTCGGGGTTAGTAATATTCTTGGCAGCTTTCTTAGCTGGTCAACCTTGTTTCGGAGCCATGGTTCTGCTCACATGCAGACAAACTCAGGTCAGTTCAAGAACATTAAAGATATAACTCGTTTGATCACATAAATTCAATCATATTCAGTTACACTGAAAAAATTTATGTTGAATTGTGGTTATAAGAAATATAGTATAACTACATTGATATAGTTCAAACATGTTCTCAGTACACAGAAACCACACAAATGTTCGTAGTTATACTTAGTCCTGTTAATTCAAAAACATGTCAAAATATTACACAGCTCATAGCATTGTAATATAGATATGTTATTACACATGTTTTTGATAGATTATTATACAGGACCCTGTTATGTTCTCACACAGAATCGTTCTCACACAGAAATGTTCTCACAGTTCTATGATACATTGCCACACTGGCAATAGATATGTTCTCACACAGAATTGTTCTCACAGTTCTATGATACATTGTCTCACAGGCAATAGGTATGTTCTCACACAGATCTGTTCTCACACAGAATTGTTCTCACAGTTCTACGATACATTGCCACACCGGCAATAGATATGTTCTTACAGAAATGTTCTCACACAGAAATGTTCTCACACAGAATTGTTCTCACAGTTCTACGATACATTGTCACACCGGCAATAAATATGTTCTCACAGAAATGTTCTCACACAGAAATGTTCTCACATTTCTATGATACATTGCTACACCGGCAATAGATATGTTCTCACACAGAATCGTTCTCACATTTCTATGATACATTGCCACACTGGCAATAGATATGTTCTCACACAGAATCGTTTTCACAGTTCTATGATACATTGCCTCACAGGCATTAGATATGTTCTCACACAGGATTTTGATATGTTACCACACAGGATTTTGATATGTTACCACACAGGATTTTGATATGTTACCACACAGGATTTTGATATGTTACCACACAAAATTTTGATATGTTACCACACAGGATTTTGATATGTTACCACACAGGATTTTGATATGTTACCACACAGGATTTTGAAATCTACCTCACAGGATTTTAAAATGTTACCACACAGGATTTTGATATGTTACCACACAGGATTTTGATATGTTATCACACAGACATTTGAAATGATACCACACAAGGTACTCAAAGATGATACCACACAAGGTATTCAGAGAAGATATCTCTTCCTATCTTATAGCAGCTGCTTGTCCTTATGGTTATTATTGTTCTGCTTGAATTGAAATTCACTAGAATGCACACGTGTTGCGAATTTGAGTTATGTTGGCCACTCATAACTGGAACTCGTACCACCTGATTATCCTGGCTTAATTCAAAACAAGTTTTGTTCGTTAGTTATGTTCGGTGCTCTCTGTGTCACTATACAAGCCTATGGTTATAGTCTAGGTTTCTAAGTCAACCTAAATCTCTATAACAAGTGGCTCTGATACCACCCTGTCACACCCCCACCTCTCGTCACCTGAGATGATGTCATTCGTCACTTTGAGAAGGTTGCGGAAGCATAGTGGTGATGTCTCAGAGATGAGGTGTGACTTACTTGAACCGATATCACAGCACACAGATTAACTTAAAAGAAATATATTACAAGGGTTTTCGTTATCACAACCAAAATTTTAGTTTATGAACAACTTATTACATATACCAAGTTATCTAATTACAAGTGTTTAAGCGTGCTGCCTCACCTCAAGAGTCACTGTCTACCTGCAAAAGTTTTGAGTTTGGAAAGGTCAGCACAAAGCTGGTGAGTTCGTAAAGTTCAAGTTCAATAGTATGATATGATATGCAATTGTTCAATAGATATATAGTTCAAGACAACCATAGGACCTGTATCTACTTCCTTTCAGACGAGACTCTACGATTTTTGAAGACACTACCCACTAGTAATATCTTAATGCCTCATTATCTTAATGTCTATCACTAACATTAAGAAGGTGTTTTGAAAACAGCAGTAAACATTCACACCAGGGGAGAAACAAACCTCCCAGTGAATGAGTTGTCAGCCGATAGTACTATCATTGTTCCTCGTTCGGCCACACATGGATTCACTAGAGACAGTTCAAGGAATGAGGACTTTTGAGTTCTATGATAGAGTTCTGTTCTATAGGCAAAATCCCATGAAATCCATAAAGTTCTCAACAATCACATGAAATCACGCAGATAACAGTGATATATATCATATAGTTCTGAAAAGTTTTACAACGCTACCCCAATGTTTATAAAATATTAAAAAGAAAATGGGTTGTACGAAACTCACCTGATATCTCAAGATAGCAAGATAACTCGCAGACTGATGATAATAGTGTAAGTCTGCATTATTTTATATTTAATGGGTTATTTGTTCTTTAACTTACTGATTATATCTTTCTGAACGTTCAATGTCGAAGACATTGCTTTGAAAGTCATCAAACCACTATCGAGTATTTAATTGATTAATTTAATGTTATATCATACAATGTATGATAATGTAAGAACCTATACTGATTCAGGTTCCTAATATGAAGTTGATGACATGTTTGATTAATCAGAATAATCTTGGATTAACCAAATAGTTAATGTTGTTGATTATAATGCTAAAACAATTTCTGAACAGATTAATGGCTTAGGAATGATTAATCCTTGTTATTGATTACCCAAATATCATGAAATATCACAATGTAGCATTTGAATAGGTTTAATAGCCATGTTTAACATACTGATCTGACTGTTATCATAAACATTAGATAATCGTTCCAATGAGTATGTTAATAATTATGACTAGTTTGAAACACTTGAATTTAACCTTTGCATTTCAAAGATTAATCAAACTAATCACCTACATTGTAACAATCAAATGGTTTAATCCATTATAATCATAGTTGTGATTTCATGCAAATCGGGCATTACAACGGATCAAAACAAGAATTGAACCGTTAAAACATCGTGTTCTTCGTTTATAATCCTAGCCATCATCTAGGCAATAATCAACAATCCTAACTATGTCATTATATTCAAAACCAAGATCTAATCAATCAAAATCAAACTAGAAGGTTAAAATGAACCGTTACCTGATCTGACAGATTTCCTGCGGTTAAAACAACGATCTGGGCTTGAAAACACGATCAGTGGTGCGATCTATGTCTTCAAATGGCTTTAATATGGAGTTAGGATGATAGAAATGAGTTCTTGGACGTCTGGGAACAAGAAATAGTCGAATAGGATGTGTTTTGATGCTTCCCGGGTGATCTGATCACTTTAACAATTTTTTTTGCCGACATAGCCTTCCGGGCGCATCGCCCTGGCTCGGCGTGTGGCCCGGGGCGTACCTCCCCAGGGGATTTTGTCCAATTTTTGATTTAATCTTCATTTCGCGATTCCGGGAGCATACGAACTCCGTTTTGCGCACGGTTTTCGCCTACGTTCAGGATTTTTCGAGCTCTTTCCAATGGTTATAATCTCAAGACCTAAAGAGTTCAAAATATTTGACCTCTTATCTATTGCTATATTCGATTCAGTGTATCTTGAAATCGGAGCCTTGTTTCGCGATTTCGCTTACACTCATTCTCTTCATTTTCAAGTTATGATTCTAACCTGAGAATTTTGAGTTGTCACAACTTGGATTAACCTTGCATTTCAATGATTAACCCAACTAATCACCTACATTGTTATAATCAAATGGATTAAACCATTATAATCATGGGTATGGTTTCATGCAAACCGGGCATTACAACGGATCACAACAAGGATTTAACCGTTAAAACTTCGTGTTCTTTGTTTATAATCAATCCTAGCCATCATCTAGGCAATAATCAACAATCCTAGCTATGTCATTACGTTCAAAATCAAGATCTAATCAATCAAAATCAAACCAGAAGGTTTAAACGGACCATTACCTAATCTGACGGATATCTGCGGCTAAAACGACGATAAGAACTTGTAGAGATAATCCCTGGTGCGATCCTTGCGTTCAGAGGGCTTGAAATTGGTGATCAGATGATGAAATGGTCGAGTTTTTCGTCTGGTGGTCGAAACAGTTAGAGAAGATAAAGAAACTAATCGTTTGCATGAAATCTGATGAAGTAGATCAGATTATTGCACCGCCACACTCGTCGCGTACCGCGACCAGAAGCCAAAGAGGGCTTCGCGTACCGCGAAGAAATTCGGGAATCTCAGATATTTTACATTCATCGCGTACCGCGGAGGACTCTCAAGCCCACCTCCGCGTACCGCGACGAGCCCATTCGATCAACACTTAGAAATTTTTCTTCGTTTTTCGATTTCGGGCAATCCAGGACTCCGTTTTGCACACGGTTTTCGCCCACGTTCATCATTTCTTGCCTATTATCAATCTGTAACAATTACAATCATCCAATCAACGTGGATTTCTAGAACGATCAAATGTGCTTACATCATTGATGACGTAATTCTCGTATGCAGCTGTCACAGATGATAAAGATTTGTATTAAATTATTTCTAACATTTTAAAAGATGAGGATCGTAATCATTTCAAATTTAATTATTTACTTTTGTTTTTTTAAATGTAAGAACATGATTATAATTATTTAGTTTTATTTTGATTAGTTGGTGCTTGATCAATCAATTTATGAATTATCTATTGTTAAACATGTTTGCATTTTTATATTAAGTGTGAGAGAGAACAAAAAAGAACAAAAACAAAGAAAAAGTTAAAAAAAACCGAAAAAACAGAACCGAAACCGATAAAAAAACCGAAAACCGAATGGTTTCTAATAACTAAAAACCGACTATGTCGGTTTCTGTTTTAGCCAAAAACCGAACCGAGCACACCCTTAATATTTTCATATAAGGTAATCTTCGGATGTGGATTGCCTTGGATCAATACAGAATTCATAGATTTACGTAAAAACACAATGAGGCAAAACTTTAGTTACATGTAGGAATAAATGGGAGAGTCCATGACATGGTAATGATAAACTAAATAGGTAATTATGATCCTTACAAGTAACATTATAATAGTTGTTCGATTAATTATCTAAATTTTATTAAAAAAATGTGCACTCTGCACCTCCAACTATTTAATATTTCTTTACATATAATAACACTAAAATATAAACAATTAAAACATCTTATGATAATATATTTAATCTATTAACTATTGAAGACAAACAAAATAAAAAACGTTAATGAAGTATCAAACCTCTTTGAACCACTAAAATTCTTTTCAGACTTGTCTATTTCATCATTTATGAATACTGTTAACGGTTGAAGTGTTGATAGATTTTGCATTTAAATATAAGCATAAAAAAATTTAAAAACCTGAAATAATCTAAAGAGTAAATTACAGTTTTGGCCTATGTGGTTTGAGTGTTTTAACTATTTTGCCTCAAAATAGAATCTTTTATCAATTAAGCCCATGTGGTTTAGACAAACTAACGTTTTTTGCCCCCAACCATACTTAAATTTTGGGCCAAAACCGTTATAATAATTAAATTTAAGGGGCCAAAACCGATAGTTATCCAAACCACAGGGGCCGAATTGATAAAAGATTTTATTTTGGATCGAAATAGTTAAAACACATAAACCACAAGGGCCAAAAGCGTAATTTTCTAATCAAAATTATTTAGCCACGTGATGACTGCAATTGATTTGTCACTTTGCCATTATTTTTCAAATGACCACTCATTTGTCTGTTTAAAACTTTTTGGCTTTTTAATAGATGTGGAGAACAGATATTTGCCTTTCAATTCACTAACCCCATATGATATTAAGCACATTAATGGACAGACATTTATAAATGGACGGGGATATTCACACACCATGAATTTTTATTTTAACACCTCTACTAATATTACACGTTTCGTATATGTCTATACTTTTACACCCAATACTTTTACAATGATTGGTCAACTATACGTTAGGTATAGGACCTATACGACCCGTATGTAAGTCTAATCATTAATACTGACAAAACCTGATAAACAATGATCGACCCCTATACACTGTTGTAAAAATCGGCCTAGGCGGCCATTTACTGTGTCGATTTTGGCCTAGGCGGGGCTAGTTGGCCTAGGCGGTTTAGTCAGATTTTTAATTTATTTTTTGATTTTTTTTGACTTTTTTATGGTAAAAAAGGACAAATTTAATGATTATTTAGACATTTCTTAACCCAAAATCCTTAATATGTCTCTGAAATATCGAATCTAGCCACTTAACATTGAAATTCATCTCTAAACTTTAAACTCAATGTTTAAGTTTGAACTTTGAAGTACTTGACTTAGTATTTTTAAGCTTAACTTTTTAAATTATTTAAAATATTATATTAAATTATTGATATTTATGTGTGTATATTATATATATTTGTAAAATTGCATATAAAAATTACAATCCGTCTAGCGACGATTAATCCCGACTAATCCATAGGTGGTACATCGCCGCCTGACTAGCGTTTAGCGACTTTTACAATCATTCTCCTATACGCTTCTTAAAGGCCTATACGATGTGTATAAGGTGTGTAAATGGTGTGGATGGATGGATGTGTGAATAACATAACTCTTATAAATTTATAATTAGATTTGTAAGTCGCTTTAACATCATTTTTGCAAGTAGATGTGGAGAACAGAGATTTGCCTCTCAATTCACTAACCCCATATGGTATCAAATACATTAATGGACAGACAATTATAAATGGACGTGTTTATAACACACCTTTTTTTTAAACAACCCCATCAACCTTATACGCTTCGTAAATGTCTATACGAGGCGTATAGCCCCTGACACAAAATGATTTGACAATAATTGATCACGTATATGTCACGTATAAGACCTATACGACGTGTATAAACCTATACGACACATATATGAATCCAATTATTGACACTGAAAAAATCTGACAAACAATGATTGACCCCTATATGTCTCATATAGACTTATACGAGGTGTGTAAGGTGTGTGAAGGGTGTGTCTGGGTGGGTGGATGTGTGAATAACATGACTCTTATAAATTTATAATTAGATTTATAAGCCTATTTAACATCATTTTTCAAGTAGATGTGGAGAACAGAGATTTGCCTTTCAATTCGCTAACCCCATATGGTATCAAATACATTAATAGACAGGCAATTATAAATGGACTGGTTTATGACACACCTCAATTTTTTATTTAACCACTTCCACCAATCTTATACATCTCGTATATGCCTATACGAGGCGTATAGCCCTGTGACACCCAATAATTTGAAAATCATTGATCACGTATATATCATGTATAGAACCTATACGACGCGTATAAATCTATACGACGCATATATGAGTCCATCATTGACACTGACAAACAATGATTGACCCCTATATGTCTCGTATAGGCTTATACAAGGTTTGTAAGGTCTGTGGAGGGTGTGGGTGGGTTAATGTGTGAATAACGTGACTCTTATAAATTTATATTTAGATTTATGTCTATTTAACATCATTTTTGTAAGTAGATGTGGAGAACAGAGATTTGCCTTTCAATTCACTAACCCCATATGGTAATATGGTATCAAAAACATTAATGGACAGACAATTATAAATGGACTGGATTATGACACCTCAATTTTTTATTTAAACACCCCCACCAATTTTATACGCCTTGTATATGCTTATACGAGGAGTATAGCCCCGTGACACCCAATGATTTGACAATAATTGATCACATATATGTCACATATAGGACCTATACGACGCATATGTGAGTCCATCATTGACACTGACAAAATCTGACAAACAATGATTGACTCTTATATGTCTCGTATAAGAAATGTGAAGGGTATGGATGGGTAGGTGTGAAAATAATATGACCCTTATAAATATAATTCGATTAACAAGTCTATTCAACATCATTTTTGTAAGTAGATGTGGAGAACAGAGATTTGCCTTTCAATTCACTAACCCCTTATGGTATCAAGTACATTAATGGACAAACAATTATAAATTTATAATTATGTTTATAAGTCTCTTTAACATCATTTTTGTAAGTAGTAAATTAGAATTGTATCATTTATATTTATACTAATTTTATTTTTAAGTTAAATAAGTACTATATTGAAATTTTCAATTCATTTTTTTTTGAAATTTTCACACATGCAATCCTTTTCAGTAATTAGTTTTTCAGCATCACCATCATTGTCATCGTTACTATCACTACTGCTACTATTATTATACTACTATTACTACTAGTGTTACTCATACTACTCTAGTTGTTAATATTACCAGTACCACTAGTAGTACACCTAATGCTCCTACTACTCTTGTTTTTGTTATCGTCGTTTTAGTTTTCATTATTATTATCATTACTACTAGTACTTTTAATGCTTATACTACTCTTATTGTTATTATTATTTTTGTTATTATTTTAAATAGAAAAATATTGTTTTGTCCATTATGTTTGGGCAGAATCACAACTTTTTTTTTCTTTCATTTTTTTAAAGTTTTGTCATAAATATCCTATAACATCATATTTATTATCATTTTAGTCAAAGAGTCTAACACTACTTATATTGAGTTATTATTTTTAAAATTTTATATAAAATACTATTTCATATAGTAATGGAAGAGGGAAAGAGAGTGTGTTTTCAAAGAGGTTTAAGTGGTATTTTGGTTAAATTTTGAAAACGTTAACAACAAAAAAAACGATGTTATAAATTATGTAATGGGTTATATATCGTTGTATTATAAATGTTGACAAATAAAAATTATGCAATTTTATAATGTTTACATAAATTTATAATTAAAAGAATTTATTATATAAAAAGTTATAAAATAAAAGTAACTTCAATTTATAAATGTCTAAAATAAATTGTACCTATGGGTAGATTAATTACACGTTTGGCTCTCATATCAATTGTCATTATCTTTTAAATATTAGAAGCTAATTATTTAATATCAACCAATATAAATAATATGAGTGAAAACTAAGTCGTTAAACACTATAAAATCATTTGTATTATCTACTTTAAAATAGTTATATTCACATGACTTCATTACAAAATAAAAGAAATAGCAAAAAAATGTTGAATAACAAACATTAAGTAGACAAGATTTTTGAAACTCTATTAATTTAGAAATTAGTTTAACAATGTGTAAATAATTCGTTTGGATTCATAAATTATTTATATTAATCGATTTTAAGTAAGATAACTTATTAGTAATAAATTATTCTAATAGTGTTCAAATAACTGGATTAAAGTAACAAATTATTTATATTTATTGATTTTAATTAATTGGTTTTTAACATTTGAATAAAATGGTAATTTTATTTCTGTACTAAACTAGCAATTGATAAAACTAAAGAATCCATTTATGCAATTCTTACATAAATGTTTAGACTAAAATCTTTTTAATATTGGAAACCAAACATGCAATCTGAACAAACTATAGAAACCATATATGTAACCTTATAAAAAATGTTTAGACTAAACTAAAAATTTTTCAATTTTATATTAAGATCCAAACTTTCAAATTGATCGAAAACCAAATGATCAATATGCGAATACTCTTGATTATTTCCGAACAAGTTGCATGAAACAACTCGATACGAAAGTTGTAAATGAACTATGAAAGTCATTAAGCTTCTTTCAAAAAGTCATTTATTATAATGAAAATCATTTGAACCTTTATGGATACATAAATATATTAATAAAACACATGTATTTGACTTTTTGAATAAAATAAAATAAACAATAATTACTAATTATTTAGATAAAGATATAATAACTATCTATAATTAAACTTAATTTAAATACGTAAAATCTTATTATTTTAATATCATTATTACATAATTTTATTATTTAATAGGATAAAGAAGCACGGGAATGAGGAGGCAACAAACACTAGCATGTGTTTTCTCGTTTAATATAAGAGTGACGAGAAAATAAGACTTAGAAGACAACAAATTGTAATAATATACATGTTCTCAATATAAATTAATTGAAAATGATTTTTATTACATCTTTACGAAGAATGGAAGAATATTTACATGGATGTTGCTCATAACCCTTTGATTCTCATCTTTCAAATTGTGATTAGTTTTCACATCTTGAAACCCTATGTCTAGAATCACGCCATCCGGTCATCAAACCCCTTCGATCGATACGCATCGCGTTCTTTGACGGTCAAAGCTTCTTTCGAGTGCACGTAACCAAAATTTGATTATCATGTTAAACTTGTTAAGGATGAATGAAAGGTTTAAATGATAATTCAATCACTTGTGTAGTCATATACTCTACGAAATGGAATATTCTTGTATCTAAAAGTAGTATATGCTTGGAAATAGAGAATAGCTGATGTTAATATAGAATATTCTTGTACCGGATATTTTTCACGATAGATATGAAGATTTTGATTTAATTATTTAGGGTAATTATATTTAATAAGCTCAATTCGTATATTTTATTGGTTTGGTTTTGTAAAATTCATTCAAAGGATCTTAAATTTGACAAAATGGGCGGGTAGGGTAACATGATAAAACGGTTGCGGGTCAAGTTTGGTGTGGGTCAAGATGAGTTTTAAGCAAAATCAGTTTGGGTATAAATGAGTTTTTAAAAAATATCAATTTATTTTAAATTAAAATAAGTTGTAACGAAAAAAATAGTTTCTTTTTGTAAATTTTAATAGTTTTCTCAACAAATATATTGTTAATCATTATTAATCATCTGAATCAATTATATCAATATAGTCTTTAAGTTACCCATATTGACATGTGTTATGTTAAGATGTTACACATCTTAACTCGTTCAATGTCAAAATGCTACTCTTTTCAACCCGAAATAAAATAATTGTTTACTCAAATTTACCTATTTATCTTGTAATGGGTCAAAATTGCCAAGTATATGTTAAATGAAATTAGAATAAGTTTGGTTTGTACATATACATGTGCATATATACATGTACATATAAAAATTTAAAAACATGTCACATTTGCACTTTAATATTTTGTTAGGCATGTAAAATATATAAAATTACCCCATTTCCTATAAGTAATGTGAATAAATGGAATTAAAAACTTTTAAATAACTTCATTGAAACAATTATTAAAATCGGATATATTTAAACAAAGTTATCCTGTAGAATTACACATATACGAAACTAGCCTAAAATCCCGTGTATCACACGAGATTAATAATTAAAAAACATAATTCATTAATATTAAATAATAATAAGTATTTAATAATTATAAAATTATATTTTATGATTATATATAATTGAAATAATTTTTTAGTTTATTAAATTAATAAATTATTAGGATAAGAAGTTTTATCTTTTTTGATATTAATTATATAATTTTAATTAGTAGAGATTATTAGTATTTATTAGGAAAGAGAGACGGGAAAAAAAATTTCAGATTGCATTAGAATGCGGCACGTGTCTCTTAAAAATACTCATTTATTATAATAGGTAGATGTATTGATGACCATACATACAACATTATAGCTTGGACAAGATAAAAAGAGAATAGAGATTCTGATTGATTTTTTTTTCTAAGTTTTTGTCGATTTTATTTACTCCAAAAATAAATTTAAAATAACTTTATCAATGTCATAAATCTTGAAAATGATTAAATGTAAATTAAAAAAAGTCAACATCGAACTTGAGTAGCTATATTATTCAAAAGAACATTGATGTATCTAATGACTAGAAGTAATGTTTAAACATCTTAATTGTGGGTTGAACAATTAAACATTAGATTAAAAATAAAAACTAGAATTATTAATAATAAGTTAATTAACAAATAAAATAACTATAGTGAGTTGTTTCAAGAAAATGAAAGCAATATAATTATACTAGGTTTGTATGAATAAATGTATATAAAGAGTAACCATAATAATTATCATAAGTTAATTAACATATAAATAACTATAGTGAGTTGTTTCAAGAAAAAGAAAGTAAGATAACGCTACTAGGTTTGAATAAATAAAAATATATAAAGATTAACTGTAATAAATTAGTTAAAAATAAAAAAAAATTATTGCTTTTAATTTACCATGTGAAGATATTATGATTACTTGGCCCATCCATATTCTTCATTGTTGCCTTTTGTTCTTTCTTTCATCATATTTCATTTGTGAGTGACTAGAACAAGTGGCCGGATAATGGAGAGGAGAGTCAGGAGAGTGTCTCAAACGCCGGATCAATGGAGGAAGATGTTGGATATGAGATATTCGATTATCGATATTGTAGATGTTACTATGAACATATGTTCCAAAAAGTTATACTTTAGAAGACATCGATAAATTATGCCTAAAATAGTTCTAGGCATATACAAGTTCACGAATTAGGCAAACCGGTGGTTTTATTATTTGTGAAATAACAATATTGAAGAAATTAATTTTGGTGATAATTAATTAGATTAAAATTGATAAAGTTTAATTAAACTTTAGATAATTCATTAAAGTTTACCAATTAATGGTTAATTAGTAAATAAAAAAGAAGTAATTAAATGGTTAATTACTATAGGGTTTTAATTGTAATTGTTACAAGGTATTAGAGTGTAAATATGTTTAATATAAATAAGTGGATTTGTATCTAAGATCTAGATCGAGTTTTTCGTTTAAAAAAAAACCCTAATACTCTTTCTCTCTCCACTCTCGCCCCTCTCTCTCTATCTCGGCTCCAACCACTGTCGACCACCACCATCCAGTCGCCGTCACACCACCCTAGGTAGTCAACACCTCTAGGTTGTAGCATTGATCATCGATGGATATCGAGATTCGTAATCTGGTTAACTAGTGAGACCGCTGTCAGATCTATTGTGTCTGTGTAGTTATCTTTGGTTAAGGTCGATTTCAAAACACCATATGATTGTGATCTATGTAATTGTTTATTCATTTGTATCTGGATGCCTGATTTGGGAATTGATTTTGAATCATAATATTGTAACATAACGCTTCCGCAATTGTAAATCTGATTATTAATTGATATGATTAATAAAAGTTTTTGAAAAAAGGTTACTCTGGTTCCCCAACAGTGATATCAGAACTACTTTTATACGCGAATAAACATAATTTTAATCAATCTTACGTTTTATCAGTCAAAACATTTTTTTTGACAAAATATCGAACCTTTGATTGTTTTGATTATGAATATGATGATTCGAGGCATAAGATCTGACCCTGTGAATGATTGTAATTTTCGGTTTTAATTTTGTTTGTTGTATTTTTACGGGTATTTGGACCCGATGTAATAGATTTGATTTATGTTTACATACATGTATATATATATATATATATATGTATGTATACATTAGGTATAAAAAATTAAAAACATGTCACATTTTCACTTTAATAATTTGTTAAATAAAATTAGAATAAGTTTAGTTTGTACATATACATGTGTATATATATCACTGTTGTAAAAGTTGGCCTCCAAGGCCGAGTACTCGCCGATTACTCGTTCCAAGGGTTGTCCCGAGGCCGAGTACTTCCTGAGTTTACCCGAGTACTCCCAACTAGGGTCGAGTACTCCCCGGTTACTCGCTCCGAAGAGCTATTCGGACCTGGGAGCGCCTAGCGATTTTTGCAACCTTGATATATATATACATGAATTGAATTCAATAGTTATTGGCAAGTCTAAGATTGGTGCATGGATTCAAAATATAAGGTAATGGAAGAAAGAAAGAAGCAACACATGATCACATGCAAGTTATCAAGGACAGAAAACGTGACGGTGAGACATGTGGGGGGTCTCAACGTGCTATTAACTTTTCAAATGAACAAAATTCAATTTACTTTCAAATGAACACATAGCAATGTTGGTGTACACCAGGAGTGGCCTCACAGCCTACAGGCTTAGAGAGCAAAGTTAAGGCTTTTGACTCTCAAAATCTTAGGGTCCTGTTTCTTATCAAGTTTTCTATATGAATTGGATTTTTGTTGAATTGATTCAAAATGAAAAGATCAAGTGAAAAGGATACAATTTTATATTTTATGGCGTGGTAGTTTTGAGTTTTTTTTTTAAAGTTTAATCACACATTCACTCATTTAAAAATGGAACTTTTTAATTACTTTTGATTCTTACATTCTCTTTTCTTTTTAGCTTATTCATCTTGATTTATGTAATATTTTGAATTTTTATTGTAGTCATCGATTGAATTTTATATATGTTACTTTATCTTAACTTTGTAGATTTTTATTGTTATTTATTTATTAATTTGATATTTTGATACCAATTGATTTATTTGATTTTTGAATTATTCACTTTTATTAAAGGCTAATTTAAACGGCTAATTTTAAAGGCATTGATCAAGCTGGGAACCGAAGGGCTGAGGTGGTGTGTCCCGATAAGTTGCATTGGAACATGAATGGGTGTCTCAGGATTTTACATTTGAGGCCACGAGGACAATCAATACTGAAAAACCAAGTTCAATGCCTCATATTATTTTGTTGTCTATTATTGGAGTTTCTCCTAATAAAGGTCCATAAATCCGTTTTTTTTAAACCGGTTCCGGTTCGGGTCAACAAAGTCAAGACCCAGTTCCGATTCTCGGTTTCGACCGGTTCCGGTTCTGGTTTTGGCCGGGTACAGGTGGAACCAATTCCGATTTTTCCGGTTCTGGTTCTAATTTGTCTAAAAAATCGGACCCGTTTGTACACACCGGTTCGAGTATGACCGGCTCCGATTTTTTTGCCCACCTCTATTCCCGAATAAGGAGACTAAACCTAACTCTGGACCCAATCCAAGGAAAAGACCAAGAGTGGAAATACTTGATTTGAATGGGCCTAGTGTTAATATGGAAACATCACCTGGCACTTGTGACAAATTCTAATCCATTATGTGATGGAAGGAAATTAACCTTTGTTAATAGAGGTGAGAAAAAAAAACTAAGATAGAATTTAGGTTTGTGATAGGTTCTGGAATGAATGGTAACAACACATAGCAACCTCGTTTTATGGAGGTTAGTAAGTCTGGCAAAATGGGCGGGTTGGATCGGGCTGGGTAACAGGCCAGAACGGGTTCGTGTCAGGATGCGTGCGGGTCAAGATGCGTGTTAAGCAAAATCAATTTGTGTCTAAATGGATTATTTTTAAAAAAACATCAATTTAGTTCAAGTTAAAATGCATTTTAAGTAAACAAATAGTTTATTTGCATAATCTTTGGTAATTTTATCATCAAATATATTATTGATAAGTCTTACTCGTTTAAATTCATTATATTCTCATAATTTTTGGTTACCCATCTTGACCCGTATTGTGTTAAAGAGTTACACATCTCAACCCGTTTCATGTTATAAAAAGTTATCCATCTCAACCCAAAATACAATAATTGTTAACCTAAACCAACCCATTTATCTTGTCATGGATCAAGATTGTCAGTCTAGAGGTTAGGTAAGACAACTTGTCTTCCAAATGAGCTAAATGAATTGTCTCTACTACAAAGTACATATTCACATATTTCATTGGGGGTTGGAGCTGATATTTAGGGTTAAAGGGGTGAACCAAATGAGAACTCTTCAACAAAATCAACAAGGGAAATACTATTAAGATCTAATGGCAAAATTTCAAATTATGAATTATTAGATGGCTTCCCATAAAAGTTTAGATTTTTGGTTGGAGAATGGAGTTGAATAGATTATCCACAAGGCTGAATCTAGTAAAGAGGAATCTATTTGTTATGAATACATTATGTCCTTTGTGTGTGACAATCCATTGGTCACCTGTACCTAGAGGTGGGCAAAAAAAGGGACCCGGAACCGGAACCGACAACCAGAACCGGAACCGGTCATACCCAAATCGCTGGGTACGAACGGGTACGGTTTTTCAGACAAATTAGAACCAGAACCGGAAAACCAGAACTGGTTCCACCTTAACCCGGCCAAAACCCGAACCGGAACCGGTCAAAAACCGGTTGGAACCGGTTAAAACCCGGAACCGGAACCGGGTATTGACTTTGTTGACTGAAACTGGAACCGGAACCGGTTCCAAAAAAATCCGATTTGTGCACCTCTGGCTGTACCTGTTTACCTCATGCTAGGTATCTTCTGTTATATGGCACATGATTAGTATTTGGTGCAACATTCTCCCCATCTTTGCGTTCTCTATAAAGGACTTGCTATCGCTACACAAGTGGAGTTCGGCGAATCTAATGAAGTGGAAAATGGTGCAAGCTATCGTAATCACAACATGTTGGTGCTTATAAAAGACAAGACATTAATTTGTTTTCTCAATCTTACTCATGGTTGTAGAAGTCGCTAGGCGCTAGTCGGGCGGCGAGGTACCGCCTAGGGATTAATCGGGATTAATCGGCGCTAGGCGGATTGGAATTTTTATATGTAATTTTACAAATATATATTATATACACACATCAATATCAATAATTCAATATAATACTTCAAATAATTTTAAAAAATATACTTAAATAAACTAAAAAAGTACTTTAAAGTGCAAACTTAAACACTGAGTTCAAAGTTTAGAGATAAATTTCGATGTTAACTGCCTGGACTCGATGTTTCAGAGACATATTAAAGATTTTTGGTTGAGAAATGTCTAAATAATCATGAAATTGGTCTCTTTTTACCATAAAAAAGTCAAAAAAAGTCAAAAAAGTGAAAAAAAAAATAAAAATCTGATTGGGCCGCCTAAGCCGCCTAGACCCCGCCTAGCGCCTAGGCACCGCCTAGGCAAAAAATTAGACAGTAGATGGGCGCCTAGCGCCTAGGCGCCGCCTAGGCGGCCGCTTAGGCCGATTTTTACAACATTGGTTTTTTCGGGTTTCGGATATTTTAAACACCCTACTGGGTGATGCTTTTAGGCACGTGTATCGTATGATTATGCTTATGTATTTCGTGCTATGTTTGGTTTGCCTTCATTCTGTTATTTTTGCCTTTCACATGTTACTTTATGCTACGTGTGTCATAGTATTATGTTGTTTTTGTTTATGACAATGTTTTTTTGTGTCTGAGTATAAAGAAAAAAAAAGATTGGTAGCATATTTGAGCCGGGGTCTACTCAGATAGAGGTAAAAATTATTGTTTGCAAACCTTTTGGGTTTTGATAATCAAAGTGAACTTATTAGGATTAAAAATGGTCACCAAGCATTGATTGAGATTATTCAGGAATTAGATTGAATTGATCAATTTTGGTAAATCTTGGGTACGTGATGATAAAGAACAATGGAAAATATAAAAGAATTATATAAAGAGTAAATTGCCATTTTCATCCCTGTGTTTTGGTATTTTTTGCCATTTTAGTCCAAAAGTTTAAATTTCATTATTTTTGTCTTTATGGTTTCATTTTATTGTCATTTTCACATCACTTTTGCCATTTTAGTCCAAAAGTTAAAATTTCATTGAACTAAAATGGCAATAAAACGGAAACCCTAAAGACCAAAATGGCAATAAAATGGAAATCATAAGGACCAAAATAGTGAAATTTAAACTTTTGGACTGAAATGACAAAATTGAGCAAACCACAAGGAAGAAAATGACAATTTACTCTTATATAAATACCTTGGGTCTTGCTTATGAAAAGTGGTGTGCTTTTGTGCTTTGCACCTTGGCTTGGGATCCTATTGCTTTTGTGTGCCTCACCTTGTTTTTTTGTTGATAACCATGGAAAGCCAGTTATGTGATAAACCATCAGGTTCTGTCACACCCCGAGCCGGCGGGGTTGGATCGGAGTCCCTGTCGGGCGGAAGGTTCCCGGGGCGTGATATCGCGGGTGATAATCAAATGATCAGATTGTTTTCATAGCATCAGTGTTTAAGAATAACTAAAGCACAATCATGTAATAACTAGGATTACAAAGCTAAATTACAACATCAATGTTCAGCAATTTAACTGAGTAAACCTAACAAAAGAATAAATGTTTATATCTTGTATATGTACAAGATATCAAAAGTAATGTGTATCATCACCAACAGATGTGCTTCCCAAAAGTCTACTAGATCCTCTATCTAGGCCGCCTAGTATGCAAATCCTGAAGCCTTAGCTTATACCTGTCCTTCACCTGAGAATGCATGTAAGAAAACAAAGTCAACACAATGGTTGGTGAGTTCATAAAGTTTATAAGTTTAAAATAGTTTTAACAAACCTCCTTCGGTAAAACCTTAACCTCATTAACTCCACATGTAATATCTAAATCGGTATGCTTATATATAGGGCATACCCCTGAGTCGAGCCTACGACCCGCCCAGACGCCATCCCACCACATACTAATCCGGATATGACACTGTTGTTAATAATAATTAAGCATTTTACCTACCAATCAACACATTCCTCATCAAAGCTTTTGTTTTCTGTTTCAACGTTTACAAGTCTATAATGTTCACAAGTGTTAGTTTCAATGTATGGTTATCAAGCAGCAAATTTCACACGCACGTAGTTTAGCTGTCCCTAATCCCATAAGTGAGTACAAGCTCTGCACTAGCAGTCGTTTAGCAATTACGTAGCTCACAGATTAGTTAAGCTTAGTCTAGCAATTACGTATCTCCTATATAAGATAAAAGCTCTGGTTTACCAGTAGTTTAGCAATTACATATCTCATATATAGACACAAGCCATGCATACACAAGTAATCCAACAATTACATATCTCATATAAGCAGACAAAAGCTCTAGATTACCAGTAGTTTAGCCATTACATGTCTCTTATATAGATAATAGCTTAGCATCGTTATGTTTATGTTTAGCAATTACATACCTCATATAAGCAGACCAAAAGCTCTGGACTACCAGTAGTTTAGCAATTACATGTCTCTTATATAGGTAATAGCTTAGTCTCGTTACGTTTATGTGACACCTCGCAAATTCCAGGTCAACAATTATAATACTTTAATAATAATGTGTGTTATTATTTCATATGTGGCACTAGAATAATTGTATTTAGTGTGACACGTGGCACAACGGACCTAACACACCGATAATTCGAGGAATTATCGCACGAAAACTCGCACGTGTCTTGAATGACGAATGTTGGTGAACGGATCAAACCAAAGAACACTTTCACTGCACATTAGGTTCCGGGGAACCTAAGTTAGTAGAACGATGTCCATATGTCGAGAAACGATACTCGTAATCGAAAAATACGCGAAAAATGGATCAAAACGTGAAAATGGGCCAAATTGGGCCGGATCTAGGGTCTAGGCGGTACGCCTGACCCGAGGATCCCTATCCAGGCGATACGCGCGGATGAGGAGGGACGCCTCAGATCTGGCTGCCTCGCGCGTAACGCCTGGCCTTGGTGGTCAACGTCAGGCGATACGCCTGGCTACTCTGACACTTAAAAATCTTTTAAATCTCATGATTACCACACCATACCTCTTTTACCCAATCCTACACGTAAATCCTTCTATTTAAACCCCCATAACGTCTGAATCTAGTCCCACAACACCATAATTACCTCAAGGGACCTTTGGAAGCCATGGTTGCATCTTGGGAAGCTTATTATGGAAGATCTTGAAGGTTTGAGGCACAAAGGAGCTCCAAGAACACCACACTCCATTCTCTCTCGTGATTGAAGCTTGCTTAGCCACATTTTGAAGCATTAGAAGGTAGTTCTAGCACTCTTGTAGTCTAAAAACACCATTACACACACATGCAAGCTCACACACACACATACAAATGCATGAGCTTCATATACACGAATTTCTATCACTTTGAATCTGGGTTTGTTGATTTGAGTATGAATATTGATGATCTATGATGTTAGTATGATGTATTTTTACATTTCATGAGGACGTTGTTATGATATAATGGTCATATTGATAAAAATGATGGTTCTAGCAACATGTATGTATGATATAGGTGGAGATTCATGATGTTTGATATTGAAATGTTATTGGATATGATTTATGGGATCTAGAAGTGTTATGAATAGTAAGATATGTCAAAATGTGATTTTTACAAATTGTGGTAACTTTAGTATCATGAAATGTTGATTTATGATGAAATGACTTAATGCATGTGATTATATCTATAAATTATGTTCAAAATGATGTTTAGAAACAAAAAGGATGATTATTGATGTGAAAAATTGTTAAAATCACAAAATATATGATTATTATGAATAGTACCATGAATAGTGACTCTATTTCACAAAGTCTATAAATGATGACATATTTGTTGTAATGAATATGATTTAACGGTTATTTGAACTAGGATGACGATATTAAGACGAGATTTTTAGCTAGACTTAGTGACACATGCTTATTTTGTAACATTCGGATTATAGAAACTTTTACGCGCCAACTATGCTAAACCGGCTATGTGTAACTATGTGCTATGTGATAACATGCTCATTTAGGATAAATATGCATGTTAGAATAATCAGAATATGATTTCTTGCATGACTTGCCTAATATGGAAACTATTCTGAAATAGAAACTTAATATAAAGTAAGTTTCCTCACAAAAACAATGATTATTGGTATCCGTACACATCACACGACACTAAGCCGCACGTTACACACACCCTTGATCCAAAACCGTCACCAACGGGTCGTTATGTCAAACACGGTCAACACGGTCAAACACGGTCAACGCGACCCACAAAACAACTTGGAGTTGTTGAACTCAAACACGGTCCCGTGAGACCCACATGTATGCAAACACAAACTTACGGTACCTATGTGATATAGGTAACCACTAGCCGGCGAGCTACACTGTTCTCGTGAACAACACGCACTACTTAACTCAGGTGAGTTTACGGCCCCACTTTTACTCTTTAACTGTTTTGCTAAACTATTGGGGTGAGAATACAATGCAACTGTTTTAGATATATAGCTGGTATGTTGTGAAAACCATTTTTGAGTGTAACTATTATCGCTTAAAGTCCTCACTTATCCTTACCGTTAGTTGTGTAACAAACGAGTCGTAATTACGTAGTACTACTGGGTTTGACTAGCCCCACTCGGCACCAATGTTGACTGGAGGTCATAACGAGTGTAATTTCGATGTGAATTGCGAGTTCAGCGATGACTCGCGGAGGCAAACGGAAACAGTCTAGTTTCGGTAAGATGAACTGACACACTCCACGGATCGTAGTATCCAACAACTAAACTTAACATACCCAGTATATGTCTGTTTACTTTTCAGTCTGTCTAAACCTGTGAACTCACCAACTTTTTAGTTGACACTTTTCGCATGTATTCTCAGGTAATTAATGGAGCACACGCTAGGATGCGCACAAGGAAGCTTTAAGGAGTCTGGCTTGCATATAGACTCTTGTCCTAGGCATTGTGTGCATTGGATGTGTTTTAAAACAATTTAAACTATGTAGTGTCTGTTAAACAATTTACTTTCCGCTGCAAACTTATTTACTTATGATGTTGAAACATTTTCCGCTGCATATTAAATGAAACTATGTTATTTTGCAAATCTGTGTGAATGTGAAACTCATATAGAGTCGTTCTATATGACCATGAGCTGTGATCCTGGCCACGTCACACCCACGTGGACTGACACCACGAGTGGGAATTTGGGGGTGTGACAGACTGGTATCAGAGCCTTGGTTATAGGGAACTAGGTTTGCATATAGTAAACTTAGACTATAGCCACTGCTCTACATTAGACACTACACTTAGAATTTTCACACTTATATTATTGTTATCACTGTAAATTAATACTGACTGACTTAGAACTTACAGGATGGACAATAACAAAGATCCGAAAGGGAAAGACACGGGGAAACGCTCGTATGAGTATGAGCTTACTGAGGAGGACAAGCAGAAGATTCAGGAGATAGTGGAGCAGGTATATTCTCAGGAGTCCAAGAGACTTCGACCCTCGACCAGCAGGGGACCATGGGACTGGTACCCTACCACCCTTGCTGTTTGGGCAAGGGAAGAGAGAGTACCTAAGTTACCTTTGTTAGGTGACGCATCTACTGGACCATCACTACCACCTATTGGAATGCATATGGAGCGGGCATTCGCTGCACTGATCTCGCGTTATAGACGTGAGTCCTGCCAGCTACGCGTGATGACTAATGGGTTTAGGGATCTCTTGGAGCATAATCAGCATCTCCAGAAACGCGTGGATAACTTGGAGGAAAGACTCGCACGCGTCGAAGGGACGCAGGATGATTTGGTCGCTAGGACTCAGGATGTGATCCAGCGACAGGAGGAGGTCACTACTGAGGTCACCGACATCCATGATAGGACTACGTTGCTCGAGGAGTGTCACACCCCCAAATTCCCACTTGTGGTGTCAGTCCACGTGGGTGTGACGTGGCCAGGATCATAGCTCTTGATCATATAGGACGACTCTATATGAGTTACACATTCACACAATTTATAAAGCAATGCAAGTTTTATTCAATAAGCAGCGGAAAATCTTAGACATCAGAAATACATGAGTTTGCAGCGGAAAGTAATTGTTTGCAACAGACACTACAAATGTTTAAATTTGTTTTCAAAACAGAACACATGCACGCAAGCCTAGGACAAGAGTCTATATGTAAGCTTGACTCCTTAGTGTGTCCTTGTGAGCGTCCTAGCGTGTGCTCCATTAGTTACCTGAGAATACATGCGAAAAGTGTCAACTAAAAAGTTGGTGAGTTCACAGGTTTAGACAGACATAAATAGTAAACAGATATATACTGGGCATGTTAAGTTTAGTTGTTGGATCTACGATCCGTGAGTGTGTCATGTCATCTTACCGAACTAGACTGTTCTCGTTTGCCTCCGCGAGTCATCGCTGAACTCGCAATTCACATCGATATTACACTCGTTATGACCTCCAGTCAACGTTGTTGCCGAGTGGGGCTAGTCAAACCCAGTAGTATTACGTAATAACGACTCGTTTGTCATACAACTGACGGTAAGGATAAGTGAGGGCTTTATGCGATAAAGAGTACACTCGAAAATAGTTTTACAACATACCAGTCATACATCTAAAACAGTTGCATAGTATTCTCACCCCAAAGTTGAGTAAAAGCAATTAAAGAGTAAAAGTGGGGCCGTAAACTCACCTGAGTTTGTATAATGCGTTTGCTCAATAGCGTAGTGTAGCTCGCCGGCTAGTAATCACCTATATCATGTAGGTGTTATGAGTTCGTGTTTGCGTATGTGGGTCTCACCGGACCGTGTTAGTGTTCAATGACACTAAGTGGTTATGTGGGTCGAGTTGACCGTGTTTGACCGTATCGATCGTGTTTGACCTAACGACCCGTTGGTGACGGTTTTTGGATCAAGTGCTCGTGTAACGTGCGGTGTAGTGTCGTGTGAAGTGTACGGATACCAAAACCATTCCTATGAGGAAACTTACTATTTATGGTAAGTTCCTATTTTAGGAAAGTTTCCATATTTGGCAAGTTATGCATAAACTCATATTCCGATTATTCTAACATGCATATTTATCCTAAATGAGCATGTTATCACATAGCACATAGTTACACATAGCCGGTTTAACATAGTTTGCGCGTAAAAGTTTCCATTTATGGAAAGGTACTAAAATAAGCATGTTTAACCAAGATTAGTAACAAACCTTTTCTAAAGATCATTACCCTAGTCCTAAATTATCATAAAATCATATTCGTTTCAACAAACATATTGCTATTCATAGACTTTGTAAAGTAAAGTTACTATTTATAGTAACTTTTGATAAAACACATCTTTCAACCATTTTAGGACTTAAAATCATTTATCAACATCATAACAAGGTTAGTTATGCATACCAAACATACAACATCCCTCAAATTCATCATTCTCTAGCAACATTGTAACAAAAAGTTTCTATTTATAGTAATAACCATAAAAATCATATTTTCAATAATTCTAATCATCCCAATGCATCAATAATCATCATATTAACTTCTAAACATCATTTCCTAGCATAACATATAGATCTAAACATACCAATGTGGTCATTTTATCAAGAATACCCACTTTGTAACATAAAAGTTACTATTTTTAGTAATAACCACGTCTATGACATTTCTCGACCATAATCAACATTCTAATCACATGGAACATCCTCAATAACACTTTTAATAACATTTCAATACTGAAAATTACTCAAATCATTGAAGATCATACATGCATGTTGATTAAAGTAGCCATTTCATCACAAAATCAACAAATCAACATCACAATCAATCAAGATCATCATGGATCGTTATAGAATCATCAAATCAGTAAATAAATCACCCAATAGCATATCTAAAACATCAAAATTTCGTGACAATGGTGGTGATGGTGATGCATGTGGCCTAAATGGCTTGCATGTGTGACTACAAGTGATTTCTAGGCAAGATTGAACATAGAACTACCTTACAAGGCTTCAAATCCACGAAATGAAATCTGAGCAGCTTCTGGAATAACCCTAGGGGGGCTGAGATCGACCAGAATGCAAGGAACAACAAGGTAGAGTGTTCTTGTGGGTTCTTCAAGGCTTCAACCTCCTCCAATGGCCTCCTATGACTTGGAAATGGCTTCTTCTGATGCAAAATGGCTGTGACAGAGTGTGGAGTGTCGAGATTGAGTGTATCAGTCGAGAGAAAACGAGTAGAGGCCAGAGAAATGATTAATCTTGGTTAAATAAAGATTTCTGCGCAATTGGGCCCGTCGCGTACCGCGACACCTGACAAATGTTGTCCCCCGCGTAGCGCGATGATTAAAATAATCATTATGTTCCCGAAACACGCCGCGTACCGCGATGGTGGAAGTTGATCGGTCGTCGCGTACCGCGACTCTTTTCGGAGAATTCAAATTCCCCCGCCCAGTCTTCGCGTACCGTGAAGGCCCAATTGGGTGCCCATCGCGTACCGCTATGGGTCTCGGTTGAGCCTAATTAGCCCAATTTCATTGTTTTCAACCGAATCTTTCGTATTTCTCGAATACAATCATCGTATCCCAACACATTGGCTTTGTTCTAACTAAATTAGGTTCACCGAACCTAAGTGCAGTGTTTTTGTGTTACGATTTGATCCGTTCACCAACGTTCGTTATTCAAGACACGTGCGAGTGTTGTGCGATAATTCTCTGAATTATCGGTATGTTCAGACTGTTGTGCCACGTGTCACACTAAATGCATTTATTCTAGTGCCACGTATGAAATAATAATAAACATTATTATTAAAAATAATACAGTTGCTGACCTGGAAATTTACGAGGTGTCACATCATCCCCTAGTTATTAGGAATTTCGTCCCGAAATTCAGTTCATGTGCCGGTGTTGGTTTGTTCGGCGAATAGATGAGGGTACTTATTCTTCATCTGATCCTCCCGTTCCCAGGTGTATTCCGGTCCTCGTCGTGAGTTCCATCGAACTTTTACAATGGGTATCTTACTATGTTTCAGCTTCTTGAGTTCTCGGTCCATAATTTCCACCGGTTCCTCTATGAAGTGTAGTTGTTCATCGATCTGGATTTCCTCTAACGGAATTGTGAGAGTTTCGTCCGACAGACATTTCTTGAGGTTTGAAACGTGAAACACATTGTGTACGCTACTCAATTCCTGTGGTAGCTGTAGTTCGTAGGCCACGGGGCCTATCCGTTTAGTGATCTCGAATGGTCCTATATAGCGAGGGTTTAGCTTTCCCCGTTTCCCAAATCGTATCACTCCCTTCCAAGGCGAGACTTTAAGAAGTACTCGGTCTCCTACTTGGAATTCCAAAGGTTCGCGTCTCTTATCTGCATAGCTCTTCTGTCGATCCCGAGCTGCTGCCATTCTGTTACGAATTTGCACGATCTTTTCAGTTGTTTCGTGCACAAGCTCGGGTCCGGTCAGTTGGCTTTCCCCAACTTCCGCCCAACAAAGTGGTGATCTGCACTTGCGTCCGTAAAGTGCTTCAAATGGTGCAGCTCCAATGCTGGTGTGGTAGCTGTTATTATATGAGAACTCTACCAAAGGTAAGTGAGTCTCCCAGCTGTTACCAAAGTCAATCACACATGCTCGAAGCATGTCTTCCAAGGTCTGGATGGTTCGTTCACTCTGACCATCCGTTTGTGGATGATAAGCAGTACTCATATCCAATCTCGTTCCGAGTGCTTTGTGTAAGGACTTCCAGAAGTGAGCCGTGAAACGGCTGTCTCGGTCTGATATTATGGAGATTGGGACTCCGTGCCTGGATACAACTTCCTTCAGGTATATCCGGGTTAACTTTTCCAATTTATCGGTTTCCTTGATCGGTAGGAAGTGTGCTGATTTTGTGAGTCGGTCGACGATAACCCAGATGGTATCGCAACCACTCGTAGTCTTTGGTAGCTTTGTGATAAAATCCATGGAAATTTGTTCCCATTTCCATACTGGGATTTCCGGTTGTTGGAGTAGTCCGGATGGCTTCTGGTATTCTACCTTGACCTTTGAGCAAGTCAGACACTTACTCACATACGTTGCGGTTTCTGACTTCATGTTAGGCCACCAATAAGTTGCCTTTAGATCGTGGTACATCTTGTCAGAACCTGGATGTACTGAGTATCGACTCTTGTGAGCTTCATCCATCACTACTTCTCTCAAATCCCCGTAGCGTGGAATCCAAATTCGGTCCATTAGATAGTAAGCTCCGTCGTCCTTCTGTTTCATCTGTTTGTCCATCCCTCTCATGGCTTCGAGAGTGAGGTTTTCGGTTTTCAACGCTTCTTGTTGTGCTACTCGAATTTGGTTAGGCAATTCGGAGTGTATGGTGAGTTGTAGTGCACGTACGCGTTTGGTTGTTTCCTTCCGGCTTAGTGCGTCGGCTACTACATTGGCTTTACCGGGATGATATTTGATTGCACAATCATAATCACCTATTAGTTCGACCCATCTGCGTTGTCTCATGTTCAGTTCCTTTTGGTCAAAAATGTGCTGTAGGCTCTTATGATCAGTAAATACTGTGCACTTGGTGCCGTACAGATAGTGTCGCCAGATCTTTAGTGCGAACACTACGGCTCCCAACTCCAAATCGTGAGTTGTGTAGTTCTTTTCGTGCACTTTCAATTGTCGTGACGCATAGGCTATAACTTTCTCACGTTGCATCAGCACGCAACCGAGTCCTTGCTTTGATGCGTCACAGTACACCACAAAATACTCGCACCCGTCTGGTAGCGATAAGATTGGTGCACTGCACAATTTCTGCTTCAACAGATCGAAAGCAGCGTCTTGTTTTTCTCCCCATTCGAATTTCTTGTCTTTGTGTGTGAGGGAAGTCAATGATTGCGCGATCTTTGAGAATCCCTCGATGAACCGTCTGTAGTATCCGGCCAATCCTAAGAACTGTCGCACCTCAGTTGGAGTCTTAGGCGCTGTCCAATTCTTGATTGCCTCGATTTTGGCTGGGTCTACGTGTATCCCTTTTTCGTTTACTACGTGTCCAAGGAACTGAACTTCGCGAATCCAGAAATCACATTTGGAGAATTTCACGTATAGTTGTTCCTTCTTCAGTAGTTCTAAGACACGTCTCAAGTGATCGGCATGTTCTTCCTGAGTCTTAGAATAGATCAGGATGTCATCAATGAATACGATTACGAACTTATCGAGATACGGTTTACACACTCGATTCATGAGATCCATGAATACTGCTGGTGCGTTAGTCAGTCCAAAAGGCATGACTAGAAATTCATAGTGTCCGTACCGTGTCCTGAAGGCTGTCTTCGGTATATCGTCCTCCTGTATTCTGAGTTGATGGTAACCCGATCTTAGATCGATTTTCGAATAGAAGCTTGACCCTTGTAGCTGATCGAACAGATCGTCTATTCGTGGTAGGGGGTATCGATTCTTGATCGTTACCTTGTTTAGTTCTCGGTAATCTATACACATGCGGAATGAACCGTCTTTCTTCTTCACGAACAAGACCGGTGCTCCCCAAGGTGAGAAGCTCGGTCGGATAAATCCTTTATCTAACAACTCTTGCAGTTGGTTAGATAGTTCTTGAATTTCAGTAGGAGCCAATCGGTATGGTGCCTTGGCTATTGGTGCTGCTCCGGGGGTTAAATCTATCTGGAACTCCACTTGTCGTGCTGGTGGTAGTCCCGGTAGATCGTCAGGAAAGACTTCCGGAAAATCACGAACAACCTCAATGTCCTCGATCTTCCGTTCCTTCTTTGACTGTTCGGTGATAAGGGCTAGGATAGCCGTGTATCCCTTCTTCAGATATTTGCTTGCCTTCATACAGGACATGATGTTTAACGGTATCCCGCGCCGTTCTCCCTGGATTGAGATCTGCTCTCCACTTGGCAACGCAATTCGCACAATCTTCTCGTTGCACACGATCTCAGCGTGGTTTGCAGATAGCCAATCCATTCCAATCACCACGTCGAAGCTCCCGAGAGTTACCGGCATCAGGTCAATCACTAGTTGATGGTCCGCTAGTGTTAGAACACATCCCTTGATGATATATTGTGTCTCGATCAGCTTGCCGTCTGCTAACTCTACGGTATACTTATAGTCTAGTGGTGTTGGTGTCATATTAAGTAATTTGCTAAAGTCGCTAGAGATAAAACTCCTATCGGCACCGGTATCAAATAATATACTAGCATAGACATTATTTAAAAGAAACGTACCGGTGACGACATGTGGATCGTCTTTAGCTTCTCCAGAGCCAATCACAAATGCCCTCCCCCTTGCTGGGTTGCCGCCTGCGTTCTTGTTTTGCGGACAATCTCTACGCATATGCCCCGGCTTCCCGCAAGTAAAGCATCCCTTCAATGTATTATCCTTGTTGGGGTTAGGGTTGGGGTTTGATCGGCATTCCTTGGCCAGGTGTCCGTTCCTGCCACAGTTGGTGCACCGAACTCTTCGGCATGGGCCGTGATGGTGGTATGAGCAGTTGTTGCATTTGGGGTTGTTGCCCCGATATCCCCCTTTGTCCTGATTGTTTGGTTGGGTGGCAGTGAAAACCTTTGCCGCAGCTGGCCGGTGCTGGGTTGGCTGTTGTGGTGAGAAAGTACGGTTATTGTTGGGTTCCCACTTTCGCTTGGGCTCTTGGGGTTTTAGGTGTTCACCCCTTTTTGGCAGTTTCCCCTGGGCTACCGCCTGGTCAGTTAGCTTGTGCGCCAAGCGAATCAGTGGTTGAACGGTGGCGTGATCGGCTGCTGTCACCGTGCTCTGTATTTGCTCGGGCAATCCACTAATGAATTGCTCTATCTTTTTGTACTCCGGCGTCACCATTGCCGGGCACAACTTACACAGTTCGTGAAATCGAGTACAGTATTTCTCGATCTCGGATCCCACCATTTTGTGCGTCCAGAATTCTTCTTCCAGCTTCCGAATTTCGTCCCGAGGACAATACTCCTCGTGGAGCATTCTCGTAAAGTTCTCCCATGGGATGGAGTTTGCAGTATCCAGTCCGAGTGTCTGGACATGAGTATTCCACCAGGTGAGGGCCGGTCCCTCCAGTACTCCTGTGGCATATTTCACTCGGTTCCCGTCAGAGCATTCGGCCATAGAGAAAACCGATTCCACCTTCTCTATCCATCGGAGCAGTCCCACTGCCCCTTCAGTGCCCTGAAACTTGTGAGGATGACAGCTCAGGAATGCCTTAAACGAGCATCCCTTTGCCGCTCCTCCCTGGGGTCCTGTGCATCGGTAGTTCAATACAACGTGTTAGTATCTAGGCTGTCTATTCTATGCTAGTTACGTTAGGCAAAAGCTAATACCGTTGTTAGTGCCACTCGTCTTACTGGTGTGACGGTTGGCTACGTACTCCGCGAGTACCTTGTTAAATTTCCGCTCGACCATCATGTCGATCCGTGCCTTTTCGGCCTTGCGTTTGAGTCGTAGAGCGTTGTTTCCTCTTGCAGACATGTTTCTATATAGAGGGGTTAGAATGTTAGTCATCATATGTTAAGTGTTAGCCAAAGTTGGAATGGTTGTCATGTCAGATGTCAAGTTAGATATCATAGCAAGATTTCACTAACAGTGTTAACAATAATAAAGCAGATAAAATGAGGCATAACTTTCATTAATATCAAATTTGAAGTACAATAATTTGAAAGGAAAGTACAATGCAAATTTTCCGAGCACATCCCGCTCGTCTAGGCCAAAAGGAAATAAAATGAAACAAACAATACCAAAATAATAAAACCCACTAATCCGAGTCCATGGAGACATGGGAGATGTTGCTAGCTACGTCCTCATCATCATCCTCGTCCTCTTCCGGGTCCTCGTCCGGATCTTCGTCGGGACCCTCGAGGTCCTCGGCCTCGAACTGTGGCTCATCGTCCTCGGCTGGTGGCTCCTCGATAAATTGCGCCGCCCATGCGTTAAGCATGGCGTAGCTCGCCTGCACCATCGCCTGCGTCTCGACGATGTCCGTCCGGTTCTCGGTAATACGCCCGTCGTGCTCCTGCACAACATCAACTATCTGCCCATGCTGGGACATGAGCTGAGCCACTTGGAGACGTAGTGTCTCCACCGTCTCCTCTAGACGATCCTTCTCCTCCTCCAGCCGGTCACTTCGCCTTTCCAGGCGATCGTTCTTCTCGCGAAGAACACGCACCTCGTCGGATAGCTCGGCACTCCTCCGAAACTCCCGCCGGGTTACGGCCACATGAGCCGCGAAGGCTCTCTCCATCGGCATCCCAAGTGCCGGTAGTCGCGGACCCTCAGAGGTATCACCTCTGTATCGCGGGGTAGGTACCCGCTCAGTCTCTATCCACCGTAATAAGAGGCTAGGCAGCCATCCCCAGTAACGCTCCCGCGCCAACATCTGGGTCCTCCTCTCCATCTCCGCGTCCACCTGTGCTACAATACTGTCGATCCTACGTCGACTGTCCTCGGTCAAGTCATCGATGGCTGGGCGTTTGCCCGGGTTCCTGCCAGCGTCTCTGTTGTTGTCGGCCATCCTGTAAATTCTTAGGTTAGTACATAGTAGTTCAATAAAAGAATTAACATCGGCGTGCAAATTCTAGTGTAGTGTCTAATATTGAGCAGTGGCTATAGTCTAAGTTTACTAAATGCAAACCTAGTTCCCTATAACCAAGGCTCTGATACCAGTCTGTCACACCCCCAAATTCCCACTCGTGGTGTCAGTCCACGTGGGTGTGACGTGGCCAGGATCATAGCTCTTGATCATATAGGACGACTCTATATGAGTTACACATTCACACAATTTATAAAGCAATGCAAGTTTTATTCAATAAGCAGCGGAAAATCTTAGACATCAGAAATACATGAGTTTGCAGCGGAAAGTAATTGTTTGCAACAGACACTACAAATGTTTAAATTTGTTTACAAAACAGAACACATGCACGCAAGCCTAGGACAAGAGTCTATATGTAAGCTTGACTCCTTAGTGTGTCCTTGTGAGCGTCCTAGCGTGTGCTCCATTAGTTACCTGAGAATACATGCGAAAAGTGTCAACTAAAAAGTTGGTGAGTTCACAGGTTTAGACAGACATAAATAGTAAACAGATATATACTGGGCATGTTAAGTTTAGTTGTTGGATCTACGATCCGTGAGTGTGTCATGTCATCTTACCGAACTAGACTGTTCTCGTTTGCCTCCGCGAGTCATCGCTGAACTCGCAATTCACATCGATATTACACTCGTTATGACCTCCAGTCAACGTTGTTGCCGAGTGGGGCTAGTCAAACCCAGTAGTACTACGTAATAACGACTCGTTTGTCATACAACTGACGGTAAGGATAAGTGAGGGCTTTATGCGATAAAGAGTACACTCGAAAATAGTTTTACAACATACCAGTCATACATCTAAAACAGTTGCATAGTATTCTCACCCCAAAGTTGAGTAAAAGCAATTAAAGAGTAAAAGTGGGGCCGTAAACTCACCTGAGTTTGTATAATGCGTTTGCTCAATAGCGTAGTGTAGCTCGCCGGCTAGTAATCACCTATATCATGTAGGTGTTATGAGTTCGTGTTTGCGTATGTGGGTCTCACCGGACCGTGTTGGTGTTCAACGACACTAAGTGGTTATGTGGGTCGAGTTGACCGTGTTTGACCGTATCGATCGTGTTTGACCTAACGACCCGTTGGTGACGGTTTTTGGATCAAGTGCTCGTGTAACGTGCGGTGTAGTGTCGTGTGAAGTGTACGGATACCAAAACCATTCCTATGAGGAAACTTACTATTTATGGTAAGTTCCTATTTTAGGAAAGTTTCCATATTTGGCAAGTTATGCATAAACTCATATTCCGATTATTCTAACATGCATATTTATCCTAAATGAGCATGTTATCACATAGCACATAGTTACACATAGCCGGTTTAACATAGTTTGCGCGTAAAAGTTTCCATTTATGGAAAGGTACTAAAATAAGCATGTTTAACCAAGATTAGTAACAAACCTTTTCTAAAGATCATTACCCTAGTCCTAAATTATCATAAAATCATATTCGTTTCAACAAACATATTGCTATTCATAGACTTTGTAAAGTAAAGTTACTATTTATAGTAACTTTTGATAAAACACATCTTTCAACCATTTTAGGACTTAAAATCATTTATCAACATCATAACAAGGTTAGTTATGCATACCAAACATACAACATCCCTCAAATTCATCATTCTCTAGCAACATTGTAACAAAAAGTTTCTATTTATAGTAATAACCATAAAAATCATATTTTCAATAATTCTAATCATCCCAATGCATCAATAATCATCATATTAACTTCTAAACATCATTTCCTAGCATAACATATAGATCTAAACATACCAATGTGGTCATTTTATCAAGAATACCCACTTTGTAACATAAAAGTTACTATTTTTAGTAATAACCACGTCTATGACATTTCTCGACCATAATCAACATTCTAATCACATGGAACATCCTCAATAACACTTTTAATAACATTTCAATACTGAAAATTACTCAAATCATTGAAGATCATACATGCATGTTGATTAAAGTAGCCATTTCATCACAAAATCAACAAATCAACATCACAATCAATCAAGATCATCATGGATCGTTATAGAATCATCAAATCAGTAAATAAATCACCCAATAGCATATCTAAAACATCAAAATTTCGTGACAATGGTGGTGATGGTGATGCATGTGGCCTAAATGGCTTGCATGTGTGACTACAAGTGATTTCTAGGCAAGATTGAACATAGAACTACCTTACAAGGCTTCAAATCCACGAAATGAAATCTGAGCAGCTTCTGGAATAACCCTAGGGGGGCTGAGATCGACCAGAATGCAAGGAACAACAAGGTAGAGTGTTCTTGTGGGTTCTTCAAGGCTTCAACCTCCTCCAATGGCCTCCTATGACTTGGAAATGGCTTCTTCTGATGCAAAATGGCTGTGACAGAGTGTGGAGTGTCGAGATTGAGTGTATCAGTCGAGAGAAAACGAGTAGAGGCCAGAGAAATGATTAATCTTGGTTAAATAAAGATTTCTGCGCAATTGGGCCCGTCGCGTACCGCGACACCTGACAAATGTTGTCCCCCGCGTAGCGCGATGATTAAAATAATCATTCTGTTCCCGAAACACGTCGCGTACCGCGATGGTGGAAGTTGATCGGTCGTCGCGTACCGCGACTCTTTTCGGAGAATTCAAATTCCCCCGCCCAGTCTTCGCGTACCGTGAAGGCCCAATTGGGTGCCCATCGCGTACCGCTATGGGTCTCGGTTGAGCCTAATTAGCCCAATTTCATTGTTTTCAACCGAATCTTTCGTATTTCTCGAATACAATCATCGTATCCCAACACATTGGCTTTGTTCTAACTAAATTAGGTTCACCGAACCTAAGTGCAGTGTTTTTGTGTTACGATTTGATCCGTTCACCAACGTTCGTTATTCAAGACACGTGCGAGTGTTGTGCGATAATTCTCTGAATTATCGGTATGTTCAGACTGTTGTGCCACGTGTCACACTAAATGCATTTATTCTAGTGCCACGTATGAAATAATAATAAACATTATTATTAAAAATAATAGAGTTGCTGACCTGGAAATTTACGAGGTGTCACAAGGAGCAACAGGATTTCTTAGCCGGAGTGACACAAGGACACGCTGGGCGATTGGCAGCTGTGGAGGACGCCAACGAGGAGAACCTTGCCATGATCCAGGCAAGCGACGCCATGCTGAATGCATGGGTCGAACAGTTTATTGTGGAGCCACAGCCTGAGCCAGAACCCCAATTCGAGCCGGTGGATCTCGATGAGGAAGATTTTGATGAGGATCCAGATGAGGATCCTGATGAGGATGACGATGATGGCCCTGCTGATAGTGGAGATTCACACTCCACGATTGTCTAGTTAGGATTTCTATTTAAGTATTCTACTTTTGTATCACTTAGCCGAGCGGGATGTGCTCGTGCAAATTTTGTAGCATCTCTTTTGGAAAATATTGTACACAAACTTATTATCATTAATGGAAAGATGCTTTACTTTGTTGCTTATATATATCATGGCTATGACAATTGTTAACATGACATCTGACCTAACAATTGACTAACACTCTAACTTATGCTAATTAACATTCTAACCTTTCCATATAGAAACATGTCCGGAAGAGGAAACCATGCCCTTCGACTCAAACGTAAGGCAGAAAAGGCACGAATCGACATGATGGTCGAACGCAAATTCAACAAGGTACTCGCGGAGTACGAGGCCAACCGTCACGCCAGCGAGACGAGTGGTACTAACAACGGTATTAACTCTTGCCTAACATGACTAACATAGTATAGACAGTCTAGACACTAACACGTTACATTAAACCCCGACGCACAGGATCCCACGGGGGAGCGACGAAGGGATGCTCGTTTAAGGCGTTCCTGAGCTGCCACCCTCACAAGTTTCAAGGTACTGAAGGAGCCGTGGGACTGCTTCGTTGGATAGAGAAGCTGGAGTCAGTTTTCTCTATAGCTGAATGCTCGGATGAAAACCGGGTAAAATACGCCACGGGAACACTGGAGGGACCAGCCCTCACCTGGTGGAACACTCATGTCCAAACCCTTGGACTGGACACCGCAAACTCAATTCCGTGGGACAACTTCACCAGGATGCTCCACGAAGAATACTGTCCTCGGGATGAAATTAGGAAACTGGAGGAAGAGTTCTGGGTGCACAAAATGGTAGGATCAGAGATCGAGAAGTACTGTACTCGGTTTCATGAACTGTGCAAGCTGTGCCCGGCGATGGTGACGCCGGAGTACAAGAAGATTGAGCAATTTATCAGTGGATTGCCGGAACAAATCCAGAGCACGGTCACTGCTTCCGACCACTCTACTATTCAACCACTGATTCGCTTGGCACACAAACTGACTGACCAGGCAGTAGCCCAGGGAAGGCTACCTAAAAGGGGTGAACATCTGAAACCCCAAGAACCCAAGCGAAAGTGGGAGCCCAGTAACAACCGCACCTTCTCACCTCAGCAACCGACCCAACACCGGCCTGCACCTGTCAAGGTTTTCACTGCTACCCAACCGAACACTCAGGGTAAGGGAGGATATCAGGGCAACAGCCCAAAATGCAACATCTGCAACTATCATCATTATGGCCCATGCAAAAAGGGCAAGTGCACCAACTGTGGCAGAAATGGACATCTGGCCAAAGAATGCCGATCAAACCCCAATCCAAATCTCAACAAGACTGACACTTTAAAGGGATGCTTCACTTGCGGGAAGCCAGGGCATATGCGCCGAGATTGTCCACAAAACAAGAACACTGGAGGCAACCCGGCAAGGGGAAGAGCATTCGTAATTGGATCGGGTGAAGCTAAAGATGACCCCAATGTCGTCACCGGTACGTTTCTTTTAAATAATGTTTATGCTAGCATATTATTTGATACCGGTGCCGATAGAAGTTTTATATCTAGTGAATTTAGTAAACTGTTTGATATGGCCCCAACACCACTAGACTATAAGTATACCGTAGAGTTAGCGGACGGCAAGCTGATTGAAACACAACACATCCTCAAGGGGTGTGTTTTGACACTAGCAACCCATCAGCTGATGATTGACTTGATGCCGGTAACTCTCGGGAGCTTCGACGTGGTGATTGGAATGGATTGGCTATCTGCAAATCACGCCGAGATCGTGTGCAATGAGAAGATCGTGCGAATTACATTGCCAAGTGGAGAGCAGATTTCAATTCAAGGGGAACGGCGCGGAATACCATTAAACATCATGTCTTGCATGAAGGCAAACAAATATTTGAGGAAAGGATACACGGCTATCTTAGCTCTTATCACCGAACAACCAAAGAAGGAACGGAAGATCGAGGACATCGCTATTGTTCGCGATTATCCGGAAGTCTTTCCTGACGATCTACCGGGACTACCACCAGCACGACAAGTGGAGTTTCAGATAGATCTAACACCAGGAGCAGCACCGATAGCTAGGGCACCATACCGATTGGCTCCTACTGAAATGCAAGAACTATCCAATCAACTTCAGGAGTTGTTGGATAAAGGATTTATCCGACCGAGCTTCTCACCTTGGGGAGCACCGGTCTTGTTTGTGAAGAAGAAAGACGGTTCATTCCGTATGTGTATTGACTACCGAGAACTGAACAAGGTGACGATCAAGAATCGATACCCTCTACCTCGAATAGACGACCTGTTTGATCAGTTGCAAGGGTCAAGCTACTATTCAAAAATCGATTTAAGATCTGGTTACCATCAACTCAGAGTACAAGAAGGAGATATACCGAAGACAGCCTTCAGAACACGGTACGGACATTACGAATTTCTGGTAATGCCTTTTGGACTGACTAACGCACCGGCCGTATTCATGGATCTCATGAATCGGGTGTGTAAACCATATCTCGACAAGTTCGTAATCGTATTCATTGATGACATCCTGATCTATTCTAAGACTCGAGAAGAACATGCCGAACACTTGAGACGTGTCTTAGAACTACTGAAGAAGGAACAATTGTACGCGAAATTCTCCAAATGTGATTTCTGGATTCGCGAAGTTCAGTTCCTTGGGCATGTAGTAAACGCGAAAGGGATACATGTAGACCCAACTAAGATTGCGGCAATCAAGAACTGGACTGCACCTAAGACTCCAACAGAGGTACGACAGTTCTTGGGATTGGCCGGGTACTACAGGCGGTTTATCGAGGGATTCTCGAAGATCGCACAATCATTGACTTCCCTTACGCATAAAGACAAGAAGTTCGAATGGGGAGAAAAACAAGAAGCTGCTTTTGACTTATTAAAGCAGAAGTTGTGCAGCGCACCTATCTTATCACTACCAGACGGGTGCGAAGACTTTGTAGTCTACTGCGACGCATCGAAGCAAGGACTCGGTTGTGTACTGATGCAACGCGAGAAGGTCATAGCTTATGCGTCACGACAATTGAAAGTGCACGAGAAAAATTACACGACCCATGATCTGGAATTAGGAGCCGTAGTATTTGCATTGAAGATCTGGAGACACTATCTGTACGGCACCAAGTGCACTATATTCACGGATCATAAGAGCCTGCAGCACATTTTCGACCAAAAGGAGCTAAACATGAGACAACGCAGATGGGTCGAGTTGATAGGTGATTATGACTGTGCAATCAAGTATCATCCCGGGAAAGCCAATGTAGTAGCCGATGCGTTAAGTAGAAAGGAAACAATCAAACGCGTACGAGCACTACAACTTACCATTCATTCTGAGCTACCTAATCAGATCCGAGTCGCACAACAAGAAGCTTTGAAAAAGGAAAACCTTATCCTCGAAGCTATGCGGGGTATGGATAAACAGATGAAACAGAAAGACGACGGAGCTTACTATCTGATGGACCGAATTTGGATTCCACGCTACGGGGGATTGAGAGAAGTAGTGATGGATGAAGCTCACAAGAGTCGATACTCGGTACATCCAGGTTCTGACAAGATGTACCACGACCTAAAGACAACTTACTGGTGGCCGAACATGAAATCTGAAATCGCGAACTATGTGAGTAAGTGTCTGACTTGCTCAAAGGTCAAGGTCGAATATCAGAAACCGTCAGGGTTACTCCAACAACCGGAAATTCCAGTCTGGAAATGGGAGCAGATTTCTATGGATTTTATCACCAAGCTGCCAAAGATAGCAAGGGGTTGCGATACCATCTGGGTTATCGTAGACCGACTCACGAAATCGGCACACTTCCTGCCGATTAAGGAAACTGATAAGTTGGAAAAGTTAACCCGAATATACTTGAAGGAAATCGTATCCAGACACGGAGTCCCAATCTCTATTATATCTGACCGAGACAGCCGTTTCACGGCACATTTTTGGAAGTCCTTACACAAGGCACTTGGGACGAGATTGGATATGAGTACTGCTTATCATCCACAGACGGATGGTCAGAGTGAACGAACCATCCAAACCCTAGAAGACATGCTTCGGGCCTGTGTGATTGACTTCGGTAACAGCTGGGAGACTCACCTACCTTTGGTGGAATTCTCTTACAATAACAGTTATCACACCAGCATCGGAGCTGCACCTTTTGAGGCACTTTATGGACGTAAATGCAGATCACCACTTTGTTGGGCAGAAGTTGGTGAAAGCCAACTGACCGGACCTGAGCTCGTGCACGAAACAACTGAAAAGATCGTGCAGATACGTAACCGAATGGCAGCAGCTCGGGATCGACAGAAAAGCTATGCCGATAAAAGGCGCAAGCCTTTGGAATTCCAAGTGGGAGACCGAGTACTTCTTAAAGTCTCACCTTGGAAGGGAGTGATCCGATTCGGGAAGCGGGGAAAGTTAAATCCTCGTTATATCGGACCATTTGAAATCATTAAACGAATAGGCCCCGTAGCCTACGAACTACAGCTACCACATGAATTGAGTAGCGTACACAATGTGTTTCATGTTTCGAACCTCAAGAAATGCTTATCAGACGAGACGCTCGCAATTCCTTTGGAGGAAATCCAGATTGATGAACAACTTCACTTCGTTGAGGAACCGGTGGAAATCATGGATCGGGAAATCAAGAAGTTGAAACTCAGTAAAATACCAATTGTAAAAGTTCGTTGGAACTCACGGCGAGGACCGGAATACACCTGGGAGCGAGAGGACCAGATGAAACAGAAATACCCTCACCTATTCTCCAACCAGACTAACACCAGCAACACGAACTGAATTTCGGGACGAAATTCCTATTAACTAGGGGATGATGTGACACCTCGCAAATTCCAGGTCAACAATTATAATACTTTAATAATAATGTGTGTTATTATTTCATATGTGGCACTAGAATAATTGTATTTAGTGTGACACGTGGCACAACGGACCTAACACACCGATAATTCGAGGAATTATCGCACGAAAACTCGCACGTGTCTTGAATGACGAATGTTGGTGAACGGATCAAACCAAAGAACACTTTCACTGCACATTAGGTTCCGGGGAACCTAAGTTAGTAGAACGATGTCTATATGTCGAGAAACGATACTCGTAATCGAAAAATACGCGAAAAATGGATCAAAACGTGAAAATGGGCCAAATTGGGCCGGATCTAGGGTCCAGGCGGTACGCCTGACCCGAGGATCCCTATCCAGGCGATACGCGCGGATGAGGAGGGACGCCTCAGATCTGGCTGCCTCGCGCGTAACGCCTGGCCTTGGTGGTCAACGTCAGGCGATACGCCTGGCTACTCTGACACTTAAAAATCTTTTAAATCTCATGATTACCACACCATACCTCTTTTACCCAATCCTACACGTAAATCCTTCTATTTAAACCCCCATAACGTCTGAATCTAGTCCCACAACACCATAATTACCTCAAGGGACCTTTGGAAGCCATGGTTGCATCTTGGGAAGCTTATTATGGAAGATCTTGAAGGTTTGAGGCACAAAGGAGCTCCAAGAACACCACACTCCATTCTCTCTCGTGATTGAAGCTTGCTTAGCCACATTTTGAAGCATTAGAAGGTAGTTCTAGCACTCTTGTAGTCTAAAAACACCATTACACACACATGCAAGCTCACACACACACATACAAATGCATGAGCTTCATATACACGAATTTCTATCACTTTGAATCTGGGTTTGTTGATTTGAGTATGAATATTGATGATCTATGATGTTAGTATGATGTATTTTTACATTTCATGAGGACGTTGTTATGATATAATGGTCATATTGATAAAAATGATGGTTCTAGCAACATGTATGTATGATATAGGTGGAGATTCATGATGTTTGATATTGAAATGTTATTGGATATGATTTATGGGATCTAGAAGTGTTATGAATAGTAAGATATGTCAAAATGTGATTTTTACAAATTGTGGTAACTTTAGTATCATGAAATGTTGATTTATGATGAAATGACTTAATGCATGTGATTATATCTATAAATTATGTTCAAAATGATGTTTAGAAACAAAAAAGGATGATTATTGATGTGAAAAATTGTTAAAATCACAAATATATGATTATTATGAATAGTACCATGAATAGTGACTCTATTTCACAAAGTCTATAAATGATGACATATTTGTTGTAATGAATATGATTTAACGGTTATTTGAACTAGGATGACGATATTAAGACGAGATTTTTAGCTAGACTTAGTGACACATTCTTATTTTGTAACATTCGGATTATAGAAACTTTTACGCGCCAACTATGCTAAACCGGCTATGTGTAACTATGTGCTATGTGATAACATGCTCATTTAGGATAAATATGCATGTTAGAATAATCAGAATATGATTTCTTGCATGACTTGCCTAATATGGAAACTATTCTGAAATAGAAACTTAATATAAAGTAAGTTTCCTCACAAAAACAATGATTATTGGTATCCGTACACATCACACGACACTAAGCCGCACGTTACACACACCCTTGATCCAAAACCGTCACCAACGGGTCGTTATGTCAAACACGGTCAACACGGTCAAACACGGTCAACGCGACCCACAAAACAACTTGGAGTTGTTGAACTCAAACACGGTCCCGTGAGACCCACATGTATGCAAACACAAACTTACGGTACCTATGTGATATAGGTAACCACTAGCCGGCGAGCTACACTGTTCTCGTGAACAACACGCACTACTTAACTCAGGTGAGTTTACGGCCCCACTTTTACTCTTTAACTGTTTTGCTAAACTATTGGGGTGAGAATACAATGCAACTGTTTTAGATATATAGCTGGTATGTTGTGAAAACCATTTTTGAGTGTAACTATTATCGCTTAAAGTCCTCACTTATCCTTACCGTTAGTTGTGTAACAAACGAGTCGTAATTACGTAGTACTACTGGGTTTGACTAGCCCCACTCGGCACCAATGTTGACTGGAGGTCATAACGAGTGTAATTTCGATGTGAATTGCGAGTTCAGCGATGACTCGCGGAGGCAAACGGAAACAGTCTAGTTTCGGTAAGATGAACTGACACACTCCACGGATCGTAGTATCCAACAACTAAACTTAACATACCCAGTATATGTCTGTTTACTTTTCAGTCTGTCTAAACCTGTGAACTCACCAACTTTTTAGTTGACACTTTTCGCATGTATTCTCAGGTAATTAATGGAGCACACGCTAGGATGCGCACAAGGAAGCTTTAAGGAGTCTGGCTTGCATATAGACTCTTGTCCTAGGCATTGTGTGCATTGGATGTGTTTTAAAAAAATTTAAACTATGTAGTGTCTGTTAAACAATTTACTTTCCGCTGCAAACATATTTACTTATGATGTTGAAACATTTTCCGCTGCATATTAAATGAAACTATGTTATTTTGCAAATCTGTGTGAATGTGAAACTCATATAGAGTCGTTCTATATGACCATGAGCTGTGATCCTGGCCACGTCACACCCACGTGGACTGACACCACGAGTGGGAATTTGGGGGTGTGACAGTTTATGTTTTACATATATCTCAATCCATAGGTACAAGCTCTGGACTACCAGTCGTTTAGCAATTACGTAGCCTATGATTAGATATATGTACCATGTTTCATGCGCAAGTAGTAGTTTCCAAGCATAAAGTTTCAAGTGTTCACACATTGTCTCATCTTGAATCCCATAGGTTTGCATCAAGTCTCATGTTTAAAGTGTAAAGTCTCACAAGTATAAGCATCAAGTCTCATGTTTAAAGTATAAAGTCTCACAAGTATAAGCATCAAGTCTCATGTTTAAAGTATAAAGTCTCACAAGTATAAGCATCAAGTCTCATGTTTAAAGTGTAAAGTCTCACAAGTATAAGCATCAAGTCTCATGTTTAAAGTATAAAGTCTCACAAGTATAAGCATCAAGTCTCATGTTTAAAGTGTAAAGTCTCACAAGTATAAGCATCAAACATATGGTTTTAAGTTATAAGTTTAATATATAAGTTTCAATCAAAAGTTTCAACATAAGTATCAAGTTTAAGTTTAAAGCATTAAACAATCCTTCAATAATTTTATGAAAATGTTTAACATGCTTCTCAGTCCCGAAGTAAAACAAATAAGTTTGAAAAGGGACAAATGAACTCACCTTATGTCTGTAGTGTTTGACTAAGTAGAATAAGAATACACGCTCTCTTTGTTTGCTCTTGATATGATGTTCACGCTCCTGAATTGATTTCATAATGTTGTAACTTATGAGTATGTGTTGGATTGATTTGTGTGTGTATAAGCATTGGTGTTAGTCCTAAAGTTGGCTAACCCTATGAGTCTCGATTGTCTTTTGGCCCCTTTTTCGTTTATTAAAGAATTTGGTGATACATAAATAATGTCACATTATTGCTCATGAGCTTTGGTTACTTAATCCGTAACAACCCTTGTATTAACTTATTCCAATACCACGTATGTTAACCAAATTAAATTTGTCGATTTGTTATGTCTTTCATTTGATTGTTATGGGCCGAAAGACGAATTTGGGTCAAGTATAATCCAATTGGGCCTAAGATCAACAATTTAATCCTAAGGGGTATACTTGAGCCTTGTTACACCTCAATTCGGTCGAATGGTTATTGGGCCACATGATCGGGCAGGTTTTCATGCTTGAGCCGAAAGCGAAATTGGGCCGGCTAGGTGCCTTGTGGGCTTAGGCTAGACATTCATGGGTCATTAACAATGTATGTAGGCTCGTCTAATCATAGGTTGGGCCAATTAATAGTGGGCCGAACCCCTAAATTGTTTGGGCCTTAGATTATGGATATGGGTCGAATATGGGAGTGATGGGCAGAACTACACTACCATTGGGCCGATTGGTTTGGGATTGGATCGACTAGACTGTGGACAAGTGATGGGTATTGGGCCGAAGCAAAAGATTTAAGCCCAACATTCACAATTGTGGTTCACACGTCTTGGTCTGGTAGAGGATTTCCGAATACCCTTCCCACCGGTTACAACAACTAGCGAACCTCTGGCTCAAGTGGGTAAGGGTTCGGCTAAGGAGTCACTAGCTCGAGGGTTCGCCTGCATGGAGGGGTTCGCCTAGGGTTCGTCTTGCATCATGGGTTCGCGAGTATTGGTTCGGTCAGATTAGGTGTTAGAAGGTTCGCCAGCCGTGGCTCGCATGTAGGGTTCGGCAATGGTTCGTTCAAGCATAAGGTTCGGCTACATGGGTTCTTCACTATAGGTTCGTGGATCCTTAGGCTCGGCTATGGTTCGCTACCCTCCATGGTTCGGCTGAGATGGTCAAGGACAGGACTCGCCGAAGGTTCGTTGGTTCATTAGGGAACCACCAGGGTTCGGCCACCCTTGCAGGGTTCGGCTACCAGACCCTCACGAACCCTGGTTCAGCCTATCACCTTCTTCATCTTCATCCACGAATCTGGAAGGTTACAAGCTGTTTCATGAAGGTTTGTGGGTTCGAAGGTCATGCTCTAAGATCGGTTTTTGGAGTGGTGGTCGAGCAACAACACAAAAACATAATGAAAACCCTATTCTTGTGACTTTTCTTCCGATCATACCTCAAAATCAGTCGAGTAACCTCTCAGATCAGTTGTACTTCCTTGTAGAGGGCTTCGAGATGGTCGTTTAGGCGCAAGGATCACGTGATTTCGTCAAGAATTGAGGAAGATCTTGTGGTTTGAAGTTGGGATCTTGAGTGAAGATGATAGTGACGGTTTGAGAGAATTTTAGAGAAAAAGAGGTGGTGCAAAATGAATTTAATGCCTCATTTAGGGTTTAAATACCCCGTGGGTGTTCGGGTTCGTTTCGGTTGCTCGGTTTGCGTTTTCGTCGCGTATCCGGCACGTTACGCGCGTTTTTCGTAAACTAATTAAAATGAGTTTATTGTAATGGTTCAAATGTTATTTATTTCCAGAAATTATTTTAAATATCGTTTAGTTAATTTATCTGTCGCAATTTCGTGATTTTTTTACGCGTTTCGATAATTCGTTCGCGATTTAGTTAAGTAGTTTAATTTAGTTTATTTTATGATGAGTTTCAAAATTGTAAAATAGGAAATATTTTATTTCCTTAAATTTATGATCGATCGTATCGTTATTCGTTTTTGTTTCGTCAGATCGCCTCGCCATCGTGCGTATTCGTTCGAATCGTCATTCGAACGAACACCTCAATGGTTTGGCTTTCTGATTCTTGTTTTCTACTGTTAAGTTATTATTTCAGAACTTTAAACCATCAGAATCATTCGTACAAATCGTCACCTATACGAATAACTCGTCTGTTTAGCATTCTGAAACAACAACCGTTAAGGTTTTGTTTTTTTTATCCTCACATACGTTTATACACCATAGAAGCAAATCAAGTATTTATGTTTCAACACTGTGTTGTCTGACATGTTTCCTGACTGTTAAATCCTAAGATTTCAGTCAGATTCAGACAATCGTTTAATAGTTTCATGTTAATCGAAATGCATCAATAGTATAAACATAGTTTCACGTAATGTGTACCTGAGTTACTGTTCAAGTTTACTGTTGCGATCACTATTCCGGCACGCGTCCGGCACTAGTGTTACAGGTTCCCTCCAACAGCCCTATTAACAAGGGAAATAGGTAAAGCGTGGCCGTGAGCAACCAGGTCGTTGGTCTCCAAGAAAAATTGACTTTAGTGAGAATTGAACTTGAGATCTTTAGGTTGTCCCTCCATTCAAATCACTACACCACTTCCTTGGTTGTTTAATCCAAGGAAGATGTAATATTATATCACAATCCATGATTTTATAAGCATTTGCTCATTTGATTCTTATATTTTATGTGGAAAATTACTCTTGAAATGCACACCAAGTGCCTCTTGTGTGTTTTATGCCTATCTAATATGTCTGGAGTTGGTTTAAAGGAGCACCTGAGGCGTGAGGTACTCGAGGCAATCTGAAAAAATGCCATAGTGTTTTGTGGTGGTGCTTCATGCAAATCCGAGCCAAAGTTGATCAAAATTAGGGTTATAGAAAGCTATATGTAAAGTAAACACAACCAAATGGATGGATGAAAATTTGATGAATGGTTTACATAATGAAGAGTCTAATACGTAGAAGAGTTGAGAGAGGCAATTTTTGGTTGCACATAAAGCTTACTTGGTTATACACAGAGGAACAATGCTTTGTCCCAATCCAACATTTTATTTTATGCCACACAATATCTATAGAGAAAATATTAAGACCATTTTAATACATACATTTACAAGTTAGGTGAACAGTTGTAAATCTTTTTTTTTTTATTTTTACGATACAGTGGTATTTCCTAATTAAATAATAATAATCAATTAACATTTGTATTGAAAGTCAAAAAAAACGGCCTAATTAATAATAATTACTATATTATAATAATAATAATTAATAATGATTACTATTATTATATAATGTTAATACTAATTATTGTAAAATAATTAAATAATAATAATAACAATAATTAATTAACAAACCCTCAAAACTTTTGCAGACGATTTGATTTATTGTTTTAGGATGTATGACGATACAGTGGTATTTCCTTCTTTTTTTGTAACGATATCCGAACAATGGTATTTTTTTTTGTAAGGATCCGACGCTGCAACAGTTGTAATTCTTTTTTTTTAATCTGTTTCGAGTCTTGTATTTCTTATCAATTGCCCTGATTAACGCCGCGAAGCGTGGGTGTATATATATTTTTAATCTGCTTGGAGTCTTGCTTTTATTATCAATTGGCCTGATTAACGCCGCGAAGTGTGGGTATAAATTCTTTTTTTTAATCTGGTTCGAGTCTTGCATTTATTATCAATTGGCCCAATTAACGCCGCGAAGCGCGGGTATAATTTTTTTTAAATCTGGTTCAAGTCTTGCATTTATTATCAATTGGCCCGATTAAAGCCGCGAAGCGCGGGTATAAATGTTTTTTAAATATCTTCGGACTTTTTTATTTGGTGTTTATAGATTCGTTTTCATGTTTCCAATGCTCATTTTTACAACGGTAAACATTTATGTCAGAACTTTATTATAAATTGGCCCGATTACCGCCGCGAAGCGCGGGTATAACCCTAGTTAGCTTACATATGTGTTTGAATGTTGAATGCCCCATTTGCGGTGTACGCATATAATGTATATATGTGTGGGCCCTTAAGGGGCAAAAGTAAAAGTGCACTAATTTTAACGTTATTTTAGTTATTTGTGAAAATAACGTTAAAATCATTGGGATGATCAACTTCAAACGATAACTTTGAGCCGGGGACTCTTTCGGAGCAGCCTCTCTATCCCAATTGGGATATGGGTAAGGTTTGTATCTATCCTTCCCCCCAGATTAGGGTTTCGCTGCTGTTGTCTCTAGTTCAGAACACGTTCAGTTTCAGATTGTGTTCTAGGGTTTAGCTAATGCCGTCACGATTAGGGTTTCGACAGAAGTGGGATTCAGCCGCCGATTAGGGTTTCTCAGCTGCTGATTGGAGTAATTAGGGTTCCGGCGAGCCTATTTCTCTTCTCCGGCCATCGATTGAAGAGATTCCGACCACAACCGCCGCTGATTTCGCCAGATTAGAGTTTCGGCGAGACCCACAGCCTTCACTCAGGTCTGATTTTGACCAGAGAGGTCTGATTTTGACCAGAGAGGTCCGATTTTGACCTGATACGTCCGATTTTGACCAGATAGCTCCGATTTTGACCAGATAGCTTCGATTTTGACCAAAAGGGTCTAATTTTGACCAGAAAGGTCCGATTTTGACCAGATAGCTCCGATTTTGACTAAAAGGGTCTGATTTTGACCAGATTTTGACCATAAAGGTCTGATTTTGACCAAATAGTTTTGATTTTGACTAGAAACAGTCCGATTTTGACCTGAAATAGTCAAACAGCCTACTTTGCTGCCGACAGAAGGTTTTCTGTCCCGTTTTCGCTGCTGCCGCCATTCGTAGACTAGATAATCGATTAATTCCGGTTTTTCTTACATTTATTACTGATTTTATCTGAGCTGGCCGCCAAGACAGTGTTGAATATAACAGTCGTCAAGTTCCGGCCGCCGCCATTGCTGTGTTTGTTCACTGCTCTACATCTCGGTTAAATCAGTGATAGTTCGGTAAGTGTCAATGGCAGAAGACGGTAAAGTAAAGATTGAAAAGTTTAATGGACGTGACTACGGGTATTGGAGAATGCAAGTGGAAGATCTTTTGTATCAGAAGAGTTTACATCTTCCTATATTGGGTTTGAGTTATAGACCAGAAAAAATGACGGATGCTGAATGAAATTTGCTTGATAGGCAAGCCTTGGGTGTTGTCAGGTTATCTTTGTCAAAGAGTGTGGCTTACAACATTGTCAAAGAAATGACTACATTTGGGGTTTTGAAAGCATTGTCCAACATGTATGAGTAACTGTCTGCCTCCAACAAAGTATTCCTTATCAAACAGTTGGTTAACACCAAGTTGAAGGAAGGTATGTCGATCACTGCTCACATCAATGAATTCAATTCGGTTATCTCACGTTTGGCTTCTGTTGACATAAACTTTGAGGATGAGATTCAGGCACTTCTTCTATTGTCATAATTACCTGACAGCTGGTCAGGCACAGTTACTGTAGTTAGTAGTTCATTTAGAACTACTAAGCTCACTTTTGATGGTATTCGTGACATCGTCTTAAGTGAAGACATTCGTAGGAGGAGTTCGGGTGAATCTTCTAGTACATTGTTGAATACAGAAGGAAGTGGCAGAAAAAATGAAAGGGGTCATAGCAGGGGCAGGTCAAAGTCAAGAAAAAGGGGTCAATCAAAAAATAGAAAGGAGATTGACCATTGGAATTGTAAAGAAAAAGGCCATTTCAAAAGTCAGTGCCCTAAACCATTAGTTGCAAAAAGAAATATGCACGATGATGAGTCTGGTGATGCTCTTATTTGTGAAGAGATCGATGCTGCCAACATATGTTGTGTTGGGAATTCTGTTGAATCTTGGATTCTAGACTCTGGAGCTTTGTTTCATGCTGTTTCATCTCCTGATTTGATCAAGAATCTACAAACAGGTAACCTTGGTAAGGTTCGTTTAGCTGATGATCAGACTTTGGATATTGCAGGGATTGGTGATGTTGATTTGAGGACTTCACTAGGTACATTTTGGACATTGAAAGATGTCAGGGTTATTCCTAACCTCAGAAGGAAGCTAATTTCAGTTGGGAAGTTAGATGATCTGGGTTATGATGTCAGTTTTGGTGGAGGTCAGTGGAAAATCAAGAAGGGAAATCTGGTGATTGCTAAGGGTATTAAAAGAGGTACTTTATACATGGCTGATGTACATGCTGATGGTGATAATGATGTCACACCAGGTCCTAGTCATTCTGATTTGTGTCACCAATGACTCGGACACATGAGTGTCAAGGGAATGCAGATGTTAGTTGCTAAGGGAAAGTTTCCAGATCTAAAGACAGTGGAAAAGGGGTTTTGTGAATCTTGTGTACTTGGTAAACAAAAAAAGGTTTCGTTTGTGAAAGTCGGGAAAAGTCCAAAGTCCCAGAAGTTAGAGCTTGTCCATACGAATGTTTATGGACCTACATCAGTTTCTTCTCTTGGAGGATCAAATTACTATGTCACCTTCATTGATGATTTGACACGCAAGGTATGTGTTTACTTTCTTAAACACAAATATGATGTTTTTGTTACTTTTAAGAAATGGAAAACTATTGTTGAATTGGAAACTAATTTGAAGGTAAAATTCCTCAAGTCTGACAATGGAGGCGAGTATGTTAGCACCGAATTCACTAACTATTGTGCTGATCACGGGATCAAGATGATAAAGACTGTTCCAGAAACACCACAGCAGAATGGGGTTGCAGAAAGAATGAACATGACTTTAAATGAAAGAGCTAGGAGCGTGAGGTTAAATGCATGGCTTCACAAGACGTTTTGGGCTGATGCAGTTAATACTGCTGCTTATTTGATCAACCGTGGGCCTTCAGTTCCTTTGGGTTTCAAAATACCAGAGGAAGAATGGCAAGGAAAGGAGGCAAGTCTCAAGCACCTTCGAGTCTTTGGTTGTAGTGCTTACAGTTTGTTGAAAGATGTTGACATGGATAAATTGGACTCAAAAGCCAAGAAGTGCACTTTTATTGGTTATGGGTCAGACAACATGGGTTACAGGCTTTGGGATTTTGAAAGCAGAAAAGTAATCAGATGCAAGCATGTCACTTTCAATGAAGCCGAATTATACAAAGACAGAAAAGAAAGCTCAGTGATTCAGAAAGATTATGTTGACTTTGAAGATGAAACATTGGACAAGTCTAGAGAGTCTGTTACTCCAGAAGTTGTCTTTGATAGTGGGAGCACAGGAGTTGACACTGATGATGATTCAGTCAGTGGGAGCATTGGAAACGATAGTGAGTCAAATGGCAGTGGGTCAAATGACAGTGAAAGCTTAGAGGAAGAAGAAGATTCGACTTCTTCAGTTCGGAGTTCATCGATTCCAGGTTCTTTTGTTCCACAGCCCGAAACTCAACATTGGGTCAGAAGGTCTACCAGAGTTACAGCACCATCTAGGGCTATAATAGAGTTGAGCTGAGCCGAGCCAGGCCTGGCTCCAGCTCGGCTCATGAATTTTCGAGTCGAGCTCGAGCCAAGCCGAAATTTCCTTCGAGCCAAAAATTCTGGCTCCAGCTCGTCTCGTAAAAAACCTCGAGCCACGAGCCAGCTCGTTTTTTCTTCGTTTTTTTCCTCCACTTTATTATATATATGTGTGTGTGTATATATATATATATAAATAACTAATATATTAAATTTAATATATATAAAATCCAATATATATGTATATATATAATTATATATAAAATCTAATATATACATATATATTATACATAATATGTATATACATTATGTATAATATAAATGTATGCGTGTAATATAATATATATGTGCGTGTGTATAATTTAATATATAATTCTTACTTAACTAATAAATAAAAGTTTTCTAAGGACACTTAACACATTTCTAGAGCACTTGATGTTTTTTCCCGTCTCTCTTTTCTATTAAATATACCATATATTAAATACTAGGTTATAAACCCGTGATTACACGGGTTTGTGAATAAAAATTATATGATTTTATGATTCTTTATCATATTAAATGATTATATTCTTTTTATTCAATAATTATATTAAAACTAATAATATAAATTATACATTTTTATATTAAAAAATTTAAAACTAAAAATATGTGACATCCGGTATTTTACGAACGATGACTTGTAAAAGGTTAGTGTACAAAACTTAATTTATTTGATGCAATAGTAATTTAATATTAATTATTAAATTAAATTTGCGGTTACTTGTCTAGCACAGAGTGTGTTTAAATGCATGGATTTGCATTTGGTGAACTTGAGATTTAGGTACCATTCGGGTGTTTAAACGTTGGTGACGACTCGGTTAACGAATTTAGTGTAATGCTTGGTTTAGCATAAAATAATAAATCATAAATGAATAAACTAAGTTAATGATGAAAACCGTGAATTTTAACGTAAACTGTGGAAATTACTGACAACCGACTTTACCTGTGTTTTTGTCGGATAAGATGGATTAAATTATCCGAATAATATTTAAAGTCATTATTTTTGACTAAAATTTGATTGTTTAAGTACGATTAAATATTCTATAAATTTTAGAATAAAAATCGGATTTTTATTTAAAATCCGGTACAATATTTATACACCGTAAGACTCAGATTATACATGTTTTTATCTAATTTAAACCTAAAGTTGCACAAGAGGGTGACATGTAGAATACACATGTCACATGTAGGCTACACCTAGATTTCTTTTAAAATCTTCCAAATCTCACCTTTTCTCAGAACAATCATTCTACTCCACTCATACAAGCCATCGCTACTCTTTCCCCACCCTCTCTCCTACCTACACCCTCTCCTTCTTTTCTATCTTCACCACTTTTGAAAATTTTAAGCACACATTCATCCATATCTTCATCAAGTTAGTGATTTTTGGTGATTGGAAGGTTGTGGATCAAGAAAACACTACCTTTTTTTTTTGAACGGCGAAGGTCTCAATCGTGTAAACCCACTGTTTCTAGGCCATGTCACCAAGGTCTACTTACCTGACCTCCCATTAGCCACCACAACCACCCCAGGAGGAAACCCCACTGGGAAAACCCCCGACCCCCCGCAGACCCCTATTTCGTTGCGGGAGGGATTTGAACCCAAGACCTCCCATTTGAAAGACTCTTGGGTTACCATTGAGACAATGCCTCATTGGTAAGAAAACACTACCTAAGATAACCATTTTAAAGTAAATCCATTCACATTATGGGTTTTTCTTTATTTAAAAATTGGTTCACCCAAAGTTTAAGTTTAAAACAAATGGGTTTTAAGAATAAAAATGGTAATGTGTGTGTGTGAAACGTGTGTGTGTATGAATGTGTGTGTGGTCGTAAATGTATACACACATTTATGTATGTATGTATGTATGTATGTATGTATGTATGTATCGTGATATGTGTGTATATATATGAATGTTTATGTTCTTTCAAAACATACATACATACATACATACATGATGAATGTTTTCATTTTGGATGGTGATTTTAATCACATGCATGTACATATCCATGCATATACATATATATGTATATGTATATGTATATATATGTATGTATGTGTGTGTATGTGATATAAGTACATGCATGAACATATATGTATATGTATGTGTTCATATACACACACACACACATATGTATGTACATGTGAGATGGTTACATGCATGTGTGTGTGTGTATGGGTGAATGTGAGATCTTGCATGCATGAATATGTGTATATGTAATTTCTAGATACATGCATGTATACATGTATGAATATATATGGATAGGTATGACTTTGCCATACATGCATGTGTGTTTATGTACATGGTATATTTATATATGAATGCATGTATGTTTTGATGTCATGTATGCATATGTATGTATTATACTCATGAATACATATATATATATATAATACATACACATAAGTATATGTATAAAAAGTATGATGTACATGCATGATGGTTGTATAAGGATGCATGCATGGGTATCCACGTAACTATTTATATAGTTACTGAATTTTAGTAATAATACTTATGATTATTGATATTTTATGAAATATATAAAATCTGATTTTAAACTCATAAAATACATAAAAATATAAATATTTTTGTTGTAAAATGAATAAATAATGGTTAAATAACTTAGTCATAATTTTATTACCTTAAATGGATGTATTGATAAGATAAAACCTTTTAAAAAAAAGAGTTTTCTATAAAATAAATTTTTAACAGATTTGTATCAGTAAATTATGGGAATTATGAAATATTTTAAGTATAAAATCAAGTGGATTTAAAAATATATTTAAAGGATGATCGTTGTTAACCGAAAACACGTGTTTTCGACTATTTTTAACATATAAAAAGAGTCTTTTTATGAATCTGATTTTGATCAGAAAATTTATAACTTTTTATGATAAAAATTTGTAATTTATAATGTATAAGTTTTTTAAGAAAAATATAAAATGAAATATTTGAAAACTATGTCTAAAAAGGGCGTAAAAACGCCGTTTTAACGCATAATTTTGACATAATTTGGTGGCTGATTTTAATCAGCAAATTTAATATAAAAATAAGTATAAAATACTTATTTTAAAGTATTAAAAGGCACTTAGGCCATAATGCATGTTGACGTGCTTGTGTGTTAAGTTGTCGGTTTTGTCGGTAAAATATGAATAAATTGTCAAACTTGGCAAATAATTACAAATAATTAAGTTTGGAGTTAAAACGGATTTTTAACAAAGATAACTTAGTTATTTTGAAATTTTATGACTTGAAAACGTTAACTTATGATTTATGGTTAATAACTAAATTCGAGTCACCAACGGGTCGTTTGTGTGAAATCTGTTTCTCTTAGTGGAATGTGTTTAAGTCTAGTTAAGTTGGGTGAACAACTTATATGATGGACTTTTATTTAGACTGTTAATGTGTCCCTTGGGTTTTAGGGCGCTAGTGAAAACAATCTGGATATTTGGAAATCTCTGTTGCTAGCAGAAACGCATTGAGGTGAGTTTTACGGCCCTTTTTTAACTGTTTTGCTTTTAAAATCGGGGGAGAAACTGCCTATGTTTTGGAAAAGGATATTTGTAATATTTATGCTTGTGTGGTATGTGATGGTTGATAACTCTTGAGTAAGTGTAGTTGGGCCTGGTTCTCGTGGATTGTTCCCGAGTGTTTTGCGCATTGATAAATTTTATGCCCGTAGTCGTAATCATTAGTCTCGCGAGGGACCTCAGGATATATTGGTAGATCTATCGAGCTTGAAAACCCACTCCCCCCAGGTGTCATGGTCCTTGAGTAACGGGAGAATATATGTTGCAGGGAGTCTGCTCCTTGGTTTCGGTTTGATTATGAGCTCATGGTGTCTATCGGTTCGTAGGACCTAGCTAGTCTACGAGATGTTCACTAGCACAACATTGAAATGTTACCTTCTTTACCATAATAAACTGTTGAAATGTTTTATTATAAAACCTGTGAACTCACCAACCTGTTTGATTGACACTTGTTTTTAAATTTGTATGTTTCTCAGGTAAGTAGCATTGTTGTTTGGGGAAAGGAAAAACCGGTTCTTGAAAGCGAGCGTACTTGGGATATTTATCTGGGACCGGTTATCGAATAGTGAAATGTTTTTATAAATCTAGACTATAACCAATGAGACATTATTTTCAGAACGTTTTCTTCCCAATATGGTATTACATGAGTACTTAGCCTGATAAAATTGATATGTGTGAATGTGTCTTTATTAGTACATGACTAACCAAAATTTTTTTTGATGTCCTTCTTTCTCTAGATGGTTGATCGTAGGTTTGAGAAGCCCCATCCTTTATATTTATCTCTCTTTGCACCAGGCCTGGACCCACATAGGCCCGAGGGATGTGGATGGATGTGGGAGGATGAGATTGAGCTCGTCACTGCTGTTCCTGACATCCCTACGCCGACCGGGACCATACTACGGTCGCCACGTATAAGGGTGGTATATGAGCGTTGAAAACGGCGTGACCTCGGTAAGAGGCCACGTGTCGAGATCGACGACACTACCACTCATTATAGGGGGAAACCCCGTTATGAGATCGGATCGACTTCTACACTAATGGTAGGTGCAAGGGACCAGGAAGTGGAAGGAGTGGTCCCTGGCCTTGAGCAAGGGGGACCTTCTTCCACAATGGTAGGACAGTCTTTGGAGGAGACTGTATTGTAACATCAGTGCCGGAAACGTTACCGGAACAGTAAACTCAACAGTAACTCAAGTACAAACTAGGTGAACTATTGTATGCTATTGACATTTGATGCCTGACACTAAACTATTATGCAACTGTTTCTGAAACCTGATTAAATCTCACGGTCTAACAGTTAGAAACACATCAAACAACACTGAACTGACACACAGATGCTTGATGTGATACTATTATGTATAAACGTATGCGAGGTTAAACAGAACAAAACCCTAACGGTTGTTGTTACAGAATGCTAAATCGACGAATTATTCGTATAAGTGACGATCTGTACAAATAGCTCTGAAAGTTTAACGTTCTGAAATGATGACTGAAAAGTAGAAAACAAAAATCAGAAAGTGAAATCAAAGTCGTGTTCGTTCGAGTGACGATTCGAACGAATACGCACGATGGTGACACGTTCTGACGAAACGATAGCGAAATACGACACGAACGGAAATAAATTAAGAAAATATAATATTTTACGTTTTACAATTTTGAAACTCATCAAAAATTAATTAAAGAAACTCTTTTATTTAAAACACGTAAAATTACGCGTAATAATCCGGAAACGCAACGGAGACGGAAAACGAGCAACCGAAACGAACCTGAACACGCACGCGGTATTTATACCCTAATTGAACTCATTTCTTCATTTATTACACACTCTCTTTCTCTCTAAACTCTCCCAAACCGTCATCCTCTCTCTCTAAAGATTACACTTTCAAATCACCATAACACCTTCAATCCTTGGTGAAATCTCGAGTTCTTGGTGTCCACATGAAGCTCTCGACATCCTCTACATAGAAGTACAACCAATCGGAGCATCTAGCCGCTGAAAATCGAGGTATGAAAGCTTGAATGATTGAAAAAGTAGGGTTTTTATCACCCCAGTTCGACCCCTCCACTTTGACCGGTTAAAGCTCACCCCTCTTGAGTCATACGCTTTCGAGAACTCATGAGAGCATACCACTAACCTTGGGATCGAATGGGAACGGCTAGGGTGCGATGGTGATGCTGATGGAGGCCAAACGAGGTGAAGGTTCGTGGGTCTAGCAGGTGGCCGAACCTGCGTATTGGCCGAACCTGCAAAGCCGAACCCTGCTGCTTTCATGCCATGCGAACCTACCTCATCAGCCGAACCTATATGATCAACGAACCTAGCTGTGCCAGATGAACCCATGAGAGGCGAACCTGTACCACGAACCCTCATGGCGAACCAGTCCAGCCGAACATTCACCATCATCGAACCTCGGAGTCCCGAACCTATGCACTAGAGGCGAACCTATGGCATCTAATGGGACGAACCTCTTGGTCAAGTGTTGAATCAGCGAACCTGGGCTCGAAGGAAACCACAACCGAACCTATGCACATAGAACTCTCAGCCGAACCCCTTCTCCATGTGAAGCTGCTACCCACCGAACCTTGGACTCACGATGCACAAGGCCGAACCTCAGTAGTCATGAACCTGGGTTGATCATGGGACCATCAGCACCGAACCTAGCAGAAATCAACCCAAAGGTTCGCTGAACTCGGGGTTAAATTCATCTACTCGGCCATGCACACCATCGTTGAAGCTCACATGGCTTGGCCCAAATAGCTAACAATTTGTCTATATATCGGGCCCATAACACCCATAATTCAGCCCAAATAGCCGGCCCCAAACCCTTGACATTAGGCCCATATAACTTATAAGGCCCAACATACTCTTCGGCCCAATTAGAATGTGGCCCACATGATTAAATGATCACATAACACACTAGAACTATAAACAAGGATTACATGCATGGATATTTTGTATAAATTCTAATTACTACAAAAGTAGTGAAGGAACTTATCAACCATGGTTGAAACTCAAACTTTCACAACCACGATGCAACAAACTAATAAAAAGCTAGTGATGGCAACAAGCAAACTCAACATACAATATGGAAACAAGTCATAGTAATATAAGGAAAACTAGTAAATCAGGGCCGAAGAATGACCGAGACTCACAAGTGTTAGCCAACTTTAGGGCTAACACGTACACATATACGCATCAACTATAACTTATACTTATAAGTTACAAATCACATGAAATCAATACAGGAGCTTGAAAATAACCACAAGTACAACAACGAGCGCGTGCATTCTAGTTTAAGCTAAGTCAACCACTGCAACAACAAGGTGAGTTCATTTGTCCCTTTTCAAACATATTTGTTTTTACTTCGGGACTGAGAAGCATGTTAAACATTTTAAACTAGTAGTGAAATGTTTTATAAATGCTTTTACACTTATTTATGATGCTAATACTAATGCTTAAGCTTGTTACTCTTATTCTGAAAACTAAAAGCTAAGACTTCAAACTATGTGCTAAAGCTACAAACTATATGCTCAAACTACACGCTACTGATCATGCCAAAATCTACATGCTAAAAGATATGCTAATGCGAATGATATGAACTATATGCTCAACTATGTGATAATACTATATGCTAAATGCTACAAGCTATGATTACATGATAAATGCTAATACTTGACTCACTCGTTCTAAGGCTAACACTGTATACAGTTACTCTAATTGCTAATACATCATACCTTTATTTTTAAAGGTTAATATCTTATACTTTTAACCTAAAGGCTAATGTTGTTTACATTTATACTTATTTGCTTAAAACTCTTGAAACTTTTAAATGCATAAGGGAGACCAACTAAAACTAGGAATGCCTTTGAAAACTACATTTATGTAAGCTTGTAAACTTAAACTCAGAAAGACTCACATGCTCAAAAGGCTATAAAGACCTATATGCTTGAAATGCTATTAACACTTGTACACTTGATATGCTTGGAATACTTAAAACGCGTGAACGCTTAATATGCTTGGAATACTTGAAACACTTGAATGCTTGATATACTTGGAATGCTAAGACAACAGGCTGATTGACCGCCGCGTGTTGACCTATGTGTCAACCCCTACTAGTCATCAGTAAAACTATGTGAATGCTATAAACTTGTATGCTTAAGCTATCGGACATCGTAAAACAGACTGATTGGCCGCCGCGTCTTGACATTGGTCAAGCCCTACTAGTCATCAGTGCTCTTCGTTGTCAGAATCATGTAAGACAGACTGATTGGCTGCCGCGTCTTGACATTGGTCAAGCCCTACTAGTCATTCAGTGTTCTTCTTGATTCACCCATGGTTGTGACGAGTGACTAGGATGATTTTGGTCTCTTCTAGTTGACTTTGTGTTATCTTGAAGACTCCTTTATCAAAACATCGATGTCGCGAGTCCTACTTAGTTCCGTTATGGATGGATCCTGAATTCCTTAGGGTGTTCAGCTGTCCATAACGGTAACTCTCAAAACTTGATACTCAAATGCTACTCTGTGCGTGTTGAAACTCATAAAACATAATACTTAAAAACTATGATGGGATTAGATGGTAGGTAAGACGCTTAATTATCATTAACAACAATGTCATATGTGATTTAGTATGTGGTGGGATGTTGGCTGGGCGGGCGGTAAGTTCGACCCTACATATGCCCTATATATAAGCATACCGAATTGGATATTACAGGTGATGTTAATGAGGTTAAGGTTGTTACCGAAGGAGTTTGTGAATACTATTGGGTGAATGTTTTAAACTTCTAAACAGGATACTTGAAACTATTGGGTGAATGTTTTAAACTTCTAAACAGGATACTTGAAACTATTGGGTGAATGTTTTAAACTTCTAAACAGGATACTTGAAACTATTGGGTGAATGTCTTAAACTTTTAAACGGGATACTTGAAACATTGAGAGAATTTGATGATAGGTAAAGCGCTTAATTATCATTAACAACAATGTCATATGTGGATTAGTATGTGGTGGGATGGCGTCTGGGCGAGTTGTAGGCTCGACCCTTTCGTATGCCCTATATATAAGCATACAGATCTGGATATTACAGGTGATGTTAATGAGGTTAAAGTTGTTACCGAAAAGGTTTGCTAAAACTATTTTACAACTACTAAACTATATGAACTCACCAACCATTGTGTTGACATTGTTTTCTTACATGCTTTCTCAGGTGACGTACAGGATTAAACTAGGGCTCATGAATGCATACTAGGATGCCCAGTTAAAGGACCTAGTAGATTTTGGAAAAGCACATCTTTTGATGAAAGCGACGAATCTATTTTGATATCTTGCACAGTTACAAGATATCAAACATTGATTCTTTTGATAGGTTTACTTAGTTAAATTATCAAACATTGATATTTGTAATTTAACTTTGTAATCCTAGTTTGATGCTATATTGTGCTTTAGTTATTCTCAATGTTGATGCTATGTAAACAATCTGATCATCACGATTATCACTCACGATATCGCGCCCCGAGAACCTTCCGCCCTACGGGAAAGTCGATCCAACCCGCCGGCTCGGGGTGTGACATGTATGCACTTTGATGGATAGATGAGCTCGCCATGTGATGTGTTGCAAAACACATCTGTTTTTCTATTTGTTTTTGTTTCTTTTCGTTACAGTTTTATTCAGTTTTAGAGTCAATTGATGCTGGTTCTTCACATTTCCACAAACTGTTGCTTGCAGGTAATAAACATATCAATTTTGGTGCTAAAGATCAAGATAATGAGCTCCCGGTTGGAAAAGAACAGACCCGAAGACAAAAGAAGTCAAAAGCTGGAAATTAACCTTGTCGCGTAACGCGACATCATCAAGAAACCCTGTCGCGTAGCGCGACGGGTGGAAAAGTCGGTTTTGCCCTTTTTAATGATTGCGGGTTTGACCCGGCTATTTTGTCGGGTAGTGGGTACCCTCGCGTAGCGCGAGGGGTTCTGTGTGAGCGTCGCGGTACGCGACGTGGGTTAAAAATCAGAAAACGAATTCTTTTCATTAAAACGGCTGGCTGGAGACGGGATTTTAGGGTTACACTCAATTACAGACGATCTGGAGGCGACAAGGGAGGCGATTGGAAGAGCTAGAAGGCAAGGATTGGCATTTGGAAGCCCTAGGATTCACAATCAAGGGTGTACAACATTCGGTTTTGGTTTCTTCTTATTTTCCTTTGGGATTCATGTTTTTTTTCAGTATTGGAGTGTATCTTTTACTGTTTATGAAATGATTATGGGCTAGACCTTTGGAACTATCTAGGTTAGATGAGTATACATGTTTGATTGTGGTTTATTTCGGTATTGAAACATTATGATGTGATGGATTTATGATTTAAAGATTTGGTTTTGAATATTGGATGTGTATGTATGTCTTTGATTGTTGAATGATTGATGTTATGTTCCTCATGTGTCTTGGCGATTGTCTGTCGCGAAATAGGTGCATGCTAGAATCAATTACTGTGTGTTTTTGATTAGTGGATGAGTTGCTTTGGCCGAGTGATTCATAAGAATGTTTTATTATGATTTAAATGATTAAGATGTGCAACTTGCTTCAACAGCCGTGAGGTGAGAAGTTGTCGATAAGTCTTGGTTTTTAGATTGCTAGGTTAGAGCCTTCGTGAGAAGATCAATCTAATTTGTCTATTAAACCTTGTTTATTGAGTCCAATAGGAAAATCCAAGTTGTCCCTAGCATTTAAGTGAACTGTAACTATCGCGCCGTGAGGTAGATTGTTTAACGGTTATTTCTTAGGTGTTTTGAGATTATTATACTGTGAGGTAGATAATCTAGTGGATATTTCATAAATAGTTGGATGACCTGTGAGGGAAATCCATGTATCCGGTGGTTTAATGGCTTGTAGGAACTTTAGTTGACTATCCTTGAGAAGGTCGAGGGTGCTCTAGATTTCCTGTGAGTTTAGTATTATAAGATCCCGGTATCACATTAGTTCCAATCCTCGATAGAACCTTGTCAAGCATGTATATGATTCAAGCCTAGGTAGTGTTTCTTTTTCTCCTCTGATTTAGTCTTTGTTTGCTCGTCTGTTTTAGTTTATTTAAGTCATTATTAGTTTTACTAGAAAACCCCCCTTCTTTATTATTATTTAGTTAAGTACAAATTTTGTATAGATAAGTCATTGAGTCTAGTTAGCACAGTCTGTAGAAGTCTGTGGGTTCGATATCCGGACTTACTTTTGTCTTGCTACATACGATAGGTACACTTGCCTGTCGGTATCTTAGGTTTTAGAGAGTTTAGATTTATTACTTTTTGTCTAGTTTTAGAGTCGGTTTTTAGTTAGTTTATTAGCTAAGCTCCGTCGACATCAAGTTGTCTAGTTTTAGATTAGTTAGTTTAGTTTAGATTTATTACTTTTTGTCTAGTTTTAGAGTCGGTTTTTTAGTCGTTGTAGTATAGTGGTAAGTATTCCCGCCTGTCACGCGGGTGACCCGGGTTCGATCCCCGGCAACGGCGCCAAAAACTTGATGTCGACGGAGCTTAGCTAATAAACTAACTAAAAACCGACTCTAAAACTAGACAAAAAGTAATAAATCTAAACTCTCTAAAACCTAAGATACCGACAGGCAAGTGTACCTATCGTATGTAGCAAGACAAAAGTAAGTCCGGATATCGAACCCACCATGAGAGCACCGTTAGGAGACTGCGCCAGAGGGTGCAAGCACTGGAGGATATGACGACCGCAAAGGATGGTCGTATACTGACCAGGAGACAGCTCGAGTCTCTCTGGAGCAGTGAGTGGGCACTCTGGAGACCCGTACGGGACTACTAGAGGGGTGGTGGGGTGGCAGGCAGCCACTGAGCAGAGGATGGATATACTGACTGAGGGATTAGGCTCCGTTCAGTCTGTCTCCAGGTGGTAGGCAGCCACTGAGCAGAGGATGGATATACTGACCGAGGGATTACGCTCCGTTCAGTCTGTCTCCAACCTCTATGGAGCCCTAGTGTTATCTATTTTATTTGGTGGTCCTCCCACTGGACCTATGTAGTTGGTCCGTGGGTATTTATGTTATGATTATGGTTTATTTCATTTTGTGATGAACTTTGATATATGGGCATGTTGATTTTGATTACAATTTGATGTATTCGCTATGGATATTTACTTAGCTATTTTTAATGAATGTATGTTCAAATTTCTATCTTGTTAATTTTTATTAACTATATTCATTGATTGAACGTGATTTTTGTTTATTTTGAATTATAAATGAAAACATATCATGGCTACGGAAAGAGATAACTCGACTCCTCTTCCTACGACTAATGAGGAATTGTCACGAATCATATCACATGTTACACCAGCGTTAGCCCAAAGAGACGCAGAAGATATGAGAGAGACTACAACAAGGATGCACCTTTAAAACTTTTCAAACGTGCGGCCCGATATCGTTTACGGGTGCTGAAGGTCCATTGGGAATTATACGTTGGATCGAAAGGATGGAATCTGTGGTGAATACAAGCGGATGTACTCCCGAACAGAGAGTGAAATATGACGTTTTCTCATTTCACGATGAAGCCTTAACCTGGTGGAACACCCAACTGCAAGCTAGAGGAGACGTTGCTGCATAGAGCCTTTCTTGGGATGAGCTTAAAGAACTATTGTTGCGTGAATACTGTCCCAGAACGGAAGTTCAGAAATTGGAAGAGGAATTCTGGAATCATGTCATGATAGGCGCCGATATCCGAGGTTATACCACTAGGTTCCATGAACTTGCCAGGCTGGTACCTAGATTGGTCACTCCAGAGCATGTGCAAATAGAACGTTATATTTGGGGTTTAACACCACAAATCAGAGGCATGGTGGCTGCATCCAACCCCACCACTATTCAGAGTGCAATTACTCTTGCTCATGCACTAACGGATGATGCGGTGAGGATGTGATCCTTATCAGCAGTCGACAATCAGGGTAAAAAGGGAGTGGAAGCAAACAAAAGTCTTGTTAGCGCAGAGAAGAAACCTTATGACGGAAAAAGGAAAAATTTTGAAGATCGTTTTGGAAATCAGAGGAGGAGAAATCAAGATTCAGGAAAATTCTACACTGCAAACACTTCGGTATCAACAGGTGGCAGATTCGAGCGATGTGGCCAAATAGGGCACCAAATTCAGACTTGTAAAGTCAAGCTGCCCGCTAAATTTAATGCAAACAACAAGACTTGTTTTGAATGTGGTGCAGAGGGTCATTTCAGAAAATATTGTCCAAAATTGAGCCTACCAATGCAAGAGGACGGGCCTTTGAAATGAATGCAGGAGCTGCTCATGAAGACCCATCTGTGGTCACCGGTACGTTTCTTGTTAATAACCAGTTTGCATCTATATTGTTGGATACGGGAGCCGATCTAAGTTTTGTGTCAAAAGAATTTGAACCATTGCTTGACCATAAATCAAGTAAATAAGATAGGTGCTATCGTATAGAGTTGGCAAATGGTAAGGTTATTGAGTCTGGAGATATTATTAAAGGATGTACGTTGCAGCTAGAAAATCATTCATTTAAAGTCGACCTCATACTTGTAGAACTTGGTAGCTTTGATATTGTAGTCGGTATGGATTGGTTGTCTAAGAATCAGGCGGAAGTTGTTTGCTTTGAAAAGGTGATTCGTCTTCCCCTTTCAAACGGTGAAATTCTTGTTATTCGTGGTGAACTGAAGAAACCTCCCTTGAAGATGATCAATGTTATGAAGGCACAAAAGTTTCTACGAAAAGGATACTCTTCATTCTTAGCTAGTATTGTCGACACAAAAGCTGAGAAATCAAAGATCGAGGAGATACTTATTGTTAGAGAATATTCAGAAGTTTTTCCAGAAGACTTGCTGGGATTGCCTCCGTCAAGACAGATAGAATTTCGAATCGACCTTGTGCCAGGAGCGGCACCTATTGCGAAGGCCCCATATCGACTGGAACCTTCTGAAATGCAAGAGTTTTTCAATCAGTTACAAGAGTTATTGGACAAAGGATTCATTAGACCAAGTTTCTCTCCTTGGGGAGCACCGGTCTTATTCGTCAAAAAGAAAGATGGGTCAATGAGGATGTGCATTGACTATAGAGAGTTGAATAAGCTCACCATCAAGAATCGGTATCCATTACCAAGGATTGATGATTTGTTTGATCAGTTTTGAGGTTCGAGTTTCTATTCAAAGATCGATTTATGCTCAGGATACCACGAATTGAAGATTGTGGAAGAAGATATTCCAAAGACCGCTTTCAGGACACGCTATGGGCATTATGAGTGCCTTTCGGGTTAACAAATGCACATGCGGCATTTATGGACATGATGAATAGGGTTTGTAGACCTTATTTGGATAAGTTTGTAATTGTCTTTATCAACGATATACTTATCTATTCAAAGAACAAGGAAGATCATGAACGTCATCTGAGGCTGATTTTGGAGTTATTTAAGAATGAAAAGCTTTATGCCAAGTTCTCCAAATGTCAGTTCTGGATTCGAGAAGTTCCATTTCTAGGTCATGTCATAAACGAGAAAGGTATCCAAGTGGATCCCATGAAAATTGAAGCAATCAAGAATTGGAGTACGCCTACATCTCCAACTGAAATACTTCAGTTTTTGGGACTGGATGGCTATTATTGAAGGTTCATTGAGAATTTTTCTAAGATTGCACAATCGTTAACTTTATTGACTCAGAAGGATCAGAAATTTGACTGGGACACCAAGCAAGAAGAAGCTTTTCAACTTTTGAAGCATAAATTATGTATCGCACCTATTTTATCACTTCCTGATGGAAATGATGGGTTTGTGGTGTATTGCGATGCATCACGATAAGGTCTTGGATGTGTTTTAATGAAACGGGATAAGGTGATAGCATACGCTTCGCGACAACTTAAAATCCATGAGAAAAATTACACCACCCATGATTTAGAATTAAGGGCGGTTGTTTTTGCACGCAAGATATGTAGACATTATCTCTATGGGATGAAGTGTACTATTTTCAAAGATCTCAAAAGTCTCAAACACATCTTCGATCAAAAAGATCTAAATATGAGACAACGTAGGTGGGTCAAATGCTCAATGATTACGATTGTGAAATTTGTTATTTTCCTGGAAAGGCGAGCATGGTGGCAGATGCTTTGAGCAGAAAGGTTCGTGACAAAACTTTACGAGTGCGTGCATTGGGTTTAACTCTCCAAACGAGTCTTGCCTCTCAAATTCGTGAGGCACAACTTGAGGGACTTACAGTTGAAAATGTCAAAGCCGAAGGCCTACACCGAATGATTAAAGAATTAATCCCAAAGTCCGATGAAATTTTATATTTCATGGATCGTATATGGGTACCTTGTTTTGGTAACTTTTTTGAGTTAGTATTGGATGAAGCTCACAAGTCACGTTATTCAATACCTCTAGGGTCGGATAAGATGTATAAAGATTTGAAAGAGTTTTATTGGTGGCTTAATATGAAAAGAGAAATTGCCAAATATGTTGGTAAAGGTCTAACTTGCTCCAGGGTGAAGGCTGAACATCAAAAGTCGTCTGGACTTTTGCAGCAGCCTGAGATCCCAGAATGGAAGTGGGAATGTATTGCAATGGATTTTATAATGAAATTACCCCGAACGTCTAGTGGCTATGATACTATTTGGGTAATTGTCGATCGTTTAACTAAGTCAGCACACTTCCTTCCAATTAAAGAGACTGATGAAACAGAGAACCTAGCGAAATTATACTTGAAAGAAATTGTTTCTAGGCATGGCGTTCCTGTGTCGATCATATCTGACAGGGACAGTCGGTTTACATCAAGGTTTTGGCAATCTTTGCAAACAACCTTGGGTACTCGTTTGGATATGAGTACTGCTTATCATCCACAGACAAATGGTCAAAGCAAAAGAACTATTCAGACACCGGAAGATATGCTTCGTGCATGCGTGCTTGATTTCAGTGGTAGCTGGGATGCTCATTTACCCTTAGCAAAATTTTCTTATAACAATAGTTACCACTCGAGTATTAAAGCTGCGCCATTTGAAGCCCTTTATGGTAGAAAGTGTTACTCATCATTGTGTTCGGCAGAAGTTGGTGAAAAACAACTTACTGGAACTGAAATTATTCAAGAGACCACTGATAAGGTCTTTCGAATAAAGGATAGGTTGAAAGCTGCCATGGATAGGCAGAAAAGTTATGCTGATAATCGACGGAAATCGCTGGAATTCCTAGTTGGAGATCGTGTTATGTAAAAAGTCTCACCTTGGAAAGGAGTCGTTAGATTTGGTGATCAGGGAAAGCTTAGTCCCCGTTATATTGGACCATTTGAGATTTTGGATCGAATTGGTCCGGTGGCATATCGACTCAAGTTACCGTCGCAACTCAGCGGTGTGCATGATGTATTTCATGTATCTAACTTGAAAAGGGACTTTATGATGAAACGACTGTTGTACCAATTGAAGATATTCATGTTGATGAAAGACTTCATTTTGTCGAAGAGCCTATTAAGATTTCGGATTGGGAAGCCCATAAGCTCAGACGTTGTCGAATCAAGCTAGTGAAAGTAAAATGGAATTCGAGGTGTGGCCCAGAATTTACTTGGGAGCGTGAGGATCAGATGAGAAAGAAGTATCCCCACCTGTTTCCTTATAATGTGAAAAGGTCGTAGTGGTTTATAATTTCGAGACTAAATTTCCTAAACCAGGGGAGACTGTGACATCCGGTATTTTACGAACGATGACTCGTAAAAGGTTAGTGTACTAAACTTAATTTATTTGATGCAATAGTAATTTAATATTAATTATTAAATTAAAGTTGCGGTTACTTGTCTAGCACAGAGTGTGTTTAAATGCATGGATTTGCATTTGGAGAATTTTTGAGATTTCGGTACCATTCAGTGGTGTTTAAACGAACGTTGGTGACGACTCGGTTAACGAATTTAGTGTAATGCTTGGCTTAGCATAAAATAATAAATCATAAATGAATAAAATAAGTTAATGATGAAAACCGTGAATTTTAACGTAAACTGTGGAAATTACTGGCAACCGACTTTACCTGTGTTTTTGTCGGATAAGATTGATTAAATTATCCGAATAATATTAAAGGTCATTATTTTTGACTAAAATTTGATCGTTTAAGTACGATTAAATATTTTATTAATTTTAGAATAAAAATGAGATTTTTATTTAGAATCCGGTACAATATTTATAAGTCGTAGGGCTCATATTATACTTGTTTTTATCTAATTTAAACCTAAAGTTGCACAAGAGGGTGACATGTGGAATACACATGTCACATGTAGGCTACACCTAGATTTCTTTTAAAATCTTCCAAATCTCACATTTTTCCAAAACAATCATTCTACTCCACTCATACAAGCCATCACTTCTCTTTCCCCACCCTCTCTCCTACCGTCACCCTCTCTTTCTTTTCTATCTTCACCGCTTTTGAAAATTTTAAGCACACATTCATCCATATCTTCATCAAGTTAGTGATTTTTGGTAATTAGAAGGTTATGGGTCAAGAAAACACTACCAAAGATAACCATTTTAAGGTAAATCCATTCACATTATGGGTTTTTCTTTACTTAAAAGTTGGTTCACCCAAAGTTTAAGTTTAAAACAAATGGGTTTTAAGAATAAAAGTGGTAATGTGTGTGTGTGTGAAACGTGTGTGTGTATGAATGTGTGTGTGGTCGTAAATGTATACACACATTTATGTATGTATGTATCGTGATGTGTGTGTATATATATGAATGTTTATGTTCTTTCAATTCAAAACATAAATACATACATACATACATACATACATGATGAATGTTTTCATTTTGGATGGTGATTTTAATCACATGCATGTACATATGCATGCATATATATCTATATATGTATGTATGTATGTATGTTTGTATGTGTATGTGTATGTGTATGTGTATGTGTATGTGTATGTGTATGTGATATAAGTACATGCATGAACATATATGTATATGTATGTGTTCATATATATACATATGTATGTACATGTGAGATGGTTACATGCATGTGTATATATATATATATGGGTGAATGTGAGATCTTGCATGCATGAATATGTGTATATGTAATTTCTAGATACATGCACGTATACATGTATGAATATATATGGATAGGTATGACTTTGTCATACATGCATGTATGTTTATGTACATGGTATATTTATATATGAATGCATGTATGTTTTGATGTCATGTATGCATGTGTATGTATTATACTCATGAATACATATATATAATACATACACATAAGTATATGTATAAAAAGTATGATATACATGCATGATGGTTGTATAAGTATGCATGTAACTATTTATATAGTTACTGAATTTTAGTAATAATACTTATGATTATTGATATTTTATGAAATATACCAAATCTGATTTTAAACTAATAAAATACATAAAAATATAAATATTTTTGTTGTAAAATGAATAAATAATGGTTAAATAACTTAGTCATAATTTTATTACCTTAAATGGATGTTTTAATAAGATAAAACCTTTAAAAAAATAGAGTTTTCTATAAAATAAATTTTTAACAGATTTGTATCAGTAAATTATGGGAATTTATGAAATATTTTAAGTATAAAATCAAGTGGATTTAAAAATATATTTAAAGGATGATCGTTGTTAACCGAAAACACGCGTTTTAGACTATTTTTAACATATAAAAAGAGTCTTTTTATGAGTCTGATTTTGATCAGAAAATTTATAACTTTTTATGATAAAAAATTTTTAATTTATAATGTATAAGTTTTGTAAGAAAAATATAAAATGAAATATTTGAAAACTATGTCTAAAAATGGCGTAAAAACGCCGTTTTAACGCATTATGGACTTTTATTTAGACTGTTAATGTGTCTAGGGGTGTAAACGAGCCGAGCCGATCCCGAGCTCGTTAAGACTCGAGCTCGGCTCGTTTAGACTAAATAGGGCTCGAGCTCGAGCTCGGCTCGTTAAGGGTTTTATATATAAAAATAATTAATTTTATTAATAAATACTTAATATAATAAATAAAAGTTATATAAAGAAAAAGTTCGTTAAGGCTCGCGAGCCGGCTCGAGCTCGATATGTAAAGCTCGAGCTCGGGCTCGATAACTAAACGAGCCACATTTTTGGGCTCGAGCTCGGGCTCGGGCTCGTTAAGGCTCGGCTTGTTCGAGCTTTTTAACGATCCGATCCCAAGTATTTCATGAGCTGCCTTGGTTCGTTTACACCCTAAATGTGTCCCTTGGATTTTAGGGCGCTAGTGAAAACAGTCTGGATATTTGGAAATCTCTGTTGCTAGCAGAAACGCATTGAGGTGAGTTTTAAGGCCCCTTTTTAACTGTTTTGTTTTTAAAATCGGGGGAGAAACTGCCTATGTTTTGGAAAAGGATATTTGTAATATTTATGCTTGTGTGGTATGTGATGGATGATAGCTCTTGAGTAAATGCAGTTGGGCCTGGTTCTCGTGGATTGTTCCCGAGTGTTTTGCGCATTGATAAATTTTATGCCCGTAGTCGTAATCATTAGTCTCGCGAGGGACCTCAGGATATATTGGTAGATCTATCGGGCTTGAAAACCCACTCCCCCTAGGTGTCATGGTCCTTGAGTAACGGGAGAATATATGTTGCAGGGAGTCTGCTCCTTGGTTTCGGTTTGATTATGAGCGCATAGTGTCTATCGGTTCGTAGGACCTAGCTAGTCTAGGAGATGTTCACTAGCACAACATTGAAATGTTACCTTCTTTTCCATAATAAACTGTTGAAATGTTTTATTATAAAACCTGTGAACTAACCAACCTGTTTGGTTGACACTTGTTTTTAAATTGTTATGTTTCTTAGGTAAGTAGCATTGCTGTTTGGGAAAAGGAAAAACCGATTCTTGAAAGCGAGCGTACTTGGGATATTTATCTGGGATCGGTTATCGAATAGTTAAAACATATATTTTATAAACTAGATGTTGAACTTGTAATGTTTTAATAAATTTATCGATGACTTCTATAATTAAATATCCATGTTTTATTTAAATCGTTCGCTTAACTTATGCTTTTGTTAATTACTGTCGACACTAAGACTCTGTCAAGACTTCTGCTGCGGGTCAGGGTGTGACAGTAAAAGTAAATATATAAAAAAAAGGTTCTTAATGTGTGTGTATTATATACTTGGTTATAAACCCGTGTGTAACACAGGCAGAATAAAAAGTAAATTTTTTTTTATTAAAATGGAACAATTTTAAGTGACTAAAATTACATATTGTTACATACAATAAACAACAATATAAATTTACAACAAAGGTTCATAAAATATTCAAATGCTTTTTTTGTTTGCAATATTTTTTTGTATTCATAATCTTACCATCTTTGTATAAAATTACAACAGTATCAAACATTCTCTACTTATTAAATCATTATAAAAAGATAAAATTAATGAAAAATTAACGTAAAATATGAAGAAATACCTAAGAGTAGTCTGTACACGTATCAGTATTTTAGATTGTATTACAATAATTTTTCAACTTCTCTCTTATTTACTTTATTGCATATTAAATAATAACATTAAATATTAAATATAGTTGTAAGAATTGTAAATTAAAAAAATATATTTTATGGCATTAAAAAATTTAGTAGTATTAAAAATACACTCTCTTCAAAAAAAACAAATTATTATAAATATGAAATAGACAAAAATACTTTTATAAACGAAATGTTTAAAAATACATTGAATTTGTTACACATATTTGTGAACTACCATTTGACAATTATTATGCACATTTATCTCATCTATTAAGATGAGTCTTCATAGCATCTCTTTTACTATTTTTACTTTTGAGATGAAACATGTATAATCCTTAGGGTTTTCTTCTCCAAATTTGAACAAAATGAAGTTTTGCCTTCATATATTTTTTTTTTGTATTTCCAAACTCACCCATGTATATTAGAGCATATTTAAATGTAGGTAAACATACAACATTTTAATTATTTAAGAAATCAATAAACTAACTTAATGTTTAAAAAATCAATATTAATAAGAGCTAATATATAATCAATCAACAAGCATTGTTAAGATTAAATAAAATAAAACTTTTAGTTAAATGTTTATAAGAATCATTATGCAAATACATACATATACACACATATGCATGCATAATATTAACATTAATAATTAAAAGAATAAAATTACTATATATATATATATATATATGTATATATTTATAATGCATTATGTAATACTTAACAAAGCTTAATTCATAAAGTGATTTTATTAGACTTTAAAAAGAAAATACATTATGAAGATTATAAATTCATTGAGATGTATAATAAATTACAAATATATTTATAACAATCATTTGTGAAGTAAAATAAAATTTATAAATTTTTATAAAGAAAATTATTTAACAACATAAAACAATAAGATTTCAGGTGTCAATATTATAATAAACTGAAAGTAAATCAGTTTGCTAAAGAACTTAAAATGAAAATGCGACAACTAGGAAACAAGGAGGACTAAAATGGTAAGATTCGAATTCTATCACCCCCTCCCGCTCCCGATCTTGAGTTCGAGCACCATAACCCATGGCTTGATGCTAAAACCGGCTCAAACACGATCCTTAATTCGAAATTCAAATTAGAAGGCATGCACATATCAATCATGATTTCAATCATCTCAACAATTCCAAAAACGAGTCCTAGACAACGTGTATTTCCTTCAAACTACCAATGATAAATTATGGATTCCCAAACCCAAACCCACGCCCACGCCCCGACCCTTTTTTTTCCCCTCATTTTCAAGGCCTATTAACCCACCAGAAGCCGTCAAAGTCACAAATCCGATATACATACAATCTCAATTGATGTTTTTATTTATGGGCATGAATATTTCAGAGACCCTACACGAAAGCCTAGACCCTTGAGCCAGTTAAACCAGCCCTTCCTTTTAAAATGTTTTTTTTTAACGGCGAAGGTTTCAATCGTTTGAACCCACTGTTTCCAGGTCATGTCACCAAGGTCTAGTTACCTGGACCTCCCATGAGCCACTACAACCACCACAGGAGGAAACCCCACTGGGAAAACCCCTGACCCCCTCAGACCTCTTTTTCGCTGCGGGAGAGATTTGAACCCAAGACCTCTCATTTGAGAGAATCTTGGGGTATCATTAAGACGGTGTTTCTTTGGTTTTTAAAATGTTTTTAACCCCGGTTCAAAATCATATAAAATCGTATTTGTCAAGTCGTATAACTATCTTGTATCTCATAAATTTACATCATGGTATACAAACTACCAAGTTTATCCCCATGATCACCCCCAACAAATCGGAGAATTGATGGTCACACACAACCACACATGTGATCAACAAATCGGAGCCAAAATCAAATCTCGTATCCGCATATCAGAAGTTACGAACCCTACATTTCGTTCGATCAACAACAGATTTCAATTTTGATCAATCTCCCCCTCATTCTTCTTAATTTTTCAAAATTTGGGATAATCGCATGGGCGGTTTCAGCAGAGATCGATTTCAAACACGGGTTTTGAGGATCTTGTTGTCTAATGGACAATCTATTGGGTCTTCTTAGAATTAGGGTTAAAAGAGGTATAAATCTTGTGATTCGTGATTTCCGATCCAGCGATCCTTATTGCATAATTAAATTGGGCGAACAGGTTATCATTCATCATGTAAACACTTTCAATTTGATTCAATTACAGGCGAGATGGTGTTAATTGTTTATTTAATGTAGAGATTGAAGACTCGCATAGTCTATAAAGACCTCAATCCCGTGTGGGATGAAGATTTGACTCTTTCAATCGAAAATCCAGATCTTCCTGTTGAATTGGTACGTAATTTGGCATTCGGGTGTTATGTTTATACCTTAAATTGTTCATAATTGGTTGTCAACATAATCATACATTCATAATATAATGCATGTATGTTAGTTTCTTCATCTTGAAATGCGCACAGAATGCAGATGTTTGTTCTTCAATCGATATGGAACCAAATAGGGATTTTGTGACACTTTAAAACATCAAATTATTATGAACAGAAAAACTCCAATTTTGCATAAATAGCATATATGTTTGCATTGACATGTGGATCATTGTCTTTATGCAAAAATGTTTAAGAACACACGAATGGGATGGATATGTGTTATCGTTTTATCTTTTTAATGGGTCAAATTGATATGTTTTTCATTATTTGATTACCGTATGAACCCACTTACATTGTAAACCCCTGGTCCCCGTAATTCCCAACTAACCTGGATGAATAGGTAAAGCGTCGTCGTAAGAAACCGGGTCTGTTGCTTCAAAGGAAAATCTCCCTAAGTGGGAATTAAACTTGAGACATCTAGGTTCTCACTCCTTCACTTTAAGCATTACATCTAGAGGTGCGCAAATCAGGTTTTTTTTTTTGAGCCGGTTCCTGTCAACAAAGTCAATAACCAGTTCTGGTTTTTGACCGGTTCTAACCGGTTTTTGGCTGGTTCCGGTTCGGGTTTTGGCCGATCTGATCCGGGTTTTGCAGGATAAAGGTGGAAGAGGAACCGATTCCGGTTTTTCCGGTTTCTCTGAGAATCTGGAAACGTCTGTACCCACCGGTTCGTGTATAACCGATTCCGGTTCGGGTTGCCGGTTCCAATTCCAAGTTTTTTGCCCACCTCTAATTACATCAATTTCTTGAAGGTTCAAATTGGTAATTTATAAGACTACTATATTGGAAATTAATCAAATGGGTCATATGGGTCAAAAGTCAGCTAATTATTTTATAAAAAAGTTAGATTTTTTATTTAATATAATATATGTATATGCATATGAGCCGGTTACTATACTAAAAGGAAAATTGTGTGTGAAGCGTGCGAAGTGTGCGAAGTGTGCTGAAAAGCATCATGCAATAATAACTAACATTTGTGTGATAATTTCACTCACGGATGAAATTATCATGCATAATTTATCTTAGCGATGATTCCACCATAGTGTGATTGGTTTCACGCAAACTTCGTATAAAAGTTCGTACACTTTGCACGTATAAAAGTATTTGTATTTTAAGCTTTCGCTAGATATATATATATCGTATTTGTCACATTAGTTAATGCAAAACGATATTTAACTCTTTGGTCAAAAATGCTTGAAATCAATATATCCATGGCTCGTTTTAATATGTATGAAATCGACTTGTTACCCTACCCGCGTGACTCACTCATTCTAGTCCAATGGAATGTGTGTATCACAGCTAGAACTGTAAACGAGCGAACGTGTAACGAACAATTCATAAACTGTTCAGCGGCTCATTACAACTTGGCTTGGGCGTTCTCTTTTCATGTTTTCTTTTGAATTTACCATGTGTCTTAATCTCTTTCTTTGGCATATTTCTTGAGCATACAAATCATGTTCTCATGCTTATATATGTGCATAGATACATATACAAGACGTCGACACATGTGACATAAGTTACTTATTTATTATAATAAGATGCATGTGTTACAGATGGTGTATGATCATGACACGTTTAGCAGAGACGACGAAATGGGGGACGCAGATATCGAGATCCATCCGTTTTTGGAAGCACAAAAGATGCACCTGGATCCGCATACGGTCCCAAACGGAACTATTCTAAAGAGGGTCGAGCCGTCCGAGTCAAATTGTCTGTCTGAAGAAAGCTGTGTGACATGGAAAGATGGTATGATCTCTCAAAACATGCTTCTTAAATTGAGAAATGTTGAATCTGGTGAAATTGAACTGGAGTTGCACTGGATTGACCTTCCGGGTGCCCATCACACGTAGAATCTGGTTGTGTTGTGTCTTTGAGTGTTCAATATGTTACTTGGTTAACAATCTGCATCGGATCTAGAAAGGTTTAGGCTTTTTTTTATGTAGTGTAAAAATAAAATTGAAAATATTTATGTTAGTAATACATATCAAAATTACATTTTTATAGAAAATAGCAATGTTAGCCCGAAAATTGTAGCCGATAGTGTGACGATTTTTTAATAAAATTAGAGATAATCAGCTTGTGTGTTGCACAAAGAATACTAAAATGATCATATTAGTTGCAAAAGAGTTTAGTGTTTTTATTCACATGAAACTAGTTCTATTAATACTTTACATGGTAAAGTTTTTTTTACTTACGAATGTTAATACAAAAGACAACATCATACAAAAGTTAGTGTCACACAAAGGTGTGGGAGTGTTGTATATTTAGACAACACTAGAAGAAAAGTGAGGAAGATGAATGTGGTCTGATAAAAAAAATAAGTGTTCTATTCTCCATCAAAGAATATAAAAGTTTACTATTCATTAGACATTCTTTTTTTAATATAAACCATATGTGTGTGTGTGACAAGTGTCCTTGTGGAAGAAAATTTAAGCGCTGATTTAAATGAGATGTCGAAATTACAAGTCGTAAAACATCGTATTTTAAAGGTTATAATTAAACCAAAAAAAATGAAACCCTAAAACCACTTTGATGCTTATAGGTTTGTGTTTCAATAACGTGTAAATTATAGGTATGATCATATATAAATAGAGAATTTTGTAAAATTGGTAGGAACCAAATAATCAATGACGTGTTGACATATTTATTATAATTAAATTATAAAATGAGGGTAATTTAGTAAATTTAAATATATTTAGATTTAATAACTCTAAGTTGTAACAAGATTGTTAATCCATGGTTCAGATAGTTTCTTATTATTTTACAAAAGTAACATATTGTACAATGACCCTACTCTAGTCTATATATATTAGTTTGAATTATATTGTTATAAAATGTAATGAGATCGTTAATATGAATCACACTTTTCATTTAAAAATTTCTTTGTTTATCACCAGTCTTACAATCTAGATTTGCTTAGATTTTGTGATTCAAGTATGAAATAATACACATTAGAAAAGCTTACCGAGGGTTCGAATCCCTCTCTTTCCTTACCTTCATCTAATTGACCGATCTTACTAACCACAATAGATCAAATAGCAATGGATACGACTATTCCAGCAATGGATACGACTATTCAAGCAGTTCGACCTTTCTTTGATATGGATTCTATATTCCTAATGGTTGTGGTATGGAAAATACTGTTAGAGTAGACAAGGAATGAAAAATATCTAATTAACTATTTTATTAACTAGTGTATTACATAGAGTTGCATAAAAATAAATATTATAAAGAAATCACATGTAAGAAATAGATATACAAATAACATAAAATTTTTAACATTTAAAAAAAGTACAAATTTTATATTGTCTAAACATTTTTCTAAATATTATAAATAAGAGTTTGTTATAATTTTAATAACAATTAACACAAGAGTAGTGCTAATATTTAAGAACTTTATAAAGAAAGCAAGAGGAAGAAGTAGAGAATTGTATAACTTATGAAAGTGTATACAAGAGGTGTATCTTTTCATCTAACTTAGGGGGTATTTATACTACAAAATCCACATTTATTTACTAAACAAGATTAACTATTTACTAGACAAGATTAACTATTTGGAGCATGGTAGATTATCTATAAGTTTGACAAAGTGTGCATGCATTTGTTGAGAAAGTGTGCATCCACTAGCTAAGTCAAAGTTCTCTTGGTAAGATTAAATTATGTGGTAAATTACTAGCTTCATAACACTCCCCCTTGGATGACACTTTATAAATTTTGGGAGCTTGAAGTACTGCCTCATTAAAAACCTTGCTAAAGGAAAACCCAGTGGGAAAAAACCTTAGCTAAGGAAAACAGAGTGCAGTATGTGAGTAGCTCCCCCTCAAGTTGTAATCTGTAACTTGTTACATTCTCTGTACATGGCGCATGCCAATGTCATGAACGTGTTTTCTGAAAGTTGTAGTAGGAAGTGCTTTTGTGAAAAGATCAGCTGAATTGTTACTCGACTGGACATATCTCATATCAACCTGATTGTCTTTGATAAGGTCCCTGGTATATGAAAAGAACCTTGGTGGTATATGTTTTGTTATGTCACTTTTGATATACCCTTCTTTCATCTGCGAGACACAAGCTGCATTATCTTCGTACATAGGAGTTGGATTTTGGTCTTTCTCTAGTCCACAAGAAGTCAATATGTGTTGTGACATAGATCTTAGCCATACACATTCTCTTGATGCTTCATGGAGTGCAATGACTTCAGCATGATTCGAGGATGTTGCAACAAGTGTTTGTTTTTGAGAACGCCATGAAATTGCAGTTCCTCCATTTATAAAGACATATCATGTTTGTGACTTTGCTTTATGAGGATCAGATAAATAACCTGCATCTGCATAACCAACTAACCCTTCTTTCGAATTGTTAGGATAAAATAAGCCTAAATCAATTGTACCTCGAATGTATTGAAAAATATGTTTGATCCCATTCCAGTGTCTTTTTATAGGAGCTGAACTAAATCTTGCTAGCAAATTAACTGCAAAAGAAATGTCAGGCCTTGTACAATTGGTAAGATACATAAGAGCTCCAATTGCACTGAGGTATGGTATCTCAATACCAAGAACCTCTTCATTATCTTCACAAGGACGAAATGGATCATTGTCAACATTGAGTGATCTCACAACCATTGGGGTGCTTAATGGATTTGCCTTGTCCATATTGAATCGTTTCAAGAGCTTTTCAGTATAAGTCGATTGATGGACAAGTATTCCATTATTCAAATGCTCAATCTGTAAACCAAGACAATATTTGGTTTTTCCAAGGTCTTTTATTTTGAATTCTTTCTTTAAAAGAACGATTGCCTCATGGATTTATTTATGTGTCCCAATTATATTTAGATCATCAACGTATACAACTATGATCACATATCCTGATGTTGTTTTCCTGATAAAGACGCATGGACAAATGAGATTATTTGTATAACCTTGACTTATCAAATATTCACTCAAGCGATTGTACCACATCCTTCCAGATTGCTTCAAACCATATAACGATCTTTGTAATTTGATTGAATACATCTCTTTAGGTTTTGAACTTAATGCATCAGGGATTTTGAATCCTTCAGGAACTTTCATATAGATGTCACTATCAAGTGATCCATATAGGTAAGCTGTAACGACATCCATAAGATGCATTTCTAAATTTTTAGAGACTGCTAAGCTGATTAAATATCTAAAAGTTATTGCATCCATAACGGGAGAATATGTTTCATCATAGTCAATCCCCGGTCTTTGTGAAAAACCTTGAGCGACGAGTCTAGCTTTATATCTAATAACTTCATTATTCTCGTTTCGTTTCCGTACAAAAACCCATTTGTACCCTATTGGCTTAACAGCTTTCGGTGTAATAACAATAGGACCAAAGACCTTTCGTTTGTTTAATGAATCTAACTCAGCTTGCATAGCATCTTTCCATTTATCCCAGTCATGTCTAGTTTGACAATCACTAATAGACTTTGGTTCGGGAGTATCATCTCCATTCATAATATCACATGCTATTGAATAAGAAAATATATCATCAATATTTTCCATTTTATCTCGGTTCCATAAAATATGTGTGTGACTATAGTTGATTGAAATTTCTTTGTTGGTATCATCGACACCCTCTTCATGAGGAAGTTCGGTATTTATTGTTTCATTAATAACATTCTTTGTATGATCAACTTCCTTTTCGGAACCTTTTCTTTTTCGAGGATTTTTATCCTTTGAACCGAATGGCCTTCCACGTTTCAAACGTTTCTGAGATTCATGAGCCATATTAATATTCATTTGGTTATTTGGAATCTCAATATGAGCTGGAGCATTAGCAGCTGGTATGTGAGATTTAGTGACTTTGTTTGTATCAGTAAATGCATCAGGCAATTGATTTGCAATTTCTTGTATATGTACTATCTTTTGTACTTCCGTTTCACATTGTTTTGTCCTTGGATCAAGATAGGACAGTGACGGGACACACCATGATACATTGGTTTCTTGTTTCTTATTTTCTCCCCCTAATGCTGGGAAAATTGCCTCGTTAAAGTGGCAATCAGCAAAACGTGCTGTAAACACATCAACTGTTAAAGGTTCAAGATATCTAATTATTGAAGGTGTTACATACCCGACATATATTCCCAGCCTTCTTTGAGGACCCATTTTTGTGCGTTGGGGTGGTGCGATAGGGACATATACTGCACACCCGAAAGTTCTAAGGTGGGAAATGTAACAACCTCGAAAATTCAGGTCCAATTTGAACTTTTATTATTTATTGAATTGTCTAGAATATTTCGTAAGTTAATTGCTACGTTAGAAATGTATTCGATATCCTATGGATCAATTAAAGGAATATATTATTTCGAATAACGAACTTAGAACCAAACACGAAAGGGATTCGCATCGACATTAGACGGTTAATTGAAAGTCACTTTACTCGGCCCAAACACCTTAACAATTTAATTACGACAATTGGTAAATACAATGCCAACATAATTATGTTATACAAGAATGTATATACATAAATTGCTATAATCATACACATAAAAGTATATACATGAAATCATTTATGTAAAACAACTAATTTATTTAACACACATAATTAATTGTAATAAAAATACAATATATATATATATATATATACATAGACATGCAACATTTATAAATATGTATATGGACGCGTATATATATGTATAGACAAGAAATGTTTATATATATGTATATATATACACACAAAATACACGCATACATACATTTATTCATACACATGTAAACAAAAGAAATCAAACAACTACAAAACACATAAAATAAACACATGATACACACAAGCATGCATGAGTATGAAACCCATACATGCATACTTGCATTCATACATATACACACATGTATACAAGAATAAATTTTGAACACTATCAAACAAATAACCAAGTCAACATATCTAATCAACCTTATTACACACATTATATCTTCACCTATCCACACTCTCCCACTATCCAAGAAATCTCTTTCTCTCTCCCCATATCACTCTTTTCCTTCAAAGATTCCTTTTGGCTTTTTCAGAATTCTGGCAGCACTGATATGCCAACTTTCAAAGCCTATAACTCATCCCATACTCAACCAAATTCGTCCATTATTATTTCAAAATACACCTTAATGTCCTCCAGAAGTATCCCAAGCAGTCTCACTTATTTTCATCAAGATTTCGACCTCCAAACAGCCCTCTAAACTCAGGTGCGCAGAAACCGACCAGCTTTGCTATCTTCACTTCTTCATCACGGTTAAGGTACCAAATGAACTCCAAATCACCTCATTCTTTTTTTGATCTTCTTGGACTTCAATTTACTTTGTTTGGTAAAAATCCCAGGAGCTTTTGAGACCCAGAACTAAGCTTAGAGTCCTAGAAAACGTGGAACAAGTGCAGCAACATTACATGCAAAGGCTTGCATCTTCCTTCTTCCTTGATTCTTGAACTTTTGAACTCAAATCCTTGCAACAACTCCTCATAGAAGATTCTTTGTTATCATTTTCAGGTCCTACCATCTAATAACACATCTCTCTTCATTATCCTTCAAGAACTAGGTACAAATCTTACATTCTAAAATCAAAAACTCACTTTTATTAATGTTTTTGCACACTATCATATACTCTTTCAAATCTATGACCAAGACCTATTTTTAAACAGAAAATAAAGACCATTTAACTTCCAAAATTTCGTGGTTTTGAAGCCATGGTCAAAACTCTTACATGCAACAAGGTGGCATGTACAAAAAGACGAGTTTTTGAGTTCTAAAAACAACAACTATGTATTTTTATCATTACTTCTTGTTGACCACGACCAAGAACTTGTTTGGGCAGTAAAAATAAATGTTTTAACTAACAAAAGTTGTTGGTATAAAAGCTTGGTCGAAAAACACACATGCATGAAGGTTGCATGTGCCTAAACTTAGTTTTTGAGCACTAATTCCTTCACCTTTGCACCTTCACTTCATCTAAAGCCAATACACTTTTGTTAACCACATTTACAGCCCTAAAACCCTCTGGATACAGCAGCCTCACGCGTAGGATTGGTTGAGCACCGGTCAAGGCAAAGCAACGTCGTTAAGGGTATTCATTCAACTAGTTTAGTTATGTTTTACTTGCATAGTTTGCACTTAACACTTGTATTAGCACATGAACACTTATAACATATAAAACACATGTAATATAAGTTAAAATGAGTAATAGGATCTGAACATAAAAGGTAACATGATGCATGCAACGTCTTGTACGTTAAAAATGATCATAACGAGTTAAAATCTCAAAAACCGGCACAAACCGTACATGCATGACTTCAAACATTCCAGAAGTTAAAAACATCTTAAATGATGTTAAAAATAATTTAAAGATGTTTTATAAGACATCCCTAACATGGTTTAAGCTTAAAATCGTTGTAGTACCGAACCGACGTGTTCAAACTACTAAAACGGTTATTTTTGTGCATATTTAAATTCTGGAAATTTTAAAAGTTTATTTATGATAAATAATGTATTATATCATATTTTGATGAGTTATGGTGATTAAAATGACTAACAACGTATTTTATGCAAAACTAGCTACGAAACCGACGTCTTTAAATTGTTAAATCGCATAGTCTTGGGCTATAACTTATTTTTGAAATATTACAGAATATATACAAGTAAAAATATATAAAATAATGTTATAAAAATATTTGGGATGATAGGAATAACGAAAGACTCTTTAAAAGCGAAAGTACGTGCATAACCGACACGCGAAATGCGTAAAAACGGGTTTTTATATATATGAAAGCCAATAACTATTTAGACCAGAATATTATTCTTAATATATTTTATATATAATGAAAATATAATTTCTAAAACTTATAGGCTTAAACTATTTATTTAAAATGGATAAAAACCGCGTTATGGGCGTTACCGGCCCAATTAGCCCACTAAGTAAAATGAGGTATTTTTAATCAAAACATTTTATTAATAAATATTCTATTTTGAATATTTGAACAAGTATATACTTATTTAGACAAATTATGATTTATAAACGTATTGTTGGGCTTTAAACGTCTTGACGGGCCCAATAGGCCCAATAGTAACTTTACATGTAAAAATAACTTAAAGCCCAATTGTTAACCTATCTAGTTTATTTAATTATTAGTATTTGTATACAATAACCATGTTAAAAATTCTAATTACATACATACAAGATGTTACGTAAATGTTATAACTTACAAAACATATAAAATGGGCCTGAGTAAAGTATGACACTATGCATAGAGCACAATGATATTAGCAACTAAGTCTAATCTTAGCAACACGTTTAAACATAGGTATACACCTATATTGTAAAGGCAACCACGTGGAACACTCAACTCACAACATTGTTTGCAAACCGTAACCTCGGTGAGTTTTCGTGCAAACCTTTCCCTTCTTTATTATGTTTTGGGATGAAATACATGCTACTAAACTTTTTATGTGTACTAATGTTTGAGACTTGTTACTTCCCATATTGTGTCCCTTCTTTAGAGCACACCATTAACCCTAGTTGGGGCCATTAGTATTATGGGTAGCGCTATTTGAGAAACCCTCACACACAGTGGTCTCCCCACTGAGATTGGCAAATCGTTGTGGCATAATTACTAACTATTTTATTTAGTTCATTAATGGGAAATGAACTACGCAGGGACGGAACGCCGGCATATGGTCTTGTTGCGAGATCATATGGGTGGTGCAGGATTGGCTGTGCGACTTGAACATTGTACACGAACGAACAAACTATTGTTATCTTTGTTAATCACAAAGAATACAAACTGTTTACTTATTAAATGTTTTTAACTGCTCGAGCTCACCAGCTTTATGCTGACCCAAAATCTTTTAAGCATGTATTTCAGGACGTTAAACTAAGAAGGAGAGGTAGACGGGAAGCTTTTGGTGCCTATTTACACTTTGGAGTCTATGTTAGAGACTTGCTTTATTATTTCCGCTGCCTAGGAACTAGATTTAAACTTCATCTGTTTTGTTATTTTAGACATTATGATATTGGGTTGTTCATGCCCACTTTTGGTTTTAAGACAATTGTTAAGACTATTTTGTACTAGTTGATGATGAAGTTATCTTAGTCCTGCTTATTTAAGTGTTTTACCAATCTTTCGTCTTGCCCCTACCGGCGGGGTGCGACAGGAAATGTCTGGTTCATGTCCTGAAACAAGTTGCAAGGGAGAGTATTTGTGATTTGCACTTGGCCTGACACAGATTAAAGATCCAGCATGCAATATTGCATGACCCCAAACTGATACATGGAGTTTTGTTTTCATCATCAATGGTCTAGCTATTAATTGTAGTCGTTTGATTAACGATTCTGCTAAACCATTTTGTGTATGTACATGAGCAACAGGGTGTTCGACAACAATTCCCACAGACATGCAATAATCATTAAAAGCTTGTGATGTGTGAGGCCCCGAAACCGGGCACCTCACAGAGGTTGGTTTTCATCATACACATAGCTCTTAAACTAAAAACTTTCATAATCATGCAGCGGAAATGTAAACATAGTCTGATAAACAGAAATCAATAACATGTCTGTATCAAAATCACATCGGATTGCCAAAACCACCGGATCGTATGACTCTATGCCCGAGCTCCATGCCTTCTCTTATCATACCTTCAACCTGACATACATGCTAAATCAAGTCAGCTTACGCTGGTGAGTTCTAGTTTTCATAAAACAACATTAAACATACATAACATATACATCATTTCATACACATAGTCCATAACATTAGCACATAACATCCTTACATCAACATCATCATACGTTCCACTGTTACCATGCGAACAGTGGGCTTATGCCGGCACAAGGCTCCATAACCGTTGATCTGTCCCGCCGAAGCGTTCTACAGATCCATACTTACCCAGTAGCAAGTACTGGAGCAGCCATACTTACCCCATATGAACATGGGAGCAACGTCATACTTACCCCGTAACGAGTACGGGAGCAACCTCATACTTACCCCGTAACGAGTACGGGAGCAACCTCATACTTACCCCGTAACGAGTACGGGAGCAACGTCATACTTACCCCGTAACGAGTACGGGAGCAACCTCATACTTACCCCGTAACGAGTACGGGAGCAACGTCATACTTACCCCGTAACGAGTACGGGAGCAACCTCATACTTACCCCGTAACGAGTACGGGAGCAACCATACTTACCCAGTACAAATACTGGAGCAACCATACTTACCCAGTAACAAGTACTGGAGCAACCATCATTCATCATGACATGACACACTAGCACCTTATCATCATTCATCATAACATCGTATCATTATCCTAATAACATAGGATTTCCCATACAGGGTATGCTAGTATCATGTCATCATAACATCCTAGTACCATGCACATGTCATGCTAGCCGCACGTCATCATATCATTCATCATGGCAACATAAACACATTTGACTAGCATGTAATCATCATAACATCATACTTTCATCATAGCGTACCTAGGATTTCATCATAACATACATCCCTATTTATCATCATAGCATGTTATCATTCAGTTTATCATCATAACTTACTAACATGCATTCATCATTCTTAGCATACTTTCATGCAATAATCATACTATCACCTTAACATGCGTACATGGTCAGGGCATATCATCATTCATTCATCATCATCATAGGCACATATCATCATAGACATAACAATAAGCATGTATGTCAGCCCAAAACATTAAGCATAAAATAGGGCGTCTAGAACTCACCTGATAGTAGACTCTTGTTCTTCTTAGCCGAACTCCTTAGCCAAGTCTTAAGAACCTACATCCGTTACATCACCTCATTTCGTTACATTACGTTCTTAGTCTTAGAAAATATTCTAAGTCCCAATAGCCTACTAGTCCCCCCCTTCTGAATCCAAGTTCTCGAAACTTAGCTAAGTGTTTGAAACCCTTGAAATTCGTTAAGTTCCCATGTACACGAAACCCACGAGTATTCGAAATGCTAGTGTATTCGAACTACCCTGTGTATTCGAAATAACATGTATACGAAATGCATTGTGTATTCGAACATGGCACTGTACTCGAAATTTCCATGTATTCGAAATAATCATGGTATTCGAATTACTCCCTTTATGCCTGATTTCGTGTACTCATCACTTTCGTCATTAAACATCTCAGAAATTCATCTAAGACTTTGGGGAGCTAGTTCTAGGTTCCTTATGTTGTTACCAACGTATTGGAACCTTAAAGTTATGAACTTTATGCATAAAGGTGTGAGCTTTATGCATAAGTTCACCCTTTGTTTAACCATCCTAACTTTTGTATAAAAATCCAGCTTTCTATACATGAATCACTTACTTGAAGGTAGCTGATCCTCCTGGTAGGATCCCGTGCGTTTCCTACTTCGTTTGGTCGATCAAAGTTTGATTCTTGAAATTCTTGGACTTAAACTTCGTGTACTCGAGAGCAGATGAGCTTCCAGCCAAAGGTTCGCACATTTCCCAAGGCACCACTATTTATAGGCAAGGCTGGTACTCGAAAACTGAGTACACGAAATCCAGTGTACTCGAAATTAGTGTACTCGAAACTGGAGTACTCGAAATTTTACTAGTTCGAGTACACGATCTGTAATCCTCGCCTTGGTTATTTTTCGTCTCTTTTCCTACAAGTTAATTATTCGTCACGCATTCGTAAGTCCAAGTAACTTGTATTAGAAATTTTGGATTTTACATGATGTGAATTCACCAGCATTATCAAGTCTCACCCTTTTAATAATATAATCAGGGAAATGTGCTCGTAATTTAATAATTTGTGCAAGAAACTTGGCAAAAGCAACATTACGAGTTGATAATAAAGAGATATGAGACCATCTGCTTGATGCGTCTATTAAAACCATAAAGTATCTAAATGGTCCACATGGTGGATGAATTGGTCCACAAATATCTCCTTGAATCCTTTCGAGGAACATAGGTGATTCATTTTCTACTTTCACCATTGAAGGCCTCGTAATTAATTTCCCAAGTGAACAAGATGTACACATATGAATTTTATCTGACTGTGGGATCTTTTGATGTTTCAATGAGTGCCCATGAGTGTTTTCAATTATTCTTTTCATCATTGTATATCTTGGATGACCTAATCTGTCATGCCATAAATTGAATGTCTCAAAATCACATACATTTTCCTTGACTGCCATATGTGCTTGAGACACATTAATATGTGTATAGTGTAAGCCTGAATGGAGCATTGGCAGTTTTTCCAATATATGATCTTTGCTCATGATATGCAAATACTTTTCTTTATCAACAGTCGTTGATTTCGTATCATATCCGTTATGATATATGTTTTTGAAGCTCAACAAGTTTCTTGTTGATTTTGGGGAATATAAAGCATTTTCTATTAAGAGCTTCGTACCATTAGGTAAGATTAATTGTGCTTTTCCCACTCATTCTATCAGGTTTGTAGGACCGGAAATTGTATTGGTGGTTCCTTTTGTTTTTTTTCAAATCACAAAAATATTTCTTAGATCTGAGTATAGTGTGTGTGGCTCCACTATCTGCTATACATATATCCGCTTCGTTTGTTTGACCTTGTGCTCCAATGATATTCATTTTAATTTTCTGATACGAAGAAAAATTAATAAGTTTATAGTATAAAATATTACGATAGTTTAACAAAAAGTTTCTTTATTCGAAAAACGTAAAACATTACATAGTACATTAAAACATGAGAAATACATCGATAATTAAAACATGAGAAATACATTATTCTTTCATCTAATCATAGTGGTCTCGGAACGTTTCTTTCATATTTCCATATCATTGATAAAGTCAGCGGCGTTCAGCTCAACATTCATATCATCAAAGTTATCCACATGGTTCACTTCCTTATCTTGACGTTTAATAGAGGCTTGGTATAGTTCACACAGATGTGGAGCCGTGCGACAAGCTTTTGACCAGTGGTTTGTAATACCACACCTAAAACAGGAAGTGCCATTGTTTTGGGACGTACCAGCTTCATTTTTGAACTTGTTATATTGGCTGAAATTATTATTTTGTTGAGCGTGATAATTGTTTGTTCTTTGGTTTCGACCACGACCGCGACCACGTCCACGTCCACGAGGATTACCTCGATAATTATTGTTTCTCTTGAAAGAATGGTTGCGACCATTATAAGTACTTTTATCAAAATATCCACGACCACGACTTCGTCCCATTTTTCGTCCAAAACGTTTATTGTCATCATTAGTGATCACATTTGCTTCTGGAATTGGTTGTGATCCAGTGGGACGAGTCTGGTGGTTTTTCATTAATAGATCGTTATTTTTCTCTGCTACGAGGAGAAATGAGTTCAGGTCAGAATATCTTCTGAACCTTTGCAACCGATATTGTTGTTGCAAGTTTATATTCGATGCATGGAAGGTGGAGAAAGTTTTCTCCAACATATCTTCCTCGGTAACAATTTGTCCACAGAATCGAAGCGTTGAGCAAATTCTGAACAAAGCTGAGGTGTATTCATTCACCTTTTTAAAATCTTGGAACCTAAGATTGTTCCATTCATCTCTAGCAGTTGGGAGTAAAACTTCCCTTTGATGATCAAATCTGCTTTGTAAATCTCTCCATAAAACATATGGATCATCACAATTAAAATATTCGAATTGCAACATCTCATCAATGTGTTTATGAAGGAAGACGTCAGCTTTTGCTTTGTCTTGTTCGGTACATTCATTTCCTTCTGTTATTGTTTCTAAAACACCCATTGATTTGAGATGTCTTTTGACATGTGCCGTCCATGGCATATAGTTTTCTCCGGTAATGTTAAGAGCTGGGAATTCAATTTTTGCGATGTTTGACATTTTTTTTCTTGCTAAACATGAATAAATCAATTAAAAAATAAATATTAGAATCCATATATATCAATGAGCACTGCGATACAATAAAGTGGTAAAGCTACGAAAAGATACATAACTAGAAAAAAATTAAATTCTTCAGGTGAGAGTTGAGATAGAGGATAAAGAAACAAAATTAGCATTACGGTAACTAATAACAAAAGTGGGTGAATCATCTTCAAAAATTATCTTGAACAAGCTTGAGAGAATAAGATAATATGTTTTTTATGTGTTAAAAGAGATTGTTTATTTATAGGAAAAAATTTAACCGTTGATAACGGTTATATAACCCTTTTTGCAACGGCTATATAGTCGTTTATGATTATATGATCGTTGTAAGTGTATAAAAATAAAAAATAGTATATTATATGTTAAAGAATATAAGTAAAGAAAAAAAATTGTTACCAAATATAAACAAACGTTAGCGTATATAATAAAATGTTAGCATACTAATAAAGGTTAATATCAATGTTATCATAAAGTTGTTAGTATTGTTAACATGAAAATAAATGTTAGTATACATGAATAAATGTTAGTATACATGAATAAATGTTAGCATATAAATGTTAGCATAAGAATAAGATGTTAGTATGCATAAATAAATGTTAGTAACATTAGTAAAAGTTAGTTGACATAAAAATAAAAGTTAGATACATAAATAAAAGTTAGATAGTTAGTAGTCCCATGATTATCAAATGTCCATAATAGTAAGTCTTGGATAATTATTTTGTTCATTATGGTTTATTAATAAAATGTTTACCTTTGATGGATGACTTGTGCTTTTAATGATTTTCTTAATTGTGATTTAAGAACTCTTCGTGCTCATAACGTGTTATAATTTTAATAACAATTAACACAAGAGTAGTGCTAATATTTAAGAACTTTATAAAGAAAGCAAGAGGAAGAAGTAGAGAATTGTATAACTTATGAAAGTGTATACAAGAGGTGTATCTTTTCATCTAACTTAGGGGGTATTTATACTACAAAATCCACATTTATTTACTAGACAAGATTAACTATTTACTAGACAAGATTAACTATTTGGAGCATGGTAGATTATCTATAAGTTTGACAAAGTGTGCATACATTTGTTGACAAAGTGTGCATCCACTAGCTAAGTCAAAGTTCTCTTGGTAAGATTAAATCATGTGGTAAATTACTAGCTTCATAACAGAGTTAAAAATTTTGAATTTATAAAATTATTAATTGAAAATGGAAAGTTTGAAATGATTGGATATTAATTAATATTTAAAGAAAATAAATATTTTTTTATTTTAAATTTGAAAGTTTTAATTAATTTTTTAAATTTGTCAAGTATGTCATGTGAATAGCCTAAAAAGACAACTCATGTGATATGATGTATATACACCGGAAAGATGACGTGTAAGATATTATAATTATTTTATTATATAGTATACTAGGTTATAAACTCATGTATTACACGGAATTTGTTACAAAAAAATTATACAATTAAAAATATATTTATGATAAATTACATAATCTATTGTAAACGAATACATTTTATAATTCAAAATACAAACTGTAAATATCTAAAACTTCTTAGTATACAATATTAAACATATTGTTAGTAAATTACCATCTAAATCATCCTTATTCTTGACTCTGCATAAATTAACGTAAAGTTGTCTGTGAGAAAAAACAAATTGTTTCATTAAGATCATGCAATTCAATCAATTTATGTTTAATATCACAGTTTGTTTTTCTTCATATCCTCATTCAAAAGCATCTTTTTTATCATTTTTATCCAAAAGTAAGATTATAGTTTTTATATCATCCGTACATGATATAGAATCTTAAAAAAGATTAAAAAATGTTATGATAAATTTTTGAGTGTTACGAAATAAAATTAAATAAGTGTTAAAAAATATGAGTTTGTAATAAAATTAAATTTTAAATTCTTTTATTATTTTTTGGCATCATACACTTCATTTAAATGAGAGTATTAATATGCATCAGTTGACATTTTAAATTTTTTTAATATACACTACACATGTATTTTATTATAAAGTCACATAATAGTATAATACCTTAAAATTAATTAATTGTATTTTAAGATCCAAAATCAATATATCGAATCTATCTATACTAATAAATAAAGATAATTGTAGACACTTGTCATCTTTCTATGCAATCTAAATTTTGTTTTTCCCACTTCTCTCTCTTCATTAATTATCTATATTTATTATTTAATTAGAAATAATAATCAATATATTATTAATTAATTGTATAAAGATGAAATTATTTATGAAGCTTTTAAATAAACATATATTTTTATTTAACAATTTATTTTTAATTCTTCAAGTATAGTCATATTCAAATTATATTTATTAAAATATATGAAAATAAAGATTAACGATACTAATTGTTTTTTGAGTGATTTTAAAATATTTGAAAATTTTAATATGGATGAATGATTTGAATGATAAAAATATACTATGTTGAAATAATAAAAAGTAAGTAATTTGGAAGAAAAAAAACAAGTTATATGTATTAATATAATTTTAAGTCAAGTTAATTTCAGTGTGCAAAAGAATAATAAGCATACTTTAATTAAATTTAAGTTTATATTATATTTTATTTAACTTTTGTAAAATTTGAGTTTAGTTAAATTATGTAATATACAGACTTTTTAGTCATATAAGTGTTTCTTAACAGATATGTATATGTAATTTTTTTTGCAACCCGTGTAATACACGGGATTCTAACATGGTAATGTATAAATCAAGTTATTTTAATTTAGCATAAAAATAGGAAATATTAGTCTGTTTTTAATTATAGTATGACATGTGTCAATAATCATTTCAAATTAAGCCTAAAATTGACATGTGACGATATTTTAAGAAGATTTATTGTGGTATGGACACACAAGCAAATTTATTTTCCTTTATTATAAAGTATAGATATATTCATAAGACTAGGTTAATACCCTGTGTATTACACGGATCAGATAAAGAAATATAATTAATAATTATCAATGAAAATATATAAATTATAAGATTATTTTTAATTTAAAATACGATTGCAATTTCGTATGATTTAATATTTTAAGCATTAAAAAATAATATTTATCTAAACACCAACTTTTTTATATTTTGTTTTTTTCTTTAAACATGGTGTTTCAAATAATTGCTTTTGAAAATTTTATAATTTATAATAATTTTTTTTAAAAAAAGTATGTTCTTAATATTAATATACTATCATGCTTAAAAAATATTTTTTAATTTCAAAATGTTTAAAAAGTGTATTTAATATTTAATATTATTATTTAATATTAGATGCATTTAATAAGAGAGAGAGGCGGGAAATAAAGGTTGAAATGCCCTAGAAACTTGACATGTGGCACAAAAAAACTTTTATTTATTAGTATAGGTAGATTCTTGAAAGATGGTTACAATACAAGAAATTTACAAGGGTATTGATACTATTAATAACGTACAATCAATCATTTAAAGTGAGTCACAAAACAAATATTAAAATGTATCAAATTGCTAAAGAGGCATTTGTTTTTTGTGAAAAGGTCTTTCTAGGCTCTTTTGTCTGCGCGGCGCAGACAACGAGTAGAGGTTGGTTATGCAGATTGTTTGTTTTTCAGAAGACGTTTCATTAAAATAGGTCTGTCAGGCCTCTTTTTTGACGCAGACGTGGGCTAACCTCTTACAGGATCTTCTTGGCTCTTCCCATGTTTCATAATTAGGAGTTCATCATCTTCATTCTCGGCGCCCCTTTTTCTCCCCCATTTTCACCTCTCGACGCCCTTCTCCCGCCCACCTCCATCGTCTTCACGACCATCACCCACCTCCACAGCCTTCACGACCACCGCCAACCTCCACAGCCTTCACGACCGCCGCAGCCTCCGCCCCCATCCTCCACAACAGCGAGCTCCTTCGCCAGTTCCCTCCACCGCCGCCGCCCTCGACTCCAGTAACCTACATGTTCGTCAACGTTCTTTTGGGTGAGCACGCCATTGGCATGGCGTTCTTTGGGGATCCCTTTTTACATGACCCAAGGAAGAGATTTTAAAAAAAAAGTTGGAGAATTAAAAAAAAACAATCTTCTCGCATAGGTTTGGTCATCTCTTGTGTTACAGATGTATGCAGATGTGGTTTGAAGACTGAAGACAATTTATCTCTGAAAAAACAAACACCACCTAAGTCACAATAATCACAACTGAAATGCTTCATCAGACAAACATTTCATCCGTAAGTGATTATCCTTGGTTCCTTCTTTTTTTTTGAACGCCGATCATCCTATATACCACACCACGTATGTTGTTTTAACATGGCCCATCGGACAGAGGTAAGACACGGCCACACCAGATGCACATGAACCCCCTTTAATGGATAAACCCTCGCCCCCTATTGGTCCAGAACCTAAGATTAAGCTCAAGATTCATTCCTTCACATGTATGTCCTTTAAATCGCCCCTAAAAGGGCTCGAACCCATGATCTCTCGGTCACAAGGTGAAACCATAACTAGTAGGTAGAATTCGCATGACATCCTTGGTTCATTCAGATTTCAGTCTTTTCATTTGCACGTGATTTGGTCGCCTGCAACTCACGTGCATTTTAGTTAGTCATCAGCAACCTATCATTCTTTAATCTGCATCTCAAAAGTTCACCTGCTCGTTCGCAAATGATACAATTATCTATACTACTATATAATACATATTAGAAGGACAAAATAGTAATTTGCTTAAATCTCTTAAAATTAAGAGTTTTACAACTCTTATAGTATATGATACAACTTTTTAATTTTAATCTAAATGTTTGTTTGTGCTTTCACTTTGTCCCACATTGGTAGTTTTTAAAAATTTAAGTGAGATATAATGATTATAAAAGAAAACCTTCAAAACAAATGAATCACTTCTTGACATTTTTTGTGCATTTGGCCTTTTATGTTAATAGTTAAAATCAATTTTAGTTAACTACCAAATTAAAAAAAAATTGCTTTTGTTATGGTTATGACTCATGAACGAACCATGCAAACCTTCAAAACATCCAACTTAAGTGATGTGTTTTCCGCTGCAACGCACGGGTCCTAAACTAGTATTATATATAGGGGTTGGATCTAGTGAGAAGGGATTTTTACCTAAGAAGAGCAAGAAGCAATAGGAATTTGATATATGACATACTAATAATATAAAAACAAAAATCTAGTACGAAAGACAAAATCCAGTACAAAAAAATTAAATTCCAGTACAAAAAATTAAAAAAATCTAGTACAAAAAATCAAAAATTCAGTACAAAAAATCAAAAATCTAGTACAAAAAAATAAAATACTGCACAAAAAACAAAAATCTAGCACAAAAAAAAACAAAAAATCCAGCACAAAAAAAAAAAGCAAAAATCCAGTACAAAAAAATATAGTACAAAAAAATATAGAGCAAAAAAGAATCCAGTACACAAATCCTTCTTTGAAATTGTCACATGTCAAACTTGTATTAGTTCTTACTCTTCTTAGACAATAATATATTCTTATTTGATCTTTCCCCTGTCTACTTTATTCATTTTCTGCAACTTCTCAAGCCCTTAAGTATAAGTTATGTGTCAACAACTATATTTATTCTATTGTCAATCAAAGAATAATGAGTCAATCAATATGATAGTTAATATGGGCCGTTGGAATGAAAATTTTCACCACATAAATAAATAATTAGACATTAATAATTCTTAAATTATATAATAAAAAATGAGATTAATTCAAAATTGGATATAGCTACCAATTCAAAACCAGGTTCTTCCTACTTTGTTGATATTAGAGTTGCACAAAGCCACAAACCAATGTAGGCGGTTGAAAACTGATTTTGGAATGACCAAGCATGATAACCGTCAAATAACTGATTTTTTACTTAAGTAGACTTCTTAATCGGTTTGGCCTCTGTAACAGCCGAAGATCTAGCACATTTGATTGCGCATTAAATTCACGTTGAATTGACAATCGAAATTATTACAGGATGATAGTACGTGAGAAATGGTGAACGTAGGCGAAAACCGTGCGCGAAACGGAGTTACGGATTGTCCGGAATCGCGAAACGAAGAAAAATTTCAAAGTATGGAACTTCTGGACTCGTCGCGGTACGCGACGGAGAGATTGAGGATTCTTCGCGGTACGCGAAGCCTTATTTGGCTTCTCGTAGCGGTACGCGACGGGTGAGGCGGTGGAAAAAGTTGATTACTTCATCAACATTTCATTCAGAAGATTATTTTCTTCTGATATTCGAACATATTCGCCTCTCAGACGAAAAACACAAATACTTCACAATTAAATCACCATGTTGAAGCCATCAGAAGTCATAGATCGCACCAGGGATCATATCTACAAGTACTGATCGTTGTTTTACCCGCAGAAATCCGTCTGATTAGGTAATGGTTTGTTTTACCCTTCTAGATTGATAATGATTGATTAAATCTTGTTTCTGAACTTAATAATGTAGTTAGGGTTGTTGATTATTGCCTAGATGATGGCTAGGATTGATTATAAATGAAAAACTCGAACTGTTAACCGGTAAATCCTTGTTTTGAGACGTTGTAATGCCCGGTTTGCATGAAATCATAACAATGGTTATAATGGTTTAAACCATTTGATTGTGACAAAGTATGTGATTAGTTTAATAAATTTTTGGACATACAAGGTTAATTCTAAGTGTTTTAAACAAATCACAGTCATTAACATACTCACCGGAACGAGTATCTGATGTTTATGATAACAGGCAGACCAGTATGTTAAACCTGGTTATTAAACATATTCTAATACTACCTTGTGATATTTCATGATATTTGGGTAATCAATAACAAGGATTGATCATTTCTAAGCCATTAATATGTCTAGGAACCTGTCTAGTGAGATAATCAACAACATTAACTATTTGATGACTATCAAGGCAATGTCTTTGACATTGGACGTTCAGAAAGATTCAATCAGTAAGTTAGCAACGCCTAAGACGAATTAAGTAAATAAGAGAGTACGTTTATTTAAGTCGAACGAATAAGCAATCTTTAAGTATAACAAGATTGTCGAAATAAGAATGATCAAAATGAGTGTAAGCGGAATTTTGAAATAAAGTTCCGAATGAAAGTTACGATATACCGAAGTTTCGAGCGGTAATCGTAAATTTGAGAACCTTCATGATAAGTTTATAATCATGATGATATGTTTATATTAATAGGATATCACTGAGAAGTGAGAAAGTAAGGAAAGGAAGAGGAGCTAGCAAATTGTGCTTTAGCTCAGGTGAGTTCTAGACGCATGTTTTAAATGTTTTATTATTTTGGCTGACATGCATGTTGTAAAGTTATTTTATGTAAATGATTGTTTTGTCTGGCTACGGTCAGATAAGAGAATATGTTAAAGTAAAGAATGTTTTAAAGTAAATAATGCTTCAAGTCTCAACTACGGTTGAGAAGTAAATGATTTTAAGAGTTTCAGCTGAGATGTCAGGGATGTTTTAAAGACTCAACCACGGTTGAGAAATGAATGATTTTAAAAGTCTCAGCTAAGGTGTAAAGAATGTTTTAAAGTCTCAACTGCGGTTGAGAGTATAAAGAATGTTTGAATTCTCAACCGAGGTTGAGAAGGAAATGATTATTTTTTTTAAAAGATATCGACCGAGGTCGAGGAAGAAATGTGGTTTTGCCAGCTGCGGTTGGGCAGAACTTGAGCACTGCGGTGCGAGGAACTGTTTATGATTATAATGGTTTATGATTATAATGGTTTATGATTATGATGGTTTAAATGATTTAAACCATGTTATGTATGAATGATGTACGTCAAGAAGTCTTGTACCGGTATGAGCCGTCAATTTCGGTTGATGGTTTAAGAAGTCCTGTGAAAGAACAGGCAGAAGTCCTGTGAAAGAACAGGCAGAAGTCCTGTGAAAGAACAGGCCTGCCGACTGTGTGTCGCCAGTTGAGGAAATCTTATACATGCATAGCATGTTGACTTCGGTCAACAGGACAGGCTACATTTATGCACTGTATGATTGATGTTATGATGTCATGTATGTTATGTATATGAAATGTTTTATGTACAGTATAATTGAGACTGTTGACTTCGGTCAACAGTGAAGGCTAATGTTTTATGTTCAGTATGATTGAGACTGTTGACTTCGGTCAGCAGTAAGTTATGATGCTATGTATGTTATGACTTATGTTATGTTATTTAAAGATATGAATGAGTAAAGATTTTTATGAAAAAAATTAACTTAGAACTCACCAGCGAAAGCTGACTTGTTTTAGCATGCATGTCAGGTTGAGCAGGTTATGATGGAGATAGGATGGCTCGTGGCATGGCATGAGGACTACCTATTCAAGAACTGGCATTCCTGTTAAGATTAAATGTTATGTAACGATTCCCGCTGCCATAGTATACGATAATTCTACGGTTTAAGAGCTATGCTTTTGATGTTTAACCAACCGAGAGACTCCCGGGGAACGGGGCGTCTCAAGTTGGTATCAGAGCCATAGTTTGAGAGATTCGGGCATAACCTAATGCCTGAACTTAAACTGAGAATGGGATCAAGGTTAAGGAAGCCAGTTAAAGGTAGTTCAATGCCACGAGCGTCTTGCTAAAGTAAGGAATATGTGTTATGATATATTTGAAATAGATTTAAGATTTATGTGCCTTAAAGTTAATATGATGTAGTTAAAGTAAAGATGCATGTTTATGTGCCTATATGTGTTAAGATGCATGAATATGTTGGATTGTTTAGACTATGGGTAATAATAATGTTTATTAGGAAATGAACTAAGCATGTGGTGGAAGAAACCCTAGACACACGAGTACAGATAAATAGTGACCGCAATTAGCTACTGCGGTTACGGATTTATCTATATGACTAATGCTTGGGTTACATCTGTCATATGACTTGGACACCATAGGAAAGATTTAATGACTGAACGAATTATAATTATTCGATGCCAATAAAGGTAAAGAACATGTAAATAGAGATGTTAAAAGGGTTATGGAGACAATTGGGAATGTTTGTTTGGTCAGATGGATACCAGTTAAGGTCTTACTTTATTGGTTCGACAAAGATTCATGGATTAATGGGTATAAAGTATGAATGGGAATAATAGAGACACGGTTGCAAAAGTAAATGATTAATGACATTCCGGACACTGTTATTAATGATTTACTATACAACTGGATTTGTGTTATTGTCTATCATACGAATATCTTTTATTTCCTAATTACATTATGGTCACAGTGAATTCATTGTTAAAGTTATTGGGAAGCTATTGGTGAAGGACATGTCCTAAAAGGTCGATAACGAAATAAACCATTAGAACATGGAAACAGAGTTCGATCAATGATAGAAATGTAGTTTGAAGACGATGATGGTCCAAGAAATAAAGCATACATGGAAAGTGATGAGGACAACAATGATGGATGCAGTGCAGGGTGTTATTACTCGGGCAATGGCAACCTGATGAAGATAAGAATGTATGTATATCAATCATGGATGAAGAGAATTAGTACGGTTGACTGAGTTTATATGTAGGTGATCCAATTGGTTTACGAATGATAGAACTAACATATGAATGAAGGAAATGGCTTATAAAGGAATCAAGGAATTTTATTTATGGATGAATTATTCATCGCCTGAGAATGAATAATATTATAAAGTAAGGATAAGTACATCTGATTGAGGTGATGTAAGTTCAAATTTGACTTAGAGATTTGATGAGAGTATTCTCTATGTCAGGAGTGATAATGCTTTGTTAGTATCTTAAATCCTGACAAGGTCTCACTAGGATGAGGAATACATGTTGACATTAGGAATTAAGAATTGTGCCTATGCTTACTAAACGTGGAAGTAAGATATTAAAGCTAACTACACGTACATAGGTGCTAAAGGTGTGATTAGGTATTGATAAGCAATGATAAATGAATGTATGCCTGGCTTTAGGTATAAGTGAATCTCAAAGACTAAAGTCAGTCTTATGGAAAATGCGAAGGAGAAGAAAATATTCAACCATCAATATGGTACGAAGGTTATGAAAAGTTGAAATGATACGATTTGCTTTTGACAAGAATTCATGTGAAGACTGACCGAACCTAGAATTGCTATGCTAAAGATGTTATAGATAATTTTAATAACTCTAACGGGAAGCTATTTATGCTAGAAAAGGATACATAAATGTTGCAACATTGTTATCATTTAATGAACTATCTTGTCTTCACAAGATAACAGATGTTGAACATGTATAGAATATGTATGGAGCTTAAAGTATAGATTGTAAAATGTGGGTTTATGTGACACCTCGCAAATTCCAGGTCAGCACTTCTTTATTTTAAATAATAATATGTATTATTATTGCATACGTGGCACTAGAATTAAGAATGCTTAGTGTGACACGTGGCACAACAGTTCGAACACACCGATAATTCGAGGAATTATCGTACAATACTCGCACGTGTCTTGAATGACAAACGTTGGTGAACGGATCAAAACACAATCCACCTATGCTAGCCTTAGGTACTAGAAAACCTAAAACAGGTGAAACGATGCTTATACAGCTCGAAACGATGTCCGTAATCAAGAAACACGCGAAAAATGGACCCAGAATAGCAAAACAAGCTTATTGGGCCTGAAAAATGGGCCAGGCGGTACGCCTGAACCGGTACACTAATCTCAGGCGATGCGCGCGGGAAAGAAAGGATGCGCCTCAACCGGACTCATCCGCGCGTAACGCCTGGCTTCGGTGGTTCACGTCAGGCGATACGCCTAGCAGTCAGAGTCGCAGATTTTTTATTTTTAAACTCACTAAACCCATCATTTCTTCCACACACTCAATTTAACTCCTTCCACACTCAATCTCTCGGCTATACCTCTCCCTATTCGACTGATACACCCTGATTTGACCATTGGGAAGCCATTGAAGACCTCCATTGAAGCTTGGAAGCTTGAGAATCACCAAGAACTTGAAGGAGAAGAAGGTTGTAGCTTGAACATCACCACTAGTCTCTTGTTTTCACTCAAACCTGCTGTCTAAGAGATTCTAGAGGCTGTCATCATCAACATCTCAGGAGTTTGAAGCTTTGGAAGGTAGCATTATGCTTAAAACTCACCTTTCACACCTTTACACTCACATGCAAGGCTTAAAGCCCACATACAAGCACTCATAGTGCACATACACGAGTTTTACTTCTGGGTTTGATAGTTTAGATGTATTTCTTAATGATCTATGATGATTTAAATGTGTATTATGATGATCTAAAATGATGAGTATGAGCCTTTTTGATTTAAAATGATGATTTATGATGATATAGATGTATGAATGTATGATCTAGGTGGCTTTACACGATTGTGGAGATTGAAATGATGTTATGAGTGTTACTGATGATGATTTGAAAGAGTAGAAATGATTGGTTATGTTGATAAATGATCATTTGGTGAATATTGCTAAATTTAGTAACTTTAATGTTACAAGTTATGCATTTGTGATGAAATAACCGCATTGGTATGTTTAGATTCATAAGTTATGTTTAAAAAGGATATTTAGAAGTTAGATGTTGATTATTTGGTACATAGAAATGTTAGACTTGTCAAAAGGATGATTATAGTCATTTTAGCGTAATTACTATTTTAATAACTTTGTTGATGAAGTAATGTTAAATTATGATTTGGGTTATGATGATATGTTTAGATGATGTTAAAAGGTTTATTTTGGTGATTGGTGACATAAAATGGATTACAAATGTTTAGATGGTCATGTTTATGCAAAAACTACTAAGTTACTATTTATAGTAACTTTATTTTTAGAAAAACCAAAGTATAAACAAGTTATATGATTTATGCATGATAAGTGAATTAAAAGGCTTTAACATGATGATGTACTATGTGTTAACATGTTCACTTAGGATAAATATGCATATTAGAGTAATCGGTCTTGAATTGTTGCTTGAATTGCCTAAACTGGAAACTTTCCTGAAATAGAAACTTACTATAACTAGTAAGTTTCCTCACAAAAGTGACTTTGGTATCCGTACACATCACACGACACTAAACTGCACGTTACACGAGCACTTGATCCAAAAACCGTCACCAACGGGTCGTTAGGTCAAACACGGTCAAACATGGTCAAACACGGTCAACCCGACCCACATAACAACTTGGAAGTTGTTAGACACGAACACGGTCCTGTGAGACCCACATATATGCAAACACAAACTTACAACACCTATGTGATATAGGTACCTACTAGCCGGCGAGCTACACCGTTCTTGTAAGAACACGCACTTCTCAAACTCAGGTGAGTTTACGGCCCCACTTTTACTCTTTAATTGTTTTGCTAAACTATTGGGGTGAGAATACAATGCAACTGTTTTAGATATATGACTGGTATGTTGTGAAAACCATTTTCGAGTGTAACTATTATCGCTTAAAGTCCTCACTTATCCTTACCGTTAGTTGTGTAAACAAACGAGTCGTAATTACGTAGTACTACTGGGTTTGACTAGCCCCACTCGGCACCAATGTTGACTGGAGGTCATAACGAGTGTAATTTCGATGGGAATGCGGGTTCAGCGATGACCTGCGGAGGCAAACGGGAACAGTCTAGTTTCGGTAAGATGAACTAACACACTCCACGGATCGTAGTATCCAACTAAACTTAACATACCCAGTATATGTCTGTTTACTTTTCAGTCTGTCTAAACCTGTGAACTCACCAACTTTTTAGTTGACACTTTTCGCATGTATTCTCAGGTAACTGATGGAGCTTACGCTAGGATGCGCACAAGGAAGCCTTAAGGAGTCTGGCCTGCATATAGACTCATGTCCTAGGCATTGTGTGCATTGGATGTTTTTTGAAAACAATCTAAACTTTTGTAGTGTCTGTTTCAAACAATTTACTTTCCGCTGTAACTTAATTACTTTTGATGTTAAACATTTTCCGCTGCATATTTAATGTAACTATGTTATTTTACAAACCTGCGTGATTGTGTAACTCATATAGAGTCGTTCTATATGACCATGAGCTGTGATCCTGGCCACGTCACACCCACGTGGACTGACACCACAAGTGGGAATTTGGGGGTGTGACAGACTGGTATCAGAGCCTTGGTTATAGGGAACTAGGTTTGCATCTAGTAAACTTACACTATAGCCACTGCTCTACAGTAGACACTACACTTAGAAATTTCACACTTATATTATTATTACCATTGTGAACTATTACTGACTGATTTGGGACTTACAGGATGTCTGATGACAATGAGGACCCGGGGCGTAATCCGGGGAAGCGACCTGCTGAGTATGAGCTGACGGAGGAGAGTCGTAAGCGAGTTAGAGACATCATGTACCCAGATGATTTTGAGGAGGCAGAAAGGGCACGCATCGCCAAGCGCGCCAGGTCGTGGACTTGGTACCCACGTACTGTGTGGGACTGGATCATCGACGAGAGAGTACCCCTCCTGCGAGAACGGACAGATGATAACCGAGCTCACCGACTAACATCACTCGAAATGTCACTCGAGCGCGCTTTCGCAGCTCATGTTGCTCGAACTACTCGTGAGGCCAGCAGGGCGCGTGAGCGTGATGAGGAGATCATGGCTCTTCGAAAGGAGAACCAACATCTCCGAGAGCAGTTAGATCACCTACGGGAGCAGGTAGTGGAAGAAATAGCGGCACTTCGGAATCGGACAACACAATTAGAGGAACGACAGGAAGAGGTAGTCGCCTTGGTTCAGGGACATGGGGAGAGACTGGTTGCAGTAGAGGGCGTTGCGGGGGAGAACCAGGCAGTGCTTCAAAACGCCTGGGCTGATCAACTACTCATGGAACCAGAAGAGGAACCGGATCAAGGACCTCAATTCGAGGCTGTAAACCTCGAAGAAGAGGACTTTGATGAAGATCCAGACGAGGATCCTGATGAGGAGGACGACGATGGTCCTGCTGATAGTGGAGATTCACACTCCACGATTGTCTAGTTAGGATTTTTATTTTAGTATTCTACTTTTGTATCACTTAGCCGAGCAGGATGTGCTCGTGCAAATTTTGTAGCATCTCTTTTGGAAAATATTGTACACAAACTTACTATCATTAATGGAAAGATGCTTTATTTTTGTTGCTTATATATATCATTACTATGACTACTGTTAACATGCCATCTGACTTAACAATTGAATAACACTCTAACTCATGCTAACTAACATTCTAACCTTTCCATATAGAAACATGTCCGGAAGAGGAAACCATGCCCTTCGACTCAAACGTAAGGCAGAAAAGGCACGAATCGACATGATGGTCGAACGCAAATTCAACAAGGTACTCGCGGAGTACGAGGCCAACCGTCACGCCAGCGAGACGAGTGGTACTAACAACGGTATTAACTCTTGCCTAACATGACTAACATAGTATAGACAGTCTAGACACTAACACGTTGCATTGAACCCCGACGCACAGGATCCCACGGGGGAGCGACGAAGGGATGCTCGTTTAAGGCGTTCCTGAGCTGCCACCCTCACAAGTTTCAAGGTACTGAAGGAGTCGTGGGACTGCTTCGTTGGATAGAGAAGCTGGAGTCAGTTTTCTCTATAGCTGAATGCTCGGATGAGAACCGGGTAAAATACGCCACGGGAACACTGGAGGGACCAGCCCTCACCTGGTGGAACACTCATGTCCAAACCCTTGGACTGGACACCGCAAACTCAATTCCGTGGGACAACTTCACCAGGATGCTCCACGAAGAATACTGTCCTCGGGATGAAATTAGGAAACTGGAGGAAGAGTTCTGGGTGCACAAGATGGTAGGATCAGAGATCGAGAAGTACTGTACTCGGTTTCATGAACTGTGCAAGCTGTGCCCGGCAATGGTAACGCCGGAGTACAAGAAGATTGAACAATTCATTAGTGGATTGCCGGAGCAGATTCAGAGTACGGTGACTGCTTCCGATCGCACCACCATTCAACCACTGATACGCTTGGCACACAAGCTGACCGATCAGGCGGTAGCCCAAGGGAAACTGCCTAAAAGAGGTGAACACCTGAAGCCTCAAGAGCCCAAGCGAAAGTGGGAACCCAGCAATAACCGTACTTTCTCACCTCAGCAACCGACCCAACATCGCCCAGCACCTGCCAAAGTTTTCACTGCCACCCAGCCAAACACTCAGAACAAAGGAGGATACCAGGGCAACAGCCCAAAATGTAACAACTGTAACTTCCATCACTTTGGCCCATGCAAGAGAGTCAAATGCACCAACTGTGGGAGAAACGGGCACATGGCCAAAGAATGCCGATCAAACCCCAACCCCAACCTCAACAAGGATAACACATTAAAGGGGTACTTCACTTGCGGAAAGCCGGGCCACATGCGGCGAGATTGTCCGCAGAACAAGAATGCAGGTGGCAACCCGGCTAGGGGTCGGGCATTCGTGATCGGATCCGGTGAAGCTAAAGATGATCCGAACGTCGTTACCGCTACGTTTCTTTTAAATAATGTCTATGCTAGTATATTATTTGATACCGGTGCCGATAGGAGTTTTATCTCTAGTGAATTTAGCAAACTGCTTGACATGACACCAACATCATTAGATTATAAGTATACCGTAGAGCTAGCGGATGGCAAACTGATCGAGACACAACACATCATCAAAGGATGCGTTCTAACACTAGCAGATCATCAATTGGTGATTGATTTAATGCCGGTAACTCTTGGAAGCTTCGATGTGGTAATTGGAATGGAATGGCTATCTGCGAATCATGCCGAGATTGTTTGCAATGAAAAGATTGTGCGAATTACGTTGCCAAGTGGAAAGCAGATCTCAATCCAAGGAGAACGGCGGGGGATATCGTTAAATATTATGTCCTGCATGAAGGCGAACAAATATCTGAAGAAAGGATATACGGCTATCCTAGCCCTTATTACCGAACAACCAAAGAAGGAACGGAAGATCGAGGACATCGCTATTGTTCGTGATTATCCGGAAGTCTTTCCTGACGATCTACCGGGACTACCACCAGCACGACAAGTGGAGTTTCAGATAGATCTGACACCAGGAGCAGCACCAATAGCCAAGGCACCATACCGATTGGCTCCTACTGAAATGCAGGAATTATCTAATCAACTACAAGAGTTGTTAGATAAAGGATTCATCCGACCGAGTTTCTCACCTTGGGGAGCACCAGTCTTGTTTGTGAAGAAGAAGGACAGTTCATTCCGTATGTGCATAGACTACCGAGAACTGAACAAGGTGACGATCAAGAATCGATACCCTCTACCTCGAATAGACGACCTGTTTGATCAGTTGCAAGGGTCAAGCTACTATTCAAAAATCGATTTAAGATCTGGTTACCATCAACTCAGAGTACAAGAAGGAGATATACCGAAGACAGCCTTCAGAACACGGTACGGACATTACGAATTTCTGGTCATGCCTTTTGGACTGACTAACGCACCGGCCGTATTCATGGATCTCATGAATCGGGTGTGTAAACCGTATCTCGACAAGTTCGTAATCGTATTCATTGATGACATCCTGATCTATTCTAAGACTCGAGAAGAACATGCCGACCACTTGAGACGTGTTTTAGAACTACTGAAGAAGGAACAATTGTACGCGAAATTCTCCAAATGTGATTTCTGGATTCGCGAAGTTCAGTTCCTTGGACACGTAGTAAACGCGAAAGGGATACACGTAGACCCAACTAAGATTGCGGCAATCAAGAACTGGACTGCACCTAAGACTCCAACTGAGGTGCGGCAGTTCTTAGGATTGGCCGGGTACTACAGGCGGTTTATCGAGGGATTCTCAAAGATCGCACAATCATTGACTTCCCTTACGCACAAAGACAAGAAATTCGAATGGGGAGAGAAACAAGGAGCTGCTTTCGACTTGTTGACGCAGAAATTGTGCAGTGCTCCGATTCTATCGCTACCAGACGGGTGTGAAGATTTTGTGGTTTATTGCGACGCATCGAAACAAGGGCTCGGTTGTGTGCTAATGCAACGCGAGAAAGTCATAGCTTATGCGTCACGACAGCTAAAGGTGCACGAGAAGAATTACACCACCCATGATCTGGAATTGGGAGCCGTAGTGTTCGCATTGAAAATCTGGCGACACTATCTGTACGGTACTAAGTGTACGATATTCACAGACCATAAGAGCCTACAACACATTTTCAATCAAAAGGAACTGAACATGAGACAACGCAGATGGGTCGAGTTGATAGGTGATTATGACTGTGCAATCAAGTATCATCCCGGGAAAGCCAATGTAGTAGCCGATGCGTTAAGTAGAAAGGAAACAATCAAACGCGTACGAGCACTACAACTTACCATTCATTCTGAGCTACCTAATCAGATTCGAGTCGCACAACAAGAAGCTCTGAAAAAGGAAAACCTTATCCTCGAAGCTATGCGGGGTATGGATAAACAGATGAAACAGAAAGACGACGGAGCTTACTATCTGATGGACCGAATTTGGATTCCACGCTACGGGGGATTGAGAGAAGTAGTGATGGATGAAGCTCACAAGAGTCGATACTCGGTACATCCAGGTTCTGACAAGATGTACCACGACCTAAAGGCAACTTATTGGTGGCCTAATATGAAATCAGAAATCGCAACCTATGTGAGTAAGTGTCTGACTTGCTCCAAAGTTAAGGTCGAATATCAGAAATCGTCAGGGTTACTCCAACAGCCAGAAATTCCAGTATGGAAATGGGAACAGATATCCATGGATTTTATCACCAAGCTGCCAAAGACAGCAAGTGGTTGCGATACCATCTGGGTTATCGTAGACCGACTCACGAAATCGGCACACTTCCTGCCGATTAAGGAAACTGATAAGTTGGAAAAGTTAACCCGAATCTACTTGAAGGAAATCGTATCCAGACACGGAGTCCCAATCTCTATTATATCTGACCGAGACAGCCGTTTCACGGCACATTTTTGGAAGTCCTTACACAAGGCACTTGGGACGAGATTGGATATGAGCACTGCTTATCATCCACAGACGGATGGTCAGAGTGAACGAACCATCCAAACCCTAGAAGACATGCTTCGGGCCTGTGTGATTGACTTCGGTAACAGCTGGGAGACTCACCTACCTTTGGTGGAGTTCTCTTACAATAACAGTTATCACACCAGCATCGGAGCTGCACCTTTTGAGGCACTTTATGGACGTAAATGCAGATCACCACTTTGTTGGGCAGAAGTTGGTGAAAGCCAACTGACCGGACCTGAGCTCGTGCACGAAACAACTGAAAAGATCGTGCAGATACGTAACCGAATGGCAGCAGCTCGGGATCGACAGAAAAGCTATGCCGATAAAAGGCGCAAGCCTTTGGAATTCCATGTGGGAGACCGAGTACTTCTTAAAGTCTCGCCTTGGAAGGGAGTGATCCGATTCGGGAAGCGGGGAAAATTAAATCCTCGTTATATCGGACCATTTGAAATCATTAAACGGGTAGGCCCCGTGGCCTATGAGCTACAGCTACCGCAGGAATTGAGTAGTGTACATAACGTGTTCCATGTATCAAACCTCAAGAAGTGCTTATCAGATGAAACACTCGCAGTTCCTTTAGAAGAAATTCATATCGATGAGCAACTTCACTTTGTTGAGGAACCAGTGGAAATCATGGATCGGGAAATCAAGAAGTTAAAACTCAGTAAAATACCAATTGTAAAGGTTCGTTGGAACTCACGGCGGGGACCAGAATACACCTGGGAACGAGAGGATCAGATGAAAAAGAAATACCCCCAATTATTCTCCGATCAGACTAACACCAGTAACACAAACTGAGTTTCGGGACGAAATTCCTATTAACTAGGGGATGATGTGACACCTCGCAAATTCCAGGTCAGCACTTCTTTATTTTAAATAATAATATGTATTATTATTGCATACGTGGCACTAGAATTAAGAATGCTTAGTGTGACACGTGGCACAACAGTTCGAACACACCGATAATTCGAGGAATTATCGTACAATACTCGCACGTGTCTTGAATGACGAACGTTGGTGAACGGATCAAAACACAGTCCACCTATGCTAGACTTAGGTACTAGAAAACCTAAAACAGGTGAAACGATGCTTATACGGCTCGAAACGATGTCCGTAATCAAGAAACACGCGAAAAATGGACCCAGAATAGCAAAACAAGCTTATTGGGCCTGAAAAATGGGCCAGGCGGTACGCTTGAACCGGTACACTAATCTCAGGCGATGCGCGCGGGAAAGAAAGGATGCGCCTCAACCGGACTCATCCGCGCGTAACGCCTGGCTTCGGTGGTTCACGTCAGGCGATACGCCTGGCAGTCAGAGTCGCAGATTTTTTATTTTTAAACTCACTAAACCCATCATTTCTTCCACACACTCAATTTAACTCCTTCCACACTCAATCTCTCGGCCATACCTCTCCCTATTCGACTGATACACCCTGATTTGACCATTGGGAAGCCATTGAAGACCTCCATTGAAGCTTGGAAGCTTGAGAATCACCAAGAACTTGAAGGAGAAGAAGGTTGTAGCTTGAACATCACCACTAGTCTCTTGTTTTCACTCAAACCTGCTGTCTAAGAGATTCTAGAGGCTGTCATCATCAACATCTCAGGAGTTTGAAGCTTTGGAAGGTAGCATTATGCTTAAAACTCACCTTTCACACCTTTACACTCACATGCAAGGCTTAAAGCCCACATACAAGCACTCATAGTGCACATACACGAGTTTTACTTCTGGGTTTGATAGTTTAGATGTATTTCTTAATGATCTATGATGATTTAAATGTGTATTATGATGATCTAAAATGATGAGTATGAGCCTTTTTGATTTAAAATGATGATTTATGATGATATAGATGTATGAATGTATGATCTAGGTGGCTTTACACGATTGTGGAGATTGAAATGATGTTATGAGTGTTATTGATGATGATTTGAAAGAGTAGAAATGATTGGTTATGTTGATAAATGATCATTTGGTGAATATTGCTAAATTTAGTAACTTTAATGTTACAAGTTATGCATTTGTGATGAAATAACCGCATTGGTATGTTTAGATTCATAAGTTATGTTTAAAAAGGATATTTAGAAGTTAGATGTTGATTATTTGGTACATAGAAATGTTAGACTTGTCAAAAGGATGATTATAGTCGTTTTAGCATAATTACTATTTTAATAACTTTGTTGATGAAGTAATGTTAAATTATGATTTGGGTTATGATGATATGTTTAGATGATGTTAAAAGGTTTATTTTGGTGATTGGTGACATAAAATGGATTACAAATGTTTAGATGGTCATCTTTATGCAAAAACTACTAAGTTACTATTTATAGTAACTTTATTTTTAGAAAAACCAAAGTATAAACAAGTTATATGATTTATGCATGATAAGTGAATTAAAAGGCTTTAACATGATGATGTACTATGTGTTAACATGTTCACTTAGGATAAATATGCATATTAGAGTAATCGGTCTTGAATTGTTGCTTGAATTGCCTAAACTGGAAACTTTCCTGAAATAGAAACTTACTATAACTAGTAAGTTTCCTCACAAAAGTGACTTTGGTATCCGTACACATCACACGACACTAAACTGCACGTTACACGAGCACTTGATCCAAAAACCGTCACCAACGGGTTGTTAGGTCAAACACGGTCAAACATGGTCAAACACGGTCAACCCGACCCACATAACAACTTGGAAGTTGTTAGACACGAACACGGTCCTGTGAGACCCACATATATGCAAAAACAAACTTACAACACCTATGTGATATAGGTACCTACTAGCCGGCGAGCTACACCGTTCTTGTAAGAACACGCACTTCTCAAACTCAGGTGAGTTTACGGCCCCACTTTTACTCTTTAATTGTTTTGCTAAACTATTGGGGTGAGAATACAATGCAACTGTTTTAGATATATGACTGGTATGTTGTGAAAACCATTTTCGAGTGTAACTATTATCGCTTAAAGTCCTCACTTATCCTTACCGTTAGTTGTGTAAACAAACGAGTCGTAATTACGTAGTACTACTGGGTTTGACTAGCCCCACTCGGCACCAATGTTGACTGGAGGTCATAACGAGTGTAATTTCGATGGGAATGCGGGTTCAGCGATGACCTGCGGAGGCAAACGGGAACAGTCTAGTTTCGGTAAGATGAACTAACACACTCCACGGATCGTAGTATCCAACTAAACTTAACATACCCAGTATATGTCTGTTTACTTTTCAGTCTGTCTAAACCTGTGAACTCACCAACTTTTTAGTTGACACTTTTCGCATGTATTCTCAGGTAACTGATGGAGCTTACGCTAGGATGCGCACAAGGAAGCCTTAAGGAGTCTGGCCTGCATATAGACTCATGTCCTAGGCATTGTGTGCATTGGATGTTTTTTGAAAACAATCTAAACTTTTGTAGTGTCTGTTTCAAACAATTTACTTTCCGCTGTAACTTAATTACTTTTGATGTTAAACATTTTCCGCTGCATATTTAATGTAACTATGTTATTTTACAAACCTGCGTGATTGTGTAACTCATATAGAGTCGTTCTATATGACCATGAGCTGTGATCCTGGCCACGTCACACCCACGTGGACTGACACCACAAGTGGGAATTTGGGGGTGTGACAGTTTTATACGGTTACAGGTGTTAAAAGAGTCTTGCATCTGTTACAAGAAACTACTTAAGGAACTTTGTATAAGTACAAGCATAATGATAAGGGATAATTGCCACTGTCCGATGTATAAGAAGATTCATGGTATTGTTATGTGATAGTGTGCATACGTATGTTATTAAAGGAAAGTTTTATGATAAGATGGTCGTGCATAAAGTGGATCAAATGATGAAGTCCTCTTAATGAGGCAAATGATGAGGTAAACGATGAAGCCTTTTATTGATAGAAACAAGAAATCCTCATTATAAGGCGACTAATGAAATGTTGTAACAACACCAAGACTTGGTTTTGGTCTGTTTTATGCAATAAAAAAGTTGGTTGCCTTTACGCATTGACAACCTTATGTGTTAAGATATGTATGTAAGTTATGTTAAAAAAAAAAATTTATTAATGACCAAATTCCAACAAGTGCTTTGTAAATGGTTTAATGCCAAGAGAGATAAGTGTTGGTAGAGATTAAATGTGAAAATGTTAGCACAGTCAACAAAGTAAGGAATAACGCATGCTGTAACTAAAGAATATGACATGTGGTAGCATACAGTTAGGAAAAGATAAGGACGTAAGGATTAAGGGTCATAATAAGCTACCTGTCACAGGTAAAGTATGACAAAAAGGGGAAGACGATTTGTTACCGTGTGACCGTCAACGTGTGATTAAAGCATGCTTATTGTTATGTTTACGTTGTTCTGTGCTTATGATGCTGATGAACGAATGATGAATGATGATATACCATGACTATGTATGTACGTTTAGCTTTAGCACGATTTATGCATGAAAGTCGGCTAAGCATGATGGATGCATGCTAGTAAGTTATGATGATGAATTGTATGATAACATGGTATGATGACAATTATAGGTGTTATGATGAAATCCTAGGCTGTTAGGATAACAGTATGATGCTATGATGTTTATATGCTAGCATAACGTGTTCACGATGCCATGATGAATGATATGATGATATGTTGCTAGCATGACATGGTATGATGCTAGGATGTTATGATGATATGATACTAGCAAAGCATGTTATGAGTAATCCTATGTTACTTGAAAATTGATAGGATGAAGTAGTGCTAGCATGACAGGTTTAAGATGTCATGGTGACTATGATGAATGCCGTTATGATGCTAGCATGAAATGTATGATGATTATAATTATGATGCTAGTGTATCATGTATGATGAATGAATGATGTCCCTATAAGTGCTATAGGGTAAGTATGAATGATGACCTGATGATATCAGGATATGGAGCCGATCGGGCTATAATCACAGAGTCAACCACGAATATAACTGGGTATGGTTACTCCCGTACTTGTTACGGGGTAAGTATGACGTTGCTCCCATATTCGTATGGGGTAAGTATGGTTGCTCCAGTACTTGTTACTGGGTAAGTATGGATCTACAAAACGTTTCGGCGGGTCAGATCAACGGATATGGAGCCTTGTGCCGGCATAAGCCCATTGTTACGCTCGGTAGCAGTGGCTATATGATGATTAGGAAGTGTCTGGCAGACGAGCAGGCATATGTTCCTTTAAAGGGCATTGAAGTTAATAAAAAGCTAAACTACATAAAAGAACCAATTGTAATTGTTGACACAAAAGAAAACAATTGCGTAACAAGACGATTAGACAAATTAAGGTTCAATGGAAACACCGAAAAGGATCTGAGGCTACATGGAAGACTGAAGGTAAGATGAAACGACTCTACCCACATTGTTTAAGACGTAACAGGTTTCGAGGACGAAACTTATTGTAGGGGGTAGATTTGTAACAGCCGAAGATCTAGCACATTTGATTGCGCATTAAATTCACGTTGAATTGACAATCGAAATTATTACAGGATGATAGTACGTGAGAAATGGTGAACGTAGGCGAAAACCGTGCGCGAAACGGAGTTACGGATTGTCCGGAATCGCGAAACGAAGAAAAATTTCAAAGTATGAAACTTCTGGACTCGTCGCGGTACGCGACGGAGAGATTGAGGATTCTTCGCGGTACGCGATGGCCCAAAATATCTAAAATTCCTCCGGATTTCTTCGCGGTACGCGAAGCCTTATTTGGCTTCTCGTCGCGGTACGTGACGGGTGAGGCGGTGGAAAAAGTTGATTACTTCATCAACATTTCATTCAGAAGATTATTTTCTTCTGATATTCGAACATATTCGCCTCTCAGACGAAAAACACAAATACTTCACAATTAAATCACCATGTTGAAGCCATCAGAAGTCATAGATCGCACCAGGGATCATATCTACAAGTACTGATCGTTGTTTTACCCGCAGAAATCTGTCTGATTAGGTAATGGTTCGTTTTACCCTTCTAGATTGATAATGATTGATTAAATCTTGTTTCTGAACTTAATAATATAGTTAGGGTTGTTGATTATTGCCTAGATGATGGCTAGGATTGATTATAAATGAAAAACTCGAACTGTTAACGGGTAAATCCTTGTTTTGAGACGTTGTAATGCCCGGTTTGCATGAAATCATAACAATGGTTATAGTGGTTTAAACCATTTGATTGTGACAAAGTATGTGATTAGTTTAATAAATTTTTGGACATACAAGGTTAATTCTAAGTGTTTTAAACTAATCACAGTCATTAACATACTCACTAGAACGAGTATCTGATGTTTATGATAACAGGCAGATCAGTATGTTAAACCTGGTTATTAAACATATTCTAATACTACCTTGTGATATTTCATGATATTTGGGTAATCAATAACAAGGATTGATCATTTCTAAGCCATTAATCTGTCTAGGAACCTGTCTAGTGAGATAATCAACAACATTAACTATTTGATGACTATCAAGGCAATGTCTTTGACATTGGACGTTCAGAAAGATTCAATCAGTAAGTTAGCAACGCCTAAGACGAATTAAGTAAATAAGAGAATACGTTTATTTAAGTCGAACGAATAAGCAATCTTTAAGTATAACAAGATTGTCGAAATAAGAATGATCAAAATGAGTGTAAGCGGAATTTTGAAATAAAGTTCCGAATGAAAGTTACGATATACCGAAGTTTCGAGCGGTAATCGTAAATTTGAGAACCTTCATGATAAGGTTATAATCATGATGATATGTTTATATTAATAGGATATCACTGAGAAGTGAGAAAGTAAGGAAAGGAAGAGGAGCTAGCAAATTGTGCTTTAGCTCAGGTGAGTTCTAGACGCCTGTTTTAAATGTTTTATCATTTTGGCTGACATGCATGTTGTAAAGTTATTTTATGTAAATGATTGTTTTGTCTGGCTACGATCAGATAAGAGAATATGTTAAAGTAAAGAATGTTTTAAGGTAAATAATGCTTCAAGTCTCAACTACGGTTGAGAAGTAAATGATTTTAAGAGTTTCAGCTGAGATGTCAGGGATGTTTTAAAGACTCAACCACGGTTGAGAAATGAATGATTTTAAAAGTCTCAGCTAAGGTGTAAAGAATGTTTTAAAGTCTCAACTGCGGTTGAGAGTATAAAGAATGTTTGAATTCTCAACCGAGGTTGAGAAGGAAATGATTATTTTTTTTAAAAGATATCGACCGAGGTCGAGGAAGAAATGTGGTTTTGCCAGCTGCGGTTGGGCAAAACTTGAGCACTGCGGTGCGAGGAACTGTTTATGATTATAATGGTTTATGATTATAATGGTTTATGATTATGATGGTTTAAATGATTTAAACCATGTTATGTATGAATGATGTATGTCAAGAAGTCTTGTACCGGTATGAGCCGTCAATTTCGGTTGATAGTTTAAGAAGTCCTGTGAAAGAACAGGCAGAAGTCCTGTGAAAGAACAGGCAAAAGTCCTGTGAAAGAACAGGCCTGCCGACTGTGTGTCGCCAGTTGAGGAAATCTTATGCATGCATAGCATGTTGACTTCGGTCAACAGGACAGGCTACATTTATGCACTGTATGATTGATGTTATGATGTCATGTATGTTATGTATATGAAATGTTTTATGTACAGTATGATTGAGACTGTTGACTTCGGTCAACAGTGAAGGCTAATGTTTTATGTTCAGTATGATTGAGACTGTTGACTTCGGTCAGCAGTAAGTTATGATGCTATGTATGTTATGACTTATGTTATGTTATTTAAAGATATGAATGAGTAAAGATTTTTATGAAAAAATTAACTTAGAACTCACCAGCGAAAGCTGACTTGTTTTAGCATGCATGTCAGGTTGAGCAGGTTATGATGGAGATAGGATGGCTCGTGGCATGGCATGAGGACTACCTATTCAAGAACTGGCATTCCTGTTAGGATTAAATGTTATGTAACGATTTCCGCTGCCATAGTATACGATAATTCTACGGTTTAAGAGCTATGCTTTTGATGTTTAACCAACCGAGAGACTCCCGGGGAACGGGGCGTCTCAGCCTCTTAAAACCTAAAAACGATACAAAATCCTGTGTCTGCTGGTTCAAGAAACTAGTTTTTTTTGTCTCTAGTTGGTATCAATTAAATGTCCAAATTTTTCTAGATTTGTCTTGAAAAACTACAATAATTCTCTTCAAACATATTGGAAGATGTGACACAAAAAATTTCAAAGAGTATATCTAAAAATTCAAAGCGTACATCTTTTTTATGGTATAAATTTGTAATCTACCCTTTGTCTTGTTGTTCATTGAAGAAAGTTTTGGCATGAAGATAGTTGCTCATGGCTGATGGCTGTTCCACCACCATAAAACTTAGCCTGTCTATAAAAATCACCATTGAGTCACCACTACCGATCAAGTGGAACTTGTGTTTGACTACATCCTTGTTGACAACCACACTCCACCATCTTTGACAACCACAGTTGCAGCTACTGCAATCGTTTCAGTCAGGACTGGTCCAATGAGCCAAGCAACCCAAGCAAAGGTTAGACCATTGCCATTGGCAACCAAGGATTGGATTGTAACACTACTCAAAAAAAGAAAAAAATGATGCATCTCTTTACAATTTGGTCATCTCCACGAGCTAGATTGCAACCAAATTGGGAGGTAATTTTTTTTTTTACTTTATCATATCTAGTTTTAGTTATAATCTTATTTTTTTTTAATAACTACTAATAATTAACATTTTTTAAAAATCTAAAAATATGTTTTTGATCAGTTTTTTTATGAACACGTCAGTATGAATTTTGTTAAAAACAGAGCTCGTTTGAAAAAAATGTATTTTTTAATGTAAAATAAATATAAACAATCATTGATTAATCTTATTAAAAAATTGGAGTTTTTTATTGGTTCAAAAATTTTTGGTATCAAACTCATTATCATAAATTATATTTATTTAATAAAAAGTAGTAAAGGTTGGGTTGTTGATGAGAGTGAAAAATTGGGTTTGATTGGGTTGTGTAGATGAAAGAGAGAGAAATTAGTTTTTTATTAAAATGTTGGGTTATGTTGGATTGTGAATGGGGATGGTCTTAGAGCCTCCAAAAATATAGGGTCATTCGTATGTAGTGGTGTTTTATTAGTCTATAGGATTTTTTAAAAAATAGTGTGCTCTAAAAAAATATACGATACAACAAAAGCTCACATAAAAGTTTTTTTAATATTCAATTGAAACATGTTTAAAAATTTTGACAACCACACTCCACTATCTTTGATAACCACAGTTGCACGCTTGCAGCTACTGCAATCGTTTCAGCCAGGGCTGGTTTAAAGGCCAAGCAAGCGCTTAGGACTCCCAAAAAATATAGGCCACCGAATTTTAAATTTTTTTCGTATGTAGCGGTGTTTTTTTAGTCTGTAGACTTATTTTACCTTGTGGGCTAAAAAACAAAAGATACAACAAAGGGTCATATAAAAACTCTTTAATATTCAATTGAAACATGCTTTAAAAAAATTGATTATGAATAATTTATAAAAGAATTTGCTTTTCAAAACGCTAGAAAAATAAATTTAATCTAAACATTTTTACATGTAAATATAAACAATTTTTTTAATTCACCATATATAAACTTTTAATTTGTTATTGTCGGTCTCAAGCCCGGATACAATATGAAGAATTTTTAACGCAACCGTTTGTGAGGTGTCTCGACTTTTTATTCCGCTTAGGCCCCAAATGGTTAAGCCGGCCCTGGTTTAAGCACAATTCTTCGGCCAGTTAGCTTCTGGTCTTGATCTGGTTTTCTATGGAATATAATAAAGGGGATCCTTAATACATCAAAAAAGGGTCTGATGTGTGATCGAGCAAGAGTTTGAAGTGAACTTGATAGCTGACTTCAATCATATGATTCTGTTGCTCTTGATATTTTCAAGAAATTTGAAAAACTCAAAGTAAACAGAAGGATAAATTCGTGACCCTAATATATGAACAGAACCATAGTTGAAGTAATTAAAAAACATCAAGATACTGATTTTTCTTTTTTAAATAGTGCTTATATTAAAAAAATTAATTACAAGCGGTGCTGACAGTGCTGTGAATATTTTTACACAAAAGCTGCCCACTTCACTCATAATGTAGATTTAGAGGAGAGAGATAGAAGGGATGTATGGGTGTCCGGTAGAGTTGTACTATGCAGGACTTTTGTTTGAAATCGTCACTAGTAGTGGCAATTAACACTCAGATCACCACTGGCAACTCCATTTTTAAAGCATGTATTGCCCGACATACCTTCATTTCTTCTATCTCTTTCCTTTAAATCACCACTTACAATAGAGTTGACTCCAATTGTAAAAAAACTTTCCAACACCCTTTGTGATTTTTTTTTTAATATAAGCCCCATTTTAAAAAAAATTCCGAGGTACTCTTTCAGATTAAACAATTTGTACACAATCAATTATTAAGGTCATATTCTAGATTGCTTATTTAACTTCAAAAGGACTTTTTTGTTACAAGTGTTTGTTAATTTATGACTATTTTATTTTAAAATAAAATTTTAAAAAGTGTTTGGATTAACGGTTGAATATGTAAATAGTTAATAAGTTTTTTGGATTAACTTTTAGAAAAATGTTTGGATTAGTTTTTAACATATTCTATCAAAAAGTTAAAAAGTCTTTTGGCATTGCAAAACATTTTTTTAACTTATTGAGTTATTAATAAAGCCAGTAAATTAATAAGTTTCTTTTAAATGAAATCCCAAATATGTACTAAATCAGATAAGATAAGATCAAGAGCATGATTTTAATCTCAAGAACGAAATAAATGAAAATGATGAAGTTTTGTGCGCAGAAGGGATTATTGCAGTGTTTTGAAAACCGGACAGGACCAGTGGTTGAACCGGTTTTTTATAAATTTTTTTATTTTATATATATATATTTATAAAATCATCCGGTTCTTAAATCCGGTTCGACCGAGGAGACCGGTTCAACGTCCGGTCCAGTTCTAAAAACATTGGATTTTTGTGTGGCTTTGTTTTTTCTTCTTGAAAACCGTCGTCCACCAAAATGATGTCTATCATTTTTTCCTTCTGAGTTGGTTCATTAAAATCCATGGATATCCATATATTAGCCCAATAAACCAAATACTTAAAATTTTATTATATATTTTAAGTAACATATAATACGAATAAAATTGTAACACCAGCCATTAGGGACAAAAAATATGTAAAATTTGAAGGTATTTTAGTCATTTCGTCTTTTCACTAACGAAACTATAACATGTGTTAGTTTTAGGACTAAATTAGCAGCAAAATGAAACATTAGGGACACAAATAACAACTTTTTTTTTGAACGGCCAACTAATCAACTGCCGGGTACTCCGTACGCGGCCCCTAATTGCTAAAGAATGCCCAAGCTGACCACTAGTCCAGATGGACGGAGCCCCTAGCTCACCAGCCACCAATTTCTAGAGAAAACCCGACCCAAGCACCCGCCCAAAAATAACAACTTCTTTCGTTTATATACGAATGTTGATAATTTTTGCAAACTTCAAGGACGATTTTGACATCTCCTCTTACATTCATTATGTTTTAATTGTAAAAACACATGATTTTAGAATGCTAGTAATTTAGTATTTATTTACTTGTAGCATTCTTCATCATGCGAGAAAAATATTAATACATATTTAAGTAATTATATCTTTTAGATCTAACAAATAATATTAATAAATAACATGTGTCAGTTTTGTATGACAAGTAAAATTAGTATTATAATCTCTCTCACTCTTTTTAAATTTTAGATGTCACGTGTTGACTTAGACCACCCACAATACCCTCCCCGCCCTAGCCAGCGGCTTCCCACCCCGCCGCGGGGTCCAGCGGGCACACCGCCACCCTAGCCAGCGGCGCCCGCTCAAACCGGCCCAGCGGCCCCCGCTCCCCGTTGAAATCCACTTGAATGTGATTGGTCCATCCTCTCTTGACCGTTATTAAACGGTAATAAACCAAAAAAAAAAAAAAAACTTTTTTAAACTAAATAAATACCCAACATTTTTACACACTCAATTCCATCCAAAACTCTCTTAAATTTTATACATTTTTTTATAAAAATGTCATCATCCTCTACGGTGTTCTCATCTTCTGATAGCGAGGGTACTGATCTTTTTATCGCGGCTTTGTCTACCATGGCTCAAGAAAACGCTTCTCAGATTCCTCGGCCTATAATTAGAAGAATTCAGATTAATCGGGACAGGGAAGCTGGGCATGATCTGTTGATGCGTCATTATTTTGGGCCCGAACCGTTGTATAATGAGAAGTTGTTCAAGAGGCGTTTCCGGATGCAACGACCTCTATTTGAACGTATCGTGAACGATCTGGAGGTTGCAGATACTTATTTTCAACTGAGATGGGATGCTCGCGGCAGGCGAGGATTCACACCGTTACAAAAGTGTACGTCGGCTATTCGACAATTGGCTTACGGGAGTACGGCAGACTTAATGGACGACTATTTACAGATGTCAGACAGCACTTCCAGAGAGTGCCTTTATAATTTCTGTAAGAATATCCGTCGACTCTATGGTCCTAAATATTTGCGCAAACCAAATTATAATGATGTTATGAATTTGTACGAACACCATGAAAATTATCATGGATTTCCCGGTATGCTTGGTAGTATTGATTGTATGCACTGGGATTGGGAAAATTGTCCGGTTGCATGGAGAGGACAATTTATGAGAGGCGATCACGGATGCCCCTCAATTATTCTTGAAGCAGTTTGTTCACAGGATTTATGGATCTGGCATGCATATTTTGGCATGCCTGGTGCGAATAACGACCTAAACGTTCTAAACTCGTCGCCGTTACTCAATGATATGGAAAACGGTGTGTTTCCACAGTCATCGTTTTTTTGTAACGATAACGAGTACGCTCACGGTTATTATCTTGCTGACGGTATTTACCCAGAATGGCCGGTTTTTATGCAAACAATAACATGTCCAACAACCTTTAAACGGAAAAGGTTTCAAGTAGCACAAGAGGGTGCAAGGAAGGATATTGAACGGGCGTTTGGTGTTCTTAAAAAAAGATTTCAAATTATTAAAAATCCGGCTAGAGCATGGCATCCTAAAAAAATTAGATCCGTTATGTATGCATGTATCATAATACACAATATGATACTTGAATGTGAGGGCAAGTCGATTAGCCCGTTTGTTCCCGATGAAGACGAACCGTCTTCTCCTTTTGAAATTGATGACCCGCGTAGAGATAACCAAATTTTGGCGTTGCGAAACAAAAGCATTCACGAGTCGTTAAAAGCCGATTTGGTCGAACATATCGAAAGGGTTCGAACCGATATTGTCGTTCGTAGCATCTAAGCCGTCTAGAATATTTTTAATATGTTATTGTTTTTTTAATGTAATGTGTCTTTTTTTTTTGTAAAATATTGAATTATTTTTAAATTAGAGTAATGTTTTTTTATTTAATTTTAATTGTTGATGACGTGGAATAGTGGGGAAGGGTTTTCAGTGGGGTGACTATTGTGGGTGTTAAAGGATTTCAGTGGGGTGATGACGTGGCAGGAAATTTCAGTGGGGAAGGGTTTTCAGTGGGGTGACCACTGTGGATAGTCTTATGATAAAATCTGGATTTTGATTCTATGCATTTCTTTTGTATTAAATAATAATGATTTTCTCCAATTTGCTAAATTAAATAAAACGGTTACTTTTTATAAAGTGTCTTTATGAAATATATAATTTTTTATTTACAAAATATATAATAAAAAGATTTACTTTAACTTATGAAATTAATACACATGTTTCTAACATAATATCTAGTCGTATACCATTCAAGTAGCATATAAAAGATTTCAACCCTTCCATGGTAGTTAACAAGAAAACCAGATCATGAGGATTATGAGAAAGATTAAAGAACACCAACTATCTCTCAAAAATATGAAAACTCAGCCTCCCATTTCTCATCGTCGTCGTCGCCGTCCTCGTCATCATCATCTGGTAACCTGAATCTTACCCTCGGACGTTGCTGGACTTGCGCTTTATCGGGCCGGTTCTTTTTCAAGCATGGCTTCAAACAACTACTTCTACCACCATCACCAGAATCATAATCTCCATCTTTCAAAACCAAATTATCCCTCTTTAACTCCACATCAAGTTCATCAACGCGTCGATCACTTTCTTTCTTGTTTCTAATATCTTTGAATGGGACGATCTTGCGCAACAAAGAAGTGTCCATCTGATCAAATGTTTGTGTGTAGTGACGGTTGCAATAATAGCCTTTAGATTTAAACAAACAATAGACAGTATGGTTAGGAACAATGAAAAAGACTTGACCAGGTCTTAGAACTGACTCGGGCTTAACCACAATATACGGGTTCCTAAAAAAATCAGGCCTTGTGACACAATGTCGCGGGTATCTTTCCATGACTTGAGCCGCGATTATCGGATGTTTGTAGAGTTCAACTAGACCGCCAGCGCGAACAAGCTTTAGCATTCGGGTTTCATGACTAAGTGTTCCCATTTTTTAACTTGGAAATAGGAGGAGAAGAAGAGGAATGGGAGATGTGTCTCATAACAGTTCTATGCTAAAGGTCTGTTATTAAGACAAACTTGGGTGACTGATTTTACTATGTTGATCATTGAACCTATCGAAGGATGTTTTGTTGTGTACAATGAAATGATTGTTTAAGGTTTTAAATGTGGGATGTTTAACAAAACAATCATGTGATCAATATTTTACCAAAATAATCACGGATATATTTCACTTTTAGACTTCAATTTAGACGTCAGTTTTATGTACATTTTTGTTTCAGGAAGAAACATACGGGCCCACAAGTTGGTGACTTTGTCGAGGTCTAAATGTGTGTCAATTAAGATCCATTTTATACCGGCATCTTAAGACGCTTTTAGACACCTAATTAATTTGTCTTGTTTAATTGTTTAAGTTTGACTTGTTAATTTTGTTTGGTTGTGAAAACTGCTGGGCATTATCTTGCGAATGACTTGAGATGGGCAATGAATCTATAGCCATCTTGATTCCCGTCGTCTCCAGCTGACCCAATCAATAATCATCATGAATTCTTCGTCGATCAAATCCACTAATTCCCATCGTCACGTCTGTTTGTTGCCCCATTCTTTTTTTTTAAACCCTACCTACCAGCTTCACGGTTTTTTTTTTGAGTAAATTACCGAGATGGTTGCTGTGGTTTGTTAGTATTTCACTTTTAGTCTTAGGATTCATAAATTACTTATATGGTCCCTAACATTTGACATTTGTAACTCATATAGTCCTTATAAGAGGGTAATTTGGTCAATTACATGAGGATAATTTGGTGATCTAAGGACTATACGTGTTACTAATGTCAAAAGTTAGGGACCATATGGGTAATTTATGAAACATTTGGACCAAGAGTGAAATACTAGCAAACCACAAGTACTATATCGGTAATTTACTCTTTTTTTTAACTGGCTGATGGCCCCCGTCTCTTATGTTACTAGGCCCATTCACACGCTATACATATATTGATATATAGGATATTTTTTTTTTAATTGGGGCTTATTTTTTTGACGGCATCAAACCTAGCTTGTCCCACTAGCACTAATAGGTTGGCTCATGGCATGTAATGGAGGTTGGGGTGCGACTTGAGGCATGACACCACCCGAGTGCTCACGTTTTGTTACACATTATCTTATCTAACCAACCGAATCTATCATTTTCATTAATCAATTTCGTTCTAACAAAGTGAGAAGTAGCTAACCAACTTGTAGGAGACACATAATTGACTAAATTGATCTCGGTAGCTAACAAATAGAGCTGAGGTTATAGTTAAATCCATTAGTAGAAAACCAAAATAACCAGTCAACATGTAGTCCCATATAAAAAAACAGATGGCATAAACTTAGAAAGACTTTTCCCAACAAATCTTTTGCAGGAAAGTTATAGTCTACAAATTCAAGTTGTCGATTATATCCTTTATTAAGACCCAAACAACATTTCTCAATTATTTATATCAATTTAGAAAGTAAACATACATTTTGTTTAATCCTTCATATCAAAATGTGATGGCATATATGGCCGCCAATAGAGAGAAAAAGTGATGGTGGCAATGATGTTATGATAGTCTTAAGAAGTGTATCATGTAAAGACTAAGCCTTATAGAAAAATTCTTAAACACTATCTAGATCATCAATTTGAAACCTTAAAAATAAATATATGAATAACATTCAAGTTGAATAAAAAAATAGATTTTATTAAATAAATAAAACTTTAATATTTTTTAATGTGAAACACATTAATTTTCAATATTCTAAATAGAGAGCCAAGATAAGATTTAAGAATTTTCTCTTAAAGTTCGAGTTTTCATATGAGATAATCTCAATAACCATAATTCCTAAATATAATATTAAACTATATACATCACCTGCTTCACGCAACAATTTTTAGTACATTATTTAAAAAGTCGCTCATACCCTTAAATATAATATTAAACTATTTGCATTCATTTCATAATACAACAATTTAAACCACTGTGTATAGTTGTAGTAATTCTATACAAGAATACTCAAAAGATTTATTTTTCCAAGCGATAGAGGTAGATTTGTCTACATCGCACCCTACGTATAGTAGTATAGTAATACTATACAAAAACAAACAAATAAAACTACCCAATATATTCCTACTTTTCAGTAAGATCTGGGTGGAAGAATAGACACAAACCTTACCCATATCCCAGCTGGGATAGAGAGGCTGCTCCGAAGGAGTCCCCAGCTCAAAGTTATCGTTTGAAGTTGATCATCCCAACATTTTTTACGTTATTTTTACTAAATAAGTAAAATAACGTTAAAATTAGTGCAATTTTACTTTGGCCTCTTGAGGACCACACATATATACATTATATGTGTGGACCGTAAATAAGTAATACTATACAACAATACAAAAAGTAAGGACTTAAAACCAAATATCCATAAATTACCAAACTATCATTTCTGCAGTAACAAGAGACATAAAACCAAAACAAAAGGCCGATTTTGTAACAGGCAAAACTCGTGACAAAATTGTATTTTAAAGGAATAATAGGTGACATGATTCACCTGTAATCAATACTTTTGATAAACTACATGCACTGCACTTTCAGTTGAACATATTTGGAAGCGGTCTAACTGCCATGAAAGCATCAACCATCTGCAACCAAAGAATATATAATTTGAAATTTTATTAAAAAATGGTGGAGAATTGGCAAAGATTTTGTTAAAAAATAAAAAAAAATTATTAGATTTTAGTTTTTGCTGAGTCAATTGAAAAGTAATAAACATGTTTTTGTCAAGAATAATATTTAAAAGAGGGCTTTGGATGTGTGTTTTAATATTAATTATATTTTCATGACTTGCAATGAGGCAGAATCTCCTTTGAAGCAGCCTCTTGATCCTATTTTTAGGGTGGGGTAAGGTTTGCATTCATCTATCCTCCTTCCAGACCCTACTCATAAGCGGGAATTTACTGGGTATGTTTGTTTGTTTTCATGGCTTGACTTAAAGTTGAAAAAAACGGTTTCTAATGATTATCTATTGCATCATGTTTTAAATCAAGCTATGATTCCAACTATTTAATGATAAGATTACTTTCAATATGCATATCCAGACAGCCCTCTAACTCCTATTTATGAATGTTTAGAAACCCTACTATTAGGAAAGTAGCACGAGCTCATGTAAATATACCTCATCGGTCACAGCTGCCCGTGCTGCGCGATGTCTTTCTACCAATTCTGTTAAAACATCAATTAGTTTCTTCTTCACTTCACCTGTAAGCATGCGTCCTGAACCGTATTCCTAAAAAGCAAATGAAAAAATATTAAACTAGAGTGGGAATAAGGGCAGGCCTTAGAGCAACTGGTAAAATTGCTGCTTTTTGACACCTTGAGGTCATAGGTTCAAGCCGTAAGAAACAGCCTCTTACAAAAATGTGTAAGGGTAAGGTTGTGTAAAAGTGCACAACAGATAGCGAAGCGATCTGGCCCTCTCCAAACCCCATGCAAAACGAGAGCTAAGTCAAGTACTGAGTACGCTCTTACGAGATTGAACACATTTTGCATCTTTATCAACATTAAAGATGTCTAGAAAAAATACCACTTTCCTTACCTTCCTAATATGTTCAAGTTCCTCATCATCCTCCAAGAAGAAACTAAGATATTTGAAAGGTATGTCCACCTACACAACATCCACAATATCATTTACAAGTTACAATTCTAGAAAATATGATTGGAAGAAAAAAGCAACCAAACCTTGTATTATCAAAAAACGAAAAAGAAATATAATGGTTTTGATTTTCACCGGTGAGTTAATGTTTTAAATATCCTTTCATGAATAACAAAATCAGAGAATCTTACAAAAGGTCAACAGCAACACAACACAACACACCGTCATCCTTAACTTAGTTTGACGCTTTGCAAAATCAGCAAAAAAAAAAAAAAAAAAAAAAAAAAACGAAGACATGCTAGATTAATTTTCTTGAGCATTTTAAATTGATATTTCTTGCAATGCTAAGGGGTCGAAAGGGTATCTTTCCTATGACTCTATGAGATCTTCACATAAGTTTTTTTCCAATCATTCATATACCTCAAGATTTGCTCCATACTTCCTATGATTCTCCACAGAATCTTGCCCTCCTGAGAAAGCATACCTGTTTACCTGTAAAATAATAAATATAATACTTATAGAACCATATTACCATTATCAGTAAGTGAATAAACAATAAAAGAACAAGATAGACATTGACTGTACGCCAATTTATGCCAAAGGTTTAACAAAGAGTTCCAAATACCTTGTTTTTAATATCCTTTGGAGAGTCAGTCACATATATTGCAGAATTTGCATCACTGGCTGACATTTTGCCCGTCTCTCCCTGAAACATTTAGCAAGCAAAATAATCATATCAATATACAATTAACAATTACCAGCTTTAGAGATCTCTAAATGCATGCAAATTGCTACAATATGAACAAAATATACCTGAAGAGCTGGAAAGAATAATGATTCAATTAAAGCAGGCTTGTTATAACCTAACCGAGGAGCAACGTCCCGTGTCATCCTAAAATAAGGATCCTGAGGTAACCACCAAACGCAAATTAGAGAGCACTTCTCCTCATATAGCAAACATTGACTCACAAAATGATGTTAAATAACAGAAAGAAAAATCTTTACGAAGACGATGCATATATTCAATGTAGCCATAGTGACTACTGAAATGACGGCAAAAAATTTCCATCTTTAAAATCAATTTCTACTGATTTAATGCTCTGAATATCAATAATTAAATGCTAACTGAGATGTTTATGCCTAATTCACCTAAAATATAATCAACTGGAGGTGGTAAGTTGAGACATGTACTTATTTTTGGGTCGATTTGGGCTGTGTTTTCTTCTCAAAAGGGTCAAATTAGAAACTTTAACTTATAAGTGAACATGTCAAACAGATTGAAAGTCACCCAAACTCTTCTGTGTTTGCTATAACAAATTTAAGGTACATAAGCAAATTTCTAGCCAACTTTACAAGTTTCAAGTTTCAACATTTGTCATACATTACATGCATTAAAAAGAATTCATATACGGGGATTATCATCTCTCCATGTCGAAACTCAAAAAGATCTATGATTCTATGAGCAATTTAGAATTTTGAATTCAAAATTTCATATATTAAATGAAAAAGACTGGAGAAATAGGAAATAGATACATCAGGGGGCAGGGGGAAACTCAACCTGATCGATTGCACATGGAATCAAGCAGCGAAGTTTATCTTTCCCAGAAAACAAATGTGGAAATGAACTGGGGAATGATGGAACAGCCTGCATATAATGCATATTAACAAACTTTCATAAACTGAATACTTTTTTCCAGAAATCTGAAGTATAGAGCTGAGCCACATAAAATGCGTTCATAACTTTTTATACCATCTTATTCTTTTCAAATGACTGTAGAGCTTAATGGGACAGCTATGATGAGTGGTATAACAAATTTTAAAAGGGAAGTACATAATCATAACGGTGACCCCAGATGATCCTTTTAAACTGTTGCATAGTTGCTATGATTTTGTAAAAAAAAAAGGTTGAAATCCAAAAGAAAACCAACATTAGTGATCAGAAGACAAAAACTTCGAAATTTAACATTGCAATAAATGATTTGTTGTGATTTAAAATTCATAGAATTCGGTTTCCAATTTCTTCAAGAGTACTAATTCTTAACTCTAATAATATCCCGCTATTGACATTTTGATAGCAACCAGATTAGCAACAATGATACCGTGGCTTTCAACACATGTGCAGCACCTCCCAGGGGAATTATGGTCAATTTGGTTCAAGTTTTGAATCATGAGTGAAACTCACATAGAAATATGAACTACGTTTATTTTTTTTATTTTATAATTAAATGTTATTTGCTTTCCTAATTGTCAATTCTCTTTCAACTTCCACATCCTTTAGTTCTGCATGTTTAGTAAATTAAGAGTCAGATTCTTGAATGTAATTCTTTTGTACCTTTAAAGGAAAAAATGTGTGTTTATTTATCTCATTGGATTATGAAATACATTGATTCATCTATCTAGCTCAACCATGGCGCGCTGGGTGGTGATCTTATGACATGATTCTTAGCCAGAGTAGTGTATATGTATCTTCAGTTTCGACATCGCAGTCCTACAGTTGTTTTGGTGGTGAATCTGTATCTGAAAAAAGTTGTAGATATATCCTAAACTAGATCATTTGATTTGAAACAGGTGTTCCCTGGTCCAACTAACAACAAATTTCTTAAAGGCTGAAGTTTCCATCTTTACTAAAGTACAAGATTCTGAGCCAAAAAGTAGAAAATCCTAACCTGAACTGGTGGAAAGCTTATCTTCCCAATATGATCTTCGCCAGTAAAACCAAATATACCCACAACCTGCATAAATTCAGCAAAAAAACCTTCATAAAATTAAAAATTCCACCATATAGCATTTTAGATGAGTAAAATGCATTGTTGTAGAAATTGCTAGTCGAGCCGGGAGGGGAGGGGAATCAAAATTAATTGGATTGGAAAATTGATGTATAGTTTTCCAAAATTATATAAATGCGTCCAAATTTTCTAAATAATAATTGTAAAAACGTTAAATAATTTATATATATATAATTGTACCAAAAAATCGCCGGAGTATTTGCCGGAATAGCAATAGTCACCGAAAATCTTGCCAGAAATCCAAAAGTTGTCGGAAAATCTCATCCGAATTTCAAAAGTCACTGAAAATGCCCCCGAAATTTCAAAAGTTTGCTGATTTCTAGCCAATTTTTTCCAACTAGACCCGATTTTCACCGACTAGTCAAAACTTAATCGGTGCCTTGCAGATTACCGATTAATCGGCCAACTAGGCCAATTTTTACAACACTGGTAAAATGAGAGAGTTAATTACACAGTTGGTCCCTATGGCATGTAGGTTTTGCACTGTTGGTCCCTAACTTTGAAAAACTACACCGGTGATCCAAAAGTTTTTTTCAAAAACATAGCATCGATAGTCCTTGGGGTGGATGTATGTTAACTTTTTATAATACCCTTTTACTATCCTTGACTAAAATACACCCTCCCCCATCAACTTCCACCCAACCCTCTCTTCCTTTCCAAACCTCCCTCCCCCATCACCACCGTCATCTACCTTTCTGATATCAAGAAGATCCACCAAGATGACCGGTGGCAATGGTGCAGTTTAACAAAAACATCCACCAATGTCCCTTTCACCTCAAGATCATGGAAACCCTAGCTTCATTTGCGAATTGCGACAGACATATCTTCAGTGGCATCGAACAAGCAGTGGAATCAAACGACTCAGGACGAGCGGTTATAGGATCTGATCTGCACCAAACTCTAGACAAACATTAGATGCGGTAACAACCAGCTCTGTTCGGTGGTTCTTTCGCTCGGTGTCTTCCGGAGACTCCATTCCCATTATCAGTTGCCTTTATCCAAGCCCATCCTCCACCATGCCACCGTTGAATCAAGATCACCTGCAACTCTCTCAGTTCATCAATGGCGGATCTTGAATGCCCGACAGTGATGAACAACATCATCACATTTCTATCATCACTTCTTCAACGAGTAGTGGAATCCAATTATCTCAACCCTCGATTCCACCCACTGAGGATCTCGACTTTTCACGGTCTCACTAGGCCCCCACAATTTTAATTCAGAGCTATATAAAGAAGATTTTCAAGCACGTGAATTGCAGTCCTTCGTGTTACGTCATTGCGTATGTTTATCTTGATCGGTGAGGGGAGGTGGTGATGGTGGTTGTGCTTAGGTGATGGTGATGTGTGGTGGTAGGTGGTGGGTGATGGTGGTTGGATAAGAAAAGCATATGAGTGAAGTTTTGTAAGTATAGGAGTGGTTGGATAAGAAAAGCATAGGTGATGATGGGTAAGGAATATTTTAGTCATTTTTTAAATTTAACAGACATTCGCCCAAGGACCACCGGTGTTGTGTTTTTGAAAACTGTTTGACCACCGGTGTAGTTTCTCAAATTTAGGGACCAACAGTGCAAAATCGATATACCACATGGACCAACCGTGTAATTAACTCAAAATGAAAAGATTATAATTGTATTAAACTATCACTTTCACTAGTAATAATCACCTTATTGTATGTGACACATTTTGCAACCTTCACCATGTTCTCATAGAAAGCACTACACAAAAAATCCTCACATCATAGACATAAAGAAATACAACAAGCTGATATATAAGATAAAAAGCTTTCTTAAACCAAAAAAAAAAAGTTCCTTTTTGAAACAGTTAGGGGGTGTTTTTTTTTTTTTAAAACCTCTTCTAACCTCTTCTAACCTCTTATGTCTGCGCCACGCAGACGCGGGAAGAGGTTAGAGGCTCGCAGATCGTTTGTTTTCTCGCAGACATTTCATTAAAAAACGTCTGCGCGGCCTCTTCTTGGCGCAGACGTGGACCAAGCTCTTCTTGAGGTCTTCCAACCTCTTCTAACCTCTTCCTTCATGTTCAGCCCTTCAACCGAACTCCTCCACCGCCATTCTCGCCGTCGCCGCCCTGCTCCACCGCCCTACTCGCCGTCGCCGCCCTGATCCACCGCCCTACTCGCCGTCGCAGACCTACTCCACCGCCGTCGTCTTCGCCGACCTACTCCATGCCTTCGACAGAACTCCTCCTTCGACAGAACTCCTCAAGCAAAACCGATCGCGATTCCGCCTTCGACAGAACCACCGTCTTCCTCCGTCCACTGCCGCTCGTGATTCCGCCTCAAGCAACACCGATCGCGACTGGTAAGTCCTCCACTACCGCTCGTTAGGGTTTTAGAACGAGGGTTCGATCGAGGGGTTTGGCCGCTACTCCGGTGGGGAAGATTCAAGGTCGGTGATGATGGGAAGATTGCAGGGGTTTGGCCGGTGTCGAAGATTGCAGGTGTCGGGTGGGGAAGATTGCAGGGGTTTGGCCGGTGGGGAAGATTCCGGTCGGTGATGATGGTGTCGATGGGAAGATGGTTAGGGTTTTTTTGAAGAGGTGACCTCTTTTTGTCTGCTTAGGATAGGGGAAGAGGTAAAAAACAAACACCCCAAAATCTCTTCTTGCAGATGTTTGGTCCACCTCTTTTGCAAAAGAAGTCTGCAGACGTGGTCCGCAGACTGCAGACGTTTTACCTCTGAAAAAACAAACACCACCTTAGATAGTACATGTCTGTATTGCACCAAGGCTCTATACTATAAACATTGATTCAAGAGATTTGGTTAGCTGGCTATAGAAAGCCTACTATTAGTACTTGAGGTGACGATTTCGACCCATTTACTTATAAACATTTTGATTTAAGGTATATAAAAATCTAACAAGTAAAATCAAACACAACTTAGGAAATAATTTAAATGTAGCCTAAAGAGTATTTTTAAAGCATAAAACCTCCAAAATTATTCTATTCGGAAAATTAGATTATTAGTAAAATAATATAAGTTATCCATCATATTTGGCCATTAATTATTTATTTACAGAAAATCTGAACGAAAAGTGTTTTGGGCAACACAGGCTATTTCAACATGTTAAGCAAGCCACCAGAGTAGCTCATTTCACGAACTCTAAATACTTCTAATGAGTAAACAGCCGGATTGATTTAAAAAATATCACCAAACAAAGCTAAAAACTAAAAGGGTAGCCCTAAATATTTTTAATGAAATAAACTCATTTTACATAATGAACATATGTACTGTCTTATATGCTGTCATAGAAAATTTTCATGGATTTCGAATAGATAAAAGAGTTTAAGTACTACGCAAGATATATAAAGAATACTTGTGATGATGTAAAATTTTCTTCTAACTAAGCATCATGATGCATACCACTTACCCACCAACATAATCAAAATCTGAGAAGATGAAGGTCCTTGAAATGTCAAATCCACAAGCAATTATATCTTTTGCATTCTCACGAGCAAGTCTCTTGCTCTCTTCTACTGAAAGGTTCTTCCACATGCATTTTTCATCATCTGTCAGTTGTATGACAAGAGGGACCTTGAAAGCCTCCTGCAGATATCTGCAAGCCAGTTTTAGAGAATGTCCAAAACTATTACAATGCAAATCATTTGGAATGTCTACTATGAGGCAGCATTTTCGACCAATTTACTAATGAATGGGTTGTATTGCAACACAAACGTGACAAATTAATTGAAAATAGCTAAAATGAAAACAGGTTGGCAGTAACCCAAAGTTTATTTTAATCATACAAACTCCCATATCGTTTTCATTTAAAGATGTGAATTAGCATTGTTAAAACGCTTTTTGTAAATGTAGTTAGCACAATAGCTATTTTTAAAAAAGAATGAGAAACGAACAAATTGTGTTCTCCAATCTCCATCACCATACCACTAACTTTGAAATTTAACACTATGGATGCTAAATATAGAATAAAAGTAGGCATCCAGAATTAACACTCTTTAATGAACTGGATCCAGAATTTGACCGGGGTAAGCACTGCCATAAATAAAACATTTACAAGATGTTGTACAGTAACAGTTATTTATTATTTTATTTACACTAAAAAACTCCAGAATATGCATGACTATGTCTGATGTCTCCATGTCGGTCTGCCTTTTTTTATTTTCTAGAATAGAGGGAATAGTTTTATTAAAGATATGTTGTTGCAGAAGACCTGGCAACCCAATCCGATTTAGAGTGGGACCTGGGTTGAAGATTATCTTAAAGATTTGAATTTGAATATTTATCTATTTAATTATCTTTTAAGTTTATTTATGTTTAGTTTATCATTATTTTTAAGTGTTCGAGTTTAGTATTGCTTTCATTTATTATTAGTTTTTTGATTATGTTTGTATTAAATCTTTGTTGGACTTGGACCTATTTGCAATGCGCACATATAAAGTATATAAGTGTCGAAACTCGAGGGGCAAAAGTAAAGTTGCACTAATTTCAACGTTATTTTACTTAATTTTTGTGAAAATAACGTTAAAAGTGTTGGGCTGGTCGATTAATCACGCATCATGAGCGAGAGTCTCATTAGAAGCAACCTCTTTATTCCTACAGGGTAGAGGTAATGTTGTCTACATCTTACCCTCCTTAAACCTTATCTTAGCTTTGCTAATGGTGGGATCAACTGAGTACGATGAGATGGTGTACTAAAAGCAGATAAGCCATTTGTGAAGTAAAAACTAAAACGGGTCAATGATATTTGTACTTGAACTGAAAAACTAAGATACAGGGTATATAAGTAGAAATGCGTACTTGGTAAACATGAAAGGAACAAGATGCCCCAAATGCAAAGCTTCAGAAGAAGGGCCTCTGCCTGTGTAAAGATAGAACTTTTCCCCACGTTCATAAGCATCCAAAATCTCATTAAAGTCCCTGTGTGTAATCAAAGGATTCAATTTTTCAGATCCATTAATAGGACTGGAACATTCATCAATTAGTCATTCATCAATTATGAACAAATATAGAAAAGAGAACAGTTTTCACTATATGAACACTCCATTTGCTACAAATATGACATGTAATCCTCAATTTCGTGTCATTATCACAAAGTAATAATCTTTGAATATTAAAGCTACATTCTGGAAGGGTATGCTACAAATATGTAAATATACACACAATCAATTATTGCCCCCATAAGTAAATCTTTCGATGTTCCAAACTCCAACTGACTAAATATTCACTTAAATTATGTACTCATACTTATTACTTATCCCATAATCATTAAAACTACTTCAACTGTCAAAAGCTCAAAACTCAACAGTGGCGCAAAGAAACATAGCCAAGAGTCCATCATATATCGATTAACAAGTAATTTTAACCTTTGGCGTACAATTTTGTCAAACTATTCAAACTCACTACTACCTTAAATAAGACCATTTTAGACCATCACTAGAATCATATAAAGTTTCAGTATTATAGATGTCAAATCCACTCTTACCATTAACAACTACTAAAGATTATGCCTGGCAAAATGGGCGGGTTGGGTTGGGTAACGGGTTAAAACGGGTTCAGGTCAGGATGGATGCGGTCAGGACGGGTTTTAAACAAAATAAGTTTGGGTCTAAATGGATTGTTCTTAAAAACAACAATTTAGTTTAACTTAAGATGTGTTATAAGTAAACAAATAATCCATTTGGATAATTTTTAGTGATTTTCTCATCAAATATGTTATTAATCATTCTTAAATGTTTGAATCTATTGCATTTACATAGTTTTTTGGTTACCCATCTTGACCCGAATTGTGTTTAAGTGCTACCATCTCAACCCATTCAATACTATGATGTTACCCATTTCAACCCATTATACTACAATTGTTTACCCAAACCAACCCATTTAAGAATTGTCACCTCTCCTAAAGATTTATTCAATACACAAAGCCGTTCATTAGTATTATTCTTAAAAACAAATTTTGAACCACTAATTAACTAATTCTTAAATCAGTCTTAGAAAACTCAAATTTTAAATCCAAAACTAAATCTGTTCAATGTCTATCCAAACATTCATTTTCACTTTCATATACCAAATCACTAGCTTCCTTAACTGATATAATCAACATCGATTCATAAACACTGACTAAAATCTAGATAAACTTCACTAAATTGCTACTCAATGGAGTAATATGGGTACCTGTGAGCAAAAAAAACGTTACGGCGGAGAAAGATATGAGGAGTACGAGAAGTGAGGCGAAAAACTCGATCTACAAACGATTGGTCGAGCCTTTGGCAACCGAATTGGTCGATGAGTTTGTCGTAATCGATCTTTCCGGTTCCTTTGGCCGATACTTCCCATGGATTCACGACTTGATCTTGTTCTTGTTGCTCCGTTTTCGATTCATTCTCCTTCTCCATTGTTGTTGTCCCTGTGAAGCTCAAAATGAAAAACCCTTGTGCGTCTCGGACTACATTTGGGTCTTGTATTGGTCAATTTCTAATGTTTGGTTTTAACATTTAACGTTTGGTCCTTCAACTTAACTTTTTTTCTTCAATAACACACTTATATTAGAGTCCTTCAAAATACTCACTCTGAAAAGACTCGAAAAAAGCTCTTCGAATTTCGTTTGCTTTTAAACAAGACGAGTACGCTCGGTTGGGTTTCTAAACAAGTCAAAGTAGGCCCGTTCGTCGCTCGGATAGTCTCTCATTTAGCTCGCTCGTTTTGATTAATATAACTAAATTATATATATATATAAAGTGCCACTAGCAAGTTTTTAAAGAGGAATGATAATATTGGTGTATTCAAGAGAATTTGGTAAACTTGTATCTATATGCAAGTTTGTAGAACACATGTTGTGATAACTAGTACCTGACCGGCCGGCAAGTCCGTACGGTACGTGTACTATAAACAGTAACTATGTGTACATATACGATTGTGAACAGTGTTTGTATTATCAGAAATCTAAATACAAGAAATCGTTGTACGTATTTTCGTGTAAACTTAAATACAGTAAGTGCAACGTACAGTTGAAACATTAGTTGTGTGTATTTAAGTGAAAACTTAAGTACAGTTAACACAACAAATCACGAGAAACAACGATGTTCAAGTAAATAACAGAAACAAATCGGTTGCGATCTGATATCCATAAATTACAGGAATCAGATGGCCGACAATCCAATGTGAAAACTATGTGAAAAACAGGATGTTTAGTTGAGTCCGACAGTGAGAAAACACAATTCAAACTAAATTACCGTGTCGTTTCAGAATAACGAACTGACAGTGTGTTTGCGTGGGTCATGATTCACACAAACATATCTGTGAGTTTAACGTTCTGAAATGATGACTGGAAGGTAGAAAACAAAAGTCGGAAAGCAAAACCATTGTCGTGTTCGTTCGAATGACGATTCGAACGAATACGCGCGATGGTGATGCGATTCGACGAAACGAAAACGGAACACGACACGATCGATTATAACTTTAATAAAATGAAATAAATAACATTTTACAATTTTGAAACTCATCAAACAATTAAAATAGTTGCTTTTTATTAATTACAATTAATTACGCGTAATTTTCCGGATACGCGACGAAATTACAAACCGAGCAACCGAAATGAACCCGAACACCACACGGAGTATAAAAAAACTCTAAAATGAGAGTTTTCCCTCATTTCTATCACCCACATCTCTTTCTCTCTCTCAATTTCCGGCCAAGACCAAAAACCACCATTAAACACCTTCAAAACCCCATAATTTCCTCATTTCTTAACCAATTTGAGTGATTCTTGAACCCACGCGAAGCCCTTGACGAGCTCTACATAGAAGTACAAGAGATCTGAAGTTTTGTCCAGTTGAATCGAAGGTATGAGGTCATGAAAATCGTAAAAATTAGGGTTTTCTACCCTATACTCGACCTAGCCATTAAAACCGGTTAACCACATGTCCACGAGAAGCTTACATACATAGTCATAAACATGGGAACCCCCCCCCCCCCCAACAGCCATGGCTTCGTGATGATGGTGCTAGATCCATGTTCGCAAAGAGGGAGCTGGGCGAGGGGAGTAGGCGAACCTGTGTGCGGGGATGAGTCACGAACCATTGCTGTTACATCAACCAAACCCCTCCCGAAGCTTACTGGCCGAACCCTTTTGCTTGCTCACGAACCCTCGGACTTAGATCTCCCAAACCTGGTGCGAACCATTGCTGACCGCCGAACCTTATCAGCCTCTGAGCCGAACCCTGTGACTGCTACGAACCCCTGGCTACCCAACCTATGAACACCGAACCTCTTTATGTTGCCACGAACCATCAACAACCACCGAACCCTAGCCAATCACGAACCTTACTTCAAGGTGACGAACCCAGACTGAAAATGGCCGAACCCTGGCTGATGACTCGCCCCAGACGAACCTAGCCTCACTGAACCAAAGGGTTCGCTGCTATGTTGATCGATCCACGAGTGTTGGCAGCCCGCACCCTTGTGGCCCACGGATTTCCAACTTGGCCCAACTGTACCCGTTAGCAGTGTTTCAGCCCAACACAACCATTTGCGGCCCATCTCTTTTATTCTCGGCCCACTTATATTCTATTGGGTCCAGTAGTTTCCTACGGCCCAAGGAAAATCGTATTTGGCCCACATATATAATGATTTGGCCCAAGTTGACTTTTGATGCCAAAGTAGTCCACATAATTCAGCCCAATAAAAACTTATTGGCCCATTATGCGATTGTTGTATGGCCCATGTGTTCTTATGCAGGCCCAACTCACGAAACTCGATCCATTTTAATCGGCCCACGTATTGGCCCACAACATCATTGGTTCGACCCAAGTGATTAGCCCAATTCGATGTTTCGGCCCACTATGATCTATTCGGCTCAACATATCACATAGGGCCACGTATAACTCTTAAGGCCCACGTTGACATAATTCGGCTCAAGTGATATTTGAGAAAACATGAGACTTAAAAATTAATTCGGAAACACGTAAGGTCAAGGAGTAACTCATACCTCACCATCTATTCACTTTAATTTCATGACAAGGGTGACAAGTTATTGTCATAACAAAAAGTCAAAAGATTAAACGTGTCATTCTAAAAGGTTATTATGTTTAAACCTAAAACTTAAGTTGAAACTCAGGAACTATCGTGGCATGACAATAAATCAAGTGAACTTAAAACAAATAAGTGAATTTCAATGATTAACTTAATTAACATGAGCGTTTCTAAGGTTGATAGCAAATACACGGGGCCGAATGATTATCGCAACTCACAATTGTTAGTCGACTGAAGGGCTAACACCTACACGCGCACAAACCAAATACAACTTATACTTATAAGTTTAATACAACGCGAAATCAATACAGGAGCGTGAAAACCACCACAAGGACAACAAAGAGCGTGTGTCTACATTCTTTTAAGCTAAGTCAACCCTACAACAACAAGGTGAGTTCATATGCCCCTTTTACTTTAATCTTTACTGATTTTAAACTCTCGGCGCTGAGAAACATGTTTACTTTTATTTATTTAAAAGTCTTGCTTAACATGTTATTTATACGTTGATTTAGATAATATTAAACTGTTTATTATCGCTTATCATTGTATGCATGCTTGTATGATCATGAGATAACAGGGAAACTCGGATGAATATGATAATGTAATTTCATAAGTCATCAATACATTAGAATAATATAGTTGTAAGATTGTATCTTATAACACTTGGTTATTCCTACATGAGTAAACATTGAGACAATTTATACACAAACAAACAATGAGAACTACTACAGTGAAACATGTTGACACTTCACAACACATGAATGATTAGAAGATAAAATATCTTCTTAATATCATTCCACATCATAATGGATCAAGTGTCATAAGTCAATTTCTTATAACACTTAATCTATACCTTAAAAACATACTATGTGATAGTATGATCGCATTGATTCTTTCACCACCATGCATGACTTAAAAGTATTAAGACTTTTTCTTAATACGGTTTAAGGATTTTATGGTGATCATATGGGTTCACAAGAATGATGTCATGATAACGTAACTTCATGATGCCAATATCATTCGTATTATGATTTACATAACGTAATAAGACAAGTTCTTATTCAACTTTGTTAATCACATTGAGATCAGTAACAATACAGATGTCCATCATCCATCGTAACCTGTGGACTAGTAGACTGAGGAATTTATTTTCTCTTATGTCATATTATTAGTAACAGTTTCGAGGAGGTCATTGGGATTCACACGGCGGAATAGAGGTGAATCGGGTGCATTGTAATCTGATTACGTGAGGATCACAATGGACTCCTTTTGGGCTCTATACGTTGCATTTGAGGATACATTACATACAGTTAATTAACACTTTTAATAATTTAAAAGTGTAACAACAGTTAACGCGCAGAATATAGAATAATACAAGGAACAGATTAATTAAATCTAATATCCTTATTACACAAAATGATTATCAATACTTCGGTTTGATAACTACAACGCTATCATTATATTATTCTATTCATGAGAACACAGGTGATTCATTGGGATAAACATGAGAATTGAGGATGGAAATCAATAGTTGTATTGCAAGTAGTGTAGAGTTCTAGTGGTGATGTGGTGGGATGTTGGCTAGGGCTTAGTTCCCTTACATATGCCCTATATATAAGCATCACTACTAGGATGATATAATACTTGTAAATATAACTATTGAGATGCCATTGTGGGAACAAGTGAATCAGACAATCATACAAGTAACATATTTATCATTGTGAATGTGCATGAGTCAAAGTTTTATATTAACTTACTTATGAACTCACCAACCTAGTGTTGACTTAGTTTAAATACATGTTTTCTCAGGTGATGAACAGGTGTAACTACTTATATGCATGGATTAGCTAGTGGACTTTTAGAAGACCTAGCTACTTTTGATGTGCATACTTTTGATGACTAAACATGAATTATCTTTTGTATATCTTGTACAGTTACAAGATATAGCTACATTGATTATTTTTGGTAGATTTACTAGATTAAATTATGAACGATACATTGTAATTTAATCTTGTAATTCTATGTCATGGATGTATTAGCATTTCTCATTTATTTATCATGTGCTATGTAAACAATCTGATCATTTGATTATCACTCATGATATCGCGCCCCGGGAACCTTCCGCCCGACGGGAAAACACGATCCGATCCCGCCGGCCTGGGGGTGACACATGTCATGGAATATATTTCTATTTGGACTTATGATTGCTTTTTTTGTCTGTATACCAAATGTATGTGTGCTTACTAGCTATGCAAATAGTTGATCAAATTCTATTTTACATGTGTAAATAGTTAAAAGCTTGGGTGAAGATAAATATAGGAACATGTGGATCTAGTCAAACAATAAACATGTTTACGTAGTTTCAATTTATGATGTAATGTTTTCGATGTTTTGTTATCTGATATTATGTTTTGATTTAATTAAATGTTTAAATATAGAAACTTACAAATATCACCATGAGCTTTTAAGCAATTGAAAATTACGCTCCAATGTATTCTGTTATAGGTTGGAGTGTGACAAAAGCAAACTACTGAAACTACATATGAGAAACTTCAGAAAATTTCAAATTTGATGTTTTGTTCAATCAAATAAATAAAATATCAAGTCTGTGAAATATATGGGTGATCAAATCATCCCACACTTAAAATGCAAGTTTAAACTGGCATATCATTATAATGTGTAACAACTAAAGAAGGAGCATTATAATCACCTTAAAAAGGATTTTCATCACTGGTTTGTAAAATCACAAGCCGTCTTTTCAAATAAGCAAATGTTGAATTCTAAACTTATACATCCTTAAACATGAATGGTTCAAATTCAAGTTTTAAGAAGTAGCAAATTACAACCTCATCACATGTTTCTATAGAAAAACGTTCAAAAGTTTTTCAAAATCAGCTTTTTCTCCACCTGTTGTTTCATATTCAAACAACACTCAATTTTAAATCAAATAACTTTGTGAAAATCATATAGAACTTATGAAGTGGATTCCACAACTAATGAATCAAATAAGCAGGTCAAAAGAAAAATCTATTTTATCTTCAAGTTCTCATGTTGTGATTCACAAACCCAAGATCAGACATACTTGGGTTCCCAAAACTAACTAAGTATTTTGAGCGTGCAGGGAACCTCTGCATGCTTTGTTAATCCCTGATAGGTAGATAGTGAAGGTTTCGGACACATGGTTGGGTGCAAAGCTCTTTTTCAACATTTAAAGCCACATTGAAAAGGCTTTGTATCTTTTGGAAATGATGCAAAAAGGTATATACTTTGGCATGGTAAGTCACAAATGGAAAAAATTCTTTTTGAAAAAGTGAATATGGTGGATAATTTGAAATTTAATATGTTGATTGTATCTCAAATGAGTGACAAATGTTACTCATAATTCTTTACAGAACATTCCTATCGTATCATTAGTTCTGACGGACTGGGTATTATTGAGAAGATCATTGATGCCCACACTCTGCTTACTGCAAAAAGACATGGCAATGTAAATGATGTTAATATTGCAAAAGATAAACTTCTCAACAATACAATATGTTTCTTCTCAAAAGCTTCAACAACTAAAACAACATTATGGCATAGAAGGTTGGTGTCACACCCTGCGTCATAAACGGAATTCACGACGTAGTGACTTTATTGGATCATCAGCAAGAATCAAGAACAATCATAATGTTTACTATATTTCATAGTTTAACTGTTACAATGTCTGACGACCAAAAAAATAATATTTTCAAAACAAGATTTCAATCACAAGATACAAGCAATATTAAGAAACAAAAGGATTTAGATTTGTGAGTATCTAAGTCATTCTAGATGTTTCTTGATCTTGATAAGTCTTAATTTGGTCGTGTGGAACATGAACTATGTTATCTAACCTTAATTGCCTAAAACATATACAAAATCTGTCGACTGTGAGTTGGTTAAATTATAGTTTTTAACAATTATAAAATTTATACAAAGTCTTAAGTATGAGATATGAATAAGAATTTCATCATAATCAAGTTCATCATAAGTAACATGTTAGTAAAATATGTTATATTGCAACCCAAACTATAAACAGTGAATGAATGTGACCAGTTCGCGACTGTCATAAGAATGTGTCCAACCCACAGATAGCTCTAAAATGAATTAAAAATTATCCCAAAGTTGCTATGAATGTGTCCACTCAACGGTTAACTCTAAAATGAATTAGAGTCATCCCGAAGTTGTATGAATGTGTCCAACTCTGCAGTCAACTCTAAAGCAAATTAGTGTTGACTCATAATTGCTATGTATGCATCCGCTTTCCATAATGGCCATACTATACTAACGTCGTAAGTTTCATCCCAATGTATGATCAAGATGTCACCAATATGTATGTTCCTAGTTTAAATCCGTATGTTTAGGGTTATTGTGACATCCAGTACCTGATCGTCCAGCAAGTTCATCGGTATGTGTACTTTCACCTTTTACTGTGTGTAAATACATTGTATGAACAGTGTTTGTGATAACAGAATTCAGAATATAAGAAACAGTTGTACGTATTTATGTGAAAACTTAAATACCGTAAGTACAACACTCACGATAAACAATAGTTACTTGTATTTAGGTGAAAACCTAAGTACACTTATTACAACGAATCAAGAGAAACAACAGTGTGCAATTAAACAAAAAAAACATGTCGGTTGGGATATGATATCCATAGATAACAGGAGTTAGATGGCCGATAAATCAATACGAAAACAATGAGAAAACAGGATGTTTAGTTGAGTCCGTTAGTGAAGAAATACAATTCAAAACATAATTGCAGTGTTGTTTCAGAATAACGAACTGAAAGTGTGTTTGCGTGGGTGACGATTCGCACAAACATATCTGTGAGTTTAATGTTCTGAAATGATGACTGAAAAGTAGAAAACAAGAATCAGAAAGTGAAACCAACGTCGTGTTTGTTTGGGTGACGATTCGAACGAATACGCGCGAAGGTGACACGTTCTGACGAAACGAAAACGAAACGAACGATAATAATTTAAGAGAATTAAATATTTAACATTTATTAGGAATCACAATCTTTAAAACTTAAAAACAAACTTGTTTTAGTTTATTACGTAAAATACACGCGTTACGTTCCGGAAACGCAACGAAGACGCGAAATGAACAACCGAAACGAACCCGAACACGCACGTGGTATATAAAATCTAAATGAGAGCATTTTTCCTCATTTATTACATTTCATCCTCTCTCTCTCTCTCTCTCTACACACACTCCCGTTTTTCTCTCCCTCACTAAAGATTTCATCTTCAAATCTTCATAACTTGCTCGTTTGTGGGTGAAATCTCGCGTTCTTGGTGTCCACACGTAGCTATAATCATCCTCTACAAGGAAGTAAAGCAGATCTGAGAAGTTATCCAGCCAAAAACGAGGTAATGAGCCATGAAAGTTCGGTAAAATAGGGTTTTCTCAACCTTGGTTCGACCTAAACCTCAACCGGTCTAGAACCCTTACACCCTAACCCCACACCTTCGCCAACACTCTAGCACTTAACACAGCCATGGGAAAACCACCCAACAACAGATGGGGATCGAGGGATATGATGATGATCAGCTGCAGCCACGAGGGAGACAGGTCGGCGAACCTGCAACTGGCCGAACCTCCAACAGCTGAACCATGAGATGGAGCAGGCCAGTCAGCAACCATCTTGCATGAGCCGAACCTACTTGTCGACCGAACCTCATTGGGACGAAGCTGTGCTGCGAACCTGATCATCACCGAATCTAGGTCATGGACGAACCCTACTGCCGCCCAAACCTTAGAAGGATGCCACGAACCTGTGATCACTGAACCTCCTATGGCCGAACCTTCCCCAGGCGAACCTGCTATCCACCGAACCTGGGGGGAGTCACGAACCTTCATGATCAGTCGAACCTTTCTGCCAACCGAACCCCTCCGACGAACCTTTGATCTCATTCGAACCCATCAGTGAACCACGAACCTCCCATATTCACGGACCTTTAGCTCAGACCTATTGCCACGAACCTAAGGAGCCGAACCCATGGTAGGGTCGAACCTCCAGTCAAGTGAACCATGAGGTTCGCTGGAATTAAGAACCATGGTCACCATTCGGCTCAAGATATCCTCTCGGCCCATCTGATTATTTGGCTAACACACCCATTGACTCGGCCCAAAAACATGCAATCGGCCCAAAGTCGATGGGGTTGACCCATGATCACTTAGTTCGGCCCACCATGCCACCGGCCCACTGCCAAAGAACCAGCCCAACATCCGACCAACTATTCGGCCCAATGGAATAATTGTAACAACCGGTTTTCAATAATGAAACGTATTTGAAAAAATCGGTAACTGAACGATTGTGATTGTTGTAATTTGAAAATATGTGAACATTACGTCATCAATGGCAAGAGCACATGTGATCGTTCTAGAAATCCATGTTGATTTGATGATTGTAATTATTATAGGTTGATAGTATGTGAAAAATGGTGAACGTGGGCGAAAACCGTGCGCGAAACGGAGTTACGGATTGTCCGGAATCGCGAAAACAAGATAAGATCAAAAATTGGGTCGAATGACGTGGGGCGGTACGCCCCGGGCCAAACTTCGGGCCGGGGCGATGCGCCTGGCGTGTTAAGTCGGCAAAAATGTGATTTAAGATCAGATTTCAGTTTCAGAAGGTTTCAAACCTTCTCTTTCGAAGTTTTAACACCCACAAACGAATTTTGAGCATCTGGAAGTCAAATTCAAGCCGTTTAAACCCACGGATCGCACCAAGGAACGTATCTGCAACATCTGATCGTTGTTTTGCGACTGAATATCCGTCAGATTGGGTAACGATTCGTTTTATCCTACTAGTTTAATATTTTGTGGATTAAATCTAGTTTTGAATGTATTACTATGATTATGGGTATTGATTATTGCCTAGTTGATAACTAGGGATTGTAAGAAACGAAGAACTTGTTGTTTTGATGGTGAAATCTTCGTTTTGAAGCTGTATAATGTCCGGTTGTTATGAAACCCATATCATGGTGTGATAACTAGTAGGAATGGGTAGGTTATGATTTTAAATGAAATATGGATCATAATCCATGGGTTAAATATTGATATGAGATGAATTGATGTTAAAAATTATTAACAGTTATGATCCTAAATGAATTTTGATTAAAAGAAATGATTGAGATCATAACTAATATAATGAACATCAATTATTTGAAGAAATGCCTAAGGGAGGCATGAAATAGAATTAATTGTGATAATTGACTAGAACTTGCTAAATATAGTAAGATAGAGTCAATTATGTGATAAAGTGACTTTGAGAAAGTCAAACCAGTCAAGTGCGTTAAACTTGATTGTATGTGTTAGATGTATTGAATATAGTTGTATATGTGTGAATATGCAACTAGGTGTTGGTGATGAAAGTCAAGTGACAATTCACAGAAGTGGAAAGGAGGTTGTAGGAAGTGAACAACCGTATGAACCAGGTAAGTTACCCAACTTACTGTAACATTACATATAAGTAGTAGAAAGAGTCTACTTGATTGTGATGTATATACATTGATTGGTTTGAATGAATGTGCATAATTAAATTGGAACAAATTGAGTTAATAGACTCTAATGTATATATGTTAAGTTCCAACGTGTTTATGTCACGATTAAATTGAACATGCAACATAGATTGCATAAGAATAGCCGGATGACCCGGTGTTTGAATAAGTAATCCCACAACTACGACATCACATAATGAACATTGAATGTGTTGTCAAATGAATTGTATGATAAATATGGCATTGGTGATAGGGGAAAGTTGAATGATAAAAGTTCAACAACCTATGATAAATCCAATACCTTGGTGAATGAAAGTATGGGAACTCTATGATGGAAGTAACGGTGGGTGAACATCATAGTAATTTGATTGAATTAATTATGACTCCACAATGGTGGATAGCCAGAGGTGATGGCAATTGTCTTAGATGGAAGTACCGGTGGGTGAACATCTTAAGACTTAATATTTATGACTCCACAATGGTGGATAGCCAGAGGTGCTGGCAATTGTCTTTGATGGAAGTACCGGTGGGTGAACATCTCAAGACTTAATATTTATGACTCCACAATGGTGGATAGCCAGAGGTGCTGGCAATTGTCTTAGATGGAAGTACCGGTGCATGAACATCTTAAGACTTAATATTTATGACTCCACAATGGTGGATAGCCAGAGGTGCTGGCAATTGTCTTAGATGGAAGTACCGGTGGGTGAACATCTTAAGACTTAAATTAATTATGATATCACAAATATGTGAATAGTCAGAGGTGCTGACAAATATCTATGGTGGAAGCACAGGAATGTGAACACCATAAGTGTAATTTTGATTAAACTATTGTGAGCAATAGTTGATGATTGGTAATATGATATTATTACATTGTGAGAGATTTTTAATATATGTATGATACCACAAATGTGTGGATAACCGGTTAATCCGGAAATTAAATTGTTGAAACCACAGGAGTGTGGGTCATTGGTTAAGCCAATATATATATATATATGGTGTTTTAAATTTAGCCAGAGGTGCTGGTGGTAAAGTTGGATTAGATAATATACTCATATTTGTGAAAATGTCCCATTAAGGGAAATAAATGCACAATGTGTGGTGTGTGCAATTTGATGTTTGAATATGATATATTATTATCTAAACATGATATATGTGGATGTGTTAAATTGAGTTTTTGGAAACTGTGGAAAGGGTTACTTACTTAGTTCATATGAACTAATTGTGACCATATATGTGATGTTACAGGTCAAAGATAGATATGCATTGGGCGATCAGATTGGGCATGTTTTGAAGCTGAACCAAACGTTATGTAAAATCTTTGGTGGTATTAAACTTAAACACACTAGTTTTATTAATCATAAATGTAAATGTTATGAAATTAAGTGTGTTAACTCATGAAATGATAATTTCACACTTCCAAATATGATTTTATGTTAAAGTTTGAACTGGGACCTAAAATGGGACACGTGTAATCGTGTGAAAAGTTTGGGTGTTACAATAATTCGGCCCAATTGACTCAAAAACATGAATAAGAACATAGGTTAATTTCATGGATGTTATGCATGGATTTCCTAAAATATTACAAAGGTGGTGGATTGTGAGTTATCTCATGAAATCTAAAACCGTGTGATTTATAAAAATGGCGACATATCATGACAAGTATTTCAAGAGCAACAAAGACAAGGTGTAAGACTTTAAACTACAAACCTAAGTTTATATTTAGGTTGATTTTACAAGCTTACAGTCAACACACTTAACTAACATGTTATAATAATGTGTTCTAACATTAACCTAATTGGGCTAACTACTAAGTAAATAGGGCCGAATGAAGGCCGTGACTCACATGTGTTAGCCAACTCTAGGGCTAACACCTACGCACACACAATTCATCTAGAACTTATACTTACAAGTTACAAACAACGTGAAATCAATACATGATCATGAAAACAAACTCAAGTACAACAAAGAGCGTGTGCATTCTTGTTTAGACTAAGTCAACCACATCCACAGCAAAGTGAGTTCATACGCCCCTTTTCTAATATTAACTGATTTTAAACTCTCGGGGCTGACAAACATGCTTAACTCTTATTTAGTTAAAAGTTTTAGTTTAACATATTGCTTCTACTTTGATTAGATAATATTGCTTGACTTATTATCATTTATCATTGTATGCATGCTTGTATGATCATGATATGACAGGGATAACTAAGATGAATATGATAATATAACTTCATAACTCATCAACACAATAGAATAACATAGTTGTAAGATTATATCTTACAACACTTAGTTATTCTTACAAGAACGAACATTGAGATAATCACAGGTGAACATGATGACAACAACAACAAAACACATGAATGATATGAAGATTATATATCTTCATAATATCATTCAACTACAGAGTTAAGTAAGTGTAATAAGCCAAGTTCTTATAACACTTAGCTTACAACTCGGCACATATTACAAGATAACATGGAACAAGTATCATCCACCACCTGAGTCGACTAAATATGGTAAGACTAGTACTTACCACATCTTAGTGACAACAAGGTGACTATATGGAACAACAAGGAATGATAATAATGATAATGTAACTTCATGATAGAAACATCATTTACACAACAATTAACATAATCTAATAAGACAAGATCTTATTTAACTTTGTTAACAATAATGAGAACATACAACATTGAGAACAAACAACAACATTGATGAACATAATACAATTGATTACTATTGAACATTCTTAATTATATCATTTCAATCATGTGTCATGTATTCAAGTTTGATCATTGTAAGTGTCACACCCCGAGCCGGCGGGAACAAATCGGCTTTCCCGTTGGGCGGAAGGTTCTCGGGGTGCGATATCGTGAGTGATAATTGTGATGATCAGATTGTTTACATAGCATCAATGTTAAGAATAACTAAAGCACAATAAAACATTGAACTAGGATTGCAAAGTTAAATTACAATATCAATGTTTATTAATTTAACTAAGTAAACCTATCAAAGGAATCCAATGTTACTATCTTGTATCTGTACAAGATATCAAAAGTGGCTCATATTAATAACAAAAGTTGTGCTTTCCAAAAGTCTACTAGGTCCTCTATCTGGGCACCCTAGCATGCATTCCTGAAGCCTTATCCTATTCCTGTGCATCACCTGAGAAAGCATGTAAGAAAACAAAGTCAACACAATGGTTGGTGAGTTCATATAGTTTTAGTATTTGAAAAATAGTTTTGCAAACCTTTCCGGTAAAACCTTAACCTCATTAACATCACCTGTATCATTCAAATCGGTATGCTTATATATAGGGCATACGAAAGGGTCGAGCATACAACCCGCCCAGACGCCATCCCACCACATACTAAGCCACATAGGACATTGTTGTTAATGATAATTAAGCATTTTACCTAACATTCCATTCCATCATAGTTTCAAGCATCCTGTTTAGAAGTTTAAGATATCTACCCAATAGCATTCCCAAACCCTTTCGGTAACAACCTTAACCTCATTAACATCACATGTAATATCCAGATCGGTATGCTTATATATAGGGCGTATGTAGGGTCGAGCCTACAACCCGCCCAGCCAACATCCCACCGCATACTAATCCACATATGACATTGTTGTTAATGATAATTAAGCATCTTACCTACCATCCAACCCCATTATAGTTTCAAGTGTTCTGTTTTATGAGTTTCAACACACACAAAATAGCATTTGAGTATCCAGTTTTGAGAGTCACCATTATGGACAGCTGAACACCCTAAGGAATTCAGCATCCATTCACAATGGTACTGAATATGACTCGCGACCTCGGTGTTTTGATAAAGGAATCCTCAAGATGACACAAAGTCAGCTAGGAGAGACCAAAATCATCATAGTCATTTGTCATAACCATAGATGAATCAAGAAGAACACTGATTGACTAGTAGGGCTTGACCACTGTCAAGACGCGGCTGCCAATCAGTCTGACTTACAAGATTCTGACACGAAGAGCACTGATGACTAGTAGGGCTTGACCAATGTCAAGACGCGGCGGCCAATCAGTCTGTCTTACAATGTCCAATAGCTTAAGCATACAAGTTTATAGCATTCACCTAGTCTTACTGATGACTAGTAGGGGTTGACACTTAGTTCAACACGCGGCGGTCAATCAGCCTGTTGTCTGAGCATTTCAAGTGTATCAAGCATTCAAGGGTTTCTAGTATTCAAGTGTTTCAAGTATTCCAAGCACATCAAGCATTCAAGTGTTCAAGTATTCCAAGCATATAAGTCTTTATAGTATTTTGAGCATATGCGTCTTTCTAAGTTTAAGTTTTCAAGCTTCCCTAAATATAGTATTCCAAAGCATTACTAGATCTAGTATCAGTCTATCTTATGCGTTTAGAAGTTTCGAGAGTTTTAAGCAAATAAGTATAAATGTAAGCAAGCTTATCATTAAGATTAAGAGTGTAAGATATAAACTTTTATGGATAAGAGTATAAGATATTAGTATTTAGAGTAAATGTATATAGTATTCGCCTTTAAAACAAGTGTACCAGGTATTAGCATTAAGCATGTAATCATAGCTTTTAGCATTTAGCATATAGTATTTGCACCTATTTTGAGCATATATCTTGTAGCTTTAGCTTTAGCATATAGTTTAAGCATAGAGTTTTAGCATCAATACATAGTTTGCGCATAGCTTATAGCATTAGCATTTACGAATAAGTCTTAGCCTTTAGCTTTCAGAATAAGAGTATCAAGTTTAAACATGTGTATTAGAATCATAAATAAGAGTAAAAGCATTTATAAAATATTTCAATACTTGCTTAAAATGGATAACATGCTTCTCAGTCCCAAGGTAAAACAAATTAGTTTGAAAAGGGACAAATGAACTCGCATTGTTATTGAAGTGGTTGACTTAGCTTAAACAAGAAGTGCACGCTCTCTCGATTGTACTAGAGTTTGTTTTCACGACCCTGTATTGATTTTACATTGTATTTAACTTATAATTATAGATTGTAATTTGTTTGTGTGCGGGTATGTGTTAGTCCTAAAGTTGGCTAACACTTGAAGGTCTCGGTCTTCATTCGGCCCTTGTTTCTCATCGTTGATTCTAATATTACTTAATCCAATTAGATTAGGGTTAACATGCTCTATCCACGCCTTTAATCCAACCATGTGTAAAATAGTCCTGTTTTAAGTGTTGTGAATACATTAACTCCAAGGAGTATACCACCTTTGTAGTAACAACATCATGATCACCATGCATGCTACTCCTCCCATTAGTTTCATGTGTTTGTTCTCGTATTAATTTGTGTGGGCCGAATGGTACCCATAAGCCATGTGACTAGTGGGCCAAAGGATTCACTTGGGCCTTTTAATGCTATGTGTGGGCCGAGTAGTGGTGTTGGGCCAAATTTAAACGCATGGGCCGAAGGTGGGTGTGTGTGTGTGGGTGTGTATGGCCCAACTATTGGGCCAAAAGGTTCCCATGGACGAAGGCCGGGTGTTGGGCCGGATGGTTGGACCAAAGAATAGATTTGGGCCATATAAGTTACGTGGCCAACCCAAGGTGATCGTAGAAGTGTCTTGGGCTGAAACAACCACAGTGGGCCGAATAACATCTTTATGGATCGATTGGGCCATAGTGGGTCAAGATATGTTGGGCCGGTTAAGTATTTTGGGCTGGTCTACATGTGTGTCAACCGGTTAAGCCATGTGAGTCAATGTGGGCCAAACAACAGGTATTGTGATCGGATGGTTCAAAGGATAGCAGGTTGGTCACATTAGGTCTGCGAACCTTCAAGTTAAATAGCTCTCAGGTTCGGCTAATGTCACTGCCCCACGAACCTTAAGGTTCGCTCATGACAACACTAGGTTCGTGGTCTTTGCTAGGGTTCGGGAAAAGTAGGTTCGGCTGAGGTGCGAAGCCTCGGTGAGGTTCAAGTTCGGTGCATCCAAGTTCGAGTAGCAGGGTTCGCTGGTGGAAGGCGCGGCTGGTATTGTAGGTTCGCCCAGAATGAATAGAGGTTCGGCCATAGATGATTCGCCCTGAGGTTAAACTAAGGCTTGCTGTGCGTGGGCTCGGGGACTTGAGAGGTTCGGCTCATGGTCATGTCAGTGGTTCGAAGTCCCAAGGGTCGGTGACTAAGGAGGGTTCGTGGGGACAGCTGGTTCGTCAATGCAGTAAGGTTCGCCCCTCGTGGGATTCGTCCAACACAGCCGGGTTCGGTGACCTACTAGGGTTCGGCTACCGTGCAGTCCCACGAACCTGTATGTGCTCGTCTTCATCAGCTCCATCACACACTACCTGTTCTAAGGTTGGTTTTGAAAGGGTGTTAAGCGAACCAAAGATTTTCGAAGGTGCCGGTTTCATAAGTGTATATGTATATATAACTGAATAAAGTTTTGTGAAACAACCCAAGAATAAAACCCTAAATTTTCGAACCTTTAAGCCTCTTTATCTTGAATTCGGCAGGACCACTCTTCAGATCGTTTGTACTTCTAGGTAGAGGATGATGAGAGCTTCGCGTGGACACCAAAAACACGAGATTTCGTCAATAAACGAGCAAGATAAGGAGGCTTAAAGTCTTAAATCTTAGAGAGAGAGAGAGAGAGAAAACTGGTATGTGTGTTTAGAGAGAGAGAAAAGCTAGAAATGAGGTGAAAGCCTCATTTGCGGCTTTAAATACCCCGAGGGTATTCGGGTTCGTTTCGGTTGCTCGTTTTCGTCTCCATTGCGTTTCCGGATCGTAACGCGCATAACATACGTGTTCTAAATAAAAGACTTTATTTAATTTATTTTTGATGAGTTTCAAAATTGTAAAACATAAAATATTATATTTTCTTAAATTATTACCGTTCGTTTCGTTTTCGTTTTGTCAGAAAACGTCACTTACACGCGTTTTCGTACAGAACGCTAACTGTACGAACACGATCGTACGTTTCACTTTCTGATTTTTGTTTCCTACTTTTCAGTCATTAATTCAGTACGTTAAACTTTCAGATTTATTCGTACAGATCGTCACCTATACGAATAATTCGTCGGTTTAGCATTCTGTAACAATAACTGTTATAGTTTTGTTCTGTTTATCCTCACATACGTTTATACATAATAACATCAAATCAAACATGTGTGTATCTGTTCAGTGTTGTCGGATGTGTCTCTGACTGTTAAACCATGAGGTTTAATTAGCATAATAGTTTAGTGTTTAGCATCTAGTGTCAGTAGTATATACATAGTTCACGTAGTTTGTACTTGAGTTACTGTGCAATTTACTGTACAACTTACTGTTCCGGTAACGATTCCGACACAGATGTTACAGTAAGTCCCTTCACAAATCGCTGACCAGTTAGTTTGACGTGACTAAACCGACAATAGCATAGTGGTACCATAGGTTTGACAAACCTCTAGCTTGTAGGGCTAGTATGTTGATCGTACTCATCAATGGTCGGTAACGTATGACCGGTGACAAGGCAACGAACAGTCAGGGTCTGGTAAGCGACACATGGTGATATTAATCTGCAGTTATAATTGTAATTAATCCATCGAGTTTTGTTGACTAGTAGACTGAGGAAATTACTTTCTCTCATGTCATATTACTAGCAACCATTTCGATGAGGCCTACGGTAATACAAAGTGGTAAAGGTAAATCGGATGCATTGGAATCTGATTACGTGAGGATTGCAATGGATTCCTTTTAGGCCCTATGCACTTCAAGTTGAGAACAAATATCAATTGGTTAAGTAACACTATTATTATTAACAGTGATTAACAATTAACCCCACAAGTAATAGAATAATACAAGGATCAGATTTATTAATCTAATTTCCTTAACACACTAAGGGTTTATCAATACTTCGGTTTGATACTAAATCCCTCTTATTATATTATTCTACATATGATTCAATGGGCGATGAACAAACAGATGGGTGAAATGAAATGGGAATCTATAGTTGTATTGCAAGTAGTGTGGAGTTTTATTAGTTATGTGGTGGGATGTTGGCTGGGGCTTGTTCCCCTACATATGCTCTATATATAAGCATAACTAATAGGATGAGATACTACTTATAAATATAACTATGGAGAGGCCATTGTGTGAACGGGTGAATCAAACAACTTACAAGTAACATGTATAACATTGTGATTGTGTATGTGAACAATTCAAGGTTTTCTATTATCAAATTTATGAACTCACCAACCTAGTGTTGACTTTGTTTAAATGCATGTTTTCTCAGGTGACGAACATGTTTAGTCACCAGACATTCAGGGACTTAGCTAGTGGACTTTAAGAAGGCCTAGCTACTTTTTGGTGTTGCATACTTTTGAATGACAAAACAGTGAATCATCTTTTGTATATCTTGTACAGTTACAAGATATAAACTCATTGATTCTTTTGATTAGATTTACTTAGTTAAATTATGAGGAAACAATGTAATTTAACTTTGTAATTCTATTTCATTGTCATGTTAGCATTTCTCATTTGTGTATCATGTGCTATGTAAACAATCTGATCAATTCGATTATCAAACGATATCATGCCCCGAGAACTTTCCACCCGACGGGAAAGTCGATCCAGCCCGTCGGCTCGGGGTGTGACAGTTATGCTTATATATTTTGCTTATGTTCAATCATTTATTCCATTCAATTTGTTAAACGATTTGTTACATGTTTCACCCCGGATATTTAAAAGTAAAATAGGGGCCATGTTCTCACTTATTAATTGTTCAGATTTGATTGTCCTTGAAGTGTTGCGTTGATTGTGCGTTAGTTTGTGCCTTTTTGAGAACCTACCACCATACGATCTTATTAAGCTTTATGATTAACATGTGTTGTTGGGTGTGTTTTATGTTTGGAAAATTTAGATTTTTATTTGTTTTCTTGTCGTACGAATGAGGCCCCATTCGCATGTTATGATCATGTGAATGTGTCTTATTCGTGCAAATGGGTCATGCGAATGAGGCTTCTCTCCATATTGAGATTATCATGCGAAAGAAGGTTCATTCGTATGCACCATTCGTGCGAAGGAGAGACCTTAATAATGAATGAAGCGAGTATGAGCGTTAATTTTGTTAAGATTTGGATCGGTCAAAACAGGGAGCGATAGAGAAGATGATGATTATTATGTGATCTTCAAAATTGAGTGTAATTCATCTGAGATCGTAGCAAGCAGAAAGAGAATGGAGGTGAAGTGTGAGAATGGACAAGGAAGTTGAAAATGTTGAAAATTCAAAGAGTGGGTGAGTTTAAGCATGGTGTTATTCTAACAGACCATTCATACGAATGAGTTACTCTATTGAACCGTGTAGACCACTTAGTTCATTCGTATATATATCATTTGTGATTATATTTAAAATAATAATAAAATAATTGTTTTATTTCGAAACAAACAAATATTATAAAATATTTATAGAAAAAAAAACATAAATTTTGATATTTTTTTATATTTTATTAATCAGATAATGTTTAAGTTACAAACTTGTTAAATATCATATATATATATACATATATATATATATAAGTTGATAATACAAGTTTTTGTTTGGGGGGAGGTTTCATACATTTAATTTAAGGGTTATTTTTTCGAATGAATAATTAAACTCTGGAGTCTTCAATTTATAGGAAGGAAAGGCCAGAGAGCATCTTCAAAATTGGATCGATAATTGAGAGTTGTCTGCCATTGATAAAAATTGATTGTCTTGATCTTAAATAATTGATTTGCTTTTTGAAAAAGTTAATTGTCTTCATTTGAATAATTGGTCTTCTTTATTAAAAGGTTGACAGGGCATCTTCTTTATTGAAAAGTTGACAGGGCATGATAGAGCATCTTGAAAATAATGGAGCAATGTTTGATCATCTTGAAGAGTCTTGACAAAATTTTCTTCAAACGGAATCTTGAACAATTTTAAAGAAAAATACTTCTTTTTATTACATTATAATAATATTAATTATTATACTATAATGACTTTATATTTCTATATCGTCATATGGGTCTTGAGAATCGTGAAATAAATCTGAGTCTTCAGGATTAGATTTCTTTGAAAAAGATGAAGATGGAGAATGTTTTATTTCACTTATAATCCTTTGAATTTCTTCTGGAGTAAAACATGATTGTAATCTTATTATATAGTCTTGATCTTCAAGTCTATATTGAGAATATTGGTTCTGTGGGATTTCTTTTTCATATTGCTTAGTAATTTCCTTATAAAATTTTTGAACATCACTAGTATCAGCTTTGTTGATTGAAAATTTATTCCACCATTTAGTGCGATAATGCCTTATTAATAATGGAGGAGAAAGTTCTGCTGGTTTTTCTTCTTGATAATGATAAGTCCAAGAGAAGATCCATCGAATTCTAAATACACTCATAAATTGTAAAGTATATTCAAAGACAGGAGTTCCCTCTTGTTTGAAATAGTCGGTAAATTTATTAAAAGTTGTAGAAATCTCAGTTGGAAAAGCTGCTGGAATAATTCTCATATATTGAAACCATTTAACAAACCATCTAGGATACGTATTTGAAAATTCTCCATCAAAGTAAAAGAACCAAGAATGATTATAATTTCGGAGTAGAAATGTATTATCCCAAGCTTCTTGATAATCATAATAACTATACTGAGGATATGAAGGAAAATTGGAGAGAGTTTTTTGTGTAAAAGGTTTAGCTCTTCATTGATTATCTTTCTAATCTTTACTTTAGAATAATCAATCTTAGAATTATCTTGAGAATTGAAGATATGCTGAATATTTATAGAACCGGTATCTATGAGTATAGATTGATAATATTCTCTAGGTTTCTGATCATTTTTATAAAAATGAAAATATTTTGGGTATAAATAGTCAATTAAGGTAAGAAAGTTTTGAGAAACCTTTTCCACTTCTAATGGTTCTAGAACTCTTATAATTTTGTAATTGGGATTTATAGAATAGGATGTAGATTCTGGTTTTTGAATAAAAGGTCTAGGTGATTTAGAAGAAGTGGGATTGATTCTAGATTTTGACGGTCTGGAATTTATTATAGAGCTAGGTAAAATTCGAGTTTGTATAATTGAAGCATAGGGAGGTACAGGTCTTGGACTGGAGGATGATGGAGCAAATCTATTGATTGTTGGTAATGGAGTTCTTTGAGAAGAGCTTGCTAATGAATGAGAGCTTGATAATGGAGAATACTTTGATAATGGTTGATTTGTTAAAACAATCTTTTTTGAATCTTTTGAACTCATATTCCCTGTAAAAATTCCCTTGGTAAAAAGTGAGGTAGAGAATTGTTTTCACCTTTTATAAATTCTATTTGAAAATCAAAATTGCTTAATAATGTTTGCCATCTTGCAAAAATTTGTTTAGAAATTAAATTTTTATATTTTTCTCTAAATTATGCTTTGCAGATAAACAATCAATTCTTAATAAAAAAAAGGTTTAATATATAAATTATCTTCAAATTTTTTGATACATAAAACAATACTTAAAATCTCCTTTTTTATAGTAGAATAATTCTTTTGAGTTTCATTCCAAGATCCTGAATAATATATAACTAATTGTTCTTTGTTATTATTTAAAGATTGTTTCAGAATTCCACCAAATCCTAAATCACTAGCATCAGTTTCTACTATTAATTTACCATTAGGATGTGAAATATTTAAACATGGTAATTGTTTAATTTTACTTTTAATATGTTTTATAATATTGGTATGTTCTTGTAACCATGGTTCATGATTCTTTTTTAATCTATTATATAATGGTTTACATATTATTCCTAAATCTTTGAAAAAATCATGTATATAATTCAAACATCCTAAAAATGTTTGTAATTGCTTTTTATCTTTTCTTTCATCAGGTAATTTATTTGAAAATTCTAAACTTCTATTTATGGGTATAATGGCTCATTGATTTATATTATGACCTAAAAATCTTATCTCTGTTTTAAATAAATTGATCTTAGTAGGAGAAACTACTAATCCATTTTTATGAATTATATCATAAAATATATTTAAATGTTTAAAATGTTGTTCTAAAGAATTAGAATATATTAATACATCATCAATATAAACTATTGAAAATTTTCCTATAGGAATAATCATATCATTCGTAATATTTTGAAATTCAGAAGGTGCATTTTTTAAACCAAAGTGCATTACATTCCATTCGTAATGTCCAAATGGAACATTAAGACATGTTTTATATTTATCTTTTTCAGCAATTTGTATTTGACAAAAACCTGATTTCATATCAAATTTTGAAAATACTTTAGCTTCATATATCTTTTTTAATAAATCTCTTTTATTGGGAATATGATATCTTATCCATTCTAAAACTTTGTTTAATGGTTTATAATTTATTACTAATCTTTGAGAACCTCTTTCTATTTCTGCACTGCTATTAACATAGAATGCAGAACATGACCATGGAGATTTTGAAGGTCTAATTAAATTTTTATCTAATAATTCTTTTATTTCTTTTTTACAATGTTCTTCTAATTCTTGATTCATATGTATATATTTAGATTTTGTAGTATATCTTTTTCATTAAAATCTTTTATATATGGCAAATTAACTATATGTTGTTTTCTTTGCCAAAAGGCATTAGGTATATTTGAACATACATTTTTTTTGTAAACTTATTCTCAATATTTTTAATTTTAGTTATAATATTTGTAACATTTAATTGTTCTGTTATTCTTTCATTTTTTATTTCATTAATTAGAAATTCTTTTTATTTTTCTTTTAAATCTATCATATTTATTTGTTTTGTTAATACTGGTTTAGAGAATTCAAATATACTTTCTTTATTTAAAACTTTTGTACTTATTCAATTACTATTTATAGTGAATGGATATAATTGCGTAATAAAAGGTGTTTCTAATATAATTTGAGATGTTAGATTTTTTACTAATATTAATTGAGTTTTATAACAATAATTTTTTTTACATATATGTACATTTGATAATTTATAATTTATTATAAGTCTTGAACCACTAGTTGTTGATAATCTATACGAAGTTTTTTTATAATATTGAGTAGGTATAATTCCTTCTTGAATACAATTCATATCAACCCCACTATCTATTAAGGTTGTTAATGTAATTCTAAATTCATTATTAACTATTACATTTAATTTAGTATACCATTTTTGATAATTTAATTCTTTTAATACCCTTATTTCATTAGTTCCACCATTACTGGTTTCACTGTCATTTTTTTCTTTATATATTATTAATTCTTTTCCTTTTTCAATATTTTTAATCTGCATTTTAATTATATTAATATCTTGTTTTATAATTTTTAATTCTTCTTGTAACTCTTGCATAGTTATAGGTTTTTCAATTCTATTAAATTTTCTAAAAACATCTTCTAAATTATATATTTCAGTATCTTTTTCTTTTATTGATTTATTTTTAAAATTTTCTTTTAATTTATCTAAATATAATTGTTTTAAATTTATATCTTCAGTTTCTTCTAATAATTTTAATAATATCATATTTTCATCATCATTTATCATATTTATTGAACCAATATTACATATACAAGGACCAATGCATTCACAATCTTCATCATTAGAATTATTACTATTATTAGTAATATAATTTAAATCATTGCTACTATTATCAGAAATATCTTTTTCACTAATATTAGTATCTAATATTTTATTAATTTGTTCTTTTAATTATCAGATATATTTAATTCATTAATTTTTCTTTTTGAATAACAATTTTTTGAGGTATGACCTCTTTTTCCACAAGTATAGCAAGTAATTATATTTTGTATTTTGTAAAATTTTTGTTTTTTATTTGTCTTATAATATTTTTGTTCTTGTTATTTAGCTTTTTTATTTTTATTATTACAACTTTTTCTAAAAATTTTTCTTTTTATAAAAATATTTTTTCTTTTAGAATTTTCTGGTAATCTTATGTTTTCAAAACCATATTGCTCTCAAAAATTTCCTAAGTCATTTCTTCCACTTATACCATCCTTTTTCATTTTTTGTTTTAATTTTAAATCTTTACATATTTTTAATCCCTCTTGATTTATATAATTTATAATTTGTCCATAGGTTAAATCATCATATGGTATATTATTATTATTATTTTCTTTTTTTAATATTTTCTCTAATTTTTTCAGTGAATAATTTTGGTTATCCAGCAATAAATCTTTCTTTCCAATATGATTGTCTACAATCATTTCTTATCATAACTTTAGATATAAATACATCTTTATACCATCTAAAATCTTGTAGTTTTATACATGTTAGATTTAATAATATTAAAGTATATTTATTTCTTGATAATCTGAAGGATTTCCTATAAAATTTTTTATAATAGCAAATATAAGAGTATTTATTATATCTGGTTCTTGAGTTTGAATTTGTGTATTGTTTTCTATTTTTATTTTCTTTGCGTTTATTATAAATTGTTTTTCAGATTCTATAATATAATGATCCCACCATCCTTTTAAATTTCCAGAGAAGCCAGAAACAATCATATTAAGGATTTGAGATTCAGTATTTTCTAATTGTTTATAGGCATTGGCTGTCATAGTCATTTCTTGTAATATATTTAAGATTTGATATTCAGATTGCCCATATATATTTCATTCATATAAATATTTTCTATCATATGTTGTATAAGTTCTATTACCACTTCTTCATATTGTAAACCTAGAGGAGTTGGTCTAGGATACCAATTCCTTGTATCTAGTCTTGGAGTATAAGTATTAAAATTATTTCTTTTTTAATTTATTAACAGTTTCTAAATTAATATTATTAAATTTTGAGATTCTAATTCATCATTAGAAAATTATGTTTCATCAGAATCATTATTTATTGTATTTAAACTTAACATTTTCAATTTTTCTTCTATTAAATTTAATGTTTTCTCTTTCTTATTAAGATTTATAGGAGTATCAATATTAAAAGGTTTAAATATAAGATTTTCTATTATAATTTTTTTACCTCTATTTTTTAATTCTACTGTACTTTCTTTAGTTTCTATTCTTTCTAATTGTTCTCCTATAGTATTTAATATTTCATTTGTTTAATTATTTTGGAAAATAATTGTATTTAATGCTTTAGATGTATCATCATTGATTTTTAATGGTGTATTTGCTAATGGTTTTCCTATATATTCTTCATCATTTTTTATTATTTTTATATCCTCTTGGGTAGATGAATAGTAACTAATTCTTCTTTATTACATATTTTTAAATAACTCTTGGTAATTTTATAATTAACTGATACTTTTTCAATAGTAGGATATTTAATATTGTTTTTCTTACAATATATAGGGAACTAAGTAAAGAAAGTAATATTTTCATTATTTTCAATCATATATGATTGCAATTCTATATTTATGAATAGATCTCGATTCTTCATTAAAATTTTTATAATACCATTTTAAATTTTCTATATTATATTTATTTAATATTTCACATCTTAAAAAATATAATATTTCTTTATCCATATTAACAAGTATATTTTGTTATTTCTGTAGAAATTATTCTTATAAGTTCATATTGGTGATTTATTTCTTCTTCTATTCTCATTTGAAGATTTGTATAATAATATAACATTCTTACTTCATGTTCTATATCTTCATCAAGTTTATCTTTGTTAAAATAATTTTTTACTTTTATTAATTCTTTTTGAAAATAATCTACTTTATTAAAACATTCTTTTATTAATGATTTGTAAAATCTCATCTAAGGATTTCTTATTTGTATTTTAGTATCACTCATTATAATTCTTCATAACTTTCCATATCAGATCTAGTTGGTTTATAACTATTGTCATCTTTTACACTTTCTTCTTCATATAATGTTTTAGGTATAGTATTAGAAAAATCTATTCTTGATAATTTCATAGATTGTGTTCTTCTAAAAATATTTTCTTTTAAAGTATTTGTACTACTGCTTGATATAGAATGCCTAGGAAGATAATTATTAAAAGTTATTTCTATTGAACCATCAGAATTTTCTATTATACTTGATGTTTGATTTTCTGTATTTATAGGTTTTGGGGGATTTATTTCTTGTAAATTCCATGATAATGATTGTGTAATTTCATTCCATTTTAATCTTTTTGGAGTTATAACTGTAGCATGCATGGTATTAGCTTCAAATAATATAGTTTCATCTTTTAGAGAAGATAATTTAGTTTTAGGTTCTATTGTAGTAGTCATAGTTTTATAATAAACTCTATATATTACTACTGTATCATTTGTTTTTTCTTTAAATTCTAAATTTCTTGTTTTAGTTGTTAAAGTTAAAGTATCCATAATATTTGGATCAAATAATCCTATAGAAAAATTAGGATAACAATTAAAATATATTAGGCCATTGGCTATATTTGATTCGGCCATAGCTAAAAGTGAATTATTAAAATTGGTATGCCTAGCATCTCTTAATATAAGTAATACATGAGCATCTATTCCTAATTTAAACATATGTTTAATAGCTACCTGGACTAATTCTATATGTAAAAATTTATAATTTTTTCTATGTCTTAATATAGCTTCTTTTGTTAATAATTGTATATTTTGATGTTCTTTATTTATAGGTAATGTTTGTTCAGTTGTTTTAATTGAATAATCTTGCAAAAATTTAAAAGTTCCTATTTTATATATAGTCTTAACATCTTGTTTAGGTATATTCCAATTTAATAAATTATTTTCAATTTGAGAAATGCTAATAAAGAGTTCATATTTAAATCTTCATCTTGATCATTAGAAGTATTTGAACTATGATCTTTTCGTGTTATAAATCTAGATAACTGATTCATTGTAAAAGTTTAATTTCAAATTATTATTGAATTAACTCAATCTTATTTAAAAATGTCTATAATATATTGAGGGAACACCCCCATATCATCGTGGTTCGGCTGCTCTCTCTTGGAGCCTTACTCTAATCCAACCGATAGGTCGACAGGGCTTACCAACACAGTTACCTTTTAACATTTTAAAATATGATATTGTTATTTCAATAAAAAATTTTCCATTATAACAGTTACAATTTATCAGATAACTTGGATATATCAACACTACTTTCATCATGGCTCTGATACCATAATTGATTGTTTATCTGCAAAGCATATTTTAGAGAAAGATATAAAAAATTTAATTTGTAAACAAATTTTTGCAAGATGGCAAGCATTATTTAGCAATTTTGATTTTCAAATAGAATTTATAAAAGGTGAAAACAATTCTCTACCTGACTTTTTATCAAGGGAATTTTTACACGGAATATGAGTTCAAAAAATTCAAAAAAGATTGTTTTAACAAATCAACCATTATCAAAGTCTTCTCCATTATCAATCTCTTCTTCATTAGCAAGCTCTTCTCAAAGAACTCCATTACCAACAATCAATAGATTTGCTCCATTATCCTCCAGTCCAAGACCTCTACCTCCCTATGCTTCAATTATACAAACTCAAATTTTACCTAGCTCTATAATAAATTCCAGTCCTTCAAAATCTATAATCAATCCCACTTCTTCTAAATCACCTAGACCTTTTATTCAAAAACCAGAATCTACAGCCTATTCTGTAAATCCCAATTACAAAATTATAAAAATTCTAGAACCATTAGAAGTGGAAAAGGTTTCTCAAAACTTTCTTACCTTAATTGACTATTTATACCCAAAATATTGTCATTTCTATAAAAATGATCAGAAGCCAAGAGAATATTATCAATCTATACTCATAGATACCGGTTCTATAAATATTCAGCATATCTTCAATTCTCAAGATAATTCTAAGATTGATTATTCTAAAGTAAAGATTAGAAAGATAATCTCTTTAGAGGAATGAAGAGCTAAACCTTTTACACAAAAAACTATCTCCAATTCTCCTTCATATCCTCAGTATAGTTATTATGATTATCAAGAAGCTTGGGATAATACATTTCTACTCCGAAATTATAATCATTCTTGGTTCTTTTACTTTGATGGAGAATTTTCAAATACGTATCCTAGATGGTTTGTTAAATGGTTTCAATATATGAGAATTATTCCAGCAGCTTTTCCAACTGAGATTTCTACAACTTTTAATAAATTTACCGACTATTTCAAACAAAAGGGAACTCATGTCTTTGAATATACTTTACAATTTATGAGTGTATTTAGAATTCCATGGATCTTCTCTTGGACTTATCATTATCAAGAAGAAAAACCAGCAGAACTTTCTCCTCCATTATTAATAAGGCATTATCGCACTAAATGGTGGAATAAATTTTCAATCAACAAAGCTGATACTAGTGATGTTCAAAAATTTTATAAGGAAATTACTAAGCAATATGAAAAAGAAATCCCACAGAACCAATATTCTCAATATAGACTTGAAGATCAAGACTATATAATAAGATTACAATCATGTTTTACTCCAGAAGAAATTCAAAGGATTATAAGTGAAATAAAACATTCTCCATCTTCATCTTTTTCAAAGAAATCTAATCCTGAAGACTCAGATTTATTTCACGATTCTCAAGACCCATATGACGATATAGAAATATAAAGTCATTATAGTATAATAATTAATATTATTATAATGTAATAAAAAGAAGTATTTTTCTTTAAAATTGTTCAAGATTCCGTTTGAAGAAAATTTTGTCAAGACTCTTCAAGATGATCAAACATTGCTCCATTATTTTCAAGATGCTCTATCATGCCCTGTCAACTTTTCAATAAAGAAGATGCCCTGTCAACCTTTTAATAAAGAAGACCAATTATTCAAATGAAGACAATTAACTTTTTCAAAAAGCAAATCAATTATTTAAGATCAAGACAATCAACTTTTATCAATGACAGACAACTCTCAATTATCAATCCAATTTTGAAGATGCTTTCTGGCCTTTCCTTCTTATAAATGGAAGACTCCAGAGTTTAATTATTCATTCGAAAAAATAACCCTTAAATTAAATGTATGAAACCTCCCCCCCAAACAAAAACTTGTATTATCAACTTCTCAATGTTCAAAAACCTTAGATTATCAAATTATAATTGCTCCATCTAATTGTAAGGAAATCATATATAATTCAAATATTCAAGAAATATATATATATATATATATATATATATATATATATATATCAAAACCAAACTTTTAATATCAAATATATCATTTTCTAATAGTTAAAAATATCATATTTATCCTTATTAATATATATTACTTATTAAAAATTTTAACGTTATTTTACTTTGTTTTTGTGAAAATAACGTTAAAACCATGGGGTTGGTCGGTTAGTCAGGCATCATGAGTCGGGGGTCTCACTGGAAGAAGCATCTCTATTCATACAGGGTAGAGGTAAGACTGTCTACATCTTACCTTCCTCAGACCCTACCTTAGTTTTGCTAATAGTGGATACACTGAGTATGATGATAATGATGACGACGACTTATTAAAAATTTTAACATGACCATTTTACCCTTGAATTTAATTATACCAAATATATCATTCTTAAAAAACTAAAAATATCATTAATGCTCATTTGAATGTATAAAATGTAAAGTTGCAATAATTTTAACGTTATTTTACTTTCTTTTTTTTTTTTGCGAAAAAAACGTTAAAACCATTGGGTTGGTCGGTTAATCAGGCATCATGAGTCGGGGGTCTCATTGGAAGCAGCATCTCTATTTTTACGGGGTAGAGATAAGGTTGTCTACATCTTACGCTCCTCAAACTCTACCTTAGTTTTGCTAATGGTGGGATACACTGAGTACGACAATGACGCTCATTTTAACGTATTATATTTGCATGTTCTTCTACGATCCTTACGTACTTTATTTCCTTTTCTTTTATATTTTAAAGCAAGTATTAATAAAAAAAATTATAATGTAATAAAATGAGCATTTATGTTATTTTTAGTTGTTGAATAAATATATATTTAATATAATGAAATTTAAAGGTAAAATGGTAATGTCAAAAATTATTTTTAGTAAAATATATTAATAAAGATAAATATGATATTTTGAATATTAGAAGATGATATATGATATTTAGCAAGTTCGTAAGAATTACTATATACTATTAAAATGCATGAAAAACAAATAGTAAAAGTATATATATTATATTATGCAGGTCTCATGATCGTATATATATAGTAAGGGTTAGTTTAACCTAAATAAGTCTCTTAACCTAAAAAGTCTGAGAAGGATCTTGAGCCATTAGATCATTAATCAATGACTATGATTAAATTAAGTTGTTGGAGGGTATTTTAGTGATGAATACTTTTGTTGACTTTTTATTAAGTTCCTCCATTTTATTTAAACGTTCAAAACTTTTACATACGAAATTATTTTTTGAAAAAAAAATATAGCATAAAAACGATCATTTTTTTATCTTCAAAATTAGTAGTGTATTGCTATAGAAAAAATTTTGTTTTTTTAGTTCATTGTGTCTTTTGTGTAGGTCATTGTGTCTTTTGTAAAAATCATTGTGTATTTTGTACTGGTCATTGTGTCTTTTGTACATGTTATTGTGTCTTTTTTGTTTTTGCTCAATGTTGTGTTTTCATGAACATTTTAAGACATAATGATGCGCATAATACATTATGTCAAGTAATGATGAAACAATGACGAATATGAATAACACAATTATCTTTAAAAGACACAATTACTTATAATAAAAACTCAAAGACAAGTATGAACAATTTTGTACACGTTATTGTGTCTTTTGGTTAGGTCATTGTGTCTTTTATGTTTTTTCAATATGATATTTTTCTGAACAATTTAAAACACAATGATGTTGTAGAATATATAATGTTAAGCAAGGATGACACAATGACGAGTATAAATAAAACAATGATATTTAAAAAAAGACACAATTACCTGTAAAAAAAATCACAATGATGAGTATAACAACTTTGTACGAGTCATTGTGTCTTTTGTACATGTCATTGTGTTTTGTGTTTATGCTCAATCTTGTGTTTTAATGAACAATTTAAGACACAATAATGTTGCAGAATACATAATATTAAGCAAGAATGACATAATGACGAGTATGAATAACACAATGATATTTAAAAAAGACACAATTACATGTAAGAAAAACACAAAAAGATAATTATACACAAATATTTAAAAAAGACACAATGACGATAATTAGACACAATGAGCTGAAAAAAATTCATTTTTTATAACAAAATTATACTCATTTTAAAGATAAAAAATCCTCGTTTTTATGATATATTTTTTTTTTAAAAAAATAATTTCGTATGTAAAAGCTATGAACGTTTAAAAATTTTTTGGGGAAAGTGGTTATGTCTATATTACCCTCTAACAAATTTTCCCACTAAAATTTTAAAATTTTCATCTTAAATTTAATCATATAATCTAATGGCCAATAATCCTTCTTAGCCTTTTTAGGATAAGAGGACTATTTAGTTGCACTCAATCTTGTATGAACTCAATCCTATATAGTAATGCATAATACATAGGTGTCTGATCCATGTAACGACGTTTTGAAAATTTAAACTTGACCTACCAGAAGTTTTTTGAACTTTGAAAACTAATAAACATATATGACGGCATTAATTTTGAGATATTTGCTTAGAGATTTGAGTTTTATTAAATTTGAGATATTTCAGTTTTTATTGGTTTAAGGGTTACAATTTAAGGTTTAAGTTTTAATTCGTGATGAGAGATTTGATTTTGTTATGTGACTTATGCTTCTACAAATGATATATGATACCCGTTATCGAGAGTGTGATATGATAACCCACCGCAACGCGCGGCGGAGTAAACCTAGTTCATATGAAATTTAATCTTAAAGGGTTCTATAAGATAAAAACAAATAATTATTTATAGTGGCAAATGTCAAAGAAGATAAAAAAATTATTTTTTTATATTTACTTTTCTATTTAGAAAATATGCTTTTTTTAAGCAACTTTGGTTTTTGTAAAATTTATATTTGGATGTTAAAAAAAGTTAGGTAAGAGCGTGTGACTAGATTTTTTTAGAAAAATTGAATTTTAAAGAAAATGTTAATTATAACAAAACTAAGCATAAGAAATAAAAAGGGAAAAAAAAAAAAGAAAATCTATATATAACATATAGGAGGATTAATAAGGCTGTAGACGAATCAAACAAACACCAACAAGCCATTGTTTTTGTTCATTCGTTTAACTTTTAATTTGCTCCAGAATGATTCACAAACACTAACCGAACAAATTTTTATTCGTGTTCGTTCATTAAGGAATCGAACCTATGAATGGTTTACGAATGCAAACGAATATGTATTATAAAAAGTATAAAAAACAACATTTTCAATCTCAAGCATTAATTAAACATAATCATTTTATAAAAATATAAAGTTAAACACTTGATATAAAAATAAAATTAAAAAACAATAATAATTATCTTACAATTAAACAAAAATGAGAAATAACAATCGTAATTGCAAATACCTAAAACTAACATTTCACGAATCTTAGTTTTATATTACAATGTTTTTAGGAAGATACGAATTTTAAATGACTAAATTTTTAGTTTAGACGTTAAGATATTAAACTAAAAATTAAAAATTTAAGAAAATAAACACAATTAATGAATGAACATATTAACAAAATTTCACAGACACAACATATATTCATGTTCGTTAATTTAACTAAACAAACGAATATAAACGAATTTCCACCAAATAGGTCACAAGTTGTTCGCTGAACATTGGTTCGTTTACAGCACTAAAAGAATGACATGTGTCAAGATTATTTGGCTACAACCTGCTGTTGCTGGATGATTATTTGGCTACAACCTGCTGTTGCTGGATGTTGTTGGTGAGAATTTCATTTTTTTTCTTTTTGTTTTTTTAAACATTCTCATGACCAACCCACATGGAAATCACCAATGTGGGTGGTCTTAGTAGTCAACAAAAATGCAATAAAAATGGGTCCTTCAATGGTGTATTTACAAGATGAGCAGTACAATCAAGTTCACAAGATAAAGTGGTTAAACATGTTGCTTAAATATTTACAATATGATATGTACAATAGAAATGACCTCAAAAAGATGGAAGATAACTGTTAGATTGCTTCGGAGTGATGCATTCTGATTTCATCCACCCAATTTTCTGCCTCACGTTATCATACACGATTAGATTTCCGCGCATCGAGATGTCTGGTAAGGGAACAAAAGAATGCCATGTTAGAAGCAACATCGTTATCATATGTCTCGTAAAATTTACGAGGGTCTCTTACGAAACAACCTCTCTACCACAATTTGGGGTAGAGATAAGACTTGTTTTCATCTCTCCCCCAAAACCACAAAATGGGATTTCATTTGGTATGTTTGTTTATTTATGTCCCATAAAATTATAAAATTTTCATGTTTTTGGCTAAAAGCACCAACTCACATTACTACGCGTGCTTATCCGGAATTCATGTACCAATTTCTAACTTATTTCATAAAAAGTCACTGTTTTGACCTTAATAAGCAAAAAGTCAAAATCTTGGACAAATACTGTAATCTAATATGGTTCAAACTTGCTAAAATTTACAGGATAGGTAATGTTACTTTTCAAGGAAATAATTTTTTAGATGAATATTTGGGATAAGGGTATTAAATGGCTAGTGTCTAACACATATATTTCTTATATGCACTTAACCACATTAATACCACCAATGTGGCAGGCGCAATATAGTTCATAAACATGTGCATCACTTGACATCACTTTTGACTTTTCTTAAATGTTTTCCTATTAAATTGTTTTATTTAAATTCATATACCGCAATGTAGCTTGTGCAATAGTGTTTTCTGTATACATTTCTACCGCAAAACGCGAGCTTTAATCGTACAGTCCTCCCGCAGTGTGTGGGTAAGTTTACTCATTAACATTACATATTTCAAATATATAGCCAAATGCCAATGTATGAAAAATGAGTTTCACATGTATCTTATAATTTTTTTTAGTTATTCCAGTCTGAAACCAAAATTCTGGAATTATATCTGGAACTAGAATTCAGGAAACAGTTCCAGGTTTCAATTCTGGAAATCAATCATGAAAGTAAAATATTCCACCACAAGTGGACAGTCTAGTAAAAATCTTTTTAAAATTGGATGGAGTATTTAATGTTCTAGATATTATATTATAATTAGTCTACTTGTTATTCTTCTAGTATAAACAGGATAGCAAAATATGCAGATTGTATCAATGCATCCTTTAGTTTTCAATAAAAGAGGGTTTGTGAGTTTGTCCACTAGGGATGAGATCATTACTGAACCAAAAGTACAGGCAACAAATTTTTGAAAAAATGGGGACCGAATTGATCGGTACGGTATTGGTTCGGTACCGGTATTTGTAACAAAATAATCATCTAAAATGGTATTGATACCATACTGGTACTTGGTACCAAATGCTCATTTCTATTAGGGCTGTCCAAAAAGCTCGAAACTCGGATTCGACTCGTAGCTCATTCGGAAAAAGCTCGGATTGGACAAAGCTCGTTTGTAACCGAGCCAGCACGTTTTATAACCGAGCCGAGTCCGAGCCAAGGTTTGCTCGGCTTGTGGCTCGGCTCGTTTATACAATAGGATTACTTTCAATAATAGATATACTTTGGTGTTATTTTGTAATTATGTAAAAAAATATAAATAAAAAAAAAAAAAGAAAAGAGGACGGAATTATGAATAGGATCTCAATTCACGTGCTCCACTAATCCCTAATTCCTAAATCATATTCTTAATTATCGGTTCCACATATTCACGACTCTTCTTTATGTAAAAACCGAGCCAAAAACGAACCGAGCCGAGTTGAGGTGAATGTAATTTACATATTAAATTTCTTCTGTAAAAGCTTAGCCAAAAATGAACCGAGCCGAGCCAGGCTTGGTTTAAATCCGAGCCGAGTCCGAGCTGACCCCTGGCTCGGTTCGGCTCGTGAACACCCCTAATCCCTATTGTCCACCCCACAAAATTGACTGCATTCTATTGTTCAACTAACAATCATGTTAGGGTAGTGTCATGTCAGATTTTCACACCCCAATTAGGTCAAAGCATAAGTTATAACTCTCTTGCATATCAAATTTCACATAATATCATGGAAAGAATCAAAAATTGTACCTCCAAGAATAATATGTGACCCGTCAAGCAAATCACTACCATCAAGGATGCCTAAGCACACATTTCCCTTGTTCTACAAAAATAAATAGTATGTATGATACAGGTCTTAATTTGCCAAAGTAATTAACCAACAAAATCTTAAAAGATAAGAAAAACTTACACTTATGATCAAGTAGCCCTCAGGATGTATATGTAGATATGTTGACATAGTCCACCACTTTCTCCCAAACTGAAGTGTCACTGGCTTGAAAAATTTGCTAACATCTTTGATAGATCTATAAGCATGTCAATAATTACCAATTATTATAGTCGTAGAGGGGTGTGTTGGGTATCACACACACTAACACACAATACTCACGCAGACGAGAAAATAATAAACGATATGACACAAGAATTTTACGTGGTTCGGTTCCAGTGGGGAACCTACGTCCACGGGCTGCAACTAGGTATTTTTCATTAAGTTCAGACCAAAGATTACAATTACATGATACGGGTATTTATAGAGATTACAATTTAGGTTAAACAACTAACGGGCCAGACATAGGGCCAGACTAGGGCCGGCTGCCCTAATCTCCCTAAGGCCTTCGTAAACCTAACAATCTCCCACTCGGAGGCCTTGCGATAGAATCAAGCCCGCCATCCAGAGCACATAGCAACCCCATCATACAGTAACTTCAGTAATCTTCAAACCATACAGGAACAGAAGTCTTCAGGTCCAGCTCCCAAGAACAAACCAAACTTCAAACCATGTATCTTTAATCAACCTAGCTGCAGCGGCCTTTCTCATCAGTAACCTGAAAGACCCATTGAAGCACCCATGGCTCCAATACAGTCATCACAGACTCAGTCATAGCAAAAACAGCCAATGACTCATCCTCAATCTCAACCGGCACCTACTTACTCGAATAACCGGCTCCAGAGACTCCAGAGGAAAGAACACTCCCCAAAAAATACAAGCACCCATGGAGAGAATTTCCATTCGGAATTCCGGTCTCAAAACCCAATGTCACTAAGTAACTGTGCCCGAAACACGCCTCGTGCTCCCACTGTTACCAAATCCTCATCCAGGTTTAAACCTCCGAATACGCTCGAGCTGACATCCTAGTGGCTCCAGGATTCATGCTTGCAATACGAATCCACTTAGCTCTACCCGATGCAACGAGCCAAGACTTTACTACTCGGAAGTTGGTCCATTCCTTCCGGTGATACGTAATCCCATATCTCCTAAGGTCTTCAATCAAACAGATTCACCGATGCTTCATTGAAGTAGGTAACAATATAATGAAGCAAACCAGAATCTCAGAACCAAGAGTCTTCACTGCGTTCCACTGAATCCCAATGAATCAAGCCCAGACACATTTTCAGACGCAGAATTCAAATATCTTTGGACATCGACTCTAAATAATGTCCACACCTCTATGCAGCTCTACCAAGTCAAGCAGTTAATTATGCCAAGCTCCCACTGTCCTTGTTATCCCAACCCATGCCAGACCAACACTCCATGAGATGAATCCCCAAACGTACTTCCACGGCAAATGTCTTCACCCAGTACCGAATCCAAGATCACCTCAAATGTTGTACCACTGATCACCATTGAACAAGACAGTTCAAAATCAGCTAACTGGCAAACGGTTATAACAACAGCAGAACTTTCATGGAAAGTAAGCGGTACCAAGGGTTCTATGACCGTACACACGATCAGTTAACCCAAACCCTAACCGAAAAATCTTCCGAACGGCAGTAGTTCACATGACTTTCACTAAACTCCTTTTTCACTTATGTCGTCACCAGCACACTCACTGGTTCCATTTTCTCCAAGTTTTATCCATTGTTTGTACCACATCCAAGTTCCTTGACAAACCAATCAACCAAGATCCACAACCGACGAACATTTCGATTTCATCCTGTTTTCAGTTATAACAATAACAAGCAGGAACGAAAACAAAAAAAACAGTGAACAGACACAGCAATGGCACGGGCCTGAACTTGACGGCTGTTCTACTGAACCCTGTCAATCAAAACCAATTTGCTCCTGCAACAACTCGATAATCAGAACAAACTTCAAACAGTTACCTGATGATCTCCTGCAGACAAATCTTCACCCGAATGCTGAATATTCACTTAAACCAGTTCCTCATTTTCAAGTTGATTGAGTCAAACGAAACAAAAAAAAACAAACTCTAATCCGGTAAATCCAAGAGTTTCTAAACCAAAACCCTAATCACCGTCTTAAGTGTTTAACCCGGTACCCAAACAAAAAAAGTTTCACTTGCGATATCAAACCCCAATAACGCCCAAACTGAACCCGATCGATCAAACCCGAACACACCTGACCCAAACAACAGCGGAAGCAGCCCCGAACAGCAGCAAACTGCTGCAATCAGAACGATTCAGGTCGGAAACGGACTATTCTGGTCAAATCAGGTTCACCGGAACCCTAATCCGGCAGCGGCGGCGGCGCCTGAACCCCATTCCGGCAGCGGCGGCGGCGCCTGAACCCTAATCCGGCAAGAACAACAGCAGCAGCGGCTGTAATCTTCACCAATCAGGCGACCCAAAACCCTAAATCACAAGCAGCAGCGGCTGTAGCAGCAAAATCGCGACGGCTAGGGTTCGCCGGAACCCTAATCCGGCGATGGCGGCGGCGGCGGTCCAGAAACCCTAGATCTAGGGCGGCGGCGGCGCAATCCTCCATAGAAACCCTAGATCGCGTTTCTTCCTTCAGATCCAGTTCAATCAGAACATCTGAACAACTCCAGGCAGATGTGGCCGGAATCCGGCGACGACTCCGGCGGCGGCGATCCCAGCAACAGTGGTTAGTGGGGAGACTCGGAACCCAGCTCAGGTACCAGTTGTTGGGTATCACACACACTAACACACAATACTCACGCAGACGAGAAAATAATAAACGATACGACACAAGAATTTTACGTGGTTCGGTTCCAGTGGGGAACCTACGTCCACGGGCTGCAACTAGGTATTTTTCATTAAGTTCAGACCAAAGATTACAATTACATGATACGGGTATTTATAGAGATTACAATTTAGGTTAAACAACTAACGGGCCAGACATAGGGCCAGACTAGGGCCGGCTGCCCTAATCTCCCTAAGGCCTTCGTAAACCTAACAGGGTGCTCACACAATGCAGCACGGAACACAACACACTAACACAAAGATTAGTAAAACATGCAATCAAGTAAAAGGTTGATATTCTTTTCAAGTTAAAAAAATGCAATACCATACTCAAACTAATGAGAATAACATGTTTTTCGTAGTATATAATTTTTTTAAAATGTTAATGTATGAAAAAGTTATGGCCATTTCAAAAATAGTTAAGATTGTAATTGTTGTCGTTATTATTAAAATTATTTAATGTTAAAGGTTAATGATTATTTATTATTGAAATAAATACATATATTTAAGGGTTGTATAATATGCCTTAAAATTTGTGTACTTACACTCTTAAAATTTGTGAGAAGAAAGTGGTGTAATGGTTAAAGTGTATGAGAGACAACCTATAAGTCTCAAGTTCAATTCCTACTTGGGACAATTTTCATTGGAGGCCGCCAACTAAGTTGCTTGCAGCCAAGCTTTACTTGTTCCTCCTGGTTAGTCGGGTATTGAGGGGACCCAGGGGTTTACCACGTAAGTGGGTTTCCATGGTTATAAAAATAAAAATTTGTGTGAATTTACCTTTTTGTTCTCATACGTATTACAATATGGTATAGATACACAACTTATAGGCATCTTAAAATTCTAAAGAACATTTTTTTATTCTAGAGCTTGGTTTTAAAAAGCATGAGGCGCTCCAAGGCATTTAGCTCCCAAAACCCAAGGGGTGAGGCGAGATCTTCACATACGTAAATCTCCATGCATTAGATAATATTTATAAATTACTTCTATATAATATTTACCATATTAATTTAAGGGTGGCAATCTTCACCTAAAGCAAAAGAATTGGGTTGGATTGGGTGAACAATTATTGTATTTTGGGTTAAAATAGGCGACATCATAACATAAAACAGGTTGAGATGGGTAACACTTTAACATAATAAGGGTCAAGATGGGTAACCTAAAAACTATGTGATTCCAATGGATTCAAACACATAAGAATGTTTAATAACATATTTGATGAGAAAATCACTACAAATTATCCTGCTGGACTATTTGATATTTTGATTACATACAAATTTTGACTTAAAACAAATTTGATGTTTTTAGGTCATGTCATATAGGCTCAAGTTGGACATCCAGTTACTAAGATTTGAATTATCCGGACTCATTCATGGTTTGATATTCGGGTGTCCTAGGCGTAGAGGAACCACACCACGCCTTCTTTTTTTCTCATCGAAGCTCTTTTTGCTTAAAATTCATCCTGCGGGCCCATCTTAATCTGAATCCCGTTCTGACTAGTTACCCAACCCGACCATTTTGACAGGTTTACATATTATTAATATACCAAAAAATAAGATAATAAAAAGGATTAAACTACTTAAGCAATATAATCAAAGTAGCTCAAAAAACAAGTCAGAAAAACAATTTAGAAAGAAAAGGAAAAGAAAATACTCAACACGCAAAAACAAAGAAACAACTAATAGGAAAAAAGACAATTTAAAGAAATTTAAACCAGATATTAGGCCAGACTCAAAAGCCTGTGAAAATAGGAGTCCAATCCCAAATAATAAAGAACCAGCATAAATTGAACGAGCATGTGGACCACGATGCTCAAATAGTGTTTACAGCAACGCTTTAAATCCAAAAATGGGCTTAAAATTTATTAATGAGTTTAATGACTCACTAAATTAAAGATATTTGCCCCTCATATAAATATAATCAATTTGTAAGTACCTTATTGGAGTTTTGGGTTGCCAACAAATGGGCAGTGTTGTATCCGAAGCATCCTGGATGAAGCCATCACGAGAGACATCTTTAAGCTGCAATTTATGTATTCAAATTTTAAATATTACATAGTCAAATAAAGTTATGTGTGGAATAGTGTGAAAAGGAACCAGTATCAAATAAAAAAGGGTCGTTAATTATAAAAGTTTAGGAAAGATTCTGGTGCTAACAAATATCATGATGCACGGCGCTTAATGAAACCATGACACCCACTACCACCAGAATCATGAGGCACATTTTTTTTTCCGTCTTGATGCACAGATTTTTTTGATGACATGATGTGCACCACAAGACGGATCCTTGTTACACATTTTACATGAATCACTATTTTGCGTGAACTATCCCATAAAAGCAAGTTGCTTACCATACTAGCTAAATCAGAATAAGCTTGTCTTGTAAAGTACGTATAAGAACTCCCACTATCAACAACTATTCGCCCATTTCCTTTTTTATAACGATCTAAACCAAGTTGCTTAGATCCATAAGTCACTCTAGAAACTTCTGCAAAATAATTCCTTGACATAGAAAGCTAAATATCAGAAAATGAACCATAGAAGACACATGAGGAAGAGATTCACATGAATACAAATGAAGCTAAAGGAAAAAAATGAAATAAAAACCAATAATACACTAGAGATTTCAAATGAATATATCAATGTATTACTAATGTACTATAGCAAATTGTATATACTATATATATATATAAATGGCCTTCCTCCTCATTAGTAATAGCCAAATTTTGTGATACACCTGTGTGTACGGGTTGAAAAATGCTAGCCTGAGTTGAATGGGAACAAGTCTTTCATGATATAATTGCAACAGACAAGTAATCACTGCAATAATTATCCAGTATTTTTCAATAAGCAAATCAGAAGTTATATGCATTGAAAATAAACATTAGGAGACTTTTGAACATTCGCTAGAGATAAAGCACAACCCAAATAGCATTTGACCCATTCACAAGAAAGGTTGAAATTACCTCTCTAATCAAAAGGAGCTCTAAAACCAACCCTAAACTACACAAATGTGAAGTGCGCCTAACTTCCAGAAAATTTTGCAGCTTAATACAAATAATAATAATCTTGTCATTGTAGCTTAACAATACATATATAATGTTTCAGAACAGCAAAATACATGTATTTCATATGCTTGTGTGGGATTTTTTTTATGGTGATGAAGGCAAAAAAGTTGTTTACAAACCATATCTCTTTGTTTCCATCTTCATTACGATATTATCAGCATACCCACTAAAAATTTCAATAAAACCTATACTAGTTACAGAAAGAAACAAAATCAAAGATCGAATGCTCACATGGAAGCATCATTAAGCATGGGAACCCAAGACATCTTTGCTTGTGGCACAATGTCACTTCCTAAGAACATGTATCCACCACTCACAGAATGAGAGGTGAGACAATGGCCAATCACGTTGTCAATAATACCATGTTTTGCCAACTGAGAAGGCAGGCTCACTTTAGCCCTGCTAAGACCAAGGATCCCATCCGACTTTTTCAAAGAGTTTAAAAGTATACCTTGCTGATCATACGCACACCTATTCACAACAAATAAAGATATAGTTTTTAAGCATTTTTCCAACGCCTCGCCCGAGGCGTAAGCCTCAAGGCGAGCCTCAAAAGGCTTTTTAAACCATGGTTGAAACAGATAGAGACGGGTTGAACCATATCATTTTTTATCGAAACTTCGTACTTTATTAAGTGATCTGTAAAAATGGCTACAAAAATATATTATTTCAACAATAATCTAATTTTATAAAACATGATGATTTAGGAGGTTTTGCACTAGAAGTGTCACACCTTGGAAGACTTTCAAGTTTCAACCCATGTTAAGAGATAAAACATAGTCCAAATCAACGCATGCATAAGTATATGGTTCAAAATTGTCAATATATTAGGGATATTTAAAAAAGAATTGTACCCAAAGATAACTTTCGAGTTAATTGATGAACCATTTATAGCTACTAAATGAAGGTCATCTCTTGAAAGAACCCCCAAGGAGGAGCTATGATCTGCATACTCAATTTCATAATCACACTGACTGCAAGACTCACAGTATCCAGATTTGCTGTTATGTTGGACATCGAAACAGAATGAATCTTTAGAAGATAAGATATTTCCTCTAGCCGGCTTGTAAAAAGGGTGTGCTCCCTGCATTCACAATTCTTGTTATAGCATCAGAATCTTTGTAGCCATTCAATAGATAAATAAATGATTACACAACATACAAATCACCCATTTCCAACCCACCTGTTTTTGCCTCATCCATAAAATGCTCACACAAATCACTCAATTTCAAATTTCAATTAAACTTTTACCTTGCCACAGCTAGTGCATGGGGCATCACATTGAATCCATGTCAAATCACTGCCGGTATCTATATCAAGGAAATATGGTCTTGGAGGGTTTCCAACATAAATCTGTGTGTAATACAACCTGTATAATCCTCAAAAGAACAAAGAGACATAACAAATCATAAAAGGTCTCACTATGACACAACAAACAATATAGAACAGAATGAAACTTTATTCAACTGAAATCAAAAGATGGAATTATAAAAAAATTATAAGACCAACGTAAACATACATATACACATACATACATAGGGTATCAATAAGGTTCTACATGTAGAGTAATTTAATAGTGCCAAAATACTAGCTCACATGTGGCTATTGGGACTGGAACCCACAACCTTTCTTGATCAGTGGCCACCTTGATACGGCTGAGCCAAACCAATAGACATGGTGGTCAAATATCTTCTGAAAATTCAAAACCGAGGAGGGCCACAGACATCCATGTTGGCAACCCCCCCCCCTCCCCCTCACAGTGTCCCCATTCTACATCATTTCCGTAGGGACGAAAGGGCCCACATGCCGTCCTTGGCTTCTCTCCATGCCAGCCAGCCTTCGCTTCCACCTTAGCCCATGAACATCCATCTCTCCTCAATTGCACATGCTTAAAGAATTCCAACCAAACAATCCATGCACCCTCTAACAAATTCTTAATGTAAGATTTCTGACATATAAATATACATACACATAATTGGGAAAAAAAATTCTTAACGATCTTATACTAAATGATCCACCAAAATTGTCTATAAACTACAAAATTAAAGGCACCCACAAAAATTCATGAATATTTGATAAAAAAAAATGCATACCCATCTCTGAGCTCATCCCCATTGATGGGCAAAACAGCACTGTTGCTAGCTCTAACTTTGGTGGGCAATTCTCCATCATCAGCAGGCAACACCGCAGTTTTAGCACCAAACATCAAAAACTTCCCCAACTTAACCTCCATATCTCTCATTCTCGACATTTCCCCGAACCCCAATTTGGGGTACAATGGGAAGACAAAAGAACTAGGTTTTTTATCATCATCATCATCGTTACGATTAACTTCATCCCAACCTGTTAAATTCAGCAGACTTTGCGTGGATTGTAAAGAACAAAAGATTAGCAGCCCAAAAAGCAAGACCCCCAAAAGGATCAGAATCGGGTGTGCGAAAAGGGTTTCTCTCGATCGATCCGATGAAGCTGGAAGGGTCGAAGATTGCACTGATGGCGGTGGCTGTTGTTGCGGTGGTGGTGGTGGTTGTGGTGGATGATTTGGTGTGTTGGAGAGAGTGAAAGCAGTAATGGTTTTGCCTAAAGAAGGGTTATCTATAGGGGGAAGAGTGATGATTACATATCCTGTCAGTTGAGAGTGATCATCATCATCACCAGAAGCCATCTTTGTCGCTCTGTAAAATTAGATTTTGGAGGCGAAATCCTGAGAGGGAAAGGGGCGAACGAAGAAGAAGAAGATGATGATGAAAGAAGAAGAATGCTGCATTGACTGGTAAAAGGAGAGTGATTGTGGGGTACAATCGGCTGCTCGTTTACTAGAAACAGGGGAAGCTTAAATGAAATTTCTTCCATGAATTTAGAAGATTTGAAGATGATGACAGCCTACCCCACCCTTATAATGACATTTCTACTCGTTTTTGAATGATCGGAATTGACGAAACGGAGGTCGAAATTTTTACCTTTTCGCCGTGTGTACGTGAGTGGGGCTGAGGGGTCACGTTCTCACGGTCCTCTCCCACTATATAAGAACGTGTCTTCACCGATGATGTTTTGTTATAATGATTTTTTGTTCTAGTGGATTAAGGTACGAGGGAAGTGATAGACTGATAGGAGACGATTCTTGATCCCAACCGGTTTTATCGGCCTTCCACCATCGTGCCTTTGGATGGGTGCTTAGGTCGGCTTTTTCAACACAATTGGTGGCAGGTAGGCTAGGGTTTCCGTCCGTCTGTACTAGTGGGCAGCTTGGGCATCCTTTAGCCATTAGGGGCCGTGTACGGAGTACCCAGTTGGTGGCTGGTGAGCTAGGGTTTCCGTCCGTCTATACTAGTGCGTAGCTTGGGCATCCTTTAGCCATTATGGACCGTGTACGAAATACCCAGTTGGTTGTTCAAAAAAAAAAATAAGAATGTGACTGGGCCGTGAGAGACTTCAGCGTGAGAGTGGTCACAAGAATAAAAAAAATTGAAGGTTACCGTTGAAGGTGATCATTGCAGCCTAAAAAATAAAGAAAAGAAAAAACTTCAACAAAAAATATTTCCTCTCTTCAAAAATCTTCAAACTCTTAAAAAAATTTTAAATTCTCAAATCTCCAAAAAAAAATTTATACATTATGGATCAAAAAAACCCAATATAAGATGATACAGATAATAAAAAAAAATATAATATGGAGTGCCCTCTGTTTGTTGCATAGAAAATATCAAAAATTAGAGTTTTTACCATTTCTGAAAAATAACAGCAATGGTATGATAATGTGATGGTGGTGTATTGGTGGGAAAAGCATTAGTGGTTATGTGTTAGATGGGGTTGGCATGTAGTTTGGTGTGACTGTGGTGGTGGTGATGCGATTTGATACCCACAATAATTTTGGCGAACTGGGTGATGTTGGCGGTGACAGTGCCGATAGCGGTGGCGACAAATTAAACAAAACACAGAAGGGGTTTAAGGGGGGATCAACAAACTCTTCTTAAGGCGGTGTAGTATGGAACATGGGGTAGAAAACCAAAACCCATGATCAAATTCTCTATGGGTTAAGAGAGTGAATACAATAGAGTGGAAGAAGAATCACTGAAGAAGATAACTGCTAGAAAAGTACCCAATAATTGTCAATTTTATATGATCCATGTTTCGTTTCGAATTCATCCAACGATGGAAATTGATCCAGTTAACTATTGGGAAGATCAGTGTGTGTATAGGTTTGGGTTATAGTAAAAGGATTAGATTAATGAGCAATGTGAGAAGGATTTTGGGTTAACAAGTGACATTTTTCTAATTTTTTAAAAAAGAGTATTTTGGTCATTTGTGTTTAATGCTTGAGGTCATTATGTAATATGTCTTATTATTATGTTTTATTTTTTTTATATCATAATGTGTTATTTTATTATTGTTTTTATTCAGTAGATAAATTGTTGTTATTTAATTTTTATGCTTTTTGTATTAAACATACATAATTGTGTTATTGAAACTCATAACTTTAAAAAACATAAATTATCTTAATTTTTAAAAAAATACATTTTGGTTATTGTGTTTTGTTATCTGGTCATTATGAAATATATTCATCATTTTGTTTTACGTTCAGATCATTGTGTAATATACTCATCATTGTATTTTACTATTTTACGTTTAGTTCACTATGTAATATACTAATATGTAACACCCCAGACTCAACACACGCTTACACGCGTCTAAATTAGGTCCCAGTTAAGTTTTAACTCAAAACATTATCAAAGATTTATGCGAAAGCGTCAAAAACATTTACACAAGTAATATATACTTGTTAAGTTACTAATTTCATTCAAAAATCATCATACAATAGTTTGTATGAAAACCCAACAACCAAAATTTACCAAAACGTTTGAACTTTCAACTTACGCACCCGATCATGAGCTTTAACGCATCATCTACTTCCGACCTGCAAACACCACATATAATTTTACCATTAGTTCATAGGAACTAAGTAAGTTGATCCCCAATGGTCACCCAAGTCAAAAATGTCAAAATACATCAATTTTGATCAAGGCCGTAACCTACTGTCCAAAGGCCGTAAATCATAAAGTTCAGACCCCCTGGCCGTAGCTTATGGTCCCAGGGCCGTAGCTTATGGTCCCAGGGCCATAGCTTACGCCCCCTGCATCAGCAATGCAGATTTTTCTATTTTGTGCAGCTTTAACCCATTTTAACCGCTTTCGATTGTTCCAAACCACCCAAAACTAAATCCCAAGTTCCCAATACATACTATATGGAGTATCAACTCATCAATTTTAAATCATTACATATCCAAACAAAATTGGATACTAATTAATTCAACTTGTGAATCAATTCACTCAAACGGGTCAAAATTCCAAAATCAAGCAATTAACGTTATGACCTTTCCAAAACTCAATCCCATGATCCACAAACATATCATATAGATTACTATTATGTTTGGATCATAATAAAATAAATCAAACATACAATTGCACACCAAACATAGTTTATGCATTATTTTCCCCAAACGGGCCAAAATCACCAAAAGTGATTTAACTCATAAATTTCCCTTTCATATCTACTCGTTTGGTTATTCAATCGATAACCAAACATATTTCATCAATAATTACTATAATGTTCACCCCTCAGGTACTTCCATTATAGATTTCCAATCAAATCTATCAATTAAACCACACTCAAGTGGCAAATTGAGATTCAACATAGTTATGATGTTCTCACCCAAGTACTTCCATCATAACTTATCAAAATTTACTTCCACATTCAAGTGGTGAAGTAATCAACAATTTCAACTCATACTATGATGTTCACCCTCTAGTCCTTCCATCATAGGTTTTATATCAACCAACAATTTCATAGGTTATAAACCATGATTCTATGATATTCATCCTCCGATACTTCTATCATAGATTTACCCAACCAATTTGACATTCAATTCAATTACACAAGTCATAATTCAAACATTATGATCTTTATGCAGTTTGACTAAATAAAGTCAAACCTAACAATCAAACCAATTTCAATTATGAACTAAACAATTCATAATTAATCCAATTCAAGTATGAGTTCAACAATTCATAGCAAATTCCACTTAAATATGAATTCAACAATTCATAGTCCATTCAACTCAATTAGTGAACTACACATAATCACAATCCCATACTTTGATCTACATACATAGTTTGACCAAATAAGCCAAACCATACAATCAAACTCTATTCCTTTATGAATTTAACAATTCATAACCAATTCCATTCAAGTATGAATTCAACAATTCATAGTTCATTCAACTCAATTAATGGAATACCGATAATCACAATCTCACATTTTGATATATATGCATAGTTTGACCAAATAAGCCAAACCACACAACCAAACTCAATTTCTTTATGAATTTAACAATTCATAACCAATTTAATTCAATTGTGAGACTAGCTCATAAATTAACACTCAAGGTCCTAGAATTAATCACAATTCAAACATTAATCTAGATATGCACAGTTTGACTAAATAAGTCAAACTGTGCCATCAACAAATAACCCTATGAATCCAACCATTCATAGTCACACCAATTTAATTAATAGACTATTACTACATCACAAATATGGTGTTTAGCAAGTTAGATAACTTACCTTCGCACTAGGATTAGAGATTAACAAATGGTGATTTGGCTTCTCTTTGACTTTCCTTTGCACTTCAATACCACCACCTATTTCACATCAAATTTCAATTCTCTTAACTATCATTCTAGTTAAGATTTACATTGACTTATCTAAGTCAATTCATTGACTATCAAATTCTCTATTTTACAATGATAATCACTTCAAACAAGTTTCATGATTCACTTCACCAACTTTGACTAAGAATCAAACTATTGGCATTTCTACAAACACTTTGTGTGCATCAATCTATTACACTAATATCTATAATGTTTAAACATTAACCAATCCCACTCAAAATCACCAATTCATCATTTTTATATAAGATTAGTCAAAATTGATGCATTACACAATCAAAACCATGCCTTCAACCTTTCTACTAGTTGATAAACACTATCATATGAATTTTCTCTTAACTTCTCAAGTTACCCAAATCCATACCAAATCAAATTCAACCAAATAACATAGAAACTAGTAGTTTGGTTGTTTTAAACACATAACAACCATAGATTCATGGTCTCTAACTCTTTTTAATAACCAATTTCAAGATTTGAGCTTAACCCCAAACTTGTTCATCTCAAGAACTCACAACAATAATCAAGAATGAAGTTAAAATCACTTACAAGATGTTAGACAACACTTATAGATAGGATTAGAAGCTTCAATCTCTAGTTTTGACCACCCAAACCAACGATTTTGGAAGCTAGGGCTTGAAGCCCTTTCTTCTCTTCTCTTCTCTTCTTGTGCTCTCCAACGTATGAACACACACACACAAATATACTAGATAAATATCTAGTAACTTTGACTCTAGTCAAAGTTTTATCACCAACTTCCAAGTTTGAGAGTTTGGCAATTTATATCCCTCAACTTAACAAACTATATAACCAAGTTAACTAACTTAGTTATTTAATTTAACTTACTAACATAATTCAAATACTAGTTAAATAAATATTTAACTTACAATTTCACCCGTTAAATTATATTATAATAATTTATCAAAACGGGTCGTTACAAATCTCCTCCCCTTACAAAGGTTTCGTCCTCGAAACTTGTTTACACCTCAAAGAAGATGTGAGTAATATTTTATTATCTCACTATTTCTCTTTTCAACCTACTATCAATTTCTAATTCATCAATTAGTATATAAGCGGATTCATTCGCCCATTCTTCCTCAACTACAACATGTGATATCAAATCATTTGATAACATGAGTTAAAATAAGTCTTCTTAAAGACTTTAACTCCTTTTAGCATCCCATTGTTTATAACACCAACATAGTTTCAATGGAAACTATAAACAACTTACTCTTTGAGTTTACTCAACTAATTAGAAATCAAAAGTCATCATTCCAACCTTTATTATCACACATCGTTGTGATTAAATCTTTACTTATTCTCAAATCCTATTACTTGAGTTATCATTCTCCCATACTTTGACTTATTTAGTCAAACTTTGATCAAATCAAATTCTACACATTTAGTCAATCTATGACTTATCATAGTTATTGTATCTCCATACGTATGTGGATCTTACCCTCATAACAACCATGTAACTGAATACATGCATTGTTGTTCCCACGTATATGGGTTCTACAAACTTAATTCATGTATCCTCCCCTTTGACTTTTCAAAAGTCAATATAAATACATATAAACAAAATTATACTAACAACACATATTTATCCATTTTCACTATGGCATTCATGCCAACCGTTTAGCATTAACAAATAACACTATGTGTTCACTAATACTAGTGATTTACACCAAATTCAACATACACCCATTTTCTAAAACCATCAAGTACAACTCAAATTCAAACAATATCCAATCATGTCTTTTCATCCAAACATGTTTCAATTAGAGCAACGCTCATTTTACCGATTCCTTCGGTTAACTATTTGGAAATAACACAAATTTCAACTATTATTACTATGATGTTCTCCCTTCGGTACTTCCCCCATATAGTACCAATTAATTCAACATTTCATACTAATACACTCAATATATTAGTATTTCGTTTTGCTTATTACCAAGGGTTCATGTGCACTTAAATCAATAGAATCAAGTAATTATGAACCCAAGAAATTGCATAACCAATTATGACCATCACCATTATGGGATGTTCAATTTACAATTTCAAAGAACTACTAACATTTATCAAGTAGTCCTTTAATCAACACAACAATTCTTGCATATCGATCTATACCAAACAATACGGAGCTTTAGCAATTTGCTTTGCCCCAGAAACTAAATCAATTTATATGATACAACCAATAACCAATTCACTAGCATAAATGGATATGTACCACAAGTATTTAACACATAATCTTATTATGTATATACTTGTTTTTCTTATCCACCTTTCATATTCAAGTTTTCTTCACTTGTGCAAGATATATCAATTCCTGTAACTTTAATGTTATATGGATGATGTTAACAGGCACTGTTTAATTCATAATATTATAAACAGTTGTTAACATCAATATAACAATCAATTTACCATCCATAACTTAATATGTATTCCTCAGGGATTTACTAAGGTATTAAACCTACATCAGAAGATGTAACTCCTTTTCCAACTCATGATGATGGTATCACATATATAATACATCAATCATTTATATCCTCATCCTATCACGCAAAGATAATTCAATTCAAGAATTTCACAAATGTCTTATTATAAAAATCAAATTATCACATCAATCTACAAACATGTGTTAGCTACCATTTCTTTCACGTAAAGTATAAGTAGTTTTCACAACCACATGTTTATAGTAACAATTTCATTTGTTATGACACTTATGTCAAAACATCAAATAGCATAGATCGACACCAAGTGTAGAAGAATTCAATTTTACTTAAGGCATCTCATGCCCAATTGTAACAGTCATTTTCTCATCTACCTCGTGTTTGCTAATATATTAGGTTCTCAACAATTTCAATCACATAATCATTTTCACATGTCAATGCTCAAATGATTTATTATGTATATTAACATATACTTACATCCCAAATGTCTTTAAGGATAGTCAAGGTATCCTAAGACATATATCATTATTCAACTATTGTCAAATTTCATTTCTTTAGAACTCAAAGTTCTATTTAAGCATAGTATTACATACACTCAAAAGGGGATCGGAAGTCAGAAGAGGCCAGAGGGAACCGGACTCCGTCGAAGTTCAATTGCAAATCGTCTCTTCATGTTCGAATCATCATCTTCCATTGTCTGGTACACGATTTCCATTGATTAGGACCACAAATTTCTTCAATCAGGTACATAAATCATCAAAAGTCAAGACAAATTAAACCTACTTTTGGTTGACCGATTAGGCTGATTATCCCGACTAGAGCCGATTTTGACCGACTTTGACCGCCTAGCGATTTTTCGACCGACTAGGCTAAAATTAATCAGTTAAGGGCCGATTACTGATTAATCCCGATTTATTGGCCGCCTAATCGCGATTTTTACAACACTTCTCATTATTGTGTAATATATTCATCATTGTGTTTTACATTTAGGTCATTGTGCAATATACTCATCGTTGTGTTTTACGTTTAGGTTATTGTGTTATATGTTTTAACTTGTTTTATGTCTTTTTGTTATTGTTTTTTTATATATTAAATAAATTTGTTATTTATTTTTTTATGTTTTCCATATTAGCAGTACACAATTGTATTATTTCAACATTTTATTTTTCAATACTTCTTATTTTAGGAACATATATTTCAGGTTATTTGTGTCATATGTATTTATCATTGTGTTTTATGTTTTTGACTATTTGATTTTATATTATAGTTGTTTTTAGGTACTAAATTAATTTCTTGTTGTTTTATCATTATGATTTACATATAAAAAGTACGTACCAATGATGTCTTGCCCTAGTGGGAAGATGCATGTATGGGGGAAGTGATAGAAGTCCCAAGTCCTGGGTTCGATTCTTGATCCCACTCGGTTTTGCTGACCTTCCACCGGTGTGCCTTTGGGCAGGCGCTTGGGTCGGGTTTTCCCCGGGAATCGGTGGTTGGTGGGCTAGAGGATCTGTCCGTCCATGCTAGTGGCCGGCTTGGGCATCCTTTAGCCATTGAGGGCCGAGTACGAAGCACCCGACAGTTGATTAGTTGGCCGTTCAAAAAAACATATAAAAAGTACGTGATTTTGTTGTTTCGCCATTGTTCTTTTTAAAACTCATCATTTTAGAAAAAAATAGTAAGACACAATGACGAGCTAAAAGACACAATGGCTAATAAAAAGACACAAAAACGGACAAAAAGACACAAGAACGGACAAAAAGACACAATGACACATTACAAATATACAAGGTGTAGTAAAACTTATTTTTTTATATAATAATACTATATTTGTTTTAAAGATACAAAAACATTCGTTTTTTGGTGTAATTTTTGTAAAAACATAATATCATATATAAAAATTACGATCGTTTAAAAAAATAGGAGGGACATGATAAAAAGTCGACAAAAGTATTTATGACTAAATACCCTCTCACTAACTTTCAAATACATTTTTGATCTCAATCATTAAATTATATATCTAATGACTCACAATTATTTTCATATTTCTCATAAATCTAATCATTTTACTAACACACACGCGCGCACACACACATATATAGGAAAATGATAATTTCATTAATTTGAAAACCACCCTTAGGCTTTAGATACGAAAATTATGAAAACCATGTAAATTGCTTTTATTTTGAAATTTTTTCATATGTTTGTAACATTATTTGACTTATTTTTATAAAAAAAACACAGACATGTTTTTTTTAAAAAATATTTTGTAAAATCATGTAAAAATGTATAATGCAATGTAAAAATATTTCCTAACATCTGGGTGCAACCTAGCGTAGAGTTTAAGGTAAAACTTTCATAATAATAATTAGGTTAAGTATTAAAGTTTAAGGTAAAGAGTTCATGCTCAAGCTTCGTTGAATGCAAAGTTGGACCCTATAAAAGGCTATGGGCTTATGGTGGTGTAGCCGTGTAGGCCATTTTAGCGTTTTAAGCTCAAATTGAAGCACTATAAGACACATTTGGGCTGTCCTGGCCCAACCCCAATTCAGTCTTTCCGAACCTAGCCTCCTGGAGGTTGCTGGGACAACCTTCGCCTGAGATCAGCCGACCAACATTGGTTTCATTTTATTCTTAAATTTCCGATGAGGGTTTTTCTCCGGTGATTCAGTGGCCAATCGATGCATCTGCTGATCCTGGGCTAAAGGTATGTGGTGGTCTTTGCAATACCTTTGATGCCCATTTGCTGATCAGATTAGAAACAATGCCATTGAGGCTGACCAATAATTTCCCAAGAACGTATATCTCTCCAATCTATTCGTTTCGATTCTCTAAGCTTCAATGGGTTTCTAAAATTTCATCAATTTCAAAATCACAAGGTCAAGTTGAAGGGACGGTATCTCTTTGGTTCTGTAAGGTTGTATGCACACTATGTGTTCGACGAAAAGCCTCAGTGAAAGGAGATTGTGTTTCTGATTATCTTCGCAAGAATTTGAACTCTTCTAATGCTTTTAGTGTTATTGAATATATGATTAGTAATTGGAATAGGCCGAGATTGGCGTTTGTTTTTTTGGAGTATACTAAGAATATGTTGAATCTTGTTCATTCTGTTGAAACATATAGTTTTCTTTTAAGGTCATTTTGTCAATTGGGTGTTCATGATTTAGCCAAACAGGTTATTGATTTGATGAGGATTGATGGATTGTTGCTAGATAATTCACTTGTAGGCCTTGTAATTACATCGTTTGTGAATGCCAGTAAGTTTGAGATTGCCAAAGAGTTGATTGTTGATCATTTTCAAAACAGCCTAGGAAAGGATGGGGTGCTCAATCGTTTTGTGATTAACAAACTTTTGAGTTCATGGGTGAAGGATAACCAGGTGGGTGAGGCGGTTGCTTTCTTTGAAAACATTATTGTAAGATCACAAAGCTATTCACCTGATGTGTACGGTTTTAACATAGTCATCTCAGGTCTGTGCAGGGCTGGGGAGGTTGACAAGGCTTTCAGGTTATTCAATCAGATGAGGAGCTTTGGTTGTTTGCCTGATTCTGTTACCTATAATACCCTTTTGAATGGATTTTGCCGTGCTGGCAATATTACAAAAGCACATGAGTTATTGAACGAAGTTTGTATGGTAGATGAATGTTCACCAGATGTTGTGACTTTTACTTCAGTTATATCGGGATACTGCAAGCTAGGTAAAATGGAACAGGCATTGGTCTTATTTGATGATATGATCAATGGTGGAATTAGACCTAACACCGTAACCTTTAATGCTATGATTAATGGCTTTGGAAAGATAGGCAATATTGGTTCTGTATTAAACATGTATGAGAGAATGCTTAGTTTTGGTTGTACACCTGATGTTATAACTTTTACATCTATTATTGATGGCCATTGTCGCATGGGAGAACTGTACAAAGGTTTAAAGGTTTGGGATGAGATGAATAGAAAAAATCTTTATCCTAATATATACACCTTTTCCATTCTCATTCATGCATTGTGTAAGGAAAGTAGATTAAATGAGGCACGTGACCTCGTAAGACAATTGAATAAAAGATGTGATATTGTACCCAAAGCATTTGTTTACAACCCTGTAATTGATGGTTTTTGCAAAGCAGGTAATGTTGATGAGGCTAATATGATTGTTAAAGAAATGGAAGAGAAAAGTTGCAAACTTGATAAGCTGACATTTACCATTTTAATAATTGGGCATTGTATGAAAGGGCGAATGGTTGAAGCAATAAGACTTTTTGACAAGATGCTTATAGTTGGTTGTGCCCCAGATTCAGTCACAGTAAATTCATTGGTCTCATGCCTTTTAAAGGCTGGGATGCCCAAAGAAGCTTTTCAAATAAAGAAAGCTGCTTTAGGTGCACAGGTCCCACAAACAGATGCTTCCTGTAGTAAAAACATTGATATCCATGTTGCTGTGTAGCTGAAGTGTTGTTTTGATGTTCCTTTTGGACATAGCTGCTGTTGAGGTCACCGGTGCGTGCAATTGCGAAAAAAAGCTCAATATTCGGCGTTATCAGGTGTGCTCAATTGCTTATTATAAGTATACATGCTATAATTTACTTGGCATATGCTTGATTGCTACAACTTGTGAACTTCTGTTTGGACTCTGGTATTTAAAATTTTGTGCTTGAAAGTGATGATCATGAAATTGTTTTCGATAAATAATCAAAAGATTGGGAGCTTGGCATATGATTGCATATTAAATATTATTTTATGTACTTAATACAAGTAATATAACTTCCAACAAAAATGAATATCATGGTGTAAAATGAATATCAGTATGACACAAGTTTCTTAGCCTTTTCAATTAGCAGCGTTAGACGACAAAAAGATATGTATCTCATATATTGGTAAAACATTCAACTAATAGGAATATCCCAGGCACATAAATGAACAACCTATGGAATTGAAGTATCATATTATTCCAAATTTTGGTATTTGACTGCAATTAGGCATTAGCAAAGTATCTCTTGGGCAAACGGAAGGATCACTGACCCTTAGATACCCTGGAAATAAATGAATATTATATTACTGTTTTAACTTGCTTTTTTTGGGTGTCTGTTGTTTTGGGGTTTCATATGAAGGTGATTGTTTGTTGTGTGTAAGTATGAGATATATTTTTTTTCACAGTGTTTCAACTTTCAATGATTGTGCATATAGACTCATCATAACTATTAACCTCGTATTTTAATATGTTCAGTAAGTTAGATAGCTGACTCACTGGGTATTGCATCTTTCTTTCTTTTGATCCTCTTGGATTTTTCAAATTGGCTTAATTTGCATAGTCTCCATCCTTCTGATTGTTGAATTTTATATGTTCTCCCTCTGTATGGTTTTGAATCTTTTTGAGGATGTAAATCTTTTCTGTATGTTTTAGATGCAATCAATTACATTTTGGTATATTTTATAATAACAGGATTTTTATTGTATTGTAGAGGTTTCTGTATGTTTAGACTTTAGATTTATCATCTTTAACTTAAATCTTAGCTAAAAGGGTAGTTATGTCTATTCACTTTCGAATTGATAATGGTTTTAGTTGGTAGTTAGTAATGCTACTGGTATTGGTTTAGATAAGAAGTCATTGGACTGTGTTCGAATTAGGGATGACAATGAGCTGGGTATGGGAAGATTTCTTCGTAATCTCAGTCTCTACCCAATTGTAGAACTGTTTCATTTCTATCGGGTACTCGTTAGTCGTTACTCAAATGTCATTACATGTTAGATTTGCAGGCATTGGCTTTAACCGTTTATGATCTTATGTTACCCCTTGCGATTCCATTTGCCAGAAACGTGAAATTGAACTTGCACCAAATTACCAAAACGACTTGGAATTTCAAATTTCACTACTAAGAATTCTATATTTTTGATAATTATAAGTTTCTAATAATTTCAAAATACTATTTATTATATATTTAAGATTATATAATAGTTCCCCATACCCTACTGAAAAGTGTGAATATACTAGGTAAGTTTGATTGATTTCGATTTCAGGAAACGGGTGTAGGTTAATTTCAGGTAACGGGCTATTATCTCTTATTGCTATTCCCATGTCCCACACTTGTTAGATAATTTGCAACTAATTTTATATCTGATAGGCATCCCATTAACCGTCCAAAATGTTTGTTTTTATATAATTTCTAGTAGAACCATGCAGAAATGAACAAAATCTATTAGGAACCAATTTGTTTAGTTCTCCAACCAAGAATTTCTATTTTCTGGCAATATTTGTTTTTTGATTTGGAGAGAGGTCACATTTATCTTTAACCCCTGAATATTCTTTTTAACAGGCCAAGTCTGATGAATGTTCTAGAGCTCATGCTAATCCGATCGCGTTTGACTCCACCGCCTGGATATGTACCAGATGGTATGATCCAACCAAGGATATATCTGCTTAACAACACCAATAATCATATTCAGTAAATCCCACTTGTAGCATGTCTTTTTGTAGGGTATGCGGTGAATGAGGTGTAGACAAACCTTATACCTCATTCATTGTAGAAAGAGAGACTGGTTCCAAAGAGACCTTTGACTCAGCAACAAACAGATAAAAAATGATGCAAAAAGATATATCCGCTGAACAAGATTAAAAAAAAAAAGAAAAAAAGAATCCAATATCATGTTACAATATCATATCACATTGTTCACATGATAAATTTCATAGTATTTGTACCATGTTTCTGTTCTGTAGCATCCATGGGACATGAAATGTGTGCAGGTGACAATACAAGTTTAATCTGGATTTTTAACCTGTTAGAGATTGACATCAAGACGGAACAAGATCACGACGCGGCTGACAAGCTGAGGCACAAACACAAACACAAACATCATGGGTTCACCGTGTTTTCACCTGTTCAAGCACAGAAACAGTTAGGCTGGTGGAATTGTTTGTTCGTCCATGCTTTTACTTCATCGTTAATTAATTAGATGTATATATATTAGATGTAAAATTTTGGTATCTTAGACACATTGCTTTGTTGACCAAAACCAGAACCGGTTTGAACCCGGACCTGGTTTAAAAAAAAAATCCGGTTTATACACCTCTGTTGGGGATCATAGTAGCTTAGAAACCCTGTAATCATGAGACAGATAATGAAATTCATAAATTCATAACCCTATACATAATTTTTATTACTGAGAGTACATTTTACATGTTATAATTAAAAAAGTGAAAAATTACTTTAATAATTTATAAATTGTTGAATATGTTTTAAATAACATTTGATATTTTATTTATAATGTTACTATCTTTATCTCAAATTAGCTATATTTGATATAAAATCATTTCTTTTTTAACATAATACATGTTTAGGATATAAACTTTAAATAGTTAATGACAATGAGAATGAGGTGCATAAGAAAAGACATCTATATTAATGATTATAAAAAGGATAAAATTACAAACATTCATTGCAACATAAACCCAAATATACATAGCTATGAAAATAAAGAGTAAAAGAAAAACGACAAATAAATTTATAAAAATATCAAAAAGTGAGACTTTGGATGTTTTAAACTATAGACTTGAAGGAACAATGGTCTCAATTAGGCTTGTCGAAAACACTGTCACCCCCCCAAATTTCTACGTGTGGTGTATACTTGAATGTGACGTGGCCAGAATCACAGCTCATGGCCATATAGAACACTCTATATGCGTTTCAAAATACATTGTTTGACATAAATACAACCAAACAATTTATATAATAAAGCAGCGGAATAATACAAATTGTGCAGTGGAATAAAATATGTTTTATAATGCAGCGGAAAATAAGATGTCAGACACTACATTGTTTTAAAATACTTATCAAAATAAATATTGTTTAAAAGACACAATAATGCATGCAGGAATTCCTATGCTCAATCCTGATTCCATACGCAACTAATTACCTGAGAATACATGTTTAAAAAGAAAGTGTCAACACAAGGTTGGTGAGTTCACATGTTTTGATATACATAGATAATAATCAGAAAACGTGTGTCATGTTCTCTATTAAAATGTTAGTCCCGAGCCCTAGGCTCCAAGTGTCAGTGCGTCACTACCGAACTAGACTTGTTAGTCATTGCCTCCACTATGTCTCGTAATAACATAGCAAGATAGGTCGAGATTTCACGTGTCCCGACCTCCAGTTAGTATTGTGCCACATGGGGTTCGTCACACCCAAACAGATCTATTCAAACTCACCTCGTTGTTTGTACATTAACGGTAAGACTTTGTTAGGGCTTGTTACGATTTCAACACTTATGTTTGTCTAATAAACCAGCATACACAATAATGTTTGTACAGTAATAGTGTTTGACTCGATTCAACAAGTATTCTCCCCCTATTTCAAAAGTTTGTAAAAGAGTTAAAGAGGGGCTGTAAACTCACCTTAGTGATTATCAGAAAAGCGAATGCGTAAGCTCCTGCTTGAGAATTGTGTGTCGGTCACCGGCTACCTATATTGTATACCATACGTGAGTTCGTGTAAGTGACCGTGTTTATGTTCGTGCTCGTGTTTGTGCTCAACAACCCTTGGTTGTTATGTTTGTCTGTGTCGGTCCACATTGACCATGCTTGCTCGTGTTTGACCGTGTCAAGTCAACGACCCGTTGGCGAACCGTGTGTTGGTTGTGATTCGTGTAACATTCGTGATTGTGCTCGTGGTGTACAAAACGCGCAAATCGCGTTCATGGACAACTTACTATTTATAGTAAGTTTCCATTTATAGCAAGTCCTATAACACATATCGTTCTTAAGGTTCTAGCATGCTTGTAAGTCCTACGTGATCATGTTAACACTTAGCATATCGTCATAAGCGATCGAATAAACATACACGTCATTTTTAGACATTAAAGTTTCATAAAAAAGAAAGTTTCTAAATCTAGCATAATTATCATCGGAAATCATCTTATTTAGCATACATTGATCATATCATATCATATCATGTTAAGCTACTTATCATGCTCAAAACATATCTATCATGCTCAAAACAATGGAATGGTTGTGATGTTAAAGCTCCTTTATGGATGAGAGGCTTCAAATCTTCAATCCTTGAGCTCCAAGATGTTCTTCAATGGCTCTAATGGTGGAAAGATGTTGTAGCAGGGGTTAGAGAAGGAGAATGGCCGAGTGGTGGAGTGTAGGATCAAGTAAAATGATGAGAAGTGATAGTATAGGCATGATTGTCTTGGTTTTATAAACATTTGGCGTCTGGATGTCGTCGCGTACCGCCAATAGGCCCAATTTCAATGGTTTGTCTCGTTTTTCATCGTTTTCTCGCTTGTGGACTATTGTTCGACCTCGTTTGAACTTTCAAGTTCAATGTTTGAGCGTTTCGTGATGTTTCTAGTGTTTGGTTACACGATGTGCTTAACGTTCACCAACGTTCGTGTTTTCTTTGACACGTGTGTGCGTGTTGCAATAATTCACCGAATTATCGTATCTGTGTCAGTGTTCGTACAGTCATGCCACGTGTCACACTAAATTAAACTAATTCTAGTGCCACATATACAATTATCAATTAAATAAACATTTAATTAAATCGTCTGTCAGCGTAGCTTTTCTGTCTGTCTCGAGCTGCTGCCATTCGTTTGCGTATTTGCACGATCTTCTCGGTCGTTTCGTGCACAAGTTCAGGGCCAGTAAGTTGGCTTTCTCCAACTTCCGCCCAACAGATCGGTGATCGGCACTTACGTCCGTAGAGTGCCTCGAATGGTGCAGCTTGTATGCTTGTGTGGTAGCTATTGTTATACGAGAACTCAACTAACGGTAGGTGTGTATCCCAGCTACTGCCGAAATCAATCACACATGCGCGGAGCATGTCCTCTAATGTCTGTATAGTTCGCTCACTTTGCCCATCAGTCTGCGGGTGGTAAGCGGTAATCATGTCCAATCTCGTGCCCAGTGCCTTATGCAAAGACTTCTAGAAATGCGAAGTAAATCGACTGTCGCGGTCAGAGATGATCGAAATTGGCACTCCATGTCGAGTGACCGCTTCCTTGAGATAAATCCGAGTCAATTTATCTAGTTTGTCGGTCTCCTTGATAGGTAGAAAGTGTGCAGACTTCGTTAGTCGGTCAATGATTACCCAGATGGTATCGCAACCACTTGCTGTCTTAGGTAGTTTAGTTATGAAGTCCATGGAAATTTGCTCCCATTTCCACATCGGTATTTCAGGTTGCTGAAGTAGACCTGATGGCTTCTGGTACTCAACCTTTACCTTTGAGCACGTCAGACACTTACCTACGTAAGTTGCTATTTCTGCCTTCATGTTTGGCCACCAATAAGTCGTCTTCAGATCATGGTACATTTTATCAGAGCCCGGATGTACCGAATACCGGCTCTTGTGAGCTTCATCCATCACTACATCTCTCAATCCTCCGTAGTGTGGAATCCAGATCCGATCCATGAAATAGTACGCTCCGTCAGTCTTTACCTCTAGGTGCTTGTCCATGCCACGCAAGGATTCCTGAGTGAGGTTTTTGACTTTCAGAGGTTCCTGTTGAGCGTTCTTGATCTGTTGTGGCAATTCAGAGTGGATCGTGAGTTGTAGTGCACGCATGCGTTTTTTTTCTCCTTTCGGTTTAACGCGTCGGCCACTACGTTAGCCTTACCTGGGTGGTACTTGATGGCGCAATCATAATCGCCAATGAGTTCAACCCATCTTCGTTGTCTCATGTTCAGCTCCTTTTGATCGAAGATGTGTTGTAGGCTCTTATGATCGGTAAAGATGGTACACTTTGTGCCGTACAGGTAGTGTCGCTATATATTTAGGGCAAAAACCATGGCTCCCAACTCTAGGTCATGAGTAGTATAATTATTCTCATGCACCTTTAATTGTCGTGATGCGTATGCTATAACCTTCTCGCGTTGCATCAGCACGCAACCGAGTCCTTGTTTCGAGGCGTCGCAATACACCACGAAGTCATCACATCCTTCCGATAAGGATAGGATTGGTGCAGTGCATTACTTCTGCTTTAACAAGTTGAAAGCAGACTCATGTTTCTCTCCCCAATCGAACTTCTTGTCCTTGTGTGTCAGGGAAGTCAATGACTGAGCAATTTTCGAAAACCCCTCGATGAATCGTCGATAGTACCCTGCCAACCCTCGGAATTGTTGCACCTCGGTTGGAGTCTTCGGTGCTTCCCAGTTCTTAATGGCCTCGATCTTAGCTGGGTCTACGTGTATTCCCTTCTCATTAACCACGTGTCCAAGAAACTGGACTTCGCGAATCCAAAAATCGCATTTGGAAAACTTCGCGTATAGCTGTTCGTTATTCAATAATTACAAGACTAGCCTTAGATGTTCAGCATGTTCCTCCTGATTCTTAGAGTAAATCAGGATATCGTCAATGAACACTATTACGAATTTATCGAGATAGGGCTTGCACACTCGATTCATAAGGTCCATGAATACGGCTGGTGCATTGGTCAGTCCAAAGGGCATAACCAAAAATTCGTAGTGTCCGTATCGGGTTCTAAAGGCAGTCTTTGGAATATCATCTTCGTGTATCCTCAGCTGATGGTAAACCGATCTTAAATCGATCTTCGAATAGTAGCTTGACCCTTGCAACTGGTCAAACAGGTCATCTATTCGTGGTACCGGGTATCGATTCTTTATTGTTACTTTGTTCAGCTCCCTATATTCAATGCACATACGGAATGATCCGTCCTTCTTCTTCACGAACAAGACCAGTGCTCCCCAGGGTGAGAAGCTCGGTTGGATGAATCCCTTGTCTAACAGCTCTTGCAACTGATTAGACAGCTTTTGCATCTCTGTTGGTGCTAGTCGATATGGAGCTTTAGCAATCGGTGCTGCTCTTGGAGTGAGGTCTATCTGGAACTCGATTTGTCTCTTCGGTGGTAGTCCAGGTAGATCTTCGGGAAATACTTCAGGAAAATCGCGGACTACAGCAATGTCCTCGATTTTCTTCTCTGTCTTTGGTTGTTCGGTGATGAGGGTGAGTATAGCGGTGTACACTTTCTGCAAGTACTTGCTCGCCTTCATGCATGATATGATGTTTAAAGGTATCCCCCGTCGTTCTCCCTGAATCGAGATCTGTTCCCCGTTCGGAAACGTAACTCGTACGATCTTCTCGTTGCACACGATCTCAGCTTGGTTTGCGGATAGCCAGTCCATTCCAACGACCACATCGAAGCTTCCGAGAGTGACCGGCATCAGGTTGATTTCGAGTTCGTGATCCGCCAAAACCATGACGCATCCTCAAAGGACGTGTTGCGTTTCGATTAGTTTGCCTTCGGCTAACTCTACGGTATACTTATAATCTAGTGGTATTGGGGTAATGTCAAGCAGTTTGCTAAATTTGCTAGATATAAAACTCCTATCGGAACCGGTATCAAATAATATACTTGCATAAATATTATTTAAAAGAAACGTACCGGTCACGATATTCGGATCATCCTTGGCTTCCCCCGAGCCAATCACAAATGCTCGACCTTCGGCTGCTCCCCCTCCAGCCTTCTTCAATTGCGGGCAATCCCTCCGCATGTGTCCCGGCTTTCCACATTCATAACACCCTCTGAGGGTGTTCTGATTGTTGTTGTTCTGGTTGAGGTTGGGGTTGTTGTTGTTGTTTGAAAGCTTAGACATGCAATCTTTGGCCATGTGGCCATGTCGTCCGCACTTTAGGCAACGGTACCTTTTGCATTGCCCAAAGTGGTGATAAGAACACCGTTTGCACATAGGGTATTTCCCTTGGTATAAACCCTTCCCCTTATCATCGGGTTGGGTAGCAGTGAAGGCTCTTGCTGGTGCTGATCGTGGTTGTTGTTGGTGTGATGAGTGGACTGGTGGTGGCTGGGTTCCCACTTACGCTTGTGGCTGTCTTGGGGTTTCAGATGTTCACCCCTCTTAGGTAGCTTTCCTTGTGCCACTGCTTGGTCGGTAAGTTTGTGGGACGGTCTGATCGTCGGTTTGATTTGAGTGGGGTCGGAGGCTGTGACCATGCTTTGAATTTGTTCGGGCAGTCCACTGATGAACTGCTCGATCTTTTTATACTCCAGGGTCACCATTCCCGGGCACAACTTACACAGTTCGTGGAACCGGGTGCAATACTGCTCGATTTCCGAGCCCAACATCTTATGTACCGAGAATTCCTCTTCGAGATTATTGATTTCGTTTCGAGGGAAGTATTCCTCGTGAAGCATTCTGGTAAACTCCTCCCATCTTATGGTGTTTGCAGCCTCAAGTCCCAATGTTTGTACATGAGAGTTCCACCAGGTGAGGGCAGGTCCCTCCAGCGTTCCGGTGGCATACTTTACCTGGTTCTCCTCATAATAATCAGACATACATAATACAGGCTCCACTTTCTCTATCCATCGGAGCAGTCCCATTGCTACTTCAGTTCCCTTAAAGTTGTGTGGGTGACAGCTTAGGAATGCCTTGAATGAGCATCCCTTGTTGGTGCTTCCGTGAGATCCTGTTTGTCAGTAACCAATGTTGCGTGGTAGTGATAGTGTTAGCTATGCTATGCTAGTCGGGTTAGGCAAGTGTTAGTACTGTTGTTGGTTTCGCTTGTTTCGTTATGTTGTATGTTCGCTTCATAGTCAGCGATTGCCTTGCTAACCCTTCAGTCAACCATCATCTTGATAGTTGCCGATCCAATTGGTCGTTTGTGTTGCCGGGTATGCGTTCCTCTTCTCGCCATGGTAGGTTTTTATACGGAAGGGATATAGTGTTAGTCATCTTTGGTTAGAGTGTTAGTCAGGTGTTATGTTAGATGTCATGTTAGTGGCAGTCATGATCAAGATACATAATAAATGAAAATAAAACATCATTTCATTAATATCAACTTGAAGTACAATGATTGTCAAAATGTAATACTACTATCAAAGTTCGTATGAGCACATCCTGCTCATATAGGTGTACAAAAGTAAAGTAAACTGAAATAGAACAATCTAACTAATCCGAGGCAATCGTGGAGTGTGAGTCTCCACTGTCCGCGGGGCCGTCATCCTGGTCCTCCTCGGGATCCTCATCGAAGTCACCTTCCTCGAAGTCCTCGGCCTCGAACTGAGGCTCCTCCTCCTGCTCGGGCTCTATGATGAGCTGTCCTGACCAGGCGTCCTGGATTATTGCCTGGTTCTCCTCGTTTGCGACCTCTACTGCAGCTAGTCGTTCACCTTGTTCCTGAACCACTGTAGCGATCTCTCCTTGCTGTTCCTCCAGTTGTGCCGCCCTATTCCGAAGGCCTGCGATCTCGTCCACTACCTGCTCCTGCAGGTACCTGTCCTCGGAGGTGGTGGTTCTCCTCACAGAGAACTCTAACCTCCTCCACCAGCTCGCGCATCCTACGTGCCTCCCAGGATGATCAGGCGACGTGGGCTGCGAAAGCCCACTCCAGTGGCACACCGGGTGCCGGAAGTCGATGTGCGCTCAGCGCATTACTCTGTAGTCGTGGAAGAGGTACTCTCTCCTCCACAATCCTGTCCCACACAGTCGTAGGGTACCTGTGACAACCAGTACCAGACCGTCCGGCAAGTCCGTACGGTGTGTGTACTTTCACCACTTACTGTGTGCAAATACAGTGCATAAACAGTTGCGTGACAACAAAACTCAGAAAACAAAGCACAGTTGTATGTGTTTAAATGAAAACTTAAATACATTAAATACAACAACTCAAGAGAAAAGACAATGTACAAGTGATCAACGAAAACAAGTCGGTTGCGATCCGATATCCATAGATGACATGAATCAGATGACCGACAAATCAATATGAAAACAATGTGAAAACATGATGTTTAGTTGAGTCCGACAGTGAGGAAATACAATTTAAAACAATGTTGCAGTGTCGTTTCAGAATAATAAACTGACAGTGTGTTTGCGTGGGTGACGATTCACACAAACATATCTGTGAGTTTAACGTTCTGAAATGATGACTGGGAAGTAGAAAACAAAAGTCAGAAAGCCAAACCATCGACGTGTTCGTTCGAATGATGATTCGAACGAATACGCGCGATGGTGACGCGATTTGACGAAACGAAAGCGAAACACGACACGAACGACTTTAATTTAATAAAATGGAATGAATAACATTTTTACAATTTTGAAACTCATCAAATAATTAATTTAACTTCTTTTTATTATTACAAATGAATTACGCGTTTAAGTTCCGGATACGTAACGAAAGTGCTAACCGAGCAACCGAAACAAACCCGAACCCTCCCGGGGTATAAATACCCTAAATGAACTTCATTTTCTCATTTCATCACTTTTCACTCTCTCTAGACTAAAAATTCCAGCCATCTCTCTCCCACCACCATTATCCACCTTCAAAGCTTTGTTTCTCCTTCGTTTCTCCACGAAATCGGACGTTCTTGGTGTCCACGCGTAGCTCTCGACCTCCTCTACCTAGAAGTACAAAGGATCTGGAGTTTACACTGGCCAAATTTGAGGTATGAGCAAAAGAAATTCTGTGAAAATAGGGTTTTCATTCTTGTTTGCTGCACTAAACATCTAACCGGTTCCGAGCCCTCTATGTCGAACTATATGACTTTGAGAACCTCCCTGGTACACCCACGATGAGTGAAAAACCCTAGAACCTTGATGTTCAGCGGAGAATGATGGGGAGAATGCACAGGTTCGTGGCTGCATGTAGCTAGCCGAACCTCGACATGCTGGCCGGTAAGGTGGCCGAACCTTACCTTAACAACAGCAGCGAACCTTCCTTACCAAACACCGGCCGGACCATTCAACATCAGTGACGAACCATCCCCATCTGACAAACCTTGAGCTAGTCAGACGAACCCTCATGCGGACCATACGTTCACTAAACCCTACCCCGAACCTACGGACCGGCGAACCTCCTCACCATCAGCCGGCGAACCTTGTGGTTACACAGAACCTTTCAAGGCCACGAACCCTAGTTGGAAGGCCGAACCTATTATGCACAGCGAACCATGGTGGATAGCCAATAGCCGAAGCAGTAAGGAACCGAACCCTTGACCATGGGAACTTATAAGTTCGTTATACACAGTGGCTTCATCCGACTTCACCATGCAGCCCACCTTTTTGTTGTTCAAGCATAAACCTTCGGGCCCAACACTTTATTTGAGCAAACCATTATAGCCGACCCATCATCTTGATGCGGCCCATATGCTGTTCGGCCCAAGCAGCCCCACTTGGCCCACGTTAGGCTCACAACCCATGTAAACCATGAAAAGTTAGTTGGCCCAATACCAATAATTTGGCCCATCATGGCCCAATTCGGTCCACGGTCAAATCGTTCGGCCCATGGTTATATATCTATATAATTCGACTCATTTGAATAATGGTTAAAACAGACACTTAAATCAACTAGTCTCGGAATAATTGTATAGATGACTATCGCAAACTCAAACATTAAACTTTATACAAGAGGTTGCTTGGTTATTTATTAGCTAAGTAGCAATCGTTACACACCTACCGAGAACAACATGTGAGTTCAAAGTATAAACCTAAGTTCATTCCTAGGTTAAATTACTAAACTTCATATGAAAACAATCAGCACCTAAAAGCAAAGTAACGAGGTTTGAACAAGTTGTTGAATGTAAACACGTAACATAATTACATATGGGTATAAGGACCATTAACAATAGAGCCGGGACCGAACGAGGACCAAGACTGACGAGTGTTAGTCAACTTTAGTGCTAACACATACACGCACACAAATCCTTACGACAATTACTTATGAGTTACAACAACATGAAATCAATACATGATTGTGATATCAACAACAAGTACAAAACAAGAGCGCGTGCATTTCATATTTAAGCTAAGTCAACCACTTCAACCACCAGGTGAGTTCATATGCCCCTTTTCTAATTTTTACTGATTTCAAAGCTCGGGGCTGAGAAACATGCTAAACTTTTATTTACTTAAAAGTTTCCATTAACATATTGCTTATATCATGATTTAGATAATTATTGTCTATCTTTATTATCGTTTATCATTACATGCTTGCCTGTTTGATTTTAACATATCTGAAATAGCTAGGAAGATACATGCCATTATAGCTTCCTGACACATTTATGCACTAGAATAATACAAGTTGTTAAGAATATATCTTACAACTGTTTATTGTTCTTACACGATAGAACAACGGGGAAAACCAAGGGATAACATGCTGATAACAACTACAAACACCAAGAATGATAATCATGATAACGAAACTTCATGATAACGAGATCATTCACTCATTTCTAACATCGTGTCATAAGATTAGTTCTTATAACACTTTGTTAAAGTCACTAAGTACACTTCACATAGAGATAACAGTTGAGACAATTACTTGTGATATCGAGGAGGATATTATGAGCACACACATTCGGGATGGCATTCCCCACATATACTATCATTATCTATTAAGATTCTATTTAGAGCACATCTTATAACTGTCAGAGGATGCCGGTTACAGAACCATGGATCAGTTGGGTAGATCACGAACACTAATCACTAAGGCTTGGGGTAATATAATGAAATCACACCGGGCACAAGAGGTGCTATCATTTTAATTAATAACACTCATAAAATCTAGGGAACTTATTCATTCCAATAGATATTGTGGGAGGATATCTTACACGCCGGGATGGTAAGTAATGACAGCTACTGAGACTAATACGTCTCAAACTAGGAATCCTGAGTAGGACATTTTACACACCGGGCTGGACAGGGTTGACAACTACTGGGACTATTATGCCCCTACCTAGATATTGAGTATGATAACTTACACACCGGGCTGGTCAGTAATGATTAGCTACAGAAACTATTAAGTTTCGCTCTAGATATCGAGTATGATATCTTACATGCCGGGCTAATCCGTAAGGAATAGCTAACAGAGGCAATTATGTCTCTTTATGCAATTATTTGGGTATTTTACACGCCGGGTTAATCAGTAATGATTAGCTACAGAAACTATTAAGTTTCGCTCTAGATATCGAGTATGATATCTTACATGCCAGGCTAATCCGTAAGGAATAGCTAACAGAGACTATTACGTCTCTTATTTTACTTTTTGGGTTATTATACATGCCGAGCTAATCCGTGAGGAATAGCTAACAGAGATCATTAAGTTTCTATATTCAATTAGTGGTTTATCTTACATGCCGGGTTATTCTGTAAGGAATGGCTAACAGAGATAATTATGTCTCATTATTTTCATTGTTGGGATAATCATACCGGGAAAATCATGGGTGAAATGAAATGGGTATCCATCGTTGTATTACAGGTAGTGTTAAATTCAGTTGAGCATGTGGTGGGATGGCGTCTGGGCTTGACCCTTTCGTATGCCCTATATATAAGCATGCTTGGCTGGGTGAGACATTATCTGTAAATATAACCATGGAGAGGACATTGTGGGAAACATTGTGAACATGACTGACATTAATTCAATGGTTTTCACTTACTAAACTTATGAACTCACCAACCTAGTGTTGACTTGTTTAAATGCATGTTTTCTCATGTGACGAACAGGTTTAGTCATCAGACAAGAACATAGCTAGTGGACTTTAGAAGACCTAGCTACATTTTGTGTGTCGTGCATATTTTGGATTAACAAAACAATGAATCATCTTTTGTATATCTTGTACAGACACAAGATATAAACTCATTGATTCTTTTGATTAGATTTACTTAGTTAAATTATGAGGAAACAATGTAATTTAACTTTGTAATTCTATTTCATGTCATGTTAGCATTTCTCATTTGATTATCATGTGCTATGTAAACAATCTGATCATTTCGATTATCAAACGATATCGCGCCTTGGGAACCTTCCGCCCGACGGGAAAACCCGATCCGTTCCCGCCGGCTCGGGGTGTGGCAGTACCAACCCCATGCTCTATCGCGTTTCGCTAGACGTGCCCTATCCGCCTCTTCTGCGTCTACTCGGGATACGATATCCCGTATCCTCTGACGAACCTCCTCCGTCAGCTCATATCCCGCGGGGCGTTTCCTCGGGTTCCTCCCATCATCATTGTTGTTGGCCATCCTGTAATCTTAAATCAGTAAGTAACAGATAACAATAATAACATATTACTGTGCAATGTCTAAGTGTAGTGTCTCGTGTTTAGCAATGGCTATAGTCTAAGTTTATTACATGCAAACCTAGTTCTCTATAACCAAGGCTCTGATACGAGTCTGTCACACCCCCAAATTCCCACGTGTGGTGTAAGTCCACTTGGGTGTGACGTGACCAAAATCACAACTCATGGTCATATAGAACTCTCTATATGCGTCTCAAAATACATTGTTTGACATAAATACAACCAAACAATTTATATAATAAAGCAGCGGAATAATACAAATTGTGCAGCGGAATAAAATATGTTTTATAATGCAACGGAAAATAAGATGTCAGACACTACATTGTTTTAAAATACTTATCAAAATAAATATTGTTCAAAAGACACAATAATGCATGCAGGAATTCCTATGCTCAATCCTGAGGTGCACTCCTGTTTTATACGCAGCTAATTACCTGATAATACATGTTTAAAAAGAAAGTGTCAACACAAGGTTGGTGAGTTCACAGGTTTTGATATACATAGATAATAATCAGAAAACGTGTGTCATGCTGCCTATTAAAATGTTAGTCCTGAGCCCTAGGCTCCAAGTGTCAGTGCGTCACTATCGCACTAGACTTGTTAGTCCTTGCCTCCACTATGTCTCGTAATAACATAGCAATATAGGTCGAGATTTCACGTGTCCCGACCTCCAGTCAGTATTGTGCCACGTGGGGTTCGTCACACCCAAACAGATCTATTCAAACTCACCTCGTTGTTTGTACATTAACGGTAAGACTTTGTTAGGGCTTGTTACGATTTCAACACTTATGTTTGTCTAATAAACCAACATACACAATAATGTTTGTACAGTAATAGTGTTTGACTCGATTCAACAAGTATTCTCCCCCTATTTCAAAAGTTTGTAAAAGAGTTTAAGAGGGGCTGTAAACTCACCTTAGTGATTATCAGAAAAGCGAAAGCGTAAGCTCCTGCTTGAGAATTATGTGTCGGTCACTGGCTACCTATATCGTATACCATACGTGAGTTCGTGTAAGTGACCGTGTTTATGTTCGTGCTCGTGTTTGTGCTCAACAACCCTTGGTTGTTATGTTTGTCCGTGTCGGTCCACATTGACCATGCTTGCTCGTGTTTGACCGTGTCAAGTCAACGACCCGTTGGCGAACCGTGTGTTGGTTGTGATTCGTGTAACATTCGTGATTGTGCTCGTGGTGTGCAAAACACGCAAATCGCGTTCATGGACAACTTACTATTTATAGTAAGTTTCCATTTATAGCAAGTCCTATAACACATATCGTTCTTAAGGTTCTAGCATGCTTGTAAGTCCTACGTGATCATGTTAACACTTAGCATATCGTCATAAGCGATCGAATAAACATACACGTCATTTTTACACATTAAAGTTTCCTAAAAAGGAAAGTTTCTAAATCTAGCATAATTATCATCGGAAATCATCTTATTTAGCATACATTGATCATATCATATCATGTTAAGCCATTTATCATGCTAAAAACATATCTAGCATCCCTAGATCGATATTTCACAAAATAAAGTTACTAAAAATAGTAACTATGACAAATATTATTCAAATGATTATTCTAAGCATTCCTAAACCATCTCTATACCAAATATCATCATATAATATCATGTAACATCATCTAAACATGTTCATCTAGTCAAAATCATCATCTACTAATAATCGGGTCACAAAAGTTGCTATAATTAGTAACTTGGTCTAAAATGACCACAAATCAATCCCGATTCAATTTCTTAGCATCTCATCATCATATTATCATCCAAATAACAAATCTACCCACATGCATGCTCATAATCTCATCAATATCACCATTTTGTAATATAAAAGTTACTAAGATTAGTAAGTTCATCAAAAATCCATTTTTAACCATTTCAAAGGTAACAAATCATGTAATACATTACCAACATCATCAATAATCATCAAGAATTCATCTAACAACCTTAGATCATGTATGCATGTAGGTATTTCATCCATTTGTGTACAAACCATGCATTGCACATACTCACATCATCATGGATTATCATATAACATTATCAAATCATCATAGATCATCAAAATCAGTAGATTTAACATCAAACCCAGATTCAAAGTGCTAGAAATTCGTTCATGTGATGCTAGGATGTGTGCATGTGGGTTTCAAAGCTTGCATGTGTGTGTAGTAGTGCTTTTAAGCTACAAGGATCATGTGACTACCTTCCAAGGCTTCAAGAACACCAAGATGATGGCTCAACCAGTTCCTAAGCCTCCTGGATTGCAGGGTTCGACAGAAACAATGGGATGGTGGTGATGTTCAAGCTCCTTCATGGATAAGAGGCTTCAAATCTTCAATCCTTGAGCTCCAAGATGTTCTTCAATGGCTTCTAATGGTGGAAAGATGTTGTAGCAGGGGTTAGAGAAGGAGAATGGCCAAGTGGTGGAGTGTAGGATAATGTAAAATGATGAGAAGTGATAGTATAGGCATGATTGTCTTGGTTTTATAAACATTTGGCGTCTGGATGTCGTCACGTACCGCCATGGCCTTCAAAAAGGTGCTTCGCGTACCGTGATGGATTCTGAAATTCAAACTCCCCGCCCACTCGTCGCGTACCGCCATGGGCCTCTCCGGGGTCCTCAGCGTACCGCGACGAGTCCTGGAAGAGCCCAATAGGCCCAATTTCAATGGTTTGTCTCGTTTTTCGTCGTTTTCTCGCTTGTGGACTATTGTTCGACTTCGTTTGAACTTTCAAGTTCAATGTTTGAGCATTTTGTGAGGTTTCTAGTGTTTGGTTACACGATGTGCTTAACGTTCACCAACGTTCGTGTTTTCTTAGACACGTGTGTGCGTGTTACGATAATTCACCAAATTATCGTATCTGTGTCATTGTTTGTACAGTCATGTCACGTGTCACACTAAATTAAACTAATTGTAGTGCCACGTATACAATTATCAATTAAATAAACATTTAATTAAATCAAATGCTGACCTGGAATTTACAGGGTGTCACACACTCAAACCCGAATATGCTTAAGAAGATCGAGTTGCTTGGATTAAAAATGTTAGTCGGGTTATTCTGTTCAACTTGATAACCCGAACAATTAATAGGGTCGGTTTTCGTGTATATTTTTAAAAATTAGTCGGGTTTTGGGTTAACCCGAATAAGTATATTATTATTATTTTTATATATATTAATTATATAGTTAATTGGTTTAAGGATATATAACTATGACTATTAATCTAACTATACATTGTTTTACACATTTTCTATTTAATTATATGTATGGAACATGAATTATTTGTAGCAATTTAATATTTTGTGTCAAGATAATAGTAAACAAATATTAACCCAACTCGAATAACTCATGACTGACTAACAAGATCCAGTTAGCCCAAAACCAATCGGGTTGACACGATCAACAGTTCTAACACCCCTAGTATCAATGACTAGGGGTGTTCATCGGATCAGATAACTGTTTATTCGGATCGGGTTTTTCGGATTTGAAAATTTTTAAGACTTTATCAGAAACCCGACCCGATTTGAATTCGAAAATTTTCTATCCTATCCGAATCTATCCGAATAACCCAATTAAAACTTATTTTTCATCCGAAAAACCCGAATAAGCTGGGTTTATTCGGGTTATTCGGATTGAATTCGGATATCCAATCCGAATAAAGAAAATTTTTGATATCTGATATCCGATCCGAATTCGAAAAAAGGATATCCGATCCGAATATATCCGAATATCCAAATCTTAAATTCGGATCGGTTTTTTCTGGTTTCAGATACGATTCGAAATTCTGATTTTTTCGGATTTCGGATTTTTTGAACACCTCTATCAATGACGACCACTTCTTTGAACAATAATGTCATGTAACATTATAAAAACTAGGCTTGATCCTCCTACGTGTTGCGGCGGGTTATCGCAGTACCCTCTCGAGAACGGACATTATATATCATTTGTATAAGCATAAGCTACATAGCAAAATCAAATCTCTCATCACGAAACGTATACAATTTCTAATAAATACATAAAATCATACAAAATCATCACATATATGTTACAAAAATATTAGAAAAAATTAGTTACAAAATATTTCTCACCGGCAACCAATCGTTTAAATTAAAACAAAAACCCAAATTTTTAAGCAAATCTTTAAAATTTAATAAAAACCATAATTTCTAAAGAAATCTTTCAAATTTAATACACTCATCTTTGTTTACTGTTTTTCAAAATTAAAATTTTTTTTGGTGGTCCAAGTCTAAATCATCAAAACGTCACTACAGACACATACATTAAACTTGAATAAAAAATTAGGTTTTAAATAGACAAATCAATTTTAGTGTGGGTTAATATGGATCACATGTTTATTTTCAAGATTCCAAATAAACGGCTCAGATAGAGTTTTAGGGTTTGTCTCTAAGATCGGGTTTTCACATGATACAAACCATATACACACACGTACATACACACACACACACGTATGCACACACATCTTGGGACCTACTAACACAATTTTACTATGCATATTATATATATATAATTACTATTATAAATGATATAAACACAGAAGCCTAGAAAGTACAATACTTAGTGATTATATTTTATAACCTTGTTATATTTGTTAATCGGCTTGCTATTACCACTAGAAAACTAATCTAAATCTTTTAGGTGGGAGTAAGCTTAGCCGTTAAAAAAAAAGATTAACAACGCCAAGTAAATGTCAAAAACGTATAAGATGTAATTATTTGGAAAGAGAAAACTTTAAATAAACTTTCTCTTTTAAGAATATGAGTGGAGTTATAATTTTCCATATTTAAAAGTGATAATTACATATATCCCCATCTTTTGAGACATAATTACATATATACCCAATTGAAAAATTTAATTACATATATACCCAACTTTACTATTTTTAAACATTGTGACAAACATAACATTTTAGTAACCTTTGAATTCCAAACACACATACGTAAACCCCATACGTAAACACCAAATTCGTTCATCGCCCTCCCCCCATACGATTGAAGCTCCGTCAATTAAAGATGAAAAAGAAGACACGAAAAATGAAGCAAAAACACTAAAAAAAGGGGAGAAAAACACTAAAAAAGGGTGAAAGTACTTAAAATAAGGATATATTGAAGCAAGGGTAAAATATGCATAATAATTTTTTTAAAGTAAGAGTAAAATAGTAATTTCTTAATTCATTTTAATTAAAATATATATATTTGAAATTTTAGCATTAGAGAAGGGGATATATGTAATTAAAATTTTGGATTGGGTATATATGTAAAAAATAAAATTTATATGAGAATATATGTAATTAAAATTTTGGATTGAGTATATATGTAATAAATGAAATATAAAGGGATATATGAAATTGCCCCTATTTAAAACAACAAAATAAATAATCTGAAGTTCTAAACGGTAAACCAAACATAACTCAAATGGTTGGAACCCTATAAATTTGGAGGCCCTAAACAATTGTCTCTAAATTTATGAAGGGGATCCGTCCTTGCTTGCTTAAGTGTATTTATAAACAATTATCTCTAAATTTATCCGGGAGAAACATGTAAAACATAGCCGCAAATAACTGGGTTGGTTGCCTCCAAGAAAAATTACCACAAGTCCTTAAGTGAGAATTGAACCAATGACATGAAATTAAAGAAAGTGAAGAAACTTATTAAAATTGACCATATGGGTCAAATCAATTCTAATAGAATCAAGCAAACACCTTCGATTAAGTTTGAAGGAATTATTTTTGTCGTCAATCGGATGAATCAATTATCAAAATAATAAGAGCCTTGAAAAATTCTTTGCATTAGTATATACAGATACAAACATTAGATTTTTGTAAAACCTTTCAATTAAATAAGAGATAAAAAATAGGGTTTTAAAAAAAATCAAGATGAGGAAATATATTTTGAGACAAATTAAAGGGAAGGAATTGATTAAAAAAATAAAAATTTCATAAATAAAAAATATGTGCTTCTTACTATAGCATCGTTTTGTATAAAATATGGAAGTTGTTTGGTTTATTAAAAAGGGTTTCTTAATTTTTTTTAAAACATCAAGTTTTCTTGTAATACATGCACACACACATGCATGCATGCACACACACACACATGTGTGTTGTATTGTTTGTTAAAAAAGGTTTTTTTTAATTTATTTAAAATAGTAAGTTTTCTTGTAATCCAACATACATACATACATACATACATACATAAATAAAAAATATGTTTTTTTATTATAGCATCATTTTGTATAAAAATAAAAAACATTGAAGAAGTTGTTTGGTTTGTTAAAAACAGTTTCTTAATTTTCTTTAAAATAGTAAATTTTCTTGTAATTCATCATACGTACGTACATACATACATATATTGATGCATTTAAATAAGAATCAACCAATTGTTGACACCAAAAAATAACCATTTATAGCCGCATAATTTAAAGAGAATAAAAGTAATTTTTTTCAACATTAAGTTTAAAATAAAAAAATTGTGACTATGGATGTTTTTTTGGTTCTCAACTAGTGTTGGTTTTCAATTAAACATCCTTTTCTCTGTATGCACATATTTATATATACAATTTTATGGAGTACATTTTTGGGTTATAGTAAAGCAAAAATCACTTTTACTAATAATCTTGATTTAGAATTTTATCACAGAGTGAAAATTGCCTGGATATAATTTTATTTGTTTATTGATATTCAGAATCATGCTACTTTTGATGGATTCGTGATCACTTAGTAGTTGGTTGTGTTATTTGATATGTAATTACGAGATTTTATTTATTTTTGGCCCGAAACACGTTTACTTTTGAGTGTACTTATGAATTTCAGGTGTTAAGTGGTTAACGACGTGTTCAGAGCTTATTGGGTGGTTAGAAAAGAAGCCGAGTGATCAAGAGTGCAAAAACATGAAATTCGGAAGGCCAAAATTTTGGGAGGCAACTGGAGCTAGAAGATGAGTTACGGGGCCCATAATATATGAAAATTGAGTTTCTCGACGAGACGAAGCTGTTGGTGAGGTAAGATTAGGCGTGTGATATGGCCAGCCCGACGTATCTTATGGCCAGCGTACCATACGCTCAGTTTTGAGCATTGGCAGAAACTAGGGGGCGTATCCTAAGGAGTTGGGCGTATCATACGCCCGTGCCCGGCAGAATTGGATAATGAGTGTGTGTTGATTACATAAGGTGTATTGTTGCGTGAGTGTTTCTAATGGTTCTCACTCGAGCAGAATTGGGGGTATTGTGTACTTTATTTCAAGTTTATTTGTTTCATGTGGTGTATCTTTTTGATATTATATTCAAGCAATAAGCAATATCATATGAATGATTCTAGATGAAGTTGGATTCACAAGTGTATTGGAAAAGTTTATTTATCTCAATCAGAAAATGTAAAGGATAAAAGATTGAGATCATAATGCCTATAAATGCCAAAATTTTCAGCCAACTTCAATTGCAATAGATCATTTACTAATTATATCAGCTGCTGTCTGTGCAGCAAGAAGAGCCCAACTTGCTTGCTGCACCTGCCTCCACCAAAACAAAATAATCTTAGTCAAAGTACCGATCATATATATTGACACTCCAACACAATTTTTGAGGCACATGATTTATAATAATTTAGACTATTTGTTTTTTAATTTAAATTAATTTGTTACTTAAGCTTTACCAAGTGTTATTAATTGTACCATTTACCAACTGTTTCTTATTATGGTATTATATATGTTGTGCTATTTTGTGTTATTGTTGTGTATATTAAATATGATTTACTAACTGCTATACACATTCAAACTTTAAGGATTGTAGCTACAAATTTTGTATTTCGACCACCTTCTTACTGTTGGCATAAAGCTACTGGCTGCAAATATGCATAATGAAGTCTAAACTTTTGTTGTTTTGTTTTGACAACAATTCATCACAAGAATTTTTTAGGCTAGCATTTTTTTTTGTTTTGTTTTGCGTCTATCGCTTAGGCCCCGAGCTAGAACATTGTCCTTAAGTGTACCTAATGCTCTTGACAACTATGACATAAAAAATCATTAAAACTGAATTTGATCAGGTTTATATTTCGTAAGGAAACTACTTTTTAGAGAGAGACATGCTGCTTTTTTTTTTGAAATGTAGGATCGTCATTTCGTGCATAATAACGTTTTAAAAGTATGGTGTTATAGTTTGCGATTTGGAAATAGGTCGTCGTCGCTGCATCGCTCGTGCTTCCAACTACTATGTGTGTGTATATATATATTACTTTTGATTTGGTATATATGTAATTATAGTCGTAAGTAAGAGATATATGTAGTTATTTATTTTTTTGAAAGCAATAACAATCCCTGTAGACCCTACCAATTTACACCGTGTTTGCTAAATCAACATTACACCATTTACTCCAATCAAGACTACTAAGAGTTGATATATATTTTACCCACATCAAGGACCACATTTTGATTTCTTTTAACATGCATGCTACCAAGATTTGCTTATTTGAGAAGTTGAATGTGTTTCTAGTATTCCACATGCACCAAGGAGTTTTTGTCTATATTACTTGAAAAACTTTGCAATTTAGAGAATTCAATATGACCACCTTTTGTTGCTCTAGAATATCCATGACTGAGAACCCAAAAAAGGGTTGGATGTCGGTCTGCTGACTTACATGAAACAAGGCTTGAGCCAAGATTATGCACAATGTCAACATATGTTCCATGGTTCATTGTACAAAGGACATAGAAGGGAAGGAATCGATATTTGTCGTTTGGCAAGTGAAACTGAAGTCTTTCCATCTCTGCTTGCCATGCAAAAACACTCAATTTCATAGGGAGCCACTTGTTCCAATCTAGAACAAAACTGGAACATTGAGACGAGCCTTCTAATAAACCTTTCTTACTGATTTGACTGTGAAACTACCACTCGTATCTGCAACCCATTTCCATCTAACGGGCATCGCTGAAAATTGGACTCCTTGTATTAAACTAATACATCTTTGTAACTCCTGGGTCATAACAGGCTCAAGAGCATTAAACTTCCAACTCCAAGAAAATTTCCTGTTATCCATGGTTGATCCACAACCTTACCATTCTTATTTTTCTCGTTCCAAAACAACTGGAGGAACACCAAGGGTAGTGGCTCACTAGTTGTCCATGTATCCAACCAATATGATTTTCTGACCATTTTCAACCTCCCCTTTGATCAGGTTACAAAATTTAAGATTTAAGGATGTTGACGGAAGATTTAAACTTGATATGCACTTCCATGTTCCAACAATTACTGGTTTAGTGTGACACCCCGTAAAATCCAGGTCAACGTTTGTTTAAATAAATGATTATTTAATTTATAAATATATGCGTGGCACTAGAATTAGTTTAATTTAGTGTGACACGTGGCATGACGATACAAACATTGACACACAGCAAGATAATTCAAGGAATTATCGAGAAACCGCACACACGTGTCGAAACACACGAACGTTGGTGAACGTTTAGCACATCGTGTAACACAACACTCGAAACCTCACGAAACACTCATACACTGAACTTGGAAGTTCAAACGAAGCCAAACGAATGTTCGGAAACGTGAAAACGACGACGAATGGATCAAACCCATTAAACTAGGCTTATTGGGCACTTCAAGGGCCCATCGCGGTACGCGATGGCCCAACAGGAGGCCCTGTAGCGGTACGCGGCAGGCGGCGTGGTGGTTTGAATCCCGAATTCCTTCGTGTATCGCGAAGCATCCTTTTGGCCTCTCATCACGGTACGCGACGGGTGTCAGACGGCAAATCTTTATAAAACCAAGATGAAATCATTTCTAGCCAGCCTATAACCCTTTTCTCGAGTTCTAGACCCTCCATACTCGTCTTCTTCACCTGCAACTCACCCTTAGAACCTCCGGAAGCCTTTTTTGAGCTTTGAAAGCTTGGGGGAAACACTAGGGAGCTTGGAGGACACATTGGAGCACAAACCACCACCATCAGCATTTCATTTCTGTTGAGAGCAAGCTGCCCAGAGGAACTAGAGGCTGTGAAATCATCACCTCAGGGATCCCGAAGCTTTAAAAGGTAGTTCTTCCACCCCTCATGGCTAAAATGGTCATTTGTCACTTCTACACACACATGCAAGGCATGAAACACTCATGCAAGCACCTTTGATGCACATGCACGAAATTTGCTTCTGGGTTTGTCAATTTATTGCGTTTCTTGATGATCCATGATGATTATATGGTGTTTTATAATGATCCAAGATGTTGAGTATATGTCTTGATGCTTAAAATGATGATTTATGATGTTATAGATGCATGCATGTACGATCCAAGAGTATTGAGATGATTTTGAATGATGGTAGATGATTATTGATGATATTAGAAGGATAACTCATGGATAGATTGTGTTAAAATGGTTAAAACTATGATTTTTGATGAACTTTCCATTAATAGTAACTTTTTACTTACAAAATGATAAGTTGGATGATATTGGTAACATGCAAGCTTATGGATTTGCTATTAAGATGTATTTAGGATGGTATTAATGTTTAGAAAATGATTCTAATGTTGATTATGGTCATTTTAGCAAAGTTACTATATATAGTAACTTTTATAAACCAAATATTGATAAATGGTGATTTTGACTATATGAGCATGACTTGATAATGTTAAAAGGGCATAATATGATGTTTTGTGTTATAAAAATGGTCTAGGATTGATTAGAATAGTCATTGGTATGATAATAGCCATAGTTACTATATTTAGTAACTTTTGAAATTGAAATGTTACAAGATGATGAATTGAATTGGGTTAACATGTTAAATAATGTGAAACGACCTATTATGATGATATGCGATATAAAATGAACTAGAAATGTCTAGGATGATCATTTGAGGTATTTATGTCATAGTTACTATTTATATTAACTTTATTTTTACAAAAACCGACGAATGAACATTTCGTGTGATTTGAGCATGCTAAGTGATTTATTATGATAAACGCATGCTAAGTTAGATGGTTTCCGATAACACGTATGCTATAAATGGAAACTTTCCATTTTAGGAAACTTTTATGTGTAAACATGTTATAAATGACTTATGTGACATCGTATGATAATGTGTTATGTGATAACATGATCTCGTAGGACTAACGAGTATGCTAGAACTTTAAAATAGATATGTTTTGTGAACTTGCCATAAATGGAAACTTACTATAAATAGTAAGTTGTCCATAGACGCGACTTGCGCATTTTGCACACGACGAGTACTTACACGAATGTTACACGATTCACAACCAACACACGGTTCATGTCACACCCCCAATTCCCAACTAACAGAATCATACCGTTTGGGAACGTGACAAACCAGGATCTCAGATCATTAGACATAACGAAGACCTCTATATGAATTTCAAAACATACTTTGGTCTAAAACTGTAACATCAAAGTTTTCAAAGTTTGCGGATGCGTTTTAAAACCATAACAAACATAACAGTTGTAAAAAGTAAATTACAATGCAAAGTTTTCAATTGTTCAAATCCAAATAACTATAATGTAAAGACATGCATGCGACTCAATCTCTTAGTCCATGCCTGCTTTCTTGTGCACCTTAGCGTCCTGAGAAAACATGTAAATCAAGTCAACACAAAGGTTGGTGCATTACACAGGTTTTAGCATTCACAATTGTTTGAAACAACAGTTTGAATATAAGTTTGCAGATAACATAATCACACATTGCATAGTCATGATAGCTAGTCATATATACTATTTACATAAGTGGTCGACACCGAAGCTGACTAGTGCATGCTATCGCATGTTTTGCCTTGCCACTATTGTCTAGCACAAACAATAGTATTGAATGTTTGGTCAGTCAAACACATGCGTAGATCCCATCTACCAAGTGAGGTTTGTCAAACCTAATAGATCTATTTCCAACTACCACGCTTTGCGCTACGGCAAACTAAACGGTTCGAAGTGTAAGGACTTGTAATGCTATGTTGCACTAAATGTAAACAGCTAACTCATGCAAGTGATATGTATCTAAAATGTTTGTTGCACATGTTTTCTCCCCCAAAACAGTTAAAGTAAGAAAGGGGCCGTGTACGCACCTTTGATTGTTGCATAATGATCAAATACGTGAACTCGCGTAGATAATCCTCTTAAGAAGGATCTGTGTTTAAACAATAACGTTGTGTTATTCGGATTGCCATTTTGTGCTTGAAACCACATACGTGTCAACACACGTATGTTAGGGTGTTAGAAATGTGCATACGTATGTACGCGTGCCCTTGAAATCGTTTAAATAAAACCATATATGATTTCATTTAAACAACGTAATTATACGCGATTTCGTTTTCGATCAAAAATGTGAATTTTATTATTCAAATATGTTCGGGATTCCGTTACGGTTCCAACGAAATTTGAACGAGTTAAATCGGAGTTAGAACGAATGAAATATGATAAAACTACTAAAAATAGGTTTTAGTTCAAAAAAATGGTGAGGCATGGGGTCGAACCCATGCCCTCCCACACTCAACACACATTCCCTACCAGTCGCACCTGTTCAGCATTTGCAACAAGATTCCAAAATCAATTCCTTTAACCTTGAACTCACTGATTCCCTTTTGTTCTTTAACCGAGCCATATGAGTCCTGATTGACCCACGATCTGGCCTAGTTCGATCCCTAAACCTTAGGGGTTATGTTCTAATCACCCAACCGACTCCTTAGATGATTTTAATTTAAATTTTGACATAGATTCAATAGGTTAATCGATGCCAACCATTCTCGAACTCGATTTCGTTAACCACCAACTCAAAGTCGTTAAATTCATTAATATAAGTTCACAAATTCATATGGTTTTCATTGAAAATCAATTTTCGAACCTCTCTGTGCTAATTAATTTCATTCCTAAACTCGATTTAACAGAAACCCCCAAATCGTTCTTAACAAGAACCCTAAAACTCGATCATGATCAATTCGCTATTTTAATCTTAAATTGAGATAGGTTTTTCCATAAACGCACTACTCTGAATCTGCCTATACAATTTAATTTGTTTCTTAAACCGATTTTGATCGAAACCCCCAAATGACTTCCCAAGAAAAACCCTAGAAATCGAATCCATATGATTCGTTATTACTAACAGAAATTAACACATGATTTACAATTAACAGAACATCATGAAGCTTTCCATGATATTCAATTTGGTTTTTAAAATCTTTTGAGCAATAACCCCCAAACCCGCTTATGCTTTGAACCCTAATAATCGAATTCAATCAATCCGATACTAGAACCACGAATTGTTATGGGGCTATGCTTAATCGGCATGTTTAGAGTGTGTAGAAACAATCACTTACTTGTTTTGAAACCCAATTGAGGTATCTCTACTTTTAGATGGGTATTCGGCCGCACACGTATGACTCCGATGGTCTCCGATGCTATTCCGATCAAATTGATGTGGGTACTATGTTCAGAAAGTGCCGAATAGTATGTGTGTATGTAAACTTTGATCAATTGTGATCAATTATACCCAATTTCATACGGCTTTGTCATCCACTTCGACGGTTACGACTTTTGGGATGATTTTTGGTTTAATTCGATGAGTTAATGGTTCCATAACTGATGATAATTGATAATCATCATTAACATGACAGTTATGCATGTTAATTTCGATTGATTATAGTGATTTAATAGGAATTTCGAATTTTAAGTTGATAACTCATAGAATTTTGACTTTGCAAGTCAAAATTAATCATTACTTCTAATTTATAAATCTAATCCTTGAAATTAGAACACTTAGAACTTGATTTTTGATTAATCTTAACCCTTATAGATATTCTTGATCAATAACATATCATTTCGATTAATCCTAGAGTTAATGGAATTAATCGAAAATGCCGGATTGTCACTAATTGGCTACTTAGAACATTGTTGAACTAGATTAATCCTTTTGGGCCTCATAAATACAATTGGGCCTACCTTGGGCCTCATTGGGCCTACCTTGGCCTCATTGGGCCTACCTTGGCCTCATATTTGTGATTTCGTTATTTTCAGTTAACGAGGTTAATTCGAAAAGTCGGATTGTCACATCATCCCCTTGTTGAAGGAATTTTCGTCCCGAAAATTAGTAAATTTTAGGAGTAGTTAGGAAACTACTTACGAGTTTAAATCGTACGTGTTAGTGTGGTTTGATCATTCCGTGTGCTTGTGTGTACTCACACACAAAATCTAATGCTTGCAACATCACAACTAAGTGTGATCGTTCAATGTGACTGTTTGTGTGTACACTAGTTAGTTCACCTAACTGTGACTGTTTGTGTTTGATCATACTGTGCTGTGTAACCTCACACATAGTGAGTGTTTGTAACTGTTTGTACTATGCAACCCCGCACATAGCAAAATGTGTGTAACTAATCATGCATGTACTACAATAACATGTAACATATGAAATGTAGCACATAAAATGTATAAAATGTAATGTAGCACAAATGTTTGTAACAAAACCAATTGAATAAAGTGTTTGTGCTTACAGTTTGAAATTTGTAGTGTTGATGTGTGAAGCATCACGTCATCCCCTTGTTGAAGGAAATTTCGTCCCGAAATTTAGCGTGTGCTCTCAGTGTTTGTTGTTGTTGTTTTGAACAGATGAGGATACTTCTTCATCATTTGGTCTTCCCGTTCCCATGTGAATTCAGGACCACGTTTTGAATTCCACCGAACTTTGACTATCGGAATCTTGCTTTGCTTAAGTTGTTTGACCTCTCGGTCCATGATTTCTGCTGGTTCTTCAATGAATCGTATCTGTTCATCCACTTGTATTTCTTCCAATGGTACAATCAATGTCTCATCAGAAAGACATTTCTTTAAGTTCGATACATGAAAGACATCATGAACTCCACTGAGTTCATCCATTAATTTGAGCTGATACGCAACCGGACCAATCCTTTTCAGGATCTCAAAAGGTCCTACATAACGTGGACTAAGCTTTCCGCGCTTGCCGAATCGTATCACACCTTTCCAAGGTGATACCTTTAGAAGAACTTGGTCTCCTACTTGAAATTCCAATGGTTTACGACGCTTGTCAGCATAACTCTTTTGTCGATCTCGGGCCGCTGCCATACGGTTCCGGATTTGAACTATCTTCTCTGTTGTCTCGTGCACTAATTTAGGACCTGTTATTTGACTGTCACCAATTTCAGCCCAATAAACTGGTGAATGACATTTGCGACCATACAAAGCTTCAAACGGTGCTGCCTGAATACTTGTATGATAACTATTGTTGTAAGAAAATTCCACTAACGGTAAATGATTTTCCCAGCTATCACCAAAGTCAATTACACAAGCTCGTAACATATCCTCGAGCGTTTGAATCGTACGTTCACTTTGACCGTCGGTCTGTGGATGATATGCGGTACTCATATCCAAGCGAGTTCCCAATGACTTATGAAGTGATTTCCAAAAGTTGGAAGTAAATTGGGCATCCCGATCTGATATGATAGAGATTGGCACGCCATGCCGTGCTACCACTTCCTTGATGTAAATGCGCATCAGTTTCTCCATCTTGTCGGTTTCCTTGATTGCTAAGAAGTGTGCAGATTTCGTTAATCGATCAACAATTACCCATATCGTATCACAACCACTCGGTGTACGGGGTAACTTAGTAATGAAGTCCATCGAAATCTGTTCCCATTTCCACATCGGTATCTCTGGTTGTTGCAGTAAACCAGATGGTTTCTGATATTCCACTTTGACTTTCGAACAAGTCAAACACTTGCTAACATACTTAGCAATGTCAGCTTTCATGTGAGGCCACCAATACAGTGCCTTCAAATCATGATACATCTTGTCGGATCCCGGATGGACTGAATATCTAGACTTGTGTGCTTCATCCATCACGAGTTCACTTAAACCTCCGTACAAAGGTATCCACAGTCGATCAATGAAATAACGAATTCCATCAGACTTGACATCCAACTGTGTTTCCATCCCCCGTAAGGATTCATGTACCAAATTATCCTTTTCTAAGGCTCCCAGCTGAGCACTGCGTACCTTGTCAGGTAAATCAGTATGTATTGTCATCATAAGTGCGCGAACCCGTCTTGTTGAAGTGTCTTTTCTGCTTAAAGCATCAGCTACCACATTAGCTTTTCCCGGGTGATACTTAATCGCGCATTCGTAGTCGTTCAACAACTCAACCCATCGTCGTTGTCTCATATTCAGCTCCTTCTGATCAAAGATATGTTGCAAACTCTTATGATCAGTGTAAATGGTACACTTAGTTCCATATAGGTAATGCTCCAAATCTTCAAAGCAAAAACCACTGCTCCTAACTCCAAGTCGTGAGTAGTGTAATTCTTTTCGTGTGGTCGTAGTTGCCTTGAAGCATAAGCAATCACTTTATCACGTTGCATCAATACACATCCCAAACCCTGTGCAGATGCATCACAATACACAACAAAGTCTTCCGTCCCTTCCGGTAAGGACAGAATCGGTGCACTGCAGAGTTTCTGTTTCAATAACTGGAATGCAACTTCCTGTTTATCTGTCCAATTATACTTCGTTCCCTTATGCGTAAGAGCTGTAAGTGGTTGAGCGATCTTGGAGAATCCCTCAATGAATCGTCGGTAATAACCCGCCAAACCAAGGAATTGTCGTACCTCGGTAGGGGTCTTTGGCGCTTCCCAATTCTTAATCGCTTCAATCTTTGCTGGATCCACGTGTATGCCCTTTTCATTGACTATATGACCCAAGAATTGTACTTCTCGCATCCAGAAATCACATTTCAAAAACTTAGCGTACAATTGTTCCTGTTTCAGTAACTCCAGTAACAATCGGAGATGTTCAGCATGCTCCTCCTCAGTTCGGGAATAGATGAGAATGTCATCTATGAAAACAATGACAAACTTATCAAGATAAGGTTTACAAACACGATTCATGAGATCCATGAATACTGCTGGAGCGTTTGTCAACCCAAATGGCATGACCAAGAACTCATAATGGCCATAGCGCGTCCTGAATGCTGTCTTTGGAATATCCTCCTCTTGAACTCTTAGTTGATGATAACCCTATCTGAGATCAATCTTCGAGTAGTAGCTCGAACCTTGCAACTGATCAAACAGATCGTCAATTCTAGGTAACGGATACCGGTTTTTGATGGTAACTTTGTTAAGTTCCCGGTAATCGATACACATACGGAAAGTCCCATCCTTCTTCTTAACAAATAAAACTGGAGCTCCCCACGGTGAAAAACTAGGTCGTATGAAACCCTTATCCAACAACTCTTGTAGTTGTGTAGATAATTCTTGCATCTCTGACGGTGCAAGTCGATAAGGCGACCTAGCTATCGGTGCTGCATCTGGTGTAAGGTCGATTCGGAATTCCACCTGTCTGATAGGCGGTAATCCCGGCAAGTCTTCTGGAAATACTTCGGAAATTCACATACTACTGGAATATCTTCAATTTTCTTCTCAGCTACCGGTTTTTCAGTTATAAGTGCTATAACTGCCGTATGACCTTTACGCAGACATTTATGTGCTTTCATACAAGATATGACACGCAGTGACGTACTGCTCTTCTCACCTTGTACATACAATGTCTCTCCATGCGGAAGAGGTATACGAACGATCTTTTCATGGCATACTATTTCCGCCTGGTGTTTGGACAACCAGTCCATGCCAATGACTACATCAAAACTTCCTAAAGTGATAGGCATAAGATCAATTTCCAATGCATGACCCATCAAATCAAGTATACATCCCTTAAGGATTTGTTCACTTACAATTAACTTACCATCAGCTAATTCTACAGTGTATGGACTATCTAAGGCAGTGGGACTAACATTTAGCAACTTAGCAAGTGAAGTAGATACAAAACTTTGGTCGGCACCAGTGTCAAATAACATAGAGGCATAGTGATTATTTAAGAGGAACATACCCGTAACAATGTTGGGATCCTCCCGTGCTTGACGTCCTCCAATCACAAACGCCCTGCCCCTAGCACCATTGTTATTGTTGTTGTTGTTGTTGTTGTTGTTGTTGGTGCCATTGCCGTTACCGTTTCCATTGCCGTTGCCATTTGCATTGTTATCCCCGCCTTTCTTGAGTTGTGGGCAATCCTTTTTAAAGTGCCCCATCTTTCCACACTCAAAACAACCCTTCTGTGCGTTGTTCTGATTGTTATTTTGGTTGTTGGAATTGTTTTGCAGCTCTCCGCGGCAATCCTTAGCTGCATGCCCAACTTTACCACACCGTTGACACTTGAACTTATCACACTGATTACCAGCATGATGAAATCCACACCTGTTGCATTTTGGGTGTTTACCAATATAACCCCCTGATGACGACTGCTGACCACTGTTCGAATTGTGATAAGACTTGTTTGAGTCTTGTTTCCGGTTCTGCTGAAACGACTGTTGGTTGTAACTCTTGGAGTTGTTACCTTCCCATTTCCTCTTGTGGTCTCCCACCTTAGTAGCCGATGTCCGTTTAGGCAGAGTCCCTTGTAACACCGCCTGATCAGTCAGTTGGTGCGCTAAACGAACAGCTTGTTGAATTGTTGTGGGATTTGCAGAAGTGACCAATCCCTGGATCTGAGGCACCAATCCCCGATGTACCTCTCTATCCACTTGCTTGCGGGAGTAGCCATGTGAGGTAGAAGTCCGGCCAGTTCATGTGACCGGGTCGTATATTCCTCAATGTTTGACCCCTCCATCTTGAGGTGCCAATACTCCTCCTCTAATTTCTGCATCTCACTGCGAGGACAGTACTCCTCCTGCAGTAAAGTCTTAAAACCATTCCAGGTTAAGGCATTGGCCTCACCCAATCCCAAAGTTTGGACATTCGAGTTCCACCAAGTCAATGCTGGACCCTCCAACGTTCCAGTAGCATACTTTACTTTGCTCTCATCAGGACAGTTGCACATCTCAAACACTGATTCAGCCTTCTCAATCCATCGAAGGAGTCCAATGGCCCCCTCCGATCCTTTGAAGTTATGTGGCTTACAGTCCAAGAACATCTTGAACGTGCATGCCTGTGGGTTAACCAGTCCCCCTGCCGGACCCTGTGGCCCCGTGGTGTGTGTCTAAGCATAGTTCGCGATTGCCTCCGCGATCCTGTTGTTAATCAACTCATTGAGTTCTGCAACTGTCATGTGAACGTTCCCCTCAGCCATTATCTTCCTAGTTAAAAGAAGTGTTAGAGCGTTATCAAAGTCCAATGTGAAACGTGTAAACAATACAACAAACATCAAACATGTAATGTAGAAATCAACACAACTGTTGGCAATAAATAATAGTTTTTCAATAGATAGAAATCTGATTTGAGTACAATACTTTTGAAATCAAAACATAAATTTTCCAAACATCTAATGTAGGGACACAACCCGCCCCTAATAAGTTTAAACAAAATAAAGAAAATCAATCGTCCTCAACAGTGGATTCAGGATCAGAATCAACAGCTGGTGCTGGTTCTTCCCCTTCCTCCTCTTCATCCCCTTCCTCCTCTTCCTCATTCTCCGAGACCACCAAATCTTCCAAGGCTTCAAGTCTGCTTTCCAAAATCTCAGCTCGGTTCTCAGAAGCTTCGAGACGACCAGTCAAATGGATGATCTCATCTCGCATCGCATTAACCAGGTGAGCAATGTTATCTTGTCTTTCGTTTGCATCCCCGAGTTCCCGCACATTGTATTCAATCCTATCATTTGCCCAGTATAAATCCTCACGTAGTTTGGCAATCTCCTCAGAATCAGTCCGTTGCCTCTTAGGCTCAGGAATATCCAGTGCAGGTGGTGGATGAGTAGAAGGTCCCTCAGCAGGAATCTCCTGAGTACCCTCAGCTGGCTCCTCCTCCGGATCCTCATCCGGGTCCTCATCCGGATCCTCCTCCGGGTCCTCATCTGGATCCTCCTCCGGATCCTCCTCTGGGTCTGAATCATCTCTCTCAGATGGTGGAGGAGATGGGATAGGTGGTGCTGGTGATGATGGTGGTGCTGGAACTACCGGCTCCTCATCCTCAGAATCATCAATGTATATGTATGATGAAGATGCCATGCCTGTTTCATAATACCATATGTAAGTGCAGTGCCATGGAATGTGTAAGCAAGTCAATTACATAATACCATATGTAATTTCTAAGTGATATGTGTAAGCATGCGTGTCTCATGTCTAACAGTCATAGTCTAAGTCTACAAATGCAAACCTAGTTCGCTATAACCAATGGCTCTGATACCAATCTTTCACACCCCCAATTCCCAACTAACATAATCATACCGTTTGGGAACGTAACAAACCAGGATCTCAGATCATTAGACATAACGAAGACCTCTATATGAATTTCAAAACATACTTTGGTCTAAAACTGTAACATCAAAGTTTTCAAAGTTTGCGGAAGCGTTTTAAAACCATAACAAACATAACAGTTGTAAAATGTAAATTACAATGCAAAGTTTTCAATTGTTCAAATCCAAATAACTATAATGTAAAGACATGCGTGCGACTCAATCTCCTAGTCCATGCCTGCTTTCTTGTGCACCTTAGCGTCCTGAGAAAACATGTAAATCAAGTCAACACAAAGGTTGGTGCATTACATAGGTTTTAGCATTCACAATTGTTTGAAACAACAGTTTGAATATAAGTTTGCAGATAACATAATCACACATTGCATAGTCATGATAGCTAGTCATATATACTATTTACATGATAGCTAGTCATATATACTATTTACATAAGTGCATGCTATCGCATGTTTTTCCTTGCCACTATTGTCTAGCACAAACAATAGTATTGAATGTTTGGTCAGTCAAACACCTGCGTAGATCCCATCTACCAAGTGAGGTTTGTCAAACCTAATAGATCTATTTCCAACTACCACGCTTTGCGCTACGGCAAACTAAACGGTTCGAAGTGTAAGGACTTGTAATGCTATGTTGCACAAAATGTAAACAGCTAACTCATGCAAGTGATATGTATCTAAAATGTTTGTTGCACATGTTTTCTCCCCCAAAACAGTTAAAGTAAGAAAGGGGCCGTGTACGCACCTTTGATTGTTGCATAATGATCAAATACGTGAACTTGCGTAGATAATCCTCTTACGAAGGATCTGTGTTTAAACAATAAGGTTGTGTTATTCAGATTGCCATTTTGTGCTTGAAACCACATACGTGTCAACACACGTATGTTAGGGTGTTAGAAATGTGCATACGTATGTACGCGTGCCCTTGAAATCGTTTAAATAAAACCATATATGATTTCATTTAAACAACGTAATTATACGCGATTTCGTTTTCGATCAAAAATGTGAATTTTATTATTCAAATATGTTCGGGATTCCGTTACGGTTCCAACGAAATTTGAACGAGTTAAATCGGAGTTAGAACGAATGAAATATGATAAAACTACTAAAAATAGGTTTTAGTTCAAAAAAATGGTGAGGCATGGGGTCGAACCCATGCCCTCCCACACTCAACACACATTCCCTACCAGTCGCACCTGTTCAGCATTTGTAACAAGATTCCAAAATCAATTCCTTTAACTTTGAACTCACTGATTCCCTTTTGTTCTTTAACCGAGCCATATGAGTCCTGATTGACCCACGATCCGGCCTAGTTCGATCCCTAAACCTTAGGGGTTATGTTCTAATCACCCAACCGACTCCTTAGATGATTTTAATTTAAATTTTGACATAGATTCAATAGGTTAATCGATGCCAACCATTCTCGAACTCGATTTCGTTAACCACCAACTCAAAGTCGTTAAATTCATTAATATAAGTTCACAAATTCATATGGTTTTCATTGAAAATCAATTTTCGAACCTCTCTGTGCTAATTAATTTCATTCCTAAACTCGATTTAACAGAAACCCCCAAATCGTTCTTAACAAGAACCCTAAAACTCGATCATGATCAATTCGCTATTTTAATCTTAAATTGAGATAGGTTTTTCCATAAACGCACTACTCTGAATCTGCCTATACAATTTAATTTGTTTCTTAAACCGATTTTGATCGAAACCCCCAAATGACTTCCCAAGAAAAACCCTAGAAATCGAATCCATATGATTCGTTATTACTAACAGAAATTAACACATGATTTACAATTAACAGAACATCATGAAGCTTTCCATGATATTCAATTTGGTTTTTAAAATCTTTTGAGCAATAACCCCCAAACCCGCTTATGCTTTGAACCCTAATAATCGAATTCAATCAATCCGATACTAGAACCACGAATTGTTATGGGGCTATGCTTAATCGGCATGTTTAGAGTGTGTAGAAACAATCACTTACTTGTTTTGAAACCCAATTGAGGTATCTCTACTTTTAGATGGGTATTCGGCCGCACACGTATGACTCCGATGGTCTCCGATGCTATTCCGATCAAATTGATGTGGGTACTATGTTCAGAAAGTGCCGAATAGTATGTGTGTATGTAAACTTTGATCAATTGTGATCAATTATACCCAATTTCATACGGCTTTGTCATCCACTTCGACGGTTACGACTTTTGGGATGATTTTTGGTTTAATTCGATGAGTTAATGGTTCCATAACTGATGATAATTGATAATCATCATTAACATGACAGTTATGCATGTTAATTTCGATAGATTATAGTGATTTAATAGGAATTTCGAATTTTAAGTTGATAACTCATAGAATTTTGACTTTGCAAGTCAAAATTAACCATTACTTCTAATTTATAAATCTAATCCTTGAAATTAGAACACTTAGAACTTGATTTTTGATTAATCTTAACCCTTATAGATATTCTTGATCAATAACATATCATTTCGATTAATCCTAGAGTTAATGGAATTAATCGGAAATGCCGGATTGTCACTAATTGGCTACTTAGAACATTGTTGAACTAGATTAATCCTTTTGGGCCTCATAAATACAATTGGGCCTACCTTGGGCCTCATTGGGCCTACCTTGGCCTCATTGGGCCTACCTTGCCTCATTGGGCCTACCTTGGCCTCATTGGGCCTACCTTGGCCTCATTGGGCCTACCTTGGCCTCATATTTGTGATTTCGTTATTTTCAGTTAACGAGGTTAATTCGAAAAGTCGGATTGTCACAGTTCACCAACGGGTCGTTAGGTCAAACACGGTCAACACGACCCACACAATGACTTAGAGTTGTTAAACACTAACACGGTCCTGTGTGACCCACGTGTATGTAAACACAAACTTATAACACCTATGTGATATAGGTAACTGCTAGCCGGCGAGCTACACCGTTCATGTAAGAACGCACTACTCAAACTCAGGTGAGTTTACAGCCCCACTTTTACTCATAACTGTTTGTTAAACTTTTGGGGTGAGAATACAATGCAACTGTTTTATTTGATGTATGAGTGGTATGTTGTAAAACAACTTTTCGTGTGCAACTACTATCGCCACAAGTCCTAATAAATCTTACCGTTAATTGTGAACAAACGAGTATTTATTACTTAGTACTATTGGGCTTGACTAGCCCAACTCGGCAACAATGTTGACTGGATGTCATAACGAGTGTAATATCGATGTTGATTTGGGTTCCGCGATGACCCAAGGAGGCAAAAAGAAACAGTCGAGTTCAGTAAAGATAAGCTGACACACCTCGGATCGTAGATCCAATAAAACGATTTAACATACCCAGTATTTATCTGTTTTACTGCTTTCAAATACTTAAACCTGTGAACTCACCAACTTTATAGTTGACACTTTTTCGCATGTATTCTCAGGTAACTAGTGGATTGCAAGCTAGGATGCGCACAAGGATGCACTAAGGAGTCTGACATGCATATAGACTCTTGTCCTAGGCTTTTGTTTGCATTAATTGATTTTGAAACAATTTAAACAATGTAGTGTCTGATATGCTTTATTATCCGCTGAAACAATTTACACTTCCGCTGTTTAACATTTACATTTCTGCTGTTTATCTATTAAACCTGTGTTGTTTTACAAAACTGTATGTTTGTGTAACTCATATAGAGTCGTTGTATATGACCATGAGCTGTGATCCTGGCCACGTCACACCTACGTGGACTAACACCACGAGTGGGAATTTGGGGGTGTGACATTTAGTGGGCAATAACATCCATTTCCTACTACAAGAGTGTATGGCAGTGACAACCATCCACCAACCTACGGCGTAATACTGTTGGATCGATTCCTTTGTTTCAGATTTAAGCATGAACACGAAAACAATAATGAAATAGAGATTAGATGAAACGTGTGAATCCAGTGAATGCGTTGTTGATTCCAGACATGATTCCTGAGATGATGATCTTGACCGGGTTCCCGTTTAGGGTGTATCGTGAGGATGGAATGAGATGAGAGAGAGAGAGCTCGGTTGTGGGTCACGAATTCTTAAGGTTAGAGAATTCGTGATTATGATGTTGGTAACCTCAATTATGAGCCATAAGTTTCCATTATATACACCCAAGGGGAAACCCTAATTAGGATAGTAAGGGTAATTACGTCCATCATATAATTACCTATCTAAATGGGTATTTAATTAATTGATCAATTAGATAAATAATCATGAGGGCCATATATTAAATATAATTTATTCTAACATTCTCCCACTTGGCCAAGTGATTATTTATTATGAGCATCAAATAAGTCTGCAGATTGGTGATACTCATTTTAGTTCTAAACTGTAATCATAGCAGAGAAATACAGTCATTGAATCAGTTATTCAATTCAAGACCCCTATTAATCATACTACAATACAAATTTATAACTTAAGTTATAATCAATTAACAAGTAAGCCTTTTAACGAATGATTTGTGTTGTTAGTGTCTATATGTCATTAGGCATGCATAAACATATATTTAGAGACAAACAAATCAAATAAGTGAGGAAATTTCATTAATGATAAGTAAGTACATTATGCAATAAGGTCTTTACATAAGCCCATCTTCGAAACATGTTCTTCGAATATCTTAGGAGGGAGAACTTAAGTTATCGGATTCGCAAGCATAACTTTAGTACTTATATACTCAATACAAAGGTTATTTTCCTCAACTCTCTCGCGAACGAACAAATACTTTGTATCAAGATATAAACCAGCACCGGTTGAACTGTTACTGTTCGAGAAGTTAACGGCTGCTGAGTTATCATAGTAAAGCTTCAATGGTCTAGAGATAGAGTTAACGACTTTAAGTACAACGATAAGGTTTCTCAACAACATTCCATGACAGGTTGCATTGTACACTGCAACATATTCAGCCATCATAGTTGAGGTTGTTGTCAGCTGCTGCTTATGACTCTTCCATGAGATCGGTCCGCCTGCTAACATAAAGATGTACCCCGAAGTGGATTTCTTGTCATATTTGCATTTAGCAAAGTCAGAATCAGAGTAACCAACCACTTCTAAATCATCACTTCTTCTATAAGTCAGCTTGAAGTCTTTTGTCCCTTGAAGATATCGAAGCACTTTCTTAGCTGCTTTCCAGTGATCAAGGCCAGGATTAGTCTGATAACGGCCAAGCATTCCACCAATGTAGGCGATATCAGGACGAGTACAGACTTGAGCATACATAAGGCTCCCGACTACTGATGCGTAAGGTAGCATTCTCATTTGCGCCTTTTCAGCCTCGGTCTTCGGACACTGAAAGGAACCGAAGACATCTCCTTTAACTACTGGAGCAACAGAGGGAGAGCAGTGTTGCATGTTGTAGCGTGTGAGGACCCGTTCAATGTAAGCCTTCTGAGATAAACCCAAAATTCCGTTGACTCTATCTCGATGTATTTCGATGCCAATAACATAAGAGGCCTCTCCGAGATCCTTCATGTCGAAATTATGCGAAAGTAAGCGCTTCGACTCATGCAACATATCTAAGCTATTACTTGCCAAAAGAATGTTATCAACATAAAGGACAAGTATATTAAAGTTGCTCCCACTCATCTTGAGGTAGGTGCATTGATCAACTTGATTTTTCAGGAAACCGTGTTTCTTCATCACTTCATCAAACTTTAGATACCATTGACGTGAGGCTTGCTTCAACCCGTAAATGGATTTCTTTAGCTTGCAGACTAAATGCTCTTGACCTTCAGGCATGAAGCCCTCAGGCTGTTTCATGAACACGTCTTCATACAAGTCGCCGTTTAGGAAAGCAGTTTTGACGTCCATCTGATGCAGCTCTAAATCAAAATGAGCTACAAGGGCCATCACGATCCTTAAGGAATCTTTACGATAGACAGGAGAGAAGGTCTCTTGATAGTCAATTCCCTCTTTTTGAGTGAAACCTTTTGCAACCAATCTTGCTTTGAAGTGTTCAATGTTCCTATTCGGATCTAGTTTTGTTTTGAACACCCATTTACATCCTACGGGTTTTACTCCGTTGGGTAATTCTACCAAATCCCAAACATCGTTTTTCTTCATGGAATCAAGCTCATCAGTTATAGCCATCTTCCATTCAGAAGACTGATCAATAGTAATGGCTTCATGATAAGAGGTAGGATCAGTAAACTTTCCGGCATCCATTTCAGCTTCAGTCAAGTAGGTTACATAATCATCAAAGTTAGTAGGCTCTTTAGGCTTAGATGACCTTCTGAGCTGATTAGCGGGTTCAGCATGGCTGGTATTGTGTTGATGTTGATCAGATGAGGTGCCTTCATTCTCGGTAACGTTTGGAGCAGTAGTGAGTCCTGATTGTGTCGGAGAAGGTGCAGTGAAGTTCGGAGTAGCATGGTGTACAAGAGGAGTAATCGGAGGTAAGTTAGTCGACGAGTGTCTTCCCCCCGCGTCTTGTACGTCTTGCAAATCAGAGTCAGGATTTTCGCTTCTCCCACTGACCTTTGAATCCTCAAGGAAATGAGCATGCTTTGTTTATACAATTCGAGTGACATGGGTAGGACAATAGAATCTATAACCCTTTGAGTGATCGGGATACCCGATGAAGTAACATGTAACTGTTTTCATGTCAAGCTTCTTTAAGAAGGGATTATAGAGTTTAGCTTCGGCAAGACAACCTCATACTTTCATATATCTAAGACTCGGTTTCCTTCCTGTCCAAAGTTCATAAGGAGTTTTAGGGACAGATTTCGAAGGAACTCTATTGAGTATATGAACTGCTGTCTTTATGTAAGCCCCAAAACCCCCACACGCATGCACGTGTTTAAAAGCAACATCAGATTTAGGTCCCATAAAAATCCACATACATGTTTGGTTTACAAAACATGTTTACCACTTAAGACTTTCAAAAACTTACAGTTTAAGGTTTTCAAAACATATGAAAACATTACATACACCCCAATATGCAATTTACACCAAAGTATATGTTTTACAAACGATAGTTTGATCCTTTCCTTCCGATCTCGAGCTCACACCACCCATTTGTATCTATTTAAAACAAGAAAACACACCCAACAATCAAGTGTTAGTTCATAAGAACTAAGTGAATTCACCCCATTGACCCCTCGAATAAACCCGGTCAATCACACGAAATTTCAGTGTCCAACACACTCGTTGGGCGCACTGTAGGCGCACTACAGAACCTTTGGGCGCACTGATATCTGATGGGCGCACTGCTAGGCGCACTGTGGGCGCACTGGGCGCCCAGACCTGTGTCTGCGTAGTTTTTCGCCCATTTTAACACCCGAAATCGTTTCCGACTTTTTCCTTAACCCCAAATGCATTCCATAACACTATATGGACATATTAATCAAGTACGAAACCTACTTTGGTGACTTAATTAAACATAAACATAAAACGATTTACTAACGAGTCATTCCACCCAAACCCGTTAAAACTTCATTTTTCACCCAAACCCATTGGAACTTCCTTTCACTCCAAGGATTCCCAATTTACAACAATTACAATATTACAACATTTGAAATGTATATTCATAAACACTTTAAAACACAATTAAAGTGTTAAACTCTACAACCATCAATATTTAAATTATGATTCACACCACTTTCTTGAGACTTCCTTTTTCACCAAGGATTCTCAAGGTAAGCTTACACCACTTGTGATTTACTTAAACACCCTAGATTCACCATGGGAAGATCACACCACTTGTGATTCAACCCAACTCCAAATTCACACCACTAGTGAATTGTTTGACTATTTTCAGTCAAACTCCAAATAAGATGTTCACACCTCTTGTGAATCATTCTTATTCCCCCACACCACATGTAAACATACTACATAACAATAACTAAGCAAATATAACACCTATTGCATGTTATTGTCAAACATCGAGTATCAACACACCAATTATACACCAATTTAATCACCAACACCCAATTTCATACATACACCAATGATTAACCCATTTAATCACCAAACACCCAAATTTATACATACACCAATTATACACCAATTTAATCACCAAACATCCTTACTAGTTGGTTTCACTAACAAGTAAACTACCCATTGTGACTAATTCCACTAACAAGTCAATCACCCATTTTGACTAATTTCACTAATAGTCAAACACCCATCTTTTACTAATTTCACCAATTATTACCAAACACTTAATGACACCATATTATGTTATGTAATTATAACATAATATTCACAATAACATTCACACCAATTAGTAATCATTTAAGTCAAACACTCCAATTGCCATTATATATGATCTTAGGTATATATACTACCTTAACAATGCATATTCCTCCTACATTGTCAAGTTAATCACCATTTCATCCTAACAATGCATATTCCACATACATTGTCAAGTTAGAAACCACATCATCCCTACAATGCATATTCCACATACATTGTCAAGTTACACATCAATTCATCTCAACAATGCACATTCCACATACATGGTCAAGTTGCACATCAATTCATCTCAACAATGCATATTCCACATACATTGTCAAGTTACACACCAAATAATCCCAACAATGCATATTCCATATACATTGTCAAGCTACACACCAATAAATCCCAACAATGTATATTCTACATACACAATAACAAACTACCATGTTTTTAACACCAAAATCAAAAACTCCGTAATTCATCCAAGCAATGCAGTTTCTACCTACATTAGCTTTTATGACTTTAACACCTAGCATTCACCAAATACTACAAGACATAAATCAAGTAGTCAACATTATACACCCACACACCAACACAAATATGACTTATGGTTGCATATTTAGTGAGTAGGTGACTCACCTTAGCCCGTAGGATCACCACCAAAGTCAACTTGTTCTTGTTCGGGCCTTTGACTTGTTCCTTGACTTTCATCACCATTACCTAGTTGTATTACACACATACAACTACATTCAATACACATAACACATATTCACATTCATATTAACCCCCTTTTGACCCGTTTTTACCAAATTTTAGTATATGGTAACGGTTATGCACCAATTCACCATTTCATTCATAGTTACACCCAAATCATCCATTAATGATAAAAATTTCACCTTTTATGATTATAACACCTAATTCACCTCATCCATACTTTTAAACCTACTTTTAGGTAAAAAATCAACTTGATGACATTTCATCAAACAACTTGTGTGCAAGAAATTCACTTGCATATTTTCAACCACTTCAAAACTCCTTAAAATCCCATTTATGATTATAATCATTCCAAGTTCAACAATCAACCCAATTCACCAATTGTTATACAATTCAAATGTTACAAATCATCATATCATCATTTAGTTATGATCAAACAACCAATTTGAGACTATTAGTTCATTTTCCTCATGAACCATGAAAACTCTATCTTAATCAAACTACACCAAACTCCATGAAATGATCTAAAAGTTGTTCTAAGATGATGTTTATGATGATTAACGACATATAACACTATCCAAACTCCAAATTTCGGATTTAACCCATCCTACTCACACCCCCATAAGAGACCCACGAATTTCACCACCAAAAGTAACAAAATTACTTACCTAGATGTAGTATGAAGCAAGGAGAACTCAATTCCTTAGTTGCATTAACGATCAAACCAAGAATCAAGCTCCAATTTGGTCGATCTCCCTTGGTTCTTCTCTTCCTCTTGTCGCCAGACACACACAAACACACACATGAAATGTGTATTTTGACTAAGTCAAAGTTTTATTCCCCTTTCTTAATAACTTTGCTCATTTGGCAATTTTAGTCCCTCAAACTTGATATTTAGTTAATTAATTCAACCAACCTAATTAAGTTAGTTACTAGTTAACTCTAACACCCTAAATTTTATTAAAACACCCACCAATTAAAATATAACGATAATTATTCAACAATTATATTATATTCTAAAATTTCCCGAAATGGGTCGTTACACTTTAAGGCCTCGGTCCAAAGGAATGAGGGTAAATCTGAGTTGGCTAACATACTGCGCACCATGTTCATTAGGGTTCTATTTCTCCTTTCAGCAACACCATTTGTTGAGGAGTACCGGGCATGGTGTACTGGTTCACGATCCCCTGGCCTTTACAAAACTCATAAAATGGACCAGGAGCCTAACCCACATCAGTATTTCTACCATAATATTCACCTCCTCTATCTGATCTCACAACTTTTATTTTAAGATTTAGTTGATTTTTAACTTCAGTTTTATAATCTTTAAAAGTTGTAAGTGATTCAGATTTGTGCTTGATTAGATACAAGTACATGTAACGAGAATAATCATCAATGAAAGTGATAAATGAAGTATGTCCAGTTATTCCAGCAATGGTGTAAGGGCCACTAATATCGGTGTGAATAATTTCTAATAAATTAGAAATCCTAGTGGCACCTTTCTTAGTTGCTGTTGTCATTTTGCCTTTAAGGCATTTGACACATGTTCCAAAATCAGTGAAATCAATAGAAGGTAAAACTTCATCCTTTACGAGTCGAGATAAGCTATCCCGTGAGATGTGGCCTAAACGTTGATGCCACAACATGGATGAAGTTTCTAAGTCTCTTTTCCTTTTAGTCTTTGTTGAGTTCTCAATAATGTTATATGATAACAAAGACTTAGAGAAATCATCATCTAGTTCTAACTTATAGAGACCACCATCCAAAAGATCAGTACCAAATACTTGAGAATTAGAACTAATAGTAAGTCTGCCATTACCATGAGAAACATAAAAACCATCCATGTCTAACTTTGGTCCTGATACAAGATTCCTAGAAATTTCAGGGATATATAAGGTATCATAAAGTTAAATACATAGGCCGGTTTTCATTATTAATTCTAAGGTTCCCACGTCAGCAACAGATAGTTTCTTTCCATACCCAAGCTTAAGGGTTCTTTGGTTTCTTTCCAGCCTCCGGATTGTAAGGAATCCCTGAGTAGAATTGGTCACATGAACCATATAACCAGAGTCAAACCACCATGTATTAGTTGGAACATTTAAATTAAAGGACTCAATTATCATATTAAGATGATTACCTCTCTTAACCAGCCATTCCTTGAAGTCAGGGCAATCTTTCTGCTTATGTCCTACCTTTCGGCAAAACTTGCAGTAAGGCTTGCCATTGGAATTGTTAGAGCTGGAAGATGCACCTGCATTGGACTTAGGGACTTTAGAAGCATCCTTATGAGTATTTTTCTTCCTTTTCTTCGAACCAGTAGCCATCAGGTAAGCAACATCAGGTTTCTCAAACTTCTGACGCTCTTCCTCTTGTACGCAAATGGCAATCAACTCGTTCATCAACCACTTCTTTTTCTGAGTGTTGTAGTTGATTTTGAAAGCCTCATAAGATGCAGGAAGAGAAGTCATAATGAAGTGGACTAAGAAACCATCACTGATTTCCATGTCTAATCCCTTAAGTTTACGGGCCATGTTGTTCATCATCATGATGTGCTCATGAATGCCACTGATCCCGTCATACTTTGTAGACACCAATTTCATGATCAGGGTGCTAGCATGCGCCTTGAAGGTTCCTTTGAATTGCTCCTCCACAGCAGTAAGGTAAGCTTTAGCGTTAGCCAAATCAGGAATTGCTCCTCTGATGATTGGGTTGATAGAGTTCTTGATAAACATTAGCGCCATCCTATTAGCCTTCTCCTATTTCTCATAGAGCAGCTTAGCTTCAGCAGTGCTCTTGTCAGTAAGGGCAGGAGGTGCATGCTCTCTCAGGGCGTAGTTGAACTCCGTGATCCCAAGAGGCAGCATCAGCGAATCTTTCCAAGCAGAGTAGTTCACACCGGTAAGGGTCTCAATTCCCATATTGGGAGCTGTGGATTATATTAGATGAGAAAGAGTAATATACTAAGGCTATAGAAGAACTTAGAGTGATATATGGGGTAAATTAGATCTAAGGCAGGCATATATAAGGACCATTATAGTAGTGAAGCTGTGATAAGGAGTCTACTATAACATCAAATTAGTAAACTAGATTAGGTTCTACTTAAACAAATGGGTTTCACTTTGGTTAATAACCATTCATTTAAGCATTAGGAACAATTTAGTTAAAAAATAAAATGTGCATTAGTAATGTAACACATCACCTTTGGGCAGAAATGAGACATTGCAAGCATTATGCGCATGTTAAGTTTGCAAACATATATGTAACTCATCACCTTTGGGCAGAAGCGAAACATACATGCTTTAAGGCAAAATGATGTCATGTGAATATCTAATGTTTAATGATATACACAAGTAATTGACGATGCTTAATAAGATTCAAATAATAAGATGTAACACATCACCTTTGGGCAGAAGTGAAACACTTGTTACTGAGTTTAAGCTGATTTTATATTTTAAGGTTTTGTAAAACATAATAGTTTAAGGTTTTAACAAAACTATTTAGTTTATCTCTTAGCCCCCTGATTTGCGGATCAAACTTTGTAAAGTTTCCAAAGTTAGTAATGTACTCAAAAATAGTAATGTTCTCGAAAATAGTAGTGTATTCGAAAATAGTTATGTACTCGAAAATGGTTATGTACTCGAAAATGGTTATGTACTCGAAATTTCGAGTACTTAGATTTCGAGTACACTTAAGTTTCGTGAACTTCAAATTTCGAGTACAATTAAATTTCGTGAACTCTAAATTTCGAGTACACTAAGATTAAAAGTAATTTCGAGTACTTTAAATTTCGAGTATATTAAATTTCGAATACTCAAAATTTCGAGTACTTAGAATTTCGAGTACACCAAATTTCAAGTACTCTTAAAAACGTGTATGTTAATTTCGAATACGTTTAAGTCCGAAAATTTTTAGGTTTACGAAAAACGCACCAGATTCACGTTTTTACGAAAAACGAACAAGTTTTAAGGTTTTCTGGAAAAAAACGACCAGTTTTCGTACTCGTTTTTCGAAACGTTTTTGGATTTTGAATCAATTTCGTGATTAGGAATCGATTAAACAACATATTGCTCTAATACCACATGTTGGATCGATTCCTTTGTTTCATATTTAAGCATGAACACGAAAACAATAATGAAATAAAGATTAGATGAAACCTGTGAATCCAGTGAATGCGTTGTTGATTCCAGACATGATTCCTGAGATGATAATCTTGACCGGGTTCCCGTTTAGAGTGTATCATGAGGATGGAATGAGATGAGAGAGAGAGAGCTCGGTTGTGGGTCACGAATTCTTAAGGTTAGAGAATTCGTGATTATGATGTTGGTAACCTCAATTATGAGCCATAAGTCTCCATTATATACACCCAAGGGGAAACCCTAATTAGGATAGTAAGGGTAATTACGCCCATCATATAATTACCTATCTAAATGGGTATTTAATTAATTGATCAATTAGATAAATAATCATGAGGGCCATATATTAAATATAATTTATTCTAACAAATACGAGTTTCAGATTGAATTTGCAAATGTTCCAAAAGCCTTCTCAATGTCCATTTTAAGAAGAAAAGCTTTTGTTGTTGCTTTCTGAGCCCATTATGTCACACCCTAACCTACGGTAGGATACGAGTTTCAGATTGAATTCGCAAATGTTTGTGTGTCCTCAGTTTGAACTTTGGGTTAGGTTTCCCTCGATATTAAGTTACGGTTGGACTACAAATCCGAGGGGACGGTTGAAATCCCGTCTTGGATGTCGTTGTACCAAGCCGTTCAAAAAAAAGTGTTATTGCATTCATTGTATTCGATTCTTGAAATAAATTATTCAGTTATGTTCGTGATGCTGCCCAAAACGCATCCAAATTTTAATTTTTCGTTTAAAAGTGTTTTCATTCGGATTGGAAGAATCCGGTTTTGGATGTGTTTCGAACAGCTGACTGTGTTTGGATGGAAGAAGAGAAAAGGTTCTAAGCTCTTTATCATAAAATACCCCTTATGTACTGTTTCATACATTCTGATGTTTAATTTTCTTACACACACAAACATATTATCAATTCTATATAATCCAGTTCCTCACATTTTGACTTTTAACATTTTATGTGAAAACATTTATGTTTCGTTTAAAAAATATTTTTTTTTGGTTAATCATAAAACTTCATTGAATCCTTATCATTTGATATTATTATTAAATAAATTTGTTTAATAGAATCTTATTTTAACTACATATATATATATATATATATATATAGGGTAAGGATCCGTTGTTAACCCTTTTTATTGCGGAAACCCGAATATCTCCGACAAGATCAGCTCAAATCTTTGGTTTTTCGTTTTCATGATCTTTGTTATACATGTACAAGACTATGTTATTTTATGTGTTTTGGCAAATTCACTACCGTTTGAGATTTAAAGCAAGTGTTAGTTTACGTTACACTGTAAATATTTATTTACTGTAGTGCCCACTTACACTGACGTAAGATCTCAAACGGTGATAAATTTGCATAAACACATAAAATAACATATTCGTGTACATGTATAACAAAGATCATGAAAAAAAACTAATGATTTGGGTTGATCTTGTCGGAGTTATTTGGGTTTCCGCAATTAAGGTGGGTTATTATAGGATGTGAATCCTATATATATATATATATATATATATATATATATAGACACATATGTTTTTTTTAATAAACTTTGAGTATTCCCACTCATATAAATAATGTATACATACTCTACAAATGTTCGCTTTATAATAAACTAAATAAATTTTATCTTGAATAACATGATTACCTATACATATTTTGAATAGGTAAACTGAGTTTTTTTGGAACCGGTTCCGGTCAACAAAGTCAATAACCGGTTTCGGTTTGGGTTTTGGCTGGTTTTGGTTTGGGTCTTGTCGGGTAAAGGTGGAATCGGTTATGCTTTTTCGGTTCTGGTTCCAATTTCTCTGAGAATACGGAACCGCCTGCGCCCACTGTTTCAGATATGACCAGTTCGGGATGCATGTTCCGGTTTGGGTTTTTTGCCCACATCTAAGTGGCGAAGGGTCAAAGTATCTAGTTCAGTGGCACAAACTCCGTGAAACAATCCATGAAGTTTGTTTTTAATAATATGTATTTATTTCTAAGTTTTAAAAACACTACCACTCTGTAATCGTATTGAGACGCGATATACATTTACATATCTCGTTAAACTTAGGCATTGGGATGACAGAAAAACCCGTACCCGGTGGAAATATATGAATCTTTAGGGCCGGTTACTAGCCTGAATATTAGGGTATGTGACTGAGTATGAGATAAAAAAAGTTATATTTTAGGATTTAGGCACGAGTATGGGATTAAAGAATATCGCCACGATACCCGGCCCAGTTACTCGAAATAATACCTGTAATATTTTGTTAATATTTTTTAATTTCCTTTTATAAAAGTTAATTATCTTTATGAAAGATTAGAACAAGTTGTATCTTTTATCTTATTAGTTTAGATATGAAAGCAAATATAAGTTTTCTTATATAAAAATTAATCATGTTGTTTTGAATATGTAGTTAAGTTTGAATATTAAAGTAACGGTTTATAGTAGCATCTATTGGGATCTATATTATTTAAGAGATTTACATTTTTTTGGTTTATTTTTTATGCCGTTGATTTTATATGTATTTAATTAATAAATTTTAATTTATTTTTTTAATTAACATTATACAAATGTACTCGAAAAATTGCAATATTTTTTTTAATAAACTAATGGGTATGCTTGAAAAAATTAATATTATCTGGATCCGAAAAATATCCTGATATCCGGAAAATATCCGGATATCCGAAAAATGTCTGAATATCCGAAAAAAATATATCGGATATTGGATATCCGAACTATCCGAAAATTTTTAAAATAGGTATCCGAATCTGAATTTCCAGATATCCGAAATTTTTATCGGATATTTTGGATTTGGATTTTTAGATATTTCGGATTCGGATTCAGGTACAGATTTTTTTGAATACCCCTAGGTGTAGGTGGTTTTACCTAAAATAAAAACAAAAAAAAAAACCTTAATATTCATTTTTGCTACATGTAAAACCGTATATGTAATAGTTTTTAGGAACTGCAATACTAAAAACACATATAATTTTTCATGTTATAGCTTAAATACTTTTAGTCAAAGTACGAAATTTTATGTTATTTTTTTAGACTAAAAAATTTAAGTCAAAGTAGAAAAAAAAACTAAAAAAACGGAATCCTAAAAATACAAACTCTAAGGTTTATGAAAGTATAAAAAAACAAAATTTTGGTTTTGAGTTTAGATTAAAAAAAAATTAGACACGTGCAAGCCTCAAATGAGAGGGTTTATTAGGCTTCAACTAGACTACTCTAAGAAATTTTATCCTTGATTTATAACACTACATATGATTAATGATTTGCATATCTTAAGCCTAACAACCTTACCAAACAAACATTAAAGCCTATACATAATAAACATTACATTTTCTGGATTTTAGTACTCACCTTTTTCCACACTTAAAATTTAAATACAGTGAGAGAAGTTACTCGTTGTTGATGCGAGATGATACGATTAAAATCCATATGTTATGACATGACGATACGAATAAAAAACATATTAAGTCGTATTAGGTTAGTTATGGAGAATGGAACGTACATACAAAACACTATATGCTTTATATATTATAATATAAGAATTTTGAAGAAAACAATAATTTAAAAGAAGAAAATGTAAGAAAAGTTACATGTAACATCACATAATGCAACTTCTTAAACAACTTAATTACATATGTTGTGTCAGTGACATTAATGTGTTTACTTTTAAAATGGAAGTGTGAAGTTATTACAACTTGGTTATGGAGATCAGTACGTATTTAAAACACACACACATATATAATAAATTTCAAACTTCAGTAAATGATATTTTATAAAATTTAGGAGGGTTTTGAGAAGTTTTTTAAAGTTGATAGGTGGTAAATATCAATGACACATGCTAATAAGTGCATATACAATGTTCAAACCATGTAATAAATAAAAAGGAAAATAATATATATTTTAAAACATAATTTAATTTTTATTTAATTTATTTTTTTTAATCTACCTATACTAATAAATAAAGCTTTTTTGTGCCACATGGCATGATTTTAGAACATCTCAAAATTCATTTCCGCTTCTCTCTCCTATTAAATACATTTAACATTAAATAATAATATTAAATATTAAATGTACTTTTTATGCATTTTTAAAATAAAAAAGGTTTTTTAATACATGAAAATATATTAATATTAAAAACACACTTTTTTAAAAAAATTTATTGTAAATTATAAAATTTTTAAAAACAATTATTTTAACACAATGTTTAAGGAAAAATAAACTATAACAAAAGTTGTTTAAAGAAAAAATAATATTATTATAATACTTAAAATATTAAATATTACGAAATTGTAATCCTATTTTATATTAAAAATCATCTTATATTTTTTAAATTTTCATTAATTATTATTCGTTATATTTTTTTATTTAATCCGTGTAATACACTGAAACTAAATTAGTGTATAATAAACTCAAGCCTCCCCATGCCTCTACAATAAAACGACAAGTAATTGCTCCCATACCCTTACCCGTGCCACCTTTACTTGTGTCCTTGAGAGCCCCACTATGTCACGCTATGGCCCCTCTTCCATCAATTTATCACCTGTATTTGTCACCATTCTCTTTATATCTTCATTTTGATATTTGCACCAACCTTTTTTTTATCTTTATTATTTATATATTCAAATATTTATATATATTAAGTTGTTTCGTTTCTTTTAATAAAGTTAATAATACGTATTATTTACTGTAAGACTAGAACTCTTATTCAGCAAGTAATATAATGTTTGTTAGCTACTAAGGTTCTCTAAACATATAAGCAAAAGTGATAAGAATATCACACGTTGATTGCATCTCTAAGAACGTTTGGGCCGTCACGAAAAACGTTTTGGAAAGCTAACAGTGACCAGATTGAAAAGACGTGCTATTGTATGCATCTTTGAAATATGACAATTGTTAAGGCGTTAAGCTTTTAGTGTTAAATTAAAAGCCAAAAGTGAATATTTGTGTTTATGAGGGTACTTAAAAAGGATAGGCATCTTATGGTTTAGAGTTGAGCAACTATGAGAGACAACACTAATGATTAAATAGGTAACATAAACTTAAACAAACTTACCCAGTATATTCTCACTTTTCAGTAGGGTCAGGACGGAAAGATGAACACAAACCTTACCCCTGTCCCAGTTGGGATAGAGAGGCTGCTCCGAAAGAGTCCCCGGCTCAAAGTTATCGTTTGAAGTTGATCATCCCAACTTTTTTAACGTTATTTTCACAAAACAAGTAAAATAATGTTAAAATTAGTGCAATTTTACTTTGGCCCTTTGAGGACCAATACATATATACATTATAAATAGGCAACATACTACCATCAATATCCGAAATTCATGCAGTTTGTACTGTACTGAGCTGAGGTATCTTCAGAAGCAGTCTTTTTATCTTATTATATTAATAAGTGTAAGATTTGAATTCGCCTCGCCTCATATTCCCACTGAACAGTTGAATTTTACTGGGTATGCTTGCTTATTTGTTTACAGTTTCAGTTTCGACTGCAATACAAATGTAATAGTAAAAAAAGGCAGTTGATTTACCTTTTAGGACACATAATGATCCAAATGCCAATTGTCTCTCCCAGCCATTCATTGATTTAGTCAAGAAATGATTATTATGTTTATATATAATGGCTAAAATCTGGCCAACTCATTACAAATGATTGGAAAAAAATGTGTCAAAAAATCAGAGAATATATATTTGTCATCCTAAAAATGGTTCGTTTCACCACAAGAAATCAAAATCATCTACAAGGTTTGCTGATGAAAAATACCTGTTTGTGGACACCTGAAATTGATCATAAACTGCCTAAGACCCATGTTTCATCGACTTAACCAAACAAAGATCACATGCGCGCGTGTGCGCGCATACACACTCACACACAGGGAATTCATAAATTGAAAACCACCTTGAGTTGTAAACCCATGAAAACACACATGTAACATTAAAAAAAATTTAAAATTTTTATAATAGATTTATAACATATTTTTGTCAACTTTTTTTAAAAAAGCAAAAAAAAAACGCCAAGCAAATTGTTTGAAAAATTTTTTTTTGTATCACCATGTAACATATAGGTGCAACATATGCATCCAGTGTTACATATGTGTTACACGACTTTTTTCATTGTTTTCATGTTTTTCACAACTCAAGGTGGTTTTCAATAGATCCTAAACATTAATAGACACATGCATGCATGCATACATATTTGAATCAACTCATACACTATTGACAAACGAGTCATTAATGATTGTTAAATCATTTGCAAATTAGTCCCTATTGACCTTTGGTGACAAGGCAAGTAAAGGGTCATAAGAGGGGTGTTCAAACAAACCAAAAACCATGTAAAACCAAAAATCTAAACTGCTTCTATAACCGAAAAAGCCGAACCAAATTCTGAATTCAGTTTTTGGTTTGGTTCCTAACCATATGCGAATTCCAATTTCGGTTTTTGACCTGGTTAACGGTTTCATATAATTTTTGAATTCAGTTTGTTCAGTTTATTAGGTTAATCGATTAAACCGAATCTAGATATAAAATTATTATTTTTAATAATAATATATAAAGTTGAATTCAGTTAAATTTAGGGACCATGTGGTAACCTCTGAGTAATTAAGCACAGAATCAATAAGATATTTGAATAGTTTTGAAGCTCTAAACTAACAAGTAGTGAAGGAGATAAGACTTTTTGGTTAAACCTATAAACGACTATGCAGAATGACTAATTTATCCTTTTGCTTACACTATGTTTACAAATATTTCTATCACTATTATGTTTTTTGTGTTTCAATTGATTGAAAGTGTAACATTTCGATAAATTATGTAAATTTGAGATTATTAATGGAAAATTCTAAATATTTTGTTCTTACTGCTGTATATATAGATATAAGGGATTGATATTTTGAAAACCCTCTTTAGTTGACAAAACCTTGAAAACATTGAAAAAAACATGTAAAAAAAGTTATTCTTTATTGTTTTTTTACATTTTTATAACATCATTAGGTTCATTTTTATAAACAAATGAAAAAAATGTCGACTAGATATTTAAAAAAAAATATTTTGTAAACAATGTAACACACATGTAACACAGTTGTTCAGGTCGATCTGGAAGAAGAATTACGTCTATGTTACATCGTTTACGAATTATTTTCTTAAAACATTTAGCTGACACTTTTTTTATATTTTTTTTATAAAAATGACCATAATAATTTTACAAAACTCTAAAAAAAGTTTTAAAAAAACTTTTTTTACATAGGGTTTTTAAAGGTTTTCTCAACTCAAAGGGGTTTCCAACTTATACTTCTCCTATATATATTACATGAAACTAACAACAACAACAACAACAACAACAATGAATTAAAAGTAAAAAAATAAAGGTTTTCTCAACTCAAAGGGGTTTCCAACCTATACTTCCCCTATATATATTACATGAAACTAACAATAACAACAATAACGAATTCAAAGTAAAAATATATAATATAATAAACTTTATAAAATTTAAAAATTATTTGTAAAAATAAGTTATACAAATAATTTTGTTTTTAACTTTATAAAAAAATTATAAAATGTTTTGAAATAATAAATAAAACATTCATGAAAATTTACAGATACTTTAATTATATTAGTATTTATAAAATTATACAAATTTTTAACAAATGTAACTTGTTTTAATAAAGTGAGTGATTGATTTTGACAAAAAGAAAGCTAGAAATTTAAGAAAAAGTAGGAGGGGCGGCTTCTGCCAAAAGCTCAAACCTCACTCCCCTTCTCCACCCAATATATACTTTCCCTACATATATTACATGAAACTGACAATAACAACAATAATAATGAATTCAAAGTAAAAAAATAAAGGTTTTCTCAACTCAAAGGGGTTTCCAACCTATACTTCCCCTATATATATTACATGAAACTAACAATAACAACAATAACGAATTCAAAGTAAAAATATATAATATAATAAACTTTATAAAATTTAAAAATTATTTGTAAAAATAAGTTATACAAATAATTTTGTTTTTAACTTTATAAAAAAATTATAAAATGTTTTGAAATAATAAATAAAACATTCATAAAAATTTACATATACTTTAATTATATTAGTATTTATAAAATTATACAAATTTTTAACAAATGTAACTTGTTTTAATAAAGTGAGTGATTGATTTTGACAAAAAAGGAAGCTAGAAATTTATGCAAAAGTAGGAGGGGCGGCTTCTACCAAAAGTTCAAACCTCACTCCCCTTCTCCACCCAAACTCAACCCATGGATACCCGTTTTCCTTCTCTCGATCCATTCCTCAGACCCGAGCCATCCAAAGGATAAACTCACCAAGTTCAAATCTTTATCAATTAGGAAGCTTAAAAGGATTGATATCAATCATCAATTTAATCAATAAACACTAAACTAATACGGAATTCTTGCCTAAACCCCTGTAATAGAACGATAACTCAAATTTCGTATAATCGAGTATGAAAACCAAATTAATCAAGCAAACCGAACCTTTTGAGCTCTGCAAACACATTTGACTGAATTCGGTTTATTCGGTTTTTAACCTGTTTATTTGGTTTTTAATTGATTTATTCGGTTTTAACTGAACCGAACCGAACCACTTCCCATATTTGCTTCGGTTTTCGGACATAGAAAAAACATTGAAAACCGATTAAACCAACTGAATACAGCGTTAACCAAACCGATCAGCACCCCTAGTTTAAAGGGCATACTTCCTATATTTTTAAAGGAAATTACTTTTTGTCTCTCTTAAATTATGCGTCTATAAATAGTTTTTTTTGGTTCTTTACAAATTGTTGGTTTTTATTTGAATCAATCCGTATACATACATATATACTGAAAATATCGTGCCCGGGACGGAGGTCGGGTTTGCCCCTCCCCCGGGCCGCCTCTGAACTTGAGTTGTAAAATCATGAAAACACACATGTAACATTCAAAAAAAAAATTTAAAATCATTATAATAGATTTTTAACATATTTTTGTCAACTTTTTTTTAAAAAAAGCAAAAAAAGGTCAAGCCAATTGTTTGAAAAAATATTTTTGTATCACCATGTAACATATACGTAACATCTGGGTGCAACATCTAAATCCAGTGTTACATATGTATTAGACTACTTTTTTCATTGTTTTCATGTTTTTTACAACTCAAGATGGTTTTCAATAGTATCTAAACAATACATGTATGCATATTTGAATCAACTCATACACTATTGGCAAACGAGTCATTCATGATTGTTAAATCATTTGCAAATTAGTCACTATTGACCTTTGGTGACAAGGCAAGAAAAGGGTCATAAGAGGGGTGTTCAAACAAACCAAAAACCATGTAAAACCAAAAACTAAACTCCTTCTGTAACCGAAAAAGCCGAACCAAATTCTGAATTTAGTTTTTGGTTTGGTTCCTAACAACAACAATAATAAATTCAAAGTAAAAAAATATAATATAATAAACTTTATAAAATTTATAAATTATTTGTAAAAATAAGTTATACAAATAATTTCGTTTTTAACTTTATAAAAAAATTATAAAATGTTTTGAAATAATAAATAAAACATTCATAAATTTACAGATACTTTAATTATATTAGTATTTATAAAACTATACAAATTTTTAACAAATGTAACTTGTTTTTATAAAGTGAGTGATTGATTTTGACAAAAAGGAAGCTAGAAATTTAAGCAAAAGTAGGAGGGGCGGCTTCTACCAAAAGCTCAAACCTCACTCCCCTTCTCCACCCAAACTCAACTCATGGATACCCGTTTTCCTTCTCTCGATCCATTCCTCAGACCCGAGCCATCCAACGGATAAACTCACCAAGTTCAAATCTTTATCAATCAGGAAGCTTAAAAGGATTGATATCAATCATCAATTTAATCAATAAACACTAAACTAATTCAAAATTCTTGCCTAAACCCCTGTAATAGAACGATAACTCAAATTTGGTATAAAAGAGTATAAAAACCAAATTAATCGAGTAATCCGAACCTTTTGAGCTCTGCAAACACGATTGTGAAAACAAAAGTCCCTCAAGAACTCCAAATCTTGGTGAATCAGACATGCATGTATTCGGTCTTCGTCGGTTCGACCTCTCAAGCGAAAACCCATTAATTCAAACACAAAGGTAATTACCCTTCTTCATTAGACTCGTTTTTGTAAAAAAAAAAAAAGAGCCCTTTGGTCATTACCAAAATCGTTTACTCAATCAAACGAATTTGATCAAATAAGATTTAGGGCTTTGATCGGATGAACTGGGTTGGGGAAACACACACCTAAGGGGGGGAAGGTTCCCCTAAAAAGTCTATTTTGCCTAAGAAGGCTAAAAAGGATTTTTAAAAACTCGAAAACCGAACCAAACAAACTCCGATTGAATTCATGGCTTAATCTTGAGTTCATGGCTTAGCCCAACGGTTAGATCTTGCGTTTGGGAATAAGAGATCATTGTTTTGAACCCTGGTAGAATCGGAATTTAGCATTTTCATCATGTTTTATTTATAAAACTTATTATAACTTATATCTAGTAATTATTTAATAATTTTGTTTTCACAGAAAATTATTATAAATAAAAACATATTATTCTAAAAAAAATGTTTTATATGTATAATTATTTCATTTTATTATATATAATATACATAGTATAAATGATTACTACTATTTTTAACAAAGGATTTAATATAGATTTAAATCTATAAACTTCACAAAATGAAATAAGATTCTATAATTAAGTTCTTACATTTAAATTATGAACATTTATTTATAAAATTGTTTTAAATTGATATTTTAATATTACAAAATTTATAAATTCCAATTTTGAAACATATTTTTTAAACTTGTAAATTATAAATCAGGATGATATTTTTATCAAACTTGTTAACAAGGAAAAACAATATATACTTTTATAAACCATCTATTATACTACTATTTGATTATATCTTGTTTAAGATTTAAAATATTTGGTTAACATATAGACCATAAAAAATCTTTTCAACTTAGTAAGTAAATTATTATTATTATTATTATTATTATTATTATTATTATTATTATTATTATTATTATTATTATTATTATCTCAACTCATTAGTAACAAAATATTATTTTACTCATATGATTTATACTTTAAATGATTATCCAATTTGAAATACAAACTTTAAAGGATTTAAATAGGTTATATCTACAAAATCTTCTTGAACAAAACAAATTGTAAACATCCAAATATGGAATATAATTACACTATTGTAGTTGTGTTAGGAATTCTATAGAAAAATTAGATACATTAGCTTATACATGATTGAACTATTTAGGTTGATATCATTGTGTTGGATATTGCTCGAACTACACGCTTGGCATCATTTATTTGCAAGTTACTTCATCTACCAAGGTGAGTCTTTATAGCCTTTTTTTATGCTTTTACATTTGGGGTGAAACATGTAAACATAGTTTTAAGCTACTATCATGTGAAACTAGTTTAATGATCTTAGATATATTGAATTTTAGTTAAGGATAAGCAGTGATCACCCTTAGTGACTAAGCTAGATCTATTGGACTGACCATCCCACCGTTGTTTGATTTACCTTTCAAGGAAAGGCCGTGGTGATACTTTGCTAACTTAAGCATTGCTATACTAATCTTGGTCAAACATTATTTGTTAACATTAGGGGTGTAAACGAGCCGAGCCGATCCCGAGCTCGTTAAGGCTCGCGCTTGGCTCATTTAGACTAAATAGGGCTTGAGCTCAAGCTCGGCTTGTTAAGGGTTTTATTTACGAGGCTCGAGCTCGGCTCGTTAAAAAAATTTTAGGCTCGAGCTCGGCTCGGCTCGTTTAGATTTTAATTATTTAATTTATTTACTTTAATTACTAATTTAATTAGATTTATAATTATATTTTCCAAATTTAACATAAAATATTTTATTTAAATATATTTATCATAATTTTATATATAAAAACAATTAATTTTATAAATAAATACTTAATATAATAAATAAAAGTTATATAAAGAAAAAGCTCGTTAAGGCTCGCGAGCCGGCTCGAGCTCGATATGTAAAGCTCAAGCTCGGGCTCGATAACTAAACGAGCCACATTTTTGGGCTCAAGCTCGGGCTTATATTTTCCAAATTTAACAAAAATTATATTATTTAAATATATTTATCATAATTTTATATATAAAAATAATTAATTTTATAAATAAATACTTAATATAATAAATAAAAGTTATATAAAGAAAAAGCTCGTTAAGGCTCGCGAGCCGGCTCGAGCTCGATATGTAAAGCCCAAGCTCGGGCTCGATAACTAAACGAGCCACATTTTTGGGTTCGGGCTCGGGCTCGTTAAGGCTCGGCTCCTTCGAGCTTTTTAACGATCCGATCCCGAGTATTTCACGAGCTGCCTTGGTTCGTTTACACCCCTAGTTAACATTAGTTGATCTGCTTTACTTCCTAGTTTATCAATGATATGTTCATTATGCCTTGAGTTCACATGTGATATTTGACATATTATATACATTTTATTCAACTATTTTTGGTGTGTGCTTTAAACTTGTGAAGCTCACAAACTTTTTAGTTGACCTTTATTTTAAACATGTTTCAGGTAGAGCTACTAACAAAGATTGCTTTGATTATCACATAAGAGCTTGGACCTAGATGTTTATAATATCAATTATGATCTAATGAATGATTGTTTAATTATGATTAATTGATAATTAATGTAATGTTTGAGTACTTGTAATTTAGTACCCTATGGTTATGAACAATCTACATTACGTGATATCCCGATGATTCCGTGTAACAACCGGTTTTTAATAAAGAAATGTATTGTGAATAATCGTTAATCAAACGGTTGTGGTTGTTGTGATTTGAAAAATATGTAAGAATTACGTCATCTATGGCAAGAGCACATTTGGTCGTGCTTGAAATCCACGAGGATTTAATAACTTTTGTTATTGGGGATTGATAGTATGTGAAAAATGATGAACGTGGGCGAAAACCGTGCGCAAAACGGAGTTCGTATGCTCCCGGAATCGCGAAACGAAGTTTAAATCAAATATTGGAAGAAAAACCCGCTAGGCGTACCGCCTAACCCCCAAACCTCCGGAGCCAGGCTATGCGCCCAGGGACATATGTCGGCCAAAGTTGTTTAAAACGATCAGAATGCATAGAAACACTCAAAAACGCAATTCTTCGACCCCAAGCGACCTCCAGACGCAAATTTAGCTTTCTAACACCCCAAATCTTCATATCTGAGGTTTCTAATCATCCAGATCGCGCATAGGATCGTGTTTTCAAGTCCCGATCGTTGTTTTAACCGTAGAAATCCGTCAGATCAGGTAACGGTTTGTTTTATCCTACTAGTTTAATATTATGTGGATTAAACTTAGTTTTGATTGTAATACTATGATTATGGGTATTGATTATTGCCTAGTTGATAACTAGGGATTGTTAGAAACGAAGAACTTGTTGTTTTGATGGTTAAAACTTCGTTTTGAAGCCGGGATAATGTCCGGTTGTTATGAAACCCATATCATGGTGTGATAACTAGTAGGAATGGGTTGAATATGATTTTAAATAAATTATGGATTATAATCCATAGATTAAATGATGATTTTGATGAATTGATGTTACCATTATTAATAGTTATTGATCTAAAAATAAATATTGAATAATAAAAAGTGATTAAAGATCGTAACTAATATAATGAACATCAATTATTTGATAAATTGCCTGGGAAGGCATGAAATATGAATAAGTGTGATAATTGACTAAAACTTGCTAAAGATAGTAAGATAGAGTCAATTATGTGATAAATTGACTTTGAGCAGGTCAGATCAATCAAGTGTGTTAAACTTGATTGTATGTGCTATAAGTATTGAAACTAGTTGTATATATGTGAATACAACTAGGTATTGGTGGTGAAAGTCAAAGGACAATTCACAGAAGTGGAAAAGAGGTTGTAGGAAGTAAACAACCGCTTGAACCAGGTAAGTTACCCAACTTACTGTAACATTACATATAAGTAGTAGAAAGAGTCTACTTGATTTTGATGTATATATATTGGTTGATTTGAATGAATGGGCATAACTAGATTGGAACTAATTGAGTTAATAGACTCTAATGTATAAATGTTAAGTTCCAATGTGTTTATGTCACGATTGAATTAATTATGCAACATAGATTGCATAAGAATAGCCGGATGAGCCGGTGTTTGACTATGATATCACAAATGTGTGATTAGTCAGAGGTGCTGACAAATAGCTATGGTGGAAGTACATGATTGTGAACACCATAGTGTAACTTTGATTAAACTATTGTGATTAATAGTTGATGATTGGTAATATGACATTATTACATGGTGAGAGTCAATTCGAATAGAAATGACTCAGCTTGACTTTTAATTGTGAAAAATGTATTTTTACATTTTGTGGTTATGACTCCACAATGGTGGATAGCCAGAGGTGCTGGCAATTGTCTAGATGGAAGTACCGGTGGGTGAACATCTTAGACTAAATAAATATGACTCCACAATGGTGGATAGACAGAGGTGCTGTCAATTGTCTTAGATGGAAGTACCGGTTGGTGAACATCTTAAGACTAAATAAATATGACTCCACAATGGTGGATAGACAGAGGTGCTGTCAATTGTCTAGATGGAAGTACCGGTGGGTGAACATCTTAGACTAAATAAATATGACTCCACAATGGTGGATAGCCAGAGGTGCTGGCAATTGTCTAGATGGAAGTACCGGTGGGTGAACATCTTAGACTAAATAAATATGACTCCACAATGGTGGATAGACAGAGGTGCTGTCAATTGTCTTAGATGGAAGTACCGGTTGGTGAACATCTTAAGACTAAATAAATATGACTCCACAATGGTGGATAGACAGAGGTGCTGTCAATTGTCTAGATGGAAGTACCGGTGGGTGAACATCTTAGACTAAATAAATATGACTCCACAATGGTGGATAGACAGAGGTGCTGTCAATTGTCTTAGATGGAAGTACCGGTTGGTGAACATCTTAAGACTAAATAAATATGACTCCACAATGGTGGATAGACAGAGGTGCTGTCAATTGTCTTAGATGGAAGTACCGGTTGGTGAACATCTTAAGACTAAATAAATATGACTCCACAATGGTGGATAGACAGAGGTGCTGTCAATTGTCTTAGATGGAAATACCGGTTGGTGAACATCTTAAGACTTAATATATGTATGATACCACAAATGTGTGGATAACCGGTTAATCCGGAAGTTAAATTGTTGAAACCACAGATGTGTGAATAATTGGTTAAGCCAATAAAATATATGTATATTTGGTGTTTTAAATTTAGCCAGAGGTGCTGGTGGTAGAGTTGAATTAGATAATATATTCATATTGTGAAAATGTCCCACTAAGGGAAATAAATGCACCATATGTGTTGGGTGCAAGTTGATGTTTGAATATGATATATTATTATCTAAACATGATTAACATCCATATGATATGTATGTGGATGGGTTAAATAAGTTTTTGGGGATTTTGGGAGGGGTTACTTACTTAGTTCATATGAACTAATTGTGACCTTATATGTGATGTTACAGGTCAAGATAGATATGCATTGGGCGATCAGATCGGGCACGTTGTGAAGCAGAACCAAACGTTATGTAAAGTATGTGGTAGTATTAAACTTAAACACACCAGTTTTTATTAATCATAAATGTAAATGATTGAAATTAAGTGTGTTTAACTTGTGAAAATGAAATTTCACGCTTCCGAACATGATTTTTGATAAAGTTTAATTTGGGACCTAAAAATGGGACACGTGTAATCGTGTGTAAAGTTTGGGTGTTACAGAGTTGGTATCAGAGCAATGGTTTGAGTGAATCAAGTGCGTCATGAACACTTGATCTCAAACTTTTATGCTCTTGATATGAAAACATAACGTTTGATTCGAAGACCCGATCATGATGCCGAATGTATGAGGTTAGCATATCTATGTCCTGTAATATAATTGTTAAATGTAATGTGAATCATTACATGTTAAATGTGATTTGATTGATTATGTGAAACCGAAATCAATGTCTTGAGTATGTAATGAAGGAAGTAAGGAATTGGGCATATAATGAATGAACTAGTACGTCTGGCCAACTTACTAGTGCAAACATGATATGAACAAGCACTTATGGGGATCATTTTATACTTAGGCTATTGAAATTAGGTAAGGTGTTATGAGCTTAATGTATCTATTACTTGTGGATAATAGTGTTACCAATTCAAGAGAAATGAATTGGAGAGTTAATGTGAAAAGACCTACATGAGTGTAGGCAATAACACTTGATGTGTTGGGGAAATTAATCCATTTGAACATGGAAAATGTTTTGGTGTGTATACACAAATCAAAAATGTGAAATTTGACTCGTTTAGGGTAAAATAGGGAAAAAGGGACACATAATTATGTTTATGTGTTCATACATGTTTAAATTTGAGATGTAATGATTTAAACATGTTAATAATTGATATAATTTGCATATAATCTATATGCGTGATATATGGAATTGTAAGTATACAATGTGTATACGTATGACGAATGTTATGATATGATTTCATAACTAGTGATAGTGTCATTACATGTTGATAGTAATTGACACATTGAATTGGAAACTATTTATAATAGTGTTAAAGCAAAATTAAGACCATAACGTATGGCATTTTGTGTGTATTAACATGTAAGACCACTGGTGGGTGGCATTGGATTTAACATGTAAGACCACTGGTGGGTGGCATTGGATTTAACATGTAAGACCACTGGTGGGTGGCATTGGATTTAACATGTAAGACCACTGGTGGGTGGCATTGGATTTAACATGTAAGACCACTGGTGGGTGGCATTGGGTTTAACATGTAAGACCATTGGTGAATGGCATTGGATTTATGATATAAGACCACTTGTAAGTGGCGTTGAATTGTTTGTAAGACTACTTGTGAGTGGCCTTGTGTTAGATGTGTAAAACCATCTTGGAATGACATTGAGTTGTCATGTAATTCCTCCTTAGTGAGGCATTGGGGAAAAATCCACATGCGTGTGGATTGGCCAATATGTGACTATGTGTTGGACGATGTTGACTTTTAAAAAGTCAAAGTTATGGTTAATGTGAATAGGTGAGTTACTTACTCACTAATATGCAACCATAAAACATATTGGTGCTTATGTGTTATGTGATTATGTTTGTTGTTACTACTTGTAATTGACTTGTAGTAATTGTAATAAATTGAATGGTAAATTGACCATGTATGTCATGAAATGTTGAAGATATGAAACCACATGGTGGTGGTATTTAACTACTTGACAAATGTCTTGTAGTATTGGATGAATGTTATGTGCTAAATGCTTAGCTTGAAAGGTGTTATTAAATGATAATTTATAGTTGACACTATAAATTGATGATAATCCACATTGTGTGGAAGTATATGAATATGAAACCACATGGGGTGGTATTCAGATTGTTGAAATTGATTAATGTTATGATAAATTGCATAACTAATGAAAGTGTCGTTATATGTTTACAATAACTGACACGGATAATTGGAGATGATTCACATTCGTGTGAAACTGATGTAAGACCACTAGTGCGTGGCATTAATATTTGTCATGTAAGTCCATAATGAAATGGCGTTGGTGTTTGTCATGTAAGTCCACATTTTTGTGGCATTGGGGGTAAACCATGTACATATACATGATAGTAAGTCACCTGTTACCATTGAGTTGTTTAAACTTGTGATAATGAATCACAAGTGTTGTGATCATGTGTGTAAAACTCATTTGGTAATCAATATAAATGTAAACACAAGGAATGTGTTCAAATGGTGTGTAAATTACCCATTTGATTGACTTGTAGTTGTAGGATTGGGTGAGTCCACACTACAAGTAATTGTGCATTTAGCATATATGTGATTTGTTGTTTTAATTGAATTTGATGTAAATAGTTATGGTTAGTGTCGTTATTGTAGTTGAATGATTTACGAGGTATGTGAACATTCAACTAGTAATAATGATTGAGTTGATTTACAAGAGTGTAAACAACCATTATAATGTAGATGTTATGGTGAAGAAAAGATAACCTACAAGAGTGTAGACATCAAATTTCAAGAGTCAAATTGTTTAAGTTGACTTTTGAGAAATATGATGCACAATTGGAGTTTTGTGTACACACATGTATTGTGTTAATTGATAAGGGTTGTACATGAATGATAGATAAGAATATCTATCTATGCAAATGAATAACGCGAATGTTAAATCATTCGGTTGTTATGTGTTGAGTACATTATACATGATGTTTGACTTCAAAAAGTCAAGGTTAAGCCTATTTGTAAAGAAATAGGATATTTATAATATGTATAAATTGTATTTATACATATGATGGGATGAATATTTATGGGAATATTCAAAATAGAGATAAGATGTATGTAGAAATACAATTGAGTGTATGGTTTGGTTTGAATGAAGAAAGTCAAACCAAATAATCAATTGTAGATTGATTATGTAGAATCATGTATAATGATCATGTTTATCTTAGGATAAATGTTCAATTATACTTGAAATATATGTTAGAGAAGTGGTGTCTAGGCATGGTGTGCCAGTGACGATTATTTTTGATCGAGACACTTGATTTACTTCTCATTTCTGGAGAAATTTCCAAGAAGAATTAGGATTGTGGATAAGCACGGCGTATCATTCTCAGATTGATGGTCAGGTGAAAGGACCATTTAAACGTTGGAGGATTTGTTACGAGCGTGTATAATTAATTTGGGGGTAGTTGGGATGATTAATTACCTTTAGCAGTGTTCTCATACAATAACGTTTATCATTCCAGTATTGGAATGCCTCCATATGAAATGTTGTATGGGAGGAAATGTTGTACTCCTGTGTTGAGGAGAAGTTGGGTAATGAGAACTGGCAAATAAAAAGGTAGTTAAAGTAACAAATGAACGTATAGATTATATTCTAGTTCATTTGAAGGCGGTATAGGACCGTCAGAATTCCTATGTTGATAAGCATAGGACGACTATTGAGTTACAGGTGAGAGATTTTGTGTTGTTAAAAGTCTTACCGTGGAAATGTGTGATACGTTTTAGAAAATAAGGGAAGTTAAGCCACGTTTTATCGAACCATTCAGAATTATAGCTCGGATAGGTAATGTTGTTTATCGTCTTGAGCTACCGGAGGAATTGAATGGCATACATGACACTTTTCATGTGTCATATCTGAGAAAATGTTTGGCGGATGAATCGGCTTATGTGCCACTAGAAGACTTGGAAATTGATGACAAGTTGAACTATGTGGAAAGCCAGTAGCTATATTAGACCGAAAGGTCAAACATTTGAGAAACAAGTCCTTGAACCAGGTAAAGGTTCAATGGAAAAATATAGAAAAGAATCTGACGCCACGTGGGAGTCAGAAGATGAGATGAGAAAGTATTATCCTTTCCTTTTTGATGTTTAATCGGTTTCGGGGACGAAACCTCTGTAAGGAGGGGAGATTTGTAACAACCGGTTTTTAATAAAGAAATGTATTGTGAATAATCGTTAATCAAACGGTTGTGGTTGTTGTGATTTGAAAAATATGTAAGAATTACGTCATCTATGGCAAGAGCACATTTGGTCGTGCTTGAAATCCACGAGGATTTAATAACTTTTGTTATTGGGGATTGATAGTATGTGAAAAATGATGAACGTGGGCGAAAACCGTGCGCAAAACGGAGTTCGTATGCTCCCGGAATCGCGAAACGAAGTTTAAATCAAATATTGGAAGAAAAACCCGCTAGGCGTACCGCCTAACCCCCAAACCTCCGGAGCCAGGCTATGCGCCCAGGGACATATGTCGGCCAAAGTTGTTTAAAACGATCAGAATGCATAGAAACACTCAAAAACGCAATTCTTCGACCCCAAGCGACCTCCAGACGCAAATTTAGCTTTCTAACACCCCAAATCTTCATATCTGAGGTTTCTAATCATCCAGATCGCGCATAGGATCGTGTTTTCAAGTCCCGATCGTTGTTTTAACCGTAGAAATCCGTCAGATCAGGTAACGGTTTGTTTTATCCTACTAGTTTAATATTATGTGGATTAAACTTAGTTTTGATTGTAATACTATGATTATGGGTATTGATTATTGCCTAGTTGATAACTAGGGATTGTTAGAAACGAAGAACTTGTTGTTTTGATGGTTAAAACTTCGTTTTGAAGCCGGGATAATGTCCGGTTGTTATGAAACCCATATCATGGTGTGATAACTAGTAGGAATGGGTTGAATATGATTTTAAATAAATTATGGATTATAATCCATAGATTAAATGATGATTTTGATGAATTGATGTTACCATTATTAATAGTTATTGATCTAAAAATAAATATTGAATAATAAAAAGTGATTAAAGATCGTAACTAATATAATGAACATCAATTATTTGATAAATTGCCTGGGAAGGCATGAAATATGAATAAGTGTGATAATTGACTAAAACTTGCTAAAGATAGTAAGATAGAGTCAATTATGTGATAAATTGACTTTGAGCAGGTCAGATCAATCAAGTGTGTTAAACTTGATTGTATGTGCTATAAGTATTGAAACTAGTTGTATATATGTGAATACAACTAGGTATTGGTGGTGAAAGTCAAAGGACAATTCACAGAAGTGGAAAAGAGGTTGTAGGAAGTAAACAACCGCTTGAACCAGGTAAGTTACCCAACTTACTGTAACATTACATATAAGTAGTAGAAAGAGTCTACTTGATTTTGATGTATATATATTGGTTGATTTGAATGAATGGGCATAACTAGATTGGAACTAATTGAGTTAATAGACTCTAATGTATAAATGTTAAGTTCCAATGTGTTTATGTCACGATTGAATTAATTATGCAACATAGATTGCATAAGAATAGCCGGATGAGCCGGTGTTTGACTATGATATCACAAATGTGTGATTAGTCAGAGGTGCTGACAAATAGCTATGGTGGAAGTACATGATTGTGAACACCATAGTGTAACTTTGATTAAACTATTGTGATTAATAGTTGATGATTGGTAATATGACATTATTACATGGTGAGAGTCAATTCGAATAGAAATGACTCAGCTTGACTTTTAATTGTGAAAAATGTATTTTTACATTTTGTGGTTATGACTCCACAATGGTGGATAGCCAGAGGTGCTGGCAATTGTCTAGATGGAAGTACCGGTGGGTGAACATCTTAGACTAAATAAATATGACTCCACAATGGTGGATAGACAGAGGTGCTGTCAATTGTCTTAGATGGAAGTACCGGTTGGTGAACATCTTAAGACTAAATAAATATGACTCCACAATGGTGGATAGACAGAGGTGCTGTCAATTGTCTAGATGGAAGTACCGGTGGGTGAACATCTTAGACTAAATAAATATGACTCCACAATGGTGGATAGCCAGAGGTGCTGGCAATTGTCTAGATGGAAGTACCGGTGGGTGAACATCTTAGACTAAATAAATATGACTCCACAATGGTGGATAGACAGAGGTGCTGTCAATTGTCTTAGATGGAAGTACCGGTTGGTGAACATCTTAAGACTAAATAAATATGACTCCACAATGGTGGATAGACAGAGGTGCTGTCAATTGTCTAGATGGAAGTACCGGTGGGTGAACATCTTAGACTAAATAAATATGACTCCACAATGGTGGATAGACAGAGGTGCTGTCAATTGTCTTAGATGGAAGTACCGGTTGGTGAACATCTTAAGACTAAATAAATATGACTCCACAATGGTGGATAGACAGAGGTGCTGTCAATTGTCTTAGATGGAAGTACCGGTTGGTGAACATCTTAAGACTAAATAAATATGACTCCACAATGGTGGATAGACAGAGGTGCTGTCAATTGTCTTAGATGGAAATACCGGTTGGTGAACATCTTAAGACTTAATATATGTATGATACCACAAATGTGTGGATAACCGGTTAATCCGGAAGTTAAATTGTTGAAACCACAGATGTGTGAATAATTGGTTAAGCCAATAAAATATATGTATATTTGGTGTTTTAAATTTAGCCAGAGGTGCTGGTGGTAGAGTTGAATTAGATAATATATTCATATTGTGAAAATGTCCCACTAAGGGAAATAAATGCACCATATGTGTTGGGTGCAAGTTGATGTTTGAATATGATATATTATTATCTAAACATGATTAACATCCATATGATATGTATGTGGATGGGTTAAATAAGTTTTTGGGGATTTTGGGAGGGGTTACTTACTTAGTTCATATGAACTAATTGTGACCTTATATGTGATGTTACAGGTCAAGATAGATATGCATTGGGCGATCAGATCGGGCACGTTGTGAAGCAGAACCAAACGTTATGTAAAGTATGTGGTAGTATTAAACTTAAACACACCAGTTTTTATTAATCATAAATGTAAATGATTGAAATTAAGTGTGTTTAACTTGTGAAAATGAAATTTCACGCTTCCGAACATGATTTTTGATAAAGTTTAATTTGGGACCTAAAAATGGGACACGTGTAATCGTGTGTAAAGTTTGGGTGTTACATTCCGCCACTAGTCGGGGTGTTACACAAAGACATTAATTTCAAACACATCCTACAAATGTATCACTATAATTCCAATTTCAATGCATACATCAATGGTTTGCATTCTAGAAATGCAAATAAGAACAAGAATTCATTCATCCTAAATCTTTTTATTCATATAGAAATCATACAAGAAATCATTCGTCCCAAACATTCTACAATTCTTTCTATCAAGTCGATTTCTAATGTATAATACCTTCTAAATCTTACATAAAGCAAACAAGAAATCAAATAACAAATGAATATCAAGCATAAAACTTGGGAATAACTTGTGATGGGGCCAAAGGAGGAGGAAATGAGGACGACAGAGGAGGATATGAGTTTGACTAAGGAGGATATGAGGTGACCGACGATGAGGAGAGATGGCTGGAGGAGTGATGGTCGTCGAAATTGGAGATGAGGCTGAAGATAAGGAGAGATGGCTAGAGGGGTGATGGTCGTCGGAGGTGGAGATGAGTTGCCGACGATGAGGAGAAATGGCCGGAAGAGGAGTGATCGTTGTGGAGTTGGATATGAGCCGATGATTATACATCTAGGGTTTTAGGGTATGCAAGTGAACGAGGGTAAAGAACATACACCCTTTTTTTCAGTCAGATTTATCTCAAGATTTGATCTATTAAGAGGTTTATTCAAATTCATGCTTTCCATTCATATGTTCTTTTATTAAACAAACGGTCTGCATCTAACCTATTCAGAGATAAACATCTGAATGGGTCATTTAAATCCTACCAAACAACCTCTTAATCGGTTTATGTAAGCCCCAAAATCCACAAAAACATGACACGTGTTTTAAAACGACAATTCAAATTAGGTCACGGATTTTTTAAAATAAACATCCATTTTAATCTCTCAAAATAACATAACATTTTACCAAAACATATATAGTTAGGTCAATTCTACATTCGAAAACCCAATTACCACATTAACAACAATTTACAAAAGTCATTAGGTTTCAATCATAACATGTTCGATCCGATCCTCCATGAAATACCCGATCACATGCGGCATCACCCTTTCCGTTCACCAGAAAACTCCACATATATATTCATCATTAGTATATAACAACCAAGTAAGTCCCCTTGTTCGTTCCCCCGAGCAAACATGACCAAAATAGTCATTTTTGACCAAATAAGTTCACCCCATTAACCCTCGAATCAATCCCAAGTCAAAAAGTCAAAAACCCAAGGTTTGACCTTCACCAACGTACCATACTTCACCCCCGGCGTATGATATGCCAGCCCTGGCGTATGGAATTGGCGTATCACAGTGCTTATGTGGCATATCATATACTAGGTGGCGTATGATACTCCACTTCTGGCGTATCATACTCCACCTGCAGATCAACAATACCATTTTTCGCATTTTTGACTTCCAAAACCATTCCTGGTCGATTCTAGCCATTTCTTTATCCCCAAATGCATTCCACAACACCTAGTGGACATAATAAACAAATATCAAACCACTTGTGTTTTACCAAACTTGATTTCACCAACATAGGACATTCACACACTTTGTGAATAATCCAATGCCATGATTACACCACTTGTGATTCAAAACACCAATTTAAGTGAAACTCCATTATAAATTCACACACCTTGTGAACTATTTCAGTTCTTTCAACACACATATAAATAAACACCAAGTCAATCAAAATCAAGCAATAAAACACCATATTAACAATAATCAAGCAATATACCACCTATTGCATATTATTTTCAAACAACAAGTTCACACTCACAAAATTCACCAAAAAGTGAACTCTTCCACACATAAACATTCACATATATATATATATATATATATGCATAACACCATTACACATATTAAGTAGAAGAGTTGGGTGACTTACCTTGTTCCAATGAATTATCATCAACAACAATTTCCTTCCTGGGTTGTTTGGTTCCAGTCACACCTTCACTATCGCTTCCTATTATCACAACTAATAGGTTTAATATAAAGGTTAACTATAACTAGTCAAAATACTCCCATTTGACCCATTTTCACCATCTACAATCCAATTGACTTCTAATTGATCCATTATCACCCAATTCACCATTATTCACTTATATAATGTATTGCACCTCATTAATAAACTCAAAACTCATTTTTAAGTTAAATACTTCATTTGGCTTTTCATAAAACACCTTATATGCATACTTTCTCAACCTATGAATATCACCATTGTGAACCTTCATCAAACACCATATCTTGATTCAAACTCATTTAGATTCACATTACTATGTTTCATCAAAACAATTCTCACATTGACATCTAATTCATGTTCACCCACTTAATTTAAACTCCAAATTCCTATCCTCCATTAACCTTACAAAACCCATTTAACACAAGGATATCTAATCTCATAGAATGATCAAAAATATGTTTTTAAATGTTATATATATGAAGATTACCAACAACTAGCTTCCAATTTCGGATTTTAATCATCCTACCCTCACTAAATGGGAGACCCAAGAAAATCCCATCAAAACCCACAAAATTTCATACCTAGGTGTAGTAGAATGCAAGGAGATTCCAAATCTTTGCTTGCATGAGGGATTTGAGCAAGCTACAAGCTCCAATTGGATCAAATCTTCAAGTTTAATCTTTCTCCTAACTCTCTCTCGTTTACAACATCTGAAACAAAATGGGGAGGTCATTTGACCCAATTTTGACCCCAATTTGTTATATTAACCCCCTTTAAGTTCAAGTTTCAGCTATTGACATATTTAGCCTCTCAAGATCTAGTTAGTCTACCTAGCTTATTTCTAACTTAATTAAGTTAGTTAACACCCACCATAATATATAATTAAAAAACCACCAAATAATATCAAAATTTATACCGTTAATCTTATAAAACACACCCCATATCCAACATCATAGAAATTATCACGATTTATATTTGTTTTATAAGTTTTTGCCCCAAAATGGTTGTAACAGTTTATTTGGTTTTTTAATTGGCTTATTCTGTTGAATTAGCTTTGTTCAGTTTTTAACCATAACCGAATTGAATTTGATTTTGTTTATAATCGTTTAGATGTATGCAACTAACTTAATATGAAGCGCATCCTTTTTGAGTCAAATAATAATATGAAATGAATAATTACATCCTTTTCTTATTAACTAATAAATATAAGTTTTTTAGGGACACTTGACGCATTCATATAGCACCTTGATGTTCTTTTTCCTGTATCTCTCATATTAAATATATCATCTATTAAATATTAAATATGCTTTTAGCACAATTTTAAATTAAAAATAAGATTTTTTTAATACATTAAAAATATTTTAATATATAAAAAACACATTTTTAAAAAAAGCCAAATTATTAAAAAAATATAATTTTTAAAAATAATTTTACAAAAGAAATATTTAAAGAAACAAACTTTGAAAAATTAGTGTTTAAAAAATAATTTTATTATTTTATTATTTAATCTATCAAAATTATATTTAATCTTATTTTATATTAAAAAAATCATCTTATATAGTTTAAATTTTTATTGCTAACTATTAATTACAAATATTTTTTATTCATCTCGTGTAATACACGAGGTACTAACCTAGTTTACTAATAAATAAAAATAAAATGGATCACATGTTAAATTATAAGCATTTTCACTATAACTTTTCCGTTTCTCTCTCCTATTAAATGCATACACATTAAATAATAATCAAATTATATGTCAATAAAAAATAAATTTTAACTCATGCAAGACACAAATATCAGCCTATATTTTGTAAAAAATGTATTTTTTAATCAGTTTTTTAAAATAGAAGTTTAAAAAACAAACTTTTAATAAAAAATGTTTAAAAAAGTATTATTACTTAAAGTCTTAATTTATATGCAATTTCATATTTTATATAGATAAACTCTTTAACATATTTTAAAATTTTTATTAGTAACTATTTATTAGTTTTTATTCAACTCGTGTAATATATGGAGAATTATCCCAGTAACGTAATTTATATGAACTGTAAATGTATAATTGATAATATAAGTTATGTGACCATTGATTTTATATAATCGTTGCAACTTGATTGTTGTAATTACATTTATTGAATTGATTCCAAATTAGGAGACAAGTTTATGGGATTGTATGTTTTTTTAATGGTATATGATACGTAAGTTCTTTTTCTTATATTTGATTCAAGAAAGAACTATAATCAGACTAATGGCGAGTGATTAAAAACAAAATTTGATTTCTAGAGAGAGAGAGAATGCCTCTTAGAGAGATATTTGAGATAATCAAAAGTGAAAGCCTTAGATCTTAGAAAGTAACTGTCAATATATTTGTCATCCAAATAAATGAAAACTGTACTTGTTACTTCTGACATTTTTATGAGAGGTTTAAGGTTTGAATTCGTGTCGAGACATATTTGTTAAGGTAAGATTAGAAGGTTTATCGTATTGTGAGGTTTCCTTCTTAGATGGGCTTAAGCATACGCCCAGAGCATCAAATCAGAGTGAGCGATTGATAAATTTGCTTTTCTTCTTCCAAAAGCTCACAACCAGAGAGTTATTTTGATAAGTTTGTTTTGATTTGGTAATTAAATCATGATGGTAGAACAACGAACTAACATATGCCTATTGAACTATTTAGGTGAACATTGAAATTGTGTTGGACATTGTTGAACTATATTTGAACAACTATTGCAAAGACTACCTCACATACTAAGGTGAGTCTTCATAGCCCCTCTTTTACTTGTTTTGAACTTTTGGGGTGAAACATGTTATTATAACTTATGTTAACTTTTAAACATTTTCATGTGAACTTAGCTATTGGCTTTATAGTTTGTGAACTTTAGTTAAGGGTAGGCATAGATCACACACATTTAGTGACTATGATAGATCTATTGGACCGACCATCCCACCGTTGTTTGATTTACCCTTCGAGGGAGGCACGCGGTGATAGTTTACTACTTCAGTATTGTTAGGAATGCTAGAACATGGTCAAAACATCATTTTGTTAACTTTGATGATCTGCTTTACTTGCTAGTTCATTTTTACTATGTTCATTACGCTTTGTGTTCACATAAGACATCATTTATAACATTTTTGTAAACATATGTTTGTGTGAGTATACAAACCTATGAAACTCACCAATTATTCGTAGTTGACATTTGATTTTTAAACATGTTTCAGGTGGACATGACAAGTTAGCTATATGAACGAGTTTGGATCAATTTACATTTAATTTGTATTCAATGTATTAGAATTGAAAGGATGTAATCGTTAGGGTTTGATCATTTGAAGCGATGTAATAAATGTTTGAGTTTAATGTAAGAACTATTTACAACTTTATACCTTGTGCTATGAACAATCTACACTTCGTGTAGCCCCGATGTTTCCGCCCTCGGTCGGGGTGTTACAGATTGGTATCAGAGCTTGGGTTATAGATAATTAGGTTATTTGAACTAGATAACCTAGACTATAACCATAGGAACGCCTTAGTTTGAACTCTTAGGTCATGAACTCTTATTTGGACTCCATAGTTGCCATACTAGGCCATTGTCACACCCCGAGCCGGCAGGTTGGATCGACTTTCCCTTCAGGCGGAAGGTTTCCGGGGCGAGATATCGTGAGTGATAATCGGAATGATAAGATTGTTTACATTGAACATGATATATAAATGAGAAACTGCTAAGTAAGAATAGAATTACAAAGTTAAATTACATCAGTTAAGTTCATAATTTAACAATGTAAATCTACTATCACATCATAATTCTTCTATCTTGTATCTGCACAAGATATACAAAATAAATCTATAAAATGATGCTTCAAAATATGCAGGTCCAAAAAGCTAGGTCCTCTAACTGGCATCCTAGTCCAAAAGAAATAACTCCTTAGTTGACCTGTTCGTCACCTGAGAAGTCATGCAAAAATAAAGTCAACACATGGTTGGTGAGTTCATGAAATTTTATAAAAATGAGTTTGAATATCCTGAATGACAACCTTAACCTCACCATTAACCACCTATACCATCCAGTTCAGTATGCTTATATATAGGGCATATGTAGGGTCGAACTTACCGCCCGCCCAGCCACCGTCCCACCACATACCGGACCACATGATATATTGTTCCTGGTGATAATTAAGCGTTTCATCCCACTTCTTTGATTTCATAACTATTGATTCATAGCATTTGATTACCCTGAAAATGTTTACCTTGTTCACCCAAAATGACAACCTTAACCTCATCAACAACCACCTATGATATCCAACCAAGTATGCTTATATATAGGGCATAGGTAGGGGACAAGCCCCAGCCACTGTCCCACCACATACCGGACTGATTAGCATATTGTTGTTAATGATAATTAAGCATTTCACTCCATTCAATTTCAATTTAGATTTTGATTCCCACAAATAGATTCACCTTTGATCTCTTGAGTTCACCATGTATTCATGATTACCCCAAAACATTAATATTAAATGAGTAATTAAATTAATAACTAAACATTTAAATACAACTAAGACATGATGATTGGGCCTTATTTGACTCAATCAATTAGACTTAGTTGTTGGTGGTTGTCCAAGTTGTACCCTCTTACACGTGGCCAATATCAGGCATGACCCACAAGGAGTCTACCTGTATGTGTCGGGACTTTAATGATGCCCATATCAGCTTGACCCATTGGTCTACTGTACATGCCGGGACTTTAAGGATATCCTTTGATTCTTGATCTTCTTTGATTCTCCTGATTTTTATTTGTTTAATAGTTTCCGTTATTGCCCATATAGCTTGACTACAAGAGTCTACTATTTATGCCGGGACTTCCCGTGTGTTACACGTGATCTTGATTTCCATACAACTGACATCCACCTTAATTTAAGCATTAATGATTTCATTAGATTTTAATGATTTCATTATTTCCATGATTCACACACGATTATGATTCCCATGATTCACTTGATTCTCTTGATTCTGATCTTTTGATTTCCATGATTCCACAATGATTATAGATTCTCGATTATAGATTTTTGATTAGGATTCTTAGTTTACTGATCACACACTGGATTAGATTCCATTGAATTTGATCTTAAGCTTTAGTTCTTTTGATTCCACTTTGAATTTAGATTCTTGAAATTGAGCTTGATGGACTAAGGGTTTGTTTAAAGTTTTAGAATTAAGGTATTACTCATAAGAGTAATTTAATTAACTTGTTAGTTAATCCTGCATAGCAATTACCTAGACAGGAGTCTAGGAGTATAAACAAGCATATAGAATAAGCAATAATAAGTAAAAGCATTTACGTAAAACAATTTAAATAAAACAGTTTACGCATGCTTCTCAGCCCCGCGTTTGAAAACAAAAATGTTTAGAAAAAGGGCAATGAACTCACCTGTGTTGCTCCGTATTGAATTACGACAAAAATGCGCACTCGTTGTTGTAGACTAGGTTTCTTCGGTTCCTGAGTTGTTTTAAGAGAATTCGAATACGATAAGTATATATATTAGTCTTCGTATTTAGGGTTTGGTCTCGGTGTGCGACTAAGTGTCCTATGTGCTAATTGTGTTTCTAAGATTTTATCTATTTACCTAGATGGTCAATCATTATTAACCCTAGTCCCATAAGTTATCATTACAAGATCTTAGTTAACATGTTTTACATTTAATTTAATTTAAATAATTCATTAGGTTTAAAATCATTTGTTTTAATTTAACAAAGTTTTATAAATCATTTTTCTTTTATTAAACATAATAAGTCTTATAAAATAACTATAATTACCACCATGGGCTCCGGTTAAGCCTATTGGGCCAAACTCGGGCCCGTTTATTAGACCTTGATTTCCCAAGCGATTTCTTTTATTAAAACACAAATGATTTTAAGAAAGATTAAGTATCCACATGATGGGTTTGGGTTAAGCCCGTTGGGCCAACTTCAGCCCATTACTAAACTTCAACTTCCGAGTGATTACGAATAAAGATTTTCAAATAACTTGGCATAGCTAATTCATTTAAATCATCTATGTTTAGAAAGTTATTCTCAAATTATCCTCATAATTCATTGACCTTTTATATAATCTCAATAATTCAAATTTTAGATTATCAAGAAAGGTGGTGGTTCTCTTAAATATTCATGCATGCATATATGTATATATATATATATATATGATTATGTGTGCTCATGTTCCTCATCTTTAGCCTAGTACAAGGACCTAACTTTGGCAACTCATAGTGTTCATAGATGCCTTTGGTTCGCTGCTATCCCACGAGGTTAAGGGCCTAATGTTCGGCTAGTTAGGGTTTACACTAACCAGGTCGACCAACATAGGGTAGGTTCGCTGCCCATGGGGTTTAAGCATAAGGTTCGGTTAGTTCAAAGGAGGAACTCTAGGTTCGTGAAGTTCACATGCGGCCGCCATCTGGGTTCGCCTCTATTTGGTTCGTACCCATCAGGTTCTTGGATCTAGGGTTCGGTTGGGCATGCTGGTTCATGGATACAAGCTTCGGGACTCCTAGGGTTTGCATGGCCAAGGTTCGGCCCACCCTAGCTTCGGCTGCATGAGGTTTGGCCAATTCAGAAGTGGTCCAGGTTCGTGTATGCATGGGTTCGGCCAAAGGACTCGTAGGTCAAGGGTTCGGCCAGATTCAGGTTCGTGGCACCTGTGGTTTGGCTGGGTCCATGTTCGTGGGCCAGAAGGTTCGGCCACCTTCTGCCCAGCTCCACCAAGGTTCGGCTGATATCCTTGTTGTCCAGAACTCCACTTCATCATCTTCCTCAACAACCCTAACCTATTGCAGGTCAGTTCTAAAGCTTCCTAGTAGTTTACAAGAGTTTTTCTAAAGGTTTCTGAATATTTTTATCGGTTAAACAACAATGGGTTATGGAAATCGAAGTTCACACCAAAAACCGAAAATAAACTAGAGATTTACCTCAAAATCGATGGATGAAAGCTTAGATCTCTAGTACTTCCGTGATCTACGTGATGTGGTGGTTGTTTTGACACCAAGAACTCTTGAAATGGTTGAAAATTGAAGGAGTTATTGTAGAGAGAAGGTAGAGAGAAAATCTAGAGAGAGAGAGAGTAGGACGAATTTGTGAATGAAAATAGGTTGGTGGAGGTGGTTGTGACATTGAAGAGCCACATTAAATGATTCAAATAAAACGGGTATGTTCGGTCTCGTTCGGTTTCGCGTAGAAACGTCGTTTCGCGTTCGTCTTCCTAACGAAATGACTCGGTTATAAAATAAGGTTTATAAAATTATTTTAGGTGGTTATTCCTAGTAAATTAACTAAATATCTTTTGTTTAATTTAAAATTTTCAAAAATATTTAATTAATTGTTTAAAATCGAATCGTAAGGTCGTCACGCGTATTCGTTCGAATCGTCACCCGTACGAACTCGGCGATAACTATACCTTTCAATATTGTTTTCTAATTATCAGATATCATTCAGAACGTTAAACTTTCAGATTTATTCGTACAGATCGTCACCTATACAAATAATTCGTCGATTTAGCATTCACGTGACGACATCCATGTTGTTTTGTTCTGTAAAACCTCACATACGTTTATACATAATAAAATCCTAACAAATAATCACATGATGGTTCTGTATTGCCAGATAATTATCTGACTGATGAACCATGTTTTCTGAGTTCTGTTTATCTGAAATGATTCTGAATTCACTGTTTGATAACACGAAATGATAATGATATATTATATGAACATGACATGAAATGAAATATGTATAGTTTGTACCTGATTACTGTTCATGTTACTGTTTGAGATCACTGTTCCGGTACGGTTCCGGCACTGATGTTACAGCCATGAACTGTTATTTGAACTCTTAGTTGCCATGATAGGTCATACTTGCTTATGTGACTATTTATTTGGTAGGTCTAGGAAAGCATTTCGTATAAATCCAAATCAACCGATGGACCTGTTATGCTTTCATGGGAACCCTTGAAGTGAGTATGAACCTATAGGATAAAGTATGTCTTTCTGAAGGATAAAATGAACTTAAACACTTTGATATGTCTAAAGTATTCCTTTAGGAATATAATCCAAATATTTCTTTGTGATTGAACTTTCATTTGAACTCTCTATTTCTTATTTGAACTCTTTGAGTTATATAAATTCTAACCCTTTTCAATTGAACTCTTTTAGAATCATGCCTCATCGTCTTCGTAGTAATACCAACAACACCAACACCAATAACACAAACACCAACAACACTAATCCCACTATTCAAGAGTTGGCCAAGACCATTTCTCAGCAAGTGGCTGTTGTGTTACCTACCTTGGTGACCCAACTCAATCAAGCTACGAATGTGAACCCGGTCCACAACAATGGGAATGGTGGGGGTGCAAATCCAACTTGCACCTTTAACACTTCAACTCATATAACCCTGCAAAGTTCATTGGTACTGAAGGGGCAACTGGGCTGCTCCAATGGTTTGAAAGTATAGAGAGCACGTTTATTCACTCTGACTATCCTGAGAACCTTAAGGTTCGGTATGCCACTAGTGTCTTTCAAAAAAGGGCACTCACTTGGTGGAACAGTGAAAAACGAACAAGGGGTTCTGATGCTGCACTTGCTTTGACCTGGACTGAGGTTAAGCAACTTATGACTGATGAATTTTGTCCTTGTAACGAAATGAGGAAACTTGAAGCTGAATTTTGGGAGCTCAAGCAAGATAGTGGAGAGAACCTTGTTTATACGACTCGTTTCCACGAACTCAGTTTACTTGTGCCACACTTGGTGACAACTTTGTCTCGGGCCATTGAAAAGTATATTGGTGGTCTTCCCATGCAAATCCAAGACACTGCGTTTGGTAGCAAGCCTACTACACTCAAAGATGCGATCTGACTAGCTGCAACCTTAACCGACAACCATGTCAAGGTTGGAACTCTGACGAGAAAGGGGGCAAAGAAAGTTGAAACAAAGGCCAATGTAACATCACTGTATTTCAGGCAATTACATTACATATATGTTTGTACTTTTAAGGTCTGATATGAATTATTGCATGTTATTATCACTGGTACACACTATTGAGAACATATATTATCATTATTATAAGCATAAACCATGGGAAATTTAGTTGAAACACAACTAAAGAGAACCAGAGAGTTTAGTGCAGTTGAACTCACATGATATGGGATAGTTGATTTGGAATGGTAGTGGTATAGGATTCTATAACCAAAGATAGGCAAGGATATAATCATGGCCTATCGAAGAGGTGGTGGGATGGCGGCTGAGGCAGTTGCGAATGACCTCTACGTATGCCCTATACATAAACCATCTTCGGTTTAGCATGATTATATCAGTGTTGAGGCTTTGGTGAGGAGAATCTAAGGTTTTGGGTTTGAATGGCAAGAGATATGAGTTGGTTATTGTTTAGTTACTAAACATAGTCAAGGACACATGGTCATGGTTTATCGAAATGGTAGTGGGACGGTGGCTGGATAGGTTGCGACCTACTCCTACACATGCCCTATACATAAGCTTATTTCGGTCTATCATGGATGTGTCAGTGATATGGTTTAGTGGGATTCGGATTGGGAAATTATAATATTAAAGAATATAAAATAATGAAAGCGTTATTGGAAATGATTACGCGATGGTGAGGTTACGAACATAACTTAAACGCGAATATTAATTCAGAAATATTAACTTAATAATGCATTCGCGTGGGTGACGATTCACACGTATATAATTATTAGGATTAATATCCTAAAACGATATTCCATAAATCGTAAATCGAATCGAAATACGATACGAGCGTTGGATTCGAAAAGGTGACGATCTTTACGAATACGTACGTAAGTAACGCGTTTCGACGAGATAACGAAATAATAATTAACGATATTAAAATAAGAAAAAGAAGTTTAAAAACGTTTATTAGGAATTACAACCTAAGACGTAATTCAATGCATCGTTTTATTAAATAAATGATCTAATGAAATTAAACGAAAACAATTTAGGAAACAACTTTAAATTAAAATCCTTTTATTAAACGAAACATGAATATTCAAACATCTTATGTTTTAAATATGTTTTACGAGCAAAACCGATCATTTGGGAAATATTATCGCGAAATAAACGAGACCGAGCACACGGGGAATACACGGGTTATTTATGAAGAAGACTTCATCTTCTTCTTCATTTCCACAATCTCTTTTTCTCTCTAGAACTCAATTCCCGTCACCCCTTTCTCTTTCTAACTTCTCTCTACCATAACTTCTTCAAAACTTAATCATTTCACGAGATCTTTGGCTCTAAACGACCGCACGATCGAGGAGAACAAGAACCCACGAAGAATCTTAATGTTTGGTCAACATTTTGAGGTAAATCTGAAGTTTTCTTTTCGGTTTTTACTAAAACCTAAGGTGTTTATGGCTGCCAACTTGTAACCGCGTTTAGGGTGTTTCCTTCATGTTAATTCGAGTTAGTACTAGACTATGGATGCAATGGATGAACCTGCAAGTCTTAGAACATGAGAATGATGATGATGAACAACCATGGTTGATTGGTTCAAGAAAAAGGGCTGCAGGTGGCCAAACCTTGTGGGCCGAACCTCCATGGAGCTAGGCACAAGGGAGCCGAACCCAAAAATGGGTAACCGAACCTTGTGTTGGCTGATCTCTGGCCGAACCCTAGGGTGAAGGAACCATGGAGCTACGAACCTCCCCTATAGGCGAACCTGAACCACGCACCAGACTGGAACGAACCTGTTGATTTGGCCGAACCTTATGGCTGTAAACCCTATGGCCGAATGCTGTCATGATGCGAACCATGTGAACCTGGAACCCATAACCAGCGAACTTAAGTGGCTGGATATAGGGGCAGCGAACCTATAGCCATATGCGAACCAATGGGTAGCCGGACTTTAAGATTAGCAAAAACCCTAGAACTTGTATTTGCTCTAACCCACATGAGAACGAAATTAAGACCATGGCCGAATCATGATGTTATTGTCAAGCCTTAGGTGTTACTTTGGAAATAAGATAATGGGTACGGGAGCACATATAACTTGGGATAAACGAAAGAACACGTGGTGGGGTATATTCATGCATGCATGGGCAAAAATCTAGGTTTCCATCTTTTCTTAATAAAAATAAGTTTTAAATTATGGATTTTATGTGAATTAATTAATGTATGAAAATAACATAAGCTTGGTTTCTTAAACTTGATCAAATATGACAATTTAAAATATATAGGTTAACTAGCATCAACAATGCATGCATGCAACCATGAATATATATATATATATATATATATATATATATATATATATTTGTGTGTGTGTGTATAGGGTTTATCACCTTTACAACATGTATAACTTTTATACTCTCACTAAAACCATTATAAGTGGATTGATTAAACTAATTAATGTTAAACTGATCTTTTATAATGACGATAGGAAACCTTAATGGTTATCATTCTAACTTAGGTAATAAACCTAAGTAATTCGTACACATAATGATGTGAGGGCAGACGAAATATGACAACTTAATGATGATCACACATAAATACTTACGAGTATGAAACACACAATAAATACAGGTTACTAAAGTATCCTTGATTTCATATACGTGAGCGCGCATTTCACAAGAACACTGAATCTAAGGACTTAGGTGAGTTCTCATAACCTCCTTTCTAAATCATTTTGTTTTAAACTCGGAGGTGGAACATGTATACCAGATTTACATATTATTTTGATAACACATGGATGACACCTGTTTTATCATTATGATACTTATATTATTGGATTATCATTGTTTATGGATTGTCACGGATTATCTTGGATTATCACAACTCCATGAGTCGTTGTTGTTGACTTCGGTCATTCGCAATGATTGCATGTATTGTCCCATGGATTATCACAACTCCATGGGTCGTTGTCGTTGACTTCGGTCATTCGCAATGATTGCATGTATTGTCACTTATACTATTTGGAAATATTGTTGGTTGAGATTGGTTGAATATATGTGATTGACTATTGGTATTTATTTGAATTATGTGATTGTGTGTTTGTGTTTGTGTGTTGGATTATCTCGCAGGTGCACATGTGGATTTTCTCAGAAAACTATAAACTTTTATAAAAACGTTACAAACAGTTTTGAAACATAAAAACTTATGATTACTCACCAACTACTTTGTAGTTGATACTTGATTTTCTACATGCTTCAGGGAACGAGGAGAAGTAGGTAGAGCAGGATAGCTCTACATCTTTTGGACATCATCACTTAGGGTCTTGGACTTAGCTAAAATAACTGAAATTCTGAAGACTAGAGTTTAGTTAATTTAGCTAAATCTTTTGTGTAATTATTGTAACTAAATCATGATGAACATGATTTTTGATGTAATTAATTTGGTTGATTTAATTGATATGTGATGATTTATTTAGATGCCCACGAGCTTATGAACAATCTACACATCCCTCGTGGCATCCCGACGTTTCCGCCATCGGTCGGGGTGTTACAACCAACACTGATGAGCCTCCTAAAGAGGCCAAAATTGAGCCTATCAACCCCACCAAACCAAACACTCACAAGCGGAAGGCTAGGAATTTCGCCATGACGACCCCTGTTATTCCTGCTATCCTCTGAATCAACAAGCGCCACAAAACAATAAACCTTATATGGGGACGAGCCCTCTTTGCAACACTTGCAGATATCGTCATGCATTAACTCGACCTTGCAGAATTTGCACCGAATGTGGAATGTATGGTCATTCTGCTAATCACTGCCGAATTGGACCACTTTTGCAGCAAGGTCAACAAATTCAACCGTTAAACCAATGACAAGCGGCACCAGCCAATCCTGCCTTAATCAATGGAAGGGCATGCTACGAATGTGGTGACCCTAATCATCTTAGAAACCAGTGTCCAAGACTTGCGAACAATAATCAAAGAGCAACTCGTGCCCGAACTCTTCAACTAATTGCTCAAGATGCTCAAACTAATCAGGATGTTTGAATGATGTATTCCTGATCAATGATTGTCATGAATTTGTTTCACTTGATTCTAGTGCTAATAAAATTTTGTGGTTTATAATTTTGAGCTTTTACTTGCTAGAATACAAACTATATATACCATTTAACGTAGTAATGGTTTACAGTAAATCTATCGATAGTAACTATATTATACTTGATTGTATTGTGAACTTTGAGGATCACATTTCATTAATGGATCTTGTATCCACTCAATTGTGTACCATAATCAACCAGTAGGGTATACATGCAAGGCAAATTTGCGTTACGAGTGCACACGGAACGTGAATTTGCAATACATGTAAATCCTACGAATGCGAGACAAAGGACACAATTGATGAATGATTTACTTAAACTCCAATTTTGGTTGAAAACTATGAACTATATCTATATGGACAACGACATGTAAACATCAAAGGTGAAACATTTTTATGTTTTGTTGTATTGGTAGGTGATCGGTATGCTTTCAAAGTATTGGTGATGTGGTGGGTTGGCTGCGGTATACCCTATATATAAGCACCACCAGTACATTGGGAGTAGAACCGAAAGCTTGACCAATGTTAGGATTCCTAGATTTGAGTGTTAACATCAAGGAAGCTAATCTTGGTCAAAAATATGTGAACTATACCTATATAGTGAACTACGTGTAAACATCAAACGAAGTGAAATATTTTATGTTGTGTGGTATTGGTAGGTTATTGGTATGCTTTCAAGGTATTGATGTTGTGGTGGGTTCGCTGCGGTATACCCTATATATAAGCACCAACAGTACATTGGGATTAGAACCAAAAGCTTGATCAATGTTAGGATTGTAGATTTTAGTGTTATCATCAAGAGAACTAATCTTAGTTAAAACCATAAGTCGAATCAGTTGACTCATGCGTACTAAGACATGGTGTATATTTTTCAAAGGTCTTAGTAGTTCTTCTATCGAGACAGTTAAACTATTGTCAACTTAAAACAATCAAAATAAAAGAATACATCTATCTATCTATAGTTGAAAACTTTCAAAATGAAACCCCACATCAAACATCAACACATGGGATTAACATTTCAAACGATCTGATCTCATATAACAAATTACATACAACAAATAACATCATAATACGTAATCTACAACTTTAATATTTGACGCACTTTCTATTGATCACAAACACAGAACTTCATACTAAGAACCAAAACCTATTCAATAAAGACACAATCTTGAACTTGATGGCATTGTACCTTAAATATATATCCTTAACCAAAAAGGAAATCCACATAAGATAACAACGTTAGGGCCAATTGTTAAACGACTTCGATTGTGAGAATCGAATGTTGTAGCTGATGCACTCAGTCGTAATAGCCATAACCAATTTCATAGTATTCAAATTTAAACTAATTCTTATAACAACATAATTGTGGTTCAACAAAATCCTAAGGCAAATTGCATGTGTTGAAGTGTTGAACTTTAAGTGACAAGCCAATTCTGCTGTTTGATTGAACCTTTTGAACCATAATGATCTTTGACTCACATTTCTGAACGAAGCACTCAATTCTCGTTATATTCACCCTAGTACAAATAAAAGAATCTACGAGTCCTCTATCGGTGTGATGCGTCATCATATTCGATCATGATGCTTGCTTCACGACACATTTTTCTGAATCTCTTCACGAGTCGTTTGTCACTCGATTCGATCTTAGCATGATTTACTAGCCTCAAACGGAGCGTCAAATCAAACGAAGAAATCCCTTGGTCTTCCATTTGAACTTAGCAACATTTACCAACTTTCACATGTTGAACTTGATCATATTTAATTTCGCTACATTTCTCTTAATTTCGGGACGAAAATGTAGGTCTCAAACCGGATCAAGAACGTAGCTTTATCACTCAAATAATCACCAACAGACACTAACAAGTGCTAAATCCATACTAGAATCAAGAAAGCAAGTAGAAAAATGTAATCTTTGTATTAATACTGAAAGTTCGAGTATAGATGCCTCAATACGTCCAGAGAGCAAATGCCTCGGGATTCCAACCTAAACTAGTACAAAATACATCTATTTATACTAATCTAGGTGAACTCGAAGTTCTATACAAAATAACTTCGAGTACTAGAACACAATGAGTATTCGAACCTGATGTACACGAAAGCAAATAAAAGGCTATCAAAATCTGGACTTCAATTCTTCCAAGGTTGACTTTGTCAGTCTTTATCTCGAAGTGGGCTCAACAAACTCCCCCTAGACTGGCGAAGTCAACCAATAGGAAGAGAGACAGAATGTGGTCCAGCTCCCGCATAAAGCTTTAGCTCTATACCGTATGCAACCGTGCGTGTATATGGCTTAGCCTCTTCATCCCATCCGCCATACACTTTGATGGGAGACTTGTGCAGGCGCATCATATCTTCCTTTCCGAACTTCAGCATGTCCATCGGATCCAAAATATCTCTATATCGTTGATGTCGTCTTTGTTCCTCAAGATTACTGCCGATAGAGTCTTCTCATCGAAATACCAAGACAAGAAATTTGCAAGTGAGTTTTCAGGAGCTCGGCGATAAACAGGAACGGCCTCTTCGGTGTGCGGAGGAGGGTACTTGTAGTACACCCAATACTTGTTTGTTTTTGGATCAATGATGCATTTTGAAACAAAACGCTTTCCCTTAGCAGTCCGCATCACTGGAAAATCTTTAACGCATTGATCCTTTAAAAACTTCGCAAACATATCAGCTTGGTTGTCCTTTGACGGGTTGAAGAACATAGCATTGTTGATGCTTCGAAGATCAAACTTTGGCATCGTGCAGAAATCCTGCGGCTTTCTGTAATACTCCACTTTGCCATTCATCCTCTTAACCAGGTAAAGGTTTCTCTCTTTGTCGTAGAGCCAGCATCATATATTAGACCTATCATTGCGTACGGCAAACAATCATCAGTCATCTGAGATGAATGTGTGCTCTGGAAGTTCTACATTCATTTCTCCCATCCAGGTGGCTTTGACTTCTGGAGGCGCAGGGGTCCAATCTTTCTGCTTTTCGAACCAACTATTGATCACTGTCCCCAATGGAGGAATCTCTTTGCCATCTGAATCGATATACTTGTGAGCGTACAAGTAATCCACATATGGATCTTTTGCAACATCGGCAATGACGACATTTTCTGGTCCTTCCTTAACCTCTTCACCAGGCCATTCAAAATCAAAATCCTCAAGCAAATCATCGAACCAACTATCAAGACCAGCTCCTGTGGCTTCATCCGGTTGCACACAATCTCCAAAGAGGAAATCATCAGGAATATCTCCAAAAAGATCATCATAGTCACTCGTGGGCTTTCCTGATGAGGATGGATTTCCTGTGTCTCCTCCTTGATCTTTATCATCTGGAGGCCCTTGATCCCTTTTGTCAGAGGAGTCCTTTTCTTTCTCATCTCCACCATCATCATCATCGTCATCATCACTTTCATCACTGTCATCATCTTCTGTCATCATCATCAGACTCTAGGACTTCGATTCCTTTCAGCTTGTTAATGTCCTTGAGCATCTCATAATTTTCCATTGAAAGAAATCTGATGACTCTTCGGTGTGCCTTGATTTGCCCTTGAAACTCATCTCGTTTATCACAAACTTTGAGCATTCCCTCTTTCATCATCCGAATGACCTCATCCTTCTCTGTGGATTCCTTCTCAAGTAATAAGACTCTGTCTTGTAGGCTCTCGAGATTGACAGTCACCCCTTTTGGCTCGTATGGTGACTCTGCGTGCAAAGGGGATTTTCCCTTGTCACTGTGTGAGCGAGGAGGTGATGATGGAGTCTCGGTGTGAGGAATGGGAGTGGTAGAAGGCGACATTGGGGAATGAGCAGGGATCTTGATGACTAGCTTGGGTTTGGCTGGTTTGGTTGGTGATTTTGGTTGTGAAGGTGGCTTGGGTTTTGTAGGTGGCTTGGGCTATGTAGGTGGCTCAGGTTGTGTAGGTGGTAGAATCGATGCAGCTGATGAGAAGGATAAGTCAGAGAACATCTTCTGCAGTCTGGAATCCCTAGTCCTCTTGGACATCGTCTTTTACCTCTTTCTCATTGGTTATGATTCAGGAGTTGGGGCGTAATCAACATCCTGTGCTTCCTCTCTTTCTTCTTTGGTCTGAGGAGGCTTTTCAGCAACATAGTCCTCACTTGATGAGGAGGATGTCTCAGATAGATGTTCCTCGATAGTCGTGCCAGTCTGTGTACCGATGGGAGTATCATGTTCCTCAGCAACAAATGCAACAGGAGTTCCTTGACCTTCAACTACATTTTCCTCTCCAACGAAACGTCCAAACATGATCAATGGTCTCTCCCCAATGTACTGCTTCTTCCCTTGCTTATTCATCTTCATGTATCCAAAGATGTCGTCTCGCATTCTCTTGATCTCCAAAGTGCCAAGTGTGGGAGTCAGAGAAGAATATCTTTTGTTGATGACGATCTGCAGAAACCGAGGGAAAGCTAGAAACCGTTCCTTCCTTCTTCCTTTGATGTTAGCGTGCATATCAAGGAAGATCATCTTTGAGAAGTTGAAGTCGACTCCAAGTGCTAAGGCCACCAGACAAGAACTGAGAGTCTGGTTGAGAACATCATATCCTCCTTTCCTTCCGGATAGGCACTGAGTGACCACGTGTGCCAAATATCTCCAATAAGGATGTAGCAATTTCTTCTCGGTCGGAGGATAAGCACCTTCATGTCCCATCTGGTATACGGTCCTGTTTACCAGATCTTATTCTAGCTCCACAGAGTCAGAATCTTTGTCTCCAAATTGCAGACATTCCCGGAGAATCTGCTCAGTGATAACTATGGGTTGACCCTGAATCTTTCCAACAATGCTAATCGTTCATTCAGCATCAGTACGTTCTTCCACGGTGCTCCAGAATCCTCTAATAAAATCAGTCACTATCGAGGGATGTTCCATGATGGCATAGTTGACCGGTGACAAGATCAACCCAGTAACCATGCTTCTGAACTCCGAGTGTTTCTCTGGCGGGTCCCCAAGAAAAGCAGTCATGTTATGATCAGGTACAAAGTGTAGATCATCCATCTGAAAACAAAACAGATTAAGTCATTTCAGGGTCAAAAACTCTACGAAGAAAAAAAATTCTAAGTTCAATAGCATTCTCGAAAGTCAGGGTGTTCTCGAAATCACATTTGTGTTCGAAGTTAAAGGCTTATTCAAAACAGAGAGTGAACTCGAAATTAGTCATACACGAAATACATTCTGTACACGAAACTAGGTATACACGAAAATTCGAAGTTACAAGCTGTATTCGAAGTATAGGCTGTACACGAATTACAGGCTGTACACGAAATTTGCCTGTATTCGAAACGTCAAATTTCGAGAACACAAGAAACCTTCACAAGTTCATCAATTTTTCTCCTTAGAACTGTTAATCTCATTTGAAATGCTCGGAATTAATAGGCGACCGACATATCCAAGAATCGCCTTTCAATTTCAAGTCTTTCGTGGTCAATTTGCCTAAAAACCCTCTGTAGTCGAACTTCGTGTATTCGAAATCGATTTTGACCTATATCTTTCAAATTTGAGGTCAAAACTTGATGAAAATTCATACCTAGGGTCGCCTATAGTTGACCTGCAAGATTGTCGGAGTGGTTTTATGAAATCGGGTCTAAAAACTGAGATCGCTTTTGTGAGCAAAATCTGTACTCGAAGGACTGGATGCAACTGGTACTCGAAATTAAGGTTGACTGGCTTATTTATAGGGTTGTTTCGAATACACATCCTTCGTGTACTCGATTTCAAGTACATACACCCACAATTATAATTTCGATTAAATTCTAACTTTTCTGAGAATAAAAGAAAATAAAATAAAATAAAAACCTTTTGGACGAGTTTAAGGTTTAGTTGAGTCGATTTAGTGGGATCAAATCTATCGTCAAAATTTTACTGGCTTAAGTAATTTCTTAACGAAGCGCAACTTTTAAACAACTATACCCCACCAATGATTTCCACTCGTTAATCCATAGCTTAGAAATAAGACATATGATCAAGGTTTTTGTGAAAATATCTTATGGGAAATTTGTGAGCAGTCAGACTGTGAAACTACATAAACATGCAACCTATCAATTTTGTAAAATCTTTTGTTTCAAACTTTGATTGCTTTTCAAAAAACTTAAAATGTTTTGACAAAGTTTAAGGTGAGAAAAGAAAAGAACAGATCTATTAGATTAGAATCAAGAACAAGAAGGGGTTCTATCATCTTGTGCTCATTGGCATCTTTTATTTACTGATCTGCAGACACATTGGCCTTAATATCACACATCCAGGTCTTTGCTTACGCAAAACAAAGGATGCTTCAGTAGATATTCCCGCTCTTTGTTTACACACAACATAGGAAATACCCGAATTTTTCAAAATGATTTCAAGTTTATTGAAAAACAATCTTGTTTTGACTCAAGGACTTAAACAAAAAGTCAAATAGTTATCACACATTTCTAGTTATCTAATGATCACAACTTCGCACTTATATATATATATATATATATTAATTTGATCAAGTCTGATTCTTTCATTTGGAAAACTTGCTTTAACTTCTTAGTGCATAATAGATATTCAAAGTTGTTATTCTTTTAGAAATTTTATTAAGATAGTGAAATTTTGATCCTCAGAAATTATTTCACTTCTCATTTTAACCACTATTCTTTTTCTTGTCCAAACAAAATCTTTTGTTTTTTCTTAAGTTTTTGAAAATATAAAATCTTTTTGTATTTTCTTAAGTTTTACTCCCCTTAAACTTTGTAGATCAACTTAGACTGACTCAAAACCAAAAATCTTTTTGTTGTTTTTATATGTATATTGACTCAAAAACCGAAAATCTTTTTGTTGTTTTTGTAAATTTTCTCCCCCTAAATTTGTAATCTAAAATGAAAACAAAATAAGGCACAAATTTTAATGTATTTACAAAAGATGCTTTTAGTTAAAACTTATGAGTTTGAGAGAGGCAAGCAAGTGATGAAAGCGTGCTGTGTCGAACGGTTTTGTGTAAAGATCTGCCATATTATCATCTGTATGGATCTTTTCAAGATGAATGAGTTTTCGTTCGAAACAGTCACGGATGAAGTGAATCTGGAGGTCAATATGTTTAGTTTTGGAGTGTTGTACCGGATTTTTGACAGTCTGAAGAGCGGCTTCATTGTCACAATAAATAGGAGAGTCAAGAAAATTCAAACCGTAATCGAGGAGTTGCTGTTGCATCCATATAACCTGAGAGCAGCAACTAGAGGCAGCAACATACTCGGCTTCAGCAGTAGAAGTAGATACGGTAGTCTGTTTCTTGCATTGCCATGAGACAAGACGATCTCCCAAATATTGACACCCACTAGTGGTTGACTTCCTGTCTAAGTTGCATCCACCAAAGTCACTGTCTGAGTATGCAAATAAATGAAACTCAGAGTTCTTTGGGTACCACAGACCGAGACGAGGCTTCCCGACAAGATACCGAAAGATTCTCTTGACAGCTATAAGGTGAGAGGCCTTCGGATTCGCCTGATATCTGGCACACTAACAAACTGAAAACATAATGTCTGGACGACTAGTAGTCAGATAAATCAGAGAACCAATCATCGAGCGATAGAGGTGTTGATCAACATCTTCACCATCCAAATCCGAAGTTAAGACAGGACGAGCAGCCATAGGAGTGGATGCTGGCTTTGAATCCATCATTTTGAACTTGGTCAAAATATCCGTAACATACTTCCCTTGATGAATCAGCACACCCTTTGGATCTTGCTTCACCTGAAAACCCAGAAAGAAGGTCATTTCTCCCATCGCGCTCATCTCAAACTTCTTCTTCATTACCCCTTCAAATTCCTCGTCGAGCTCGTGGAACCAAATATAATATCGTCTACGTAGATTTGGACGAGAATTAGGTCATCCTTATCCTTGCGAACGAACAAAGTCTGATCGATGGCTCCACGGGTATATCCATTTACAAGTAAGTGATCAGTAAGTGTAGCATACCAAGCTCGCGGTGCTTGATGAAGACCATAAAGAGCTTTGTCTAACTTGTAGACATGGTCTGGATACTGAGAATTTTCAAAACCTGGGGGTTGGCACACATAGATTTCTTCCTTGACCTTCCCATACAAGAAAGCAGTCTTGACATCCATCTGATATACCGTGAAGTTCATGTAGGAAGCATAGGCCAAGAAGATCCGTATTGCTTCAAGTCTTGCGACTGGTGCAAAGACTTCCTCATAATCTATCCCCTTCTGTTGGTAGAAGCCCTGAACTACCAACCGTGCCTTGTTTCTGATAATAAATCCTGATTCATCTCTTTTGTTTCTGATAATAACTCCTGACTCATCTCTTTTGTTTCTGATAATAACTCCTGAGTCATCTCTTTTGTTTCTGAAAACCCATCTGGTTCCTATAGGCAGCTATCCTTTCGGTAGAGGAACCAAATTCCACACCTTGAGTTTCTTAAACTGCATCAGCTCTTCCTGCATTGCTTCGATCCAGCTGGACTCCTTGAGAGCCATCTTGACGTTCTTGGGCTCGACCTACGAAATGAAACAAGAATACAAGCAAGAATTAATCGGACCTGATTGACTTCTGGTGATTGTGTCTTCAGGAAAGAGGTTCTGAGCTGGAATAGATCGGTTTCGAGTGAGAACGCCTTCTGAGATAGGTCCAATAATATTTTTTACTGGATGATTCTTGTTGATACTGAGTGTTGGCACTTCTTCCACAGCTAGATTGTGTAGCAAATTTTTGATGTTGTTCACTTGATCTTCACTGGAGGAAGAGATGTTGTCGACAGGAGCAGTCTCACTTGCTTCGACTCCATGATCCACGCAATGTTCCTCAGAAATGCTATCTGAGAACAGTGGATTATCAAAAGTTTGGTGGGAGGAAGATGAAACTTGATGTGTTTCTGGAAGTGGCTGAACAGACTGAGAAGTGTCTGAATCTGATGGTAGAACTTCATGTAGCGGAGTTGGTTGATCTGGAGGAGCATGATTGTACATACCAGAACTGACAGACGCTTGGGATCACAAGGAACATAGTCAACTCTATAGTTTACATCATCACCTTTATAGAAATTATCAGTTTGCTCAGATGATCATGCGCTCTCGGATGTAGTGTCGAAGGGCCTAAAAGTAGAATCATACTCAAACAGCCAGTTTGGACCAGAACCGGTGTCTGTAGAGTTTATCTCTTGCCAATCGATATAATAAGATTCCACGATCATCCGAGTCTTCTTGTTGTAGACCCTGTAAGCTGCCTTCTCAGATGAATATCCCACAAAATAACATTCATCAGCCTTGTCATCAAACTTGTGATTTGGCTCTGTATAAAGAAGCGTGCAAGGACATCCAAAAGACTTGAAGTGACCAACTTTAGGCTTTTGATTGAAGAAAATCACGTACGGAGTCTTTTGATGGCGCTTGTTCAGGAGAGCCCGATTTTGAACATAGCAAGCTGTGTTAACAGCTTCGGCCCAGAAGAAAATTGGCAGCTTCGATTACGACAGCATGGTTCGTGCAGCCTCAATAAGCGTTCTGTTCCTCCTTTCAGCAACTCCATTTTGCTGAGGTGTTCTAGCTGCACTGTACTGTCAAGCAATCCCCTTCTCATCACAGAAATCAATGAGAGTCTGATTTCAAAATTCTGTGCCATTGTCGGTTCTGATCACGTTAACCTTCAAGTTCTGATTTTCAATCAAGGTGATAAACTTCTTCAGAATCTCTGGATCCTCATCCTTCTTGGACAGAAAGAACACCCAAGTAAATCTGGAATAATCATCTGTCACCACCAGACAGTATGATTTCTTCCCGATACTCATAACATTAACTAGTCCAAAGAGATCCATATGAAGAAGTTGCAGAATCGATGATATAGAATTGAATAGCTTAGGCTTGTGGGGTCTCTTATGTTGTTTCCCCTTTGCGCATGCGATGCATTTCTCAATGGTAGAGAAGTCCTTAGAAGGCAAGCCAATCACGTGATCTCCCTTGGCAAGTTGTTGAGATTCTTCAGATTTACGTGACCCAGTCAACGGTGCCATAGCAGACAGTCATGCTCCGATGCCTTTGAAAACAAACAAGTGTTCTCAGTAAATGAGTCTGAATTCATGTTAATGATGTAAGCATTGTTGATCCTTGGAGTTCTCATCAGAATCCACTTCTCAGGTATAACAAAACCAGGCTTCAAAATAAGACACTCCTTGTTTGTGAAGTGAGTGGAAAAACTCTTGTCACAAATCTGAGAAACACTCAATAGACTGTGATTGAGCTCTTCAACATAGTACACGTCTTCAAAACTAAGAGTTCCATTAGTGACCGTGCCTTTCATGCTTATCCTTCCTCCCTTGTCTCCTGCAAATGATACATATCCTCCATTGAATGGTGTAACTTCATGTAACTGAGAGAAATCCCTAGTCATATGTCGGGAGCAGCCACTGTCTACATACCAAACGTGTTTAAGCTTATTTGTCCGTCCCTGCATTTTACACACACTCAATGAGAGATAGGTACCCAAACCATAACAGGTTTAGGCACAGGGTAGATAATGGATTCTTTCTTGTGAACCCTTTTTGATTTAACTGTTTTGCCCTTATCAATCTTTGATCTTGCACCACTGCCATGGTGGACTGGTTTTAATGGGCTTATTACAGCTGGATCACGTCTCCAATATGACATGTTTTTAACCTTTGAAAAGTTTGAATTTTGTTTTTGAAAACCATATTTATGATGTTTGGACGACTTTGTCTTTTTGGCAGTGGATTGCTTTTGAGATTCTTTCAGAGGATTCACCCTAGGCTTAGAGGATTGCTCAGTCCTCGTTGATTTGATAGAGGGTTTAGCCTTGGGTGTGACCTTCTGATTCTTTCCATAAAATAATTCAGTAGGTCTGTGCAGACAATTTCTGGCAATGTGGCCTGGTCTACCACACACAAAACAACATACCTTTTCTTGAAATTCCTTAGGGTCAAAGGGTTTCACATCACAGCCACTGTGGCTAGAAGAGGAAATTGTGGAGGCTTGTTCCAATGACCTTGTTGGAACAAAAGGTTCACAGTTAGGGTTTAACTTTGAACCCTCTTCTTTGGTGACTGTGGAATGTCCCTTGAACTCATGATGTAGACGCGAATATATTGTTTCCAAAATAACATTCTTCTTAACAAAAGTTGATTTAAAGTTTTTAGACATCTCATGTGTTTTAATTTTAAATTCATCAACTTTTCCAAAAAAATTCAGTGTTTGAAATAAAAGATGATCTTCCAAAAGATGTTGAACAATCTGTGCTCTTCTCAGCACTTCTTTCTTCAGTCTTCCCCCTCACACCTGCTTTGTTTAAACTATATGCACACATCTCAGAATCATCAGAAATATTGGGACTGGTCTCAATGGGATCTGCTGTCATTGAAACTGGTTTGTTAGAACCAGTGCTGAAATCAAACCTTCGGTCAGATTTCAACAACAAATCATCAACAGATGTGTTGATATTGGGCATGATTGAGTAATTATGGCTGAAAGGTGGTTCACACTCCTTAAAACCTAAGTCTTTACCCCTCTTTTCCATGTTTCGTATGCTTACCATGTCTTCCAAAACCTTGCTTGAATAATCATATTTTTCACATTTTACTGAAGTTTTAGAAAGTTGAGTTTTAACTTGTCCAACTCTAAGGTGAGTTCATCGATTTTGCGTCTAGCATCACGATAGTTCGACTCTTTATCACTTAAAAGTTCTTTAAGCCTTGCCACATCCCGACCCTCGGCTTCAAGTTTCCTTTTAAAAAGTCCTTCATTTTTAAGAAATTCTGAGTTAAAGTATTTAAGTTTGGTTACTTCCTTGATTAGAGATTCATTATGTGACCTATACTTAAACACTTTATCTATGCAAGAGGTAGAGCAAAGATTTTCAGTTACCTCCTTTTGCTTGTCATCCACCTCAGCCATGAAATTGTGACTTAGAGTTAGCTCCAATTCCTGCACCTGATCACTCCAATCATAGGAGTCAGTTTCTTGAGTCACCAGTGCTTTAGACGTGCTGGCGCTTCCTCCAGCAGCGGCTGTCACAGCTTTCTCTTCAGGCTTCTTCTCTCCTTCCTTAGTCACTTTTGGCTGCTTGCATTCCCGACAAAGTGACCCGGTTGATCACAATTGTAGCATCGCGGATTTGACTTATCAAATCCAAGCTTCTTTCCCGGGTTGTTTCTTCCATACCGTTTGATGAACTTCTTTGCCCGAACACAGCCATTGCCATCTGCCATGAGATATCCATCTCCTCAACATCAACTGGATTTATCTGCTCTAAATTATCCTGAGTTAGGTTGGCAAGTGCCAACTCGCCTGTTATGAATGCATTGTAACTATTCATAAAACCCTTAAACAGTAGCAGAATTTTCTTCACTTTCTAGATTGATCTTGGAAACTGAACCTGCTTGTCCAGATGACAGGAATGCAGTCTCAAAAGGGATTGACTAAGATGAAGAAGTCTGATAATGTTGCATCCCTGAGGCTTGAAGATTGATAGCTGACAGTAGAGCCGAGTTTTCTGACACAGGTGCAATGCCCATGGAACTGGCATGATTCAGTGCTCTCTGTTTATCATCCATATCATTGGAATTGATGATAGAAATCAGTTCACTCAGGGAGGTCTTGTACATATCCTTTGTCCTTTTGATTGTAGTACAGTTCGAATTCCAAGTGTAAGGAAGTGAGTTCAGGTGCTTCTTGTTCACTTCTCCTGTGGTCATTTCGATCCCAGAACTTGTCATCTCGGTCATCAGATGGGTGAATCTGTTTAGTTGTGCTTCAAGGGACTCTCCTTTGATATGATTGAACATGTTAAACCTCTGTCTTAGCATATCCTTGCGACTTTCTCGCATGTCTTCATTGCCTTCAAATCGTTCAACCAAAGCATTCCACAATTCCTTTGATGTCTTGTGTTCTTTAAAACCATGAGCTACATCAGTTGAGAGAGCCATTGTGATAGATGCATAAGCCTTTTCATCCTTTTCCATCATCAAGATATCATTGTCTGTGTACAATTCTGGATCCTTAGGAACAAGAGGACCGTTTATCTCACTTTGGTATGATGGCACAAAAGGACCTTCTTCAATTGACTTCCAAAGTTTCGGATCAGTATACTTGATAAAGGATTGAAATCTGAACTTCCAATCTTGAAAGTTGTCTCCCGACACGAGCCTAGGTGGCTTAGTTCCTATGCCGATCTCATTGTCCAGATTGAGTAGGTTGGACAAATTGGTCAGATTCTTAGATGCCATGACTGATGAGAAAAATTTCTAAGTGTAGTTCACGAAATCCCAGAGGAGTTGATTACCAAACACTACTCGAAGTCCTTAGCATACACGAAATCCCAGTGTAACAGAAAACCTGTACTCAAAATCACTTCTGTTCTCAAAGTTCCCTCTGTACTTGAAGATCTTGATTGTAATCGAAATCCCTGTATTCGAAATACCTATACTCGAAGATCTCTTGTATTCGAATACACCACCACTATGTAGTCGAATCTTGGATAATAATTCAGGCACTCTAACTGTACTTGAGATAGCTTGAACTCGAAAATTTTGAACTTGAAAATACTTAAGAAAATTTTATAAAAATATTTCTTAAGATCTGGAGTCCCAAATTTACACAGCAGCTAGGTAGAGTAGAGTAGAATGATAAATTAATAAACTTGCTTGAAAAAGGTACTACCTTGATGACGAATAAAGCACTCAGGCTCTGATACCACTTGTAGGTCTCAAACCGGATCAAGAACGTAACTTTATCACTCAAATCATCACCAACAGACTCTAACAAGTGCGGAATCCATGCTAGAATCAAGAAAGCAAGTAGAAAAATGTAATCTTTGTATTAATACTGAAAGTTCGAGTACAGGTGCCTCAATACGTCTAGAGAGCAAATGCCTCGGGATTCCAACCTAAACTAGTACAAAATACATCTATTTATACTAATCTAGGTGTACTCGAAGTTCTATACAAAATAACTTCGAGTACTCGAACACAATGAGTATTCTAACCTGATGTACACAAAAGCAAATAAAAGGCTATCAAAATCTGGACTTCAATTCTTCCAAGGTTGACTTTGTCAGTCTTTATCTCGAAGTGGGCTCAACATAAATTCCTAAAAGTAGGGGAGACTGTAACATTTCTGTAATTTATAATAAACAATTACGTTATTAGATTTATGACGTTATTTGAAATTCGTACTCATAAGTCTACACATTCACACCCATATATTGGTAAATAAGAATTATTAGATCAATGTGTGTGTGTGTGTATATATGTATAGTTATTCAAATGTATATATGAGAAAACAAATTTAAACATATTTAATAAACGCATATATGTATATATATGAGTATATTTAAAATTTCACAGAGTTAAGACGTTTTTAAAGATACTTATAAATTTATAATAAGTTAAACAAGATTTAGAATTTATTTGTAAATAAATAAATTAAACAAATAAATAAATTTTATTATAAAATCACAAAACGTTTTTAAATAAATAAAACCTTTATGAAATTTTAAATACTTTATTAACAAACTTCAAATAAAAATTATAAATAACTTGTTTTAATTGTATAGAATTTAAAAACATCATAAAAATATAACTAAATTAGTTATATTAGTTAAGGGATGTAAATAAATCATAAGAATTTTTATAACAAATAACTATGTTTTAAGTAAAAAATTTTAACTTAACATTTAGAATAATGTTCTATAAAAATATAACAAATTTATATTAGTATGAAGTTTAACAATTAGAAATGATTAATAAAAGATAAGGGATCAATGCTGCCATATTTAAAAACTGATTATAAAGAGTAAAACATAGAGGGACCAAAGTTGACAACTTCCCAAACTCACTTTCTCTTTCACCCAACAACCCATGACCGACCCATTTCTCTTCCCACACGACCCGGATTCAAATTTCGACCATTACAACTCAATTACAGCTAAGCAAACGCACGTATGGTAAGGATTCAAACGCGTGAACTGCTTTCAATCAACATTTATCGCGATTATGAACCCAATTAACATAAAAATCGTTCCCAAAATTACGAACAACAAACCGAAATCGAGTTCTATGAAAACAAGTATAAAAATCAAATCAAAGCAACCATAATACTCCCATCATCATTTCTAATAAGTCTGTAAGATCGAACAACAAGAACAAGCTTTGAAATTCGAGAAATCAAGACATTAAAACCTCTCAGTTCGTCGTCCTGTTCTTCAGTCGAACTCCATCAAATTGCACATCCAGGTAGGTGTTTCTTACACTACCTGAATCTTTTTCTTATTAGGAATCAAAGCCCCATCATTCTGGTCTCAATCGGGATCCCATTCAAACGAATTGGGATGGAAAAGAAATTAGGGCTCGAAATATATGAGCTGTAAATGGGGGATTCAGAATATGGATCATTATAAATTTAATTTGGAGCCGGAAATGTCGCGGCTTAGAGCCTTGGATCAACCGGTTGGTTTGCTGCGTTTCAAAATTAAGGTCGAGTGTTCGAACCGGGTTTGCACCGGTTTTGGACCAATATTTTTTAAACAACTTTTATAATTTTATTTTAAAAACATATTAAATTCTGTTTTCACAGAATTTTTTTTATATAAACTAAAATCCATTATTTTTATAAAATAAATAAATTTATCATTCCAAATAAAGTTATTTAATAAAGTATATATTATAATTATTTTTGAAAAAGGGATTAACTAAATTTATTAAACTTGTAAAATAAAAGGAGACTTTATTTTTAATATTCTTTCATTTAAAATTTATTAAACTTGTAAAATAAAAGGGTTTGCACCGGTTTTGGACCAATTTTTTTTAAACAACTTTTATAATTTTATTTTAAAAACATATTAAATTCTGTTTCACAGAATTTTTTTTATATAAACTAAAATCCATTATTTTTATAAAATAAATAAATTTATCATTCCAAATAAAGTTATTTAATAAAGTATATATTATAATTATTTTTGAAAAAGGGATTAACTAAATTTATTAAACTTGTAAAATAAAAGGAGACTTTATTTTTAATATTCTTTCATTTAAATATTTAATTGTATTATTAAAATGTGATTTATAAAATTTAATCATCAAATTCTAAAGTAAATAGTTATAGATTTAGTAGATTAAATACTCAAAGGTTTATTTAATAATTTTATACACAACAGTATACATTTTATAAATCTAGATATTTACAAATGATTTTCATAACGAATTTTTAAATAGTCTATGTTGAAATATAAAATATATTCTATAAATTCTATTTAAACTTTCTACAACTTATTATTACATGATTTAACAAAATACTCTAAATTATTAGTTATCATTATTTAAAGATTTAAAACTATTAAACAATTCTTTCTATTATTTTGGTTGAATATAAAATAAGTTTAGACTTCAAAACTTCTAATTTATAATTTATAATTTATAATTTATGAAACACAAGAAATTTAAACATTATAAACATTATTTCTCTTTTATAAATCATAATAAATTGCAAGATTATCTATTCAAAACAAATCGAACCGTTGATCCATTTAGAACATAGATAAATCCCTAGAAAGACATGGTTATGTTAACATATGCCTATTGAACTATTTAGGTGAACATTGAAATTGTGTTGGACATTGTTGGACTATATTTGAACAACTATTGCAAAGACTACCTCACATACTAAGGTGAGTCTTCATAGCCCCTCTTTTACTTATTTTGAACTTTTGGGGTGAAACATGTTATCATTGAACTTATCTTAACTTTTAAACATTTTCATGTGAACTTAGCTAATGGCTTTATAGTTTGTGAACTTTAGTTAAGGGTAGGCATTGATCACACACATTTAGTGACTATGATAGATCTATTGGACCGACCATCCCACCGTTGTTTGATTTACCTTTCGGGGGAGGCCCGCGGTGATAGTTTACTACTTCAGCATTGTTAGGAATGCTAGAACATGGTCAGAACATCATTTTGTTAACATTGATGATCTGCTTTACTTGCTAGTTCATTTTTACTATGTTCATTACGCTTTGTGTTCACATATGACATCATTTATAACATTTTTGTAAACATATGTTTGTGTGAGTGTACAAACCTATGAAACTCACCAACTATTCGTAGTTGACATTTGATTTTTAAACATGTTTCAAGTGGACATGACAAGTTAGCTATATGAATGAGTTTGGATTAGTTTACATTTAATTTGTATTCAATGTATTAAAATTGAAAGGATGTAATCGTTAGGGTTTGATCATTTGAAGCGATGTAATAAATGTTTGAGTTTAATGTAAGAACTATTTACAACTTTATACCTTGTGCTATGAACAATCTACACTTCGTGTCACCCCGATGTTTCCGCCATCGGTCGAGGTGTTACAACATCCAACGGTTATGTTCAATGGTTACAACCTTTTCTAGTTTTGCATGCACGTATGCATTGCATTTTATGGAAACTTCCAATCCTTCTAGACTTAATCAATTGTTATTAGTTGTATTGACTATATTAAAGGGTGTTAATCATTATAAATCCATAAGTTTTGAACACTTAAGGTTGAAATGGTTCACATTGGTTTCCATTCAACCCATCATGCTTAACCAGGCTTTTAGATCCTTAAAATTTGTTATAATTGATCCATTTTAAGTTTAACTCACTTGGATTTCATAATTGAATTAGGTTCGAAGAGACTGGAATGATTGGAGTAGTGTCGAAACTATTTGTGTCGATCAAACTCTTTAAAAGTTTCGAAAGAACCATTCGAGACTAATAGGATCTACACCCCCTTAGGTTTGACCTCAAAGCCAATCGATCCTGTTAATATCAACCGGTACTTAGACATTCTATCTTGGATACCATCGATAATAGGTATGGAGGGTCTGGGCTTATTAAGGGTTGTTGACATTGTTAATGTCGATGGCTACTTAACCTCTTAAAATAGGAACCCTTCGATAATATTACTATCGACCTCAGCTTGGTTGCTGATTTTAGATCCTTCGAACTTGGTAAATTCGATGGGCACTTAGTCAAATGTCCTTGGATCTCATTGAACTTGTTAATATCGATGACCCTTTGCCCAAATCAACAAGGCCATCGATACTACTATCTTTGACCCAAGAACACCATCTTCCACCTCCAAATTTTCCAGAAATTTGCAGGTGTATCCCATGTGTTTTCCAAGTGCATATCTAGGTTGTTTAGGCTTTTAGAATTTTTGGAAGGTTCGTGTAAAGGTGGTGAGATGTTCGGTTGATGTTCCCACTCAAACCCGAATAAGATGGTATGTTCCAGTCATTTTAAGCTTGTTTTTCTTGTACTTCTTGAATGTAGGTGCTGAGAGGATCATTTGACACCAAGATCTTCAAATTTGGTTGAGAATTGAAGAAGTGAGGTTGAGGGTTTTAGAGAGAGATTGTATGTCATACCCCAACCGACAGCGGAATGCGTCAGGGCGCGAGTATGAATGTTCAAAAGCTCATGATGCTATGGTAATATTTCAATATTTAAAGCATCATTATTACAAATTAAATATAACATTCATTGAGTCACAAATAAACCATTACTTGTATTGAAAATTTTAAACTATTACAATTGAATACTAAAACATTATTTATAATTTAGCTAGGTCTACAAAGTTTTATTCTATGTCTTCATCATGTCTCCTTTAGCCTGTCACACATGTAAAATAGAGTTTGTCAACTATTTACATATTTGGTGAGATCACACACATAGTTTAAATAACACATAAGAAAGGGATGCAAACTATAGCCTAACTAAGATATGTATCATAAACATAGCATGTATACAAGTTTGAATAAATATGATGAATTAATAAATAACCATAGCTTGTGTCCAAACAAGTATCCTTACAACCTATTAATTCAAGTATGACCATACTATAAATTAACAATTGTAATTCAACAGGTTTGCTAGGTGTACTTTTCACATTTTTCACACAGTGACAAAAGTCAATGCGAAGATAGTATCTAACGCATCTTAGGCTAATAAGTACTAGCTTGCTTGACTGGCAACACACATAGAACTACACATAGAGTCAACACATTGTATAAGAGTAGTATTTAACACATAAAGCTAACTAGGTCTAAGGCTTGCATCATATATTGAATAAATAATAGAATGAATAAAGTTTGAATAAGACATGTGTGACATCCCAAAACAAAAAATGTAAAAGGGAGTGTGAAGAAACTCACATGAATCCGATGAACGTGTGTCCCTCCCATGATAAGTTGTTAAGTCAAACTGATCCAATTCCGGATTTTTCGGTTGTGATATGATGTAATACAGTCATGTCGGTATGTTACGTTTTAGCTATGTGTTTTAAATAATTTAACGTTGGATTGTTATGTTTTTATTTCGTTTTATTATAACCGCGAACCGGACTTGTTACCAATTGGTACTATCCATTTTTTATTATCACTTTATCATATTTTCCAACTTTTGTAGTCAATTTCTCGGCTGTGGATGCGATGAAACCCTTCGGCAATAGTAGAAGGTGTTGGACTGGTGGATGATGATGAAAAAATGAAGTTGCCGAGACTTAGTAATATATGAATGTTCAATCAAATTGGTTGGAATTTCAAATTTGTGATCATGGCTTAATCTGGCAATTTAATCTCCACAGACTGTGTGAATTATTATGGCAAAATTGAATTTCAAGTTATTTATGAAAGTGCCATTGGAATCTAAGAGAGAAGTCAAGGGGGTAACTATTAGGCTAGAGCCTAGAAGCCCTTGGTTTATAGAGAAGTAACTAATTCACCATTCTAATCTTCTCTTATATTTACTTTCATTAAATTTACAACGCTTATCATTTGATAACGGCATCATTAATCAACATATGTGCATCATTTCTATTTAATTATAATAATTAAATTTTACGAATAACCATAAAACCAATGGAATCTAAAAAATAATAGTTATATTAATTTAATAATAATAATATTATTATTATTATTATTATTATTGTTATTGTTAAGTGTCTCATGTAAAGCAACGCAGTCTTGAAATTGCCTGTTTCAACATTTGCTGCCCATTAAACAATAGTTTAGCAATTTTTCCCATCATTTTCCGATGATCCATTGCATCCCAAGCAGAAAATTAAACAAGAAAATACAATGGAAGTAAAATAACAACTATTTATTACTTACCAAAACCATATATTATATTATATTAAATACCAACACTTATGTTAATTATATTAAATTCCAACATTTAGATTAATTTGTTTTAGTCAATCAAAATTTATTACTATGACTGTGCAAAGACCTCTCCTTTTTTTTTTTAAATATCTCAACGTGTGAACCACTGATTTTCAGGTCACGTCACCAAGGTCTAGTTACCATGACCTCCGTTGAGACCCCACCACCACCCCAGAAGGAAACCGCACCGGAAAACCCCCTGACCTCCCAAGGACACCTATTTCGCCTTAGGAGGGATTTGAACCGTGACCTCTCCTTGTCATACACATACGGAATAATTAACATACTATAATCTATAATTTACTTATTATTACTGAAACCATAGTTAATCTATACTATATAATAAATAAAAGTTTTCATGCGACACGTGTTAATATTCTATACCAGTTAAAAAATGTTTTTCCCTGTCTCTATATCGCTATAATTATTTGTATATATTTTAATTAAATTTTGATTTTTTCATTATTTCTCTCCTATTATTAGATATTAATAGTTTATTAAACTTAATAAATATTATGATTACATTATAAATTAATTCTAAATTAATTCTTTAGTTATGTAAAACATCTCTAAAAAATATATGGTAAGATATTGTAAACAAATAATTCCAAATTTTAAATATTTAATCTGTGTAGTTTTGAATAAAACAATAAGTTGCAATCAGAGATATATAACATTCAGATATTTTCATAAAAACAAAAAAGGAGTAAGTAAATAAAAATAAATAAAACAATAACATTCAGATATTTTCATAAAATCAAAAAAGTATTAAGTAAAAAAATTGCTGAACAAGAGACATAATAACATTAACACGTGTCTTAAATCACTTTTATTTATTATAAATAAGATTAAAAACAAATAAAAAAGCATTATTAATATATATTTTTTTATAAATACACAAATAGAAAACCATCAAAATCAAATAATAACTCCCCCTATCTACTTCAATACTTCCATACTTAAATGACTCCTTTTAATTCAACAATTATTGGTCGAAAAACTAACTACAGATTTACTCATATCGTAACCGACACGTGTCCCTTGCTGCTGAACATTACCGATGATAGACAGTGACGATTCCGTCGGCGCAAACGCCAGACAGAATTTCCCGTTTGAATCCACCGGAATCAGATAATTCTCCGGTTTCAACGACAGCGTTTTACCTCCGGCGAACGTAAACCCCACCGTCGGCACCGCCACTCTCGTCAGCGACGAGAAATCGTAACACGTGTCGAACAGCGAAAACCCGTCGCTGGGTTTCAAGTTCCGAGCTTGCTGAGTGAACGCGTCGCGCAGCGAGTTGTACGCCTGACTCTGCAGCCGAGTCACCGCCGTGCCGGAGTCGACAATCGCTCCGCCTCTTCCGGTGTCGTCGACGGCGAAAATAGACGGCGGGATGGCCAATGGCCGGCCACCGACGGTTATTCCAGTCAACCCGACGTACAAATAAGTCTTCATCCTCGGATTCCGTAATAACGGCGCGGTAACGGAATTCGCTGGCGGTGAGGAATTAAACTCCAACGTTGACGCCTTGTCGGAATCACGATCAACAAGACAGTATGAGAACGACGTCGCTTTGATCTGCGACGGTAACGACAACGGACCACCGCCTAACGCGATCAACCCTGCAGCTCCGGCGAACAACCCTTCGTTATCATGACCGCAACCCATAGCCACCGTCGGAACCGACCCAGAACTCCCAAACGACACCGTTTCAGTTACAAAATCTCCCACCGTAAACGACCCATCACCGTACGACACCTGGTACAAACAAAGATCATTCCGGCAAGCTGTAACTTCCAGCGAGTTACATTGTTGTGATTCGCATGGTAACTGGCTGTACGAGCTTGACGCCGACGGGTTGTAAATCGGGTCGGTCTGTTGGTAGCAATCGGAGCAGGGCTGGCATTGGAGCCAGTTTACATCACTTCCGGTGTCGATTACCATGTAATACGACTGCGCCGGCGTACCCAGTCCGACTCGTGCGAAGTACTCCCCGCTTCCCTGAGATATCCCGGAGGTCACCGGCGAATATAAATCTTCCGCATTAAACATTGAATTTGAATCTGTCTCCACCACCGGTTTCATCTCCGAGTTGTTGGTCCCGGAGATTGCGAAATTGAGCCTAGTGGTGAGTGAGGTGACCCGGCGCGAGTCACGTGCCAGCCGGGCGAGGGTTAAAGACTCGTAATCACGGTGGTGGATGGAGGATCGAGGGTGTATGGTGAAAGATAGTGAAGAAGATTTGGTTAATTGGTCAAATTCAGATCGGAGTGAAGCAGGGTTTAGGATGTCGACGGTTCTCTTCACGGCGGAGACGACGTCGAGAGTGGTGGTTGCGGCGGCGACGACGGTGGTTGCGGTGGTGCAGAGAGAGAGAAGGAGGAAGAAGAGATAAGAAGCCATATCAGTGTTTTGGGTTAACGAGTGAAGTGAGAAGAAGATGACATTTTTGCAGAAAAACAGAAGTAGTGACGTCACGGTCTTCTGTCATTGACAAAATCTTTTAAAAGAACGTGTAATTCTTTATTATTTCATACGCCTAATATTTTTAATTATATTATTATTATTTTTTATATTTATTTATCGACAATTCTTTTTAGTCTTAAGTGGAGTAGTTGGCATTAAGTATTTGATATTTAATATTTCTTTTTTTTAAAAAAAGAAAAAGAAAAAGAAAAAAAAGGTGTTATTTAAATGCATAATAAGTATAACAACAAAAAAGAACAGCAATCTTTATTAGGTTATCAAAAGCTTAAAGATCACCGATAAACAACTTAAGTAGCTGAAGAAAATATATATAAAAAAAAATGAAGTTTAAAACTAATGTTTTTTAAAAAAATTAAGATTAAATTTTTTTTATGGTATGGTTTATTTACACACTCTTATTTTTTAATTTTAACAACTCGACATTATACGCCTAGTATCGTATGACCTCCTCTGACATACACTGTTTCGACTATAATTAGTCTCGTAAATGTTTTATATAGTACTTATATGTGTTGTATGAGTCTATACAAGCAAAGGCAAAGGCAAGGGTTTGGTAGGGGGGATATGCCCCCGTAGGTATCCACAATTGAATGTTAAAACATATTGTTTTTAAATAATTTTGCTTAATTTTGAGATAAAATAAGGTCACAAATCTGATTATAAGTGGCATAAATCTGATTACAATTGACACAAACTTGATTACACTAGGGCACAGTTGGCAGTGAACAACGAAAACTATGTTATTTACATAGATTTTATGCAAACAATATGTCACACCCCCACCCCTCGTCACCCTGAGTACGGCCTGACGTCACTGAACCGGTTGCGGAAGCATAGTGGTGATGTCTCCGAGGTGAGGGGTGACTTACTTGAACCAATATCATAAGCACACAGATTAACTTAAAGTAAATACATTACAAGGGTGTCGCAATAATAATCACATTAAAGCTACATTTATTTAATTACAATACTAATTATTAGAGTGCAACTGTTCCAAAAGTGCATCCTCACCGGCTACTATGGTTTACCTGCAAAAATGTTTGAGTTTGAAACGTCAGCACAAAGCTGGTGAGATCAACAGTTCAAATTAAAACAATATGATATGATAAGCACGTTCTCAAAAGTTCAGTTCCGGATAACCATGGGACCCGTATCTAGTTCCTTTCGGACGTCTAGTCTGTCTCAAGATATTACCCGTCGGTACATATCTTAGTGCCTCATTATCTTAATGTCTATCACACCATTAAGAAGTTCAGGAAACAGATAACAAACATTCACACAAGGGGAGATGCAATCCTCCCAGCGAATGGGGTGTCAACCAATAGTACTATCAATGTTTTCTGCTCGGCCACACATGGGTTCACTGGATACAGTTCAAGAATGAGGACTTTCAGTTCCATGATAGAGTTCAGTCTACAGGCAAAATCCCATGAAATCCCACAAAAGTCTAATGAAATCACACAGATATCATTGAATCATATCATATATTCAGTCAACAGTTTGCAGTGTTACCCCGATGTTTATAAAAGATTAAAAATAAAAAGGGGTTGTACGAAACTCACCTGATGATAATATGGTAGCAGTGTATCACCAAACTGATAGTACAGAGATGATTCTGCATTTAGTTATCTTTAATAAGTTATTTATGTTCTAGTTTACTGATTAGATCCTTCTGAACGTTCAATGTCAAAGACATTGCTTAGTAAATCATCAACTTGATATTAATTATATAATTAATTAATTTAATATCATATCATACAATGTATGATAATGTAGGAACCTACATTGCATTAGATTCCTAAAACAAAGTTGATGACATTCTTGATTAATCAGAATAATCTCGGATTAACCAAATAGTTAATGTTGTTGATTATAATACTGTAACAGTTTCTAGATAATTTAATGGCTTAGGAATGATCAATCCTTGTTATTGATTACCCAAATATCATGAGATATCACAATGTAGTATCATAATAGATGTAATAACCATGTTAAACATACTAATCTGACTGTTATCATAAACATCAGATAATCGTTCCAATAAGTATGTTAATGATTGTGATTAGTTTGAAACACATGGATTTAACCTTGCATTTCAAGGATTAATCCAACTAATCACCTACATTGTTATAATCAAATGGGTTAAACCATTATAATCATAGTTATGGTTTCATGCAAACCGGACATTACAACGGATCAAAACAAGGATTTAACCGTTAGAACTTCGTGTTCTTTGTTTATAATCAATCCTAGCCATCATCTAGGCAATAATCAACAATCCTAACTATCTCATTACGTTCAAAATCAAGATCTAATCAATCAAAATCAAACTAGAAGGTTTAAACGGATCATTACCTAATCAACCGGATTTCTGACTTCAAAACGATGATCAGAACTTGTTAAGATGATTACTGGTACGATCCTTGCGTTCAAAAGCCTTGAAAATGAAGATCAGATGGTATATGTGTGTGTGTTTTCGTCTGGGTTGCGTCCAAGTTCGAGAAGAATAATAAAAATTTTTCTTGCATGAAATCTGATGAAGTAGATCAGATTTCTGCACCGCCACATCCGTCGCGTACCGCGACCAGAAGCCCAAAAAGGCTTCGCGTACCGCGAAGAAATCCGGAGAAATCTTAGATATTTTCCAAGCATCGCGTACCGCGGAGAACCCTCAAGCCCACCTCCGCGTACCGCGATGAGTCCAATCGACCAACACTTAGTGATTTTTCTTCGTTTTTCGATTCCGGACAATCCAGGACTCCGTTTTAAATACGGTTTTCGCCCACATTCATCATTTCTCACCTACTATCAACCTGTAATAATTACAATTGTTAAATCAACATGGATTTCTAGAATGATCAAATGTGCTCACGTCATTGATGACGTAAATTCTCGTTTGCAACTGTCACAGTCTCCTCCTGTTAGAGAAATTTCGTCCCGAAATTTAGTGAAGACTTACATTATGACAATCGTTTATGAGAATAGATGTGGATATTTTAACTTCATTTGATCTTCACGTTCCCACGTATATTCAGGTCCACGTTGCGAGTTCCACCGCACTTTAACAATTGGTATGCGGCTACGTTTTAACACTTTCGTTTCTCGATCCATTACCTCTACTGGTTCTTCTCTGAACAGAAGTTTTTCATCAATATGAATCTCTTCTAGAGGTACGATCAATGATTCATCAATTAAACACTTTTTCAGATTGGATACATGAAAGACATCGTGAATGTTACCGAGTTCAGGAGGTAATTCAAGTCTGTAGGCTACTGGTCCAATTCGTTCAAGAATTTTAAACGGTCCTACAAATCTTGGTGAAAGTTTACCTCTCTTTCCGAATCTGAAAATGCCTTTCCAAGGTGACACTTTCAACATTACTCGATCACCTACTTGAAATTCGAGTGGTCTACGTCGATTATCAGCATAACTCTTTTGACGATCGCGAGCAGCTTTGATTCGTTCCTGAATAAGTGCGATCTTATCAGTTGTTTCTTGAATGAATTCTGGGCCTATGATCTGACTTTCACCTACCTCTGACCAACAGATAGGTGATCTACACTTGCGTCCATAAAGTGCTTCAAATGGAGCGCATTGAATACTGGTATGGTAACTGTTATTGTATGAAAATTCAACAAGTGGAAGATGAATATCCCAGCTACCTCCAAAATCAATTACACAGCTTCTGAGCATGTCTTCAAGAGTTTGATTCGTTCGTTCAGTCTGTCCGTCTGTTTGAGGATGATAAGCAGTGCTCATATTGATTTGAGTGCCCAAAGCATTCTGAAGAGTTTGCCAAAATCGTGACATAAATCGACTATCTCTGTCAGAAATGATAGAGATCGGTACTCCATGTCGAGATACAATCTCATTAACATAAAGTTTAGCGAGTCGATCCATAGAATAATCTTCTCGGATGGGTAGGAAATGCGCAGATTTCATAAGGCGATCAACGATAACCCATATAGAGTCATGGTTACGTGATGTTCTGGGTAATTTAGTAATGAAATCCATAGAGATCTGATCCCATTTCCACATAGGAATCTCAGGTTGTTGTAATAACCCAGAAGGTCGTTGATGTTCAGCCTTAACTTTGAGACATGTTAGACATCGGTCCACGTATTCAGCTATTTGTTTCTTCATTCCAGGCCACCAGTATAAGTCTTTAAGATCTTTATACATTTTGTCAGCACCTGGATGAATAGAATACCTGGATTTGTGCGCCTCATCCAAGATAACTGTTCGAGAGTTACCGAATAGAGGAATCCACATTCGGTCCTTGAAATATAACAGTCCATCAGCCTTAGTATCGAGTTTCTTATCTAATCCTCTCAGTCCCTCAGCAGAATAGTTTGTTGCTTGTAAAGCTTGTTGCTGAGCGTCTTTGACTTGAAGAATTAGACTGGTTTGAATAGTCATACCTAACGCTTTCACACGTAAAGGCTTGACTCGTTCCTTGCGACTTAAAGCATCAGCTACAACATTTGCTTTGCCTGGGTGATAACGAATCTCACAGTCGTAATCGTTCAACAGTTCAACCCATCGCCTCTGTCGCATGTTTAACATTTTCTGATCTAGAATGTGTTGGAGGCTTTTGTGATCAGTGTATATAATACACTTAGTTCCGTATAGATAATGTCTCCAAATCTTGAGTGCAAACACTACTGCACCAAGTTCTAGATCATGTGTGGTATAGTTCTTCTCATGTACTTTCAGTTGTCGAGAAGCATAAGCAATTACCTTATCTTTCTGCATTAAAACACACCCAAGACCTTGACGAGAAGCATCACAATACACTGTGAAGTTATCAGTACCTTCTGGTAGTGCCAAGATAGGTGCGTTACAGAGTTTATGTTTCAACAGTTGGAACGCCTCCTCCTGTTGAGAACTCCATATAAACGGTTGATTTTTCTGTGTCAATGTAGTCAGTGGCAAGGCTATCTTGGAAAAATTCTTGATAAACCGACGATAATAACCTGCCAACCCCAAGAATTGACGTATTTCAGTCGGGGTTCGTGGTGTCTCCCATTGTTTCACCGCCTGAATCTTACTGGGATCCACTTGAATACCGTTCTGATTTACTACATGACCCAGAAATTGAACTTCTCGTAACCAGAACTCACACTTGGAGAATTTGGCATATAATTTTTCACGTGCCAAAAGTTCTAGAATTAATTTCAAGTGTTGAGCATGTTCTTGTTGATTTTGAGAATAAATAAGAATATCATCAATAAACACAATCACAAATTTATCCAGATAAGGTCTACATACTCGATTCATCAGATCCATGAAAACTGCTGGTGCATTTGTTAAACCAAACGGCATTACTAGAAATTCGTAATGTCCGTATCGAGTTCTGAAAGCAGTTTTAGGAATGTCATCATCATGAATACGTAACTGATGATATCCAGATCTCAAATCGATTTTTGAAAAATAAGTAGCACCTTGTAGTTGATCAAACAGATCATCGATACGAGGTAGTGGATAACGGTTCTTGACTGTCAGTTTATTGAGTTCCCTGTAGTCAATACACATTCTGAATGAACCATCCTTCTTTTTCACAAAAAGAATAGGTGCTCCCCAGGGTGAGAAACTAGGTCTGATAAAACCTTTGTCTAACAGTTCTTGCAATTGACCTGAAAGTTCTTGCATTTCGGATGGTGAAAGCCGATACGGGGCTTTAGCAACAGGTGCTGCACCTGGAATCAAGTCGATTCGAAATTCAACTTGTCTCACTGGGGGTAATCCTGATATATCCTCAGGAAAAACTTCAGAAAAATCCTTGACTATTGGGATATCTGTGATTTGTTTAGGTGAAGAATTGTACTCAGTCACATGTGCCAGGAAAGCATAACAGCCTTTCCTTAAGAATTTCTGAGCTCGCATACAAGATATGAGACCAAGTTTTCTACCTGCTCGTTCTCCTTGAACTATCAGTGTATTACTGTTAGGTAATGGAATACGGATCATCTTGTTTTGACAGACAACTTCCGCTTGGTTTTTAGAAAGCCAGTCCATACCCACAACAACATCAAAGCTCCCAAGCTCAATAGGAAGTAAATTAATTTTGAAAAGATGATCATTCAAATTCAAGGAACATCCTTGAATAACACTGTTAGTTTTGATCAACTTGCCGTTAGCAAGTTCAATAACATAAGGAGTTTCTAGATCTACCGTAGGCAATGAAATTAATGATGCAAATTCAGGAGAGATAAAGCTCTTATCCGCTCCTGTGTCAAACAAAACTGATGCGTATAGATTATTAAGAAGAAACGTACCAGTAACAATATTTGCATCATGTCTCGCCTCGGTCGCACCAATCTGAAAAGCTCTCCCCCTAGCTTCAGTTCCCGGATTGGTGTTATTGTTCGGACAATTTCGTATGAAATGATCAGGACTTCCACATTTGTAACATGACCGGTTGGTTTGAGTGGTTTGTCGTGGTGCTTGGTTTGGTGTCTGAGCAGGAAAGTTGCAATATTTAGCATAATGTCCAACTCGGTTACAGTTCAGACAAACAGGACATGGTCCCGTGTGATGGAGTGGACACTTATTGCATTTGGGCGCCTGTCCAGTATAAGTTTTCCTCTCAGGAACATTTGCACCATAGTTTTTCACAGTTGGCTTGCTCTGGGTGATCTCAGCCGGAGCCTTCGCCTTGGTTTTGCCAAACCACTTTCGTTTAGTACCTTTTGACACATTTGAGGTACCGACGTCACTACGACTATGAACCGTCTGAGGTTTCAAAGACAGAGTACCACTCCTTACCGCCTCATTGGTAAGCTTAGTGGTCAAAAGAATCGTATGTTTCAGGGTTGTAGGTTCAGCAGCAGTCACCATTCCTCGTATCTGAGGAATCAGACCCTTAATGTACTTCTCGATTAAAGCGGCTTCCGTAGGAAACATATCAGGAAGCAAACAAGTAAGTTCATGAAAACGATCGGTGTAAGCAAGACAGTCAGCACCGATCATCGAGTGATTCCAGAATTCTTCCTGGAGTTTTTGAATTTCAGTGATGGGACAATACTCTGATTTAATCAGAGTTTTGAAATCGTTCCAGCCCATCGAGTCAACTGTGGCTGAACCCAAAGTCTTGGCCTGGGTATTCCACCAGGTCAAAGCAGAATCTTTCAAAGAACAGGCAGCATAAGACACCTTATGCTCCTCCAAACACTGACTGATTTTGAGCTTAGTTTCCATTTCCTCAATCCACCTTATTAGACCAGCCGCTCCTTCTTTGCCAGTAAAAGTAGGAGGGTTACAGGAAGCAAAATACTTGTAAGTACATCCCTGTCGAGGTGGATCAGGAACAATAGTAGTTGTACCGGTAGTGGTATGAGTTTCAACGTGACCACCAGTAGCATTATGTTCAACATGATCGTGTTCCCCACCAGAACCTGCAGTGATATGTGGTTGGTGTTGTGTCAGAACACCACAAGCAGATAGTTGTTCACGCACAATGCGAGCTATCATAGCCTCATTTGTTTCAGATCCGCTTGTACCAGCAGGTGGAACAATACCTGCTCCAGGGTTCACTGGTGGAGTAGTATGCGTTTCCAAGTTCCCAGGTGGAACTACGTTCGCTTCCGGATTAACATGCGGATCCGGATTTGAGTCAACATTCAAAGGTGGAATTTGATTCGATTCAGGGTTTGTAATGTTCTGAGTAGCTCTCTTAGCTGGTCGACCTCGTTTAGGAGCCATTATTCTGCTCACAAGCAGACAAAACTCAGGTCAGTTCAAGAACATTAAAGATATAACCCGTTCTATCACATAGTATAACTACATAAATTCCGTCCAGACATGTTCACATTACACACAGATCACACAGTTATTCGTAGTTATACTTAGTCCTGTAATTTCAAAAACATGTTAGAGTCTTACCCAGCTCTTTGCATTGCAACACATGTTTTTAGAAATATGTTCATACAGAACTAGGACATGTTCTCAGACAAGTTCTCTAATATGTTCTCAGTTCATACATTAAGTTCTCATACAGACCATAGATATGTTCTCGTACAGTATGGCTCTCGTACTGTACTTTAGTTACAGATACATTCACAATTCAGGCACGTTCACAATTTAGACATGTTCTCGTACAGTATGGCTCTCGTACTGTACTTAAGTAACAAATATATTTGCATACAGTATTGCTCCGTACTGTATTCCAGCAAAAAATATATATTTTAGTTCGATATATTCGCATACAGTACTGTTCCCGTACTGTATTTCAGCGAAATATATATATTAGTTCAATATATTCGCATACAGTATTGTTCCCGTACTGTATTTCAGCGAAATATATATATTAGTTTGACATGTTCTCATATGGATACATTAGTACACAGTCATTTTCTCACACAGAAAAATTAATTATAGTTCACACACAAAGTTCATTGTACAACATATATACAAAAACACCCATATATTACAGTACCATAGTTTTATACATACCAAGTTTCGATACAACCAAAAGTCATAATACTCTAAACCAACAACATCATACACTACATCTCACAACTCAGCATCTGTCCATACCAAAATATCCCGCTCTCACAACTACTGATCACACTATATCACATCATATGTACAATAAAGTCACAATTGTTCCGCCTCCAATCAACCCTCACCGCAGAAAATACCATAATCCGTCCAACACCATGGCTATAATGACCAACCCTATAGCCACACATAATAACCTAGCCTCTAAGCTCATGCCCTCTAGCACCCCCATCATCACTCCTCTCATCACTATCACTCGCTGCCAAAATGCAGCTATCATCCCCTGAATCACGGTTCTCCTCATCCTCTCCTCGATCATAACCCGCCAAGCTTGCGAGCCAGCATCCAGTGCATTCATCTGTTCCATCAACAACAGATGAGATGTGAGTATCTCGAACACAGTGGTACGTGTATCTTCCCCAATAGCACGAGACTCCTGTAACTCTAGTCGAGTCCCCTGAAGATCTAAGGTCACCTGGCGAAGCTGTGCCCTAAACTCCGCCTGCTGTGAGGACTCTCCTACCTCATGTACAGCGTGAAACTCATCCCTGAAAGCCAACTGCTTCGGGGAGGTAATCCTGTGGTCTTGCGGGCCTGACCCCGCATCCTCCTGAGTCCATCCCAAGCAGGGACTCTCTGTGGTGAATGAATATGCTGTCTCTCAGCTACTACATTCTCAGCACGAAGCTGAGAATGTCCGGGTGATGCTACATGTGCTGGTGGTGGTGGTGTAACTGGTCTAGGCTCCAATGGTGAATGTGGTAATGCTGGTTGTGCCTGTGGCACTACAGATGGAGCTCGTGAGGCTGCAGTCGATGCCTCCAAAGAATCTGAATCTGGTGCTGAGCTAGAACTCGGAGTACCATCCCTCATATCATGAGGAGCTAGCTGATACTGTTCGCCTCGATCTGCCATTGCTGTACAATAAAAATCTCTAATCAGTATCATGAAAGAAATATATTGAATAATAAAATTCAACATACACATGATATGAGACGTCCTCCTATCTTAACTCAACTATTCGTCATTACTATTGTTAGTGTTTTGCTTGAATTAAATCAAACTAGAATGCACACGTGTTGCAAATTTCAGTTATGCTGGCCACTCATAACTGGAATTTGTACCACCTGATTATCCTGGCTTAATTCAAAACAAGTTTTGTTCAATATTAATGTTCGGTGCTCTCTGTGTAACTATACGAGCCTATGGTTATAGTCTAGGTCTCTAAGTCAACCTAATTCTCTATAACCTGTGGCTCTGATACCACCCTGTCACACCCCCACCCCTCGTCACCCGGAGTACGGCCTGACGTCACTGAACCGGTTGTGGAAGCATAGTGGTGATGTCTCCGAGGTGAGGGGTGACTTACTTGAACCAATATCATAAGCACACAGATTAACTTAAAGTAAATACATTACAAGGGTGTCGCAATAATAATCACATTAAAGCTACATTTATTTAATTACAATACTAATTATTAGAGTGCAACTGTTCCAAAAGTGCATCCTCACCGGCTACAATGGTTTACCTGCAAAAAGGTTTGAGTTTGTAACGTCAGCACAAAGCTGGTGAGATCAACAGTTCAAATTAAAACAATATGATATAATAAGCACGTTCTCAAAAGTTCAGTTCCGGATAACCATGGGACCCGTATCTAGTTCCTTTCGGACGTCTAGTCTGTCTCAAGATATTACCCGTCGGTACATATCTTAGTGCCTCATTATCTTAATGTCTATCACACCATTAAGAAGTTCAGGAAACAGATAACAAACATTCACACAAGGGGAGATGCAATCCTCCCAGCGAATGGGGTGTCAACCAATAGTACTATCAATGTTTTCTGCTCGGCCACACATGGGTTCACTAGATACAGTTCAAGAATGAGGACTTTCAGTTCCATGATAGAGTTCAGTCTACAGGCAAAATCCCATGAAATCCCACAAAAGTCTAATGAAATCACACAGATATCATTGAATCATATCATATATTCAGTCAACAGTTTGCAGTGTTACCCCGATGTTTATAAAAGATTAAAAATAAAAAGGGGTTGTACGAAACTCACCTGATGATAATATGGTAGCAGTGTATCACCAAACTGATAGTACAGAGATGATTCTGCATTTAGTTATCTTTAATAAGTTATTTATGTTCTAGTTTACTGATTAGATCCTTCTGAACGTTCAATGTCAAAGACATTGCTTAGTAAATCATCAACTTGATATTAATTATATAATTAATTAATTTAATATCATATCATACAATGTATGATAATGTAGGAACCTACATTGCATTAGATTCCTAAAACAAAGTTGATGACACTCTTGATTAATCAGAATAATCTCGGATTAACCAAATAGTTAATGTTGTTGATTATAATACTGTAACAGTTTCTAGATAATTTAATGGCTTAGGAATGATCAATCCTTGTTATTGATTACCCAAATATCATGAGATATCACAATGTAGTATCATAATAGATGTAATAACCATGTTAAACATACTAATCTGACTGTTATCATAAACATCAGATAATCGTTCCAATAAGTATGTTAATGATTGTGATTAGTTTGAAACACATGGATTTAACCTTGCATTTCAAGGATTAATCCAACTAATCACCTACATTGTTATAATCAAATGGGTTAAACCATTATAATCATAGTTATGGTTTCATGCAAACCGGACATTACAACGGATCAAAACAAGGATTTAACCGTTAGAACTTCGTGTTCTTTGTTTATAATCAATCCTAGCCATCATCTAGGCAATAATCAACAATCCTAACTATCTCATTACGTTCAAAATCAAGATCTAATCAATCAAAATCAAACTAGAAGGTTTAAACGGATCATTACCTAATCAACCGGATTTCTGACTTCAAAACGATGATCAGAACTTGTTAAGATGATTACTGGTACGATCCTTGCGTTCAAAAGCCTTGAAAATGAAGATCAGATGGTATATGTGTGTGTGTTTTCGTCTGGGTTGCGTCCAAGTTCGAGAAGAATAATAAAAATTTTTCTTGCATGAAATCTGATGAAGTAGATCAGATTTCTGCACCGCCACATCCGTCGCGTACCGCGACCAGAAGCCCAAAAAGGCTTCGCGTACCGCGAAGAAATCCGGAGAAATCTTAGATATTTTCCAAGCATCGCGTACCGCGGAGAACCCTCAAGCCCACCTCCGCGTACCGCGATGAGTCCAATCGACCAACACTTAGTGATTTTTCTTCGTTTTTCGATTCCGGACAATCCAGGACTCCGTTTTGAATACGGTTTTCGCCCACATTCATCATTTCTCACCTACTATCAACCTGTAATAATTACAATTGTTAAATCAACATGGATTTCTAGAATGATCAAATGTGCTCACGTCATTGATGACGTAAATTCTCGTTTGCAACTGTCACACAATAGCTTCTGATGTAAGTTTGAAATTGATTATTTAATCAATTGTTTTTCTATATACTTTTGATATGTTTGTTTTATAGTTTCAACTAACGCAACCTACTTTTTACCCGAACCGATAGGTTTGTTTTGTGGTTTCAACTAACACAACCCGCTTTTTACTCGAACCTATTTTTACCAACCCATTTTTTGTCCCCGTAAGAAAATTTTTTGAATCTGTTACTATATACAAGACATATACGAAACAAATCATTATTGTTAAAAGATTCTGACAAATAAGGATTGGTTTCTTATATGTCTTGTGTGACACCCTGATCCCACACGGATCAGAAAACACTTGTTTAAACATAAAAACGTTGCGGAATTTGGTCCCATAAAAAAATTTGCAAGGGTTTGTTTTAAAACTCAATAAATAACCCTTTATAACCTGTCACATTCAAAAACCAACACAAACTTGTTTAAAAACCACTTATATAGTTTAATATATACAAACACATCTATTAATTAAATAAACAAGTCTTCTCAATATTAACTTGTATCGCTCGAAGTTTCATTCGATCCAATATCATCCTTTCCCTATCACATTCGCCTTTATTATTTAAATACTTGCATAACACACATTGTTTTCACCATTAGTTCATTAGAACTAAGAACACCTAAACAACTTTAACACATGTTTATGGAACATTCCGAGGGGTTACAATGCCTTAGAATGCCACCCAAACAGCCAAACACGAATTCAGAAACTGTTTGGAAAATTACAACACTATTCTCAAATTATTGGCTCATCCAATTACCCACACACTAGTGGTTTCACCAATTTAAACTCCCGGTTCATCCGGTTATCCACACTCTAGTGGTTTGACTCATTATTACCAACTCATTTGGTTGTCCACCCTCTAGTGGTTTAATTGATCAATTTCACTGGCTCATCCGGTTATCCACACTCATGTGGTATCATGAACTCATCTACCGGCTCATCCGGCTAATTTTTATGCCATATATATTATGCATACAACTCAAGCATAACATTCATATTGAAACTAAAAATGGCTTCTCATAGGTCTCTTAACTCAATTAGTTTCATTAGTCAAGTTATGCACAATCAATATATAAACACCAACAATCAAGTAGACTCTTTCTACTACTTATATGTAATTTTATAGTAAGTTGGGTAACTTACACACCATTGTGTATAAATACCCATATGTCAAATGGGTCAATCATATAGTAAACACAATTTACTAATGAACACCTAAAGTCACTTAACACAATCACACACATTGTGAATTTAACCACGTTTCAAACACAACTCATTTCAATTAAGTGACTTACAACCCATACACATACACAATCTTGTCAATAATCACACACACGTTTCAATTCTAACAATAATTAAACAAAACACACAACTTTGACTTTAAAGTCAACATACTGGTAGTTACTACCATAAGTCAATAGTCTACTAACACTTTCATACCTTCAATGTAAACTCTAACCACACACATTATGGTTTACATTTATGTTTATGCACTCATTGCACCACATACACATATTAACCCTCATGGTTATTAAGTTTAGTCTACTCACTAGTAGATAATACGATTGTCACCACAATCTTATTGTACACTTATTTGTAGATTTAATTCAACACACACACACACAGTGTTTAATCCACATTATTACTATGCAACACATGTCACCCAATACATTAATGTCACACCCGTGTGACTTACACGCCCGTCGTGTATAGATGCCCATATATCCAATGGGTCAATCACATAATAAACACAATTACTATTCAGCACCTGTCACTCAAGACATTCACATCACACTCATTGTGATTTACACACTCATTGTGTATTGTTTCCCATATCCCCAATGGGTCAACCACATAGTAAATTCAATTTACTAACCATCACTTAGACTCAATTTACCTTAATCACACACCTTGTGAATTTAACAACATATTAAGTGACTCAATCAATTAGTTGACTTACCTTTGGTCCAAAGCTCTAATTACAAAGCAAGCTCCTTTCCTCGCCTGTGAACTTTATTTTCATCACCTATGCACACATTGCAATCATCTTAACATACAAACATACATACAATCAAGTTCAACCCACTTGACCTGTTTGACTTTCTCAAAGTCAATTTATCACACAATTGACTTTATCTTACTACATATAGCAAGTTTTAGCCAATTATCACAATCAATAATATTATATGCCTCCCTTAGGCATTTCATGAAATATTGATGTTTATTACACTAGTTATGATCCTAATCATCCCATGATTACCCATAATCACCCATTTTAGTCAAGATTCACCCAAGATCATAACTTTTATCAATTTTAACATCAATTTATTGCATATTAACATTTAACCCGTGGATTACGATATATATCCATCCAACAACGCTTTCTTACATGAGTTCTACCCAAAACCCATCATTTCCATCAAAACCTATGAACAAGTATCTTAGATACTTCAAAAACATTTATTTAGATGTACATAAACCACGAGTATCATCTATTTATGTTCGACATCACACATACTAAATTTCCCATTTTTATCACATTTTGGAAAATCTCATTTTTGTGCAGCAACTTTCGGAGTTGCTGCTGTAATCAGCATTTTTGACATATTTACAATATGTTTTAGCTCTTCATGTTCAAAGTTGGGTTGTAGTAGACTCTTAGACCTTTCCAAGCATATAAAATACGCCTCAAACGGATACACGGTTGATTTTATACACAATTTACAAAATCAGACCAGCACCTTTATTTTCACAATTCAGCTTGCTGAATTTTTCCATGTTGCTGCTGTAATTGCCATTTTAACCCATCTTAAGTTTGTTTTCAGATTTTCATGTCAAAATATGGATTGTAGCCCTTTCAAATAGCTTTCTAAGAATATAAGGCTCATTTTCTCATGATTTTTCTATGATTTTATACAGATTTTACAATAACAGTGCAGCAACACAATTTCTTTTAGTTCAGCATATAATCTCTTTTCTTTCAAGCAATTCATCAAACACCTTATGTGCATGATTTACTAACTCGATTTTCATTCAATTTCAGCCATCATAAAATCTCCCATGAACACCCATGTTCATAATCATTGATTTATAACCAAATTAGATATTTAGTTACTTGATCACCCATCTACTTATGGTTTCTAACCCATTTAAACAACCAATTTCAAGATTTAAGTTAAACCCTTATCTTGCTCATCACAAGAACTCACGATTAACATCAAGATAGGATATAAAATCACTTACAAGATGGTAGACAACACTTATGGATGTGTTTAGAAACTTCAATCTTCAACTTTAGCCATGAATTCAACAATCTTGAAAGCTAGGTTTTTGAGGGTTCTCCTCTTCTCTGGAACGTAAGAACATATACACACAAGGGAATGAGACATTGACCAAGTCAAGGTCTCTTATCCCCTTTTAAACCATCTTTTCTTAATTGGCAATTTCAGCCCCTCAACTTTTAAATTTAGTTAACTCATTTAACCAACCTAATCAAGTTAGTTACTAGTTAACTAAAATATCCCAAATGTTATTATATTATTATCACAACATAAAATTTATTTATATAATAACATTTATTTATTAACACATGTGACCGTTAAAACCGGTCGTTACATCTAGTAACCTTTACGTAGTCATATACGAGATATATGAGGGGAGAAGTTTGAGAGATTGGGTAAAAATAGCATTGACCCCTTTTTCTTCTTAAATTCACTGAAGTTACCAATTATCGAATACAAATAACAAATTTTTGTTGCTTTCGGACAATTTTGGTGGCCTCCATCTACTCAAAAAGTAAATTCACTATACACCTTAGACCATCCGTAATACCCACCCCACTGAAATCCACCCTACCAAAATTTTCAGTTACGTCATTATCCCACTGAAAACCTTAAAACCCTGTAGTAGTCACCCCATTGAAAATGTGAGAGAGACCTTCAATGGGGTGAGAGAGGAGCTTCAACGAGGAGCGAGGGCCGCCGGCTTCCAAAATTTAACCCCGCTGGGCCAGTGGCGGTGTGCCCGTTGGGTGCCGCCGAAGCATGCAACCCCGCCCGGCCAGCAGGGGATGCATTACCGATGGTCTTACAGTCCTCGATTCAATGCTTTTTTTCTTTCTTTTTTTTTAATTTTGAAGGGTTGGCAGGCTTTCAACCACTGGTGCTACTCATATAACTCTATGGGAGTCATATTGACCTTGTTAAATGGATGCTCATTTGGATCTTTTGATACCTTATAAATACAACTGTAACACCCTAACCGATGACGGAATTATCGGGACATCACGAATTATAGATTGTTCAAAAATACAAGGTATAAAAATTTAACTAATTCAAACAATACACTAATTCAAAGTAAAACACATAATTCAAACCAACATTCTATGTCATTCATTACATCAAATTTAAGTCTCAATACAATAACCGAATCAAATACTAAACTAGGTCCAAGCTCATAAGGCAATACTGCTTTGCATTCCCACACAAAACATGTTAAAAATAAAGAGTCAACTATAAAGAATGTGAGTTTCATAGGCTTTAAACACTCACACTAAAAATAGTTGATAAAATGTATATGTGCTCTCATATGTGAACTCTAAGCATAATGAGCAATAGTAAAAGGAACTAGAAGTAAAAACAGATCAAATAAGGTTAACAAATTATGTTTGATCAAGCTTAACATTCCTAATAATGCTGAAGTAGAAAATTACCACCGTGTGCTTCCCTGAAAAGGTAAATCAAACATCAGTAGGATGGTCAGTCCAATAAATCTATCATAGTCACTAAATATGTAATCGTGTAATCAATGCACATTATTAGCTAAAGTTCACTAAATCTAAGGCCATTGAGCTAAGTTCACATGAAAATAGTTCAAATTATGTTAACATATTCCACCCCTAATGTAAAAGTATAAAAAATGGGTTATGAAGGCTCACCTTGACATGTGAGATAACCTTGGAAACATTTGTCAATGTATAGCTCAAATAATGTCCAACACAATCAAATCAATCTAGATTGTTCAATCCTGTATTAGATTAATGTAACTATGGCTTTCTAGAGAATTCCATAATTCAATGTTTATTAATTGTTTTGTTCAAAAGGGTTTTATAAGTATAACCTCCTTTAAATTCTTCATTAAAGTTTATGATCTGAATTAAATAATTATCTAAAGTTTAAATTATATGTATATATAAAATGATTTTTGACTAATAATCAATGTGTTAAAATAATTATAGTAGCAGCAGGAGCAGTTCTTAATAAGTTGAAAAGATTGTTTATAGTTTTAATGTTAAACAAAATAATTTAAATTTTAAACAAATTACAATCAAATAATAATATAATACTTTGTTTATAAAACTTTATATACATATATATATATATTGTTATTTATTTAAAAATAAGTATAACCTCCTTTAAATTTTTTGACAAATATATTTTGGTCATTATATATGTTTTATGTTCAGGTCAATGTGTAATATATTCATTTTTTTGTTTTATTCTTACAATATACTCGACCGCATTTTGATTCGAGTCCACAACAAGGGTTTTACACATTCGCTGAATATGGTTTGAGTCAACAAACACACAGGTTTGCTCAACTATCTCAGGATGAAGTTGTGCCCGAGACTCAACCCCTTACTGATGCCTGTCTAAGCACGCAACCAACACAAAGGCGTAGACACAAAAAATGAAGTTGTGGTAGCTCTAACCCGTTGCAAAAAAATGGTCACCGGAGGAGGAGTTTTAACTTTCAAAAGCTTTGGTCGATGTGTCGGAAGACCCAATTGTTGGTAATTACTTTCTTTTTATTATTTTAAATATTGTTAATTTATTTGTTTAAAATTGTTAATATTTTTTTTATAAATTGTTTATAGGTCGTAACAAAAAAGGACCGGACTTCTGGAGTAAAATCTGAAATAATTTTTTCCAAGCAATGGGTCATGAGGAGTATCATACAAACGATATGATCTTTAGCAAATGGCAGGACATGAACCGAAAGGTTAAAAAGTTCAACGGGATTTATTCCCAAAAATGGCAAACTCGCCGGAGCGGCCAAAGCCACGCGATGATCGAGAGTGAATCGGAAGAGTTTAACGCCCCCTTCACGCTTAAACGGAGTTGGGAGATTATGAGGAAATGTCCTAACTGGGTTAGAATCCTGACTATTCAACCGTCGGCCTCAAAACAATCAAAAGCATCGTCAACCGATAGTCCCGGCACGTAAGATGCTTGAGTTCAAATAAATCAAAACGAGCTCGATGAAGAAGAAGAAAACGACGAGATAGAGGATTTGACCCGTCCGATTGGGAGAGATCGTGCAAAAACCGACCGAGCAAGGGCGAGACGGGGCTCTTCATCTCAAACGACCCCGAATTATAACCAAGGAATGGAAAACTTATCTCAACGAATCGGTAACTTTAACGAATTAAAACGGGAACGTCAACGGTTGGTAGAGTTACAACTTTTATTCATCAACACCGAACACTTAATCGGGGTCAACCGTGAAATTGCCGAGCGGGAGAAGAAAAAAATTCGTAATAAATATATAGATAATTAGCTTTATGTAATTTTTTTTATTAATTTGTAATTTTCATTAATAATTTTATGTAATTTTTTTTTATTAATTTGTAATTTTCATTTATAATTTTATTTAATTTTTTAATTTAAGATTAATTATATCTACTTTTTAATTTAAAAAGAAAAGATGACGTGGAGTGGTTGGACAAAGGGGCATTTCCACCACTTTTGGTGGCGCCTACGTGGCGTACATGTGGAGTGAGTGAACCCCATGCCCCATGGTCTCACCATCGTATTTTTCGTTAAGGTCGTTGTGTCATATACTCATCATTATGTTTTACTTTTAGGTCATTATGTAATATACTTATGATTATGTTTATGTTATATGTAATATCATTGTGTTATAAATTTTAACTTATTTCATTTTTTTTTGTTATTTTTTTACATATTAAATACATTTATTTTTTACTTTTTATGTTTTTCACATTTAAACTACACAATTGTATTATTTCAATATTTTATGATTTTGTAGATTAAAGTTATCATTTCAATATGTTATTAATGATTTATCTTAAACTCATTATAATAAAACATTTATATATATATATATATATATATATATATATAATTTAACGATTTATCTTAAACTCAATATAATAAAACATTTATAAATAAAACCTTAGAATATGAGTATTCTGTTTTATTTATTTAAATTTCATTGTTTCAAAATTAATTTGATAGAAGAAAGAGACATATATGTAGTCTTATAACCTTTAAATGAAATGTTACAAATTATTTGTTTATAACATAAGTTACTTTAAAATTATGTTTATAATTAAATCAACAATTTGACAATAATATAATATGATTTTCATTTATATAAAATTCTCTTAAAAATTAATTTTATAAATTTCGTCTTTTAAATGAAGTATGATTCTAAAATATGTTTTATTTAACCTTTTTGCATTTAATTTTGTGTGTTTAAATAAATTTTAAATTGATTAAACTAGATCAAATTTATATTTACAATAACCAAATTTGTTTCTGAAAATAAAAATATTTCCAGATTGTAGAATAATGATTTATATAATTTTTGGAATTTTTTTAGAATTTTTCTAAGTTAGTCAATGTATGTATGTATGTATGTATGTATGTATGTATGTATGTATGTATGTATGTATGTATGTATGTATAATGGGACAAAACCGGCCGATCCGCACTAACCGGGTTTCGAACTCGGGCTTCTTGGCTAGCCTCGGGTCTTACCACTGAGTTGCCTTGGGGTTTCGCTGAAGCTGCTTGAAACCAAAAGATCTTAATCTTGATTTCAATCTAGCCCCAATCACGTAGAACCCTAACTTCCAATTCGTCCAAATGGGTGTTAGTGTGCTCCTAAATCCATAGGGCTTTTGTTCTTTACCCAAAACAAGTACAATAATATAGATAGTTACCTGCTAGGTTGTCAAATTGATTGTGTTCGATGGTAGAACCATTCTGAAGTCTCCTTGAGCTCGATTCAAAGGTTGAGAGGGTCTCATTGGATGCTTTAGACTTCATTAGCTTAAGAAGGATGTCGTGAAAGGTTTAGAGAGTTCAATTCAAGATTTGATTGATGATTTGATAGACTACCGGTTATGATTTTTTTTTGAACGACCAACTAATTAACTGTCGTTTACTCCGTACGCGGCCCCCAATGGTTAAAGGATGCCCAAGCTGGCCACTACTCCAGACAGACGGAGCCCCTAGCCTACCAGCCACCAATTCCTGGGAAAAACCCGACCTAAGCACCCGCCTAAAGGCACAACGGTGGAAGGCCAGTAAAACCGGGTGGGATCAAGAATCGAATCCATAACCTGGGTCTCCTATCACTTCTCTCATACCTCTATTTTACCAATAGGACAAGACATCATTGGTACCGGTTATGATTTAGATGCAATGTTTCAATTATAGTCAATCGATCAATGGCTAGCTACTATGTTTATATGCAAACCGGGGTTGCAAGGTTCGAACACCCAACCATATTCAACCTTAGATGAGTTTTTCAACATGACAGAATAAGTCCTTCCTTTTCAGAATTTTTTTATTTCTTGTTTTAAATTTCCAACACTGAATTATGGCTTTCAGATTTACACATTAGGTCCCTCAATTTTGCATTAGTTATTATTTTATGTAAAACTTGTTATAAAATTGCCATTGAGTCTTTATAGTTTAATTTATTTATAAAACATTATAAATTTCCTAAATATTATATAACATTATTATCTTTTGTTCATTTTTATAAAATCTTGTCAATCTTTCTTCATAACTTATTGTTATACATATACATACATAATATATATATATATAACAAAACTTATAAAAAAATAAATTTAAGATTTAATTTGATTTATAAAATCCTAATAAACACTTATATAGTATATGTTTGAAAGAAGAAAAAATATCACTAAGAAATCTTACGAACTTTTGTTTATTTGAATTTTAGCACAATTTCGAATTGAAATTATTCCCAAAATATTCTCAAACTACCCTTTACATTTAGACAAAAAAATTATTAATTTTAGGCATGTTAGAATTTCCATATAAGCCATATACTTAAGACACAACGAACTTAAAGTTTAGGAATACCAAACTAACTAAGTTATTCCTTTAGGTTGATGTGTGATATTTGACTTTGAACTCTATCAAGCAAGCAAATCATGTGAGGAATTTTATACTCCCTCTTTTGCATTCTTGTACATTAGGGATGTTATATGTGCAATTATTCAAAACAAGTAGTTCTAGAGTTTTAACTATTAGATTCAATACTCTTAATACTATTTAGTTTGAATCTTTGCTATGTGTATTCTACTTGCTTTTTTGATCTATGTTAATTAATCATTCTGTATGCCATGTAAACTAGTACTTAGTAACCTAAGGTGTATTAGATACCACATTTACTTTGACTTAGGTCAAATGTGTTAAAAATGTGAAAAGTTCACTATGAAAAAACTTGTGAGTATACTAAGTTATTATGCTAAGCATTGAAACATGTTTGTAGACGATGTAAACTATTAGCAAACTTGTAGATATACTAAGATTTTTAGCTAAGTAATGATACGTGTTTGGAGAGGATACATTCTAAAACTTAGTTGCAAACTTGTAGGTTATGCAATCTAGATTCTTATTCTTTATAGTCTAATTGAACTACATCAACTTTTTATGTCTTCAATATAAACTGTAAAATATGCTTACCAACTTTGCAAATAGTTGACCCAACATTCTCATTTAAAGAAATATATATTCCAACCAATAATACGTTAGACAATATTGTTGTGCATATCATTCAAATTGTAAAATAACAGCTAAAACCACAACTACAGTCGTACCAGCCATAGCCACAACTAGACCAACCAATGTCATAACAACCAACTTCGGTCAAATGTTTTTTTTTATTTGACTCAAACGATCGAATATCCCGTGACCCCCCCCCCCCCCCCCGGCGGCCACATCCCTCACTCCCTTGCTCACGCCATTGTGTAGTGGGAGAGGACACCAAGAAGTCGTGACCGGCCCTTTCATGCCTATTTCAAGTATCATTACACATGAACTTAAAACTATGAAAATTTATGAAGGTGCTGAGGCTATAAGCGCATTACGTCAAATAAAGTAAGTTAATTTATTGATATTAATTCTTTCTTTTTTGAACGGTGTGAAAACAAGATTAGTCATTCAATGAATTTTAGAATGTTTGCAAACAAGAAAAATATATATAAATTCCCCTTTTAGTTATTTTAAGAAGAAGAAAATAGTTTTAAATGAGTGGTCAAAATAAGATGGCTTCTAAAAGAAATATACAATATGATCCCACACAACATTTACAAACCTTTAAATAAATATCAAATCAAATTGTGAAGCAATTCGAACTTTTTTAGTTCTAAATATAATACGTCTCTTAAATATAATAATTAGGCATGCAAATGAACCGATCGTTCAGTAAACCTTTGGATGATTGTTCAGTAAAAGGTTCATTATTGTTCGTTTATTTACTAAATAAACGAACATAAACAAAATTTTTTGTTCATGTAACTAAATGAACGAACATGAACAAACGTCTCATTTGTTCATTTATGTTTGTTTATATTTGTTCATTTAAGTTCGTTTATGTTCATTCGTCACGTTTATCAATATATCAATTCATTTATTTTAATAAATCTATGATATATTCGTTTTCTTTATAAATTAACATGCTTGTGTCACCTTATCTTAACCAGATTTTAATGAATTTATTAACTGAAAAAGCTAATATTAATGCAAGTTTATAAGCCACGTGTTCGTTCATGTTCGCTTAACTATGTGTGTTCAATTATGCTTGATGTTGTTTCTTTAGTTATGTTCAGTTAGGCTTGTTTATGTTCATCTAGTTATGTCCGTCTATGTTCGTGAACTATTCGTTTGTATTATTAACGAACGAACATGAACGAACACGAATAAGCTAAGTTTCTTAACGAACGAACACGAACAAGAAACCTATGTTTGTTTAATTGTTTGCATTCAATCGTTTGTTCGGTTAAAATTATACAAACGAACATAAACATTCAATGTCTGTGTTTGTTCGGTTCATTTACAAGCCTAATAATAATAAAAAAATACAATCAACTAATATAATGCCACACTACTTAAAATGAAAGGTTTTAAGTTTGTAAAATTTAACGCCTGTTGCACTACAATAAGTCAATTAGGTAAAGAATTAAATATGGTTAGACTTTTTATTTAATATACATATACACTATAAAAGATATAAAAAGAATTTGACTTGTTTATTATTTAACTAGGTTAGTATCCCGTGTATTACACGAGTTGAATAAAATTAATAAGTATTTTCAATTGGACGTATTGATCCAATTTTTAAATTTTGTTTCGCAATTTCATAATCCAAGTTTTTAGTTTTTAATTGACCTTGGATCAAAATCCCGAAAATTGAGATTTTCCTTGAATGTGTCATTGAAAGGTAAAGGATTAAATCCTTTAAATGAAATAAAGTTTTTTATCGGAATATGAATCAAACCGAAAGACCCCTTAACTATTATGGGGGTTAATAGAACGAATCACACTTTTACCACTAAACTATACCCGCTACAATGCAATTATTATATATAAATGGACCTTTTGTCGAGGCGCTTCTGTATATGTGTAGCTGGGCTTCTTATATAAGACGATCTGTTTTACTTACCTAGTACAGTGACCCGTTCAGGAATTCAATGAACCAAGCCCTTTTTTTAACTCAGTGGTCGAGTAATCCCATGGTAACAAAATTCATTTTTCAAAGTTTGGTTTTTAAACATTTCATTTTAAAAAAGTTGATTTAAAAAAATCATATTATACAAAATTATAGGATGTTATCTATTATTACATAAATTGGAAAAAAACAAAAAAATAAATACTTAATAATAATGACTTATAAATTATAAAAAGATGTTATAAGTTATAAATTATTGGTTAATTTTCATATTTTATAATAATTTGATTTTTCAAAAGTATGCTTTTTAATATTAAAAATATTTTATTATATTAAGAATCCTTTTTAATTATAAAAGGTATATATAATACAATTAGTATTTAATACTTTTCATTAATGTACTTTTTTAATATTAAGAAGTTAAGAACTTTTTTTGATTCAAAAAGGTATAAAGAATATATAATTAGTGTTTAATAAAGCTGTTTATTTATTAGGAGAGAGAAGCGGAAAAATTATGTGAATATACTTTAGATTTTTGACAAGTGTCCCTCAATTATTTTGATATATTATGTATAGTAGATTATTTATTTTATTATTGATTTAAAATAAATTTATAGCTATACTCTTCATATATAACATAATACATACACATATGTCATAATTATTTATTATATTATTAAATACAAAATAATTATTTTTATATATTAAATAAAAATTATGTGAAAAAAATCTGTGTATCTCGTGAGTCGGCTCAAGGTTGATATGTAAAGTTTAATCTAGGTCTTGGGTTTATTCGAACTTTTACCAATCCAATTTCATGTAGCTCACATTTATTAACACTTTTAATTTTATTGGTTATTTATGATATTTTAATTGTAAGACTTTCTCTTTTATTAATGTTTTTCTTCTCGTTATGCGTTTTAGGTGTTACATTTTGGTTTTTCTTTATTTTTTTGATAATGTTATATACTTATATTTATTGCTGTCTTTTTTTAAATTATTTTGTAGTAGTTTAGTACTTTAAAAATTTTATTTTATAAATATTATATTTATCGTTCTATTTGCGTCTCCTTTCAAGTCTTAATGTTTTTTTAGTTTTTTCTTTTGTTTATACATTTTTTTAAGGCATACCCTTCATCACAGAACAGTTGTGAAAGTTATTTCTTAGTGTTTTTTTTTTTTTTTTTCTTCTTAACGTTTTCTTCTGCTAACATTATTCATATTGTTATGTACAACGATAAGTTAAATGAAAACGAAAATGTTAAATATATACGACAAAGAACACATATGTATCAAATTTTAGTTCTTGAATTTTGATATATACTTTCTTCTTTCTTAAAACTAGTTTTACAATCACACATCACTTGTTTGATTAAATGTTATTTTAATTATTTTGTAAAAATAACGTTAAAAGTGTTGAGATGATTAGCTTCAAACGATAAATTTAAGCCAGGTACTCCTTGCACTACAAGAAAAATATAACTTTCCGACGCCAATTTACGTCGCAAATGTGTAGGAAACCCGTTTTTCCGGCACATTTCCGACGAAAATCTTTTGCCGGAAAAAATCCCGTAGGAAAACATTTACGACAAATTTGCTACGCAATTTCCCGTAGGAAAACATTTGAGTTTTTCTTTTACAATTTTTTTATCGGAATTATATAGACCTTAAAATTGAAAAAAAAAACTTCTTGTCAGAAACGCGTCGGAAATTCTGACGCAATTGCGACAAACATAGTTAACTAATAATTGAATTTGTGAAAAATATCTTTGAGTCACAAATGTGTCAGAAAATTTAATGTTTTTCTTTTTTATACGTTTCTTTTATCAGTGTTTTATTGATACTAAATTTAATAACTAAAAAAATAACCGTTTGTCAGAAATACGTCGGAAATTCTGACACATTTGCGACGCAACCAGTTAACAAATAATTAAATTTTTGAAAAATACTTTTGCGTCACAAATGTGTCAGAAACGTAAATGTATTTTTATTGAAATTGGGATTAATAATTAAATAAAAATAACATTATTGTCTTTTCTGACATATTTGAGACATAAAGTTTAATTAATTAAATCTATTTTTTTTGTGTCGAAAATGAGTCGGAAGTTATGACGCATTTGTGACAGAAATTAGGTTTATTTTATTTGCGTCGTTTTTTTGTTTGAAAATTTGTCACAAAATCAGGTTTTAGTTGTTTGTTGAAATTGCGTAGCAATTGTGTCGCAAATTGCGACTCAAATATTTGCGTCGCAAATTTTCGTAGCAAACATGGCCTTTTTCTAGTAGTGTTGAAAGCATCATCTTTATCCCAACTGAGAAAGAGGTAAAGTTTGTCTTTATCATTTCTCTCCAGATTCTACTAAATAGTGAGAATATACTTGGTAAATTTGTTTGTTATATCACTTGCTTGATTTAAGAATGTATTGTCTCGATGTTTTCTTTTTCTTCAGCATATTATGACCAAGTGCAACTTCATGTTTATTTCTTTACATTATCTTTTATAATGTTTTATACGTACTATCGAATATGTGAGTTATTTTCCAAACCTAACCAGTGTTATTATGCATGGCAAAATGGTCCTGTTTTTGAGTAACGGGTTATAGCGGGTGCAGGACATGATAAGTTTTAAATAAAATTATTTTGGGTTTAAATGAGTCGATTTTCGTTCAAGTTAAAACGAGTTGCAACTAAACAAATATTTTATTTGAATAACTTTTAATGATTTTCTTATCAACTATATCATTGGTAATTTTACATGATTGATTCTATTATATTAACATAGTTTTTAACTTACACATCTTAACCCATGTTGTATTAAAATGTTACTTATTTTTTTGCTTAGTTCAATGCAAGAATCAATAATTGTTTACCAAAATAAACACATTTATCTTGTTATAGGTAAAAAGTAACATGGTTTTTCCACCAAAAGTAATTTAGTTTATAGTTAAATTAAACTACGTAAAATAGTTGGTTTTTAAAATAAATCATTTTGATAACGTTTTTTTTTCTAAATTTACCCATTGAAATAATAACAAAATAAACAATATATTAAGATTTTATTTTTTATTTTTACAGAGGATTAGACTATTTAATATTTATAATTCATTTAGCTACGTATAGTGAGCTGCTGACCTATAACACTTTTTTTAACCGCCTTAATATAATTCAATACGATTTCTAATAGTTCCCCTTTTTACTCTTAGATTATGTGTTATGCAAAAGCCCCCATCACTTCACGTAGGCGTCACGTAATCAACCAACACCATCACCCCCTTATCATTAATTCACTACACATCATCTTTACCTATGTTATCCATCACTTCCCTATCACTCCACGTCATCACCACATTTTCCCCCTTTCTTCTCCTTCACCCTGTGACAGCACCCACGGCTGAACCACCACTTGGTGGTCACGCCCAATGTGGCATGGTGATGGTGGAGTGAGGGGGCGTAATCCAAGGGCATCACGCCTGGGTCACGGCCGATAACACATGCCCTTATATCCAAGTCGGTATAATAGTTGAATATGGGAAAAAGTCTATTGATGAGTTAAGAAAATAAAGTTAACTTGGTTATGGATTGGGTTCTTTAATCTTTATAAGATAAGCGGAGGCATATGTAAGCTAAGACCATACCCATTCACAATCCAATCCAATTTTTAATAAAAATTAATTTCTCTTTTTTCAATCCACACAACCCAATCAAACCCAACTTTTTACTCTCATTAGCAACCCAACCTTTACTATTTTTTCAGTATTTTGTAAATGATTTTCAGTATTTTGTGAGGTTTGAAAATCTTTTGTAACAAGAACTTCATTTGCATTTGGAAAAAAATGAGAGTTTTGATAGTACTGAGTATTAGGATAATCTTCAGAATCTCGAAGATCCAAACAAAAATTTGGAAAAGAATGATTCATGACAGAAATTATGAAATTTAGGAATCAAAGAGTATGAATGGTGTTGGATATAAAACCATGCTAATATTATACAATATTTATAGGGAGAAATAATGAATTTTCAAAATAACTAGATATTTTAAACAGATAATGTTTCAGATAATGAGTTTGATCTAGAAAATCTTTTGAACCAATAAAAAACCTCCAAATGTTAGATAGGATAAACCAATGATTGTTTATATTTATTTTATATAAAAAAACATTTTTTAAACGAACTCTGTTTTTAACAAAATTTATACCGACATGTTCATAAAAAAACTGATCAAGCCCGTGTTTTTAGATTTTTTAAAATATTAATTATTTGAAGTTATAAAAAAGACAAGATTATTACAAAAAACTAATTTTTGATAACTTAAAAAAGAAAAAATAAATAAAAGAGTCCAATTGTGATTGGCCATGTGGCAGGTTGCAAGGTTGCAATCTAGATTAAAAGCACGAGCAGGTTTGTTGGATTTTTCCTTTTTTTTAAAACAGTGCAACAATCCTTCTATAAATCACCAATAGGAATAGTCTAACTGTTGAAATATTGTCTTAACGGTTTGTGCCATGGTTTTTAGAACCGGACCAGAAAACGGCGAGTCGGCCAGCCTAAAATAAGCATGCTAATTAGTTTCAAACAAACCAGCCGGTTCACCGGTCAAATAGGGAATCGATTCACTGGTCGGACCGGATTTCGGTTTTTTTTAACGAAAATCCAAAGATGAAACATTAAAACCAAATCCTATATATTTTTTAACATGATTGTGTTTGTTTAAACATTAATTACGTTCGTTTAAATGTATTTATAATTCTATAAATTTTTTGGAATATTTTTATATTTATTATATTATCCGGTTTTTAAATCCAGTTCGACCAGTAACCAGTATGACGTTCGGAAAAACATTGGTTTGTGCTCCAAGCCCTTAAAAAACTATGATACCACATTAAGGGACAATCTGGTTTAGTAAATGCTAAGTTAGTAAGAAGTCTAAATCATTCAGACTCTTTATTTAAATCTTGATGATGAAAAAGCTGACTGACATATTCAGAGGCATGTCTTAGTAAATCAAACAGTTTCAACATTTAGTCCGATTCATATGTAGCATTTTAGTGAAATCAACTATAAAAAAAAAAACCTCAATATCTATTCCACTTCACAATTGAGCTTAAAACTTACGCTGTGTTCCCGAGTTTATTAAAGGAGGGAACAGAAAGGAAAAAAAATGAGAGGAAATGGAAGGAAATAAATTCATTCTTTTCTTTTCATTCCCTCTCATTTCTTTCCTTCCATTTCTTTTCATTTCCATTTCTTTACAAATCGGAAGTAAAGAAAAACTAGGTAATTTAGCCTTGGTTTCCTTCCACTTCCCTTCCTTTCTCTCCTTAAATGAAACTCAGGAACATAACATGTGTTATTTTCTTTTCTCTTTCCTCGTTAAATGAAACTCAGGAACACAATTTTTTTCCTTCCATTTCCTTTTTTTTCTCTTGTTAAATGAAGTTAGGAACACAACGTTAATATCTCTTTCCGAATGTGGATGATCCATCTTGTTGTGAGATACTAATCAGGAAGCATAAGATCCTGAGTTTGAATCTTACAAAAGAGTTTTCTAAAAGTGTTAAGTTTCCTCCTCTGCTAGTAACATGATGGTGGATATGATCAAAAGGTATCATGACACGATCATACTCCAGTTATTCGTTTTCAACCCAAGTTAGTCTAAAAAAATTAAATATTAATTTTGAAAATTATTCTATTTATTTTTGAAAAAGTTAATTGAAACTAATATCATCCTTTAGATCGTCAGCCGCCTGTAGTTAGAGAATGATGACCACACATATTTTACTTTTAAGACATAAAAAACAATATCTCATTTAAAATGTGGAATTTTAAAAATAATTTATTAACTTTTAACATTTATTATATATTACTTATTATATATACTATATAATAAAAAAATAACACTCCGCCACTTGTCATTACTAGGTTAAACTACATGTCACATATCAATAAATGATTGGACAAATTGAAATTGATGTCACTTGTCACCATTATGTTAATCCTTAATATTTTAAAAATAAATTAAATTTAATAAATGTAGTCAAACTTTCTAATTTAAAAAGATGATAAACATTTTTGTTAAATACTAATAATTAAAGATTTAATCATATTAAACATTTTCCATTTTTGATTAATAATTTTGAAATTCAAAAATTTTCAAATTAAATTATCAAGATGATCAACACAAAAATTTTAAATTCTAATTAAAGAAAGAATAATGATGATAATTATACAATATATCAAAACTCATATATGCATGCATGCGACTATGCGACAATAGTTGTCATCTCAACGTAAAGTGTAGTTGTCGCAAACATGTATAGATTAAAGATGAATCGTAAAAATTTTATTTTACAATTTATATATCTTAATGGTAATTCATATTATATAATATAATTTTATGATTCAACCCGTGTAATACACATGATCAATAAGCTAGTATTATATAAGAGGGGATATAAAAACTTTAGAGTAAAATGTCATTTTAGTACTTGTGGTTTGACAATTTTGTTATTTTAGTCTAATAGTTTAAATTTTGTCATTTTGGTTATTATTGTTTCATTTTATTGTCATTTTTGCCATTATGGTTTCAATTTTATTGTCATTTTAGTCCAATTAAATTTTAAACTTTTGAATTAAAATGACAAAATTAACCAAACCACGGGATGAAAATGACAATAAAATGGAAATCATAATGACGAAAATGACAAACTTTAAACTATTGGACTAAAATGAAAAAAGTTGCCAAACCACGGATACTAAAATAACATTTTACTCTAAACTTTATGATACAAAGCATTTAATTTATACTATCTAATTTGATATTTACAATATTTAACGAGGAAATAACTCGTGGTAATTTAACTATAAAAAGTAAAGTGTACATTTTTCGAATTTAATTTGAAAATCTTGAAATTCGATTCGACTAAAAATACGGTTGGAATTTTCAAATTCGAATTTTTAATCAAATATTTAAAATTTTGATCATTAGTTGTCTTAAATGTGTAAAAGTTATCATTAATTTTTTAAACAAAGTTTAAACAAATCTTTTTAGCTAAATTCAATCGAATTCGATCTGAATTTATTTCGCATTCGAATCGATTATGAATCCTTCAAAAAAATTCAAAATTCAAAATTTTTCGATTTGAATTATTCGAGTTATTCGAAATTTAATTTTTGAAGATGTGGACCGGAATTAAGGTCAAATAAACTGTAATATGAACACTGACAGGTTTATGAATATTTTTAGTAGAAACATAATTATCGATCCTCGTATGTTTATTAAATTTGATTACCGGACTAAATCAGGTTAGTATAAGCAGGTCAAAAATAAAAGGTTCGTATAATACCTTGGGTTATCTAGTAACCAAATAGCTTGTAGCCTAATGGTAGCATGTTGTCTTCTTTATGAGACGTATTGGGTTCGAATTCAGGTCGAAACATATTTGCTGAGGCAAGGTCAGGGTTTACATACTCAGTTGTGAGGCCCCCCCTAAGAAGGACTCGGGCGTGCATCCTAGAGCGTCAAATCAGAGAATACGGTTGAAATCTTATCTTGGGTGTCATCATACCAAGCCGTTAAACTACGAGTTTTTCTTGGATTCATAACTTCATATGATTATTGAATATGATATTTATTAGTTTCATGTGACTTGATTTGATTTGTATGAGTTTTGAAAGTGATTTTAATTTAAAAAAATCCGAAATCGGAACCGTATCGGAAAAAAAACCCGATCCGAATTAGAGATTCGGACCGGATATCCGAATGCAATGTGCACTAGTAGTGATGATGTAACTTTAAAACAAACTTAATATCTACAATTTTTACTTTTCCTTAATTTGATTATATTTTTGAAGATATATGTTTCAACTTTCTAGTGTTGGTACTTTAATTTATTTTAATTTTTAAAATTAAAATTACTAATATCAGAAACACAACCACACATGCAATGTGCATGAATATTGAGTAGTGATGTATGTGTCTAACTGTGAAGAAAAGAAAGTACAAGCAACAACACACATGCTTTGTAGGTGAGTAGTAACGTGTTATAAAAAAAATAATAAATGACATTATCTATCTAAACAAAATGTATCTTGTTTTGCATGTTTAGTTTTTTTTTCTTATTCTTTTTTTTTTTTGGTTTGGGTTTGGTTGGACACATGTCCTTTATTTGCTCCGTTATTTAATAGCTTTGCATGCTTAATCCTCAAATCTCGTTATCTGATACTCTGTAAGTAACCATGTTATAAGTGAGATTTTCTGGTTATGATTGTTGATCTTGTATGATTGTTGATCTTGTAATCCTCAAATCGCATGTATTGTCGGTCAACAAGCATGGCAGGTGTAACCTCAAGATGAGAATTCCAAGAAAGGCTCCAAACGCAGGGACGGAGGATAGAAGGGGCTCGGGGGTGCCCCGATCCCTGCCCTGGTCCCCCTTGTTTTTTCGCTCAGAATGGTCGATATAATAGTATTTCGTTGGAAAATCCTTCGATTCCCTTCATTTTCTTCCTAAAAATCCTTCGGCCCCCTCTGTTTTCATCCTAAAAATCTTTCGGCCTTTTCCGTTTGCTTCTTAAAAACCCTTCGCCCCCTTCGTGCTTTTTTTCCAAGCTCCGTCATTGTCCAAGCGAGTTAACACCAAAAAATTATCAGTTCTTCCTAATCAGCTACTCAAAGGATTAAAGTGTATACATACATGTTGCCTATCTCATGAATAATCCATTTTCAAGGTTTTCATATATTTGATTTTCAGTTAATTTCAAGTAGTATCTTTCCTAAAGTCGATTGCTTTCGATAGATGGTGGTTAAAGGTTGGAGTGTTCAAAAAAATCCGTATTCGAATCCGAATCTAAAAAAACCTAAAATCCTAAACCCGAAATATCATTAAAATTCGGATATCCAGAATTTCGGATTCGGATATCCAGAATTTCGGATTCGGATAGCAATTTTGAAAATTTTCAGATAGTTCGGATATCCGATATCCGAAATAGTGTTGCATGCCTAAATTAGATGATAACAAGCACATGAATGATAAAATATCAGTCACAAAAATAGTAATTTAAGAATGAAAATCTTAACATGCTAATAATAAAATATCAGCTATGAACATAATAACTTAAAAATAAAAATCTATGTATCAACTACTTTCATTGTGGTAAGATCAATGTTCATTCATAAATCTTACACATCTCAAATTACCTCATCTTCATGGTTTGACCATCATTCTTCTTTAGCATCTTCTTATCTTTGTGAGCTTCATTTACAAGAGCAAGTTTGGACGCAAAAAAACAATATATGTTCTATTACAAGTGTTTTGATCAAAACTAACAATGTTATATATTAAGAATAGATAAATAAATTACACCATAGAAAGTAGATGTTAAATTGATGTCCCACGTATCTTTCAATTTCTTTTTTTTTTTGTTTTATCCACAACAAGACGCCCTATTTTCAGTGCACACATAAGTAAAATTGCACTAATTTTAATGTTATTTTCTTTTATTTTGTGAATATTATATTAAAAGTGTTGGGATAGTTAACTTCAAACGATAACTTTGAGCAGGAGAATTATTTGGAGCAGTCTCTTTATCCAAATTGGGATAGGCTTAAGGCTTGTACCAATCATTCACCACAGATCCTACTGAAAAGTGAAAATATACTTGGAAAGTTTGTTTGTTTGTTTTATCCACAATAGGTTTTAAATTTGAGTAAGAGAAAATTGAATAAGTCAATAATAATAAAATTGATAAATTATAAAGGAGATAATGTCTATCTTTTGTTTTTTTTTTATTTTCATAGGTTGAATTGAGACTGATCGCAAGCATGGTTTGAACAACTGTCATCTATTTTATATACTCTCATCTATACTGGTTCAAAGCAAGTTTTTCCTGTCTATTCTAAAGACTAACCTTACCTTGGTGTATGTGCTTGTTTATGTAGACGACATCATTGTTACTAGAAACAATTATATAGCTATAAATGATGTCACACCAAGTTGAGTACCTTCTATGATGTTAAAGATCTCGGCAATCTTTTTTTTAAGGTTATGTAATTTTTCCTCATGGTAAGAACCTCATCATGTCTCAGGTAAGTGCAGTTCTAATCTCATCACACAGCTAGGCTAGCTGACTGTATACTGGTTCTATCTCCAACAAGTAGTTCACAAAAACTTAACATTAGTTGACAAATGACAACTCCTTTGTTCCTACAAAGTATTGTGAAACAATTGGTATGTCTCTCCTTTGAGACTTGATATTACCTTTGATGTTAATAAAGTTTGTCAATTTATGAAAACTCCCACTGAAAATCATTGGACGGCTATCAAACGAATTTTGCGCTATCTGAAGGGTACCTCTCATTTTGGCTTGTTCATCTGCAAAGATTCTTGATCTACCCTCCTTGCTTTCACCAATCTTAATTGGTATATCATTTTGAAAGTACTCTGATGTCGGCTGGGTCGACTTTGTAGATGACCTACCGTTCATGAGGGGGTTCGCGAATCTATTTTGGGTCGAATCTTATTTCGTGGAACGCTCGTAGGAAACATACTGTATCTAAGTCCTCAACAGATTAGGAATATAAAGCTCTTGCCGACACAATTCCGGAACTAACGTGGAGTAAGCTCTCTTAAATGGACTAGGGATTATCTCCAAGACTTCACTTACACTTTGATGTGACAATCTAAGAGCCATGTATCTGTATGCTAATCCAATGTTTCATGCTCGCACAGAACTATGTTGAGGTTGAATATCATTTTGTTAATGAAAAGTTTGCTCAAAATAAGTTACAAGTTTGGTTTATATCTACACAAGACCAAATCAACGACATTCTTACAAAGCCCCTACCGTCGCAACAATTTATATTGTTAAGGTCATTCCCCGTCCTCAACTTACAAGGGGATGGCAGACAAATTCTAGACTATGTTTTATATTTCTTACTCTTGGTGATACTTAAGTGTAATATCTTATCCTACATATATGATGCCTTTGTAATCATTTATTCAATGAAGTAGTGCCAAGATAGATTCATGATCAATTAATTACAATTAACTTTGTCAAAATTTGGTTTTTCATAAGTTTTCCATAAACTATTTTATATAAATAGAAATTTACATACAAACTTATTATTTGTTAATAATAACTTATATGGCTAATGAATTTATGATCAACACAAAGGCGTGTGGCCTTCATATGTGCATGAACATGAATCACAATGATGTGTGACAAATAATTTGGATGTGGTGATTAGTCATAATTGTGTGTCATCTCTAACCTAATATGATAATTATAAAGTCACAATGATTGTGACATGATGTAATAGTTAATAATTGTGTTATAGCCCATTTATGGCGGCAAAACCGGCTCTTGTTACATAAAATTTAGGCGACCATCCAGGGTCCTTGAAATTTTGGGCCCCAACTTAAAAACAAACATAATAGTATGTGTATGTATTTGTTTTATAATCTTTCTAGAAGATAACATACATCAATTGGTTTAAACAAATTCTTATTATGGATATGATTGGTTAATAGATAGGCTTAAAATTATTAAAAAACAAACAAAAAACCGAACATTCTAAACTTCTAATTGATGGTTGACCCCAAGTTTAAATATGACCCCCAAGTTTTGTATTTGCCTTGGGCCCCAATAATGGTTGAACCGGCCCTGTATAACGATTAAATGCTAATTTTGGTTGTTTTATTAATCATGAGAAGTTGAAACTTCATTTAGGCAACTTTATGTTATGGCTGCTATGAATGTTGTTTTAGGTGTAATATACTACATGTTTATTTCATTTAATTAGATTGTAAAACGGTTACAAGTCGGGTTCGAAAAGAGATAAAACAACACTTAAAAATGGTAAAAAAAAAGGTACTTGCAAGTGTCATAGGCTAAGCTAGGGAAGGACACCTATGTTGGTTCCTCACTATGCTTTGACCGGTGTTACCTATGTTGAAACCAACAATGACGAGCTTTATAGGGGCCCGGGAGGCGACCGCCCCCTCTATTTTCTGTATACAGTGCTAATTTTGCGATCAAAAGGCTGACTTTTGTTTTAAGTATTGGTTTCACCCCACACCCCCTGTTTCAAAAAATTAACATGTATTGTGGTTCCCGTAAATTTTCGTCTCTTACAAAACATTCAAGCTCTGTCACTGGAAACCAGCATGGCCTATGCTAGGTTAGTGTAGAGGTGGGCAAACCAGGTTTTTTTTTATCTGGTTCCGGTTCCAAACAGTTTCAGTCAACAAAGTCAATAACCGGTTCCGGTTTTTGACCGATTCCAACCGGTTTTTGTTCGTGTTTTGGCTTCGGGTTTTGCTGGGTAAAGGTGGAACCGGTTCTGCTTTTTTCGGTTCCGGTTTCTCTGAAAATCCAGATTCACCTGTACCGTTTTCTGGATTACAAGACGTGATCAATGAATGGATTTCCAAAACATTTATGACTAATGAAAGTAACTTAGAAAGAGGCACTGATGCCAGAGGTAGCTGTACCAAAACATGAAGCATGGAGAGGGAAGAGGTGGTAAACACACTTGAAGTCATCGTCCTACCTTGCATGGATGAGATGCAAGCTTCCATAAGAGACTTTTTGCAAGAATTCGCGTCTTAATTTCCAGGCTTTCAAAGATCATTCGAGAATGATAGGGAGTGTGAATCGAATAAGATTACCTGTTAAAGATTTCATAGTGTGTAAACCAACGAAATTCAAGAGTGATGTGTTCTCGTTGTTGAGTTAACAGTGTATTGTAAATATAGAGTTGGTTCGAGACAAGTCATTCTGACCTGACTGATGAGGTCATCTTTGCGGGAATCAACTGAAAGAAAGCGAATTCAATACTATTTGCCTATATTATCAAGCAACAACATTTTTTTAGGAATAACCTCTCTATAAACTTGTTTATGCATCCAAATGTATTAAGATGATTCTAATTGAACAAGGGTTAGATTCAAACGGCAAAACCATCAAAGTTAAGGTATTGTTCACCGTAAATCAAGTGTTCAAGCACGACATAATCATGACGTAAACACTTGTTCAGTTGTTCAAGAAAAAAATTATAGTCCAGCACAAGGTTGTAAAAGTCGTTAGGCGCTCCCAGCTCGGAACAGCTCCTTGGAGCGAGTAATCGGGGGATATTCGGCCTAGGGGCGGAGTACTCGAGCAATAGTCGAGAAGTACTCAGCCTCGAAACAACTCCTTAGAGCGAATACTCGGCCATGGAGGCCGACTTTTGCAACCATGGTCCAGCCTTTAATACTAGCTTCCTAGGTTGAAACTCTATACCCAAAGAAGTCCAGACTCTAGGCCCTCTTTAAAGCATATTGCAATTCAAAACAAAAAAACAAACTTACTCAGTATATTTAAAAATAAATAAAGAATCATCAAACCAAAAATGAATTCAACATTAACCAAAATAAAAAATTTATTTAACAAAAATTAAACGTTATTGTTTCCAAATAAAAGACAATTAGTCAACAAGATGTGTATGTTATATTAGCCCTGCACTGCTCTACCCTCTTGGAAGCAACAAGTGCCACCCTTTATGATCTTAAGCGTCAAACCAATATCAAGAGTTTGTGGTGGTTCAAGATTTAAAAAAAAATGTAAATTGCATATGTTGTGTTTAGCTTCGATCATCAACTATTATATGCATTGAAATTTTGATCTGCAGAAAAAGAAATCGTTCCGCTTGTAAACAAACCAAACATCATGTCGACGGAAACTGGTTGCATCTACAGACTACAGGGTATAAATGAGTCAAGACGAGCCGAGTTGAGCCGAGCTAGAGCTTGCCTTATCTCAAGCTTGTATCGTATGGACTATGGAGCACTACATATCTAGCTCGGATTTGGCTCCTTTTGAAATCTATATATTAGCCTCGAGTTTGGCTTGTTTTGAGTAAGTTTCAAACTTGAGCGTGGCTTAGGCATAACTTGTTTATTACCTATTATTTACTTAGTTATTGCATTTAAATACATATATAACTTGTTATTTATTATTTAATTATTTTTATCAAAACTATGTATAATAATGCTTATTATGTAAAATACATCCATTATTTTAACTAATAATTATTATATTTACATTAACAATAGGTTTATATGAAGCTCAAGCTTGATAAAAAATATGCTTCAGTTTTAGCTCGGCCCTTGTTTACAACACTAGTATATTACTAAAAAAAACAAAACAAAAAAAGATGACTTATAAAATTGTATTGAAATTCTATTTAATAAAAAAATTAACATTTTTTAAATTTATATTTCATTTTCATAAAATATCCCACATCTAATTGCTTATTGTTATACCTAAATTTCTTTTAAAATCTTAACAACTTAGTGTGTGATCTCATTATTTTTTTCAATGTTCCTATATTAATTAAACGGGTCAAGAAGGGTCGGGTAGGCCTGCAAACGGTTTTTGTCTATTCAAGCCCTTATCCAAAAAATTCTCAAATTCAATCCCAACTAAGGTCGGTTTTTCTTAAAGGTCATCGACTTGGTTATTTGGGGCCGTGCTTTATCAGTTCCCTTGGTTAATCAGGCATTGGGGGGTGGGACTTGGGGGTTTACCACGTAAGTGGGTTCCAAAGTAATCAAAAAATAAAATAAAATAACAATATCTTTTAATATAAAATATTTATGAGATTGTATGCATCAAAATAAGACTGGACAAATTTTAAAACCATTTTGATTCAATCCTTAGTTTTATATTCTTATATGACATGCTGATATACAACAAAAACCAAATCAATTCATCAAGAAGTAAATGGGAAAAAACTACACCTCTAGTTTTACAAAGCACTTGTTGGCTCCTCCATTTTGATGGGCAGAAATCAAATTATAAAAAAAAAAATAAGAGCTTTGGTTTCGGCTCATGGGGATAGATGGAATTTGATAGCTATCAATTGAATTGAATTTAGAATCACAAGAGAAGAGAGGAAATTCGACAATCATAGCTATGTTTATTATGATCAGTTCAAGTAGTTATACAACGAACCACCAACTGATTACACAACTAATTTCATAATTTACAATTAACCCCTTCTAATTGACTATTATTACAATTATGACCCTTTAACTACTTACTGTACTAAGTACTAACAACCCCCCCCCCCCCCCCAAAACAACAATCTTGTCCTCAAGATTGGAAATCCAGAAATCTTAAAATGAAATCATCCATAAACTCCCATGTAGCCTCAGAAGCTTCCAGATTTTTCCAGTGCACCAAAACTTTTGTAGCCATTATTTGACCTCTTCTTATTAAGCGACGATCAATAATAGCTCTTGGTTGTAAAGAAAAACGGGGCAAACTAAGTAAAGGAACCAGTGATTGATGAGACCCATGAGCTTTTTTCAGTGAAGAAACATGGAAAACCAGATGCTTTTGAGCTTCAGAAGGTATATCCAATTTATACGCTACTTTTCCAATCTTTTCAATTATTAAAAATGGTCCAAAATACTTAGGAGCCAATTTTGAATCTTTATTATTCTTCAATGTAGTCTGCACAAAAGGTCGAAGTTTTAAGTAAGCCCAATCACCAGGTTCAAAACTTCGTTCACTGCGATTTGCATCTGCATATTGCTTCATACGATTCCTAGCCATCATTAAATTTTCTTTCAGTGCTTGATCATCACTTCTCGATCTCTATATAATGTTTCCACTGCTGCAACACTAGTATCCATAGGAATATAGGGTACATGAATCGGACGAGGATACCCATATAAAGCTTGAAAAGAACTCATCTTAATAGAAGAGTGATAGGTAGTATTATACCACCATTCAGCTAAACTCAACCATTTAAACCATTGATTAGGAGTCTGCATACACATACATCGTAAATATGTCTCTAAGCATCGATTAAGCACCTCGGTTTGACCATCACTTTGAGGATGGTAAGCTGTTGAATAAGCCAACTGTACACCTTGCAGTCTCATAAACTCCTTCCAAAAATGACTCAAAAATAATGGGTCTCTATCTGATACAATCGTCATAGGACAACCATGCAACTTAAAAATTGAATCCAAAAATTGTTGAGCCAACTATGCAGCCGAAAAAGGATGAGACAAAGGAATAAAATGGCCATATTTAGTTAACCTATCAATCACTACACAAATACAATCTTTTCCTTGAGATTTGGGTAACCCCGATATAAAATCAATTGAAATGTCAGTAAAGATGTAGTTAGGAACTGGTAAAGGTTGTAATAGACCTGGATTGGCAATTTGTTCATATTTAGCTTTCTGACATTGGCTGCACTCCTTAATAAAAACACGAACTTGTTTAGAACATCCTTTCCAATAAAATAAACTCTTGATCTTCTAAAAAGTCGGTTTGAATCCCGAATGACCTCCTAAAGGTGAAGCATGAAATAAGACCATGATATCATTTTTTAATTGTTCATCATTTCCAATCCATAACTTGCTTTTCTTTTAGAAATTGACCATCCCATCTAACATTTTTCACTTGCTGCCCTGCTTCCAATTGCTGAATTACTGATTGCAATTGAACATCACTTTTCCATATTTCTTTTATTCTTTGCAACAACATGGAATCAATAGAACTCACCCCCATTTCAAACGAAGCTAATCCTTGTACTCTTGATAACCCATCTGCTACCACATTATCAGCACTCTTTTTATATGAAATTTCATAATCGTGGCCCATCAATTTAGCCAACCAAGTCTGTTGTAAAGGAGTTGTAATTTTCTGAGTTAACAGGTATTTCAAGCTCTTTTGATCCGTCTTTATCATGAACTTCTTAGGAATTAGATAATGATGCCATTGCTTTACAGCCATCAAAATAGCTAATAGTTCTTTCTCATAAACCGTCTTTGAAAGAAAAAAAAAAAAAAAAAAAAATTTTGAGCCAGGGGTCTCTTCTTACGCAGCGCAGCCTCTCTATCTCTTCTTGGGGTAGGGGAAAGGTTTGTTTTCATCTCACCCCTCCCAGACCCTACTTAAAAGTGGGATTAAACTGGGTAAGTTTGTTTGTTTGTTTCTTTCTCATAAACCGACATAGCTTGTTGTTTAGTAGACAAAGCTTTGCTTATAAATGCTATCGGATGACCTTCTTGCATAAGAACAGCCCCCAATCCTTTTGCTGAAGCATCAGTCTCTACTACAAACATTTTAGAGAAATCAGGTAATGCCAACACAGGTGATGAACATAGAGCCTTCTTCAATTGTTCAAAAGACTCTTGAGCCACATCATTCCATATAAAGAATCTTTTTTTAACAAATCAGTTAATGGTTTAGCTATTATTCCAAAATATTTTATAAATCTTCTGTAATAACCAGTTAATCCCAAAAACCTTCTTAATTGTTTAAGTGTTGTAGGAACAGGCCACTGTTGGACAGCTTCTATTTTCTTTAAATCAGTCTGCACCCCTTTTCCTGATATAATATGCCCCAAATACTCAAAATATAAGAACCAGCAAAAGAACACTTGGACCTTTTTGCAAACAATGAGTTCTTCCTTAACAGAATTAATACTTCTTCTAAATCAATCAAATGTTGCTTTAAATTGGAACTATAAACTAATATATCATCAAAGAAAACCAAAGTAGTTTTCCTTAATAATGACTTGAAAGAATTATTCATAAGAGACTGAAAAGTGGCAGGTGCATTAGTTAGTCCAAAGGGCATAACCACAAACTCAAAAAGCCCTTGATGTGTTCTAAAGGCTGTCTTGTGTATGTCTTTTTCATGCATTCTTACTTGATGATAACCTGCCCTCAAATCCAATTTAGAAAACACTAATGCTCCACACAATTCCTCTAATAATTCATCAATTAAATGAATAGGGAACCTATCTTTAATTTTGGCTGCATTCAATTGTCTATAATCAACACAAAACCTTCATGTTCCATCTTTCTTTTTAACTAAAACTACTGGAGAAGCAAAAGCACTTTTGTTGTTTCTTTCCACTCCAATGTCTAATAATTCTTGTGTCAATTTCTCCAAAACATTCTTTTGACCAGATGGACATCTATAAGCTCTCTGATTTATGGTAACATTTTCATCCTTCAACACAATCTGATGATCACAATCTCTCTTGGGTGGTAATGATTTTGGTACTGCAAACACATCTTCATATTTCTTTAATAGCGATTCCAATTCTTCATTAATCGACTGTTGTTCAACTACTGGCACATGCTGGAATTGTTGATTTTCTATAGACTGCAGATAGAAAAATTGAGCTGAAACAACATTGGTTCCCCCTTTCAATAACAAATTCATTTTCTCTGCAGAACATAAAGTCATAGCATTGGATCCACTTCCTCTTAGTTCAAATACTTTTTCTCCCACCTTAAACTTCATTGTCAAATTCTTAAAATTCCAAACTATAACAATAAGAGTTTGTAACCGCTGAATTCCTAAAACCATATCATAATTGATTAAAGGAATGACCATAACATCAGTAGCAAACCAATTTCCCTGCATCATCCACTTGAAATTTTCACAAAGCTGAGAACAAGCAATTCTATAACCATCTGCCACAGTAATATGCATCTCATTAACTAATTTTAAAGGGCACTTAATTTTTTGAGCTAAATTAGCATCCAAAAAATTATAAGTCGACCCTGAATCGATTAAGATATGCAATGGTTTCGTTCCAATGGATCCTTTGACTCTCATGGTTGAATAAGAAGACACTCCCATGATTGCATTTAATGAAATACATGGTGTATAATCATTCTCCAACATTGCTTCATTCGCATCATCCTGTACTTCATCTTCTGCAATCAGTTCAATTGAAAACAATTGCCTATTTTTATATTGATGGCCTCGAACATATATTTCAGTACAAACAAAACATTCTTCTTTTAAACTTTTTTCCTCTATTTCCTTATGTGATAAACGTCTAGCACTTAAAGGCTTAGCCTTAATTGATGGTGCAGGAAGCAATGGTAAATTGGCAGCAGAACTAGCTCCTTTAAATGTACTAGTTGTCGAAGAGAAATTGGAATAAGATGGTTTAATCTGTTTACTACCAGCTTGAATCACCTTAATACTTTCTTCTTGAATCCTTGCCAACATACAGTGTTGTAAAAATCGCTAGTCGCTAGTCGGTCGGTGAGGTAGGGACTAGGGATTAATCGGGATTAATCGAGATTAATCGGGATTAATCGGATTGAGATTTTATATATAAATTTTAAAAATTATATATATATATACAAAACATTATGTATAAGTTTGCAAATAATATAAGATTTTATCAAATTAATAATTCATATGGGCTATTTATTTTATTTTTTTTAAATACCAAACCCATTTATATAATAAAAAGCCCAAATCTTACTTTAAAAACCCTTCTATTTGGGCTCTGGCTACACCCGTCATCGTCTTCTCCAAGTCCCGATCTCAATCAGTCGTCGTCTTCTCCAAATTAGGGTTCCGGCGAGCGCTACAGTCGTCGTTCTTGTCAATCGAAGTCGGGAATCGTCGTTCTCAACGAAGATCGAAGGTTTGTTTTCCATTTTCTACTCGTAGTCGTCGGAAATCGGCCGTTTTTTGGCCGATTGGTGGCTGTTTGGTGGCCGATTGGTGGCCGATTAGGACCGATCAGAGCCGATTAGGACCGATTAGGTCCGATTTTGACCGATGTTGACCGACTAGCGATTAATTGGCCGATTTGAGGAAAATTAGTCGGGAACACCCCGATTAGCGCCTAATTCCGATTAATCGGCCGAGGAATCGCGATTTTTACAACACTGCCAACATATATGCTTCGGGCAAATCTTTAGGTCTCAGTAACCTAACTGGATACCCAATTTCAGGTTTAACTGCCTTTAAAAATATACTAACAGCATACTCATCACATATAGTAACCTTAGTTAATGCTAAGTCAAAGGCCTGATTAAACTCCTTCAATGAACCTGTTTGTCTAAGAGAAGCTAATGACCCCATAGCATCTTGCCCCAATACTTACGCAAATCTAGCATTAACAAATCCTTTATATTCTTGCCAAGTCATTCCTTCAATTGTACCTCCTCTTGATCGAACAAAAGATTGATGCCATAAGAGAGCCATTTCTTCTAGATTAACAATGGCATATCTTACTTTCAAATGTTCAGGAGTACAATCAATTATAAAGAAATGCTTTACTTTACATATCCAACCCTCCACATTTTCACCATTTAACTTCGGAAATTCCATTTTCGTTGATCGATTATTGTTACCATTGTAATTTGAATTACCTGATCCCATCGCTCCATGACTATTGTTTGTAGAAGTTGAAGTATTACTCAACAATTGCAAGCTATTAAGAATCTCATTCATTTGCGACTCCAATTCTTGAACTCGTTGTTCCATCGTCTTATTGCGAGTAGTCATCTTCCGAATTTCACGACAAAATCGTATTATCGAAATGAATTGATCTCAGAACTGCCAAGAATCGGTAGCTCTGATACCAATTGATAGCTATCAATTGAATTGAATTTAGAATCACAAGAGAAGAGAGGAAATTCGACAATCATAGCTATATTTATTATGATCAGTTCAAGCAGTTATACAACAAACTACCAACTGATTACACAACTAATTTCATTATTTACAATTAACTCCCTTCTAATTGACTATTATTACAATTATGACTCTTTAACTACTAACTGTACTAACAGAATTGGGCCTAAACAAAAGCCATTCTGGTTCAAAAAAAAATATCTATTTTAGTAAATAAGTTTTCAACTATCCTTATTTGGTAAATATTTTTTTTGACAAATAGAAAATTTGACTAATAATGTGCATTTAACAAGCATGTAATTGATTTAGTTTATATCTTATATCAACAATTGATATAAAAAATATCGACACAAGGATTGGGAGAAAAACGGTTTTGAAAATTTGTCCAAAGTCTTGTTTTGATGCATTCAATCTCGTAAATCTTTACTATTAAAAGACATTGTTATCTTGATGTAGACAAAACTGTATGCAGACCAACCCAACCCGACCCATCTTGACCTGTTTAATCAGTATTGGAATAATGGGAAAAAGCTAACCAGAAAAAATAGAGAGTTGTTAACATTATAAATGAAAGAAAGAGAAAAAGATAATGAAAAAAGAATAATGTGATACATATGATGAATGAGTTGTGAAAGGTTAAAAGAAAATGAGATAAAAATTTTAGTTAAATTATAGGGTAGTATAAGAATAGAATCTGAATGCTTTTAGAAGTGATTTACATGTAGATCTCTAATTAAATATGTATTTAAGAAATTAGTCAATTAATAAATAGAGAACTTACAATTAATCTTGAGACAAGATCACAAGACCAAAGTATGTAGCTAAACCAAGAAAAATGAGAGAAATAAGTCCCCTGCCAGAAGAACTTATACATTACATATGTTTAGCAATGTGTCATATGGGTGAAATATAAACATATATACATATAAGTATACGTGTAAGCATCCCCCCCCCAAAAAAAAAAATACACATAATAACTAAAAATGCAATGCAATGGGTCATAAACCGGTTAAATGAAGTAGGCAGGTGAAAACCTTCAACTTGTTATAAATATAAGCCAATTGAAGTTGTATGTGTTTGATAACAAATCAAAGGGGTTAATTGGAGGAAAAATAGATGAAATTTTAAGGGATTAAAAAAGGATAAAAATAAGTTAGAAACGTCAAAAGTCGTCTTGTAATGCCCGGTTTTCGCAAATATTGAATGATCCGCTAATGTAATGAAAATGTTCTACTTGGTTAATCAGAGTTATTATATATATAATGATTATGCTAAGTTTGGTTATGAGCAAGTTATGTGATAAAAATGAAAGTTAAACCCAAAGCTCTTTGATCACAAAACAAGATTACATGATCCAAGGAATGAATATAATGTTTGATGACCATAATAGACTTATATGATTAAATGATGAAAATATGCAAAAGTGGAATGAGCAAACAACAAGTAGAATGGAAGTTATGATGAAATGAAGTTTTAGTTGAAATCAAACAATGGTTCCACCAATTGGCACAACCTCACTATCTACTATGGGTGGATAGAGCATAGAAAATGGCAATGTAGGAGAAAATGGTGCATGAAACGAAGTTGTAACGAAGCGGAAATCACAAAAACAAATTTAGGTTTTCACATGAGCACCACAGCAGGACTATTAGGTTTTTTCGTACCGGTCTGCTATCAAAGTAGTTCCACGCGTCATCCTGAAGCTGACACATGTCAACATGTGTTTAATTAGCATTTCTTGATTCATAGCGGATCATTAGCAATTTCAGTATCGGTCTAGAAATTCAAGTATAAAAGAGGCATCAACTGTTAATGTTACTTCTCACACACAAAGTTTGTTCAGCCCCTTTTACAATCAAACCAGGGTATTAGGCTCCCTTTGAAGCCTCATACACGTACGGAGCTCGAGTAGGGTGCTGAGGAGTGATCAGACCAATTAAGGAACAGGTAAGGTTATTAGACAAGTTTTGAATAGACTAGGGTGAGTTCCATAAAGCTTACTTTTACATGTTTTAATTGTTTTGGAGTGATATGTATACCTTTAAATCCTAGTATGTTGTAAATATTAAAGATCTAACTGACAAATTTTGAACACTACGAGGCATTGTTATAGAACGAATTGACAGGGTTTTAAAAAGAAATGTTTTGCACTACAATGTTAATCATGGTTGTATAAGTCGCTAGTCTGGCGGTGAGGTACCACCTCGGGATTAATCGGCGCTAGGTGGATTGGATTTTTATATGTAATTTTACAAATATATATTATAGACACACATCAATATCAATAAACGTTAAAAATAAACGCAACAAATAAACGTATAACAATAAACGTTAAAAATAAACACAACAAATAAAAATTACCATGAAATGGAGATTGTTGTTGAAAAGCTTGTTGATCGAATTGTTGATAAGCTTGTTGATAAGACTGCTCTCACCGATTAAATTGTTGTTGAGTACCCGGTGAATATTGCAAATATTGAGACGGGTTCATTTGCTCGTAGTAGAAGTTGGATTGATTCGGAGATGGCATTTGTGGACGATACCCGGGTGTGTTGAACGGGTTCATTTGAGGCGTTTGTATATTTTTTGGACGTGGTTTTCTAAATTTTTTGCTTGACGACCCACCACGTGATGAACACCCTTCCATTTTGCTTCAAAATTTTACAAATTTTTTGTATAGAATGTAGAAGATGAGAGAAAAGTATGAGATTTTTTGTTGTTTCAATAAGATTAAGAGTTGGAAAATGCTTTTTTTTTTTAAATCCTAATGGGACTCGGAGTGGTAGTCAGGAAAAGCACGGGGAGGAATTCACCGAACCGGGGCCGGCCGGGAACACCGCGCCCCGGTTTCGGTGTGGGGAACTTCGGTGAGGGGAAGCCGATTGTTGCCGGTTTCGGTGAAATATATAGCCGTTGCAAACGACCGTTAGGATTTAAAAAAAAAAAAAAACATTTTCCAACTCTTAATTCTATTTAAACAACAAAAAATCTCATACTTTTCTCTCATCTTCTACATTCTATAAACAAAATTTGTAAAATTTTGAAGCAAAATGGAAGGGGGTTCATCACGTGGTGGGTCGTCAAGCAAAAAATTTAGAAAACCACGTCCAAAAAATATACAAACGCCTCAAATGAACCCGTTCAACACACCCGGGTATCGTCCACAAATGCCATCTCCGAATCAACCCAACTTCTACTACGAGCAAATGAACCCGTCTCAATATTTGCAATATTCACCGGGTACTCAACAACAATTTAATCGGTGGGAGCAGTCTTATCAACAAGATCAACAAGCTTATCAACAATTCGATCAACAAGCTTTTCAACAACAATCTTCATTTCATGGTAATTTTTATATGTTTATTTGTTGCGTTTATTTTTATACATTTATTTGTTGCGTTTATTTTTAACGTTTATTGTTATACGTTTATTTGTTGTGTTTATTTTTAACGTTTATTGTTATATAATTGTTTGTTGCGTTTATTTTTAACGTTTATTGTTATATAATTATGTTTAGACTATCGTGACCATACTCAAGATGACTCGGATTCAAGCGATCATAATAAAAATGTTCAAGTCGAATCGGAAGAAGAAGAAGAAGAACCAGTTAGACCAACGGGAAAGAAAGCAATAGGAAAGAAAGCACCGGCCAAGCGTTGGGCCGATGAAGAAGAGGTTGCGTTGGCTAAATCTTGGCTAACTATTTCTGAAAATCCTGATGTTGGTAATGCGCAAAAAAGAGATGATTTTATAGAAAGGTATTTTTTCGCATTGTTTTAGTTAACAAAAAAAATCACGGTTGATGTTTCAATTTATATTGTTTATATGTAGGTAACCGACCATTTTCACCAACTCATGAAGGATAACTCGAGGACTTTTGATCAAATTTATTCCAAATGGAACGACTTGAACTCCGCAATGAAGAAATGTAATGGTTTTTACCAGCAAGCTTCAATGAATCGCAAAAGCGGCGAAGGGGATGAGCATGTTTTGAAAAAAACGATGAAAGACTACAAAAGCGTGGTGAAGTCAAAGGGATTCCCTCACATGCAAGCGTGGGAGCTGGTTCGCTATAACTCTTTATGGTGCGACATTCCACCGGTAGGTTGTCAATCGCAATCCACAACAAAAAGGCTGAAGCCAAATGAGTCAATGGGTAGTGCGAACGCCCAAATCAACCTTGATGATGATGAAGACGTTGAAGGTCAACATGATCGTGATGGCCCACGCATTTATTATGAACCGGATAGGCCAACAAGAAAGGGAAAAGGATCGGCCGCATCCTCCTTGTCGCAGGAGGACTTAATTCAACAAATGGCGGAATTCAACTCATACAACAAAGAGGAATCCCAACAAAGAATTCGCCTTCGAGAAGAAAAATTGTGTGTTTTGCAAGAGGAGAAAGACGCACGCATCCAGTTAATGCGACGACAACAACAAGCCTTAGATGAACAGCAAAAGGCTGTGGATTTAGAGTTCATGATGAAGGACCACACAATTTATCAAGAACCAATGTTTCAACTGATTCTCGATCGTAAACGAGAAATCGCTGCACGTTGGGGATGGCATTGCCCCTTCTAGTTCTTTACTTTGGACGAATGTTTGGATTTTTTTTCAGTTTTATTTTTTTTATTTAATTTTTTAAGTTGTATTCTCTTTTTTTTTTGTTGTACTCTCTTTTTATTTTTAACTTAATGAATCTTTTTTATTTTATTATTATTATTTATTGTTAAAATAATTAATTAAAAGAAGATTTGAAAATGGGGAAAAGTGGGACAACACCATGCAAAATGGGGAAAAGTGGGGAAAAGTGATGTGGCACTGATGTGGCAATGGGGAAAAGTGGGACCAATCCCTCCCCCCTAACGGTTGTTTGCAAAGGCTATATATTTCACCGAAACCGGCAACAATCGGCTTCCCCTCACCGAAGTTCCCCACACCGAAACCGAGGGCGCGGTGTTCCCGGCCGGCCCCGGTTCAGTGAATTCCTCCCCGTGCTTTTCCGGACTACCACTCCGAGTCCCCTAACATGCCCCATTTTTAGGGGTGGTTAGACTCCTTCAAGAGGTTCCTTCGAGAACGGTTATACGCAGTGTACAGACTTTTAATGTTATGTTATTGCAAGTTCAATTATAAAGTCTTTTGATAAGAAACTCAAAGACTTGAGTCAAAAGGATTTGTAAAAGCTTAGAACTTATCAGCATAAGTTGCTAAATGAAGCTTCAAGTAGCAACGGTTAGACGCAAACTAGGCAACTGGCTTTGAAGCACCTACCTGCTCGCATTTTGCGATGGCATTTAGTTAGAAATTTTGTATCTTGTACATATTTCTCACTTAACTAGGTGTAATATGAATCGGGTCTACTTAATATTATATGTTATTTACTGTTGCAATTTGAGTTATCTATGTTTACTCATTGTGTTCATGAGTAAATCCAACGTAGTGACATGTCTTGAGAGACGGGCATCACATGTCTAACATTAAATGTTTAAAAAGTTTAAGAAAACAAACAAAGGAAGTGTTATCAAAATAGCAAGTTGGCCCAACAATTTCTGACCTGTCTTGACCCCTTACCCAACCCACCCGTCTTGCCAACTCTATGATTTTCTGATGCTGATACTAATTACTCAAGTCATAATATAATAATCACACCTTCTAAATGCATATATCCAAACACCTTCCCTAATAAACTATTTTTGATCAACAAGTTTATGTTAATATTGAAATTATATAATTAAAAAAGAGATATAAAGAAGTTTATGCAATGTTGATGAAAGAATAATAACTAACCAGACGACACCCCAACCGAAACCATTACACGGACAGGGGCATACTTCTGCAAACTTCTCAGCATCACTAGTGTGAACCTGTCTAGAAATTAAATCACCGTATATGTCTGCATAAAAGTGTAAAATCATTAACAGTATAAATTCATGCACAATGAGCATATATAAGTTATATTTAAAAAGACTCCCCCAAAATTAAGATCATACCATAGATAGAAAAGACACTGTTCATCACACCTGCAACATTATTAGGTGACATACATGCAAAATAGTTCAGTCACTGAAGCTTCACTTATGATGTAGTCAAATGACAGATCACTAAAAGTCGAAGATGTTGATGATCGTACCAATGAACATTATGATGTAACGAAGAATTCGAACTTTTGTTGTTTCTTGCAAAACCCAAACTACAGCAAGTACCACAATAAATCCTGTATTACAAAAAAGTGTCAACTGTCAATGGTTATAAGTTTACTTAAATAAAATCTCTATTGGTTCATATTAGACAGCTTTAGTATATATATGTATAGTTAGAGGGTTGAGTATATTAATAAGTCATAATTATCTATTAAGTTAGAGTCTGTTCAGCTCCTCTAGAGGCTGTCTATCTTACTACAATCAGCCTATATATAGATGTTTGTTTGTACTCTCAATGATATACAAGAATACACTAATACAATACTTTATACAAAGTTTATTGTGGTATCAGAGCTAGGGATCACAACCCTAATCCTGCCGCCACCTTCAATTGGCAGCCACCACCTCCACCTTCAGCCGTAACCCACCTCCACCACCAATCACCACCCTCTCATGGCTCTTCTTGCTCCCTTTTCGACTGCTGACAAAACCAGTCACAATTCTCACAAGTTTGGCTTCACCCTCTCTCCTACCAACTATGGGTTTTGGAAGAACCTGATCAAACCGTTCCTTGTTACAAACAATCTATTCGGCTACATAGATGCATCCATACCCTGTCCACCCAAAACCATTCCACCTGCTAATGATAAAGATGAACCCCAGCCCAACCGTAACTATGCGACGTGGATTTCGAATGATGCACATGTTCGCACCATCCTTACCTCCACCATCTCTGAAGCCTCTTTCCAACATGTGCAGGGAGAAACCTCCCGTGATCTCTGGTTATCTCTTGAACGAGCCTATGCGCCACCAACATCCTCTCGTGTTTACACATTGAAGACTCAACTGATGCAGATCAAGATGAAAGGCGATGAAACAGCCTCTGCCTACCTGACACGGGCACAATCCCTGTCGGATTCTCTAGCAAATATTGGCCATCCCATGGCCGAGACTGATTTGGTACTTGTTGTTATCGCAGGTCTCCGAGAAGAATACAATGGTTTAAAATCCACTCTGCTCACACGGCAGTTTCCAACAGTTTTTTCAGAATTGCATGGTTTGTTGGCTGATCATGATTATTTGATCACGAAAAATCAACCTGATGTTAACCCTACTCAGGCATTCGCTGCTACTACAATCAACCGCAACACAGCCCCTGCTCCTGGCGCATCCACGGCTCCATCAGACACCTTACACGCACTTCAGCAGTTGACCTCTCAGCTTGGTTTACAACTCCAGCCTGCTTCCACTTCTAATCAGCCACCGCAGGCCCTGTATACAACCAGGTCTTTCTCTCGTGGCCGTGGCAATCGTCGTGGTGGACGTGGCGGCAATCAGAACAGCTCTCGAAATTCAGTTGGCAACCGGAGTCAGTTTTCTTGGGCATCGAATCAGAACACAGTCTATGGTACGTGTAACCGTTGTGGGATTGGACATATCCCCTCACAATGCCCCAACCGTGATCCAGCTACTGTAAGGACACGCCAGCCATCTGCAAACTATGCTGACTATCGCTCACAAGCGTCTACAAGTACATGGCTACCGGATACAGGTTCTAGTAATCATGTTTCTCCAGATTTCGCAGGATTTGAACACTCGGAGCCATATTTCGGTGATGACAATCTTCATGTTGGTAATGGTACACCTCTCCCTATTCTTCATATTGGCTCTACTCGGCTTTACTCACCCTCTAAAACTTTCTCTTTACACAATATTTTACATGTTCCTGAAATCAAAACTAACCTACTTTCTGTCCAAAAATTTTGTCAAGATAACAATGTCTTCTTCGAATTTCATGCTACTTTTTTTCTTGTGAAGGACAAATCTACACGCGCTACCCTCCTCATGGGTCCAAGTAATGGTGGCCTTTATTCTTTTCGTTTTCCAAAAGATCACCCAATCAAGAAAGTTGCTTTTTCAACAATTCGTGCTTCCTCCACCATTTGGCATCAACGGTTGGGACATCCACATCCACAACTTTTTGCTTCTATGATTTCTAAGTATTGTTTACCTGTTTTGAATAATGACACTGTTTCTCCTTGTAATGCATGTTCCATTGGGAAATCGTCCAAACTTCATTTATTTCCTTCAAATTATAAAAGTACTCATGTTCTTGATTTGGTTTTTTGTGATGTGTGGGGCCCTGCGCCTTTTGCTTCTTTTGATGGTCATAAATATTTTCTGTTGTGTGTTGATCATTTTACTCGGTTTATGTGGATTTTCCCGTTAAAATACAAATCTGATGTTTTTAGCACATTTACCAACTTTATAAACATGGCGGAACGCCAATTTCAAACTACTTTGAAATCAGTCCAGACTGACGGGGGTGGTGAGTTTCGAAAACTCACACCTTTTCTCTCCTCCCTAGGCATTCAACATCGATTCTCGTGCCCACATACGAGTGAACAAAACGGCATGGTTGAACGACGTCATCGTCATGTCGTTGAAACCGGCCTTACACTCCTGGCTCAGTCCAATGTTCCACACCGGTTTTGGCATTTTGCCTTCGAAACAGCGGTTTATCTCATCAACCGTATGCCATCTAGAACCAACTCGCACACTTCTCCATTTGAACACCTTTTCAAACGCAAACCTGACTTGTCCTTCTTGCGTGTCTTTGGTTGTCAATGCTATCCGCATCTTCGCTCCTATAACACTCATAAGATGGACTTTCGATCCACTTCATGCATTTTCCTTGGCTACAGCACCGCACATCATGGATATCGGTGCTTTGATCCTATTACCGACCGCATTTATATCGCTCGTCATGTTCGCTTTAACGAGTTGTCCTTCCCGTTTGCCTCCACACCTCTCAAAATTCCTGTTCCATCACCTGAGTCTCCATATATCTCTTCCTACCCTAACCCATCTATGCTTTTTTCAGATCCGAGTAATGCCGAGCTGAGCCACACACCTCCTCAATCTGCCACTACTAACCCAACAGCCCCGACCCAAACGGCCTCACCCCAAACGGCCTCACCCCAAACAGCTTCACCCCAAACAGCCTCCCACCAAACAGTCTCGACCCAACCACCTTCGATCGACCAAACCAACCCTAATACACCTCCCAATACCTCTAATCAACCTTCACAACCACAACCCCGCCCCTAGACCAGCTAATCTACGCCCTAACCCTAAACAAACTCAACCTTTTAATCCTGCCTCCTATCATACTACCTCTCATCCACCTGAACCTACTTCATTTGCCATTGCCAACAAAGATCCTCACTGGCAACAAGCCATGGCTGCTGAGTATTCAGCTCTTATGAAAAATGGTACATGGTCCTTGGTTCCTCGTGTTCCTGGTGCTAATTTGGTGGACTGTAAATGGGTATATAGACTTAAAAGAGACCAAACTGGCAAAATTACAAGATATAAAGCTCGCCTCGTGGCTAAAGGGTTTCATCAACAACCAGGAATTGACTACACCGAAACTTTCAGTCCGGTTGTTAAGTCAACCACCATTCGTGTTGTGCTTTCTCTTGCGGTTACACAACAATGGTCTCTTCGCCAGCTAGATGTTCAAAATGCCTTTCTTCATGGAGATCTCAAAGAAACGGTTTACATGACCCAACCTCCTGGTTTTGTTGACACTACAAGACCTCATCATGTGTGTCGTTTGCACAAGTCCTTATATGGACTTAAACAAGCCCCTCGTGCGTGGTTTCATCGTCTGACATCGACGCTGACCACCCTCGGTTTTCAGGGTTCCCGGACTGATCCATCACTATTTGTTTATTCTCGGCATGGTACACTTTTATATATGCTGGTATACGTTGATGACATTATTTTGACAGGAAATAACAGCGCCGCTATTGACACGGTTGTTCAGTGTCTCAGTCAGACATTTCCCATTCAGGATATGGGCGCCCTCTCTTATTTTTTGGGTATTGAGATTTCTCGTGCAGGTCTTGATATGCTTCTTTCACAGCAGAAATACATCAACGACCTTCTGGTCCGTGCTGGTCTCTTTACTGCTAAACCAGTTCCTACACCAATGTCCACCTCACATACGTTGTCTCTTGGTGATAGTCCTCCCTTCGCTGATCAGGTTAAGTATCGTCAGATCGTGGGTGCACTACAGTATGCCACCCTGACACGACCCGATATCTCGTTTGCAGTTAATAAAGTTTGTCAATTTATGCATTCACCTACAGAGAACCATTGGTCAGCAGTTAAACGAATACTCAGATATCTTAAGGGAACGTCCAACCAGGGCCTTTTGTTGTCTCACAAGTCTAGTTCTCAACTTCATGCTTACACGGATACAGCTTTCAACTCTCTGAGTGCTTTCTCTGACGCTGATTGGGCTGGCTGCCCGGATGACCGTCGATCCACGGGGGGATTTGCAATATATTTGGGTTCTAATCTGGTTTCATGGTCCGCGCGAAAACAACGCACTGTATCTCGGTCATCTACAGAATCCGAATACAAGGCTTTAGCAGATACCGTGGCTGAATTAACTTGGCTGCAAACATTATTACAGGAATTGCGAGTTCAGGTGCAATCGGTTCCAACTCTATGGTGTGATAATCTGGGTGCTACTTATTTGTCAGCAAATCCTGTCTTTCATGCTCGCACCAAACATGTTGAAGTTGATTTTCACTTCGTTCGAGAAAAAGTTGCTCAGGGGCATCTATCAGTTCAGTTCATCTCAACACATGACCAGATTGCTGATGTCTTTACAAAACCTCTATCTACTGATCGTTTCACATTGCTAAGATCCAAGCTGCAGGTCGCTAACCGGCCTTAGCTTGCGGGGGAATATTAGACAGCTTTAGTATATATATGTATAGTTAGAGGGTTGAGTATATTAATAAGTCATAATTATCTATTACGTTAGAGTCTGTTCAGCTACTCTAGAGGCTGTCTATCTTACTACAATCAGCCTATATATAGATGTTTGTTTGTACTCTCAATGATATACAAGAATACACTAATACAATACTTTATACAAAGTTTATTGGTTCAAACACATAAAAAAATTGTTTATTAGGGAATGGGTCAAAAGTTATCAAACTAGCCCGAGTGCCCGACCTACCCATTTTGGCATTTTGCTACCTCTAATTAGAAAGAAAATATTTTGGAAGCTGGTATGGGCATACCTATGCAAAGCCCACGAAGTGTCCACTGTCAAAATGACACAAGAGCAAAGATCAGGAAACAATTCTAAGAAAGAAGGGATAATCTCAACTAATTAATTTTTTCTTCTTTTTTTTAAATGGTGTAAATAATTCGTAATTGGTGTAAAATAAAAAAGTGTAGTTGAGAGGAAACTGGTTCTAAGTTGTTTATTCAAGAAAAGTAATACATGTTTGGCTAAAATAAAAAGTGATTATTTATGAGATTAAATTTATGGATAAAATGTGTTGGCTGTTCAACCCAGCTTACATGTTTTGGTATTTACCCTAGTCCCACCTGCGACATTCCATTCCCTTTTGCGAGATAATTCCTAATTTCTCAAATTAATGGCCTTTGTTTATAAAACACAAAAGGGTTTGTCAAGGGATAGAGCACATGAAGAATAAGAAGATCATGAAATATCTTATCACTGTTACGGTTCTTTAAGATCATGTACAAGGGATGAAATAAAAAATTGCATGCAAAAATATTAAAAAAAAGCCAACATGCTTGCGGTTCACTAGCTTGTAGTCTCTTGAACGAAAATTGTGTGACTTTTAAAAGAAGAAAAATAATTGTAATATATATCTAGATATTAATTGATAATGAATTGCCTAATTTCTCTAGGTTAAGGAGTTATAGCTAATCTCCAACTGTTAAATAAAATCAAAACAAATCTAAAGAAATAAAAAGCTAAAAAAAAAGAAAGAAAGATAAGACTGCCTTATTTTGAAAAATCTCTTGACTTTGTGAGCATGTGTCCTGATTAATGCCCACTTCTCTCTCACTTTTGTAAAAAAGAACCCAGCTATAAGCCTAGATCGTTCAGGATCGTTATTCCTTGGCTTGGCTTTAATTCATGGTCTAGGCACACCCCTCAAGGTGACAACACATGAATAGGTAAGGTTTACTTACATCCCCGCCTCCCCAAACCTTTCAAATAGTTGTGCTATAAATGAGTTTTACCACCTATGATTGTTGTTGTATATAGCAAATAAGTAAAAAATTGAAACCAACCTTTTTGAGACATATTTTAACATGTTCTACAACTTTTACAAAATTTGACATATTACCCAGCCCGTCTGATTTGCAAGTTTTGCCATCTCTACCAAGGAACCTTGATGGGTAAGCTAGTAGATTAATAAATTCAAAAAAAAGATTTGAGCAATGAGAAAGAGGAAGTGGTTTACATTTTTAGCAACAAAAAGTACCATAATCAAGGCAGCAGCTAAACATCCAGCAGCAATTCTTGCAGCTAAAAGATTTGTTGATGCAAGTATCAAAATCATCCCCCAAAATGAAGATCCTAAATCTTTCAAGCCACAAGAAAGAATGTAAAAGCTTAATAGGCAGCTGAAAACTGAATTTATTTCAAGGAAAGGGGCAGAAATATACATCCAGCTGGTAATATAAACCAATATACGCCGCCACGTGTGTGAGTCATTCCACCTTCGTCAGCATAAATTTGCATTCCTTCCACCTTCATTCACATGAAAAGTTAATTGAGCCACAGTGTGTAGAGGTGGGAATTTCAACCCATGTACTTAGAAATAGGTATATATGGGCTTTCTTTATGTCAAGCTAGTCAAATAAAAATCACAAGATTCTTAGCTCAAAGGAGAGTTGTAAAACAGGATAAAAGTCTACTTTCAATGCATACAACCTCCTAAATCATTCTTAAAGATTGTTATTGTAATAATATTGTTTTTTAATCATAATTTATGCATTAATTAATCAATAAAAACCTAAAAAATGAAGAAAGAGAAATGTGTCTCCAATCCGCCCGTCTTGCCACATCTACGTTGTGTCTAGACTCTAGAATGTTTAAAACAGAATTCTAAAGTAAAATCAGTATAGTCTTTAACCTCCCTCCCTCCCTTTGTATAGGATGATTTCATAACTTCAAAAATTTACAAAATTGCTATAACTCTTGTCAACCACACATTTTTTTTTGGTAAATCAGAGAGCAAATTCAAAAAAACTCACACACTTTGAATTACTAATTGAAAAGACACATCTTAGACTTACATGCAAAACATTTAAATAGCTAAAAAATGAAACTAACCTATTAAAAGCTAGTTAAAATTTAGAGTTATAGTTTGACCCTTTTTATTTCTTATTCAATTTAGGACCTAATCAAGCAATAAATACTTCTGAAAAAAAAAATTGAACGTTCGTTAATGACTTAGTCATTTGACCATATTTTGATTTTCATCACATCAATATTAACCAACATTCACCCCCTTAATCTTGATGTCTCCTCATGGCTTCAAAGCAGTGTTGGTTTTATCTTCTAGGAACAAGTTAGCTTCATTCAATAATGTGCACGAGAAATGACCAAACATCCCACATTCAAGGCATCAAAACCCATTTTTGTTGGCTCGACCTAGATCATTAATTCCTAATAGATTCTTTAGCAATTCACTCATCTTCACTAGTTATGTTTCTATTTTTGTTTCATGTCCATTTGAAAAAGAACATTTTGATCCTCTTTGGTGCTTGAGCCTTTCTCTTGTCGGCACATGGTTAGTAACAATGTTGGTTCATCATCATCATCTTCTCGAGTTAGGTGTGCTTCTTCCTTTTTCAGTCTTGCCCCTTCCCATTTACGATTGGGACACTCGCTTGCATAATGTTCATATTCTTCACATTTAAAAAACTTGATTTCTGAAGCATCTTTATGATTGATGGGTGAACTACCCCTACTCCCATTGTCTCGATCACAACATTGGCATCTTCCATGATTTTGGTTAGCCGCATCAAGACCACCACTGTTGCGTCGATCCTTATTTCTATTTTTGTTGAGAACCTTCCATTCGGCTTGAGTAAAGAAGTGACACATTATTTCTGTATTACTCAGTTGGATTACTTAGTAGGTTTATGCAAGATCCAAAGGAGCATCATCTAAAAGTTGTTAAAGAAGTGACACATTATAACAAAGGAACAAAGGAGTTTGGTATAACTTATAAGAAGCATGAAGGCTCCAAAAGTACTAGTTATAGTAATAGTATTTATGGGAGTACACAAAAGAAGGGAAAGGAACTACAGAATAAGTATTATACTTTGGAAATTCAAGATAATTTCACATATAAAATGCATATGTATACATATATTCAAAGTTCATGTTCTTTTTGTTTGATTATTGATTATTTGTTGATTTTTCAATCCACTGGGACAACATTAATGATAGTGCATACCTTATTTCATATTCATAAATCTATAACTAAAATTGAATCTAACTAGAGAAAATAATGCAATTTATCACACAAAAAAGAAACATAGGAATTCCTTACATGGCCACATGTAAGTTTGCAAGCAACAGCATGACTTGCTTCATGAAGAAATATAGTGACAAGCTTGAATGGTAAAAGCACTACAGTCTTCCATAGCTACAAGTGGAAATCAAATAACCCATATATGAAATTAGTGACATGATATGACAAAAAACCATAATATGAAAAGAAAATAGATGGTTATGCTGAATATTTAGCCACTGAAGCAGTTTAAGAGCAAAGAAACATCCACCAGAAAACATTGACGCACGAGGCGGGAATATGGACTGCTAGATATGCATGTGCATGCCATGGAGAAGAGAGACAAAAAAAAAAAAAAAAAAAAAAAAAAACTTTAAGTGTTTCTAGTGTTGAACGTTAAAAGACAATAATATTTATTATTGTGGTACAAGAATGGACCTCATTTTGTTATGATATTGAATAATCTGATCAATGATCATGGATTTTTCACTGCTTATACAGCCCTCAAAACTCAACAATAGCCATCAAAACAACTTCATCATCATGCTCAAAAAGCACAAATATGCCATGACATTATATAGTTAATTGTTGTTAATCAAATTAAATAACATTAAAAGTGTTGGGATGATTAACTTCAAACGATAACTTTGAGCCGGGGACTCCTTTTGAGCAGTCTCTCTATCCTAACTGGGATAGGGGTAAGGTTTGTGTTCATCCTTCCCCTCAGACCCTACTAAAAAGTGGGAATATACTGGGTAAGTTTGTTTGTTTGTTGTTAATCAAATTTATGGCAGAATTGCACAATTGCTCAAAAAACACCAATTTCCCTAGAAGTGTTCTAAAACTACCTACCTTATTGAAACAAAACCACAAGTACTATTATTATAAATCTATCCACTCATTTAAAAGGAAAGATAGCCTTGTAGATCCTCAACATCAACTTGTAACTAGCAAAAAACAGAACCTTGGTAAGAAACTTATCTTGCTCACAAGAAAAACATCTCCAACATTACACTACTGTATAAACCATAGGCCCAACTACAATCTCTAGGCAAGGTACCATGCAAGGTGGTAATTATTCAAAACTAGTATTTCCCAACCCGTGCGTTGCGGCAGGAATGTCGCGTGTATACAACGTGGTTGTAGCAACGATAGTGCAACCATAGCGCAAATGTAATTTCCTTATTTTCATTTTCTTATGTTTTCTTTTGTTCTCTCCTTAAGAAAACTCGGAAACATAGCGCAAATGTGATTCAGGAAAGCAATAGCAATTCAGGATGGTTGACATCACAGATAAATATATAAAGACCCAAAAATTTTGGTTTGGATGCATAAAGTGCTGAAGTACTTTTTAGCTTATTTGGGGGAAAATCCCAAAAAACCTTTACATTGAATCTTCAAATCAATCAAACTTAATCCTATTTATTATTTTTGGTTCATGGAAATGAATGGACAACAAGACATTCTTACAAACTAGAACTGGCAATCTTGACCTATAATAAGATACATGGGTAGATTTGGGTAAGAGTTATTGTATTTTGGGTTGAAATGGGTAACATTATGATATAAAATAGGTTGAGATGGGTAACACTTTAACACACAATGGAGGTCAAAATGGATAACTTAAAAACTATATGAATACAATAAATTCAAGCATGTAAGAATGATTAATAATATATTTAATGATAAAACATTAAAAATATTCAAATTAACTATTTGTTTTGAGCTAAATTGTTGTTTTTTTACAAGCAACCCATTTAGACCCTAAATGTTTCTTCTTAAAGCCCATCATGACATGCACCCATGTTGACCCCTACATGTTCTGACCCATGACCGCACCGTTCTGACTCGTTATCTAACCCAACCCAACCCGCCCATTTTGTCAAGCATAATACAAACTGCAGTTTAATTACCCAAATAAGTAAAAAAAAAAGGGGGGGGGGGGGGGGGGGGGGGGGGGGGGGGACACAAACTTGTTCCATTCTATGATAGTCTAAGAGAAATAAGAGCAAACCGCAAGAACGACGATCACGCAGAAAGTCAGAGTGATGAGGAACACTAATTGATCATGATTACAGCAGCTCCTGAGCTCCAAATTCACCATTTTTATCACTGCAAAACACCTAATGATTCATAAAAAAAAAGAGAAATTGATAGGGGTGAAGCAGGAATTAAGAAAATTATAAATTTTTGCAGATGGGTTGGAATCTAGAGAGAAGATGGCCATGATTTATGGAGCGAGCGAATCAATATTTTACATATAATTTGAGAGAAATTATGAAGGGGTTGGTTGGGTGTGTGGGATCATGCTGGCCCAGTGACCCTCGACTGTGAGGGACTTGGGGAAGAACAATCCATTTAACTATTGTTTTATCATAGACCAAATTCAAATTTTATTTTATTTTATTTATTTTCTTTTTTTGTCAAAAAATTATATGAGATATAATATTTTTTAATGATATGAGACAACTCAGTGTCAACAACAAATAAATTACGTTTAGACAATTCAAATTTATAATTTAAGACTCCCACTAACTATACGGGTTGTATAAGTTTGTACGTGTTATATAAAGATGTTGTTCAGCGTGTATATACCTATATATCATGTATTACCCCTCTGAATTTCTCTCCTAGTCTCATCTCACATGCCCGTACAGTCTTACACGGTCCATACAGGCAGGGTCGGCTTACCTATTTTGTAGGCTCTAAGTAGAATAAAAATCCAGGGCCATGTTATGTACTAACAATTGTGTTAAAAACCCTCATCTTTTTATTCAGATTTGAGACCGGCAATAATAAACTAAAAGTTTATATATGTTAGAGTTAAAAAAAACTGTTCATATTAACATGTATAAAATGTTAAGCCAAATTCTTTTGCTAGGTTTTTTAAATACAAATTGTTTAATAAAATGAAAAGTAATCTATTTTCAATTGTATATTATAAGACTTTTATGTGGACCTTTGTTGTATATTTTATTATTTTCAAAGCCCAGAAGCTAAAGAAAGCCTATTGACCCAAAAAAAAACCATCACATATAAAAAAAATAAAAAATTAGATGTTCTATATTATTTTGAAGCATTAAGTCCTTTCTTTGGTTGCTTGACCTATTAGTAGTACATATGCTCGTGTATGGGCCGTATTGAGTAAGTTGTAGAGTGTTTGTACATCCATATACGAGCGTACATCATTTGTATTAAAGGTGACCCATAAATTAATCCAAAGTTTTATTATGGATATAATATGCAAATTCGAGTGTCGTCTTTCCAGAGGCCTAAGAAGTAGAGGACGGTCATACATTACCTATGTTCAAAGAACCAAAAAATAATTTTATCAATTATAAAAAGTTGATTAGAAACTTTGTTTTAATGATACTCAACTCTTTAAGATATTTAATAAGATATTTAAGATATGTTAATTTTTTATATTAATTTTAGCTTTAAAGGTGTGGCATTTTAATGCGTTTTCATCCAAAAAATGTTATCATCCAACCAGATCAAGGCAGTGCCTCAGTGGTACCCCGGGAGTCTTTCAAATGGGAGGTCTCGGGTTTGAAACCCTCACACAGCGAAAAAAGGGTATGTGGGAGGTCAGGGTTTTCTGTAAGGTTTCCTCCTGGGATGGCTGTGGGGGTTCATGTGAGGTCCAGTAACCAAAACTTGGTGACATGGCCTGGAAACAGTGGGCCCACACGATTAAGACCTTTGCCGTTCAAAAAAAAATCAACAGATCAAGGCATAGGTGTTACTTATACATGAATCATAATTCAAAATTAATGCAACCATCTACATTATAATTAAACCAATTTAAAGTTTTAAACAACTCAAACATTATAATCATAGGTCTTATGGTATGCATCATATTATTTAATTTTACAAATAGTTTTTATAATTTTCTTTAACTCCCCTACTTGCTTATCTTGATTACCTATACAAAAATATAAGAAATCAGTACAAATACAAAAACTAGGTAAGACAAATTTACACCGCAATATGACTAAATAAAATCAGTACAAATACGGAAACTAATGCTTTGATTTAACTAAACAGTTTACGTCCCTTGGTCTTAGCACATAATAGCAAGTAATAGCAACTATATCTCGGATCCAAACGTTTCGGTGACATGTGATTTTTTATATTTGGATTCGTATAAATAATCTATTAAAATTCAGTGATTTAGACCTTTTAAACAATTAACAATTGAGTCTGTTTATTTCTTAAAATCATTTATCAACGTTTATGCAAGTTGTTAAATAAATAATTCAATGATTTAAACTGTTTAATTCAGATGAGCTTTTAACATAAACGAATTTGTAAAAATCAAAGTATAAACTGTAATAGATAACACACATAAATCGATAAATGGTCCAAATCTTTAGCAACCTTTTGTGTGTTTCCTTATATTTTATATAGCTAATCAAGATAATCGAGTAATGAACTGAGTGGAGAATTATACAGAATTCCAATAGTTATTTCAAAATTTGAACAATGTAATAAATACCATAAGACCTTTGATTATTGTAATATCCGAAAATTTAATAGCATTATTAATAATAATAAAATATATTATATTTGACCCTGATCCGTTTTTAATGAAACTTAGGTCGAAACATAGAGAAAAATGAGCAGGTCCTACCCATATATTTATAATTTTGTAAAGCGTGATATTTTGAAAGTTATAATACAAAACAAGATTTGAGACTAAATTAATTAAAAAAAAAAAAAAAAAGACTAATAGGATTGTTGTAAATACACGTGTACAGGTGAGTAAACCATATATTGCTATCTTCAAATTGAAAATATCCTCACTATTATCGTTATCTTGATCACAAATTATTATATATATATATTATGTTGACTATGCCTATAGAATTTCAAAAACACTTCCGATCAAAAACTCCTTAGCATTCATTCGACTACCGAAGACTGAATATTCAGTTAGGAACAGAAAATAAATAACATCAGGAATCGTCCTTGCAAACTTCAACCTTCTCTTGATTAAAGATTGTGCATGTTTAGCTTGTGTAGTGATTCTAATCTACGGTCAAGGTACGGATAGTCTAATCTCTTTCTTTTGATATGTGCCAACTGGCCTTCGGGCATCTGATTCTTATTAATGTTTCGCATTAAGTTCTGTTATTCTGATTTTATTTTGTTTCAAACTCTGTCGTTATGTTTTATGTTTCGTATGAAGTTCTATTATAAAAAAAAAATATGTTTTAAAGGTATATTTATTTAAAAAAATATATATGTTTAAAAGTTATAAACGTAAAATAAAAAATATATTTTATATTCCGAAAACGATTTATGGAATTTGTTATTTATATGCTCATGAGTTTACATGTTTGTAAGTTACTTGTTTATGAGTTTATAAGTTTATGAGTTTGCATGTTTACGGGATTGCATGCTTACGAGTTTACAAATTTACTTATTTACAAGTCTACAAACTTGCATGTTTACAAGTGACAAGTTTTGTTAATTTGAAAGTAATTATTTTGATTACCTTCAAGTTATAAGTTCAGATTTATTTGATATTAGATTTTGGTATGAATATATATTATGTTATTTAAAATCTTGTACCAAAGTCTGTCACCACCTGAGGAGTTGACCCCAGGTACATCATTGTGGCATAGAATGATGTAGTACTAACCGTGACAGTACGTTGAGTTCACGGCGTCTCAATCTGGCTCAATGAGCATTCTGGTACATTTTGTATATTCTGGAGGCGTATGGATCGATCCTAGGAAAAAAATTAATATATCTGTTATCTGGTGAATGATTGGTGTGATTTGCCCACACCCCATTTGCGTCTGAATGTATGGGCTAGCTACCCTGCATTAACATTTAAAATTAAATGAACCTTCTGGGACTTCGGGTACATTCTGATTCAAAAATACAAGTTTATACATCTTTGAGGTTATATTAATATTTAAATTTATTTGTTTATTTTATCTGTTTTGATTTATGAAAACTCAATACATTTATTAAAAATAAAAGAAGCCATTTTTTTTTCTCTCTATCTGCTCACTGGGCAAGATAAAATTATTTTGCTCAGACGTACGTTTTGTGTTTTTCCTTCTTGTACCCAGGTTATCAAGACGATTAGAGATGGAATAGTGAAGAGTGCTCGAGAGTATAAAAAGATATTTATACAAATAAATATAGATGATAAACTATTGTGTATATTGGTAGTAAGTTGTTAAAATTCATAATATTTAAGGATTTATGGAATTATGTTTTTGATCTGACTCTGTAAAGATGACATGTCAGTCCTAGTCGGGCTGGGGTGTTAGAATTATGTTGTTCAAGTTGTTTAAGACTAAATTGGTTTAACTATATTAAGGATAGTTGCATTAATACTTAATTTCATATAAATGACACGTCAGCCTGAATCGAGTTTTGTAATGCACGGTCATTTATTTTGTGTGTAAGCTATTAAGTATTACTAGAAAATTATTTATCAATAAAGCTTTAATAATATTAACTTTTAGCTATTAAAATATAAAAAAATTATCATCTCTATTTAGATTTGTTTAATTAATGGTTTAATTTGTGCAAATACTCAAACCTATTGATCAACTTATGGTTATATTTGTTCAAGTGATGGTTAAATTGTTTTAATAAGATTCACAAGACTTGGATTTAATACACATAAAGTGGAATTTTGTTAGAGTACCATAATCAAGCCCTTTTATTGTTACACATAAGGTGTGATTGTCAATACAAATAACCATGGGCCTAGGATTATAGGCAGTGGCGGAGTTTTAAAGTTAGGGAAGGGGCGGAAATTTATTAGACTCATAATGCATGCTAAATATTTTAAACGAGGGGGCGAAACCCGTATTTTTAACTAAAAATAACATTTCGGCTCGAAAATTAACACTACTGACGAAAAAAGAGGGGGGCGATCCCCCCCCCCCCAATCTCCACATAGCTTTGCTCTTGATTATAGGGGGCGAGGGAGCGACCACCCCTTCACCTTCTTTCATATGCATTGTTGAGTTTTTGACCGAGTTATTGGCTTTGTCTACTTGCTTCAAAAAATTAGCATGTATTGTGAGTCTCGTAAATTTACGTCACTTCTTTTAAAATTTTAAAGCTTCGTCACTGTAAATAACCATGGCCCCCTTATGATGAAGATGAATGCACTTTTTTTAGTTGTTATTTTAATTTCAACCAATAATAATAAATCACACCATTATTCCTTTTTTTCATTCACTTTGTGATCAAGTCTGATTACACACATTTTTTACTCGTAGTCACCTCTAGAGACGCACAAAAAAACCGGTTAACCGAATTGGTACCGGTTAGAAACCGGTTATCGGAATTGGTTTTAGGTTTTTGGAAAAAACTGGCGGTTTAGGACCGGTTTGAAGTTTCAAGAGACCAAACTGATTAACCGGCCCAACTCAGTAAAATCGGTTATTTTGCGGTTAACCGGTTTTGGTGTAGAGCTTGAAAAACCGGTTATAAACCGAACTGGTTATTGCTAAAATCGGTTACTAGCCTTTGACCAGTTAACCGGTTCGGTTATTCCAAAAACCGGTTTTAGACCGATTAACCAATTTGAGCACATCTAGTCACCTCATTTACTTTTTACATGACAAGCGTGAAGTGACCATTACACATATCCTAATATCATGAGTTCATGACTTACCATTTTAATCTCTCTATCCCAACAAAAATTATATATCAACTTAACAGACAACCATAGATCAAAACATTTCATGATCCAACACTCTAAACACAGATCCATTTTATGCTGTAAATCTCAAAATAATCAAAAGCCAGATGAAGAAAAACAACATGAGAAAACAAACCAAAACTGACCATATTATTCCCATAACAAATCATCACAAGAATAAACAAACAAACTCCAACTTATTACCTTGAACTATAACAACCCAAAAGAATCCAGTATGAAATACCCACAAAATTACATCTCTCCATAATCCTTGAGAACACGTAACGACGAAGACGAAGATCCTAACGAGTTCCGATTCAAAAACAGCGAATCGGGACTGTAAAACGGAAGCTGGTGAGTCGACGCGCACAAGAAATTCGTCGGGGCTGCTGGAAAAACCGGTGCAGGGTTAAAAAACGGATCAAACCCTGCTGCCCGGTACCGATGTGACCCGACACCAACCCGACCATCAACAAAACAAGAGTTTGTTGTCACATGTGAAACATCATTAGCACTGCTACCATGTTCCTCGGTTACAACAGATGTAGACTCATTATCCTCAACACTCCCATGACATTGTTGGAGTCTAGGATCTTGGGTCGGTTTCGCGTCGTCCGGAGGTCGGGTGTAGCCGGTGAGCTTTTGAACCAATGCCATGAAATCTCGCGGTTGCGTGTGGATGACTTTCGGCGAATGCGTGTAGATGATGAGGGGCCGAGGGGGTGGCTGGTCTTGTGGTTTGGTTTTGGGCTCATCGGTTGACGATGGTGGGAGACATTGCAAGAAGTTGGAGCCTTTGGTGGTCTTGACCGGCGTTGGGTCGTATGAGCCACCGTCGTATTGTTCTTTCTTTGCATGGAATGGGTTAGGGCTCATGGTGGATGTGTGTGATCGATTGATGGAAAATAATGGTTAAGTTTTAAAACGTCAAAATTTGGTTTTGTGAATTGTGTGGATGTGAAAGAGAGTGTGGTGGTTTGGTTATCCCTTGATATGAGGTCAGGTTGTTAAGGGAATGAATGAATATAAATAGGTTTAATTAGGTGTGATTAAATAAATTAAAAAAGTTATTTATTAAAATATTAATTATTATATAAATATGAAATATAATATTTAATCACATGTGGTGAAATTTTTGGATCCGAAAGGCATTTGTAGATTTTTACGGAGAGCAAAAATTCATGGTCTAGGAATTTTGTAAAGGCGTTTTTTTTATATATAAATTTATGATGACATAAAAAATTTATGGAAATAAAAAAAATATTGGCTAACATATTTTTGTGTAAACTTGATTTAGACGTTTTACTATTTTTATCAGTGAATAATTTTATAAAACGTATCATAAGTAGGATGATAGATCAAATGCAATTTTAAATGTCATTTAAAAACGTTTTAGAGTATATATATATAAAAAAAAGAATGTCACACCCTGACAAACGGTGGAATACGTCGTGGCGTTAATGCGATTGTTTATTAGCTTATATTGCTATTATAACGTTTAAATATTTAAGAAATCATTATTACTCAACACAAACAAACATTCATTAAAGTCGATTAACATTACATTAATTAAATATGCAAACAATTACAAAGAAATAATGTGGAAAGATAAAATAAGAAGAGATTATTGCCTAAGAAGAGTAAAAATCAATATAAGTTTGACATGTGGCAATTCCTAATAAGGGATTTTTGTACTAAATTTTTTTTGTTCTGTATTTTTTTGTACTAGATTTTTTTGTGCTAAATTTTTGTTTTTTTACTTGATTTTTATTTTTTGTACTGTATTTTTATTTTTTGTACTGGATTTTTGTGGTGTATTTTTGTTTTTTGTACTGGATTTTTAATTTTTTTGTGATGGATTTTAATTTTTTGTACTAGATTTTTTATTTTTTGTACTGCGTTTTAATTTTTTTTGTACTGGTTTTAAATTTTTTTTGTGCTGAACTTTGTCTTTCGTATTGGATTCTTGTTTTTATATTATTAGCATGTCACATTTAAATTCCTATTGTTTCTTACTCTTCTTAGGCAATATCTCTTCTCACTGGATCAAACCCCATGAAATTATATTCATCTGTTTAACTAGGACTACTAATCATATTCTATGCCTTCACCTTGTATTCATCTTAACATGTTACATATGTAAAATAAATTTGGGTCAACTATATGAATAGTTGGTGAGTTATCCATACAAGTTATATAAATATATGAATTGAAAACTTAGAATGCAAACATAGTTCAAAATAGATTTGTTCTAAAGCAAGTACAACCATGGTTGTAAAAATCGCTAGACGAGGTACCGCCTAGGGATTAATCGAGTTTAATCGGGATTAATCGGCGCTAGAAGGATCGGAATTTTTATATGTAATTTTACAAATATATATTATATACACATATTAATATCAATAATTCAATATAAAACTTCAAATAATTAAAAAATAAATAAACTTAACATATTAAGTCAAATACTTCGAAGTTCAAAATTAAACACCGAGTTCAAAGTTTAGAGATAAATTTCGATGTTAAGTGGCTGGATTCGATGTTTCAAAGACTCTACCGCTTTTTAGCAGAAAAATTGTCTAAATAATCATGAATTTGGTCCCTTTTTACCAGAAAAAAGTCAAAAAAGTCAAAAAATAAAATAAAAAATCTGACTAGGCCGCCTAGCCCAAAATCGACACAGTTTAGGGCCGCCTAGCACCTAGGCGCCCACCTCAACCAATTTTTACAACAGTGCTAATAGCTTTGAAATCGAAACAGGAAATCCTAGGGATTGCAAAACAAAGGTGATATCATGAGCCGAAGCTCCCCTCTTAAGCAGTTGCATTACCTCTTTTTGAAGTAAAAGTAAGGTTTGTCTTCGTCTCTTATTTTTCAGACCCCACTTGAAAATGAGATCTCACTGGTATATTTGACTGTTAATAATTTTCAAGAATAAGACAATATTACACCAAAGCTACAAATATATCTTAATTATGTGTTATTAACTCTTCTACAACTTTGGTTGGATGCCTTTTGTTGTTATTTGATACTTTTAATATTGTTAACATTTGAAATGCAACATAATCTCTCCACTAAGTATCGCTTTTGTTGACTTCTTTGTCTATTTGGATGAATTTAGTAACTTTGAAAATTCATGAATCTCTAACACGAAGCTAATTTTCACTGCCAGAAAAGTGATGGTTTTCCAAATTTTCTTACAAAACAACAAAGTTTCCCATGAGCAAGTGATACCCTTTTTTACAAAAATTAAAAAAAACAAAAGATTTCCCATTCATTTTTCGAAAATTAATAAATGTATATATAGAGAGAGAAGGAGAAACAAAGAGAGTTTAAAAGAAAACTTTTCATTTTGAAGAAATTTATGAAAACTCCTACTAAGAATCAATTTTTAAATTTACTTTATGATTATTTATCATAAAATTAAAAATGCTACAAGTATAAAGATTTTTTATAAAGATATGCAAATCACGAAATTACGTATATGCAAGTCACAAAGTTACGTATGTAATCTATAAGGTTACTGATAGACCCCGTTCTCGGGCGCCTCACAGAGGTTGGTTTTCATCATAACACATAGCTCTTAAACTCAAAATTTTCATAAATATGCAACAGAATATAAAACATTGTCAAATACAAAAATAAAGTGTATCAAAACGTTTAGGATTGCCAACACCATCAGATTCTCTATATTGATGCCAAGCTCCATGCTTCCTTTTACCGTAGCTTTAACCTGACATACATGCTAAATCAAGTCAGCTTACGCTAGTGAGTTCTAGTTTTCATAAAACATCGTAAACGTTTTGTTAAGTTAAAACATATTTAACACATACATCATTACATTCACATAATTCATAACATCGTCATATCACATCATAACATCATCATCCATCCACTGTCATCAAAATGAACAGTGGGCTTATGCCGGCACAAGGCTCCGTGTTTATAGTCCGATCGACTCTTACCATGTTTATAGCTCGATCGGCTCCGTGTTTATAGCGCGGTCGGCTCCATGTTTATAGCCCGGTCGGTTCCATGTTTATAGTCTGATCAACTCTCATGTTTATAGTTCGGTCGACTCCATGTTTATAGCCCGTTCGGCTCCATGTTTATAGTCCGATCAACTCTCATGTTTATAGTCCTGTCGACTCCATGTTTATAGCCCGATCGGCTCCATGTTTATAGTCCGATCGCCTCCATGTTTATAGCCCGATCGGCTCCAGGTCATGCTTTCCCAATATAAGTACTGGAGCATCAGTCATACTTTTCCCGTACAGATACAGGAACATCATTCATACTTTCATAACATACATAGCACATCATAACATCATATCATCATATACATGTTATGCTAGCATCGTATCATCATAACCCTCGTAATATCAATACCTCATAACATAACATGCTAGCATAGTATTCATCCCCATTTCCTCATCATCATAACATCATATCATGGCATGCTATCACTTTATCATAACAATATCCAAATCACATAGGAATTCATCATACCATTTTCATATCATGCTAGCATATATTAACATCATGGCATCATTACATCATATCCTAGCAATTAGGATTTATCATAGCATATCATCCGTTAACCATACATAGCATACCATAGCATATCATCATAGTTTGTTAACATGCATTTACCATACTTTCATCCTAGCAGTCTAGGATCACATCATAACATATCATTTTATAACTATCACTATAGTTATCATCATAGTAGCATGTTTTCACATAGGTATCATCATATCTCATTAGCATTTATTCATCATCATAAAATGGGCACATAACATCATAAACATATTAACAGCATGTATTCCAGCCCAAAAACATAATTGCACATAAAGTGTGAAAGAGGGTGTCACACCCCATGCACCGCGTGCGGAATCCACGGCGCAGTGACGATCGATGGTTGAATCATGCACAAGTATTGAATAAGAACAACCACAATGCATTACTAAGTTTCATAAAATTTAGATCGTTGTTTAGTTACAGACATTCTATCTATCTACCAAACAGACCCAAAAATATTGTTTACAAAATAAGACTCAGACAAGACAATCAAACAATCAGGATTATGTGAGTTTCTAATCCATCCTAGTTTGTTTCTTCATCTTGTTCTATCTTAACTATGGTATCCTTAGTTGTCCTTGTGAAGCTCTAAACCTGATTGCCTGAAACACGTGAAAAGTAACTGTTAATTACACAAGTAGTTGGTGAGAACAATAGGTTTAACATTTGTAAATATGAATCTGCATTGTAAAACATATGTATAAAGCTTTGAATAAAATAGCATGGATAGTTGCAACACAAACTAACATCAAGTAAGAATAACGTGTGCAAACAATCTAATGACTGTCTACTAGAAAAGCCAACATATAATCCAGTCCCAAACTACGTTTGAAGTCAGAAAAGTAGTCAGCAACGCATTCAACACGAGCTGTACTAACGAGTTTACTCATAAGACAACTCCGTGTTGACGTACCCGGTCAATATGGCCTATTCTGGTAAAGTTAATTAGCAGCAAATCCATATTACCGTAATGCAACCAATCTGAAGTTAGTTTTTAAAACAAATTTAAGACGCTAACCGCAGCCTTGGCGTAACCAAAACGTGTCTCGCTTTCCCTTGTTGTGATCACCCAGTACTAACATTATAAGAATAAGGATAAGATTGAATAAGTGTCTTGATGTATGTATAAGTTTGTTCACAACGATGAACACCATGCTTTTAAGTTTTTAAGATTTAATCCTGTGATTGAAAACCTTTGGTTGAATACCCATGATTGATTATCATGACTTTGAAATCCTTTGACTAAATACCACTATAGAAACCCTTGAATGATACCTTGTTTGAAAACCCTTGATTGAATCCGGTGATAGAAGACCCTTGTATAAATACAAGGTTTGAACGAAAACATTTAATAAAACATTTAATTAAAAACACGAGTTATAATTTAAAAGCTTGTAAGAGTTTGTAAAATTTAATCTTTCAAAGTGTTTAACATTCATAAAGCATTTTATGTAAATTAGGTTGTAAAATAATTTATAAAACTCTTTTATAAAACCTTTTAACAAAATGTGTTTAATCGTTGTAAAGACAGTAGAAGTAAAGAATAAACCTTTGAGTGTTGTAAAATATTAGTGGATACTGTATTTGATAAGTTGTAGTAAAAAAGATATTTGGTCACGTGTTCCACCCCAAAACAGTTATAAAACAGTAAAAGAGGGGCTAATGTTCTCACCTGACAGCAGTAGACTCTGAACTTGAACAAGTAGCAAGCAACAAGACTTCTAACTAATTCCTATATCATTGTAATTATACATATAATATAAGAATTATAATTGTATAGACTTTGATTGATTGATCGACTTATGTTATGATTGACTTATGTTTCCTCGTTAATGATTACTTCTTGAATGACTTGTTCTCATGTTTAAAAGTGTTGTATGAAATTGAATAGCTTGACTGAGTCACTTGAATAATGCTTGACTTGTGAAGAGAATGGGTTAGGTTCTTTTATGCACAAACTTGTTGTGCATAAAAATAACAAGTGTTTATGAATTTGATAACCTTTTTTGTTTCCATGTGTATCTTTAAAAATGTTTATGTGTTTTAAGCTTTTGTGATCATGTTATAATCTTATTCCTGAATTAAGTTAGACTTAATTAGAATAAAACTAATCCCACAATCACTAGAATCAAAGTAGGGTAATAATACTCTTATTGATTCCTTTAAGCTTAAATAATTATTTGAAAGTTCATTAGTGTAGAACTTAGAAAATCCTTGGATTTAGAACTCATGTATGGACCAAACAACTAATATTGATGGTCTCTCATCCCTCCGACATCAGTTTTGTTACTCGTCCCATAGTCATGTTTTTTATGTTCTAAACCCCTTCGACCTACTTGATTAAAACGATGTCAGTTTATTAAAGAAATTTTGTAAGATTTCATGACTTTGAGTTATCATATATATTTATCTCTTTGTTCTAGTATTACCAATGGATTATTATTTTTTTTGTTTGGATAAGTGCTAGCTGCCAAAATTTAAGATAGAGTCGGCCAACTCATGAGGTTATCTCAACAAATATCTATCTTAGATTTGCTTGTGTTGACATCAAAGGTTTAGATCGTGGGTCGGTGAATTGCATAGGAAAATGAGTGACACCACATATTAATTACTTATATTAGTTAGATTAGAATCATGAGTCGGTCTTATCCAGGTTATAATAATAATTCTGCACAGTGTTATGCGGTTTCTTGGCTGCTGTCATCCTAAAAAAATTCAACTGAAGCTATAATGTGGCCCATCGATGTTAACATATTCGGTGGGTGCTAGTATTGGCATAATCCCACCAGAAATTATAATATCGATGAGGATAAGTCTGCCAACTCATGGAGTTTATCTCATACCACAGATTCAGTCGTTCCCTGACCTCCCAAGTGTCTAAAAATTCGTTGGCAGCTGGGTTATTTGAACTATGCAGTCCATCGATACTATAGTATCGATGTGAGCTTAACATCGACAAGAAAGCAGCTTTGAGTTTATAATATCGATAGGAGTTAGTCTAGATTTCCTTGGAACTGTTGATATTACCTCTTTTGATATTGCTGGTCGACTTTAGTAATCTGTTGAGACTAGTAAAGTCGACATAAGATCAGCATCAAAGCGTTCTTGTGTCGACATTAGCTGCTGCCATTCATTCCATCTATATTGATTTCCAGATGCTAATATCGATCATATCAACTATAATAACCTTATTCCAAGTTCACCCAATTGGTTATAAGTCAATTACAGGTATGGTTTTGCAGAGGGAAAGAGCTAAAACCTGGTTTCAAATGAAAGAGATGATGAATAGTAACCATACCTTTAGATCCGTAACTTCTCTCTACGATTACGGCCAAAATACTTAGAATCAGCTCCGATCCCTTGTACTTCCAGCTTCCTCTCGTTGAGATGATCGTTTTGATATATTATATGTGCGATTTGGTTATGAAACGAAGAAGTTATAGTCGATTTAGTGAAGGTTTTCTAGTGAGAAATGTGGTTTACGGGTTTGATGAGAGAGAGAGGGATGAGAGCTGCACTTGTTGAGGAAAATGGAAGAAAATTAGGGCTTTGATGCCCCGGTTGGTTCCCCGCATGTTTGGTCTCGCTCGGTTTCGCGTATTTTTACGCATGTTTTATTATGATTACGAAATTAGATATTTTGAATTGTAAAATAGTTTTCTTGAATTATTTTTGATGAGTTTCAAAATTGTAAAATGTAAAAGAAAATATTTTACTTATTTTTACTTTTTGTTCGTAATCAGACTGTTAAACAAATATAATTACGTGTATACCCATAATTACGTACGTTTTTGGTCGTTTTTGTGTATTTATTGATGTTTACTCGCAGTTATAAGTTCGACATTAATATTATTACGAATCGTCACCCATAATAATACTCAGTCTCGCTTACGCATTACGATTTGTTTATTTGATTTGTTTGTCATAATATTCGTCATAACACTACGCACTAACACTATCCTATTACATCGAACTCAATATCTGTATAGGGCATACGTAGAGTCCAACTACCTGCCTTATCAGCCGCCAGCCCACCACTGTTTCGATATAATACAATACTGTTCTTGCCTAGCGTATTCGACTGTAAATAAATAATATATACTTGTTCTTAACCACACAAAATCCCATAACACACAAACACAAACATGAACACATAAATCAAATTGACATATTGGATATGAATACACATTGTTCTATCACTGTTTATGACTACCATGACAAAATGTATAGATGTTACATAGGGCATCTAGAACACACTTGATAGTAGCTCCTTATCTTCTTGACCGAACTCCTTAGCCAAGACTTAAGGACCTACATCATTTTATTATCTCATTACATTTCATTATTAGACTTAGAATTTATTCTAAGTCCCTATAGCTACTAGTTCCCCTTATAGTTTCAAGTTCTCGAATACTTAGCAAAATATTTGAAACACTTGAAGTTCAATAGGTGGTACACGAAATCCCATAAAAGTTCCCGAAGGACCTGATTACTCGAAACCATGGACTACACGAAATCCATGTTCTCGAAATATCCTTTGTACTCGAAATAACCTTTGTACTCGAACTAACCTTTATACTCGAAATTTGTACTACAGGTTTTTTACTTTCTAAGTATGGTTTCGAGTACCCCCTCCGTGTATAATTTCGTGTACTCATCATTTTGTCATAAAACATCTCAGAAATTCATCTAAGGCTTTAGGGAGCTAGTTCTAGGTTCCTTATGGCATTACCAACACACTGGAACCGCCAAGTCTCGAAATTTATGCATAAAGGTGTGAGCTTTATGCACGAGTTCACTTTTGTGTAAAAATCCTAACTTTTACGCATAAATCACTTACTTGTAGCTAGATGATCCCACTGGTAGCTTCTCGTGCGTTCCTTCTTCTCCTTGAGCGATTTACGGCCGATTCTTGAGGTTCACGAACTCCAATTTGGGTACTCAAGAGAAAGCGTGCTTCCAGCCAAAGATGTGCTCGTTTCCCAAGGCACTCATATATATAGGCAAGGTTCACGATTTCTATACCCGAAATTGGGGAAATTTCGAGTACAAGTTTCGATAACTGGTGTACTCGAAATCACCTTCGAGTACACAATTTCGAGGCCTTAACTTGGTTAATTTTTCGTCTATTTTCCTACAAGTTAATTATCTGTTACGCATCCGCAAATTCAATCAACTTGTATTAGAAAATTTGGGGTCTTACAGTTACATATACGAAACTCACTCATGTATGTGGCATATAAGTAACATAAATTTGTTTAGTTTTTTCATTTTGTTGACATTTTAACATTATAATAAAAAGAAATAATAAACGAAAAACAAATTTGATTGGTAATGATTGTGATTAGCTATCTGAGTTATATCCAAAATCAAAGTTTTCTATGAAACCCTACCCTATACATATATATAGGGAACAATTAATTTAACCCCCGAAATTCATGCCACACGTTACACGTGTTTGAAAATCAATATCAGAGTTTTGGTGTCAGATTTTTCAAAATTAAGCATCAAGTTTAAATGCCCAATATATCTTAGCCCTTCACCAAAAACTATTTACAAATGTTTTAACTACAATACACCATTTACATCCGTTGCAAACATTTCAAAAATGTTGGGTTTGTCAACCAAAAATGTGTTCAATCTGAGTCTTCACATATATCCAATCACGTCCGCCATTACCCTTTACGCTCACAGAAAAACACCACATTTAAGTCACCGTTAGTTCTTTAGAATTAATTAAGTTTGCCCCATTGGCCCCTCGAATCAATCCCAAATTCAAAAAGTCAAAAACCCGAGGTTTAACTTTAACCAACGTATCATACTCCACCCCCGGCTTATCATACTACACCTGTAGATCAACAATGCCAAATTCAGCATTTTTGGCTTCCAAAACTGTGACACCCCGTAAATTCCAGGTCAACATAACTTTATTCTAAATAATAATGTGTATTATTATTACTTACGTGGCACTAGAATTATGAATATTTAGTGTGACACGTGGCACAATAGTCCAAATGCACTGATAATTTGAGGAATTGTTGCAAAACGCACGCATGTGTCTTGAATAACGAACGTTGGTGAAACCACAGTACACTTTCACTGCACTCAGGTTCTGGGGAACCTAAATTAGTTAGAACAATGCTTATGGGTCGAGAAATGATGATCGTAAGCATGAAATACGCGAAATTCGGCTCGAAACAACAAAATTGGGCCTATTGGGCTCCTCAGGGACCCATCGCGGTACGCTAAGGCCCACAGGAAGGAGCATAGCGGTACGCGATGGATGTGTGGACAATTTGAATCCCGAAATCCATCGCGGTACGCGGAGCCTTTCGAAGACCCTCATCGCGGTACGCGAATAGTCCAACACGCAAAATCTTTATAAAACCAAGACTTAATCATTTCTTAAACCACCCTACTCTTATCCTAATCGGTCCTAGACCCCATGCTCATCATTATACCCTGTAACACCCCTTCAAACACATCTGGAAGCCATTAACAACCATTGAAGAAGCTTGGATTGAAGACTTGGAGCTTGGAAAGCAAGAAGAAGGGCTTGTTGGACCTCACCATCAACACCATCATATTCTAGCTGCTGGGGGACTTCATCTCAACCGATTTAGGAGCTATTCAGATCTGTCTAAGCAACATCTCAACTTGTTTGGGGCTTTAGAAGGTATTTCTTGGTCCATGTTGTCACACCTCGGGCCGGTGGGGTTGGATCGGAGTCCCCGTCGGGCGGAAGGTTCCCGGGGCGTGATATCGCGGATGATAATCAAGATGATCAGATTGTTTACATAGCATCAATGTTTAAGAATAACTAAAGCACAATTAAATGATAACTAGGATTACAAAGTTAAATTACATTATCAATGTTCTGCAATTTAACTAAGTAAACTTATCAAAAGAATAACATGTTTATATCTTGTATATGTACAAGATATCAAAAGTAATATGTATCATCAACAAAAGATGTGCTTCTCAAAAGTCTACTAGGTCCTCTATCTGGGCCGCCTAGTATGCAAATCCAAAAGCCTTAGCTTAAACCTGTTCATCACCTGAGAATGCATGTAAGAAAACAAAGTCAACACAATGGTTGGTGAGTTCATAAAGTTTATAAGTTCAAAATAGTTTTAACAAACCTCCTTCGGTAAAACCTTAACCTCATTAACTCCACATGTAATATCCAAATCGGTATGCTTATATATAGGGCATATGTAAGGGACAAGCCCTAGCCAACATCCCACCATATACTAATCCGGATATGACACTGTTGTTAATAATAATTAAGCATTTTACATACCACTCAACCCATTCTTCATCAAAGCTTTTGTTTTCTGTTTCAAAGTTTACAAGTCTATAATGTTTACAAGTGTTAGTTTCAATGTATGTTTATCAAGCATCAAGTTTCACACGCACATAGTTTAGTTGTCCCTAATCTCATATGTGAGTACAAGCTCTGCACTAGCAGTCGTTTAGCAATTACGTAGCTCACAGATTAGTTAAGCTTAGTCTAGCAATTACGTGTCTCCTATACAAGATAAAAGCTCTGCACTAGCAGTCGTTTAGCAATTACATATCTCATACATAGACACAAGCCATGCATACACAAGAAATCCAGCAATTACATATCTCATATAAGCAGACAAAAGCTCTGGATTACCAGTAGTTTAGCAATTACATGTCTCTTATATAGATAATAGCTTAGCATCGTTATGTTTATGTTTAGCAATTACATACCTCATATAAGCAGACAAAAGCTCTGGACTACCAGTAGTTTAGCAATTACATGTCTCTTATATAGGTAATAGCTTAGCCTCGTTACGTTTATGTCTTACATATATCTCAATCCATAGGTACAAGCTCTGGACTACCAGTCGTTTAGCAATTACGTAGCCTATGATTAGATACATGTACCATGTTTCATGCGCAAGTAGTAGTTTCACGCATAAAGTTTCAAATGTTCACACATCGTTTCATCATGAAGTACATAAGTTTGCATCAAGTCTCATATTTAAAGTATAAAGTTTCACAAGTATAAGCATCAAGTCTCATGTTTAAAGTATAAAGTTTCACAAGTATAAGCATCAAGTCTCATGTTTAAAGTATAAAGTTTCACAAGTATAAGCATCAAGTCTCATGTTTAAAGTATAAAGTTTCTCAAGTATAAGCATCAAGTCTCATGTTTAAAGTATTAAGTTTCACAAGTATAAGCATCAAGTCTCATAAGCATTCAACATATGGTTTCAAGTCTCAAGTTAAAGTATAAGTTTTAAGTCTATTGCTTTTCAAAGTATACTAAGTTTCAAGCATAAGTTTCACAATATAAGTATCATGTTTATGTTTAAAGCATTAAATAACATTTCAATAGTTTAATGAAAATGTTTAACATGCTTCTCAGTCCCGAAGTAAAACAATTAAGTTTGAAAAGGGACAAATGAACTCACCTTGTGTCCTTGGTAGTTGACTATGTAAAACAAGAATACGATCGCTCTTTGTTTGCCCTTTGTTGTAATGTTCACGATCCTGTATTGATTTCATGATGTTGTAGTTTATAAGTATAAGCTTATAAGAGTTTGTTGTGCGTGTAAGTGTTAGTCCTAAAGTTGACTAACACTTACGAGTCTTGTTTGTTATCCGGCCCCAGTTCTTCATTGTTACAGATTCCATACTTGTTCATAAATCACAAGTTATCATTTATATAAGACTTTTACACCTTCATGTAACTTGTTTAAAACTTGTTATCGTTTTATAACAAACGAGATGTTTATTTCATCAATATGTTTGTTCATTGTTTTCATCGTTTACATTGTTCATTCATAAGTTTTCATTGATTCATAAACAATTGGGCCGGATAACCCATTGGACTAATTATTATGCCATTGGGCCTACAATTGATGTGTGTGGGTCCATTATGTGTATTGGGCCGAAAATTTCTTAGTGGCTATCTAGGTGTAGTGGGCCGGTTATCATCCTTGGGCCAAAGAGTGTATGTTGGGCCAAAATAATACACATAGATCGAACATGGACGTGATGGGCCGAACTGGGCCAAGTGTTAATTCTACTGGGCCGAATTCAAATGGTATCTAAGGAAAGGAATTGGGCCTTGTTACACCTAAATTGGGCAGAGGGCCATCAAGGTAACCAGCTAGGCAGCGAACCCTTTTGTTTCAAGGAGTCAGGTTCGGTGGTTGTGTTGGCCGAAGGTATGACTAAGGTTCGCCATGAAAGGTTCGGTGAAGCCAAGGGTTCGTCTGCCGTAGGTTCCTAACCAGCATCAATAGGGTTCGGCCGTAGCATAAGGTTCGGCTATCTCATTAGGGTTCGCCTCTGGTTCGTCGTGCATGGACCTGCATGGGGTTCGCCTGAAATGTATATGGTTCGGCTGTTGAGGGTTCGCAGCCCTAGGGTTCGGGAGACCAGGGGTTCGTTAATGGTTCGCCAATGAAGGTTCGTGAATGTGCAGCATGGTTCGGCTAGGGTGGTTGCCGATTGAAGGGTGCGCTTGGATAGGAGGGTTAGACACCACTCGTGGGTTCGTGACATCAAGAGTGTGACCATCAGGTTCGCCAAAATAGAGAGGGTTCGCCAACTTTGCATGAGGGTTCGGCCCTCAACCTAACAGGTTCGGCCAGCGCTGCATTCCACGAACCTGTATGAAATCATCACTATCATCCAATCTTCGAACCTTAGTCTGAATCTTCCCATGAGATGGTTACTTGTAAAACAGTTCTCGACAGGTTGTAAGTTCGAAAACCTTGATCTATGGCCGGTGTTAAAGGGTGGTGGTCGAACAAGCAACAAAAGAAGTGATGAAAACCCTAAATTTCGCGACATTCTCTTGATCATACCTCAAAATCAGTCGAGTAACCTCTCAGATCAGTTGTACTTCCTTGTAGAGGGCTTCGAGATGGTCGTTTAGGCGCAAGAATCACGTGATTTCGTTAAGAATTGAGAGAGATATGGAGCTTCAAAGTTTGAACTTGGTGATGAATGTGGAATCCGGATTTTTGGAGCTAGAAAGAAGATGATGAGGGTAGAAATGAATTTAATGAGATCATTTAGGGTTTATATACCCCGTGGGTATTCGGGTTCGTTTCGGTTGCTCGGTTCGTAATTTTGTCGCTTATCCGGCACGTTACGCGCATTTATTGTAAATTAAAATAAAAAGATTATTTTTACACTACATGGATAGTATTATTTCTAAAAATTATTTTAAATTTTCGTTTATTAATCTATTTGTCGAGTTTCTATCATTTTACGCGTTTCATTAATTCATTCGCGATTTAACTAAAATAGTTTAGTTTAAATTGTTTTATGATGAGTTTCAAAATTGTAAAATAGGAAATATTTTATTTCCTTAAATTTATGATCGTTCGTATCGTTATTCGATTTCGTTTTTCGTTTCATCAGATCGCGTCGCCATCGCGCGTATTCGTTCGAATCGTCATTCGAACAAACACGTCGATGGTTTGGCTTTCTGATTCTTGTTTTCTACTGTTAAGTCATTATTACAGAACGTTAAACTATCAGAATCATTCGTACAGATCGTCACCTATACGAATAACTCGTCGGTTTAGCATTCCGCAACAACAACTGTTATAGTTTTGTTTTGTTTAACCTCACATACGTTTACACCAAATAATGTCACATCAAGTATTTATATTTCAACACTGTGTTGTCTGACATGTTTTCTGACTATTAAATCCTAAGATTTCAGTTAGATTCAGACAATCGTTTAATAGTTTCATGTTAATCAGAATGCATCAATAGTATAAACATAGTTTCACGTAATGTGTACCTGAGTTACTGTACAAGTTTACTGTTGCAATCACTGTTCCGGCACGTGTCCGGCACTGGTGTTGCACATGTAGCTTAAAATCGCTTCTAAACCCACATGCATGGTGAATCACTCACATGCAATCACTCGCACACCACATGCACGAATTTCTAGCACTTTGAATCTGGGTTTGTTGATTTGAGCATGAATATTGATGATCTGTGATGAGTGGATTATGTATTTTTACATTCCATTATGATGTGTGCATACATGATGCATGACTTGTTCTTGGATGATCAAAATAACAACATGCATGAATGATCCTGGTGATCTCTGATGATCTTGTGTAAGAATAAATGAATCTTGATGATATGGGGAGTCATATGTGTGGTCTATAATGATATTTTTGGTCAAAATGACGGTTTGTAGCATTATTTCTATATTTAGAAACTTTAATAACATGAAATGGTGATTTTTGATGAAATGGCAACATGCATGATTTTAGATCTAGGATTGATGTTTAAAATGATGATTTGAAACCATTGTGATGCTTATTGATGCATTTGGGTTGTTTAAAATTGTCAAAATAAGTGATTAGCACCGCTATTTCTAAAAATAGTAACTTTTTGGTTACAAAAGTCTAAGAAATGATGAACTTGATGCTATAGTATGATTTACATGATTATTTGGCTTTAACATGTTGATATTAGGTGTTTTGATTTCTTAGAATAATGACAATATGTGTATTTGTGACAAGTTTCCATTAATGGAAACTTTATTCATAACACTTGTACATAAATCTTGAAATTGTTAAGTTTGAGCTACCATGATAATGTCAAGAGTCCTAGGATCATGCTAGAATGGATTAATGATGACCAAGACGATGTGTTAGGTGAACTTTCCATATTTAGTAACTTTTACACGCAAAACGTGCTTAACCAAGTAAGTGTGAATATGTGCTATGTGATAACATGCTCACTTAGGATAAATATGCATATAGAATAATCGGAAAGTGATTTCTTGTATGATTTACCTCAAATGGGAACTTTCCCGAAATAGAAACTTATTATAAATAGTAAGTTACCTCACGAACGTGATTTTGGTATCCGCACACATCACACGACACTATATCGCACGATACACGAACACTTGAACTAAAACCGTCACCAACGGGTCGTTAGGTCAAAAACGGTCAACACGACCCACACAACAAGTTAGAGTTGTTAAACACTAACACGGTCCTATGAGACCCACACAAACATGAACACAAACTTATAACACCTATGTGATATAGGTAACTGCTAGCCGGTGAGCTACTCCGTTCTCGTAAGAACGCACTCAATCAAACTTAGGTGAGTTTACAGCCCCATTTTTACTTTCAACTGTTTTGTTAAACTTTTGGGGTGAGAATACTATGCAACTGTTTTAGATATATGACTGGTATGCTGTAAAACAAATTTTCGTGTGCAACTATTATCGCCACAAGTCCTCATAAATCTTACCGTTAATTGTGTAACAAACAAGTCGTTATTACGTAGTACTACTGGGGTGAGAATATCGATGTTGATTTGGGTTCTGTGATGACCCATGGAGGCAAAGGAAACAGTCGAGTTTCGGTAAAGATACACTGACACACCTCGGATCGTAGATCTAACAAATCATTTTAACATACTCAGTTCATATCTGTTTTACTGCTTTCAAATACTTAAACCTGTGAACTCACCAACTTTATGTTGACACATTTTAGCATGTATACTCAGGTAACAGAACAGCATGAGCTAGGATGCACGTGGAGATGCACAAGAGAGTCTGCATGCATATAGACTCTAACCCTAGACTTTTATTTCATTTGTTTGGTTTTAACAATTTAAAACATATTTTGTATGTTACAATTTACTTTCCACTGCAACATTTGTATTTTCCACTGCTTAACTTTTAAACGTTTTTCGTTGTTTAATCTATGAAACTTGGATTAGTTTACAAAACTGTGTGTTTGTGTAACTCATATAGAGTTATTCAATATGACCATGAGCTGTGATCCTGGCCACATCACACCCAGCAGTATGACACCACACGTGGGAATTTGGGGGTGTGACAAAAACCATTTTCGGTTGATTCTAACCATTTCATTATCCCCAAATGCATTCCATAACACCCAATGGACATAACAAAAAAGTCCCAAACACTTTTTGATGAATTTATTACGCATAAACAACGAACGATTTACTAACGGTCATTTCAAACAACTTGTGAATTTTCATTACAACTCCTTTACAAACCTTAATCACCCAAATCACTTTGAGGAATCCTTCCTCACCAAGAATCCTCAAGTTAGGAAATCACACTACAGATTACTAACTTTAGTCTACCCACTATAAAATTTCACACCACTTTCACCAACAAACAGACAATAATATAATTATACGAAAGCAAATGACCAAACTACTAGAAATTTGCTAACAGGTCATTTTCACCATGATCTTGAAACATCCTTTTTCTCCAAGGATTTTCAAGTTAGATAATCAAACCTCTTGTGATTTTTCCAAAACTCCTCAAACTATTCCAAAATCAACTTAATTAATTATGAAAGTTCACACCACTTGTGAACCATTACAATTTTTCTCACCAATTGTGAAATAATTCCTCACAACCATAACAAATGCAATTATAAACACCTATTGCACATTATTAACAAACACCAATCATTCATACACTAAACCAAACACCTATCACCCAAAACATGTATATAACACATTTCTAACACTTTCACCCCACTTGTGAAATTTCTACATAACAATTGTGACACCTCGTAAATTCCAGGTCAGCACTTATTTTATTTAAATAATAATGTCTATTATTATTACATACGTGGTGTTAGTATTGTGACAATTAGTGTGACACGTGGCACAACAGTCCAAACACACACAACAAACCAATAATTCGAGCAATTATCGTAAAACGCTCGCACGTGTCTTGAATAACGAACGTTGGTGAAATAAACCAACCACAATCCAATTTCACAACACTTAGGCTCTGAGGAACCTAAAACAAGTGAAACAATGATGATATGTTGAGAAACGATGATCGTAATCGAGAAATATGCGAAAAAAGGTTTGAAACAACAAAATTGGGCCTATTGGGCTCTTCTGGACCCATCGCAGTACGCTAAGGACTCCAGATGGGAGCTTAGCGGTACGCGAAGGATGGGCGGGGGAATTCTAATCCCGAATTTCATTACGGTACGCCAAGCTCCTTGGTAACCCTCTTGGCGGTACGCGAAGACTGTCAGACGCCAAAATCTTTAAAAATCCAAGACAAATCATTACCCACCACCCTATATCTACCATTCTCGAACCAAGAAGCTATTTGCCGTCCATCATCACCATTATACATCATTTGAAACCTCTGGAAGCCATTGTTACACCTTTGGGAGCTTGAGATTGAAGAGATTGAAGACTTGGAGCCTAAAGAAACCATTGTAGGTGCTCACCATCCTCATCAACATCTTCAAACTACTGGAACTTCACCATTGGCCAATGCCAGAAGCAATCTAGGACCATCCAAGCTGCATTTCATGGATTAGAAACTCCAAGAAGGTAGTTCTAATGATCCTTGTGGCTTACAAACACCTCTAAACCCACACGCAAGGCAATCCACACACATGCAACTATCCACACACCACATGCATGAAATTTCATCTTATTAGATCTGTGATTTCATGATTTTATGAATGATTTGATGTTATGAGAATGATCCATGATGATTTTAATGAAATGTAATGGTCATTTGATGATGTTGCTATGAAATGAGGCTCTTGAACCACCGGCTTATCTCGATCAGAACCCCCTACTATCACCATCTTCACTCAAAAACCTCCATTGTTGAAGCTCTCCTTGAAGGTTTGAAGCTCATCTTGAAGGATTGGAGACCCAAGGAGTTAAGGGAAGCACCTAAAACACCCATCACTCGCTTGCACCTGTCGTGAGACCATTTCCAGGAGCATTGAGAGCTGTTCTTGCCATCATCCCCACGATTTTGAAGCTCTAGAAGGTAGCTATATGCTTGAAACCCATTTTCTCACCTATTACACTCACATGCATGCTTACATTCACACATGCAAGCACCTTTGAAGCACATGCACGAGTTTAGCTTCTGGGTTTGTTGATTTCACTATGTTTCTTGATGATCTAAAGTGTTTAGATGATGATCTATGATGATCTAAGATGATGGGTATGAACCTTGATGCTTAAAAATGATGTTTTGTGATACTATATTGCCATGCATGTATGATCCATGATGGTTAGAATGATTATGAGTATGTAGATATATTTCTTGATGATATTGAAAGAGGATTTCATGCTTAGATGATGTTAGAATGGGTAAAACTATGATTTTCATGAATCTTTCTATAAATAGTAACTTTTATTTTACAAGATGATGGTTTGATGGAAATTATGGACATGCATGTATGTAGAATTGTTGTTAGGATGATAATATGATGATTTGGGTTGTTAGAAAATGGTTTGGATGATGTTTGTAGTCATATTTGGCATTGTTACTATTTTTAGTAACTTTTCTAGTTAGAATGTTGTTAAATGATAATTTGGGATGAGATGACATGATTAAATGGTGTTAAGTGGTTTATTATGATGATTGGTGATATAAAAATTGGTTTAGAAATGTTAAATGGTCATTTCTATGCAAAATTAGAAAGTTACTATATTTAGTAACTTTATTTTTACAAGAACCAACTTATGAACGTTTTGAATGATTTGAGCTTGCTAAATGGCTTAATATGTTATAACATGATGATTAGATGCTAAGTTAGATGGTTTCCGATGTCACGTATGCTAAAAATGGAAACTTTCCATTTTAGGAAACTTTTGTGCACTAACATGTTGTAAACGACTTATGTGAATCCGTATGATGATGTGCTATGTGTTAACATGATCCCGTAGGGCTATTGAACATGCTAGAACTATAAAACCGTCATGCTTTGTGAACTTTCTAAAAATGGAAACTTACTATAAATAGTAAGTTGTCCATAAACACGACCTACGCGTTTTGCACACGACAAACACTTACACGATTGCTACACGAGTCACAAACCGTCACACGGTTCACCAACGGGTCGTTGACTTGACACGGTCAACTTTGGTCAAACACGGTCAACTTTGGTCAAACACGGTCAACTTTGGTCAAACACGGTCAACTTTGGTAAAACACGGTCAACTTCGGTCAAACATGGTCAAACACGGTCAATGTGGACCAACACGAGCAAACACGGTCATTGTGGACCGACACGGACAAACATGAACAACCAAGGGTTGTTGGACACAAACATGAGCACTAACACGAACACTAGCACGGTCACTTACACGAACTCACATACGGTATACGATATAGGTTGCCGGTGACCGAGACGTGCTACTTGACGTTCAGGAGCTTACGCTTACACACTACTTCATCACTAAGGTGAGTTTACGGCCCCTCTTTACTCTTTTTCAAATGCTTTTAAATAGGGGGAGAATACTAGTTGCATCGAGTCAAACATTATTACTGTACAAACACTATTGTGTATGCTGGTTTATTGGACAAACATTAAGTGTTGAACTCGTTACAAGCCCTCACAAAGTCTTACCGTTAATGTACGAACAACGTGGTAGGTTTGGATGGATCCATTAGGGAATGACTAACCCCACGGGGCACCATGTTGACTGAGTGTCATAACCCGTGCAAATTCTGACCTAACTTGCTATGTATACGAGGCATAGCGGAGGCAAGAGCAAACAAGTCTAGTTCGGTAGTGACGCACTGACACTTTGGGCCTAGGGCTCGGTACTAACATTGATAAACAGCATGACACACTTTTCATTACTATATGTATATCAAAACCTGTGAACTCACCAACCATTGTGTTGACATTTTTCTAACTTGTATTCTCAGGTAACTGAGGAGTTGATGGACATTCAGAGATGCACCATAGGGGAACGAGCATTAGGGCCATCATGCATTCCTGTTTTTGCTTAACTTTTGAAAACTATTTTGTTTGGTTTATGTATTAAACAATGTTATGTCAACAATTAATTATTTCCGCTGCACATGTCAAACATTTGATTTCCGCTGCAATATATTATGATAACTTTTATTCCGCTGCAAACTATTTTATTCTGTGTATGTGTCAAACACTGGATTTGTAAACGCATATAGAGGTGTTCTATATGACCTTGAGCTGTGATTCTGGACACGTCACATCCACGTGGACATTTGCCACAAGTGGGAATTTGGGGGTGTGACAAGATCTATCTGGAACTCGACTTGTCGTTTCGGAGGCAAGCCAGGTAGATCCTCGGGAAACACTTCGGGAAAATCGCGGACTACGGCGATGTCCTCAATCTTCCTCTCCTTCTTTGGTTGCTCTGCGATGAGGGCTAGTATGGGAGTGTATCCCTTTTGTAGGTACTTGTTCGCCTTCATGCATGACATGATGTTCAGAGGTACTCCCCGTCTTTCCCCCTGAATCGAGATCTGTTCTCCGTTCTGCAACGTCACTCGTACGATCTTATCGTTGCATACGATCTCAGCCTGGTTAGTGGATAACCAATCCATTCCAACGACCACATCAAAGCTTCCGAGAGTCACCGGCATCAAATCGATTTCGAGTTCATGATCCGCCAAAACCATGACGCATCCTCGAAAGATGTGTTGTGTTTCAATTAGCTTGCCGTCGGCTAACTCTACGGTGTACTTGTAGTCTAGTGGCGTTGGGGTAATATCTAGCAATTTACTAAACTCCCTAGATATATAGCTCCTATCGGCACCGGTATCAAATAATATGCTAGCATAGACATTATTTAAAAGAAACGTACCGGTTACGATGTTCGGGTCATCCTTGGCTTCTCCCGAGCCAATCACAAAAGCTCTCCCCTTGGCCGCTCCTCCTCCGGCCTTCTTTAGTTGAGGGCAGTCCCTCCTCATGTGGCTCGGCTTGCCACATTCATAACACCCCTTGAGAGTGTTTTGGTTGTTATTGTTGTTCTGGTTGTGGTTGGGGTTGTTGTTGATAGGGAATCTGGATCTGCAGTCTTTGGCCATGTGGCCATGTCTTCCGCACTTCAGGCAACGGTATCGCTCACATTGCCCAAAATGATGGTATGAACATCGGTTGCACAGTGGGTATTTCCCTTGATATACACCCTTCCCCTTGTCATCGGGTTGGGTGGCAGTGAAAGCTCTGGCAGGTGCAGATCGTTGTTGTTGTTGGGGTTGATGAGATTGGTGGTGGCTGGATTCCCACTTCCTCTTCTGGCTTTCTTGAGGCTTTAGATGTTCGCCTCGCTTGGGTAGCTTGCCCTGAGCTACCGCCTGGTCGGTTAGTTTGTGAGCCAGTCTGATCAGAGGTTGGATAGTGGTGAGGTCAGACGCAGTCACCATGCTTTGAATCTGTTCGGGCAGCCCACTGATGAACTGCTCGACCTTCTTGTATTCCGGCGTCACCATAGCCGGACATAGCTTACACAGCTCATGGAATCGAGTGCAGTATTGCTCGATCTCAGAGCCGACCATCTTCAGTACCCAGAATTCGGCTTCCAGTTTCCTGATCTCATCACGAGGACAGTATTCCTCTTGCAGTAGTCGGGTGAAGTCGGTCCATGGCATGGAGTTGGCACCGTCCAACCCCAAGGTTTGAACATGGGTATTCCACCATGTGAGGGCCGGTCCTTCCAGCGTACCGGTTGCATACTTAACCCGGTTCTCCTCGGTACACTCGCACATGGCGAATACAGATTCGACTTTCTCCACCCAGCGGAGCATCCCCACAGCTCCCTTAGTCCCCTTGAATTTGTGTGGGTGGCAGTTCAGGAAGGATTTAAAAGAACATCCTTTGTTGTTGTTGCCTTGTGATCCTATCAGTCAGAAACCAATGTCGTGTGTCAGAGCGTGTTAGCTATACTATGTTAGTCATGTTAGGCGAGTGTTAGTACCGTTGTTCGAGCCACTGGTTTCACTAGCAAGGCGGTTTGCCTCGTGCTCTGCCAGTATCTTGTTAACTCGTCTGTCAACCATCATCTTAATGACGGCTGCGTCCAGTGTTCGTCTAGGAGGGCGTGCATGTGGTCCTCTTCCCGCCATAGATATTTTCTATACGGAAGGGGTAGAATGTTAGTAAGTCAGAATGTTAGTCAAATGTTGTGTCGGAAGTCAGATCATATGTTATGTTAGTTGTCAAGTCAAAGCAATCATGGTCAACATGTAATAAGTAAGACAAACCATAATTCTCATTAATAATAAGATTGAAGTACAATAACTTTTCAAAAGGAAATACATAATAAGTTCTTCGAGCACATCCCGCTCGTCTAGGCCAAAATAAGAAAGTACAAAACACAATAGTCCTCTAATCCGAATCCATAGAGACGTGTGAAATATCACTAGCAGCGTCTCCGTCATCATCATCCTCCTCCGGATCCTCATTAGGATCCTCATCAAAGTCCTCTTCTTCGAGGTCCTCGGCCTCGAATTCAGGACCATCCTCCTGTGGTGGTTCCTCAATAAACTGTGCAGCCCATGCGTTAAGCATGGCATCACTGACCTGCACCATCGCCTGAGTCTCGGTTATGTCTGTCCGATTCTCAGTGATGCGTACATCATGCTCCTGCATGACATCAACGATCTGTCCGTGCTGGGTCATCAGTTGAGACACTTGGAGACGTAGAGTCTCCACCTGTGCCTCCAGTCTGTCGTTGCGTTCCTCCAGTCTCTCGTTCTGCCTCTCCAGTCGATCGTTCTTCTCGCGAAGAACTCGGACCTCGCTCGACAGTTCGCCACTCCTCATGGCCTCCCGTCGAGAGAATGCCACGTGGGCAGCGAATGCCTGCTCCAGCGGCACTCCGAGTGGTGGCAGTCGGTGATCGGTCGGCGCGTCACTGCGATACCGGGGTGTAGGTACCCTCTCGGCTATGATCCAACCTCGGATGATCTGCGGAAGCCATCCCCAATACCGAGCTCGCTCCGCGTGTCGTGCCCGTCTATCCATCTCTGCGTCAACCTGGGCTACGATATCGTCGATCCGTCGACGACTCTCTGCCGCCAAATCATCTGTGTCCGTGGGTCTAGCTGCGCTCCTGTTAGCGTTGCTGTTGTTGTCGGCCATCCTGTAAGTTTCACGTTAGTAAGCAACAGTTCAATAAGTAACAATGTCATCAATGTGCAAGTTCTATGTGTAGTGTCTAGAGTTGAGCAATGGCTATAGTCTAAGTTTACTACATGCAAACCTAGTTCCCTATAACCAAGGCTCTGATACCAGTCTGTCACACCCCCAATTTCCCACTCGTGGTGTCAGTCCACGTGGGTGTGACGTGGCCAGAATCACAGCTCAAGGTCATATAGAACAACACTATATGCGTTTACAAATCCAAGTTTGACACATACACATAATAAAATAGTTTGCAGCGGAAAATAAAGTTATCATAACATGCAGCGGAAAGATAGTTGTTTACACAGCGGAAATTAAATTGTCAACACATCATTGTTTAAACATAACCCAAAAGTAATTGTTTTTCAAAAGACTGATAACATGAATGCGGGATCCTATGCCCATAATCCCTAATGTGCATTCCTGCTCCATAGTCAGCTAGTTACCTGAGAATACAAGTTAGAAAAAGCGTCAACACAATGGTTGGTGAGTTCACAGGTTTTGATATACATATAGTAATGAAAGTGTGTCACGCTGTTTATCAAATGTTAGTACCGAGCCCTAGGCCCAAAGTGTCAGTGCGTCACTACCGAACTAGACTTGTTTGTCCTTGCCTCCGCTATGCCTCGTATGCATAGCAAATTAGGTCAGAGTTTGCACGGGTTATGACATCCAGTCAACATAGTGCCCCGTGGGGTTAGTCATTCCCTAATGGATCCATCCAAATCTACCACGTTGTTCGTACATTAACGGTAAGACTTTGTGAGGGCTTGTTACGAGTTCAACACTTAATGTTTGTCCAATAAACCAGCATACACAAAAATGTTTGTAATAGCAATAATGTTTGACTCGATGCAACTAGTATTCTCCCCCTATTTAAAAACGTTTGAAAAAGAGTAAAGAGGGGCCGTAAACTCACCTTAGTGAAATGAATGTATGTAAGCGTAAGCTCCTGAATCGTCAAGTAGCACGTCGGTCACCGGCAACCTATAGCGTATACCGTACGTGAGTTTGTGTAAGTGACCGTGCTAGTGTTCGTGTTAGTGCTCGTGTTTGTGTCCGACAACCCTTGGTTGTTCATGTTTGTCCGTGTCGGTCCACATTGACCGTGTTTGCTCGTGTTGGTCCATATTGACCGTGTTTGACTGTGTTGGTCCACATTGACCGTGTTTGACTGTGTTGGTCCACATTGACCGTGTTTGACTAACGTTGACCGTGTCAAATCAACGACCCGTTGGTGAACCGTGTGACGGTTGTGAATCGTGTAGCAATCGTGTAAGTGTTTGTCGTGTGCAAAACGCGCAAATCGCGTCTATGGACAACTTACTATTTATAGTAAGTTTCCATTTATGGAAAGTTCACAAAGCATAACGGTTTTGTAGTTCTAGCATGCTCAATGGTCCTACGGGGTCATGTTAACACATAACACATTATCATACAAGTTCATATACGTCGTTTATAGCATGTTAGTGCACAAAAGTTTCCTAAAATGGAAAGTATCCATTTTTAGCATACGTGACATCGGAAACCATCTAACTTAGCATCTAAACATCATATTATAACATAATAAATCATTTAGCATGCTCAAGTCATTCAACATATTCCTAAGTCGGTTTTTATAAAAATAAAGTTACTAAATATAGTAACTTTGTAGTTTTTGCATCAAATCACCATTTAAACGTTTCTAAACAACTTTTCATATCATCATTCATCATAATATGTCATCTAACAACATTTAATCATGTCATTATAATCAAATTCATCATCTATCAACATCTTGACCCAAAAAGTTACTAAAAATAGTAACAATGCCAAATATGACTACAAACATCATCCAATCATTTTCTAACAACTCAAATCATCATATTATCATCCTAACAACAATTTTACATACATGCATGTCCATAATTTCCATCAAATCATCATCTTGTAAAATAAAAGTTACTATAAATAGAAAGATTCATAAAAATCATAGTTTTAATCATTTCAACACCATCTAAACATGTAATCATCCTCCAACAACATCAAGATGCATATCTAATTACTGAAAATCATCCCACATGTCATGGATCATACATGCATGTGGGTTTTTCATCGAGTCAAGACCAAATAACACATATTAATGACTCACATCATCATGGATCGTCACGAAATGCATTCTAATCATGTTAGATCATCATAAATCACCTTAAAATCAACAAACCCAGAAGGTAAATTCGTGCATGTGCACTATAGGTGCTTGCATGTGCGATCTAGCACATGTATGTGAGCTTGTGAGTGTTTAGAGTGCATATAAACCATAGAACTACCTCAAATGCTCTCCGATCTGATGAAATGTGATGCTACAGCTCCTGGAGTTCTCAAACCTTTCTCCTAGCCGTGAGGATGGTGGTGATAGTGGTGCAAAGCTCCAACAATGGCTTCCTTCAATGTCCTCAAGCTTGAATCTCAACCCAAGCTTCACTATGGTGTCAATGGAGGTCCTTTGAGTGTTTCAGAGGTGTTGTAGGTGTTCTGGAACAGATAAACTCGAGGGGTGGCGTCTGGGTGCGATTAAAATGATGAGGGTAGGAGAAATGATGGATTTTGTGTTGCTCAAGAAGATTTTAAGCTGTCAGAGTGGTCAGGCGTATCGCCTGACGTGGTTGTACATGTTGGTGCGTTACGCGCGGGTTGGAACGGATGGGGCGCTCAATTTCCCATCCGCGCGCATCGCCTGACGTGGGCGCTCCGGGTCTGGCGTACCGCCTGACCCAAATGTAAGGCCCAATAAGCTTGTTTGGTTGTTCTGGGCCCATTCTTGCCCGTTTCTCGTTCGTAGAACATCGTTCAAGCGTCGTTTGGACTCTATTGGTCAATTATTAGCCACAATTGACTTGTGAAGTGTTTCTGTGCTTAAGTGCTGTGACGTTCACCAACGTTCGTGTGTTTTGACACGTGTGTGCTGTTTGTCGATAATTCCACGAATTATCTAGTCGTATGCCAGTGTTTGTACTGTCGTGCCACGTGTCACACTAAAGTAATCTAATTCTAGTGCCACGTGTACATAATGCATTTAAATAAACCTTTAAATAAATGAGATGCTGACCTGGAAATTACGGGGTGTCACACCTCTAGCTATCCACACATTTGTGGTTCACATATATATTAAGTCTTAAGATGTTCACCCACCGGTCCTTCCATCTAAGACATTTGCTAGCACCTCTAGCTATCCACACATTTGTGGTTCAACTAATCAATTTCACCGGCCCATCCGGCTAATTTTTATGCCATTTATACTACGTATACAACATCAAGCATAACATTCATTTTGAAACTAATAATGCCTTCTCATAGGTCTTTTAATTCCATTAGTTTCATTAGTTATGTTATGCACAATCATTATATAACATCAGAATCATATTAACCAATCACCGACTCATCCGGTTATTCTAATACAATATATTGCATATATGATTCCTTAATCTAATGGATTTCTCATCCAATAGTTTCAATCACATATTTAAACATCATTCACATATTTCAAGCACGCAGGTAGACTCTTTCTACTGCTTATATGTAATGTTACAGTAAGTTGGGTAACTTACCTGGTTCAAACGGTTGTTCACTTCCTACAACATCTTTTCCACTTCTGTGAATTGTACCTTGACTTTCACCACCAACACCTAGTTGTAATTCACATATGTACAACTAGTTTCAATACATATAGCACATACAATCAAGTTCAACACACTTGACTAATTTGACTTCCTTAAAGTCAATTTATCACAGAATTGACTCTATCTTACTATATTTAGCAAGTTTTAGTCAATTATCACAATTAATCATATTTCATGCCTTCTTAGTCATTTCATCAAATAATTGATGTTCATTATATTAGTTACGATCTTTAATCACTTATTTTATTCAAATTCATTTATGATCATAACTGTTAATAATTTTAACATCAATTCATCACATATTAATATTTAACCCATGGATTATAATCCATATTTCATTCAAAAAAATCATAATTTACCCATCCTACTAGTTATCACACCATGATATGTGTTTTATAATAATCGGACATTATACCGGCTTCAAAACGAAGATTTCATCATCAAAATATCAAGTTCTTCGTTTATAACAATCCCTAGTCATCAACAAGGCTATAATCAATAACCACAATCATAGTATTACATTCAAAACTAAATTTAATCCACACACTATTAAACCAGTAGAATAAAATGAATCGTGACCTGATCGGACGGATTTCTTGATTAAAAACGATGATCAGGACTTGTATAATTGATCCATAGCTTAAATTAAACAATCCTATGGTTTTAGAATTGAATTTTTGCTGCTGGAAATTGATCAGATCGTTTTTGTGTGTTGAAAGTTCGAGAGAGTAAAAATATCAAATTTTCTGGTGAGAAATCTGATAAGAAGACCAATCTGCCGACTTAAAACATGCCAAGCGCACCGCTCCGCGTGGCAGCTTGGCCCGGGGCGTAGCGCGCGAGCCCAGGAAATCCCAGATATTTGTTTGACCCCGTGCGCACCGCCTAGCGTGGGTATGTGGGGCTAGGCGTACTGCCTGGCACCAGTTTTCTCAAATTTTTGGATTTTTCTTCGTTTCGCGATTCCGGACAATCCGTAACTCCATTTCGCACACGGTTTTCTCCCACGTTCATGATTTCTCGCGTATTTTCAAATTGTAACAATCACAACCGTTATATTAACGATTATTCCAAATACATTTAATTATTAAAACCGGTTGTTACCGTTTTCTTTCTCATTTTTCTTTTCTAGCTTCATCTTGTATTCATTATACAATTCTAACAACGCTTATTTCACTAGATTCTTAATTTCCTTAGTTTTCTCGTCACCCTTACCATAAATCAAGCTCAAACAAAAACCAAGATAACTCAACTTATTTTGAGGATCTAGAACTAATGCCACATACAACAAAGGATTCATATTGCTTAGATCATCCCAATATTTTTCAAATTTTGTTTTCATGGATTTGGCCATTTTTCTCTTCTTTTCATCACTACTCAAGGGCATTTGCTTAATATTGGCATGTATTAAACAAAGTTCACTAAAGGACAAATTGGAGGTTACATACTTGGACCTGAACCCTTTTTACTCACATTAAGAAAAAAACCTTCAAGTACTCCATAAAAAACCCATTTAACAAACCATATGAAAACATATCATTATTGAACATAAGATCTAATATAAAACAAAAATAAAATACCTAGAATTTTCCCAATCCTCTTCCTTGGGTGCTTTTGAAACTTTATGACTTCTTTTTCTATTTCATGTGTTACCCTCATCTTCATCATTGTCACTATCATGAAAGTAGTTGCTATAATTGTAATCCACATCTTGTAACCTATCAACAAAGATAGAAACATAATATACAGATTGTTAGTAGGAAAAAAAATACAAGTAACTATGACATAACATTTATTATATTTAACATAAAATACTAATCGAAAGCTTTCGAAAACTTGAGTGTCGTTTCCAACATTAAGAATGTCGAATTCCATCGTGTCTTAACATCAAGGCATGGTTTTCTTTTGAAATCTATATTTTCTTTCTCAACACTTTCCTTAAAACTTTGATACCTAGAAGGAGACGATCTTATATACCTAACGACATTCCGAATTCTATTTATAGAGTCAACTTGCTCTTCCAAACCATCTTTGACAACAAGATTTATAATATGGGCATTGCACCTTAAATGCAATTACCTGCAATCTAAGACTGAATGAGGACCTTTAATAATCCTTTGTAAACATATAATTGCTCCATCATTTGATGAAGCATTATCGACAATTATCGTAAAAATCTTATCAATTTTCCATCCTTGTAAACATCTATAACCTTGCTTTCCTATGTCTCACCCTCATGGTTTTGAATTTGACAGAAGTTTAAAATCTTCTTCCTTAAAACAAAATCTTAATCAACCCAATGTGTCATGAGATACATATAATTAAAATTATGAACAGACGTCCATGTATAGGTAGTGAGTGATACGATTTGATCTTTTAAAAGCTTTTTCAATTTCTTTTTCTCTTCTTCATATATTGACCAACAATCCCTCGCAACTGTCCATCTAGAAGGAAACTTAAATAATGGATTTAGCTCCCATGCAAATTCTTTGAGTCCCTCATCTTCAACCACTCTAAACGATTGTCTTTTATACAAAACTGAGCAAGTAGCTTTCTACATTTTTCTTAACTAAACATATGTGATGCCAAGCTAGAACAACCTTCCTTTGAACTTGGAGGCTTAAAACTTAAAGTGGATTGTTTCTTATCTACAAGGTTATAAATCGGTGATGTCGGAAATGCATGTTTTAAATGATAGGACAAATGATGGGTTGTAAAACACATCTTGTTTTTAAATACTTTTGAGTCGATTTTAGTTTGTAAATATGTCGATTTTGTCTATTTTTAGGTTCTTTTTACATTTTATTGTTTTTACAGGCTTGTCTAATGAAATGAAAGGAAATCGAGTTCGAAACCCGAAGGAATCGAGTCCCGGTTAAAATCAAGAGAAAAAGACAAGTTTTAATGATTCTGATGTCATCGCGGTACGCGATGAGGAGAAATTCAGCCTCCGTGATACGCGAAGGATTTCGGGGGTTCCCCGCTTATTTTGTCTATCGCGATACGCGATATGAATTTGAATTGGTTGTCGCGGTACGCGACAGGTTTGAAATTTGAAAAAAGTCAAGATTCAAGTGAGATTAAATAGGGGACGCTCCCCAGCCGTTTCAATTATCATTCTCGACCATTTTTGAAGCAGGAGAGCTATCCAGGAGCTTGAGGAGGCATTTGGGAAGCATTGGAGAGCTAGAAGACCTTGTTTACATGTGAAATCATCTTGGTTACTCTTTGTTCTCAATTGTTCTTAATTTTCAGTATTATATTTCATCTTTTTATGATATTTCTGGGATTTATTGACTGATGATGATGTTAGTAGGCTAATTGTTTGATTCTACTTAGGTAGGAATGATTGTTTGAATGATTAATGATAACTATTGACTATTGTTTTGATTTATGATGGAAAACACTTTTGTAACAGATCTTATTGTGTCATTTTGATGAGTTTTGCATATCTAATCTTGATTATATCAGTTTATATCATGTTCCATACGTGTTTATTGAATGTCTTTCGGTGTTAGACACGTATTAGGTCATCGACTTGGTGTTATGACTAGTTTATGGTTTGTTTGATATCACTAACCATAGGAAAAGATATAATTGATGTTTGAAAGGTTCTTTGTGTATCTAAGTTTAGAAATCCGGAAGGTGATAGACTTGTCGGGTGATCTTTAGCATTAGGGTTTTCATGATAATTATTCGGGAGAGTTGTTTAATTGAAATACTTAATGTTATTGTCATTTCGTGTTAAAATAGACATTATAAGATTACTCCTTGCATCTTTGATGTATTGGAATGAGAAAATCAGGAATGTGACTTGTTCATTTGAGTACAAAGTGTTATTGGAGAAATCCGGGAGGTGATTCAATTAACTAGTGTGTTTATTGCAAGATTAAGTTCTCTTAATTGGTTATATTTGGTAATTAATCCAGAATACATTAAGTTACTTATATTTTGCTGTTTAAGATCCTAGTTCTATCATATCAAACAAAGTCAATAGTGTCAATAATCTCAAACAGGAATTCTATCTAAGTAGAGTTTTCTAAATTATTTAAGTTTTACTTAAATTGTAAATCATTCATTTTAATTAAATTCATTAATCTTTCTTAGGATTTAAATATTAGTTAAATTGTTTTTTTTCTAACTATTTTATTAATTTTAATCAAAAACCCCCCCCCTAATTGTTTTAATCATTTTCTAATCGTGTTTTGTTAAGTCAGTGTCTCGTGGGTTCGATATCCGGACTTTCATTAGCTATTCTACAATTGATAGGTACACTTGCCTGTCGTAGTGGTTTAGTTTAGGATTTTCGGTTTTAACTCGTTGTAAGTAAGTTGAGTCTAGGTTAGAGTCTTTAGTTATTTTCTTAGACCACTTTCGATGACATCAACAAAGCATTTGTACCATTCTCTCTTGAGGCAGCCACCATTAATAACTTACAATACGAACATCTTGCCTTCTTCGTTCCTTTTTTGAGCTACCCCAGATCTTAGTCTTCCACCATTCTTCTTTTCTTGCTCCTCATTTTGCTAAATATCATTAACAACTGGTTTGGTTGTGCCTTGTTTATCTTCATCAATATTAATCACAGGTGTCTCCATCTAAAATTAAAGCAAAGACATTAACAATTGTTGCTTTCAATGCAAAATTTAGTTTCGAGACTAAAAAGTAGGATATATGAAATGATTTAATCTAACAAAAAGGCATAGACATAGATTACATATAATGTATAATTGGTAATTGGCAAGTGGATAAGTCCTCAGAACTTACATGTCATTGTCGAACTGCTTTAACGATGTGTGTACACTCACAAACAATGGGAATAAATCAAACTTCACATATAATCTACACATATGCCACCAATCAAGCAGATAATACATAACAAACATATTTTGTATTTGGAGCTCATATTTTGGGTGGGGCTAGTGGGGAATAAATTCAGAACAAACATGGGGAAGAAACAACACAGCAAAGATCGGATGTTCATCACGAAGACGAAGTGGGGCCAGTGGGCAAGTCCGAAGAGCTACGAACTATTTCAAAATCAGAAAACCAATTTATTTGACTTTTCAATAGTCAAATACGAGTTGATGCTTAACCTGGGTTCTTGCCTACTTCATGGATGCTCTCCAAGTTCACAAGGTGTATCCACTATCCAGCCTTCAAGACCCTATGGATGCTCTCTAAATGCAGTCGTTTGAAGTCTTTGACGAAATTTAGGGTTTTGGCTTTTGCTTATCAAAATTAGAATAATAATAGACTTGGCCCATTGACAAAAATTAGAATGGGCCATTACTAATATTAGATTACAAGAACAAGACATTTATACATGCGGTTCGGTTAGATTCGGTTAAGGCATCGGTTAAGCGATTCGATTTGGATATATTCAGTTAATTCGGTGTGGTTACGGTTATTTTGGTTTTGTAATATAGCTTAACCGCAACCAAACCGAAATTCTCGGTTATAAGAAAATCGATTAACCACACCGTCGGTTTTCGTTCGGTTCGGTTTTATCGGTGCAGTTATGTTGGTTAATTCGGTTTTAGTTTGGTTAATTGGTTTTCCTGCACACCCCTACTACTAACCAAATTTCACCCATTTGACCCGTTTGACCATTCCACATGGTTTACACCCATATACCCCATTAATCATAAAAATTCAACCTTTTATGATTATAACACCTAATTCACCTCACCCACCCTTTTAAACCCGTTTATAATGCCCATTCAAGTTCTTGGCATTTCATCAAAAACATGATGTGCAGGGATTCACCCACACATTTTTAATCACTTCAAAACCTCATCAATACCCAACGATTCTAAATCATCTAAGTTCATAATCACCTCAATTCACCAACTCTATATATTTTAATAGTTAGTAAACAATATATTATCAACTAATCAATAGTCAAACACCAATTTAAACACGCTAGTTCATATTCCCCATGAACCTTGCAATACCCCCATTAACATCTTCTTATCAAATTATATAAACATGCAAGCAATCATCAGAAATGTTGTTAATTTTACATCTTGTAATGTTATTGTGGTTTTGCCAATAGGTAGGTGAAATGTATGGGTTTCAGGGCGCCATCTCTCCACAAGTGCGAATATTAAAGCTCTGTTCAGTCTTCAATTTCCACATTGAACGATACCACCAAAACCGGCCAATGTTATGAATTCCATAACATTCTTGTGGATGGGATTTGAATTTAGATGCTTCCAAAAATCTTGATCTCCGTGTCTAATTCTTAATATCCCATCATCTCTGCCCGGGTTTTGAAAGTAGTAGACACCTCTATGACTACCGCATAGCCATAAAAAATCATTATTTAATGGACCGGACGTAAAATGAGTATTCATGATATTAAAACTTGAAAATGTATGGAATTGTGTTTTTGTAAGATTGTGAAATATCGCATGTAACATAAGCGGTATATATGTGTGTGTGTGTGTGTGTGTGAATTGAAATGGTACCGTTTGAGTATTTGGTGTAGGTATATATATATGTGTCTGTGTGTGTGAATTGAAATGACACCATTTGAGTATGTCTTGTAGATAATGACAAGTAAAATAAATGTAATTAAAGTCTGAAAAAGTTGAAGGGATGTGTCAAAGAAGTCGCCCGTAGTAAGAGCAATGTCTCAAATTTTTGTACCGATTGTCAGATGGCTTTTGTCTTCATACACATAAATCGCCAATAGTAAGTGTAATGTCTCATATTTTTTGTACCTCTTTTTTGTCCTCACACACAGAAATCGCCACTCACAAGGGCAATGTCTCATAATTTTTGTACCTCATGTACCAGATATCGCCAATACTAATGGCAATATCTGATTCATTTTGTACTTTTTTCCAGACATCGCCACTACCATGGGCGATATCTCAAAAACCATTTTTTTCTCTGTTTTTTTCCGTTTGAAAAGTGTGAGGTGTCATTGGATATGATACTAAGATGGCAAGCCACACGGGCAGCCACCAATGCTAGTGGCGATTTCTGCATAATAAACGAGACTAAGCAAGATAATTCACAGAGCTCGCCCGTACTAGTAGCGAGGAACCTATTTTTGCAAAAAAAAAAAAAAAAAAAAAAATTCTAGCCCACTTGTGATGAGTAGTTTGCAAATAACACTGTTGCAAAACAAAATCACACACACACACACATATATATATATAACATAGTTGTTTTCCAGATTTCAAACAAAGTTTAGATTATTTAATCGATTAAATTGAAGGATTAAACCATTGCTCTGATACCACATGTTGAATCAACTCAACCACATATGATCATTATACAAGTCCCAAATCAATCTAATACCATAAAATCAGTTGCAAATATTTACTTGAGGAAATGAATCATTCATTCATTCTTGTGTGTAGATGAAGATGCATCCATGGTGATCAATATAATTACAAGTCTTGTTTGCCATCAATTATGATGGATAGATTTCTTCATTGGTGTTATTGAGATTTTTCCTTCTGGTCTATGATGATGAATACACAGATGAAAGTAGTGCAGAAGAAGAATATGCGAATGATTTGCAAACAAACCCATAAATATTTAACAATCATTAATTTGCATATTAGTTTCTACTGTATTAACTTCCATCATATTAAATACCTCAAGTTAATAGTCAACACATATAGTTCAAATAAAATGTTAATGATCAAAGGCCACAAATAATATTTCCAACATTAGCGTTTTGTGACTTGATTTAGGTATATTGTTTTCTTGGCATGACCCGACCCGATTCGAATCGGTAAAAAATGACATATTTAACGACGAGCATCGCACCCAAAATATTTCCGGCCCCCATGAAAAAATTTTCCGGGTCCACTACTGTACACGCAGCAAACCACTTGAACACATGTGGGGAATTTCTAACCAACAAACATGAAACATATGTATCTGAACCACCTGCCATTTAGCCATATCTAAAGGCTACTAAGCACCCAACCCGAGCTCTCTAGAACAAAACAGACTCTTTCGGGGTCCAAAGTGTACACAAGTCCCCTTTAATATAAAACTATCTACTTTTTCTCTAAAAATTCTAAAGAAAGAGTGAGGTATTGATCACAAAATAAAAGGGTCATGTACTACCTTTTTGTAACATCCTGATTTCCATTTAACTCGTTCTTGATATGCAATAAATGTGCTTTTATGTACGGTGTATTAATTTTACTTTAACCCTGTAATCCGACAAACGTAATCCGTAAAAATTCGAAGCTTTTGATATATAAAATACATGGGAGGATATGACTACGATAATTTTTCAAGGAGATAGAAAATTATATACTCACAATAGATACGCTATATAAAAATGACTAGCTTGGGTGAAAGTAGAATGAGCAAACAATACACATAACGAAAGATATGCTAAACCGAGTAGTTAAAGCGAGCATAATAAGTAGACTCAAATTTCACTATATTCAGGTTATGAAATTCATATGGTTAGATAGGTATTTGAAAATCATGAACGTGGGTGAAAACGGTGCGCAAAACGGAGTTCGTATGAAGCGGGAATCGCGAAAACAAGTTTCAAACGCACCGCGCGCGACTGATTACGTGTCTAGCAGCCATGACACGTGTCAAGCACCTATGACACGTGTCAACAGGCCCTGACACGTTTCAAGGAGGTATGCCACGTGTCCCAAAAGTTTGCCACGTGTCCCAAAAGTTTGCAACGTGTCCGGCGACATGTACAACTTCGTTGCCTCGATTTGCGTGCCAGTTCCTATAAATAGACTTTGCCGGTTCATTTTTTGCACATATTCCATCCAAACACTATACTTTTCTCTCAATCAAAATACACCTCTAAGACCCTTTGAAGTATTACAAGTATCGGGAAGCTCGAATTATGCTCGGAATGCTATGAGAAAATTAAACGGAGCTCTGCTAATTTATCAAGAGGTAAGGCTTTAAAGCTTTCATTCAGTTAAGTTATCTTCACGACGTAACACAAGACTTATCCAAAGGCTATGATAACTTGTTAAGGAAGTTATTATAAGATGTTTATATACATATTCCCTCGTGGTTAATGAAACGAACTAAACACTAGTATAAAGGACAACTTAACATAAGCCTTTGTACTGCTTGATTAGAAACCCAAATTAGTATTGCTCATGTAATGATTCCACTAGGATATTTGTGATATTAGGAAATATGTGATTACGTGAAATCAAGCTAGAAGATCGAGGTTATATCAATCAAGTATTATACAAGTTAGGTGAGTTCTTCGTAGCCCTATTTTAAATGTTTTATCATTTTGGGCTGATATGCATGCTATAAAACTATTTTGTGAAAATGATTTTAACCCGATTGTGGTTGGGTAAAGAATGTTTCAAGTCTCAGCTATGGTTGAACAATAAATGATTTTGAAAGTCTCAGCTGAGCAGAAAAGGCGGTTTTGAAGTCTCGGCTGCGGATGTGCAACAGTTGAGCGCTACGGTGCTGAGAACTGTTTTGTACTGCATGTAGCAATTAAAATGTTTTGAATAAAGACGTACAGAAAATATTTTTAGAATGGTTTTCAAACCCATTATAATAGCCTTTGCATTAAGCGCTACTTATAGTAAGACTTTCATGGCTATTTATAACAGGGTCTGAATAAGTGGTGATCACTTCAGAGGGTGCGTGTCCTCTAGGGCAGTGCTTTAGTAGGAAATGCATAGATGATATTATCGTGGTTATTTTTTTTATATTGTACAATTTATTCATAATGATTTGATGAATTTATTTTATGCGTGCAAATGTTTATGGGCTATGGTTTGTAAAACTTAGAACTCACCAGTTTTTAACTGACTTGTTTGAGTATGCATATCAAGGAGGAATAATGCCTCGTGTAGCAAAGGGAAGGATGAGACAAAACTGGCATAAAAAAAGCTTGTCTAAGGAGTTTTGTACTGGTTTAGTTGGAACACACCATATTGTAGTTTTTTTCTTGGACGTAAATACTTATTAATAAAATAAGTTAAAGTTTTTAACTCCGCTGACTTTTAACGTTGTATACCTTTGTGTTCTAGATCAATTCCAACCATTGTCAGTGATGCCATCTCGGGAGCTCGGGATCAGGGCGTCCTATTTTTATAGGAATTTTAGAGGACCCTTAGCAAATAGTTATTGTTTCCCACACGGTCTAAGTGGAAACTAGTTGATGCATGTCACACCAACCACCTGGCATGACCAATCGTACCTTCACCAACATCAGAATTATAAATTTGTTATATATGTATACAAACGTGATCAACACTCAAACAACTATTTTAAACATTCAATCAATTTATGCAATCTTAACATTCTATCCCAACATCTTCCATAACTTTGAACACATAACGAAAATATATAAGTACATGGATTCAAGGTTTGGTAAGTTCTTTAGATACATAACTTTATAATAAAATCATCCATCTTTGGCACTTGGCTTAAGATCCAAATTAGCTCTTTTTTATTTTTAGTATAAGGAGTCAAAAAACTGTTATTAATAGAAATTTTTGGTGAGTCATGACTAGTGTCAAACCGTAATATGTTAAAATTTCTAAAACAATAAATCAAATCATACATGAATGTTATTTAAAGTTACTAAGCATGTTAGCATATAAACAACCTAGAAATATTATACCCATCCGACGAACTTAATGCACCGATCTCCACTCTAAAACATGGAAAAGTCATGGACTCATCTTAGTCCAGAGGATGCGACCTTCAACTTCACCTGCATGTTAGTCCCAAACACCAATGTGTTGTTCGTAAACACCATTATCCTACTTTAAGTAGTTCGGTTAATCCAAATTCTAGATTCACATATCAAGTTTAAATTTTTATGGACATTCTAACCCTTTGATTAGGTTATATCTTGCAGTTCGCTGTCATTTTCCTAATCACAGTGAACCGTTAGACGTACTCGTCATTGTCTGTTATTTTTATGTTTGGCATGTCAACTATTGCTCATTCTAGCGGACCGCTAGACATTTCATCAAAATTCCTTATAATTTTGCATTTCGTTGTGGACCATTAAGCTATTCTTAGTGGTTAATCATAAAATTATCCGGTTGATTTTTTTATCTTACAACCTGTCACTATTCCAATCTTAGCAATTCATGCTGATGTTTGTTAGATTTAGGCTTTGCTTCTTTATTCCATTAAGTTACCCAATCCATCCTTTTACAATCTAGCTTTTTAACCACAAAAAGCAATCTTATCTTTTTGTGTAGGAGTGGTCTAAGTAGTGCTTTTCTCTTTAATCAATCAAACGTAACCTATTTACATTGCATGAGTTATTAATATATTTTATTGGGTTTAAGAAAATCTTTTGAAGCTTTAACTTTACTTAATGATTTTTGTTAATAATCAATTTGTGGTCTATCTTTTGGTTAGATTCATGTTATGACCGATTTTAATCAGGTTTTGGCTGCAACCAGTTTTGGCCGGGTAAAGGTAGAACTGAATTCAGTAATTCTAGTTTCTGGTTACAATTTCTCTAAAAATCTGTAACCTACCGTACCTATCGGTTCGGATTCAGATTGACGGTTCCGGTTTCAAAAAGTGTTTTCCCTTTTTTCACCTCTAATTTCACCTCTGTCAGGCTTGGAAACTTTTAAACACTTCTGTTCAAAATGGCCTTACGACATCACCAAAGGGTGTTTCATGTTTGTGTGAGGTGTCCCAAATCTTCCAGCTGCTTCGGATCGAATCAATCAATACTAACGACTATTTCATGGATTTAGGACACCTGTCCCCCTCTTACGTTTGCCAAAATCGATCGTATTTTTATATTTTTCTTGCAATTGCAGTTTGAATTCAGAAACACGATCACCAAATGGGCGCATCGTCGTCTTCGGAACAAGTTTCGCCGGAGCAACGGGAGGCTGAATCGTTGGCTGCATCCACCGGTGATCTTAATGTTCTTCAGAAAGTCTTTGCAAAGCTATCAGATCCTGTAACTAAAACCATACCAATTACTTCATTGAAGGTAAATTTTATCGTCGAGCCCTAATTCTCTTGTTTCCATACACCGACGTTTTCCGATAATCAACACTCAAGCAAACAAATAATCCGATAATCTCACCCATAACAGTGTTCCAAAACCTTTTTTTTTTCCGATTGCATATGGTATATCTAATAGAAATCAGAGCAAACACACTTAATCTTGTTATATAAATCATGAACATGAATCATTATATATTCATATTATAAGTTATGATTAAAACACAAACTCTTATATAAACTGATACTTTGGGGGTATTTTCACATGTGAATTGACCATGATTTTATTGATTATCTGAATGTATGAGTATATTACTTCTGTTTATATTTTATAACTATCTGATCCCTAGACTCAAATGATAAGCTTTGAATGATTAGTTTGTAGTAGCTGCAGCAAAGCTAAAACTCGACCTAGGCGGCCGAGTACTCGGTACTAGGCCAACCAGTTTTCTTCAACTCGGTCAAACTCAGACCAACTCCGCCAAGTCATATTTTCGTCGTTTTTGACCGAGTTTCACTATTTTTTACTAGTTTTCATTGTTTTTCACCGATTATTGTTTAATTTTCTCTATATATATTTTATGTCTACTGATATTCACTATATTTGTTGTAAATACTAGTAAACTTATGATATTTGATATATATATATATATATATATAATCTTTTAAAAATTATTTTTTTTATAATTTACCATATCCTAGTACTCCCTGAATACTCCCCGCCTATGTTGAGTACCCGCAACTCTCCAGTTGACTAACCTGACAGAACCTATCGACTTCTCCAACCACGGGTATCGGTGTATCACACACTCATACAGTTCCAACTCATAAACCCCATGTTCACCACATAAACATATTAGTTTCCTAATTCCATGTTTAGTTATTTAAGCCATGTTCTCAGTGTTCTCCTTTATGATAGGTAGTTGATTAACTTTTCTTTTGCATATTTAAATGGTGTAAGTTTCATTTGGAATTGATCCAAGTTCTAGTTTCCTGTTAATTTATCTGAGAGTGTTTGCCTACTACAAAAGGCTGAAAGACTAAAACATTTGACACATTGACCATCTTGAATCGGTTTTTAACACGCACAAACCAAACAAACGCACAAGCGAACACGGGCATATGACGTGGTTTGGTCTATATTAACCTACATTCACGGCTTAGTTGTCAAAGGCGCGCATAGTGCAACACAAGAAAAGAGCCTAGGGGCAGTCTAAGCGCAACTCCGGCGAGGTTCCAACGAGTTTCCGGCAAAAGTGAAGATTCCGACGAGTTTCTGGCTAGATTCTGACGAAAATACACTAAACATGTTCTTGATTCGGAGTAGATATGATCGTAAATCGTAATTATTGAGTTGAAACACTAACCTGTTCTTGATTTATGCTTTGATTTAAAGTTATCGTGTCTTGATGCTGGCATGCTACTGATTTGGTGGATTTGAAGGAGAGATTTGTAACTTGTAAGTCGTATATTTATTTAGGGTTTGCTGTGAGCCTGTGATTTGGAGGTGACCAGCTGAAAAATAAACTTTTTTTTTTCTTCTTCAAAACACTTGTAAAATAAAGTATACAAATTACCTCCTTAATCTATGGCACTCTTAAACTTTCGGTACTTTTTAAAACTTGCATAATTGGATGATCTTAAATGCTAATTAAAATAACTTTTTTATTGTATTTGTAAAATAATTTCAATTTTATAGCATAACTTTCTTTTTAAATATTTTTTCTTCTTTCTTACTCAGGCTCTCGTTTTTTTTTTTTGGCCTCTGATCTGGGCGTGGCTTATGTGCCTTGAGTGCGCGTTGCGCCTTTGACAACTATGATTCAAGGATGATAATTAAGATATTCTTTATTATGAGATGTATCAGTTACAAGTATATGATCAAGTATTTATTTAGAAATATTTAGGGTTAAACATACAAACTGGGCTAAGGTCGGCTTCCTTGTGCCCTGCTATTGTAAAATAGGCCTATAAAACCCCTAACAATCTCCTGCTCAAAGGCGTCGAATACTTTCATCTACACTTCTGATCTTGATTGTATTTAATTATTTATGTAATATGTCAAGTTGTCAACATAACTTCAAGCTCCACCTAATTACCACCACCTTCTCGTCAATTAATCTGAAGGCACGTTGAAGCTTCCTAAATATAGGGAATGAAAAGTGAAGTGAGTCCCTAAACTTGATCACTATAATGGGGAAACATATGCAGTGCCAATTTGATTATAACCTTAAAGTTTTCCTTAAGTCATATGGATGAAGTTGATATAATGCTATTAGTCCATTAATAGGTTGATATTGTAATACGAAATCTTGAGTTTGGGTGATATAAGATTATAAGAAAAACACTAGTTATAAAAAAATTTATTAAGAATACTATAAATGGGTAGCTCTATAGAATAAAGATAAAAGGAAATGGCTATAGGTGTTTAGATTTTTGCAAATGAAGCCTCTTATAGACGTTTTCGTTTGCACCACTTTCTTCTTTCGGTAATAATGGAGGGGCTGCTGCACCTATTTTATAATAGGCAATTAGGCATATTCTTTGGCACCAACTTTTTGGAACTCACATATTTTCTTCTCGACCAATTTGGGGATTACGATTTACAAATTTAGTAGAAAAATTATCTCCAAAAAACCTAGTAAAGGGACTTAATTGTTTTATTGTTTAATGTGTCTATACACTCCACACACTAATACCGCGCACCACCATCCTACCACTGTTTCTACCTTCAAAACTATAAAAATTATGGATAGTCAGTTCCCCTATAAAAAACTGTTAGGAATCAAGTGGCGCAGTGTTATAAAAATCGGCCTAGTGAGCCGATTAATCGGGGATTAATAGCTAGTCGGCCATCTCTAGTTCAATTTCCCCTAATCTGCCACCCTGAAATCGGTCCAAATCGGGCTATGCGGACCAAATCGGCTGATCTAGTGAAATTCAGGCGACTTTAGAAATTTCGGCAAGATTTCCCGACGACTTTTGAAATTCCAACAACTTTTAGAATTCAGGCAACTTTTGGAATTCCGGGAGTTTTCTAGGCGACTTTTGAAATTCCGACTAGATTTTCCGACGTCTTTTGGAATTTCGATGAGATTCCCGTCAACTTTAGTAATTCCAGCAAGATTTTTGGTGATTTTTTGGTAAAACTCTCTCTATCTACATATATATAGTTTTAAAATTATATATAAATATTCCATTCCGATTAATCCCGACCTCACCACCTTACTCTTGGCGATTTCTACAACACTGAAGTGGCATAGCGGAAACACTCGCACACAATACACACGAAAAAGAAAGAACAAAAAATAAGTTATACATACATGGATTTAACGTGGTTCGGTTGAGGTCACGGGCTACAACTAGGATATTTTATTATGCTTGCTTAGTGACAATGATTAGAATTGCATAACTAGGTATATATAGATAAAAACTAGGTTTTTCAACTTAGGCCCCAAGAAACCCTCATTGGCCAAAACAGGCACAAAGCCTTTAAGCCTTCATTAAACCCAACAATCTCTCACTTAAAGGCTTTGCAATAATCTTCAGCCCGCCATCCAAGCATAAAGTAGCCTACTCATTTGGTAAATCAAGTAATCTTCAAAACAAAAGGGCAGTTGAAGCTCTAGTTGGTAAATCTGCCAAGCCTCTAGTTCCCAGGAACAAGCTAAGACTTCAATCATGCCTTGTGGTTGTTGTAGTCCCCTTTTTAGCAAGTAACTAAAAGGGCAGTTGAAGCTCTCAAGCTCCAACCCAGTAGTCATCCAACTCAGTCGTGGTTAATCCTACCACATACTTATTCTTTGTCTCAACCGACTTGCATGATCTACCGGATCCAGAGATACACCGAGAATCATAAACACTCTCCAACATCAGCATACGATCCCCAGGAGAAAATTTCACATTTGGACTTGCAATCTTCTGAACCCAACGACATTTTGAAAATGTGCTCGGAACAATCTATGTGCTCCCATTATAATGTAGCTCCTGACGTAGTTTTGACCTACAAACACACTTAGCTGACATCTTTGTGGCTACAGGATTCACTTATTCAAAATGAACCTTTTAGCTCTACTCGATTCAATGAGTCAGACTCTGTGATGCTTAACCAAGATAGTATTTGTACCATACATAAAAATCCCCATTTGAAACCTCGAGCAATAACCAGATTCCTGTTAACCACTTTCCATTCACCACCACAAACGTTACTTCAACTACTTGTATATCCAATTGACCAACAAAAATAAGTTTCGTCTTCAAACCTAGAATCATCTGGCATTTTTCAAGTTTCATGTGGTTTGAAATGAAGTTATCAAATTAACGTCTCCGATGCCCATAATATGAAGGACTTACTCATTAGCTAACCATACCTTCCCAAAGTTGCCCATTTTCAGATTCATCATCATTCCCTGGGCTGTGCATGGCATGAAACGAAGCTCTAAATCCATGACTCAAGAGTCCAGAATGCTTTCAATACTGATCATCAATTTATCATCCTCAGACGTATTCTCAATAACACAATTCAATTGTTTCTTTGGATATAGATTCTTAACATGTCCTAACTTTTGCGGTTCCAACACATTGCACTTCTCTTAGTTGTAGACGAACTCCATCCCTGGCTCCCACTGTTCGTGTCATTTCTTTTATCGCTAAGAACATGCAATGTCTCAGAAGAAGATGATCCACCTTAATTCTTACGGATGATATCCTTACCAAGAACCAAGTCTCTAATCCCTTCAAATGTCATACGACTAACTCCCACATAACTAGTAACGACAAAAACTATTAGGAAATGAAGAAAACAGTACTAGAGCCTGAACCTCATCATTAAATTTTATCCCATCTGAAAATAGCCTTGACATAATCAAATTAAGGTTGTTTAAGTGAGATGTCACTAATGCACCCTCCATCATTTTCTTGTTCACAAACTCCCGAGTTTTTTCATACATATTTGACAGAGTCTTCATCATGCCACTAGACGTGGTATCGTTTTGTGATGTTAAAAGCAACACTCTTCGTCAAGTGATAACTGCCCCTAGCTTTCTTGTTTTTTAGATTCCCAGCATCCTATTGAGCTTAATCCGTTTTTTCAGGGTTTTCCTCAAGTACCATATCCAGGTCACATTGACACAACAACGCATCCATCTACATCTTTGGGCAACTGAAATCTAAACCATCAAACTTCTCAACTACAATTTTTTTCAAGCCATCCTAAACAACAAACAAGAAACAAATCAAGACAGTGAACAACATAACAATGGCACATGCCTGAACTTGGAGGCTATTTTAATGAACACTGTCAATTGACCGATTTGCTCCTGGAATAAACCTCATAGACAAATCACAACCTGAAACTCAACTGATTTTTGGCTAACACAGCAAATAACAGATAAACAAACAATCTGATACTTATACCAAAAAACCAAACTTTCACCCACAGTCCAAGAAACCTGAATCCAAAACCACAACACCCAATAACAAATATCTAAACATACGAACCCTACAAAACCTGAAACAAACCCTAGTCTGACTCTGATCGAAACATAATAGCAACCAGGTCAGACAAATAGAAAAAACCTGAAATTGGTGGTTTAGGGTTTTATTGCAACTCATTCCAGTACAATCAAGTGTGTAAACAACGCAACAATCCCTCGAATACTGTCCTCGAAAAAGTCAGCCACTAAAACATCCCACATCAGAACCTCTGCGAAACCCTAAGTAGGCAGTGGCAAACAGTGGCTGCTTCCTCCAAAATTGATCTAGATAACAAGGGGAAGATCGAACAGTATAACGAGCCTAAATCTTTGATACCACATGTTAGGAATCAAGTGGCGCAACGGAACACCCACACACATTACACATGAAAAAGAAAGAACTAAAAATAAAGAACACAAGGATTTAACGTGGTTTGGTCTAGATGACCTACGTCCATAGGCTGCAACTAGGATATTTTAATAAGCTTAGTGATAAAGATTACAGTCACATGAGTACATGACTAGTATATATAGAAACGTGGGACAAGAAACCAACATAATGTATTCATATCCTTCTATGGGACAAGAAACGTGGGACCTGCAAGTCATCAACAACTCCAAATGTTCCTACAACCAAACCAATGTCCCTCATACGCATATGGATGCAAAGATTTATCTGATGAGACCCACAACAATTCCCATAGTGGCAATGTATACAACGGCCACAATTTCGATGTTAATGACAGTGGTTGATCCTGCAGCTTGTTTTATTGTTCCATATTGTGGTTTAAAGCTAATGATGTCATTATTACATAGTTGTCAAACGCACTTAAGGCACAAAGGGTAAGCCTTGGGTTTAGACAACAGGCGCCTAAAAAAGCATGGCATGGAATATTAAAATACAATTTTTAAGGGTTCTAGACGTGTTTTAGGCTAGTTTAGGTAGATTTAGGTGATTCCAGGCTTGTCTGGTGTAATTGTTCCAGACTTGTTCAAAAGATATTTGCTGTAACTTGGCTAGAAAATGCACCCAAGCGCCTGCAAATGGGGATTTTAAAGCAAGGCGACAAGGTTTTGCTGGGTTGTGCCTGGGAGCATGGGCACTGCATGCTTTTGACAACACATTGTCGTCATTCTTGCATAACAGCATTGATATACAGTTTTCTATCATTTATTTTTCCTTTCTATTTTAGCTACATGAGCTCTGTTCTATCCTACTAACATATCTATTTTTTGTTTCCAGGAATGTTTTAAATTATCAATTGAATATCAAAATTGTGAAGCATCCTTCAAACCAGAAAATTTTCCTGGATTACTGAATCATCTAGGCCAATCAATACTTGATCACTTTTTCTTATCCGAAAAAGGTGGTCTAAACTGGATTTCATTCTTGAATGGCTACGCTAAATGTTGTGGGAGAATGTCCACATCGAATTCATTAAATAATTTATTAAAAGTATTTGGAACTGCAATCGTGAAATCAGGAGCCACAACAGGGCTACAAATTGAGTCTAGTGATACTGATTATAAAATAAATGGGTATCTACTCCCAGCTGATTTATTGATGCTTCTTTGGATGTGTTGGGTTATGTGTTGGAGTTCTAGAATTCCACAGTTATTCAGTGAGAAAGCAACATATGGTCTTCCAGACATAAATAATTTGGTGTTATCTGGTGTTTCGGCATGTGCTGAAGACGGTGCTGGATTAAATATATGGAATGATGATATTTTGGGCTCTGATAGAAAAATTCCCGTAGGGAAGCTTCATGTTTGGGTATTGAAAACTTTGCCAAACCTTCCGGAATGTTTGGCGCAGTTCGTTCATTCATGTTTCAACAATTTTGCATCTCAACAGGTATTTTCATTCTTCCTATCCAAGTTGGTTATACGCTGCTTCTAGCAGTTCTATATACATGGTGATTTGATTAAAATTAAAGGTGAGAATTACATCCCGTTTACCTAAATTGGATGTGTTTGGTTATGTTTTCTAAATTTGTATATATCCAACAAATCAAATGGGTACAACTGGAAAACATAGCTATAGATGAAACTGGTCAAATGAGTGGCTGTGGGTAATGGGTTATATTTATCTCCAATGAATCAAATGGGTATAATTAGGAAACATGGCTAGAGATGGAGCAGGCCAAATGGATTCATACTGTATTAAAATCGCTACAACATCCAAGTTGCTTTCTTAGAAAATTAGATCATTATATGAGTTGCATAGGTTATGGAATCAAATTTATTGAAGTAATGAAAAACGGACATAATGTTGGCGTGTCTACCCAACCTGCCCTGCTCTATTTTAACATGTATTAAAAATTTGTATTTTTCTACCTGACCTCATTTTGAGTCACCCAACCAATTCACTACCATTAGGCCAGATACTACATGTATATTGCATAATCGAAGTTTTCTTAAGATGCAGTTTAGATATTGTATGATATGACAAGTCACTGCTGTGCTTGTTCATGTAGGCTGTGAAGTGTAGAGGTTATGAATGTCATTTAGAATTTATAGTTCACTTTGAACTTTAAACTTTTGGTCGGCTGAAAAAAAGGTCCTGTTCAAGTTAAACCTATTACAAAAACTAATGTTTGGGAATCAACTGATTTTTTACCACCTATTTTCTCTCAAGTTAGCAGTCATACTTGCATAATAAAACTGCCTATGCTTCTTTCCTTGTAGACTTGTCTTAGAGGGTTTTTAGATTCTATAAAAGAACTTTAAGATATATTATTTTATGGTTCTTCTGAATACTTATATTATAATTTTTAGTGTTTTGAATTCAAGTCATTTGTACAATTAATTATTTACTAGCAAGCACTTGTATGTTCTTAGCAAATATTTATTGTCAGGCTTGTAGCTATGTTTCAGTAAAACAAGCACAGTTATAGGTTCCTTTTTGTTACATAAGAATCGCTAAATGTGTCCTTGTCTTGTAGACTTTTTTTGTTGAACGGCTCTTTACAGTTGCATCTTTGCTATAGCTATGTTGTTTTCCTAGTAGACTATGAGGGGTGTTTGGATGTTATAATTATGATTTTTAAGACTCAAGGCCGGCTCCTTGACTCCTTCACATAAAATGTGAGGTAAGCACCTAGGGCCTCCAAATTTTTGGGGCCCCAACCGTTCAGATTATGTGTTTTTAGCCGTCCAAGTTATTTGTTTTGTCATTTTAGGTATGGAAAAATAAAAAGTCATCTCATTTTATCAAAAAGAGAGAGTGTGTTTAGCGTTATTTCTTTTCAAGAAATCACAGCCCTTTCGTAGTAAACATATATAGATGTGGACGAATTAACTTATCTTCAATTTTTAGAATTTATGAACAACAATTTTTTATTGTAAACAAAAAATTATTTACGAAAAGGGCCTTTATTTTTGTATTTTCCGGCCCTCAAAAAGCTTGAGCCGGCAATTTAAGTCATGACATTTCTTAGTCTTTGGGAGTAGGATGAATATAAATCGGATTGTTCAATCACTTAAATAAACAACTTTGAATGATCAGTTTTGGGGTATCTGCAACAAATTGATTATCCAATTTTAATTTGTTTTCCATATGAACTCGCTTTTAACTTTACGGAATTTTCGTATCATTTTCAGGTGCAAAGCACCCCTGTTCTGCCCCCCCTCTCACACACACACAAACACTTGTCTAAAAGTCTAAAATTTCTATACAAGTGTTTGTCTACCTAATATTCTTAAAGTTCTATAACTCTTTATTATATAACACAACATGATATAGAGATTTGATGTTTTTATTATCAGTTGAAGCTAATAAGAGTTATAATGGATGACAGGACATATTGGAGCCATCACCCACATCTACTGGTGATAGTCATTCAATAGCACATTCCAATAATTATCTTTTGACACCTGGCAGGGCATGGTCTATTTCCCTTAGCCTCAGAAGTTCTATGCGTGATGAAATTTTGAAAGCATGCTTCACACCTGATATCGATAAAGTTAAAGAAAATCTTCTATATCGGTTTGTCTTCTTTTCTTTTTATATATCTATTTCTTTGTTAGTAAAAAGTTGACTACTTATGCATAGTCTACTCAGTTATATAAATAGTAATTTAACTTATTTTGCTAGACTTAAACACGGTAGACAGCATTTGTTAGATTCAACTTCCTAGACCATGCATGCCTATTCAGCATATTTTGTTTATGAAACTTGCTTTCAGCTGGTCTATACTAAATGATAGTTATTTTTCTATATTATGTGATTTATATTTGAACATGCATTGTTTCTTTGAATATCTTTTCTCCATGCCCTTCAAGCTTTGTCATGCCTAACATTTATCCATGCTGATAAACAGAGCTACCGTTATTTCTTGTTTGTGTGTGATATAGCACTTGAATGTATGGCATGGGAAAAATGATTATACTTTTTTTCCCTAATAATTGTAAAGTCACGTTGCTCTAAGTACTCCTCTTTCTTCCAAGAAAAGAGGGAAAAAAAAAAGGAATCCAAGTTTCCAAAGTTGAAAGCTGCCTATAAAAAGCGAAAATGCACAGATAGGGCAAATAATTAGTTAGATAGAAAATGCAACATTAAGTTAAATATGATGTTTTATGATTAACATAGGAATAGGTTACAATCATTTTCATAAACATATGGAAATATATTATTTTTGATTCTTTTAACTTTATGTTTTTGTAAAATCTTGCAGGTCTTCTCTTCATGGAAAAGGTTTAAACAGATTTTGGACAAATGCGGAAGGGTATAATGGTCCAATTCTTATGCTTGTTTCTGCTACATCAGAAGATCATTGCTGGTTAATTGGGGCACTTACTAACCAGGGTTTCGAGAACAAGGATACATTTTACGGAACATCTGGAAGTCTATATGCTATTAGTCCTGTTTTTGATCATATTACATCTTCAGGTGTGAATCTTCAGAGGTGGCAAAATGGGGGATCTGGCGGGTTGAATTGGTCCAATCCATCAACTTGTTTTTGTCCATATATTTGTAAATGACTGACGAACTAAATGCAATTAGAAAAACTACATTTTAAGCTAATAAGATGTGCTATCTTAAATAAAACGGTTCAAAGCACTGTAAGCAATTGAATACACGGTAGATGACTCTTGACTAGTTCACCCAATAGTTTCATTTCTTCTCTCCATCCATTTGATCTGTTTTTAGTAAAATGAACTCCTAACATTGACGCATATGAAAAACTGAGTGAATTTACTTTTCAAGCAGGCAAAGAGAAGAACTTTGTTTACAGTCACTTGCATTCACCAGGTTATGAGGCTAAACCAAAGCCTGTGGGAATTGCTTTTGGTGGTTCCCTTGGGAATGAGAGAGTTTTCATGGATGAAGACTTCTCCAGGCTTACTGTGCGTCACCATGCGTATGATAAAACCTACCAGCCAGGCATCCTTTTTCCAAATCAGGTACAGTCTTGACATGCACACTTTTATTACCAACTTAGAAGGATAATTTATTTTGCCATTTTTTCTTAATCATACACTTTTATTGCTAATGCAGAAAATTTTTTGTTCATTTTAAGCTATAGACCTAGAGGGAACCTATACCTATTTATGTTTATTTTCTAAATAATGTATCTGTGATCATAAGCATTTTATTAATATTTATGGAATATTTAAGAATATAAACAAAAATATTTCTGTACAACAGTTAATTTTTTTTTATGTAAAGACAGTTTGGTCCTACATTGAGATGGATGTTATTTGAACCACAGTTAATTTTCCATCTAATCATCTACAACTAGAATACATTAACCGCACATCAGATTTTTTTTTTCTAATTTTCCTTTATTCTATAGGAAATGTATGGATAGAAGGTGCTGCTTTGTTCATTTTAAGCTATATACCTAGAGGGAATCTCTACCCATTTATGTGTATTCTATAAATAGTTTATTTGTCAGCATAATTATATCATTAATCGTTCATGTAATTTCTAAGAAGAAAATAAACAGAAAGTGATATATGTATAAACCAACCTTCTTCAATCATGTTAGCAGAATAGTTTTGCTTCCTTGTATCAGTCCTATCATGCTATACATAGTGTGAAACCTAGTGGTGCCAAAATGTACAAACTGGTATATTTTGAAAACAGTCTGGTTGTGTTGTCCCAGAATTTGCCTTCCATTTTTAAAATAGCGGCACGCCAAATCGCCAATTATCATTTAAAATTTTTTATTATTTTAATAACAATCTAGTTTTATGAATAAAATCATTTAGGAGGTTTTATGCATTTGCACAACACTTTGTGCAATGTTTTTTTATCCGTTTGATCTGCTAGAGATAGATAAGAGGGTTATTTGCCAAAACAATCATGTTTGACCAAGATTTTACCAAAATAATCACTGATATATAGCCCTCCTTTTCAGTTTTAGATTTAGCTTTAGCCATCGTTTTAGACGCCAGTTTTATGTACCTTTTTGTCTCAGGAAGAAACATACAGGCCTACATGTTGGCGGCTTTGTAGGGGTCTAAATGGGCGTCTTAAGACCCCTTTTCTACCGGCCTCTTAAGACGAATTTAGACGCCCAATTTAGATGCCGCTTTAAGGGCTTAAGACACCCAATTTGGGCGTCTAAAAGCGTCTTAAGACGCCGGTAGAAAAGGGGTCTTAAGACACCCATTTAGACCCCGACAAAGCCTCCAACATGTGGGCCAGTGTGTTTCTTCCCGAGACAAAAGTATATAAAACTGACATCTAAAGCAAAGTTTAAAACTGAAACGAGGGGCTAAATATCAGTTGGTCAAACATTATTGTTTTGGTAAATTTCCCTAGATAAAAACACAACCCAACTCAAATTGACTGATTCATAAATAAATAAGAATCTTTTCCTTCTAGCGGTTCTTGCTATGGAAGCTGAATTATAACTCCTGCATTTGGTTTCCTGCAGGGATATTTGCCGACAGAAGCCCATGTGCTGGAGGTGGAAGTATGGGGATTAGGAGGGGAAAAAGTAAAGGAAGCTCAAAATTTATTCCAGAAGAGAGAACAACTTTTCACCGAACAAAGGCGAAAGGTAACGTGTAAATTTATTTTGTTTAAAAAGAGCCCGTTGGTTTTAGACAACTACCACAACAAAAACAACCATACCCAGTAAATCCTACTTGTAGCATGGCTATTTGTAGGGTTTGGGAAGGATAAGATGTAGGCAAACCTTCTTTAAAAAGAATCAGTTGGTTTCAAACAACTACAAAAAAAACAACCATACCCAGTAAATCCTACTTATAGCATGGCTATTTGTAGGGTTTGGGCCTTGGGGAGGATACCTTTAACCGTTGGTTTCGGATAAATGAAAACCAATTTTTATGACTACTGCCATTAGGAAGTAAACATATTATAGTCTGGTTGATCTTTTCAATTTTGCATGCCTCAAGTTCTCACCATTCCTTTCTTACATTTTATTTCTTGCTGCTTTTTTTAGGTTGACTTGAAAACTTTCTCTAATTGGGAAGACTCGCCCGAGAAGATGATGATGGACATGGTCTCAAATCCCAATGCCGTACGTCGTGAAGAAAGATAATCTAACATGCTTCAAGTGAAGGTATATAGGGCATTCATCTTGTACAAATGAATCAAGGCTTTTGGGTATGATTCGTTCGATGCTTGGACCTGGTTAAGGTCAACTGATCGCGATAGCAATTGTCAAATTTGATATAGGTTATAATGATATTAGATGAAAGGCTATATCTATATGTATATTTTGTATAATGAAATCATGCAACTTATGTATAGATGTTTGTATTGATGTGAAACCACTTGCTCAGAAACTTGTATCCTAGGTACATGAACGTATAGAATAATGAATACCCATTAGGTATGATATTAACTAACTATATATTAGAATGTAATTTAATCAAATTATAATATATTTTCTAGTTATAATAAAGATAGTTACAATAAATTTTAACTAATACAATCAATGTAATAAGACAAAGATTTGAACTCCAAATGCCTTGATATGAATGAAAAATTGAGTCGTTGGTTAATTAAACAAGTTAATAAATAACTATAAAAAAATGGTGAAAGTAGTTATTTTTGTATATATATATATATATATATATATATATAGGGAGGTATTCCATTAAGAACCAATTTTATGTTATTACATTATGCTTTAAGTTTTGTACATAGAGTGGTTATTTAAAAGGGTAAAATAGTAACTTCCCCTACTTTAAAGGAAAATTACTTTTATACCCCTAAAAACATATGGTTCAAAATTAGTTCCTTTGGTTCTTTCATATTTAGTGGTTCTCAATGGAATAAGTCCCTATATATATATATATATATATATATATATATATATATATATATATATATATATATATATATATATTGCCTGTCACCCTTTACCTAATTCTATTGTTGAAACTTATAATAATGTTTTATTTCATATAAAATATTATTAAGAATTTAAAATTCTCAAAATATTAATAATTATAATTACAATATTAATATATAGAGTTTGTCCAATTTTTAAACTTATGCAAACCAAACATCCTAAGTATGTGATTTATAAGTTTATTCTTATTTTTCTTCAAACACTAGGTTGACTTGTGATCTACATATCATTAGAACTTCAATGTGACATTATTGGATAAGTAAGCAAAACAAGTGAATTTCCTCATACTTTTCTCTTTTACTTTTTTTTTTTTTGTGAATTTTAGGGATATTACACATGTCTTATTTCAAACTTGTTGAAATTAGAGTCAAAACAAACTATGATGCAAACATTTACATCTATGTTAGTTTTGATTGGAATGTTATGTGTTGATACATGTTGGATGCTTTTGTTGCTTGCTATACTTTTGATAGAATTCGTTCCGGTACATTAGGGAATGGTTAGATACATTTCTCACATTTATTTATGTCATTGTGTAAAAAAGGTGAAAGGTGAAAATGTACGCATAAGAAAACCTATTCAGACATGCTTATTAATTATAGTATATTGGTAGTCTGAAAATGGTCTTTTTTGCATTGACATAGATCTTTGTGTCAAAAACGTGAAAAGTACACATTGCCAAACTTGAGGCTATGCTTGCATTAAATCAAAACCTAGCTAGTCTTGTTTAAAAATGCTACGTACTAATACTTGTTTGGAGACGATACATACTATTGCAGGCTTGTTGAAATACATTTTTTAATAAAAGACCTAGCTAGTCTAGTGATGTGTTGCAAAACACATCTGTTTTTCTGTTTGTTTCTAATTAGTTTTTGTACAGTTTTAGTCAGTTTTGAGTCGATTGATGCTGGTTCTTCACAATTCCACAAAATTGTTGCTTGCAGGTAATAAACATGTGTTTTTGGTGGTAAAGATCAAGAAAACGAGCTCCCGGGCGAGCGAGAATGAACTGATGATCAAAAGAAGAATATTTCTGGAAAAAATGCCTGTCGTGTATCGCGACAACCACCTGAAACCCTGTCGCGTAGCGCGACAGGTGGAAAATCACATGTTCGCCCTTTTTAATGATTGCGGGTTTGACCCGACTATTTTGTCGGGTAGCTGGATCCGTCGCGTAGCGCGAAGGTTTTCTTGGGGCCTGTCGCGTATCGCGACAGGGTTATTTTATCAGATTTTCGAGTTTTATGATTTGGAAACGGCTGGAGGCAGAGGGGATTCGATTTTTGACGATCAGAGACGACCTAGGAGGCGACTAGAAGCAGAGAATCAAGGTTGGAGTCGAGTGGATCATCGAGAAGCCCTAGACGAGTGATTCGAAGGGTGTAACGTGATCGGTTCTTCTTTTCTTCTTGTTATTCTTATTTGAATGATGTTTAAGATTGGTTTTATTCTGATTTCTTGCTGTTTGTTCAGTATGGTTGTTGGCTAGAACAATAGAACTACCTAGGGTTTTACAATTATGCATGTTTGACGTTTATAACGATTGATTGTGGAACAAGTTTGGATTTTTCAATGATTTAATGGTTTAGTTTGGATTCTTGGATGTATATGAATGTTTATGATGTTTGTGATCTAATTTATTGTGTTCTCGTGTGCTTTGGCGAATGTCTTTCGTGTAATGAGCATGTGTTAGGTCATTTACTTTGTGTTTATGATTAGTGGATGCATTACTAGACGTAGTAATTCATAGGAACAATAATTAAATCACAAATGAATTAGATGTTAACCAAATTCAATAGCCATGAGGTGAGAGTTTGTTGGTATATCTTGCATGTTTAAGAACTAGTTAAAGTCTTTGTAAAAAGACTAAAATTAGGTTAATTGAACATAGCCTTGTATGCTAAGTCCAAGATGAATATCCTTATTATCCCTTGCATGTTGGTGCATTGAGGCTATCTTTTCCGTGAGGTAGATGGTTTTTAGGATATATCATTGATGGGTTGGTTAACTTGTGAGAGTAATTAACCTAAACCAGTGTTTAATATACTTATTAACAATTTAGTTGAAATCTTTGAAAACGGTTGAAGAATCTCTAATTTGTTGTTAAGTTAAAACTCAAAGATCCCGGTTCCAAAATGAGTTCCATAATCAATCCATAAAACATTAGACATGTATTAAAGTAAACCCTAGGTAGTCATTTCATCATTCGTGAATCTTAGTTGCATTTTCCACTTTGAGTCTTGATTTGATTTTCAGAATTTTATAAATTTCAGTTTATTTAGTTAATTATAAACCCCCCCCCTTTCAAACATTTAATTTAATTTAAGTCATTTGTATAGATAAGTCATTGAGTCTATTTGCATTTTCTGTAGGAGTCTGTGGGTTCGATAATCCGGACTTACTTTTCTGTGCTACTTTTCGATAGGTTCACTTGCCTGTTAGTAGTTTAGTTTAGAGAGTCTAGAATATTACTTAGTGTCTAGGATAGTTTTGATTTTTATTAGTTTTAATTAAGCTACTTTGCACACATCATCTAGATTAAGCACTTTGTAATGACACTTGTTTGAGGACTATTGATGATGCTTATACATATTTGTAAACTTGTAGATATGCATGCTTTTAAATTCAATTATATTTAGACTAATGTTTGCATATATTATTTTATTTTTTATGTATAAATATAAAATTGTATGAGGCTCACCAACTATGCAAATAGTTGGCTAACTCTATTTTACATGTGTAACAGGATAAGTGAAGACAAGAAGGCAAACATATGATTCTTAGACATAGTTAATGATAAAAATCAAACACTTGTGTTATTCTTGTATTGATTAGATGTTTGTATATTTGTTTGAATGTTTAAATGTTAATTGTAATTTTACTATTTAAGGTTTATATATGTAAACTTTAAAGTAAGACCATGAACTTTTGAACAATGACAAATCACACCCGATGCATTCCGTCGTCGGTTGGGATATGATAGTACCGTAAGGTATGTTATGGTATGGTATGGTATGGTATGGTATGGTATGGTATGGTATGGTATGGTATGGCATGTGCAGAATAGTATGGTATGGTATGATAGGTAATTCAATTATATGTTATGTAATGGTAAGCTATTGAATGGCAAGGTAAGGTATAGTATGGTATATGATGATACAAATCAGTATGTTAGGGCATGGTATGATTTACTATTGTATATTACAGTAAGATATGGTATGTTAGGTACGATATGAGAACGTAGAGTACCGTATGGTATGGAATGATATGGTACAGTACGATACAATATTACGATATGGTATGGTTAGTATGGTATGGAATGGTATGATATGGTATATTATGTTATGTTATGATATACTACATTATGGTATGCTTTGGTATCGTATGGTACGGTATGATATTGTATGTTATGGTATGATATGGCATCGTTTGGTATGGTACGATATGGTATTGTGTAACCTTTACGACTTTTGTAATCTAAATTCACAAGTAATAATGGCACAATTATAATAAAATATTATAAGAAAGTTCAAGGGAATTTAAAAAAAAACATATATAGGTATGTGTGTGTGTATACATATCTATCCATATAAATACTTATCAATTAAGGAATTTTAAAACTTAATAAAAATAAATGGTAAGACATTTCGGTAGTGACGCAACTGACACTTGGAGCCTCGGGCTCGGCAAACATTAATAAACAACATGACATACGGCAAACTTATTTTGATTACTTAATGCTTATCAAAACCTGTGAACTCACTAACCTTGTGTTGACACTTTTTTTTAACATGTATTCTTAGGTAACTAACCCGCACATGGGTAGGACTGCATGTACGAGATCAAGCACAGGGTCCTACATGCATTCACTTCATGTTTTGAAAAACAATTTTTATGTTATTATGTATTGTCGAACAATGTAGTGTCTACAACTTAATTTCTGCTGCATAAACTTATGAATTCCGCTGCTTAGATATTAAACCATGTTGATTACTGGTAATATAACAAGTGTATTTTTCAAATGCATGTAGAGTCGTTCTATATGACCAGAGCTTGATCGTGCCATGTCACACCCGACGGCTTAACGCTGAAAGTGGTAATTTGGGGGTGTGACAATCATACTGTAGTATGTAAACTTGCACATAGCAACATGTTTGTAACTAATCATGTTCGTACTACCGCGGAATGTAACACATGTAACTTTTTGAAATGTAACACATCAATTGTAACACATGTAACTGTTTGAAATATAACACATCAATTGTAAGCGTTTGAAATCTACAATGTTTGTGTTTAACACAAATGTTTGTAATAATACCAAATGTATAAGATGTTTGTGCTTACAATTTGAAATCTGAAAGTGTTGAATTGTGGGGTATCATAGGTATGGTATGTTATGATATGATATGCATTGGTATGGTGTGATATGTATTGGTATGGTAAGATGTCGTATAATATTTTTCACACACCAACTAGGGGGCTATAAAAACGATTAATTCAAAATAGAAAGTGTCACACCTACGCCGCGTGGAAAATCCACCACGCGGTGACTAAAATTGATTCATAACCAATAATTGAAGGAACATTTACAGTGTTTACTAATATTTCATGGTTAAAATATTAGAATGTTAGTATGTCCTGACTATCCCAAAACGTTTACAAAGACAGACAACCACAAAAATAATGTTTACAAAACAAGATTAATAAATAAAAGGATTAAAACATGTGAGTATCTAAGTCATCCTAGTTGTTTCTTAATCTTGATTTGTCCTAACTAAGTCATCTTGATCTTGAACTATGTTATCTATCCTTGATTTCGTGAAACATGTAATTAACTGTCAACTACGAATAGTTGGTGAGAAACATAGGTTTTGTAAAACAACATATGTTATAAAACATTTGAATTTATCCGACTCATCAAAAAATGCCATAAACTGTATGAAGAAATACATGATAATTGCAATCCAAACTATCACTAAATATGAATATGAAAATGAACATGTCCTGGTCCACGACTATCATATAAATTTGTGCCCAACCCGCAATCAACTTCTAATATGAATTAGAGCTCATCCATGGTTGTCATAAATGTGTTCAATCTACGGTTAACTCCAAAATGAATTAGAGTTAGTTGTAATAAATGTGCCCAACTCGCAGTGAATTCTACTAACATCGTGTGTGTTTTTCAAGTTTACTTGCAATGATTTTTATTATGATATTTTTCAAGTTATGCATATAAAAATCACTTAATTTGAAAATATATGTTTGAAAATAATTTATGATAAACTGTTGTTGATAAATGATCTTGATACGGTATATGACGTGCGTGAAACTATATAATTATAATATGGATTTTTCACACAGATTTTAGTTTTAAAAATGGTTTTTTCTAAAGAACTAAATCACACACAATCGGCAAGTGTACATATCGTATAGTTATAGAGCTTATGGTAAAAACCTGATATCAATCCGTGGGTTTGCAATTTTTAAACTGAAAATTAATTAACTATTTTTAAAATGATCTAAAGTCAAAGGAAATTGCCTAGATTATTAACACTTAGTCTAATGATGAGATTAATATGAATTCATAAACCAAATGTTGACTAGATTCTGGTCAAAGATATCTAGCCTTATAATCTTTGGAAAATTAAAATGATAAACACGTTCTAATCACATTAGATTATCCTATGAAGTCCAAAGTTAAAGTCTATGTCAAGATTTATCCAAGAATTATTCATCCATCAAGAATCCTAATTTCAAAATTTAAGGAAAACTAATATGACTAATACATACTAATCACCCTAAATTGCATAAAATCAACAAAATTACAATTACTTCCAATTCACAATCTATTAACATAATTATGCAAATGAGGTAATTTTGGCCATAAATTCCTATTACATGTTAATCACATTCAACAAATCATATCATCACCATTTTTTTTCCAAACTCTAGTGAAAGAAAGTATACTTATGTAAATTTCATATTATTCAAGAAATCAATTATCATTCCTAATAACATGGCATAATCTTAAAAACAAGTTCATAAGATCATAAACAAATGCTTTGATCATAGTTTTCCAACATTTATGATTAAACATTCATCATTCCTGAAAAATAATCAATATACACAAGCCTCCAACATCATTGGAATATAATCATAACTTCATCATTAATCTTGACATAAACCATTGCAACCAATTCATACAATCATTATCACAAAAACATAAGTATCATCATAATCTAGACAACAAAGTGATTAGCCCATAAGTCTTACAAGAATAACAATAAAGTTTGCAAAGTTAATATAATTCATGGTAGAAGTTGAGAAACTAAAACCACAAGCAAGCAATGTTGAAATGAAAATGTTGTTGAATGCTCCTTAAATCTTCAAATCATTCAAAATCACCATTGGAATGCATGTAAGAATTTGAATAGAGGGTATTTTTGCACGAAGAAGTCCAACCCCTTCAAACATATGAGAATGCAAGTTTTATGGAAGTCTAGAACTTGACACGGTCGTGCACCTATGGTGCACAGTCGTGCAAGATGCTACAGTATTTGAATTTCCTCTACAACTGTTGGTGGTGGTAGCATTTTTAGTTAAATCTTGAAAATTGACTTGAGGTGTCAAGAACGGTCATACGTATGTCAAAATTGTTGGCATTGCCTTCCCTTGGCCGGGCACTGCCTGGCTGTGGGACGGCACTGCTTACTCGCACGGTCGTGCTAGGTTCTTGCACGATTGTGCATAGGTCAACATTGCCTATCTTAGGTTGCTAGGTACTCCATGGTCGCATGATCGTGCATGGCTTGTGCACTACCTGTGTTGGCTCGGGAACACTGGTTGCACTGCCAGTGCAAGGATCGGCATGGTAGTGCTCATCTAGGGATTTACTCATAAATTGCTGAAATTTCGTTTAAGGCTTGATATTCTTTCGAGCACGGATTATTATCCTACAAATTCACAACCTAATTAGGACTATTAGCGAATGAATTTGCTTGTTGTTTACTTGAAAACCGAGGGAAATTATATCAAATAATATGTATAATTCTACATGTATCAGTATATATACATTGATTCAAGACAAATATATGTTTCAACGATTCAACTCAATGTTTTGCTTCACTGTTTTGATCCAAACTGTTTTGATAAAATGATCATTATAAACAGTCTTTAAACAATGATATTGATAAATGGTCATGTTGCAAAACAATTCGATAAACTGTTTTTGATACTTGTTTCATCCCGAGATTTTACAAAATAGAAGTTGAGTAGGGGCTATGATCTCACTCGTCTAGCAACTACCTTAGTCTTTGGTAGACAAAGTAAACAACTTGACCCTAACATGTAACTCCCAACTTTATTAAGCTTATTATAAAATACGTGCGGAAATATGGTCCCACATTTTTCAAAATCTCGGCATGACCGACTTTAAACATTCAATTTCCTTACGAAAACAAACCGATTTAAACTAATAATAAAGAACTATTATTATAATGCTAAGGTTTATGCCATAACAGTAACTAGTATTATAAGCAATGTCACCATAGAAAATTTGATGCGTTACAACTATTATCAACAAAAACTTAAACATTACAGATTATTTTTGACTCATTTTATGAAATTTAAGTACTATTAACATATATCACCATGGCTCGTGCAAAATTTTGGATGACTAAATTAGCAAAAAGGTAAGTAAACCGAGCCACCATATTTATATAAAGAAATAGTTATCAGTAAGCTCGCTAATTTTATTTGTATCTGCCACAATTTTATTTAAAGTGACATTATGTCAACCCACCATCTACTATATAATGAGTGAAACTTTCATTTACATAACCACCGTAAGGATAATATATTTTTTTACCACCATAAGTAAGATATAAACCTTACATTGTGCCATCGTAAAGAAACTAATTTCTGCCACAAGGTTAGAGGTTTATCCCCTATTCAAACACCATACATCTAATATACCACCATATTAGAGGTTTACCCTTTACTCAACCACCATTAATTTTATACACCACCATGTTACAGGTTTATCCTTTACTCAAGGACCATATATTTAATATACTACAATGTTATAGGTTTGAGAGGCCCCGAGTCCCTCAGTTGGCAAACATCAAACCCATACTCTTTAAAACATATTTACATTACCATAGCAGCGGAATTTAAGGCGATTACATAAAATATTATATAAACCTAAACAAACATTAATACATAGCTCATATCTTTATTAGATTTATAACATAGCCAGTCTATGCCAGGGGTAGTCTTCAACGTATGCCATGAGCCCTCCTGGTCTCCTTTCTCAACTATTCAACCTGATATGCATGTAAAACAAGTCAGCTTTATGCTGGTGAGTTCTAAATTCATTTCTTAGAAAATCCTTATACATAACAAACCTGTTCTCATATCATAATTTCATAACATACATAGCATTGTAACATAATTACATAACATACGTATCATCATAACATCATTCATACAGTGAAGGAACTTCACCGTCAACTGCTGACCCTGAAGTCAAACAGGTTTGCGCAGCACAAGGCTCTTAAACTATCAACTTGTAGCTGATAACTCATACATGTATAAGATTTCTTTAACACTATCAACGCGCAGCTGATAACTCAAGCATGCCTAAGATTTCTTTAACTGAACTGGCGACACACAGTCGGCAGGCCTATGTTTCCACAGGACTCTTTAACCATCAACCGAAATTGACGGCTCATACCGGTATAAGACTTCTTTACATTTATCATTCATACATAATATGGTTTAAATCATTTAAACCATCATAATCATAAACGGCTCCTTTCACCGTAGTGTTCAAGTTTTGCCCAACCGCAGCCAGCAAAACCTCATTTCCTACTCAACCTCAGTTGAGTCCTTTAAAAAGCAATTCTTTCTCAACCGCAGTTGAGACTTTAAACATTCTTTATATCTCAACTGAGATTCTTAAAATCATTTGCTTTAAATCATTCTTTACCTATAAACATTCATTTCTTGAAAACATGCTTTACCTGATCATAATCAGGTTACAATCACTTTCATACAATAATTTTTATAATATGAAACATTCTTTACTTTGACATACTCTTTTATCTGACCGTAGTCAGGTAAAGCAATCATTTACATAAAATAACTTTATAACATGCATATCAGCCCAAATGATAAAACATTTAAAATAGGGCTATAAGAACTCACCTGTTGTCTTGCTGTAGCAAGATCTCTCGTAAACTGGTACTAACAGTATAATTCTGCATCAGTTTACACTTAATAAGTTATTTATGTTTTAACCTACTGATTAGATCTTTCTGAACGTTCAATGTCAAAGACATTGCCTTGAAAGTCATCAAATAGTTAATGTTGTTGATTATAATGCTAAAACAATTCCTAAATAGATTAATGGCTTAGAAATGATCAATCCTTATCATTGATTACCCAGATATCATGAAATATCACAATGTAGTCTTAGAATAGATTTAATAACCATGTTTAACATACTAATCTGACTGTTATCATAAACATCAGATAATCGTTCCAATAAGTATGTTAATGGTTGTGATTAGTTTGAAACACTTAGATTTAACCTTTGTATTTCAAAGATTAACCAAACTAATCATCTACATTGTCATAATCAAATGGATTAAACCATTATAATCATAGTTGTGATTTCATGCAAACCGGGCATTACAACGGCTCAAAACAAGGATTTAACCGTTAAAACTTCGTGTTCTTCATTTCTAATCAATCCTAGCCATCATCTAGGCAATAATCAACAATCCTAGCTATGTTATTACGTTCAAAATCAAGATCTAATCAATCAAAATCAAACTAGAACGTTAAAACGAACCGTTACCTGATCTGACGAATTTCTGCGGTTAAAACAGCAATCAGGACTTGTATATATGATTCCTGGTATGATCGGTGACTTCTGATGGCTTCAGAATGGTGTTTTGATGATTAATTTTCGTCTGATGGTGTTCTTAAGCGAGTATGATCGAGATATGTATTAAATTAACTTTCTGCTTGAAAATCTGATGAAGTAGTCAACTTTCTTCACCGCCTCACCCGTCGCGTACCGCGACGAGGGCCAAAAAGAGCTTCGCGTACCGCGAAGAAATCCGGAGGATTTTAGATATTTTAGGTCCGTCGCGTACCGCGAAGGATCCTCAAATCTTCGTCGCGTACCGCGACGAGTCCAAAAGTTCAATACTTTGAAAATTTTCTTCGTTTCGCGATTCCGGACAATCCGTAACTCCGTTTCGCGCACGGTTTTCGCCTACGTTCATCATTTCTCGTGTACTATCAATCTGTAGTAATTACCATTGTCAATTCAACGTAGATTTTATACACGATTAAATGTGCTAATTATTCGGTTGTTACAAGGTTTATCATCTATTTTACCACCATATATTTTATACACCACCATGTTAGAGGTTTATCCTCTATTTTACCACCATATATTTAATATACCACCGTGTTAAAGGTCTATCATCTATTTTACCCCCATATATTTGATATACCAAAATATTATAGGCTTTTCCTCTATTCAACCACCATATATTTTTTATTAATATTGATTAACCACTGTTACTTACACCATCATAACATCACATAAATTCTAAATTGAATCATGTTTACATAGTCCTCATATAATAGTCGGGTTATACTACTTACCTTAATTATAAAACGATCTTGTTTGATTATCCTCTTGATCAAAATCTTAACTTCCTCTTAAATGTACTATATGCGGGTCAATATATATCTATATCCATTTACCAATCTATATGAAATGTTTAAAAAATACATATATACATATATATATGTGTGTGTGAGAGAGAGAATATATATATATATATATATATATATATATATATATACTAGGATAGTTCCCCGTGTATCACACAGGTTGAATAAAAATATATTAAATAGTTATTAATAAAAATTTCGAAACATCTTAAAGGGTTTATTTATATAAAGTACAATTGAAATTGAATATAAGTTAAAACTTAAAATAATAATATTTTTTTTAAACATTTGTTATTAAAGTTTGTTTTTTTACACCTTCATTTTAAAAAAGCTGGTTTTAAAGAAAATACATTTTTTACAAAATATAGTTTAATATTTGTGTATTATATGAGTTAAAATTTATTTTTAATTGAAATATAATTTGAATATATTATTTAATGTGTATGCATTTAATAGGAGAGAGAGGCGGGAAAATTATTGTGAAAAAGCTTAAAATTGTGACATGTGTCCACTTTTATTTTTATTTATTAATATAGATAGATATATATATAGGGGAGGGATATTTTAAGAAGGCTAAAAACCATGAAAAGCGTGAGAAGGCATTGGAATGTGACACGTGTATTTTAGGTTAAAGGGTATAAACGTCAACACATAAATGGAGGATGCACATGCAAGTCACATGTTAATTTCACCAAATTTTTTAAACGTATGTAACTATTTTATACGTTAACATTTTTTTAAACAAATTACACCATAAAATCAATCATTTTTTTACCTTTGTAACAAGTATAATATTGTTATATTTAAAAATAGAAAAAGAACAAAACTGATTGTTCTTAAAACTTGTGCGTTTTTATGGTGTTTTTCTATTTGCGAAGATGTGTTTATGGTGTTTTGAACATAAACAAAACACCACGTTTTTTAGTTGCGTCATTTACACATGGTGTTTATGTCGTTTTTGTACTGTGTAATTTAAACAGACGTTTTATGGTGTTTTTGAATTACAATCTTATTTTTGGTGTTTTTGAACTATAATTTTGTGCATGGTGTTTTTGAACTGCAATTTTTATGCATGATGTTTTTGAACTGCAATTTTATTCATGGTGTTTTTGAATTGTAATTTTATTCATGATGTTTTTGAACTAAATAATTTCACACATTGTGTTTTATGGCGTTTTTGAACTACGCAATTTCACATATGACGTTTTTTGAACTATGAAATTTTGCGCATTGTGTTTTATGGCGTTTTTGAACACTAAAAAACATGACGTTCTAAACTTCGTGATTTTACACATGGTGTTTTTCACGTGGCGTTTTTTCAATTGTGTAATTTAAATGTAAAATACCATGTGTAAACTACTTAAACATGATGTTCATAATAACAACAACACATATAGTCTAAAAACATCATGCACAAACAAAAAAAATGCAAAATCCGTAAATTAACGCCAGAAAACGTACCTATTTATAACCAATGTAAAAACGTCATGTACAAACTTAACACAGCTATGTATAAAATAAAAACACCATGTCCAGATTTAATACACCATGTATAAAATGTTTATGAAACTGGTTGTTTTTTTATGGTGTTTTCGGATGTTTATGAAACTAAGCGATTTATAGTATTTTTCGTGTTTATAAACACCATAAAATACCCGGTTTTAGTTTCATGAATATCCGAATACAATAAACACCATAAAATCTTAACATCATAAACACAATAAAATATCTTGAAAAAACGCCATAAACAATAAAAAAATCTCTTAAAAACACCATAAAACTAAGTTAAAAAACACCACATACAAACTTAGGTGTTTATATGGTGTTTTTAGTTTTCAAAAACACCATAAAATTCTTTGTTTTAGTTTCATTAATACACAAACACCAAAAAAAAACCATAAAATGTTAACACAATAAAATATCTTTAAAAACACCATAAAACATACATATGTATAAAAGTTACCATAAAAAGTCAGTTTAATTTATATTAGAAAAACACCACAAAACATATAGTTCGCAAAACCCAGTTTAGATTGTTATTTTACTTTTAAAAAATATATTAATATTATACTCGTTAAAAAGATAAAGAAATGCTCGATTTTATGGTGTATTTTTTTTAAAAAAAATACTAATGTATAAACAGGTTATGAACGTTTAAAAAAGATGGAGGAAAATGCATGTGACTTGCATGTGCAGGTTTTTTGCTAGATCTTCCCATTCTACCCCTACTGATGGTTTTAACTTATAACTATTTACGAAAATACCACCACATTAATCTCAACCACAAAACCAATTGATCTAATGGTTGAGATCTCTTCTCACACTTTTTATGGTTTTAAGACTTTTTAGCCAAACCTTATACTATATATATAGGAGGTGGATCCAATACAAAGGGTTATTAACCTGAGAAGGTAGGAAGGAATCTGAGCCATTGATCAAATAAATGAATGGTTAAGATCTAGTGGTCCCCACATTTTATTTAAAACTTGCGTGAATTAGAGCTGGAAGGGCAAATAAAGAATAACCTACATTTGTTGACTTTTTTTATGGTTAAATCAAGTTCCACTTTTTTTTAAAAAACCGAATAACTTTTAAACGGTTAATCGTTTTTTAAAAAAAATTACACCATAAAATAGAGAATTTTATTATCTTTAATTTGAGTATAGTATTGTTATAGTTTTTTCGATTTGTTTTACGTGGTCCGTGATTTTAATGTTTGGTACGTGATTATTGGTACGTGATTATGCAGTTGTTCCTTTGATTTTGCATGTTAAATGACGGTCTGTGATTTTCATATAACGTGGTACTTGATTTAGTGGTACGTAATTATGCAGTTGGTCATTGATTACGTGTGTTAAATTATGGTCTGTAATTTTTCTAATCACGGTCTGTAATTATATATGGACAATATTGCCCCTTACCCTGATGACACATGTCAAAAGCATGTGGCTTCCTACGCTTAGTACGTTCCATACCCTTTGTATTATAACCGCCCTCTATATATATAGGGATGTTCAATTAAGAACTATTCTTACTTAAGAACTAAAAGAACCATTTCTAACAACAAGTTTAAAGGGTAGAATAGTAACTTCTCCTACTTTAAAGAAAAATTACTTTTATACCTCTTAAAACATGTGGATATAAATATGGTTATTTTAATTCTTTATAACATGTTGGTTCTTAATAGAATGAATTCCTATACATATACATATACATATACATATACATATACATATACATATACATATACATATACATATACATATACATATACATATACATATACATATACATATACATATACATATATTTATGCTCCAGCAGGTTCTAGTTTAACCCCTTTAATAACACATAATCATATGTTTGCCCCTTTTATCAATATTTTTTTGTCAATCATCCTCATGAACCCCAAATTGAGTTTCTTGCAAAATCGTGACCCCTGACATAAACTAATGTTTAAAACACACCAAAACAACATAACATATGTTTGCCACTTTTATCAAATTTTTTTTGTCAATCATCCTCATGAACCCCAAATTGAGTTTCTTGCAAAATCGTGACCCCTGACATAAACTAATGTTTAAAACACACCAAAACAACATAACAAGATTTTATGATCCTATAACTACTCAAAACTCAACCCAATTTCATGTTTCATAAAACTTGGTTTGTCATCCACCTTCGAGTTTACAACTATGGTGATTTATAGAAAAACTGAGAAAACATGATTATCTGAAGTGGCTCACAGCCTAAACTCTCAATTGATGCTTTGGAATACGAATTTTGGCTCAATTTCTCAGTCTCCAATTCTTAATTTAATTAAATAAATGATGTAAGGTAAGACGAACACATTTGTTACATCACTATAATTAAATAAATGATACACCATAATCCACATTTTACTTTACAACAATGTAAACCAAAATTTGTTCTTACTCGTTACAAATTTAAGATAAACGTAATTTTTAGTTGATTTTGAACTCAAAATTTTGGGTTTACAACAATGTAACGAGAAGAAATATAACACATTATTTTTAATTTTTGACAACAATAAATTGTGTCACTATAATTAAATAAATAATAAAATGTGAGTCTTAAATGTTTGTTACATAACTAAAATTAAACAAATAATATAACCCACATTCAATATACAACAATGTAAACAAAAATTCTTTACAACTCGTTACAAATTTAAAACAAATGTCATTTTTAATTCTTTGAACTCAAAATTACGAGTTTACATTAATGTAACGAGCATAAATATAACACGTTATATATATATCGAGATGTTCAATTAAGAACTATTGTTACTCGAGAACTAAGGGAACCATTTATAGCCAAAAGTTTATAGGTTATAATCGTAACTTCCTCTATTTTCATGGGAAATTACTTTTATTACCCTTAAATCTTGTGGTTATAATTGTGGTTTCTGTAATGACCTGATTTAACTTATTACTAAAATAATCGATATGTGATATAATTTTAAGTTAAATGGTGTTGTTATGTGTTGGTTAGTTGGTTACGTTGGTTAAATGTTTAACTACTAGTAAATACCTAACAAAAATGAGAATTTGGAAGTTGAAGGACTGAAATTGTCAATATCTGAAAGATAAATTAAAAGGGGGTTTATATGTGGTCAATGCTGGTCAAAATCAGCATTTGGTTTGGGAGGTTAGAAGGGGCGATGACCAGAGAGAAGAACAAGCAAGAAAAATCTAAACTTTGATCAAATTCGACACTTAGACTTGTTTTGATCTTGAATGCAAGCTTGGATTTGTATTCCTCTTCAAATTTCTCAACTCTAGGTATGTGATTTCATATATGTGGGTGAATTTTCGCGGATTTGCATGTGGGTGTGGTTAGATGATGGTGAAACTCAAATTTTGGGTTGTTTGTGTAATCTAAATCATGAGATGATGTTAGTAATGTTAGAAAACAACTAAATAATCATCTTTTATGTAAAAATATATTGAAAAGCCTAGAGTTGGGTTTTTGGGATATCATGGGTTTTATGAATTCATGAACTTATGGAGTAAATGATGAATTTGGTGAATGGGTGTTATGTTTATTACATATGTGCAGAAATTTTGATCAAATATTCTTAAAATAAGGAGTTTGAGACTTTGTATGTTTAAAATGGATGTGAATGAAATTGTAAGAATGGTTTTAGAACATGTATGAAAAATCTGAACATAAGGTGTTTGAGGAAATGCCTCAAGCAATGATTTAAGGTTTTGGTGAAATTGGGGGTAATGGCTAATTAACTTAATTGTATGATTTATAAGTTCCAATTAGGTGTAATTAGCTAGAATGAAAAAAATTGATGGTGAATTGGTGATTTAGGAGAGTTGACTACCATAAAGTCAATTATGGTGATAATGGGTCAAAGGGGTGTGAGTTGGTTTTCTTGTGTGTTATTCCTAGATTGAATGTGTATGAATGATTATATGATCTAGGTAGTGGAAATACAAACCAACGACCCGATAAGGAGAAGGTTAAACAAAGTGGAGCTAAGGATCAAGGTGAATAAACCTATCCATGAATATGCAACCATAAGTCATATTCATGTTTTGTTGATTTTTTTGACTTGTATGAACTATTTGATATATTGTCTTGTGGTGATTGTTGTTGTTATGTGATGTATGCATAACTTATATTGGTGTCAATGCTTGTTAAAGTATAGTTGACACGTTACTTGATTGATGATCCACGTTCGTGTGGAATGTGATGTAAGACCACAATTTGGTTGTATTTGGGTGATGATCCACATTCATGTGGAAGTATGTGTAAGTCCATAATCTTATGGCAAAGGGGACGATCCACATGCGTGTGGAAGTTGATGTAAGGCCACCATAGAGTGGCATTGGTGATGATCCGTATTCGTGCGGAAGGATATTGATATATGTTGGAAATTATTTGGGAGAAATGAACCATTAATTGACTAAATGGTATTTACATGTTATAAGTTACTAAGATAGGTTTGGAACTTATTTACATGTTAAAACAATGTTATGGAATTTGTTTTGGGGAGGATCCACATCCATGTGGAAGAAAAATGATAAAAGGTAGGAGTTAGATTGGGTGAAATGACTCGTTAAGGGGATTTATATTAAACACATGTTGTAAGGTCACTAAGATAGGTTTGGGACTTATTTATATTCTCCATAAGGTATTATGGGATGTATTTTGTAGTATGATAATGATTGGAAACAAAATTGGGAGTTAAAACGGATTATGATGCATTTTGGTAGTTTTTGGACAAAATCTGTCAGTGGAGTCTGGACGCCACTGGGCGCATCCAAGACGCCACCTAGAGTTCAGGATGCCACAAGTCTCTATAGACGCCACCCAGGATGCCACTTCCTGTTGGAATTGGTTATGAATGGGGAGGTTAAAGGGTTAACTCACTTAGTCCTTTTGGACTAACACTTGATTGTTTGTGGTTGTTTCAGGTCAAAAGTAGGCTCGGTTACGAACGTGATGATCGGGATACAAGGGATCGAACCAAGCTCATAGTAGCAAGACAATATTTTGATAAACTAACTTTTATAAATCATTGTAAATGGTTTAAGGGTGGTTAGTGTTGATAACAAATATGTTTTAGAAGCTTTGAATGTTTAAATATTAACTAGTAGGGTTATGTAACTAACGTAACTTGAAAATATTTGGGACCGGTTTTATAAAACTCTTATCTAATTATGTAAAATATGGTTTTGAAAATTGGGGTGCCACAGTTTCTTAGGTTATTTACAACTTGTTGGTTCTTATTAGAATGAATCCATATATATATATATGGATTAGTTTTAGAAAATTTAATGGATTCGTTTTAGAAGATTTAGACACGATTAAGATTTAGACTTTTGAATATGAAGATTTATATTCATTGATAGATATAAATATATATGTATATCTTGTCACACCTCGACCGAAGACGGAACACGTCGGGGTGCGATTGTGACAATTGTATTCGAGAATTACGTCATTAATGACGAAATCACATGTGGTCGTGCTTGAAATCCACATTCATTATTACGAATGTGTCAGAAGGACCATATCATATCATTTCAGTTAATGACTTGTAGTTACTCAGGAATCTGGTGTTAGTAGATCGCAAAGAAACATCCATCACCTAATACTTATTCAAATAGATGACCAACCGATTTCATGTCTAGAATCATAACTCGGAAATGAAGAGAATGAGTGTAAGCGAAATCGCGAAACGAGGCTCTGATTTCAAGATACACTGAGTCAAATATAACGTAAATATGAGATCAAATATTTTGAACTCTTTAGGTCTTGATATTATAACCATTGGAAAGAGCTCGAAAAATCGTGAACGTAAGCGAAAACCGTGCGCAAAACGGAGTTCGTATGCTCCCGGAATCGCGAAAACAAAATCGGGTCTAACTAAGGCGGTGGAGGTACGCGAAGAAACTCTTTGCCACCCTCGGCGGTACGCGACGGAAGCAACAGGCATAAAAATCTGATTTTCTTGATCAGATCTCATTTCTAACGAATAAACTCGACTTCCAGACCATTATAACCCAATTTTCACTATCCAAACTCCATCTTGAAGGTGTTTAAACCCGCGGATCGCACCAAGAAACATATCTACAAGTCCCGATCATCATATCTGCCCGAGAAATCCGTCAGATTAGGTAACGGTTCGTTTTAACTTTCTAGTTTGATAATGGTTAGATTAAATCTTGTTTTGAATATAATACAATAGTTAGGATTGTTGATTATTGCCTAGATGACGGCTAGGAATTATTATAAACGAAGAACTTGAACTGTTAATGGGTAAATCCTTGTTTTGATCCTATGCAATGCCCGTTTTTCATGAAACTATATCTTAGATTAAAATGGTTTAAACCATTTGAGTGTAACAATGATTGTGATTGTCTTGATCATTTCTTGAAATGCTAGGTTAAATCCAAGTGTTTCAAACTAATGACAAGCATAAAGATAATCACCAGAATAACGATCTGATGTTTATGATAACAGTCAAATTAGTACATTGAGCATGGTTATTAAACATATTTTAATATCACATTCTCATGTTTCATGATACCTAAATGATCAATAACAAGGATTGACTATTCCTAAGCCAGAAATTCATCTAGGAAATTGTTTAATGAAATAATCAACAATCAATATCTATATGATTAATCCAAAAATGTTGTGATTAATCCAGTTAGTCATAAACTCCTTAATAGGAACCTAAATCATTATAGGTCCCTTGTTTATCGCACTTTGTGCAATATTAACTTAAGGAGGCTGATTAAGGATTAAGATCAGCTTGATGACTTAAACTACGATTCCTTGTTATCAAAAGTCAAGGAATATTCTGATAATCCAATTCAAATACAAGGAACTCATAAAACATTAATGAATTGCAGAATTCTCTTCAGATTTTGTGTGATACCTCAAAATCAAAACACTTCAATAACACAGGTGAGATCATAGCCCCTTCTCTTCTCCCTTTAATGTTTACCAAAACTCGGGGTGGAACATGTAGATACATTTTTAAAACATATTTTATCAACTATTGTGAAATCATATATCAGTATCATCAGGAAAATGATGATAAACGTTTATCAACTACTGTGAAATCATATATCAGTTTCATCTGGAAAATCATGACAAACTATTATCAAGTAAATCTTTTATCAAATCATTAAATCAAGTGTATCACTTGGGAACTTTGGTTATGTGGATGCTATTGAGGACATTCTTATGTAAATATCATTAACTTGTTATCAAGCCCTTGGTAGTACTGGTATGATCATATGCGGGAAAACAAGTATCATTATCACAAATCGCTCCAACCGTGGGTTGGACATCATCATGTGAGCTAACAATCATTACTAACGATCATTTATCATTAGGTTTGATGTCTGCATGCTCAATTAGATTCAATTTCAAAGTACCTTTTTGATCACTTGTGATTACTACATCATGAAAATCATTGTTTGAACAATTATTTTGAATCAACAAAACCTATGATTCTCACTCAACTATTTGTAGTTGACTTTTATCTACATGTTTCAGGTAATCGGGAGCTTCAGTAAAGCAATCTAGGTCAGGATCAACAGCAGAAATAGTTGTGACCTAGAAAGAAAACAAAAACATCGTATTGTATAATAATTATCTTATGATAAACTTGTTGTATAATATGTATGTTATGTTTGTTTAAATGAACTTAATTTTATGAAACATAGTTAATCATGGGTTATTCTCCAACAATGGCATATGAACACATAGTCACGCGCCGTGGATTCCGCACGCGGCGTGGGTTGTGACAGCGATGTTCGACTGTTCATTAGCTCATGGTGCTATTATAACGTTTCAATATTTAATGCATCATTATTACAATTTAATTACAACATTCATTGAATCACCGTAAAAACATTACATGTATTGAAAATTTCAAACTATTACATTTGAATACTAAAACATTATTTACACGTTAACTAGGTCTACTGTGTCTTATCCTATGTCTTTATCATGTCTTCCTTTGCCTGTTACACATGCAAAAAAGAGTTTGTCAACTATTTGCATAGTTGGTGAGTTCACACACTAAGTTTAAATACTAAGTATAAAAATGATGCAAACTGTAACCTAACTAGAATACGTATCATAAGCATAGTATGAATACAAGTTTGAATGAATGAATGAATAACCATAGCTTGTGTCCAAACAAGTATCCATACAAACTATTAATTCAAGTATGTTCATACTATAAATTAACATTTGTATTTCAATAAGTTTGCTAGATGTATTTTTCACCTTTTTCACACAATGACAAAATTCAATGCGAAGACGGTATCTAAAACATCTTAGGCTACTAAGTACTAGCTTGATTGACTGGAAACACACATAGAACCACATATAGAATCAACACATTGTATAAAGCATAACATTTAACCCATAGAAATATCTAGTTCTAAGGCTTGCATCATAGTTTGAATAAATGCTAAAATTGAATAGTTTGAATAGAAAATGTGTAACATATCTAAAAACAAGAATGTAAAAAGGGAGTGTGAAGAAACTCACAATTTACTAGTTATCCAAAAATATCCTTGTTAGTGTTTATGGAGTAGAGAGATCACACTTCACCCTATCGTTTGATAAACTCAATATTATTAATATGATAATATTAGATATAAAAAAATAAATGATAAAAGATGAAGGGAATAAGATGGATAACATGGAAAGAAAGAATAAGAGTGATTAAACCCTAAAAACCCTCATACATTTCAAGAAATTTCGGCCAAGAAGAAGAGAGAAAGAAACAAGGGTGAAATTCCTGTTTTTTTATGACTTAGTCTCAAAGAACCGTTGATCTAACCGTTGGAATGACTTCATTTTTTGGTATGTTATTCTAAACTCACATATCTTGAATGTGACAAGAGGAAATTTAAAATGATTTTTAGGATTACTAATATAATTTTTATGAAAAAAAATTGGGTTAAAATGGATGGAAATTGCACAAAACCGGTTAAACCGCTGCGGGTGAGGTTCGAACCTGGGAGGTTATCACCCGGGCAACCGAAGGCAAAACCGTGAGCTTCGAGTGGGCAAAGCGGACAATATTGGTGGTAAATGAGGTCGGATGTTACACAATAATCTTAAAATGCAATACTATAAGCGACGGCATGAGTCTTATCGAAAGGATGTTGAAAGAGCATTTGATGTCCTCCAAGCAAGGTGGGCAATAATACGAGGCACTGTAAGATCTACAACATACCAGTTATGGGTGATATAATGCATGCATGCATGTATCATTCAACATAATATGTTTGTAGAAGATGAAGTGTCGCACCTCGAGAAATCCCGTCCCGAACGGGGCGCGAGCAACAACGGATTGTCAGGATCGCAGTCTCCGGTCACACAATGTTGCGAGACCTACATGTCTAGTTACATACGTACATCCAATAACTTGGATAAAACAGTTCAGTAAAATCAGAGTTGCGGAAGTTTAGTATTATCAAAACAGTTTAAGTTCATAGGTTGCGGAAGCATAAGATTAATACGGTTTTCAAAACGATACAGAGTATTAGTTTGCGGAAACGATTAAAAGTGTTTATCAATACAATAAGTAACATAATAAAATGTTAACAAATGTTAACAAATGTTTAATAGTCTAAGACTCATAAGCAGATGCATGCGACTCCAGCCTAGCATCCTAATCCTTGTGCGCGTGCCTTAGCTACCTGAGAAAACATGCGAGAAAAAGGTCAACACAAAGGTTGGTGAGAGAACAGGTTTTTCATAAGCAATAAACATCCAATGTTTAGAGTAACATTTACGATTTACATATCATTACAATGCAGTATCGATTGATAGCTAGTCAATACAGTTATATTATATGCGGGGTCGTACCGAAGCTGACAGTTGTGCCTCCCGCCATGTCCATCACAAGATAATGGCAAAGTGTTGGTCAATATTGCATCCATTCCGACCTACAGTCGGGTTGGCCTCCCAGGCGCGATGGGTGGGGCTTGTCAGGCCCAAATAGTACTATTCAAGATTACCACGCTAGGCGCTACGCGCTACTAACGGTCCGTGGAGTATCGCGAGGTCTTTTAGTTGTGATGTGGTCCACACATATACATATATGATAAAGCATGTCCATACGTAAATGAAATGAGTTGTTGTTTGTAAAACAGTTTAGCATGCAATGTTTTCTCCCCCAAAGGTAGAAAAGTAAAAGGGGCCGTGAACTCACCTGATAGAGTAGTTCCGGTTGTGAGTGTGTTCGCGTCTGCGAGAGCTAGCACCTGCTAGTATGCACCTATAACCATATAGGTGTGAGTATGTGTTCTATGTTGTGTTGTATCCCATACAACTCCAAGTGTCGGTGTGCTCAACCGAGTGTGTGTGTTAACTAGTGGGACTCGACGAATCGTTGGTGACACGATTGTTGTGTTTAGGTGCCTTGATGCACATAAGACACCATAATGCATCCTATGACTCCAATCGCACAAGTTACCATTTTTAGAAAGTTTCCAATTTAGGAAAGTATGGTTATGAAATCCCATTTCTTAAAGTTAACACTCCCAACGTGTTTGTAAAATACGTTTATACCCTTGAAACATGTCGTTTGCGCATAATTCACCGTTTATGCCGTTTTGCCCAAATAAAATTTCCTTATTTGGAAAGTATTCGTTTTAAAACTCGTTTTCACAATTCAAGGTTTCCAAATATGTTAGAAATCATTTCTAAGCATATTCCAATGCTCAAAGTTTATTAAAACGTTTTAAAACATCAAAAGCCCTCTTTTGATTTATAAAAGTTTCCATAAATAGCAAGTTTCTATAAAATCAAGTTTTTGACAAAATCAAATGTCCCAATGTGTTTCTAAACATTTCAATATGCATTTGACAACGTCTAGAAATGTCTAACATGTCTAGATCATCACAAATCCAAGACTTGCAACATAAAAGTTTCCTTTTATGGCAAGTGTACCAATACATCATCAAATCAACCAATAACTCAACCAAACTCAAATCTAACATTCTAATACTATCAAATCAGTAAATCCATAACAATAACACACAAAATCACCAACAAATTCATGCTCGATGGTCACATGGAGTTGCATGTGGGTTTTCACCCATTGCATGTACGATCTAACTAAAGATAAATATAGGGAACTACCTTAGAAGCTCTTAGAGGACTGATTTCGAGTTAAACAGAAGTTGTGGAGCTGCTACGATGGCTGGATTCGATTTTCTCGTCGATTGAGAGCTCCTCGATCTTCCTTGATGTTCCTATGGCTCCAAATCACCAAGAAATGCAAGTAGATGGCTTCAATGTTGATTCCAGAGGCTAAGGATGCGAGTTCAGTGTATTTTGGTCGAGAGGGTTGGTGAAAATTGCAAGAGATCCGGATAGAAATGAATAGGGTTGATTAAGTAGAAAAATCTGATCTGCATGGCCTTCGCGTACCGCGAAGGCCGATCAAAATTATTTATCGCGTACCGCGATGGGATTCGGGAGTCTCGACTCCCGGTTTGCGCCGCGTACCGCGAAGCCTTTCGCCGAGGGACCGTCGCGTACCGCGATGAGTCCATTTCCTTGTTTTTCGATTTCGTTGATACGATTTCGCTCGTACTTGATTCCTAACGTTTATCCTAAACACCTAATACGTGTTTAGCACATAACATATAAGTTTGATTACCAAGGTTCGTGAGACTCGTGTGTGTTTCGATAATTCAAGATAATTCCTTGAATTATCTTTGGGAGTTTGTGTTCGTGTCTTATGAAGTGTTTGCACGTTTGATTAATCCTAATCAACGTGTGATGCACAATTCAATAATTCCCCGAATTATTGTTTTGTGTTAGTGTTGTGTTTGCCACACTTGGTTTCTAAAACCAATGTGCAATGCATTGTACGATTCGATAGTTCCTCGAACTATCGTTTCGTAGTCGTTTGTGTTCAGCTCATCTAATTAAACATAATTAAATGAAATGCAACAAGTATGAATGTGAAATGTAAAGAATATAAGAGTCGCAATTTACCTGAAATTGCCGGGTGTCACATGAAGGTTGTGTGATTAGTAATTAGTCCCATGAAGAAAACGAGCCTGAATCAACAAGTTATAATGAAAGTGCAACAATTGAATTTGCACTCTATCTGCAGAGGTTTAAATCTTTACGAAGCAAAAATACTCACATCGCACTTCACAACGCGATCTTATGGAGCATCTTTGGGATTGTAGGCAAGCTAATCAAGAGTAGATTTGTATAGGAAAACTTATTTTTCGGTCTTGTTTTCTTTAAGTTTTTTTATTATCTTTAATTTTAGGTGTAGTTTAATTTTAATTTTAAGTATTATTTTTTAGGAACATGTAATTTCTTTTTATTTAATGCTAGTTTAATTTTTATTTAATTTTTTCTTGTTTTTTATTTTTAATTATTTAATTATGTTTTATATTTATTTATTAAATATGTTTTTATGATGATGTAAAATAAAGAATGTATGTGAAAATGATAAGTTGGAGTTAAAAAAATAATAAAAAGGAAGTATATATGAAGAATATGTAAAAAAGTGACGTGACAATATAATTAGGGGTGTTCATTTTCGGATATCTAGTGTTTTGGATATCCGAAAATTTTGGATAGTGATTTTCACTATCCGGAGTTCGGATATCCGAAATCAGAAAAAAATAAAAAATTTTAAAAATATTTATATTTCGGATACCCAAATATCCGGACATCCGGAAAATATCTGAAAATTATCCGGATATCCAAAAAAATATCCGAAAAAAGTATCTGAATATCTGTAAAATAAAACTAATTCGGATATCGGATATCCGAACATTTTCAAAATAGGTATCCGAATCCGAATTTTCGGATATCCGACCTTCCGGATATCCGATTTTTTCGGATTTTCGGATACTTCGGATTCGGATTTTCGGATACTTCGGATTTGGATACGGATACGAATTTTTTTTAACACCCATTAAATATAATAACTAGAAAGCATGTATTTAAATTAAATGCAACTTCATGCATTGCATTGCATTGCGGATAGTGTATGGTATACAAATTATTAAAAGATAGTTTTGCTTTTCACGGTATAAATGCTTTTTAATTCATAAAATTGACCCGCAAATCTGCTATGAACACACAACAGATGCCGAGATCGACGGAGAATCGGGAATTAAGGGGATGTGTTTGTGTGAATAAAAACCTGTGGATGAGTGATTTCAGCCTGTTTTATGGGCATTTCATCATTCTTGGATGGGTTCAACATCACAATCATTCCTTTTTTCTTTCTAATGCGACTGTTCTGAGTCCCGATTTTGAACCCAAATCATCATCATCATCATGAGGATTTCGATCTTTCTGCATTGAGAAGATCATCGTTCCAACACGCTTCGATTCCTTCCCTATGGATCCTCTCAAAAGGGTTACTATCTGTTACAGATCTTCTGTTATTGACATGATGATTCAATTTCATTTTTATAATGCTATTGACCGTGTTCATGATCCTGATTTGTATTTGATACTGTCATTTTGTTTCAATTGTTAGAAAGATAGAAGCTTTCTTACAAAACCATTTTTCTGTCGTTTGATGATATTTGAGTAAATAAATATCCATCTATTGGTTTCTTTCTTTATCTAGCTGATCATTTGTTGGCTGTAATGTATCTGATATTGTAGTTCATTTGCTATTACTAATCCCACCATGAATGAATTTGATGAATGTTCCTGTGTTTTCATGTGTGCATTTGCAAGATTTGTATCTTCTAAACAGCAGTATTTTACAAAAAAATGGTAAATCTTGAATCGATCCCATTTGCAATAGTAGCTCCATGTGTAATAAAAACCATTGTGATTTGGGAACTTTTAGGTTTATATCTGAAATTGTAGTTCACCGTTCACGTGCTATTAATAATCTCACTATTGATGAATTTGATGAGTGTTCCTGTGTTTTCATGTGTGTATGTGCAAAACTGCAGTAATTTACAAAAATGTTAAGTCTTGAATCGATCCCATTTGTGATAATAGCTCCATGTGTTATAACAACCATAGAGATTTGGGAACTTTTAGGCTTCTATCTGAAATTGTAGTTCACTTGCTATTACTAATCTCACCATGGATAAATTTTAAGAATGTTCCTATGTTTTCTTGTGTGCATTTGCAAGATTTTTATGTTGCTATACTGCAGTCATCTACAAAAACGTTGAATATTTAAGAGTTCCCAATTGCAATAGTAGCTCTGTGTGTAATAACAACCATAGTGATTTGGGGACTTTTAGGTTTCTACTTTCTACCTGAATTTGTACTTCATTTGCTATTACTATCTCACCATGGATGAATTTGATAATTGTTCCTGTGTTTTCTGTGAGAATTTGCAAGATTTGTATGTGCTAAATTGCAGTGATTTACAAAAAATGTTAAACTTGATACGATCCCATTTGCGATTATAGCTACATATGTAATAACAACCATAGTGATTTGGGGACTTTGATGCTTCCATCTAAAATTGTAGTTCACTAAGGATGAATTTGATGAATGTTCCTGTGTTTTCTTGTGTGCATTTGCAAGATTTGTATGTTGCTAAACTACGATCATTTACAACAATGTTGAATATTTAAGCTTTCCCATTTGAAATAATTTGTTCATGCCAGAGAAGCAATAAATCTATGTGTTCAGAAACCATGTCTAAGGTGTACATTTTGTATTCGTTTAGTATATTTGATTATACCGAGATTTGCCTCATATCTTGAGTCTTGACCACACTATGTTTTTTCATTATACTAATTTGTTTTTTAAATATATAGCATATTAATTGGTTTTCTTCTTGTTATGTGCTCAGCTAGAAAGAGAATTCTTCTCGGAGTATGGAGAGGCGAGTAGATACCAAGTTGAAGAAGTTGTTGGTAAAGGAAGTTATGGTGTTGTAGGTTCTGCTACCGATACACACACTGGAGAAAAAGTTGCCATAAAGAAGATAAATGATGTTTTCGAGCATGTTTCTGATGCCACAAGAATTCTTAGGGAAATCAAGCTCCTTCGATTGCTAAGGCATCCAGACATTGTTGAAATTCGGCATATTATGCTTCCTCCTTCTAGAAGAGAATTTAGGGACATATATGTAGTTTTTGAATTAATGGAGTCTGATCTTCACCAAGTTATTAGAGCAAATGATGACCTCACACCCGAACATCATCAGTTTTTTTTGTACCAGCTTCTTAGGGGACTAAAGTATATTCATGCTGGTGGGTTAAGACTTGTGTTTTTTGTAACTTTGCAGAAATATTTAAGATCCTAATATTGGTACTAAATAATTAAATAACCATTAATGTGACTTGCAGCTAATGTATATCATAGAGATTTGAAACCCAAAAACATTCTTGCTAATGCTGACTGTAAATTGAAGATTTGTGACTTTGGGCTTGCACGGGTATCATTTAACGATGCACCAACGGCCATATTTTGGACAGTACGTGTTCTTTCCGTTTATAATCTTCTAAAAAATGAAGTGTTTAGTTACATTATTTTTCTGGGATTAATGCAGGATTATGTTGCAACCCGATGGTATCGTGCTCCTGAACTTTGTGGCTCCTTTTTCTCTAAAGTATAGTACTTTCAACCTGATATGTGTCTACTGTAATCTTTGTATCATTATTAGATGTGGCGGTTTTGACCCATTCATTAGTGAATTGGTGGGTTTGGTGGTGTTTATTTCCTCAAACAGGTCAAATCATACAGCTTAGCTAAAAGGGGAATGAAATCATGAATTGAATTGAAGATGAGTGAAATCAATATTTCAAATCATTTCATTGAAATATTAAGATTATTATTTTTCATTTGTACTTGCATATTTTTCAAAGCTGCTTTTTTTTTTAATATTTTAGTTTTTTTGCTAGTTTTTTTATACTTATTTTGTGAAAATTTAAAAATGTTGGGATGATCAACTTCAAATGATAACTTTGAGCCGGGGACTCCTTCGAAGCAGCCTCTCTATCCCAACTGGGATAGGGGTAAGGTTTGTGTCTATCCTTCCCCCCAAACCCTACTGAAAAGTGAGAATATACTGGGTAAGTTTTAGGGGTGTTCAGTTTTCGAATATGACTCGAAATAATCGAAATTCGATTCGATTTCAATTCGAAAAACAACAATTCGAAATTCGATTCGAATTTTCTCATTTGAATTCGATTCGATTCGTAGTATAATATCGAATTTCGAATTTCATATTTTTAATTCGATTCGATTCGAAATTCGAATTTAAATTATTTATATACTTTTATTTTATATATACAAGTAGTTACTATATTTAAAAATTAGGCTTTTTAGTTGAGTGGTTTAGCTTATAAAAACTGAAAGCATATTTTACATAAATGTCATTTTAATTATAAAATACTCATAATTTTAACACTTTTAAATACAGTAAACCTAAACATTCACAACAAAAACATCAATTGTAAAACTCGAAAAATTGATCATTTTGGTTGTTAATTTCTAATATTTTGATTATTTGTTACTTTATGTTTTTTATATGTTATCATTGGCATTATATATTGAATTTTTATCGTTTTATTAGTTTAAATGATATTTCTAATATTACAACTTAGATGTTGGTTATTTGATATTTGAATATTTAAGGTTTTAATTATTCGATATTTTGAATACATAAAGATAGCAACTATAAACAATTTTTAAATTAAATGCAAATCAAACTAATTCGAATTCTAGTAGAATTCGAATCGAATTCGGATCGAATTCGAATTCCGATTCCGAATTCGAATAGAATCGAATTTCGAATTTGAAAACGAATTCGAATTTCAAATTCGAATTGGATTTTTCGAATAAATTTCGAATTCGAATCGAATTCGAATGCTCATAAAAAATTCAAAATTGTTTGTTTGCTAGTTTTGCTAGAATTTGAACCTATGCACCTTGATGGGCACTAGAAATGAGGTGGGTTGCGTCCAGTCAATGACTTTTGACTACATAAACTATATATATCAGTTTAACTAACCTTAGACATGCACTCACATTGAAATACCCCAGATACTTGGTAGTCTTTGTTCTGGTGTAGGGGGACATGTGTCAAAACAGTATAATACATGGTTCTGTGAATATTTATTGTGTGCTTTTGTTTATTTGTCCTCAGAGATAGACATCATATGTTTTTAACTTTTATTTAAGGAATGTTTATTAAAAACCAAAATGGTGAGTACTAAGATGCTTTAGTTTGCAGTATACTCCGGCCATTGATATTTGGAGCATTGGATGTATATTTGCCGAAATGCTTACGGGTAAGCCGTTGTTTCCTGGAAAGAATGTGGTACATCAGTTGGATCTCATGACTGATTTGCTGGGCACCCCTCCTCCTGAAACTATTGCTAGGGTTAGCTCTTTCTTTTCTTGCTCATCCATGCTAATCTAGAGGTGGTAAAATGGATAAAAAAAAGTGATTTTGGGTAAGGTTTGGGTTGGATTGGCTTGAAGAAGTTTCCTTCAGTTTTTATTATTTTTTTTATAAAAAAAATAATTACATAAATAGTTTAGGTGGTTTTTGGCACTATAACTTATTCATTCTTGTGTCATTTGTTGGTTTAATTGATTTTTTTTACCTTTTTTTGTGTGTGCTTTTTAAAATTGTTACTTGCATTACAAGTCATGGTTTAAGAATGATCTCACTAGTTCTTAAGAGGACATCCAGGGGGTTAAGGTGTCTGCCCTCCCATAGAGGTGCAGGGTCCAAATACTGCTCTAGATAGGTTTGCAATATAAAGGTAGATTAGTTGGGTGTATGTGCCATGGTTGACCTGGTGAACTTTTACGAGTAAAAAAACCGTCAAGGATCTAAAGCATTGCATTCAAAAGCGTTGTAAAAATGAAAGTGAACTTATCTTCCAAGTTAAAAGCTCAAAAGCTAAGGTTCCATGTTAAAATTTGCAGATTCGAAATGAAAAGGCTAGAAGATATCTCAATAATATGCGGAAAAAACAGCCAGTTCCTTTCACTCACAAATTTCCTAATGTGGATCCTTTGGCTCTTAAACTATTGGAACGCTTACTTGCATTTGATCCCAAAGACCGCCCATCAGCTGAAGAGGTATGTTACCATATGCATCGACTTTTAGAATTTTTTGAATTACTTAGGAATTACATGAACAATATTATTACAGTGGTATTCTCAATCCTTGAATAAAAACTTTTCAGGAGCTGTTTGACCAATTCTGCTTTCATTTTTGTTATCTGACATGATATAAAACACAAGCTATCCTGATGATATCTTGCTCTTTCTTTTGTAGTCACTAGCCGATCCATACTTCAATGGCTTGTCAAATGTGGAACGAGAACCATCCACTCAGCCCATATCCAAGCTTGAATTTGAGTTTGAGAGGAGGAAATTGGGAAAAGATGATGTTAGAGAGTTAATTTATCGAGAGGTTTGTTAACAACTAATATTTGTTATCATTATGTTGATGTTAATATATGTGTGTGTGTGTATATATATATGTATATATATTTTAAATTTATTTGTTATGTAATCAGATCTTGGAGTATCATCCTCAGATGCTTCAGGAATATATACGTGGTGGTGAACAAACGAGCTTCTTGTACCCAAGGTCATATACACTTCCTTGAATCTGTCAGAAAATGTTGCAATAAATCATTTTTAGTTTAATCAATAAAATAATTTGCAAATACTTTTTGCTATTTATTTCAGTGGTGTTGATCGTTTTAAGAGGCAATTTGCACATCTTGAGGAGGGTATTGGTAAAGGTGGAACAAGCAATACCACTCCACTGCTAAGACAGCATGCCTCACTGCCAAGGCAAGTTGCTGTGTAATTTCATACGATTTTTATTGATCCGTTTGTACTCAAATGGGTCGATTTGGATTATACTATTATCTCTAATGGGCTAAGTGAGTTAAGCCTAAAAGGAAATGAGTCAACAAAGTCAAAGGAGGTGAAAGTTATCCAAAAAGCATGGAACCTTTGACTCAGACCGGGGGGGGGGGGGGGGGGGGGGGGCGCCCCCCTGTTTTTTCGTGTAGTAGTGTATATTTCCCGATACGTAGTGTAAAATATTTTAAAAACCCTTATTTCGCCCCCCCTAGAGTTTTGGTCAAGCTCCGTCACTGATTGTAATGAAGGCTGGATGTTGTCTTGTGGGAGTTTGATTGAATTTATGTTTATATGGGGTTCAGGGAGCGAGTTCCTGCACCCAAGGATGATCAAGAAAATGACCCGCAAAAAGAAACTTCAGATAGTGTTGAAGATCCAAATGCACAAAATGAAGGAACTTACAGTGCTTGTAGCCTTTTAAAGAGCGCGAGTATCAGTGCTTCGAAGTGTATAGGAGGAAAAGGAACAAGACCTACAGAGGTAACATCTTATGTTCCTAACCATATTATATTGTCTTCAATATCATGACATATAAGAACAAAAAACACATGTACTCATATATTCTGTAGACACATATGCACATATATCTGAAATCTGGCATGTGAATCAGGTTGATCACTTGATCATTTATATCAATATATTTGATCATCCTCGTCTTTTGCAGGAAGAAACTGACGAAAACCAACAAGACAGGCAGTAAATAGCGACTTATTTCGTTCCAAGAACAAATAGGAAAAGACATTATACATATAGTGATAAAAATGTAAATTTCATGCATAATTGGCGCAACCCAACGTGTTTTTTGCATGTTAAATGAAAGGAAAATTTTCTTCCTCATTTAGCATTTGCAAAACCTGGCTAATTGTGAAATTTCATCTGGCTTTTTGGGATGGCTTCATTGTTAGTTGTTGACCCTTTTATAGTCAAATTCTGAATCAATTTATTGATAACACATAAGTTGATGATTATCAATGTCTAAGTATGCACCTGTAGCTTACAATTTGCTTAAAGTGAATAAAAAGTAACCTCCCTTTGTTGCCTACCATTGATGCACAAAGAATGAAAGTGTATATGGCTTATAAACATTCCTAACACCTAACCCTAATTCATAATATCTTGTGGTTATCCCCAGTTATACCAAAGCCTACCAAAAAGTTTCTAGTGTAATGGTAGCCCCTTGACTTTTCTTATGAGAGGTTTTCAGTTGGAGTTTCACTTAGAGCAAATATTGCTCTAGGTTGAGCTAGGTGTTTTTTTCTATTTGTAGATTTCCTTCTAGACAGGTGGGTAAGATCATCACGCTTTGTTATTCGAGTGAAAGGGTGATTTATTTGTCAGGATGATCTCGGGTGACCGGATGTTTGTTGTTAAAAGAAAATTATACCAAAGCCTAGTTAGATAAGCGTTGTCGCTTAGATGTCCTGTTTTAGTTTCAGCCTTTTAAAAGTGAGCCTGAAGTCAGAACCTTGGATCAAAATGGGCATACTTAAGTTTGTATCATCTTACATGGTTATACTAAAAGTGAAAAATATTATTATTAATTTTATACTAAAATACTTAGAAACATGTGTATTATATGTTCATAAATGGGTTTGTACCTCCAGATGGGTGGGGGCTGGCCTCTCACACTCTCTCTTATCTTATGCAACATTTATTAGCTTAGCTGGGTTGGGTGGATCGTGTGATAAGCCTCACACGACCCTTCTTTTATCATATGTCTTTATTTTATGAATGTCGATTCAGTTCATCACCAACTTAGTCAGATGAGAAATAAAAAAAATACTAAATAGTTGATGAATAGAATAAGAGATAGAGTGTGTATTAATTATTAGGAGTTTGAACAAAAAAAGTCAGAAACCATGCCAAATCTTTTAAATAGATGATTAGAATGTTCAATTATAATAATGTGTTGCCTATTCTTCTAGGATTAACCTAAGATGGAACATATCCTTAGTTGAGCATTCAAAAAGATGGCATATCAAAAACAATTTTTTTGTTACCAAATCTTTTAAGTCGCTACTGGGGTCTCGGAGGACGCTAGGTATATCACACAAATGGATTCTCAAAGTTACTAAAAACAAAAAGAAAAAGAAAACTATGTTTAGAATCCACAACAATCACTAGAAATTTATGGTGATGTCGTTTGGTTTGAAGCACCATAGTATAAAACCCGTTTAAATAAAGGGTCTGATTACTAATAACACTACTTTTTGTATTTTTTATTATTAAAAAATATTTAAAAATATGTATGAATAATGTTTGTGTGATGTGATTAATTTGACATGAATATAATATATAGATGATAGAGATGACGTATAAATATTAACAATATAGATGAATTGGTGATGGTCAAGTTCTAAACCTCCTAGGAAGTAATGCAGTGGTTAATATGAAACCGTAAAAGATGGACAATCAAGAGGTCTAAAGTTTAATTTCCACTTAAGACGATTTTTCTTGATAACCACCGACCCGGTTGATTGCAGCCGAGCTTTACATGTTCCTCTCGGCTAGTCTTGTAGGACCCCGAGATTTTTTTTTTCTAAAATCATGGTCATTAAAAAAGATTTTTTTTTCTAAAATCACCTATGACTGATACCTGATGATATTCTCGAGATTTCAAGACCGAATAAAAGCATCTAAAGACGAGTAAAAGTAGAACTATGATGTATTTTCAGAATCCTTGTATATTATTATACTAGGTAAGTATCCCGTGCATTACACGAGACGAATAAAAATATATTACTAATTAATATTAACCAATAAAAATTTAAACTATATAAGATGATTTTTTAATATAAAATATGATTAAATATAATTTCATAGATTAAATAATAAAATAATTGTATTATTTTTTAACACCAATTTTTTCAAAGTTTGTTTTCTTTAAAAAACTCTTATTTTTAATTTAAAAATGTGTGAAAAGTATATTTAATATTTAATATGAGAGAGAGGTGGGAAAAAAAGATCAAGGTTCTCTAAGAATGCGCCAAGTGTCCTTACAAAACTTTTATTTATTAGTTAAGTAAGATAAGATTATAAAATTATAATAAGACTTTATATGCTGAAAATATTACTAGGTTTAGAATAAGATTAAATTTAAGCTGTGATTTGTTAAATACGATAATATTATTACTCTTAAGTAAGTAAATTTTATAAAACCCCTCATAATTTTTAAAACGATATTATACATTAATGATATTTGAAGTTATATAAAAACTTATCAAGCTTTCTAACTAATTTAACAAAACTAGTAAACGTGACAACTTTCATGAACTAGTAAATGAGATTTAATTTAAAAACTTTTTATATAATTTGTACGGTTTTTATATAACCTATTAAATTTATAAAATACCCCATTAGCTTACTTTTAAGTTTAACCAATTTATACCATATTTATACATTTAAACACTATTCTAAATATAAGCTCATTTGAAGCGTACAAGGGTGAAGGGTTGGCCACAAGGGCAAAACACACCCTTGAACTTTTTTTGATGAACAAAGTTGAGAAACAAGTTGAAATTATTAGTTTAATAATTTTCTAACATTCAAATTTTGATTTTTCTTACATATGAATAGAGGGTTCATGTAGATTATCATCAACAATAAATTTTGATTATAAAGATTATGATCCATGATCAAAACACAAACTTGAAAAATTCACACAATGTGTTACAAGATGTTGAAAAATCAACTGGTTTTCTTGTAAAATGGCTTAATTTATTTATTGATATTGATTGTATATCACTAATGACTTATTTAACATCATAAACACTTGATCAAAATATGATTACAAAGATAAAATATCAAATGAGGTAAAGAAAAAAAGGAGTTGTTTTAAAATACTTGTATACATGACTATTTTATATACTTTTAACAAAAAGATATGTAAAATTTATACAAATTCATTGTGTTTGCTTTCTATATATTTGGAGCATAATATATTTTTTTTACATAGTGAGTTTGAATTGGTTTTGATTAAAATGGAATTATTCAAAAATTAAGTTGTTATAATTTTGAAATTTCTAACAAAAATTTGATAATTATAAATGCTAAATACTTCAAAAAATTTTAAACCTTTTAGAGTAGCTTCTAATTAATTATTTTATAAAAATTATTGACCAGATTTCAAAATATTTTAGATAGATTCGTTGTAACAATCGAAAAATTTTGTAATCCGTTTGAGTTCGTATTATCCGGAATCGTAAAAGTAAGAAAATTAGATAAACATTAAGTTCTGGAATCCTTCGTGGTATGCCAAGAGCATTTTGGGTACTCTTGGCGGTACGCGAAGAGCCCAAAATATCTAAAATTCTCCAGATTTCTTCGCGGTACGCCAAGCTCTTTTAGGCCCTCTTGACGGTACGTGACGAAGGGTCGACGACTATAAGTTGCTGAAATCATCATATTAGCATGCAGAAAGTTATTATTCTTCTTCTTCTTCCTTCAAACTACCAGCTCTTAAACCACCATCTAATTGAATTTTTACCATCAAATCTCTATTGAAAAGCTGTAAAATCATCAGGTTTGGCTAGAAATCATCCTTACAACTCTAGATCATCAGTTTGCAACCAAAAATCCATTTGAACATGTAATGATTCGATTTCTCCTACTAGTTTGATAATGTATGGATTAGATCTAATATTTGAACATAATTAAATGGTTATCGCTGTTGATTTATAACACTAAACAAGAACGAACATGTGGGTTTGTTGACATGACCAAGAACCTTCTAACACGTATGAAACCAGTCAAGAGAATCTCAACGCATGTGAATGGATCAATGGATTGTATGGGTGTGTATGTGTGACCGTGAGTTTGGTATGATTATATATTGTGTGATCATGAAAACCTATGAGAACTTTTATGTAATCTAAGGGTTGTGGGTATGTTTGGAGCCGAGAAAGGAAGCAATTAAAGTTCATGTAATGTTTTATGCATTTATGGGTGGTATGAGTAGGTATGGGGGTTGGATGTGAATTACCAGAAAGGTGGTGTGATTGAGAGGAAAGTAAATTAGTATTATGCGAATGAGAATAAGATGGAGCATAAATGTCGAGCATGAGTGTGAGTGGTTAGGATAAATCATGCACGTAAGGACACAATTTGATTTAACCACTAGCCCTATTAGTTCTATATAAGGGTGCTCGAATTATATGTTAAAGTGATAATGTTATACACTTTGTTAAGAATTTCCAAAGCCAAGGCTAGTTTGAAGTTTATTATGAATCGAGCTTTAAATTAAGGTGAGTTCAAGTAGCCCACTTTTAATTAATTTATGCTAAAATGTTTTAATAATATTTTTGGGTTGATATGTATGTTTAAAATGAATTAACTAGAACTGTTTATGCTTATGACGGTTTAAATGATTTAAACCATGTTATGTGTGAAGGAATGATGTTATAGACATGAATGATATATGTTAATTGATGTTATGTGATTGATTGTTATTGAGGAAGTCTTGTACCAGTATAAGCCTGTTAACTTCGGGTTGACAGTTGAGGAAGTCTTGTGTTTACACAAGCTTGTCGACTGTGTGTCTTCAGTTGAGGAAGTCTTGTGCTTGCACAAGCCTGTTGACTTCAGGTCAGCAGTTGAGTAAGTCTTGTACTTGCACAAGCCTACCGACTTTGGGTCAGCAGTTGAGGAACTCTTGTGTTTACACAAGTCTGTCTACTACGGGTCGTTAGTTGAGGAAGTCTTGTGCTTGCACAAGTGTGACATTTCGTTCTTTACTGCGAGGTAATTTCCTAAATTCATGAATTAATCATGATTGAATATGTATATACATGTGAATCTGTGTATATATGTAAGGAAATTACAAGATGAAACAAATCACAAATGACGTTGCGTAGAATTGCCAAATTACGCGAAATTTCTATAATAATGACCAAAAACCAAATTCATGGGTCCAAAACTAAAGAAATATCAATTATAAGATGAATTGAAGTGAAATAAGTGATAACATAACTAAATCAAAGAATCTCTAAGTTCAATAAGATGAATTGAAGTGAAAGGCAAATCGCGAAAATCTGCGAAAAGGCAATTCGGCATGCGGAATTGGCAAATTCATGACAACTCGAACTTCCTAATCACATTATAATCATAATGGGATGTAATTGGAAGCATCACAAGGATAGTTGATCATTATTAGCAATTCCTGAAGTTATACACGAAAAGCCGAACAAACAATTGCGGAAAGGGGAAAATCAAGCAAACCCTTGATTTAATTTCATTCCTATCCAATTGTCCCATGTCTATCCTATCCTATCTTATTAAAATCAGATATTTATGAAGAAAATAAGATATTTAAACTTGGAGAACAAGTCATGGTATATAAGTACAAAAACTTTGACTTTTGTCAAAGTTTCTACATTTTTCTTCTTCCCCAACTCCTCAAATTCGACCAGGCCTCTTCCCCTCACTTCTGGAACCTTAAACACATCTCCAACATCAATTCTAATCAATTCCAAGTGGTATTCAAGTTCAACAACAAGAGGAACCAAGAATCAAGCTCCAAAAGTTGGATTTTTGGTGATTTTCAAGCAAATTCTTGGCCAAGTAAGTTTTAAACTCAAATCTTGGTTATAATAGCTTCAAATGACTTAAACAAACATGTTTGAATGATTGGTGAAGTTTGAAAATCATCACATCTTGAAAACCCATGAAAAGGGCATTTTGGTCTAAAAAATGGATTTTTCAAAGTTGTCCAAATTGAGATTTTTCTTCACAAAACACTAGATATATGTTAAATACTAGGATCCGGAGATTTTGGCCCGGTGAAAGTACAACAAAATTGATTTTAGCTCGCAAAAACTTTGAATGGCACGCAGTGGCACGAGCGCGGCCTGAGAGCGGCCTTGGAGCGGCCCTTGGCTGGTCATTACCGAGATCGTCTTGGTCATTACCAGGATCGCACTAGTCGTTACCGGGATCGTAATAGGAAACGACCAACCGGCTCGGCCATGGCTAGGCCAGCCCGGACCAGCGACCAACCGGCTCAAGCCATGAGCCACAACCACCGAACCGCCACCACTAGCCACCGCCAACCACCGGACCACCACCTCCGGCCACCGCACCGCCGCCGGTCGAAATCCGGAGACCTCCGGCGATGTTCCGGCCAAAAGTCGCCGTCGGCAGAATATTCCGGCGGCATGGAATATTCCTGCCAAAATCTGATTTTGTCCGTTTTGCGTTCTGAACTGCGTTTCGCGCTCCGGTTCGCAATCCGATGATCCGTTTTCGATAAAAAGGACATATTTTGAATCGATTTCGCATTCCGGACTCAATTTCGCGAACCATTTTACAATTCGGTGATCTGATTTTTATCTGATTATCGATTAAAACTCCGGTTTCAACACAGGACTTATTTATGCATCGATTTTCAATACGAAAGCGTATCCTTAATTGATTTCACGTTCCGGACTCAGTTTCGCGATCTGTTTCGCAATCCAGCGACCCGATAATCGATTTAGGAACTGATTAAATTCCGATTGTAACCCGGAATTCTGTTTCCCATCGGTTTTTAGTATAAAAACCTATGTTTGATCGATTACGCGTTCCGGTCTCATTTTTGCGATCTGTTTCGCAATCCGACAACCCGATTTTGATGTAATAACAGATTGAAATCCCGATTTCAACACATAATACAACTTTTCATTTATTTATAATCAAATGATTATAAGCATGTAATCAGAATTCAATCATTAATCAAAATCATCGATTTTGACATTACAAGTTAACTAATAATCGTATCACCTGGATTCTGAACGAGCTCGTAATTCAGAATCAACTCGATGATTCGATTTACATTATCCTTGACATCGAATATCAAGGAAAGATCTGATAATCCAATTCAAATACAAAGAACTCATAGAACATTAATAAATTGCAGAATTCACTTCAGGTCTTGTGTGATATTTCATTCACAGGATACAAGTGCTCCAATAACAAAGGTGAGTTTCATAGCTCCCCTTTCTAATGTTTTGTTTTCCAAAATTCGGGGATAGCAATACAATTACAATGTGATTACATTACAATGACAATATGGTAACATATTTCAATTACAATGGTATACCTACATGATTTCATTACCCATTTTCAAATCTTCGGATTTCTAAAACTCGGGGTTTGCATTACAATTACACGATGGTTATGTATTTCAATTACAATGATATGCTTGCATGTGCATTTCAACTCTTGTTTGATGATTGCATGAAAATTGTACCATGCTATCGTAAAAGTCCTCACATAACAACTATAACCAATAAACTCATGGAGGAGCCAAATGATAATAATGATAGTACTATCGGGTTGACAACCCCATTCATGGGTAGATAGCGTCTACCTTTGTGTGAATGCCTGTTACCATTTATTACATTACAAGATAACAACTAAATGCAACGATAGGCATTAAGAGTGAGGCTAAGGTTTTACCTTCGGGTATTGCCGCCAATTACATTATAGTCCATAGGCTTTGGTTATGAGTTTTTCATGGTAAATCATATTCATAAAGTTGTGTATGCCTGCATATTTATCATATCATATTATGTTATATCAAATCATATCATATCAATTTTATTACATCTATGAACTCACCAGCATCCTTGCTGATCTTTTACATTACAAAAACCAATTTCAGGTGAACAGTGAATAACAAAAGAAACGAAGGTGAGGATGCACAACATGATCACACGTTAGGAAACCTTTGTTTATGGATGAATGTAACACAAATGTGGAAGTTTTAACATATCATGTAACATAACTTATGTTTAGAATGTCATGTATGTGTTTTGATACAACCACATCGAAAGTCACACCCATCTCGGAGACTTTACCACCAAGCTTCCGCGACACGCATGTCAGTTACCGACTTCATATATCATACAGTGATTACATCAGGTGATAGGAGAGATGAGGGTGTGACGACAAGCCTGTTGACTTCGGGTCAGCAGTCAATAGTGAAGTTTCTTCACAATGTGATTGATGTCATGATGACATGTATGTTATGTACTTGAATTGGTTATGTGTTATGATATGAATGCATAAAGATTTCTAAAAATAAATTAGAACTCACCAGCATAAAAGTTGACTTGTTTTACATGCATCTCAGGTTGAATAGTTTGAGCAAGGATAGTAGAATGTCTTGTGGCATACGTTGAAGACTACCATGGCATAGACTAACTATATTATAGAACTATTAAAATAAAGACTATGTGTTACTGTGGGTTAGTAATTAGACATTTATGTTATGTAATTACTTATAATTTCCGTTGTTGTGAAAAAGTATTTACGGTTTAAGAATTATGTGCTTGATGCTTAACCCAACCGAGAGGAATCCCGGGTTCGGGACTGGACTTAAATTGAAAATGGGACAAAACAATAAGAATGCCAATCAAGGGTATCCTGATGCCACTAGCATATGACATTAGAGCTTTGTCATGTTTAAGATGTAGATTAAAGTAGTATGAAGTTGCGAATGATAATGTGTTCATGATTGGGAATGTTTAGAATCTATAAGTAGGATAAATAATTAATTACACCTGATCAACGTCACTAACAATTTACAATGCATATTACGTCCTGAATTATTACCTTGATTGGCACGTGGTTTTTTGCAATATGTATAGAAAACTATACTGGTAGGTGAAGAGAGAGAAGGTGGACGTGGTAGAGGTCGAGGTCGACCACCTAAAAATAAGAAGCAAACTAAGGAAATACCAATGAATAATGAGGAAACCGAAGTTAACATTGAAGAAGGAAATGAAGAAAAGGAATTCAGGTTTGAACTGGTGGTAGTAAGTGCAGTATCTGATGAAGTTCGTAAAATTTTAAAGGATATACTACCATCAGCCAGAACTAAAGCCAAAGAGGAAACTACTAAAGAAGGGGCTAAGAAGGAAAAAGAGAAAACTGACAACTCTAACAAAGAGGAAGATGAAGAAGAGGTATTGATCATCAATACTAAAGGCTAGGGTTCATGTACAAAGGAACCCAAAGGATGTGACTACAAGGCCTACAAATGATGCAATCCCCCACCATTTGATGGTAAGAAAGATGTGGTGGCCACCTGCCATTGGATTTTGGCTATGGAGGCGGTTATCGCTATCAGTGAATGCCGGGCAGACCAAGCTGTGAAATTTGTAGCTCATTCATTTGCTGAAGAAGCTCTACATTGGTGGAACATTGTCAAGCAATCAAAGACCATTACTGATATAGAGGGCTTGACATGGGAAGACTTAAAATAATTAGTTACGAAACACTTCTTTCCAAAGAATGAAATTGATAAAATCGAGCGAGAATTTCTGACAATTAAAGCCGAACGTATGGATCATCGGCAATACACTTTTTAAAATTTAATGAAATGTCAAGATTGGTTCCCCATTTGGTAAACACGGAGGAACGCAGACTGAAGTTACATGTAGAAGGACTCCCACTTAGAGTCTGCACAGTTGTAAAGACGCATGCTCCCAAAACCTTTGAATCAGCCGTAGAGATTGGTGGCATTGTCTGGTATGATGTGTTTGAAGCTGAACCATTAAAGGAGGAACCAAAACAAAAGTGGTCACCTTGATTCAAAAGAAACAAAAATGATAATCCAGGACTCCCAATGAAAAAGATTAGGGTGGAAGAATTTGAAACACGCACTAAGTGTGGAAGGGAACATGGGGAGAATATATTCTGGGAACTACCATGTGCTACCGTTGTTGAAAAACTTGACATTTCTCCTTTAACTGTCCAAGTATGCCAAAGTGTTACAATTGTGGTGGATTCGGTCATGTTAGCAAGAATTGATTTAAACCAAAGACAATAACTACCGGCTCCAACAAACCTGAAAGTAGCAAGGGAGGTGAGAAGAAAAAAGCAAAAAGCAAAAGCTCACTTCTTTACTATGACTAAAGATCAGGCAGATAAAGACCCTGATGTGGTAACAGGTATTTTCTTGATTAATGACACCCCTGCTTCAGTGCTATTTGATTCCGGTGCAAGTATGAGCTTTGTGGCTATTACTTTTTGTGATAAACTGTGTGCTACTGTTAAAAATATAGAACATGCCTTTAACATAGAAACTGCTCTTAGTAGATCCACTAGAGAACGGAAACCATTGATGATGATTGTTACAATGATATAAAAGGTCATAGGTTCCCTGTTAGGTTGTTTTTTATTACGTTAGTAGGTTTTGATATAGTCTTGGGCATGGATTGGTTGGCCAAATATGAGGCTAACATTGTATGTCGACGAAATATGATTTTCTTAACGACTCTTAATGGAAATTCAGTAACAGTCTATGGGGATAAAGTGTTCAATGTGCCTAAAGTCATTTCAATGATTAAGGCGAGTGAATTTATGCGGCGAGGGTGTGTGTGACAGTTGCGTACGAAGAATTCGGCATTAATGACGTGAGCACATTTGTTCGTGCTTGAAATCCACGAGGATTTAGTAACTTTTGTTATTGGGGATTGATAGTATGTGAAAAATGATGAACGTGGGCGAAAACCGTGCGCAAAACGGAGTTCGTATGCTCCCGGAATTGCGAAACGAAGTTTAAATCAAATATTGGAAGAAAAACACGTGGGGCGGTACGCCTCACCCCAACCCTCCAGTTGGGGCGATACGCCTGGCGACCTATGTCGGCTAAAGTTGGTTTAAACGATCAGGATGCGTGGAAAACATCAAAAATCGAATTTCTTCGACCATAGACGACCTCCAGGCGATATTTTTTCTTCATCTAACACCTTCATACTTCAAATCAAAGCCCTTTAAACATCCAGATCATCCCAGGAATCATATATACAAGTCCTGATCGCTGTTTTAACCGCAGGAATTCGTCAGAACAGGTAACGGTTCGTTTTAACCTTCTAGTTTGGTTTTGATTGATTAGATCTTGATTTTGAACGTAATGAGATAGTTAGGATTGTTGATTATTGCCTAGATGATGGCTAGGATTGATTATAAACGAAGAACACGAAGTTCTAACGGTTAAATCCTTGTTTTGATCCGTTGTAATGCCCGATTTTCATAAAATCATAACTATGATTATAATGGTTTAAACCATTTGATTATGACAATGTAGGTGATTAGTTTGATTAATCTTTGAAATACAAAGGTTAAATCTAAGTGTTTCAAACTAATCACAATCATTAACATACTCATTGGAATGATTATCTGATGTTTGTGATAACAGTCAGATTAGTATGTTAAATCTGGTTATTTCACCTATTCTGATGCTACATTGTGATATTTCATGATATTTGGGTAATCAATAATAAGGATTAATCACTTCTAAGCCATTAAATCATCTAGAAACTGTTTTAGCATTATAATCAACAACATTAACTATCTGGTTAATCAGAGATTATTCTGATTAATCAAGAGTGTCATCAACTTTGTATTAGGAATCTAATGCAATGTAGGTTCCTACATTATCATACATTGTATGATATAACCTTAAATTAATTAAATACATAATTAATATCGAGTTGATGATTTAATAAGCAATGTCTTTGACATTGAACGTTCAGAAGGATCTAATCAGTAAACTAGAACATAAATAACTTATTAAAGATAACTAAATGCAGAATCATCTATATACTATCAGTTTGGTGATACCCTGCTACCCTTATACTATCAGGTGAGTTTCGTACAACCCCTTTTATTTTTAATCTTTTATAAACATCGGGGAAACTCTGCAAACTGTTGTCTGAACATATGATATGCATCAATGATATCTGTGTGATTTCATGTGATTTTGTGGGATTTCATGGGATTTTGCCTATAGACTGAACTCTATCATGGAACTGAAAGTCCTCATTTTTGAACTGTATCTAGTGAACCCATGTGTGGCCGAGCAGAAAACATTGAATAGTACTATTGGTTGACACCCCATTCGCTGGGAGGGTTGCATCTCCCCTTGTGTGAATGTTTGTTATCTGTTTCCTTAACTTCTTAATGGTGCAATAGACATTAAGATAATGAGGCACTAAGATATGTACCGACGGGTAATATCTTGAGACAGACTAGACGTCCGAAAGGAACTAGATACAGGTCCCATGGTTATCCGGAACTGAACTTTTGAGAACGTGCTTATCATATCATATCGTTTTAAATTGAACTGTCGATCTCACCAGCTTTGTGCTGACGTTTCAAACTTAAATCTTTTTGCAGGAAGACAGTGACACTCGGTGAGGCAGCACTTCAAACACTAGTAATTAAATAAGTCAGTTGTGTAATAAACTTAGTTGTAAATTATGATACTGATTGTAATGACGAAACCCTGTATTGTAATTATTTTAAGTTAATCTGTGTGCTTATGATATCGGTTCAAGTAAGTCACCCCTCACCTCGGAGACATCACCACTATGCTTCCGCAACCGGTTCGGTGACGTCAGACTAGACACGAGGTGACGAGAGGTGGGGGTGTGACAGGGTGGTATCAGAGCCACAGGTTATAGAGAATTAGGTTGACTTAGAGACCTAGACTATAACCATAGGCTCGAATAGTAACACAGAGAGCACCGAACATTACAATTGAACAAAACTTGTTTTAGAATTAAGCCAGAATAATCAAGTAGTACAAATTACAGTTTTGACTGGCCAGCACAACTGGAATTTGCAACACTTGTGCGTTCTAGTTTACTTTAATTCAAGCAGAACCTCAATAACTATAAAGACGAATAGTTGTGTTAGTATAGGGAAAACGTCGGACATCATGTGTATGTTGAATGTTATTATTCAATATATTTTTTTTCATGGTACTGATTCGAGTATTCTGTTTATACAGCGATGGCAGACCAAGGAGAGAGATACATTTATCAGCGGTTTCCTTACGTGATACTAGACGATACCCCGAGCTCAAGTTCGGGTTCTGACTCCGATCCATCGGAGGCATCTGCAGCTGCTTCTCAGGCTGATGCACCTGTACCACCAGCACCAGCACCTAAACCAGCACCTATGCCATCTCCACCGAGAGCTCCAGCATGGGATGGACTCAGACGTATGCGAGGTCAAGCTCGCAAGACGACAGGTCTTCCTATTAGACGTCAGATGGCCCCTAGGGATGAGCCTGACACTGTACATGAGGTAGGAGAGTCCTCACAGCAAGCGGAGTTTAGGGCACAGCTTTGCCAGGTGACTTTAGATCTTCAGGGGACTCGACTAGAGTTACAGGAGTCTCGTGCTACTAGGGAAGATACACGTACCACTGTGTTCGAGATACTCACATCTCATCTGTTGTTGATGGAACAGATTAATGCACTGGATGCTGGCTCGCAAGCTTGGCGGGCTATGATCGAGGAGAGGATGAGGAGAACCATGATTCAGGGGATGATAGCTGCATTCTGGCAGCGAGTGACAGTGATGAGAGGAGTGATGATGGGAATGCTAGAGGGCATGAGCTTAGAGGCTAGGTTATTATGTGTGGCTATAGGGTTGGTCATTATAGCCATGGTGTTGGACGGGTTATGGTATTTTCTGCGGTGAGGGCTGATCAGGGGACCGAGCAGTTATGATCTTGTTGTACATATGATGTGATATAGAGTGATCAGTAGTTATGAGAGAGGGATATTTTGGTATAAACAGATCCCGAGTTTGTGAGTTGTAGTGTATGATGTTGTTAGGTTGGTATATTATGACTTTTGGTTGTATCGAAACTTGGTATGTATAAAACTATGGTACTGTAATATATGGGTGTTTTTGTATATCTGTTTGTACAATGAACTTTGTGTGTGAACTATAATAAATTTTTCTGTGTGAGAACATGTTGAACTAATATATATATTTCGCTGAAATACAGTACGGGAACAATACTGTATGCGAATATATTGAACTAATATATATTTTGCTGAAATACAGTACGGGAGCAATACTGTATGCAAATATGTCTGTAACTTAAGTACAGTACGAGAGCCATACTGTACGAGAACATATCTAATATTTGTATGAGAACTTAGTGCATGAACTAAGAACATATCCTAGTCCTGTATGAACATATTTTTAAAAACATGTGTTGCAATGCAATGAGCTGGGTAAGACTCTAACATGTTTTTGAAATAACAGGACTAAGTATAACTACGAATAATTGTGTGATCTGTGTGTAATGTGAACATGTCTGGACTGAATTCATGTAGTTATACTGTATTCTTTATAATCACCTTTTAATACAAATTTTCAGTGTAACTGAATGGGATTGTATTTATGTGATAGAATGGGTTATATCTTTAATGTTCTTAAACTGACCTGAATTTGTCTGCTTGTGAGCAGATTAATGGCTCCTAAAAGAGGTCGACCAGCTAAGAAAGCTGCTAAGAACATTACAAACCCTGAACCGAATCAAATTCCACCTGTGAATGTTGAATCGAATCCGGATCCGCGGGTTAATCCGGAAGTGAACGTAGTTCCACCTGGGAACTTGGAAACGAATACTACTCCACCAGTGAACCCTGGAGCAGGCATTGTTCCACCTGCTGGTACAAGCGGATCTGAAACAAATGAAGCTATGATAGCTCGTATTGTGCGTGAACAACTATCTGCTTGTGGTGTTCTGACACAACACCAACCACATATCACCGCAGGTTCTGGTGGGGAACACGATCATGTTGAACATAATGCTACTGGTGGTCACGTTGAAACTCATACCACTACTGGTACAACTACCATTATTCCTGATCCACCCCGACAGGGATGTACTTACAAGTATTTTGCTTCCTGTAACCCTCCGACCTTTACTGGCAAAGAAGGAGCGGCTGGTCTGTTAAGGTGGATCGAGGAGATGGAAACTAAGCTCAAAATCAGTCAGTGTTTGGAGGAGCATAAGGTGTCTTATGCTGCCTGTTCTTTGAAAGACTCTGCTTTGACCTGGTGGAATACCCAGGCCAAGACTTTGGGTTCAGCCACAGTTAACTCAATGGGCTGGAATGATTTTAAAACTCTGATTAGATCAGAGTACTGCCCAATTACTGAAATCCAAAAACTCCAGGAGGAATTCTGGAATCACTCGATGATTGGTGCTGACTGCCTTGCTTACACCGATCGTTTTCATGAACTCACTTGTTTACTTCCTGACATGTTTCCTACGGAAGCAGCCTTGATCGAAAAGTACATTAAAGGTTTGATTCCCCAGATCCGGGGAATGGTGACTGCTGCTGAACCTACAACCCTGAAACATACGATTCTTTTGACCACTAAGCTTACCAATGAGGCGGTAAGGAGTGGTACTCTGTCTTTGAAACCTCAGACGGTTCATAGTCGTAGTGATGTCGGTACCTCGAATGTGTCAAAAGGTACCAAACGAAAGTGGTTTGGCAAAACCAAGGCGAAGGCTCCGGCTGAGATCACCCAGAGCAAGCCAACTGTGAAAAACTATGGTGCAAATGTTCCTGAGAGGAAAACTTATACTGGGCAGGCGCCCAAATGCAATAAGTGTCCACTACATCACACGGGACCATGTCCTGTTTGTCTGAACTGTAATCGAGTTGGACATTATGCTAAATATTGCAACTTTCCTGCTCAGACACCAAACCAAGCACCACGACAAACCACTCAAACCAACCGGTCATGTTACAAATGTGGAAGCCCTGATCATCTCATACGAAACTGTCCAAACAATAACACCAATCCGGGAACTGAAGCTAGGGGGAGAGCTTTTCAGATTGGTGCGATCGAGGCGAGACATGATGCAAATATTGTTACTGGTACGTTTCTTCTTAATAATCTATACGCATCAGTTTTGTTTGACACAGGAGCGGATAAGAGCTTTATCTCTCCTGAATTTGCATCATTAATTTCATTGCCTACGGTAGATCTAGAAACTCCTTATGTTATTGAATTTGCTAACGGCAAGTTGATCAAAACAAATAATGTTATTCAAGGATGTTCCTTGAATTTGAATGATCATCTTTTCGATATTGATTTACTTCCTATTGAGCTTGGGAGCTTTGATGTCGTTGTTGGTATGGACTGGCTTTCTGATAACCAAGCGGAAGTTGTGTGTCAAAACAAGGTGATCCGTATTCCATTACCTAACGGTAATACACTGATAGTTCAAGGAGAACGAGCTGGTAGAAAACTTGGTATCATATCTTGTATGCGAGCTCAGAAGTTCTTAAGGAAAGGCTGTTATGCTTTCCTGGCACATGTGACTGAGTACAATTCTTCACCCAAACAAATCATAGATATCCCAGTAGTCAAGGATTTTCCTGAAGTTTTTCCTGAGGACATATCAGGATTACCCCTAGTGAGACAAGTTGAATTTCGAATCGACTTGATTCCAGGTGCAGCACCTGTTGCTAAAGCCCCGTATCGGCTTGCACCATCCGAAATGCAAGAACTTTCAGGTCAATTGCAAGAACTGTTAGACAAAGGTTTTATCAGACCTAGTTTCTCACCCTGGGGAGCACCTATTCTTTTTGTGAAAAAGAAGGATGGTTCATTCAGGATGTGTATTGACTACAGGGAACTCAATAAACTGACAATCAAGAACCGTTATCCACTACCTCGTATCGATGATCTGTTTGATCAACTACAAGGTGCTACTTATTTTTCAAAAATCGATTTAAGATCTGGATATCATCAGTTACGTATTCATGATGATGACATTCCTAAAACTGCTTTCAGAACTCGATACGGACATTACGAATTTCTAGTAATGCCGTTTGGTTTAACAAATGCACCAGCAGTTTTCATGGATCTGATGAATCGAGTATGTAGACCTTATCTGGATAAATTTGTGATTGTGTTTATTGATGACATTCTTATTTATTCCCGAAACCAACAAGAACATGCTCAACACTTGAAATTAATTCTAGAACTTTTGGCACGTGAAAAATTATATGCCAAGTTCTCCAAGTGTGAGTTCTGGTTACTAGAAGTTCAATTTCTTGGTCATGTAGTAAATCAAAACGGTATTCAAGTGGATCCCAGTAAGATTCAGGCGGTGAAACAATGGGAGACACCACGAACCCCGACTGAAATACGCCAATTTTTGGGGTTGGCAGGTTATTATCGCCGGTTTATCAAGAACTTTTCAAAGATAGCCTTGCCACTGACTACATTGACACAGAAAAATCAACCGTTTATATGGAGTTCTCAACAGGAGGAGGCGTTCCAACTGTTGAAACATAAACTCTGTAATGCACCTATATTGGCATTACCGGAAGGTACGAATAACTTCACAGTGTATTGTGATGCTTCACGTCAAGGTCTTGGGTGTGTTCTAATGCAGAAGGATAAGGTAATTGCTTATGCTTCTCGGCAGTTGAAAGTACATGAGAAGAATTATACCACACATGATCTAGAACTTGGTGCAGTAGTGTTTGCACTCAAGATTTGGAGACATTATCTATACGGAACTAGATGTATTATATACACTGATCACAAAAGCCTCCAACACATTCTAGATCAGAAAATGTTGAACATGCGACAGAGGCGATGGGTTGAACTGTTGAACGATTACGACTGTGAGATTCGTTATCACCCAGGCAAAGCAAATGTTGTAGCTGATGCTTTAAGTCGCAAAGAACGAGTCAAGCCTTTACGTGTGAAAGCGTTAGGTATGACTATTCAAACCAGTCTAATTCCTCAAATTAAAGAATCTCAACAACAAGCTTTACAAGCAACGAACTATTCTGCTGAGGGACTGAGAGGATTAGATAAGAAACTCGATACTAAGGCTGATGGACTGTTGTATTTCAAAGACCGAATGTGGATTCCCCTATTAGGTAACTCTCGAACTATTATCTTCGATGAGGCGCATAAATCCAGGTATTCTATTCATCCAGGTGCTGATAAAATGTATAAAGATCTTAAAGACTTTTACTGGTGGCCTGGAATGAAGAAACACATAGCTGAATACGTGGATCGATGTCTAACATGTCTCAAAGTCAAGGCTGAACATCAACGACCTTCTGGGTTATTGCAACAACCTGAGATTCCCATGTGGAAATGGGATCAGATCTCTATGGATTTTATTACTAAATTACCCAGAACATCACGTAATCATGACTCTATATGGGTTATCGTTGATCGCCTTACGAAATCTGCGCATTTCCTACCCATCCGAGAAGATTAGTCTATGGATCGACTCGCTAAACTCTATGTTAATGAGATTATATCTCGACATGGAGTACCGATCTCTATCATTTCTGACAGAGATAGTCGATTCATGTCACGATTTTGGCAAACTCTTCAGAATGCTCTGGGCACGCAAATCAATATGAGCACAGCTTATCATCCACAAACTGACGGGCAGACTGAACGAACAAATCAAACTCTTGAAGACATGCTCAGAAGCTGTGTGATTGATTTTGGAGGTAGCTGGGATATTCATCTTCCACTTGTTGAATTCTCATACAATAACAGCTACCATACCAGTATTCAATGCGCTCCATTCGAAGCACTTTATGGACGGAAGTGTAGATCACCTATCTGTTGGTCAGAGGTAGGTGAAAGTCAAATCATCGGCCCAGAATTCATTCAGGAAACAACTGACAAGATCGCACTCATTCAGGAACGAATCAAAGCTGCTCGCGACCGTCAAAAGAGTTACGCTGATAATCGCCGTAGACCACTCGAATTTCAAGTAGGTGATCGAGTAATGTTGAAAGTGTCACCTTGGAAAGGCATTTTCAGATTCGGGAAACGAGGTAAACTTTCGCCAAGATTTGTAGGGCCATTTAAAATTCTTGAACGAATTGGACCAGTAGCCTACAGACTTGAATTACCTCTTGAACTTAGCAACATCCACGATGTTTTTCATGTATCTAATCTAAAGAAATGTTTAACTGATGAATCATTGATCGTACCTCTCGAAGAAATTCATATTGATGAAAAACTTCAGTTCAGTGAAGAGCCAGTAGAGGTAATGGATCGAGAAATGAAAGTGCTAAAACGTAGCCGCATACCAATTGTTAAAGTACGGTGGAACTCGCAACGTGGACCCGAATATACGTGGGAACGTGAAGACCAAATGAAAGCAAAGTACCCACATCTATTCTCATAAACAATTGTCTTAACGTAAGTCTTCATTAAATTTCGGGACGAAATTCTTCTAACAGGAGGAGACTGTGACAGTTGCGTACGAAGAATTCGGCATTAATGACGTGAGCACATTTGGTCGTGCTTGAAATCCACGAGGATTTAGTAACTTTTGTTATTGGGGAAGAAGGTTGAACCGATGGAATTGGTCTAGTAAGCGGCGACCAACGAATGAGAAGATTGGAGCCGGTTGAGACGATTAGCATCGGTGGAAGTACTAGGAGCGGTGGGGTGATGCAGCGGCGCCGAAGGGGAGGGAGATAGGACGGAACATGGGAACAATTTAGTTTGCTTTCGATGAAAAACTTGAGAGAATAACGAAGGAGCGGGAATTGTAAAATTGGGGACGTGAATTTCCCTCAGAATTAATATCTATTATGTTTTAAAAAAATGTAAAACATAAGAAAGTAAAAAAGCAACCTACATCATAATATTAGGGTGTAGCTCGGCTGATTCATTTGTGAAATGTACCAGGTGTCAGAGTTTTGGATTTGCCAAAACCTACTTTTTCTTTTTTAAACTACATCTGCATTAATAAATCAAGTCCTAAAATTACCAGGGTCCTAACAGTTAGAGGTGACAATGTTTACCCTTGTCAAAGGAAACGGGTTGATTTGGGTAAACAATTGTAAAATAATGGGTTGAAATGGGTAACATCATAATATTGAATGGGTTGAGATGGGTAGCATTTAAACACAATACGGGTCAAGACGGGTAACCAAAAAAGCATGTAATTGCAATGCATTCAATTATTTAAAAATGATTAATAACATATTTGATGAGAAAATTACTAAAACTTATCCAAACGGACTATTTGTTTACTTTTAACACATCTTAAATTAAATTAAATTGATGTTTTTTTAAGAACAATCCATTTAGAACCGAACTGATTTTGCTTAAAACCCGTTATAACCCGCACCCATATTAACCTAAAACGAATAAGTAGGTAACCAAACAAGAAACTAATAGATTAATTAGGAGCATTCTTAAGTTTATAAATCAAAATAAATATATATGTCCACCAAAAAATAACTTTAGGCGCATCAAAAACTTATTTGGAACCAAACCATCTCTAATAAATAAATAAAGCATTGCATCTTCTGTAATCCATCATTCCTGAAAAAAAATTATTAATTAATAAACTTGCTGTAAAAATATTAATAAAATAAAAAATACAGATATCAACCTTGGTTATTTAACTTTGCGTGTTTTATCAATAAATATTCCTTCGTTATGATCATATCGTAAGTACGAGGTGCATTCAGTTTCAGAGTCGTTTGTCAATTGAATACCAACAGAAAATGATGGTAGCTATCAAATTGATCATATTCTTCCTCGCCAACAACATGATCAACACCAAGAATACGTTGTTTACCTTGCAATACTATGTGGTACCTTGGTTTACTCGGGTCATTGACAAATAAGACTTGTGTGGATTGACTTGCAAGAATAAAGGGTTCGGATTTATAACCATTTGTTGTTAGGTCAAGAAGTGTAAAACCATGTTTGTCAATCTTAACACCTATACAATTATTGACCCAGTTACATTTGAACAAAGGTATAGTGAATGAGTCATAATTCAATTCCCATATTTCTTCTATGACACCATAATATGAGTCTGTGACAATTCTTAATCTTGTATTATGATCCAATGTGTCGAATTCTGTACTTGAGGCAACTAGTGTAACTCCGCTATTTTGCGTTGCACTTTTAGTGTAAAATGTATAATCGTTAATATCATACCCTTGGTAAGATATTACTCTAAAATTTGGCCCCTCCCCCAACTTTTTTACAATTTCATCAACATTTGTTTCTACCACCTTATTCTTTATCCATTCTGAAAAATTCCTCGTTATGCTTTGTTTGATACCATTTTTCATTCTTTTGTAAATGTGTCGATCGCAAAATTTTCTTGTGTTCTTCAACATACGAAGAAATGCATATCATATGTTGTTAAACAACAAAATGTGCAAACAGACAATTTTCATGACTTGGGAAAATTAAGTTCTTTCCGACTATTCCCACACCTTCAAGTCGACTCGAATGATGGGATATAGGAATACCAATACTTTCGAAACCTTCCAAATAACCCGTGAATTAATTATTAAATTATAAATTTATTTAATATAACTAAATTAAATCAAAATATTATGATATCATTACCCGTGCAAAACTCAGTCACCTCTTCGTAAGTATATCCTTCTACAATACTGCCATCTGGTCTATTACGATTTCTTACATAACCTTTCAAGAAACCTATATATCTTTCAAAAGGATACATGTAACATTGGAATACAGGAACACATATCTTAATCTCTCGTACAATATGAATTACTAGATGAACCATTATATCAAAAAAGGAAGGTGGAAAGTACATCTCCTGTTCACAAATGGTGATAATGATTTCCTTTTGCCAATCATCCAAAACTTCTGAATCAATAACCTTTGAATGTATCATGTTAAAAAACAAACAAATTTTTGTGATTGTATGCCTAGCATTCTCTGGTAACAATCCACGAATTGCAATAGGAATCATATGTGTCATCAAAACATGTGACAATTGCATTTGAAAGTTTTGTCATCAATGACGTGAGCACATTTGGTCATGCTTGAAATCCACGTTGATTTAGCTATTATAATTATTATAGGTTGATAGTATGCAAGAAATGATAAACATAGGCGAAAACTGTGCTTGAAACGGAGTTCCGGAGTGTCCGGAATCGCAAAATGAAAAAAAGTACAAAAATGTCAAAGTCAAACATTCCAGGCGGTACGCCTAGCCCCAGTCTTCCACGCTAGGCGGTACGCCCGAGTGCAAAAATATCTAAGCTTATGAAGGCCTTGCGCGGTACGCCTGGAGTCAAGTAGCCAACCTAGGTGGTACGCCTAGCCTATGTCGGTTTGAAAAATGAGCTTTCTTCACCAGGTTTCATGCAATTAGAACTTATCCTCAATTTTTCGAACATCAGCTCCAGAAACTTCATCAGACTACCCTTTTTGCTTCCAAACTCAGTTTTGAAGCCCTCTAAACCCACGGATCGCACCAAGGATCGTGTTTACAAGTTCTGATCGCTGTTCTGCAGTTGAAACTTCGTCTGATTAGGTAACGGTTCGTTTTAACCTTCTAGTTTGATAATGGTTGATTAGATCTTGTTTTTGAACGTAATGATATAGTTAGGGTTGTTGATTATTGCCTATATGATGGCTATGATTGATTATAAATGAAGAACTTGATGATTTAACGGGTAAATCCTTGTTTAGATCCCCGGTTTTCATGAAATCATAACTATGATTATAATGGTTTAAACCATTTGATTGTGACAATGTAGGTGATTAGTTTGATTAATCATTGAAATGCAATGTTAAATCCAAGTGTTTCAAACTAATCACAATCATTAACGTACTCATTGGAATGATTATATGATGTTTATGATAACAGTCATATTAGTATGTTAAATATGGTTATTAAACCTATTCTAATGTCACATTCTAATTATAAAAGCTTTAAAAATAATTATACTATATAATTAAATTGCAACCCAAAAGGAATAGTGAAGTTTCGAACTTTAGTGTTTGACCACTAAATTATTGTTATTTTTATTATATGGAAAGGAAAGGATAGAAAAACTGTGTTTGTCAATGCATTTAGTTTGTCATTTATTGGCATATCTCTTTATTATTTTTTAGGATTTTTAATGCTTATTCTTGAGTGCAGAGGGTTTCTCTACATATTTGTGTGGTTGAGTTTTAACCACGTATCATTTAATCCTTTTTATTATTACTATATAGTATTAAATTACTATATATAGTATTAAATTTCATTAAAAAACGGTGAAATAGTAAAATGGGCTCCAAGATCACACACACATGTATAGGGTTTGTATCATGTGAAAACCCGATCTTAGAGAGAAAATTCTTAAATCTTATATGGGTCGTCCATTTGAAACCATAAAAATAAACATGTGGTTCATATTAACCCACATTAAATTACTGTATATATATAGTATTAAATTTCATTAAAAAGGAATACTAAAATAGTAAAGTGAGCCCCAAGATCTCTCACACACACATAGGGTTTGTATCATATGAAAACCCGATCTTAGAGAGAAAATCCTTAAATCCTATCTCGACTGTTCGTTTAAAATCATGAATATAAACATGTGGTCCATATAAGCTCACATTAAAATTAATTTATTTATTTGAAACCTAATTATTTATTCAGGTTTAATGTAGGTGCCCCTTCAATGTAGTGACGGTTTGATAATTTAGACTTGGAATACCAAAAGTTTTTTTTAACTTTGAAAAGTAGTATACAGAGATGGGGGTAATAAATTTGAAAAATTTTCTTAGAGGTTTGGGTTTTTTTAATTCAAACGATTGGTTGCCGGTGAGAAAGATTTTATGAGTAATTTTTTTCTAATATTTTTGTAACATATTTATGAGGATTTTGTATAATTTTATGTTTTTACGAAAAATTGTATAAAGTTCGTGATAAGAGATTTGATTTTGCTATGTAACTTATCCTTCTGCGAATGATATATAATACTCGTTCTTGGGAGTGTGATGTGATAATCCGCAGCAACGCGCGAGGGATTAAACCTAGTTTGTATAATTTTAGAACTCGTTTACAATTTATTTATCTTTTAAGCATTAAATAGTATCCAAAATGCAAATAACAAACTATTGATATGAAACAAATCCTAAATTTTTACTAAATGATATATTAATTAAAAGGTGTTAGAAAAGAAAATTTATAAATTTTGGAACTTGGTAACTATTATTTTTTATTTTAAGATTTTCAATATATATATATGGATCAAATAAGAACCCGTCTTAAATGTGTAAACTTAATAACTCACATCCAGTTGTTCAAAATTGTAGATTTAATAAGATGGTGTCAAGTGTATATAAAAGGGTATTTTAGCCCATTTTTTTCCCACGTCTGTAATTACACCAACGAGCACTAACTATTATAATTTTCCATCTTTTTTAAAAAACTTTCTATCTTTAATTTTGTTTCCCTTATCTTAAATATACATTACAATGTGATTTGTTATTTATAAAAATTCGATAATAATTAACATGGATCACTTATTCAAGTTGCCCAACCAATATCCAAAATACCTTTCAACAAATCTCAACCACTTATTTTTTTTCATAATTAACATAGATCACTTATTTCAAATTGGGAAAACATCATACAAATGTAACCAACTTTCAGCTTTGTTCCACTTAGGTCACTCATACTTTTGTTTGTTCCGATTAAGTCACTCATACTTTTTTTTGTTCGGATTAAGTCACTCATACTTTTTTTTTTGTTCCGATTAAGTCACTCATACTTTTTTTTTGTTCCGATTAGGTCACTCATACTTTTTTTTGTGCATTACACGTTGATTAGGATTAATCAAGCGTGCGAATACTTCGTTAGACACGAACACAAACTATCGAAGATAATTCGAGGAATTATCGAAACACACACACACGAGTCTCACGAACGTTGGTGATCAAACTTATATGTTATTACATGATTATGTGCTAAGAACATATTAAGTGTTTAGGATAAACGATAGGAATCATGTACGAGCGATATCGTTTCAACGAAACCGAAAAACAAGGAAGTGGGCTCATCGCGGTACGCGATGGTCCCTCGGCGAAAGGCTTAGCGGTACGCGAAGAAAACCGGGATTCGAAGCTCCCGAATTACATCGCGGTACGCGATGATGAATTTTCATCGGCCTCCGCGGTACGCGAAGGCCATGCAGATCAGATTTTTCTATTTAATCAACCCCTAAACTCTTTCACTCGGTTTCTCCTGTTCTTCTCCGAGTATTGCCACCTTAGATCGACCAAAACCCACCTGAATCCACCCTCAAACCATCTGGAATTCATATTGAAGCCACCATTGGGAGATTTGAAGGTATTGGAGTCCAAGAAGAAGTAGTGGAAGCCACCCACAAGTCGAGATCTTAACATCAAGCCTTCATTCAAGCTTCCAGAACCTGTCACACCACGAATTCAAGCTGCTAAGGTAGTTTATCTCGTTTATCTTTAATGAGATCGTACATGCAATGGGTGAAAACCCATATGCAACTCCATGTGACCATCGAGCACGAATTTGTTGGTGATTTGATGTGTTATGGTTGTAGAGTTACTGGTTTTAGTGTTTATTGATGTTAGATTTGAGTTTGGTTTGGTTATTGGTTGATTTGATAATGATTTTTATACACTTGCCATAAAAGGAAACTTTTATATGCAAGTCTTGGAATTGTGATGATCTAGACATGTTAGACATGTCTAGATGTTGTTAAATGCATATTGGAGTGTTTAGAAACACATTGGGATATTTGATTTTGTCAAAAACTTGGTTTTGTAGAAACTTACTATTTATGGAAACTTTTAAAAATCAAAAGAGGGCTTTTGATGTTTTAAAACGTTTTGATGAACTTTGAGCATTGGAATATGCTTAGAAATGATTTTTAACATATTTAGAAACTTCGTTTTGTGAAAACGAGCTTTTAAACGAATACTTTCCAAATAAGGAAACTTTATTTGGGCAAAACGGCATAAATGGTGATTTATGCGCAAACGACATGATTTAAGAGTTAAACGTGTTTTATAATCATATTGGAAGTTATTAGTTTTATGAAATGGAATTTCATAACCACACTTTCTTAAAGGGGAAACTTTCTAAAAATGGTAACTTATGTGATTAGAGTCATATGATGGATGTTGGTGTCTTATGTGCATCAAGGCACATAAACACAACAACCGTGTCACCAACGATTCGTCGAGTTTCACTAGTCAACACACACACACACTCGGTTGAGCACACCGACACTTGGAGTTGTATGGATTACAACACATCACAAAACACATACTCACACCTATATGGTCATAGGTGCATACTAGCAGGTGCTAGCTCTCGCAGACGCGAACATTCACACATACCGGAACTACTATCAGGTTAGTTCACGGCCCCTTTTTATCTTTTCTACCTTTGGGGAGAAAACATTGCACTACAACTGTTTTTGAACAACAACTCATTTTATTTACGTATGGACATGCTTTATCATTATATGTATATGTGTGGGCCCCTATCACAACTAAAAGTCCTCACGACACTCCTCGGACCGTTAATAGTATAACGCCTAGCATGGTAATCTTGAATAGTACTATTGGGCCTGACAAGCCCCACTACACCCGACTGGAGGTCGGAACAGTGCAATATTGACCAACACTTTGCCATAGTCTTGTGATGGACATGGCGGGAGGCACAAACTGTCAGCTTCGGTACCATCCACAATATAATATAACTGTATTGAGTAGCTATCAATCGATACTGCATTGTAATGATATGTAAATATGCAAAACTCTTACTTTAAACATTTTGATGTTTACTGCTGATTACAAACCTGTGCTCTCACCAACCTTTGTGTTGACTCTTTTACTCGCATGTTTTCTCAGGTAACTAAGGCACGCACTTGAGGATAGGATGCTAGGATGGAGTCCCAATCATCGATATTATTGTCTTAGGATTTGAGAACGACTATCATTATGTTTTATTGTGTTGTAAACAATTTAAATCGCTTCCGCAACTATTGTTACTTAACAATTTGAAAACCGTTTTAAATTAACGCTTCCATTATCTATGAATATTAAACTGTTTTGTTAACTTATATTTTACTTCCGCAACTCTGATTTTTACAAACTGTTTTATCCAAGTTATTGGACGTATGTATGAAAACAGACATATAGGTCTCGCATGTTGTGTGACCGGAGACTGCGATCCTGACAATCTGCCGCCGCTCGCACCCCAGAAGGGACGGGATTTCTCGGGTGCGACAATATTAAGCAATCAATCAAATTGGGTTATTAAGTTTACTCAATTAAGGTGGGCTAACAGCCAATCCTTGCCATATGTGTGTGTATACACACACGCACACACACATATATACATACATATATATATATATATATATATATGTATGGCAAGGATTGGTTGTTGACCCACAAACGTATGTGCGCATGCACACACACGTATAAAATACATGAAATTGTTGTTTATAGTTTTGGAAACTTGGTTAACCAAGAAATATTAAAAATAATAAGTGTTTTCATTTTTTAATTATATTTACTGTAATTACTAAATTATATATATAATTATACAAAAAATGCAAAGAAATAATATTCCTTTTATAATATGGAATTATTAAATTGTGATTTTATAAAACTTAACATGAAACTAAATTTTAATATTATTTTCAAAAATTTTGTTTTCTTGTTAAATATTAAAATAACTAAGTTTATAAAAAACAAAGGAAAAACCTATAAATACATGAATACCTCACTATATAAATTAGAAATATAATATATATTTATGAACTTATAAGATGTCTATAAGTTAAGTCAACAATATTATCATTTTTCTTTAGAATTCTGTATGTAACCTGAAACTCAGCATTATACCCGCTTTACAACTTTATAAAGTCTTGAACTTGGAATACTCAACCTTATACATATTAATTTATAGAGTTTCAACACATATTTGATCAATATAAGAATATTTATAACACAAAGTTTGTCACTTTTGTAACTATTAAATAGATTGTTTCGCATATTAGACTATCTTAAGTTTCTAGTGTGTTAACAATTATATTATATAATATATTAAAAAGTAACTACAATGAATAGTTGCTTTATTGTTTCTTTTACTTTGGTCACAAGTAGATAAGCTCTCATTTTTAAGATTAGAGATGTTAGCACCCATGTTTTGGCCTTTGTATATTCTGGTGTACACACAAATAACTGCAATCATTACTATTTTAAGTAATAATATAATAATAATAATTAAATAATAATACATATATCATCATTTTATGGTAATTCATCAAAAAAAATAGACTAGGGATACGGCTAACACAAATTTCGGAAGAAGAGATAATATACACATATAATTAAATTGTTTTTTAATGGTTTCCGGAAGATGGGATAAGACATAACATACACATAATTAAATTATTTTTTTATAATTTATAATACAACAACATCATACATATCTACATATAGATATTTTGGGAATAAGTCGGCAGAGCAAAACACAAAACAAAAGGGGGTGCCCTTCGAGCATATTCAAAAGAAAAAAGAAGATGAAGAAGAAGAAAGAAGAAAAAGAGAAGAGAGGTTTTGAGGGTAGGCAAAACAATGAAAGATCTGAGCAATGATTCGTAACATCGAGCTTAAATCGCGATATTAGGTGATGAACCACTCGAGGTAATCACGTTTTCTCATATTTGAATCACCACGGAAGGATGTCATAGGGGTTATGAACTAGGGTTTAGAAACGTGAAATTGGGTTGAGTTTTGATTAGTTATAGGATCCTAAACTCGTGTACAATTGTTTTAGGCATGTTTTAAACATTCCTTTTCATGAATCTTGCCAGAAACCCAAGTTAAGGCTTATAAGAGTGAGATAAGAAGGATGACCTATTTGAGGTGACTTAGAAAAAAAAAAGAGTTTTGTTATTGTTTAAATCTGAAAAATTTTATAGAGATGCAATTGAGGTGTTGTACTTAAATAATTGTCTAAAAATCATATGATGAGATTAATATGAGTTTAACCTAAAAGGATCAAATGGATTAAATTTATGAAAAATATGAAAAATATGTTAAACAAATTCAAATGGGTCGAATGAGTACATTATGAGAAATATATATACATATGTGTGTGTATCCATGCAAATATATATAGAAACATTTCGAACAAAAGAGTGAATATATATAAATATATATAAATACATATTGACCCGTATAGAGATTAACAGGAAAACAAGATTTCAATCAAGAGAAAAATCAAGCAGGATCATCTACAGGTAAAGGTAAGTAATATATCCGGATTACTATATGAGAAATGATATGAACATGGTTCGATGTAAAATCATGTGTTGTTATGGTGGTTTTATTAATAATGATTAATCAAGATTAATATATAGATATAGTCGAATACATGTGGATTGTATATATAGTGGATTCATAGTAGTATATAAAATTTATGGTGACTAAATAGATGTACACCTCTAATATGGTGATGGAAATTTATTTTCATTATAGTGGAAAAATGTATGATTTATATCCTACTTATGGTGGTAGTAATCCTATTTTATGGTGGTTATGTAAGGGATAATTTCCCTTACGATATGGTAGATGGTGGACTTTGACTAATGTCAGAGTGTCAGACTAAACAAAATTGTGGAAAATACTAATTGACGTGGGTGGTGATGACTAATCTTTTGTATGAATATGGTGGCATTGATTACTTACTTAGCGTTTCGCTAATTAAATCATTGGGTGTAATTTGTAGGTAAAGCTCAAATGCAATAAGGAATGAAACAAGTCTCGGATTGGTTATCTAATGTTTCGCATGACCTGTGGTTAAATGATTTTGGTGAAACTTAAAGTTTATAATATGAGTTGTATTGTTTTGGGTTTCTTTTGGTAAATAGTTATAACGAGCCAGAGTTTTCTATAGTATTGTTGTCAAATAGTACTAGTTACAATGACATAAATTACTTATGGTGATAATAGTTTGTTATTGTGTGAATTATTGGTTTTGAAAATGTTTTTTTTTTATGTAAGGAAATCGATATTTTAGAATGAGTCATGCCGAAATTTTAAAATATCTAGGACCATATTTCTGCATGTATTTAAATAAAACTATTATAAAGTGGGTGTAACAATGATTTTTTTCTATTATTTTCATAACATATTTTTGTACCATATTTTCACACCCTTGTCTTGCGGAAGCGTACGGTGTGACTTTCAAGGTTTCACAGTCATTGTTTACAACATAAGACACATATGTTTCTATATTACAGAACCATGTTACTACTACATTCGCCACAAGCCAAATGTAATAATAGTTTTAACTGAGTTTCACACATATATATACATAATGCTATTACACATATATACTATGTTATGTATCACACTGTTGAGTCTATCTCTCATAGACTCTACTATAGGTCTCCAAAGATTGAGCTCCCAGCTCCACCCCCTGTATCATTATGCATCTGAGAAAACATGATTTTTAAACAATCAGCATATTGCTGGTGAGTTCACAAGTTTATTTGTCAAAACGTATGTAATGTATCCAAACAAATCAAATGTTTTCATAAAATAAGTTAAATAATATTCATATCCCAAACTGGGTGTAAAACATTGGTATCAAGTGCGAACATTGTTCCTTCCAACAATGTCGTGTATTAGTTCCCGACCAACTGTCCAATTATAACTCCTAGGCTCCCGTAACTGTGACAACTAGTACCTAATCGTCCGGCAAACCCATACGGTGTGTATGTACTTACACCTATTCTATGTGTGAACACTACATGATGAACAGTAGATGACAACAAACCAGTGAAAACAATTAACAGCTGTAAATATTTCAATGAGAATTGAAATATAAATATACAACAATACAATATAAATAACAGTTGTATGTGTTTAAGTGAAAACTTAGATATAGTGAATACGACAACGCAAGTGAAGCAACAGGGTAAGAACAAATAACGAAAACATATCGGTTGCGACCTGATCTTCATAAATGGCAGAAATCAGATAGCCGGTAATTCTATGAGCAAACAAGATGGAACAAGTGTGATTATGTACATTCAGGTGTGTTAGTTGAGTCCGTTTGTGAGGATGTTCTATGCAAAACAATGACTCAGTATCGTGTACGAATAAGAAACTGACAGCGTGTTTGCGCGGGTGACGATTCACACAAACATATATGTGGGTTTAATGTTCTGAACGATAACTGTTAAATAGAAAACCAAATCAGACAGTGAAACGTACGATCGTATTCATACAGCTAGCACTATGTACGAAAACGCGCGTAAGTGACGTTTTCTGACGAAACTGCGAAAACAAACTACGTCGAACGTTAAAATATTACAAATAAGATAAAAATAATGTATTCTAGGAAATTAGCTCCTAAACCCTAATTAATAACCTTAATTTAATAAAACAACAAGAGATTTTCGATTCGAAACGAAATAACAAGGTTTAACGGACGAATCTCGATCGAGACAGTAAAAATAGGTAGATTTAATAATTTACGTTTTTACAATTTTGAAACTCATCAAAACGATTCAAGAAAACTAAATTCCACATTTAACTAATTAGTGCGTAACCGTAAAAAAAACGCGTGTTACGTTCCGAAAATGTAACGAAAGAGAAAACCGAGCAAACGAAACGAACTAGAACATCCTCGGGGTATAAATACCTTACAAGAGTTCATCTTCCCCATTTATCTCCCCCACTCTCTCTCTCTAAACCCTAATCCCGGTTCTCTCTCTCTAAATTTTTCAAACTTTAACCACCAAGAACTCCTTCATTTCTTGATGAAATTACTCCATCCTTGAGCCTAATCGAAGCCCTTGATCTCTTCTACACGAAAGTACAAAGGATCTGCCCTAAAAGTCTCTGAATTGAAGGTAAAACGAGAAGGAAAGTCATGAAAATTAGGGTTTTCGTGCACCCTTGTTCGACCTTAACCCTAACCGGTTTAAAACCCCTATCCCTCGAAACCTAAACTCAAAAGTATCTTAGGTGAAGGGGGATGGGTGTCATTTGGATTGTTGGCCATGAGACTCGACAGCAAGAAGATTGGGGCCGACTGAGCACAACCGGCTAAATGGCCATCACACAGCCGGCCGAATAGCTTCACCCTTCGGTCAGGAACACCCATTCGCCCTGTCACACCCCCACTCGCAGCGGAAGACTTAACAGAGTCTTGGTGTCAACAGTAAATAATACAAGTATAAGTTAAGCGAACGATTTAAGTAAAACATGGATATTTAATTATAGAAGTCATCGATAAATTTATTAAAACATTACAAGTTCAACATCTAGTTTATAAAACATCAGTTTTAACAATTCGATAACCGGTCCCAGATAAATATCCCAAGTACTCTCGCTTTCAAGAACCGGTTTTTCCTTTCCCCAAACAGCAATGCTACTTACCTGAGAAACATACCAATTTAAAAACAAGTGTCAATCAAACGGGTTGGTGAGTTCAAAGGATTATAATAAAACATTTCAACATATTATCATGGAAAAGAATGTAATATTTCAATGCTGTGCTAGTGAACATCTCGTAGACTAGCTAGGTCCTACGAACCGATAGACACCATGAGCTCATAATCAAACCGAAACCAAGGAGCAGACTCGCTGCAACATATATTCTCCCGTTACACAAGGACCATGACACCTGGCCGAGGAGTGGGTTGTCAAGCCCGATAGATCTACCAATATATCCTGCGGTCCCTTGCGAGACTAATGATTACGACTGCGGGCACAAAATTTATCAATGCGCAAACCACTCGGGAAGAATCCACGAGAACCAGGCCCAACTGCACTTACTCAAGAGCTATCAACCATCACATACCACACAAGCATAAATATTACAAATATCCTTTTCCAAAACATAGGCAGTTTCTCCCCCGATTTTAAAAACAAAACAGTTAAAAAGGGGCCGTGAAACTCACCTCAATGCGTCCCTGCTAGCAACAGAGATTTCCAAATAACCAGACTGTTCTCACTAGCGCCCTAAAACCCAAGGGACACATTAATAGTCTAAACATAAGTCTACTATGTAAGTTGTTCACCCGACTCAACTAGACTTAAACACATTACACTAAAGAACCAGATTTCACACAAATGACCCGTTGGTGACTCGAATTTATTTTTATAAATCATAAATTAACGTCTTTTGGTCATATTATATTCAAATAATTAAGTTGTCTTTGTTAAAAATTTATTTTAACTCCAAACTTAATTATTTATAATAACTTGTCAAAAATGACACTTTGATCGTATTTTACCGACAAAACCGACAACTTAACACACAAGCACGTCAACATGCATTATGGCCTAAGTGACTTTTAATACTTCAAAATAAGTATTTTATACTTACTTTTATATCAAATTTTCTGATTAAAATCAGCCACCAAATTATGTCAAAATTATGCGTTAAAACGACGTTTTTACGCCATTTTTAGACATAGTTTTCAAATATTTTGTTTTATATTTTTCTTACAAAACTTATACATTATAAATTACAAATTTTTATCATAAAAACTTATAAATTTTCTGATCAAAATCAGATTCATACAAAGACTTTTTTTATATGTTAAAAATAGTCGAAAACGCGTGTTTTCGGTTAATAACGATCATCCTTTGAATATATTTCTAAATCCACTTGATTTTATACTTTAAATATGTCATAAATTCCCATAATTTACTGATTAAAATCTGTTAAAAATTTATTTTATAGGAAACTCTATTTTTATAATTTTTATCTTATCAAGACATCCACTTTAAAGTAATAAAATTATGGCTTAGTTATCTAACCATTATTTATTCATTTTACAAAAAAAATATTTACATTTTTATATATTTTATGACTTTAAAATCAGATTTGATATATTTCATAAAATATCAATAATAATAAGTATTATTACTAAAATTTAATAATTATTTAAATAGTTACATGCATACTTTTTATACATGTACTTATGTGTATATATTATCTATATGTATTCATGAGTATAATACATACACATGCATACATGACATCAAAACATACATGCATTCATATATAAATATACCATGTACATAAACATACATGCATGTATGACAAAGCCATACATATCCATATATATTCATACATGTATTCATGCATGTATTTAGAAATTACATATACACATATTCATGCATGCATGTAACCATCTCACATGTATGTACATATGTGTATATAAATATATGAACACATCCATATTCATATATGTTCATGCATGTACTTATATCACATACACATACACATACATATATATATATGCATGTATATGTACATGCATGTGATTAAAATCACCATCCAAAATGAAAACATTCATCATGTATGTATGTAAGTATATTTTTGAAAGAATAAACATCCAAATATATATACATTCACGTTTCACACACACACTTACATGCTATCATCTTTTACACTAAAACCCACTTGATTTTAACACATACTTTTGGATGAACAACTTGAATAAACCCATATAATATGAAGAGATTTACCTTAGTTATAATAAGAAAATGAGCTGTTTCTTGATCAAAGTTCTTCCAAAACACCAAAAATCACCAAACTTGATAAAGATATGAAGGAATGGAAGCTTGATATTTCAAAAGGGGTGAAAGTATGGAGAGAGGGAGGGGTGAACGTAGAAGGAAGAGAGAGGGAGTATAACTTTAAGAGTTGGAGTGTGATGAGGAGAAAATGATGGGTTTAGGAAATTGCAAGATTTTGTTGGATTTTAAAAGCTTCCTCTTTCAACCTTCTAATGACAAGTGGGCATACACTTGTCCAATTCTTGTCTTATTATTGCCCAACTAGATAAAAACAGGTATATTCTGAGTCATACGGTATATAAATTATGTACCGGAAATTTAATTTAAACACGATTTTTATTCCAAAATTACTAAATATTTAATCGAACTCAATTAATCAAATTTTAGTTAAAAACAGTGACCTTAAATGTCATTTGGTTAATTAACTTCATTTTATCCGGCTAAAACACGGATAAAGTTGGTTGTATGAAATTTAACGGTTAACTCTAAAAATTACGGTTTTTCAACGTTAACTCAAGTTATTCGTTTATGATTTCTTATGTTATGCTAATCCAAGCATATGCACTAAATTCGTCAACCGAGTCATCACCAACGTTCGTTTAAACACCGCCGAACGGTACCGAAATCTCAAAAATTCACCAAATGCAATTCCATGTAGTTAAACACACTCTGTGCTAGACAGGTAACGACAACTTTAATTTAATAATTAATATTAAATTATTATTGCATCAAATAAATTAAGTTTAGTACACTAACCTTTTATGAGTCATCGTTCGTAAATTACCGGATGTCACACGCCCCCTCCCCCCGAGCTGACATTCGGCTGTAACCAGAAACCATGCTTATCTCGGTCTGGCCACACCTATTCGCCCGAACCATTTCAGTCGGCCAATGGCCCTTCGGTCGGTCATAGCCATTCGGCAGAGGCTCCTTCGCCGGAGCCACCTTAGTCGGCCAACCCCATTCGGACAACCTGCTTCCATACGGCCAGCCATCCTCATTCGAACAGGCCGCATCCCATTCGGCCCAAACCAAAGCACTCGGCCCATGCTCACTGTTTCGTTCCCTAGTTATTCAATCGGCCCATAAGGTCTGACCCATGCAGCTGGTTCGGCCCAAGGGATTGGTTTGGCCCACATCGATTGGTATGGCACATGGGACTAAGTCGGCCCACTTATCCTTATGTCATTCGACCTAGGTATCTTTTGGGTTGACTTGCACCCAACACTTGTGAACTCTACGTGTGACCATTAGTGATTATCACCATGCATGGAATTATAAACTATTATTACAACGATGGCGAGATCCTTAATGACATCTACACATACTATAAAAAAAACATTTATATAGATTGTAATAATTACAATGGTAATATGCTAAGTTGATACAAAAACCTAAGTGAGTTTTGAGAACTACCTTGAATTTCAAACTTACACTATCTAATAGGTTAAGGCAAGCGAAATACAAAATCAATAACAACACGTACTAGGCTTAATCTAATTGGGTTAAGTGTCAGGGTAATTCACCACAAGTGAACCAAGGCCGAATGATGACCCAGACCGATGAGTGTTAGCCAACTTTAGGGCTAACACATACACGCACACAAACATTTACAACTTATACTTACAAGTTACAAACAACGTGAAATCAATACAGGATTGTGAAAACTACAACAAGTACAACAAAGAGCGCGTGCATTCTTGTTTATACTTAGTCAACCGCATCAAATACAAGGTGAGTTCATACGCCCCTTTTCTAATCTTCTGATTTTAACTTCGGGGCTGAGAAACATGCTAACCCTTTTATTTATTTAAAAGATTTAGTATTTTTATTTCAATTATCAGATGACATAGATAATACTGATTTTATCTTAATTGTCATATTATGACCTGATCTTATAAGTTATGTGTGCTTGTGTGTGAAATAACCTGTAAAGGACAACAGGAACAATATCATGATACTAACTCATCAAAATGAATGACACAATGCATCAAAGTTAGATCTCACAACAATGAGCTTAAATCACTGAGACAATAATATTGGTAATCATGATAACGTAACTCCTGAGTCAACTAAGTGTAGTTAGACTAGCTCTTACAACACTACAGTGGCAACATGGTGACCATATGGAACAACAATAATGATAATCATGACAACGTAATTTCATGATAACAACATCATTCACACAACAACTAACGATGTATAATAAGACAAGATCTTATATAACTTTGTTAACAACGAGAACACACAACATTGAGAACAAACAACATTGGAGAACACAACAACAATTGATTACTATTGAACTGCCTATATTATATCACGACAATCATGTGCCCCGTATTCAAGTTGATCATTGTAAGTCCCTCACACAAATCGCTGACCAGTTAGTTTGACGTGACTAAACCGACGATAGCATAGTGGTACCATAGGTTTGACAAACCTCCGGCTTGTAGGGCTGGTATGTTGATCGTATTTATCTTTTGGCCGGTAACGTATGACCGGTGACAGGGCTATTTCAAGTCAGGGTCTGGAAAGCGACACATGGTGATATTAATCTGCAGTTATAATTGTAATTCATCCTTCGATTCTACTGATTAGTATATTGAGAAATTGATCTTCTCTCATGTCATATTACTATTAGTAGTCTCGTTGAAGTCAATGGGAACATCAAAGTGGTAGAGGTAAATCGGATGCATTGTGATCTGATTACGTGAGTATTACAATGGATTCCTTTTAGGCTCTATGCACTTCAAGCGGAGAACATAAATCAATTGGTTAACTAATACTCCTAATATTAGTAGTGATTAACAGTTAACACCATAATCAATAGAATAATAACCAGGATAAGATTAAATTTAATCCATTTTCCTTAAAATATTAAGGGTTTATCAATACCTCGGTTTGATAACTAAACCCCTTTTTCTGTATTATTCTACATACAACACACTGAGTGATGAACATAAACAGATGGGTGAATCTCATACAAATTGAACACATGTGAGATGAGAATGGATACCTATAGTTGTATCGCAAGTTGTGTGGAGTTCTATTAGGCATATGGTGGGATGGCGTCTGGGCGGATAGTAGGCTCGACCCTTTCGTATGCCCTATATATAAGCATGCTTGATGGGATGAAATAATACTTGTACATATCACTATGGAGATGCCATTGTGCGAGTCGGATAAATCAAACATTTACAATACTGATGTATGACATTGTGATTGTGTACGATAACAAATCAAAGTTTTCAATTACTAAACTTATTAACTCACCAACCTAGTGTTGACTTTGTTTAAATGCATGTTTTCTCAGGTGACGCACAGGTTTAGTCACCAGGCTCAGGATGCATTAGCTAGTGGACTTATATAGTGGACCTAGCTACATTTTGTGTGCTTAACTTTTGACGACATATTTTGGTGAATCACTTTGTAAATCTTGTGAAATACAAGATATAAAACTCTATGATTCATTTGAATGGAATTACTCAGTTAAATTATGAACATGACAATGTAATTTAACTTTGTAATTCTATATCAATGTCATTTTAGTATTTCTCAATTTTATATCATGTGCCATGTGAACAATCTGATCACTATGATTATCAAACGATATCACACCCTGAGAACCTTCCGCCCGACAGGAAAGTCGATCCAGCCCGCCGGCTCGGGGTGTGACAGTAACCGAGCTGACGAGTTCAGTGTTTGCCCCTTCCCAATGTCCTTGTCGCAGGACATTGTGTGTTTTAGCCTTATTGAGCGCCCGCTCGACATCCAGTCGTGGTTTTAGCTACGAACCACGGGCGAGGATTGTCAATCACAAATAGAATCTATTCTCAATAATCACGCCCCCCACGGTTAACGGTTACAGAATAGGGGACTTAGCGACAAATGTGTAACCCGTGAAATAATGACAAGTTTGGTCATATTTTTCGCCCCACTGTCACGTGTTTCAACCAAATGTTTTACAATGCTTTCGTTTTCTTGTTTCACAAAGTGTTTCAAAAGTATTTCAGCATTTCACATGATGCAAATAAGTTTTCATGTTTCACAAAATGTATCGAAAGCGTTTCAGAGTTCCATCTGATCTAATCAGGTATCATGTTTCACAAAATGTATCGAAAGCGTTTCAAAGTTCCATCTGATCCAATCAGGTATCATGTTTCACAAAATGCATTGAAAGTATTTCAGAGTTCCACCTGGTCAAATCAGGTTTCATGTTTCACAAATGTATCAAAAGCATTTCAAAGCTTCACAATAATCAAGATGTTTCAAATGAGTTTTTATGTTTTCTCATTCCCCGAGTTCAAAAGCCAAAATACAGAAAAGGGGTTCATGAACTCACCTCAGTTGATATAAATCAATAAACAGAGTACAACGTTCGTATTGCTAGTTCCTGGATTCCAAATCTGTAATTTATTAAAGTTCGGTGAGTTGTTTGTACTTGATTTGGTGAGAAATTAACTTTTGTATCAAATCTGGATTCTCAATCGACTTCTGGGTTGAAATCTGATTATCAGATTACAAAACCGATCATAAAACTGAGTCCGGAATGCGAAATCGACCCAGAATAGGTTTTTATATTGAAACCGATGATAAAGCTGAATTCCGGTCATAATCGGAATTTCAAACAGCTTCTAAATCAACTATCGGGTTTCCGAATTGCTAAATAGATCGCAAAACTGAGTCTGGAACGCGAAATCGACCAGAATAGGTTTTCATATTGAAAACCGATGAGAAACTGAATTTCGGGTTACAATCATAATTTAATCCGTTTCAAAATCGATTATCGAGTCGCCGGATTGCGAAACATATTGCAAAAATGAGTCCGGAACACGAAATCGATTAAAAATATGTCCTTTTTGTCAAAATCGGATCACCGGATTGCGAATCGAATCGCGAAACGGAGTTCAGGACGCAAAACAGACGAAATTAGGGTTTGGCCGGAAAAGTCACCGGAATATTCCTATTCGCCGGAATATTCCTTTTCGCCGGAATTTTGGCCGAAAAAGTCGCCTGAGGTGGCGGGCGGCGGCGGTCCGGTGGTGGCTCGGTGGTCTGGGGTGGTGGCTTGGTGGTCTGGGCCGCGGCCTAGTCAATGGCTCGAGCCGGCCTGGCCTGGCCTTGGCTGGCCGGGACACGGGCCGCATAGGGGCCGCATGGCCGGGACACGTAGGGGTTGTACGCATGGCCGAGACGCACGGGCCGTATGGCCGAGACGCAAGGCCGCAGCACGGGCCGCTGGCCGAGACACACATGCCAAACATGGTTTTTGCGTGCCAGAATCGATATTTTGACATTTTTATCGGGCCAAAATCTCCAGATCCTAATATTTAACATATATCTAGAGTTTGGTGAAGAAAAATCGTGATTTGGACAACTTTGAAAAATCAGGTTTTTCGACAAAAATGCCCTTTTCATGGTTTTTGAGCATCTGATCGTTTCCAAACTTTAACCATCATTCAAACATGTTTGTTTAACCTATTTGAAGTTATTAGAACCAACAATTAAGATCGAAACTTACTTGGTTGAGTTTTGGCTTGAAAACCCACTTGAAAATCAACTTTTGGAGGTTGATTTCTTGTTTTGATGGTTCTTGATCTTGGTTCTCAGTTTGGATTGCCTAGAAATGATGTTTAGATGTTGTTGGAAGCTCCTAGAAGGTGAGAAATAGCTCTGGTCGAATTTTTGGGGTTTAAGAGGCAAAAATGTTGACTTGAAAAGTCAACTATTGGATATTTATGGAATTCTTGCTTCTTGAATAAGTTTGATCAGATATTTTTCATCAAAATATCTATTGAACCAGATTATAAGGCATTAGTGTGAAAGGAATCATCCAACACATGAGTTTTATGATTTTTGCAAATTGATTTTTCGGCTTTTTCGCGCGTATCTTTGGGAATTGCTACATTTGATCAACCATCATTGTTATACTTCCAATTACATCCCATTAGGAATATAATGTGGTTAGGAAGTTCGGGTTGTCATGAATTTGACGTCTACGCATGCCGAATTGCCTTTTCGCAAATTTGTCGCGATTTATGTTTCAAATGTGTGTCATTGTTCTTTCTTTGACTCATGAGTTTTCATTAGATTCTTAAGGTTTGTTTTGATTATTTTAATCTTAATAAGGCTTAATTAAGACTAAGATACGAAATTCTAACCTGAAATTGCGAATTGTCACACATATGTAACATTCATGTAATTTGTAATAAACAATTATATTTATTAAACAATTTATAACGTTATTTAAAATCTTCATTTATGAGTTTATATACATATATATGTATAGTTATACAAATATATATACACACACACATATGAGAAAACATATTTTGAACATCTTTAATATACATACATATGTACATATGTGTATGTATATGTACAAGAAAACAATTTAAAAATTTAATATACATGTACAATAAATACAAAGGAAATTAAATATACATAGATACATACATACATACATATACATATATATATATATATACACACACTTATGTATGAGAAATTATTTATAATTATACAATTTAAAGAAATAAAAATAAAAACATATTATTAATGTTTATAGATTTATATTAAATCTCATAAGATTTAAAACTTAATTATAAATAAATAACATAAACAAATAAATTTTAAATTTTGAAAATTTAATAAAAAAAAATTTTGTTGACAAATAAAAGGTTTACAAACTTTTAACTTTAATCATAATTAAATAAATACAAACAACATTGTTTTAAATTTTATAAGTTAAATATAATATTAAAACATTGATTTATAAAAATATATAACTAACTATTATTAGTTTATAGAGTTTAAATCAATTTTCAAATTAAAATGGTTAGTAAAAAAGATTAAGAGTTAAAACTGCCAAAAGATAAACCTGAATTCAAAAGAAAAACCATGAGGAACTTAAAATAACAAACCCCCAAAGCTGCTCCCTCCTTTACCCGGTTCACAGCCCCAACCCGTTTTCAACCCATATGCAACCCGATACCAGAACTCGGGCATTACAACGGTAATACAGCTAATCAAACCCTATATGGCATGTATTACAAGCGCGTAAACTAATTCCAATCACAATTATGAGTGATTAAACAACCCTTTAACGCATAAATCGTTTCCAAAAATGTTAACACGACCGAGATTCAAATTGACACAATCGTGTATAAATATCGATTTAATCTAACCATAATCATCCTCAGAACCTCTCGAAGCTTTCTATGCACCCAGAACCTATTCATAAACCGATTTAGGACAAATTTTTTTGATATCTTTTTATTTAAAAATCATTTTTAAATTATGTTTTTACAGAAAATTATTTTTTATTAAAAACTACCATTTTAATAAAAGAAAAATATGTATAATATGTATAAATATCATTCTAACAATAAATAATAATATATATATATAACACACATATATATATATATATTATTAAATAACTATATTTAAGTACATAAATACTTGAAATTTATTTAATAATTTTATACGTTTATAAAATAAATATTTTTATGAATATATGAATTTATTTTGTTATATACATATTATAAATTTTACAAATATAAGTTGGCATCCAAATAAGTTTAAACATTTTATTTCAAAGTTTTTACAACTTATTTTATGAGAATTTCATAAATTGAAAAATTGTTTATTTAATATTAATTAGAAATATAAAAACAAGGATTTCGAATATTTTTGGTTAAACATATAATAAGTAAATTTTTAAACTTTTAAATTAATATTTTAAGACAACATTTGTAATTTAAACACTATATAACAGTATCGTTATTTTCATTTAAATAAATCATAATGAACTATAATTTCTAACTATTTAAAACAATACGAACCCATTGATCTATTTAGAGCTTAGATAAAAACAGACATGCCTATGTTAACATATGTCTATTAAACTATTTAGGTGAATATTGAATTTGTGTTGGACATTATTTGAACCATATTTTTGACAATTATTGCAAAGACTATCACATAACACAAATGTGAGTCTTCATAGCCCCTCTTTTACTATTTTACTTTTAGGGTGAAACATGCAACTTATCTATTATAATTTTTCATGCGAACTTAGTTCAATGACCTTATAGTTGTGAACTTTAGCTAAGAACATGCATTGATCACCCTCATTTAGTGATTATGATAGATCTATTAGACCGACCATCCCACCGATGTTTAATCAACCCTACGGGGAAGGCCCTCGGTGATAGTTTACTACTTTAGCATTGTTAGGAATGCTAGAACGTGGTCAGAACATCATTTGTTAACATCAGTTGATCTGCATTACTTGCTAGTTCATATTTGACCGTGTTCATTGTGCTTCGAGTTCACATAAGACATAATTTATAACATTTTTGTAAACATATTTTGGTGTGAGTGTACAAACCTATGAAACTCTCCAACTATTCGTAGTTGACACTTGATTTTAAACATGTTTTAGGTGAAAATTTCAGTTAGCCATGTTGTTGAGCTTGGATTAGTTTTCATTTAATGTATTAGAATTGAAATGATGTAATAGTTAGGGCTTGATCATTTGAAACAATGTAATAAATGTTTGAGTTTAATGTTTGAACTATTTACAACTTTATATTTTGTGCTACGAAAAATCTACACTTCGTGCCGCCCCGATGTTTCCGCCATCGGTCGGGGTGTTACACCATATTTGTATGGATTTTGTATGTTTTTATGAAAACTTTTTATAGTGTTCGCAATGAGAGCTTTGCTTTTGCAATGTAACTTATGCTTATGTAAATGACATATAATATCCGTTATCAAGAGTGTACTGTGATAAGCCACCGCACGTGCGACGGGAAAAACCTAGTTAAATTAAAACATGAGGTTTAAACAAGATTAGTTCCTAAAACTCAGCATTCTTAATTGTACTATAGGACACAAGTAAGACTACTTGCTATTGTTGTTGTTATGCTTTGGTGCATCCGACTTCTATTATATTGTATTTAAGTTAACTTATTATTCTAGCTGCCTATAACTATATGTCGATCTATGAGTTTTCACGGCCCATTTACTTATTGTTTTCAGGAAAAAGCATTTTTGACACGTGATAAAATATTTTTTTGATAATGAATTACATGAAATCTTAATTCTAAAAGTTCTTGCATTGTTTAAAACTATTTAACTTAATTGATATAAGCTAATGGATATTGGATTATACTATTTATAAGGCTATGATGCGATTACTTGGGATAACATTTTACTTGTTTAGTCGTCTATGAAAGGACACGAGCTTTTATCATTTAAATACAAAATAAAAAACAAAAATAAATAAAGAGTCAATTACACAATTGATCCCTGTCGTATGTCGATCGATTTTGCACTCATGGTCCCCAACTTTAAAAAGTTACACCAATAGTACGAACAGTTTGCAAAAAATGTAACACTGATGATCCCTAAAATGGATGGCAGTTAGTTTTTGACGTTAATATATTTAAAATGACCTCTATACCTCTGTATAAACCCATTTTATCTTCTTCCACATTATCTTCACCAACATAGACCATCGACCATTTTGTCTCTCTCAACTTTACTCCGAGGACACCATTATCACCATTACCTTGCTCTACCGTTGTGACATCCAACCACTAGAACCACTTATCACTATGTTTCAGGTTTTGATCATTGATGGATTCATGTCCAAGAAATCAAAATCTCTCTGCATCTGGACACCTGCCTGCAACAAAGTGTATGCTTTGAGGAGATCAACATCAATGCAACAACGTGTATGCTTTGAGGAGATCAACATCAATGATTTCGTTGAAATTTACAAAAATAAGTTTAATTTCAACTATAATACATTTGATTTCGTATTTTCGGGCATCAGAGTGCTGGACAGATTGAACAAGTTGGAGATTTATGATACTAGTTATAAACAAGAATCGTTGAACAAGTTGACCCTTTGATTTGTGACAGTTGCAAACAAGAATTTACGTCATCAATGATGTGAACACATTTGATCGTTCTAGAAATCCACTTTGTTTTAATACTTGTAATTGTTACAGATTGATAGTAGGCGAGAAATGACGAAAGTGGGCGAAAACCGTGCACAAAACGGAGTCCTGGACTGCCCGGAATCGAAAAACGAAGAAAAATCACTAAGTGTTGGTCGACTGGACTCATCGCGGTACGCTATGGAGGGGTCGAGAATCCTCCGCGGTACGCGATGATTGCAAAATATCTAAGATTCCTCCGGATTTCTCCGCGGTACGCGAAGCCCCTTTTGGCTTTTGGTCGCGGTACGCGACGAGTATGGCGGTGGAGAAATCTGATCTACTTCATCAGATTTCATGCAGAAGAAGTTATTTTCTTCTTCTTGCGTAAACTCGACCCACCAGGTGAAGAAACAACCATTTCCATCATCTAAACTCTTTTCTGAAGCTGCCAGACTCCATCAATCGCACCCGTGAACGTGTTTACAGGTTCTGATCGTTGTTTTGAAGCCAGATATCCGTCATATTAGGTAACGATCCGTTTAAACCTTCTAGTTTGATTTTGATTGATTAGATCTTGATTTTGAACGTAATGACATAGTTAGGATTGTTGATTATTGCCTAGATGATGGCTAGGATTGATTATAAACAAAGAACACGATGTTTTAACGGTTAAATCCTTGTTTTGATCCGTTGTAATGCTTGGTTTGCATGAAACCATACCCATGATTATAATGGTTTAATCCATTTGATTATAACAATGTAGGTGATTAGTTGGATTAATCCTTGAAATGCAAGGTTAAATCCAAGTGTTTCAAACTAATCACGATCATTAACATACTCATCGGAATGATTATCTGATGTTTGTGATAACAGTCAGATTAGTATGTTAAATCTGGTTATTTCACCTATTCTGATGCTACATTGTGATATTTCATGATATTTGGGTAATCAACAACAAGGATTTATCATTCCTAAGCCATTAAATTATCTAGAAACTGTTACAGTATTATAATCAACAACATTATCTATTTGATTAATCTGAGATTATTCTGATTAATCCAGTGTGTCATCAACTTTGTGTTAGGAATCTAATGCAATGTAGGTTCCTACATTATCATACATTGTATGATATAACATTAAATTAATTAATTACATAATTAGTATCGAGTTGATGATTTACTAAGCAATGTCTTTGACATTGAACGTTCAGAAAGATCTAATCAGTAAACTAGAACATAAATAACTTATTAAATATAACTAAATGCAGAATCATCTCTGTACTATCAGTTTGGTGATACTCTGCTACACCTATATCATCAGGTGAGTTTCGTACAACCCCTTTTATTTTTAATCTTTTATAAACATCGGGGAAACTCTGCCAACTGTTGTCTGAACATATGATATGCATCAATGATATCTGTGTGATTTCATGTGATTTTGTGGGATTTCATGGGATTTTGCCTGTAGACAGAACTCTATCATGGAACTGAAAGTCCTCATTTTTGAACTGTATCTAGTGAACCCATGTGTGGCCGAACAGAAAACATTGATAGTACTATTGGTTGACACCCCATTCGCTGGGAGGATTGCATCTCCCCTTGTGTGAATGTTTGTTATCTGTTTCCTGAACTTCTTAATGGTGTGATAGACATTAAGATTATGAGGCACTAAGATATGTACCGACGGGTAATATCTTGAGACAGACTAGATGTCCGAAAGGAACTAGATACAGGTCCCATGGTTATCCGGAACTGAACTTTTGAGAACGTGCTTATCATATCATATTGTTTTAAATTGAACTGTCGATCTCACCAGCTTTGTGCTGACGTTTCAAATTTTAAATCTTTTGCAGGTAAACAGTAATAGCCGGTGAGGATGCACTTTTGGGATATTTGCACTTGTATAATTAATATTGTAATTAAATAAATATAGCTGTAATGTAATTGTGATTGCGACATCCTTGTAATGAGTTTACTTAAGTTAATCTGTGTGCTTATGATATCGGTTCAAGTAAGTCACCCCTCACCTCGGAGACATCACCACTATGCTTCCGCAACCGGTTCGGTGACATCAGACGATACACGAGGTGACGAGGGGTGGGGGTGTGACATGATTGAATCAAAGCCATTGAAGTCATGGATTACGTTGATAAAACACGTTGAGAATGTGAATATATATGTCGGGTATTTCTGATCCTAGGTATAAACAAGAATTGTTGAACAAGTTGAACCCTTAATTGAATCAAAGCCATTGAAGACATGGATTACATTGATAAGAAACATTGAGAATGTGAAGCTGAACACGGAAAAAGCATTGAGAAAGTGAAGCCATGAATTGCATGGTCATGAGTGGTGTTAGTGGATGGATGTCACACCAAAATGGCAGGATGGTGGTGTTGTGGTGTCATTGGAGTAAAGCGGACGGAGATGGGATAACCAGTGATATAGGTTGGAGAAGATATACAGAAAAAAAAATTGTCTTACACAAGAGTATAATAATTATTTTGAAAATATAAACGTAAAAAACTAATGGAAATTCACTTTAGAGTACTTATGTTATATTTTTACAAACTGTTTAAACAACTTGTGTAATTTTACAATGTTAGAAACTAATAGCGTAAAATCAAGACACCATGTGAACCAACCGTGTAATTAAGTCTAATTAAAATAAAATAAACCCATTCAAAACTTCACGAAAATCTATGGTTTATATCCCAAGTGGGTCGTCGTATTATGTTGTGTCCTACTTGTTCTTCTTTGTCATGCCCCTTTTTTCTTCTATAATTTTTCTTCTTTATTCATCGTCAGTTGGCCAATAACACACACAAATGAATCCCTAATCCATCCAACCATTTTTCTGAGATTTTGTTACTTAGGGGTTTGCTAATTTTGATCTTTGTTCGATCTCAACAGTGATGGGTTTGATTGTATTCATGAAGCAGTCTGCATTGACTTTATTTGATGATTGACACAACAGCGAAAAGAGAATGAAAAGCCTCTTAAAGAAGCTAAACATCAGGCCCAATCAATCATCAGATGCAAACCCACAACGCTCTGAATCCCATGAACTCAGTAAACCCTTGTCTTCGATTACAAACTGGCTTACGAATAAGCGAAGTCAAAGCCCTGAATCGATTAGCAGTAGTGCTGCTGCCATGGATGATGAAGTTAGGGTTTATGATTCAGGGTCTGGTAACTCTAGGATTCCAGAAGCGGAAGAAGAATATCAAATTCAATTGGCTTTGGAGTTGAGTGCCAGAGAAGATCCAGAAGCTGTTCAGATTGAAGCTGTTAAGCAAATCAGTTTGGGTTCTTGTTCTCCAGCTGAAATCGTTGCGTATCGTTATTGGGTAAGTTGAGTTCTGATTTCAGTTTACTCTTAATCACAATTAAAGCAATATATACAATGCAGCTTTTAACTTCAAATTGTTTTGTGTAGTGTCATTTGGGTCTTTCTTGATTTGGTTATCAAGTAATTTGATCATAGATTGAACATAAATAACTAACTTCAATGCTGTCTGTGAACCTGTTTTATGGGATACTTATCTGCACAATGGCCTGTTTTATTGCCATCTAAGACAAATATCAAGTGTTTCGGGTAATGGAAACCAACCAGATTGTTTATATCTTCACTTAGGCTTAATTAAAAAAAGGCATGTTGAGTTTGATTTCATAGTTGTCAAAGGCGCACCTTGTGTACCTAGGTGCTCAGGTGCAGCACATGCGCCTCGCCTGGGTGGGCACCCTCTCGGGCACTTGGGCGCGTTTTCTGGTAAAAAATCCGCCAAATTTATGCGAAAAACGTCTTGAACAAGTTTAAACATGTCTAAAACAATTAAACTAGCCCTAAACAAGCCTAAATTCAACCTAAAACAACCTACACTAGCCCTAAAGAAGCATAAAATATGTATAAAAATCCCTAAAATGATATTTTTATACTATGTGTCTCGCTTAAAACAGTCCTCAGTGTTTAAACACCTTGCGCCTATGCTCCGTTATGTGCCTTAAGGGTGACTATGCACCTTGACGACTATGTTTGATTGTTACTCTCTTTGTGCGATTCAGATCAAACTATTAGGCTCTCAAGGTTGTGTTCATATTCTTCATTAATATTAAATGTCTCCCCTGTATTTATAAGTTTAGTTCTTCCTGGAAGGTAAATGTTTTTGTAACTCATAGTTCATAGGGTCAACAACTACATATTGTGTGCATAATCATTTGAACATAAGCCTTTGATAGTGCCTAAATAACATTTTTATTATTAGGCAATTATATACTAAGAACTAGAATATGAGGCTGCTTTCAGTGACACGTTAACCCTAATTGAATATCAAGTCAAGCATACTAAAAGACATATCATAACATTTTTATTTATTGGATTCTAACATTTTTCATGTCCTAGACTTACAGAATTACAGCGCTCTTAGCTATGATGACAAGATTGTTGATGGGTTCTATGATCTGTATGGGGTGTTGGTGGGACCCACATCCCTAAAGATTCCTTCTCTTGTGGATTTACAAGGAACACCCTTGTCAGATAATGTTACATGGGAAGCGATTGTTGTTAATAAGGCTGCCGATTCTAAGCTTTTAGGACTCGAACAGATGGCCCTGGAGATGGCTGTCAAGTCAATGTCTGAATCCATTGATTCTGCTGGTCAGAATTTGGTGCAAAGACTTGCTGTTTTAGTTTCTGATCACATGGGAGGTCCAGTTAGGGATCCAGAAAATATGTTGTTAGCATGGAAAGATTTTAGCTCAAGGCTAAAGGAAACTATTGGAAGCGTGGTTTTGCCTCTTGGGTCACTAAAAATTGGAATGGCCTGTCATCGGGCTTTGCTTTTCAAGGTACTCTCTTTCTTTTTATCTTAAAGTTGTGGGGTGGTTGAATGTGCATTTTGAAATTCAATTAGTGATATTGAGTAAATCAGAAATTCAATCTACTGCAATAAAGAGATGTTCAAGACAGTGCTCGAAGTGTTTCTGCAGTTAAAAATTGTTAAAATCAGATTCTTGAGTTTTTGGAAATTTCTGATGATTCGAAAAATATAAAAAAAAATTAAATAGCCCAAAAAGCCAAATAGGGCGTTTTTTTGGGGAAAAAAGTATTGGGGAATCCCAGTAAAGGTCTCTTTATTGTTATATACATATATTCAAAGTATTTTTGTTTCTGGTACAAGACTCGTCATCCAAAACTGATAACCGGAAGCAAAATTTGTTTATCAAAGCATTATTAAGTGATTAGGGTGTGACTTCAAGTCATAATAATCAAATAATCAGTTTCAGGTTGCAAACCTATGTTTTTGTTACATTTGTTTTTCCATGTTGCAGTTTAGTGCTTTCTAGAAGTAAACTGAACCCATTAAACCTATGATTAGTTGAGGATTATATCAAATGGGAAAATGAATGAAAGGACTATTTGTCTATTTTTATTCATCTTCATGAGTTATGTGATCTGTTATTGATTTATTACAAGGCTGGTGCAATAACCTCCAAATCAACTTATAACCCTGGTGTAAGGTATTAGTTGCAATTAAATTTGTCTTTGAAAACAATGAACAAGACGCTGTCATAGCAGATGCATGCTATCTGAAAAATATTAGATATTGTGCTTACCAATAAGATTTTGTCAAGAGGTGTATTTTTGTAATTTATCTATATTATTATAGTGTTATTTGAAAACAACAATTAAACTCATAAGAAAAGCACCTCTTCTCGTTCTAATATGAATGGTTTATCATGGAGGTAGCAAATCCGTTTCAAAGTAAGCTCAACAATTAGCATAGAGAAGATTAGAGTTAAGTCCAGACATCTCTCGAAAGTTTGCAACTAAGTATCAAAATGCATAAAAGCACTAAACTCAAAGCGGTGTAAATTCCCAGGCACTGAAGCAAATGATTTTAAAAGTATTCTGGATCTTGAATCAATATCTATTGTAAGAAGCAGTGTCGTAAAAATCGCTAGGCGCTAGTCGGGCGGTGAGGTAGGGACTAGCGATTAATCGGATTAGAATTTTATATGTATTTTTTCAAAATTATATACATATATACAAAATTTTATACATAAAAGTTCAAATATTTAAAGATTTTAGCCTTTTAATTGTTAATTTATATGCTAATTAATATCTATTTTAGTTATTTTTATCTTTTAAAAAGCCCATTTGTTAAAATCCAATCCATATGTTAAAACTTAGTCCATTTGTTTAAAACCCAGTAAGAAAGAAAAGTAGAAAACCCTAGTCGATTGAATTCAACACTCTAAAAATTTGGGGCTTTGAGCCGATGGTCCTCCACGACTTCGATGAGTTCGATCGAGTATCGAATTTGAGGCTTTGAGCCGATGGTCCTTGAATTGACTTCGATTTGTAGCGGGCTAGCAGCAAGCAAGGGCCGATGTTCGATCTGTAGCAGCCTAGCAGGAGCTGATGTTCGATCCACGACTTCGATCGACTTGGATTTTGCAGTCGATTGGGAGAGGTAAGGCCGATCGGGAGTTGGGAACGCAAGAAAAACCCTTTTTTTTGGGCTTCGACCAAAAATTTGGGATTTTGGACTGATTTTTTTAACTAAAACCGATTATTTCCGATTCCCGACTAGCACCGATTAGGACCGACTAGGGCGACTAGGACCGACTACCGATTAATGGGGCGACTAGCCTAAAATTAATCGATTAGGGGCCGATTACCGATTAATCCCGATAAATCGTCCGCCTAATCTCGATTTTTACAACACTGGTAAGAAGCACCAATTTCATGACCTTTTGACATGACTTGTGATACAACTAGCCCAATGCTCACTAAATACATTATTTTTTATTTATTTTTATATTTATTTTTTTTGATGACCGGGGAACCCACTTGCGTGGTACACCCCCCCCCCCCCCCCCCCAAATACCCGACTAACCGGGGGAACGGATAAACTGCGGGCTCAAGCATCCCGATCGGTGGCCTTGTGGAGAAAATGTCACCCCTATGACTGGAACCCATGACCTTAAGATTGAGGCCCCAACACCCTTACCACTAGGCTATCTCCACAAGGTTAAATACATTAATTTTGGGATGTAATATGATCAATCCAATCCCTGACCCGCCTAAATGGGCTGATCTATTGTATAGTTTGTTCGATCAACAGATCAGGTTTTTTTTTTTACCAAAGGGCATTTGTCCCAATGGTACTAAGCTGTGTTAAGGTGTTCCTCCCTAAAATAGGTTGAGGGTTCTAGTCCCATAGTAGACAATGGTGGAAAAATTTGTTAAAAAAAAGCAGATCAGTTTTTATCTACAGATTGGATCAGATTTAGATACCAAACACATTGACAAGTTTAGGAGTACCCATGTGGAAACCAGCGTATGCACCAAAAACCTTTCTTGTAATGTGAATTTACAAAATATTGTTATTGTCTAATTGTTATGCATCCCGGGAGATGTTATATTTTGTGGTGCTGCATTACTCTGGTTGAAGATTCTGAATTAGAGGCTTAGATAATCAAATACATACAAGCCTGTCATCACAACATATTAGTATATGACGTATCTGTGTTTCTTCTATAATGTGATTGTTATATATTTGTCACTTAATATAGTTTCTTAAAATATTCTTTAACTTATGATTGATGCACTATATTTGTAGGATCTTCTATTTTTCACTTGATAAATGCCAATATTTACTACCTATTTTCTTAGAGACTAACTACTGGGCATGATTTATCGTTTTTAACACCCATTCTCTTTGTAGGTGTTGGCTGATAGTGTAGGCATCCCTTGCTGTTTGCTGAAAGGGAAGCAATATACTGGTTCTGACAACGTTGCAACGAACTTTATAAAACTTGGTGATGGCAGGTTTTATTCTTTGCTTCAAGTATTCTATCGTAAATGTCAACTTTATAGTTCAGAGTTTAATATGTATACATTTTCTGATTTTAAAGTTTGTTTAATCTATGTAATTACCGGTAAAAAAGGTACTCAAAAGCATACAACTTTGATTAGATAAGGAAATAAATAATGAAGAAAGGAACAATGTATCCAAAAGTTCCCTTTATTCTAGATGTGGCACGATTCACGGGTGGGGGGGGGGGGGTTAGATAGCGGGCCAAAATGGGCAACTTCTATTAGCAGGTAAATGGGTTAGGTTGGGTTGACTCACAAGCTTTCTTTACCCACAACTTGTATTCAGAGTTGTAATAATTTATGTAAAAATGTTAGTACAAAGCATTTTTACTATAACAATGTAAGTATACGACCTTTTTACAATATAGCAATTTTGAATGGTTTTATGCATTTGAAATATGAATGCATCTTGGATGACTGTCAACCTGTTCTTGACAGTTACATATATGACATATTAGCATATTGTTTTAAGCGAAATCCATTTAATTTGTTGGCCCAAATCAACCTATCTATGGGTAAATGAATCAGATAATAATCTGGTTTTCTCATGTCTCCTTAAATTGTACATTTTCAGTTACTTGTAAATATGTAATCTGCAAAGCTATACCGGGGACCTGGGTGAACTTAATATGATTCCGTCCAAAATTCCTCTTCTATATATAATATATATATATAAATACATCCAAAATGGTTGCTTTTTATCAAATACTATTAACTAAGAGAATTGTTGTCAGGGAATATATTGTTGATTTGATGGGAGATCCTGGAACTATCCATCCGTCTGACACACTAGGAGGATCAAATGTAGATCATGAAGAATCTTTTTCATCAAGTCCATGGTCCCGAGATGAAGATTCCTCTTATTTAGCTTCCTCCACAAGTGGCCACACCACTTCATCTGTAGATTACATGGAAAACAATAACACACACCCATCAGGTTTATCGCAACCAATCAAATCTGTATCAGAACCCAAGAAATCTTTACTCCCAGTTCCACAAAAACAAAGAGTATATAAAGAGAAAGTAGGAAATTCACAATACATGCATGCAAGATCCCCTTCATGGACTGAGGGCATAAGTTCCCCTGCGGCACGTAAAATGAAGGTAAATGATGTTTCACAATACATGATGGAAGCTGCAAAAGAAAACCCTCAATTAGCCCAGAAGCTACATAATGTGTTACTTGAAAGTGGCGTTGTTGCTCCTCCAGACCTCTTTACCCAAGTTTACCAAGAGGAATTACCTGGCAAAAGTCAAAATCAAAATGTTCCAAGTCAACCTCGTTTTTTACCGCCATTGCCACATCCACCAAGACCTTCTCAACCAAATCCAGCAGAATGCATGAGAAATGCGGTTGCGATTGCTTCCTCAATGGTGGTGGCCGCCAGCAAAACAATAACAGACCAAAATATACATCTACCTGTAGCAGCTGCAGCCACAGTGACAGCAGCAGTTATGGCGGCGACAACAACTACTACTTCTGTTGCAAAACAACACGAGATATATGGTATCTCAGAAAATTCGAATTCAAATGTTTTGGATTCTTCTCCAAAAAGGGATGAAGATAGTTATGAGATATGTCAAGAAGGGGAGAGAATATCAGATAGGTCAACCGGTAATGAAAGCACAGTGTCTGAAGTATCACATGAGGATGTGGCAGATTGTGAAATGGCATGGGAGGATATTACACTTGGTGAACGTATCGGATTGGGTACTTGTTATTTTCGATGTTTCGTATGCCTAATTAACTCCATCATAACACATATAAAAGTGAAAGATAACAATAAACAGGCACGTAAGCATAGAGATGCACAAAAAAAACAGTTAACCGAACCGGTACCGGTTCGTAACCGGTTATTGGAATCGGTTTTAAGTTTTTGAAAAAACCGGCGGTTTAGGACCGATTTGAAGCTTCAAGAGATCAAATTGATTATTAGCCCGTTTTTGAAACCGGTTAACCGGTCTAATTTAGGAAAAAATTGGTTATTTGGCAGTTAACCGGTTTCGGTTATATATCGGTTTTGGTTTTAGATCTTAAAAATTGGTTATTAACCGAACTGATTATTGGTGAAAACCGGTGACCAGACTTTGACCGGTTAACCGGCTTGGTTATTTTAAAACCGGTTTTCGACTGGTTAACTGGTTTGTGTACCTCTAGGTAAGCGCGCAACTAATTGCGCCACAACCCCATTTTGAATTGCAAAACCAATCCTACTAACAACAATAGTGTGGGCCCTAGGGGCTGAGATATTACTACGCAACCCTTTGAGAAAAATAATATCTCCTTGCATTTTTATAAAAGCATATGACCCCCTAAACTCCCTAATCTCCATTCAAACATTTAGATTATTACAGAATAAATATACCCCATCTCAAAACTAATTTAGCCAATTACCCAACCCGTCCATTTTGCCACTACTAGATAAAACCAAGAACATTGAAATTTCGTGGCATATACGTCTCTTGCATGTACTTCTACAATGTATTTAATCAAATCAATCAACTTAAATAGTCAATCTGGGGCAAGACAATGAGGGATGATCAATTTGATGAGTATGTTCATTATCTCAACTATAATTGTTGGTCTGTATTTGGTAATTTAATCAGTGTTGCATGTGCTTATAAATAAATAGCGGCAATCGGTTTTGAGTGTTTGTCAGAAACCTATGAATTACTTTTTGTACAGGAAACTATTCTAGGAGAAGTTTAAATACATTCTATGTGATGTTGGTATGGAATAATTAGATTTCGAGTTATGAGTTTGAAGCTTCTGTGAGAAAATTGATCATTAAGATGATGTAGAATACTTGACCATTCTTTTTCTTTCCTAATTTTTTTTATATCAACTGTTCATATGATTCTGATTCTACTTCATCAAGTTGAAATATTTACTTAGAAAATGGACATCCGAATTCCAAACAACCCCCTGATCAAATTTAGACAGAAATGATGTATATGATTACAGGAGTATAAAGCTGAATCTTTTAATTCAAGTATGTAACTATAGTAGCAAATTTAATTACTGCATGTTTCCACTTTGGTACAGGATCATATGGAGAGGTATACCGTGGGGATTGGCATGGCACTGTGAGTTTGTCTTTGTACTCAAATTCATTTAATTGTAAATGCTTTATATATATATATATATATATATATATATATATATATATATATATATAAAATAATGATACTGTTTAAACGAAGATAATAAATATATTTCTGTGACACTTTTAATAATCATTGCTTTGTTACTGTTGATCTTGATACTTCTGATGCTTTTATTTTTCAGGATGTTGCTGTTAAGAAGTTCTTAGACCAAGAAATAACTACAGAATCCCTCGAGGAATTTAGAAGTGAGGTATGCCCACCCCCCGCATGCATGCGCGTATACTCATACTTTATTAATCAGCTTTTTGGTGAATATACAGTATATTGTTCATTGTACATTTTATCATGGCATTTGTTGAAGTAGAACTGTTAAATAAGAGAGGTTTTTTTTTTTTTTTTTTTGGTTTGTTTTGTTTTGTAAAGTGATTGTTGTTGCTTGTAGAATCAGAATCACAGAACCAGTTAATCAGATAGGGCTTAATGTTAGAAAAGATTATGCAATTTTACATTGCACCTCAACAATCAGTTACTTACCGTAACTCCATGCTGGCTTCTCTTAATTTGATTATTTTGATTCTTGACCTTCCGAGGGTCTCTTTAGAAGCAGCCTCTCTACCACATCTGGGGTAGGGGTAAGGTTTGTTTTCGTCTCACCCTCCCCAGACCCCACACAGTGGGAATATACTGGGTATGTTTGTTTGTTTGTTTGTTTGATTCTTGACCTTCAATAATCAGGAAATCTGAACCGTAAACAATTTAGCCAAACACTCTAAACTACTAACTGAACCTTTAACAATTTAGCCAAAACACTAACAAAAAAATAAACAAACATACCCTTCAAAGTCTCATAGGGTATTTTTTTTGGGTTTTGGGGGGTTGGGGGGGGGGGGGAGGATACACACACACACTTCACTTTTTTTACACAAATGCACAAGCAAAATAATAAACATGCAAACAAACAATGTAACACACGTATAGAAACACATGATAGCCAAACTAAAACACTGTAAACTATTATTATTTTGTGTGCTTATTCTTATCGAATTTCTAATCTCTTGGATCACAAGGTCAGGATCATGAAAAGAGTTAGACATCCAAATGTTGTACTCTTCATGGGGGCTGTAACACGTGCACCCCATCTTTCAATTGTTACCGAATTTCTTCCTAGGTATTTCTTTCAACAATACATTCATTTCATCTTTTCTTAATCTATATAACTTCTCACAGTATCATATATATAGTTGGACAATTAAATGTGGCAAAATAGGAGGGTTGGCTAACAGACCTGAAACATTTTCTTACAGCATTTTAATGTTAGTAATTCACGTGCCAAATAAAAGATAATGTAATGTTCATAATAATTAATTTCTGTCAATCAAATGATTTGGTGTTTTTATTCATAAAAATGTCACTTTGGAAAACTTTTCAACCTTTTGACCCCTCTTTTTTTGCTAATTTTTTTTTATATTTAACCTGTTGGAGGTAAAATATAACCTGATTCAACCCACTGCCATCTCTACAGAAATTCTTTGTGGGTGTTTGGGCATCAAATTGAATGTTTGGATTTTTTTTCCCTTTTTCTTTGTTTGTGTTTTTTTTTCCTGGGGGTGGGGGGGTTAGAAATCATACAATATAAGTATTTATTTTTCAAATTATATACACCTCTTTTAACTACATAAAGAATTTCTTTTCTTGTTTTTATAGTTCTCTTAACCAATTTTATTCTCTACCGCTCTTGTGTCTATTTCCCAATGTTTCTTAATTATATATTAACCTCATTCTTTAACTGCTGTAAACCTTCATACGCTATTGTTTATTTTCTATGAAACATGTTTTAATTATATGCAGAGGTAGTTTATATAGATTGCTCCATCGGCCCAATAACCAACTAGATATTCGAAGGCGCTTGAGGATGGCTCTTGATACTGTATGCTCTCTTTTAAGGAGTATTTGAACTTTGAATGCACATTTAAACTAATTATTGTGATTTTGAGTCGCGATAAACAGTTTAAAATGTTTGGACAAACTGATTATGATTGTGGTTTTCTGATTATCAGATTTGGATAATCAGGTAAGGTTTTTTTGTAATAAAACTGATTATTGAGATAATTGTAAAATTAACCTTTCCTCTCTATTTAAAGGCTACCAAGTGCTCTAAGGACATACATCCAAAAATCCCTTATTAACCTTTTATCTCACTGTTATTTTGATTCCTATCTTTAAAGGTTTCATTTATCATACATGTATTAAATTATATTATTGTTGTGTAACTGAAATTTCAGGCTCGTGGTATGAATTATTTGCACAATTGCACACCTGTCATAGTTCACCGTGATTTGAAGTCTCCAAATCTCCTTGTCGACAAGAATTGGATTGTGAAGGTAGCCTAAGAACCTTTTGAACTTTAAAATTAATAGAATTAAGTGCATTCACGATAGATTCTCCATCCACATCTCTATAATTTGACAAAATATCACTATTGACTATCCCATAAAATTATCCTCTGTTTCTAAAAGTCTTCCACATCTCATTCCCATATCTATCCCCATTTCAGTTAAGTAATATTTCTTTATTCCTTTACCATTACTTTTCTCCAATGTTGTAGACATTGCTAGGCGCTAGTCGGGTGGTTGGGTAGGAACGAGGGATTAATCGAGATTAGTTGGGATTAATCGGATCGTAATATTTATATATATTTTTCAAAATTATATGTATATATATATATATATATATATATTCAAATTTTCAATATAATTTTTATAAAACTATTAAGTGATATATATAGAAATTTACCAAAAACTCGCCAGAATTCAAAAATTCGCCCGAAATCTTGCCGAAATTGCAAAAGTCTCTATAAAATCTCACTGGAATTCCAAAGAGTCACCTGAATTTTGCAGGATTCTGGCCTATTTTGTCCACCTATCCCAATTTGGACCGATATCAAAGCTAGATATGACTGACTAGCGATTAATTGGCCGACTAGGCCGATTTTTACCGCATTGTTTTTCTCTCCTTCACACACAATTATTTACAAAAAATGTGATTAACCCCAAAATTGGGGATGGTTGTAGCTACTCCTAAAAATATAGGAGATGGAGATGGGGCACCTCATGGTTTTTTATGTTTTTACTTTAATTTAGAGATGAGGAATAGAGATGGGGAACCTATTGTGAATACTGTAAATAAATTATTTAGTTGGGGCTAATATTTCAATGTTCAGGTTTCTGATTTTGGGTTGTCGAGAATGAAGAACAGCACGTTTCTTTCTTCAAGGTCTACTGCTGGAACAGTATGTATTATCTAGGGATATGGCGAGTAGAAAATGTAATTTACCATTAGAAGTGGCAAATGGATGAGTTGGTCAATGGGTCAAAACAAATACCTTTCTAGTGCAGAGTAAAGTGGGTCGGGTTGGGTCAACTTGAAGCATCTTTTGTCCATACAAAGTTGCATTTTTTATACAAATTATTGTGTCAAGTATGATTGGGTGTGTTTATGCGGGGAAAGTGAATGTTGGGCTGTTATGCATCTAACTTACATGCGAAACTAGTCAAAACTATGTTGTTCTTATCAAGTCCAAACAAAAATTAATTCAAATCTTATTTCCCTAGTTTTCCCCTTCATTTTGTACATATTTTAGAAAGATAACCAAATTTACTTTTGCCTGAATTGCAAAGACAAATCAACACAAATCCACTATAGTAAATGGAGAAAAACAAGGGGAAAAAATTTGTGAATTGATAGAGAAGAACCGAGGAAAGATCTAAATTAATTTTTATTTTGATTTAAGACAACGTATACCGATGGGATTCTTATGTAAGATAGATGTTTAATATCCTCATATTCACTTCTCTCTATCTCTCTCTCTCTATATATATAGGGAGATGTTCAATTGAGAACTATTGTTAGTTGAGAACTAAAAGAACTAATTCTAGCCACAAGTTTAGAAGGGTATAAAAGTAACTTTCCTTATTTTAAAAGAAAATTACTTTTATACCCTTTAAAACATGTGGTTCAAATTAGTTCCTATGGTTCCTTCATATTTATTGGTTCTTATCGGAATTAGTCCCTATATATATATATTTGTGTGTATAACTTGTATCCTTTGTAAAGTCTCTCTTGGAGAGTTGGAGAATAAACTTGTGAAAACCCATCAAGATTAATTCAAATCTTTGTTATTTATATTATTACACATGGACAATGGTTGCAATAGTTGCTAGACGTTGCCAGTTCGGGTGACTGGAAAGTAGCGTGTACTCAACCTCGTTGGCGAGTACTCGGCCTAGGCTTCGGGGCAAGCGGATCATTTATGATAAAGAGGATGAGCTTCAAGAGAATGATTCAAAGTTCTTGCAGAGTGGAACCGTGCAATACTAGACACATGATGGATCTTCCAAAGAACAAGGCCTACCACAGGGCATAGAGGAGGAGGTCATAAGCGTTTATACTGTAAAATAGATTTTCTACTGAATGAAAAAGACATATATGGTAGAATCGTAACCATAAAATGCGACCCGCAGTGAAATGCATACATTTGTCTCATAAACTATAGGGATGGTGAGAAGAGATATTTTACATTACAGCCCAAGAAGTAACAAGTACTTGGCCGTGGACATGGAAACCCCCGATTTTCCAATAAAAATGTGGGCCTACTTCCACGCCGGATAGATCGTATAACCCATTTAGTGCGTTGATGGAGTGTAGATTCTACATAGTTGGTTCTCATCCTTCAGAGACTACGAGTGTAATAGCCTAATAGCATCCGTCGACAAAAGCATCATCCTAAGATGATCATCTCATGGCTATTGAGAACGAACGATTTCATTGGTTTCTCTCTCTCTCTCTCTTCACAAAGGGTGCTGCGTTGAATCCAAAATCCTTTTACTCGGGAATATTCTCCGAGTACTCAGGAGGTACTCAGGGAGTTTTACAACAATGACATGTACAACACTTTCATCTTTTATGTGTATATCTAAATTCACATGGGTCTGAAGCATGTGTAATTGGTACTTTTTTTAGTCAAAAGTACACGCGTTAGACAAAAGTGTTATAAATGTGTAATAATGGTATTTGAACTAATAAATTTGGATTGATCTTGATGGGTATCAGGGATTTAAACTCTAAATCAGGGTTTACAAAGTATACGCTGAAGTTTTTCCAATTTATTGATTGGCATTAACCCTAGATCGTTGCCCCTGAGAGCTCGTATGAGAGTTGGTTTGACTGCCCTAACTATGGCGGAATATTTCCGAGATATAAGCTCCCTATATATGTATATATTATATATAATGATTTGATGAGGTTTTTGGTGTATTAATACTAACCTGTGGACATCCTGTTTGGCTGTTCGACTCATCTGACAGGCATCCATTGAATTTTTATTTTGATTTTCTTCTCTAATGGGCCAACTAGGTAACCAAAAAAAAAGTAAACCATACATAACTTAAGTGGTCAAAATTCTTACTTTCTAATTTCTATACATATACACTATTGTTACTAACTGTGTTACACTTTTTCAGGCTGAGTGGATGGCTCCAGAAGTCCTAAGAAACGAACCCTCAAATGAAAAGTTAGTTTATATTTTCTTACATAAAGTGAGTAGAGAATAAAAGAAATAGTATCCTTAATGTCATAAAAATTAATGATATCTTATAATTTTAGGAGTGATGTTTATAGCTTTGGAGTGGTGTTATGGGAGCTTTGCACATTGCAACAACCATGGGGTGGAATGAACCCAATGCAAGTTGTTGGTGCAGTCGGGTTTCAACATCGTCGTTTGGAAATTCCAGATGACATGGACCCTGTCATTGCAGACATCATTACACAATGTTGGCAAACGTCAGTCCTTGATTCTTTAAACCCATAATTCTACTTCTGATTCGACATTTTATTTATCGAGTATTTTATTTATTTATTTATTGGGGGGGGGGGGGGGGGGGGATCTTTAAGCAACCTTTGTTTCTCTAAGGTTAGATGTAATGTTTGTCTACATCCTAGTCTTCTAAGACCTTACAAATAGTTTTGCTAGAAGTGGGATTTATTGGGTATGTGTTTGTGCATGCAGTGCACACATATAATTTATGTATGTGTGGGCCCTCAAGGGGAAAAAGTAAAATTTCACTAATTAATGTCATTTTACTTATTTTGTGAAAATAACCTTAAAATGTGAGGATGGTTAGCTTCAAACTATAAGTTTGAGCCGGGGACTCCTTCGGAACAACCTCTCTATCCCAAGTAGGATAGGAGTAAGGTTTGTCTTCATCTTTCCCCCAGACCCTACTGAATAGTGGGAATATACTAGGAAGTATGTTTGTGCATGCGGCTTGGGTGATGTACCAAACGATCATCCAAAAATAGGCAGTTTTTAAGCATGGGGTGAAATTGGTTGTGTTTTGTCACACCAACCTACGAGCAATTTTTTTCTCCCTATCGTGTTAAATACAACTTCGGATTATTAATAAAATAATCTTGTTTTGTTTGTTAAAACATTGTAGAAGTTTGTATTCAGTTTGAGGGACTTTTGACCCATTAGAGATAAAATATGGCCCAATAATTACCACTTCTAGCTTTTAAGAAAGTTTTACATAGCATTTAATTGCATCTATAGCATACATGTACCTGTAAACTAAATTTTAAGCAATAATTATAAAACAAACAAACATACCCAGTGAAATCTCACTATTAAGTAGGGTCTAGGGGGGGAGAGATGAACACAAACCTTACCCCTCCCCAAAGTGGGTAGATAGGCTGCTTCAGAAGAGACCCCCGGTTAAGCAAGAATTATGAGAACCATAAACACTTGTAACTTTAGTTTTAGGTTTGATACATGATACAATTATGTAACTCTCTTCCACTATGCCTCACTAACACAACATGCAAGTGCATATACGGTTCTCGCAATAAGCCCCTACACTCGTAATGCAGATATACACAAGATGCAAGATATTTGTGTGAACATTATGGCTATAAGAGAAAATCTGAACATTATATTTCTCCCTTTCTTTACAGTGATCCGAAATTACGTCCTACATTTGCTGACATCATGGCCTCCTTGAAGCCACTTCAGAAGTCGAGTACAAGTTCTAAAACAGGTTAAGACTGATTGAATTGCTTAATCTGTGAATAATAAAGCCCTGCAAGTTACTCAATAATGTGAAGAAAATCGAGTTGAATATGCACAGGTTTTAAAGGATTCTGTATTCCTCTTATAAAATCATTTTTATATAGATTTAGGCTTGGTCATGTGACCATCTCAATTTTCTGTTTACTTTTGTAATCTATGCTTTGTAAATTCATGTTGTATCATGGCCATGATTACTTGTTTATAAAACTCACCATGTGTTGGTATGTTTTGCAACTAACACATTATTTTGTGAAGACATTATTTTCTTACATGCACAAACATCTGGATCAAAATCCGACGTGTCGGATCAAAATCAACAGTAAGTCAACACTACAAGTTCATGTAGGGATCACACCATTAAGGTTATGAGAATAAACCAAGGCAAGATGGACATCTAACATCCAGTCTCAACTGGTAGGTGAAGAAGCATCAACAGAGATGAAGTTAGCTCAACACTCTTATGTATTTACAGTTTGGCCCCTGAACTTCTATGACATGTAACAATAGCCACCCTTGTAGACAATCCTTGACCTGAAGGATTAATTCAAGCTTCAAATCTGAAAAACAAAGCTGCAATTCATCATCAAACTCCCAAGTGGCAACATTCAACGATCGAGTCTTCTATTTCACAGGTATTTAACATGCTGCATGGTTACTTCTTTGAATCACTTGAGATTCTATAACCTCTGCAGGTTGAAGAGTGAAATGTGGAGTCGTAGGTAGCAGACTAATGTTTTCAATACAGACATGAGAAGTTGGATGAATTTGAGTATCAAAGGGTAGATCAAATCTATAACCAGCATTATCAATGCGTTCAATAATCATAATGTTTGAGCATTGTGTAGAGAAGGCTTGAGCAACTTGATGGTAGATTTCTAGTGCACATGTGGTCATCCAAACTCCACATTAGTGCCTTTTTCTTTTTATGACAGGGGAAATCATTTGTGTGGCAAACCCCCCCCCCCCCCCCCCCCCCCCACCCAAATCCCCGACTAACTGGGGGGAATGGGTAAACCGCGGGCGCAAGCACCGGGATCGGTGGTTTTGTGGATAAAATGTCACCCACATGACTAGAACTCACGATCAACAACCTTACCACTAGGCTATCTTCACAAGGTTCACATTAGTGTCTTTGTAAATGCAAGGAACATGTAAAGGAGGTGCAAGGTAATATAAGGCTTGAAAAGGACTGGTCTTGATAATCATGTGGTAATTTGTGTTGTACCACCATTCCACAAGAGCTAACCATTTGTCCCAAGAAGTAGGACGTCTGTGACCTTACAACGAACGTAATTTTCTAATCGTTGATCCACCACCTTAGTTTTGGCGATACATTGTGGACATGGCGAAATTGATCCCCTGTATTCGAGTAAACTCTTTCCAAAACGTGCGAAGAATTATCGAGTCTTGGTTCGAAACAACGGTTGTTAGCCACCCATTGTGAGCTACATGGTTTGTTGTGAAGGGATGCATAAGGGACACAAAATGGTTGTACTTTGTAAGCAAGTCATCCACCATAAAAGTTACATCTTTACCCCTAGATTTAGGTAACTTGTGATAAAATCCCTGCTTCCATATGAAAAGATAATTCAGGATGCTAATTCTAAAGAATCCCTAACTCCATCAAGAATTTCTTAAAACCAGGAAGGTTCACTTTGCCTGGAACTCAGAAAGAAACCAACATTAATGATTTGAATTCTTCCAAATTATTAAAATGATGCCAAAATTTTCGTCAATAAAAGCACACCCATCACACTCACATCACCGCGAAAAATTGGCTGCAACGGGTGATAATATCTCTTGACAATACTTTTTTTCTGTCAGTTAAGTTGCATTTATTACAACAATATTACCTTGTTTTAATATTATTATATCATGCCAGTAAAAAAAATGTCATATTCCCTTGCATGTTTGTATCAACTTTCCAAAGTAATAACAAAATACCTTTATTTATTTATTTATTTATTTTCTAAATTAAGTCTACGAGTCTATTTTTAGTAAACATGATACTAGCAAGACCTGAAGAGGAAACCCCCAAATTATATGGGGATAAGCCATATTGATAGTTAATCGAAATGAAGCTATTGATTTATAACCCCTATTGACTAACAAGTCTGGATTTATGTCAATATCAGTTATAAGATTTGAAACCAATATTGAATACTTTAATTTTGATTTGATAGTTAAATATATTATCAAATAAATTTAAACATTTCACAAAATTTTTTCAGTTAAAAATAATAAAAAAATAGTTATCAAATACTCAATTATATATTAATAACATATAAAGGTAAAACAATAATTAATTTCATAGTGTTATTGTCCAACACAAATTTTAAGGCTTATCTTATGTTTGATTTAACTCTCTTTGCATAGGTTTGAGGAGGGTCAAATTGTTTTGCAATCGCATTTGCACAACCATTGACGGAACCAGAAATTTTTCATGGGAGGCAAAAAAATTTTAAAGTCGTTTGAGGATTGGTATATAATAATTTTTTGGGTAAATTTCACTTTTAGTCTTTTATGTTAACACAAAATCCTAGAGATGATCATTTATGTTTCAAAAGGTCAAAATCAGTCTTTTAAGTATCCAAATGTTGCAAACTTGGTCCTTTCTTAGTTAACTTTGTTAAGTATTAACAGAGTAAAGGACCATATTTGAAAATTTATGTAAAAACATAAATGACCAAAAATGAAATTTACTTAATTACTTATATGAGCTTTTCGACATTTATGCCCCTATTTTGCCAATACTTAACAAAGTTAACAGAGACATAACCAAGTTTGCAACTTTTGTAAACCTAAATGACTAATTATGACATTTCGAAAAATAAAGAGCCATCTCTAAAATTTTATGTAAACATAAAGAACCAAAAGTAAAACTTACCCTGATTTTTTTTCCTTTTCTATTTAGGTCGTGTCGGGTCATGTTAAACTAAGGCAATCAAACTAAATTCTATTGAAGCATAATGAAAACACAATACATCTAAAATCGTTTTTTAAAGATTTCATTTTTTGAAATATATTCAAAACAATATTTATGGAGACTTTTTTAAGTAGTTTTTTTTTTTCCAAAAAACAGGTACAATTATCACTAAAATTCTCATCACAAATCTGATTATGCAAATTTAAGGACAATTGTAAAATATTAAGGGAGTCGATCAGGATTTTAACATATATATAATACTGGAAAAAAATTCAAGAAGGGCAGCCGTCCCCAAGGAGTTAATATGGGTACACCATTGTGTACAACCTTACCTTACACTTTCGTAAAAGAGTCTGTTTCACCACGGCTTGAACTTATAACCTAAAGATTACAAAACGGCAAACTTACCAATTGCTTTATAAAGTCAACGATGAAGCAACAAAGTCAGCGAAAAACATTTTTTTATCATCTATTGGTTCTACATAAAGATTGAAAACAAACTTTAAAGCCCAAATTAGTAATTCCATCATTTTTATTCTATTCTTTAATAATCATGAGAACTTACTTACGTAATAAACCTATGAGTTTTTAAATACCGGCTAAATATAGAAATGGATAAAGCTTGGCCGCAAGTAAATTACGTTATTCCTTGTGCCTTGTCGATGAGGAGGTGCTCACCAATAAGAAAGGTTTTCATTTCCATGTTGGTTAGAAATAAAAAACAATTGGCTTTCTATGAATTAAATGTAAATCCAAATAACAAATGTTCTAGTCGGGTCAATTTTTATTTCCAAATTGTTTCCTACTTGGTGTATGTTGTGTTGGTAGAAGTGTTTAAATTCGGATATTTATATCTTCAAAATATTTGAATTTCAAATATCCAAAAATTTCAGATTTTGAATTTCAATATTCGAATTTATATCTAAAATCTCATATTTATATGCGGGTATCTAAATACAAAGAAAAAAATTAATAGTTTAATAATCAAAAAAATTAATATTTCAAATTTTGAAAAATCCGAAAATTATACGAAATAAAAATTTAACTTGAACAACGTGGATATTTTCAATATTCGACATTTTTTTAAATTGTTTTACGAATCTGAAGCTTTGAATACTCTGATTTCCAGATATCCGAATTTTAGATATTTCGTTTAAAATTTAGAAAATTCGAAGTTTGTTTTTAAATACAAATTTTTTTATATACGGATATTTCTAGTTTATTATAAAAATACATAATTTATAAATTTTTATCATTCAACTCTCCAAGCCCAAAACCTAATAGGCCACCTATAAATTCACATTTTCATCTCGTAGGGTTTCCACACTATCTTCATCATCTTCATCATCCGTCGTCTCAGCCGCTTCAACACCTCAACCAACAATGGCGGATTCATTGGTCCTTCGCGGCACCATGCGAGCGCACACCGATTGGGTCACCGCAATCGCCACTCCCATCGACAACTCCGACATGATCGTCACATCTTCCCGTGACAAATCCATCATCGTCTGGCGCCTCACCAAGGAAGACAAGACCTACGGCGTCGCCCAACGCCGACTAACCGGCCACTCACACTTCGTTCAGGACGTCGTTCTCTCATCCGACGGTCAATTCGCGCTCTCCGGCTCATGGGACGGAGAGCTCCGCCTGTGGGACCTCAACGCCGGAACCACCGCTCGCAGGTTTGTCGGTCACACCAAAGACGTCCTCTCGGTGGCATTCTCCATCGACAACCGGCAGATCGTGTCGGCGTCGCGTGACAAGTCGATTAAGCTTTGGAACACCCTTGGGGAATGCAAGTACACGATCCAGGACGGCGATGCGCACAGCGATTGGGTGAGTTGCGTCCGCTTCAGCCCTAACACGTTGCAGCCGACGATTGTTTCAGCATCCTGGGATAAGACTGTTAAGATCTGGAATTTGAGTAACTGCAAGCTCAGATCGACGTTGGCCGGACACGGTGGTTACGTCAACACCGTGGCGGTGTCACCTGACGGTTCTCTGTGTGCCAGCGGTGGGAAAGATGGGAGTATTTTGCTGTGGGATTTGGCTGAGGGGAAGAGGCTGTATTCACTCGATGCTGGTTCAATCATTCATGCTTTGTGTTTTAGCCCTAACAGGTACTGGCTCTGTGCTGCTACCGAGTCCAGCATCAAGATTTGGGATCTGGAGAGTAAGACCATTGTTGTGGATCTTAAGGTTGATCTGAAGCAGGAGTCTGAAATGGCAGTTGAAGCTGCTCAAACCAATGCTGGGAAAACTAAGGTCTAATTTAAAATCTTGACACTCATTTAGAAGGGTTTTATAAGTTTGTAGATTAACAGGTTTAAATGTTTAGTAGTCGTTTTGTTTTGGGTATCGGAATGCATAGTTGTCAAAGAAGCATGAGGCGTGCACTCATCAAATGTGCCTCGTTTTGAGAGGCACAATCAATAGCTCTTGGGCATGTTTTTGGCCAAAATCACCTGGGCGAGTTTAAAATTGTTTAAAACAATTACACTCGCCCGGAATAAGCTTGATTTCAACCGAAAACAAGCTAATCTAACCCTAAACATGTCGAAAATCCCTAGAATGGTATTTTTATACCATGTGATTCACTTTAAAAATACTTGCATTTTAAGTGAGCTTCCTGTGGTGTTTTTATACGATCGTCTAAATTGGGGCTCTTTTGTAATTTTATATAGATTTTGTTTCACACACAAGATAATATGATGAAAATAACATATTTGGTATGTTGTTTTACAAATGATTTGCTTTTTAAAAGTATTTTAGGTTTAAATAATGTTTTAACTAATTTAAGTGGTAAAATTGACTTATACAATTGGAAAAGAGGTTTTATGAGTAGAATTGCATATACACGCCAGCCTCAACTTGTTTAAAGAATTTGAGGGCCTAAGAGAATTGGGGGCCCAAAGCTCTTGCCTAGGTTAGTCTCCCGCATTGGGCTGGTCTTGCTATAATATAGTTGGAATTAGAGGTGAGCAAACGTTTTTTTGAAACCGGTTCCGGTTCTGGTCAACAACCGGTTCCGGTTTTTGGCTGGTTCCGGTTTGAGTTTTGCCAGGTAGAACCGGATTCAGTTCCGGCTTCGGTTTCTTTGAGAATCTGCAACCATTTGTACCCACCGGTTCAGGTACAACTAGTTCTGGTTCCGGGTTTTTTGCCCACCTCTAGTTGAAATACCCATTTAGGAAGATTCATGATCCAGATTATGAATTAAGACAACAATTTTCTGGTTCAAAATTGATAGTTTTCTCAAATTGTCATTCTATTTGGTCTTGTATTTATGTATGTTTTTCTTTTCAGGTTATTTACTGCACAAGCTTAAGCTGGAGTGCAGATGGAAGCACATTATTTAGCGGATATACAGATGGAGTAATTAGAGTTTGGGGCATTGGGCGCTACTAGTGATGTTACCATAGCTACCATACCATTAAAAGGTTTCAATTTTATGTTTTTGTTATTTATGGGTTATGGAAATTTTAAATTTTGGAGACATTTTGTTTATTAGTTGTTACTTCTTTTTATTTCATTTGTCACCAAGGATAAAATGCCATTTTTATGTTTGATTTTTATTTTTTGAGTTTGATACACAGGTGTTTGATTTTTATTTTGAAGCAATTTTAGTGTTTCAAATTGAAACCCCTATCGACGGACCCAAATTTCAACCATAATTTGTATATAAAATAAATTGTTGTTGGTTCTTCTATGGTCAACCCAATCTTTGAAAATTGAAATGATGTTCTAGCGTGCCTAAAAAAGAAAGAAAGAAATGTAGAGATTATAAGTTTAAACCTCATTTATGCCTGTTTTTGAAAGGCTATCAAGTTTTTTGCGGTCGTGATTTACTTGGTTCTCATCTTAGTAGGTATTGAGGGATTTAGAGGTTTATCACATGAGTAGGTTTTCATTAAAATTGAAAAAGGATGTAACATAGCTTAAAGGCTTCTTGATAGTCTCTTAATGATTAAGAGGTAATCTTAAATTTGTGGTTAAGAGGTTATCTTTTAATATTACGTTTTAACTATTGAAACTTAAGATTACCTTTTAATTTAGGGTGGAGCAAAAAACTGAGCCATAACCAAACTAACCAAAAAACCAAACTGAAATGAGCCGAATTTTAGTCTTGTTTAGCGATTATTATGTCACTATTATTAGACTTATTTAATTGACAAAAGACAGAGTTCTATTGTTAAAGTGATAAAGATTATTTAGATCATATGAACTTTATTATCTTAAAAGATGAAGACCGGTTAACAATATAAAAAACGTTGGTTTTGGTTGTGTGCAGATACTAAACCGAAGCGAGCACACTCTTATTTTAATTATTAAATTTCATCTTGAAGATTCGATGAAAATAGAAAAAAAGTCACTTTTATCTCCTAAAGAAGAGAATGGCACATCTTTGGGTGCTTTAGATGAAGGAATTTGGTTGTGTGCAGATACTAAACCGAAACGAGCACACCCTTATTTTAATTATTAAATTTCATCTTGAAGATTCGATGAAAATAGAAAAAAGGGTCACTTTTATCTCCTAAAGAAGAGAATGGCACATCTTTGGGTGCTTTAGATGAAGGAATTTGTGAGATTGAACCAGATTCCTTTTAATCGGTTGTGCGTTCATTTTTTTGCCTCCTACCCTTGAAAAGTTATAACGGTTGTTAATTTAGCAGCCCCATCACCAAAACTTTAACCACAAGTTGGTATTTGCGACTTAAATTCAAAATTCTTGATGCTTTTTATAAGCAAAAGAAGAGCCAAAAGTGTCACATGTGTGAAAACTAAATGAAATGATTCTGTAGTTGCATATAGTTTTTTATGTACGACTGCGTAAGTAGAGGAGTTCTTTTTCGAACCGGTTCTGGTTCCAAACGGTTTCAGTTCGAGTTTTGGCCGGTAAAGGTGGAACAAGTTTTGGTTTTCTTGGTTCCGGTTCTGATTTCTTTGAAAAACCGGAACCACTTGTGTGACAACCGTCAACTATCAGGTTTGACTCATTTAATATCATTAGTATATTTAACGTTGACTATGATTGTACTAAAAATCACGTTTAAATAAAATTACACAATACAAGATTTAACTATCATAATGCCCAGTTTCTATCAATTAATAATGACAAGTGTCATGAAAATCTTGAATGTAATCTTTGAGAGATTTGAAAGATTTGTAAATTCTTTATTAATACATTAAATGATCACTAAACCATTTTCACACACACACACATTTTCTCCTTCTCCTTGCCGTCACCCACCTTCCATCATCTCTCTTCATCCATTTTCAAACAATCAACTTCATCTCTCATCATTTTGTCAAGATTTTGGGTTTTTTTGGTAGTCTTGGATACATTGGAACAAGAATACATACACCTTAGCTTCATCTAATCTCATATCTATCAATGTATAATCTCTATTTTGTTTGTTCTTGGGTTTTAAAATTAAATGGGTTTTGTGTAAACATAAGAGATTGGTGTGTGTAAAAATGTATGTATGCACGCGCTGTAAGTATATATATGTATGTGTGTGTGTCGTGATAATATACATATATGTATGTGTGTGTGCTACGTGATAATATACATATATGTATGTGTGTGTGCTACGATATACCTACATATATGTGTGCATGTGTGTGTTATGATCAATACATATATGCATAGCTGTGTGTTACGATATATGTGTGTGTGTGTGTGTGTGTATATGTATGTATGTAGATGTGTGTTATGATCTATACATATATATGCTTATATGTGTGTTTATGATATATATATATAGACACACACATATGTATATATACACACATATATATACACACACACACACTATATATAGACATATATATACACACATATGTATATACACACACACACATACACACACACACACACACACACACATATATATATATATATATATATATATAAGATTTAAAATGAGTAAATATAAACAATATAAATTCAAAGACTTCAAAATAAGATAGCATTATGGCATAAGCATTAATTAAACAACAATAAATTTAAAAAGTACTTTCTTTTATTTCTTGAGTATTTGAATTACAAATGATTTCCTTACAATCGGATGGAGCTATTATAATTTGATAATCTAGGTGTGACAATTCGCAATTCCATGTTTGAATTTCGTGTCTTAGTCTTAATTAAGATTAAAATAATCTAAACAAACCATTAGAATCAAATAAAAACTCATGAGTCAAAGAAAGAACAATGACACACAATTGAAACATAAATCGCGATAAATTTGCGAAAAGGCAATTCGGCATGCGTAATCGTCTAATTCTTGAAACCCGAACTCCCTAGCCACATTATATTCCTATTGGAATGTAATTGGAAGTATAACAATGGTGGTTAATCAAATGTAGCAATTCCCAAAGATACGTACGAATAAGCCGAAAAATTTATTGCAAAAACCATAAAAGTCATGTGTTGGATGATCCCTTTCACACTAATACATTCTAATATGGTTCAATAGATATTTTGATGAAAAATATCTGATCAAACTTAATCAAGAAGCAAGAATTCCATAATTATCCAATAGTTGACTTTTCAAGTCAATATTCTTGCCTTATCTACACCCATTCTCCTCAAAATTTGACCAGAGCACTTCACTTACTTTCTGGAGCATCAAACAACATCTCATAAACATTTCTAACTAATCCCAACCAACAATCAAGACCAAGGATCAATCAATCAAAGAATCAACCTCCAAAAAGTTGATTTTGGGTGAATTTTCAAGCCAAATCACAATCAAGTAAGTCATGACCTAAATTTTCAGTTTGAATTGCTTCATATAGCATAAATAAATATGTTTGAATGATGGTTAAAGTTCGGAAACCATCAGATGCTCAAAAACCATGAAAAGGACATTTTTGTCGAAAAACTCGATTTTTCAAAGTTGTCTAAATCGAGATTTTTCTTCACCAAACTCTAGATATATGTTAAATATTAGGATCTGGAGATTTTGGCCCGGTAAAAGAGTCAAAATATCGATTTTGGCACGCAAAAACTATGTTTGGCCTGTGTGTCTCAGCCAGCGGCCCCAGGCGGCCCCTACGTGGCCCGTGTGTCCCGGCCATGCGGCCCCTACACGGCCTTGCGTCCTGGCCATGCGGCCTGTGTGTCCCGGCCATGCGGCCCCATGCGGCCCGTCTCACGGCCCCTATGTGTCTCGGTCGTTACCGGGAACGATTGGCCAAACGACCAACCGGCTAGCCAAGGCCAAGACCAAGGCCAGGCCGGCTCGAGCCATTGACTATGCCGTCGCCCAGACCACCAAACCACCACCCCAGACCACCGAGCCACCACCGGACCGCCGCCGGACCACCACCGTTGACCGCCGCGGGCCGCCGGCGACTTTTCCGGCCAAAACTCCGGCGAAAAAGAATATTCCGACGAAAAGGAATATTCCGGCGACTTTTCCGGCCAAACCCTAATTTCTTCCGTTTTGCGTTCTGAACTTCGTTTCGTGATCCGATTTGCAATCCGGTGATCCGATTTTAATAAAAAGGACATATTTTTAATCAATTTCGCGTTCCGGACTCAATTTTTTAGTCCGTTTCGCAATTCGAAAATCTGATTTCAGTCTGGAAACTGATTAAGAATCCGATTATTACACGAAATTCAGTTTTCACGTCGGTTTTTCATATGACAACCTATTCTTTGTCGATTTCGCATTCCGGACTCAGTTTTGCGATCTGTTTCGCAATCCGGAAGCCCGATAATTGATTTAGAAGCATAATTGGAGTTCCGATTGTGACCGGAATTCAGTTGTATTATCGGTTTTCAATATAAAAACCTATTCTTTGTCGATTTCGCATTCCGGACTCAGTTTTACGATCTGTTTCGCAATCCGGAAGCCCGATAATCGATTTAGAAGCAGAATTGGAGTTCCGATTGTGACCGGAATTCAATTGTATTATCGGTTTTCAATATAAAAACCTATTCTTTGTCGATTCCGCCTTCCGGACTCAGTTTTATGATCTGTTTTGTAGTCTGATAATCAGATTTCAACCCAGAAGTCGATTGAGAATCTGGAGTTGATTCAAAAGTTAATTTCTCACCAAATCAAGTACAAACAACTCACCGAACTTTAATAAATTACAGATTTGGAATCAAGGAACTAGCAATACGAACGTTGTATTCTGTTTATTGAATTATATCAACTGAGGTGAGTTCACCAACCCCTTTTCTGTATTTTGGCTTTTGAACTCGGGGAATGAGAAAACATAAAAACTCATTTGTAACATCTTGTTTATTGTGAAGCTTTGAAATGCTTTTGAAACAGTTTGTGAAACATGAAACCTGATTTGATCAGGTGGAACTCAGAAACGCTTTCGATGCATTTTGTGAAACATGAAACCTGATTTGATCAGGTGGAACTTTGAAACGCTTTTGAAGTATTTTGTGAAACATGAAAACGAAAGCGTTGTAAAACATTTGGTTGAAACACGTGACAGTGGGGAGAACACATGACCGAACTTGTCATTATTTCACGGGTTACACATTTGTCGCTAAGTCCCCTATTCTGTAACCGTTAACCGTGGGTGGGGCGTGATTATTGAGAATAGATTATATTTGTGATTGACAATCCTCGCCCGTGGTTCGTAGCTAAAACCACGACTGGATGTCGAGCGGGCGCTCAATAAGGCTAGAACACACAATGTCTTGCGACAAGGACATTGGGAAGGGGCAAACACTGAACTCGTCAGCTCGGTTACGGGAGCCCAGGAGTTATAATTGGACAGTTGGTCGGGAACTAAACACGACATTGTTGGAAGGAACAATGTTCGCACTGGATACCAATGTTTTACACCCAGTTTGGGACATTAATATTATTTAACTTATTTTATGAAAACATTTGATTTGTTTGGATACATTACATACGTTTTAACAAATAAACTTGTGAACTCACCAGCGATATGCTGATTGTTTTAAATCATGTTTTCTCAGATGCATAGTATTACAGGGGGTGGAGCTGGGAGCTCAATTTTGGGAGACATATGGTGGAGTCTATGAGAGATAGACTCAACAGTGTGATATATCGCATAGTATATATATGTGTAATAGCATTATATATGTGTGAAACTCTGATAAAACTGTTATTACATTAGGCTTGTGGCTAATGTAGTTGTAATATTGCTCTGTAATATAGAAACATATGTGTCTTTTTTTTTAAATCATGACTGTGAAACCTTGAAAGTCACACCGTACGCTTCCGCAACGACAAGGGTGTGACAGATTGGTATCAGAGCCATTGGTTTATAGCGAATTAGGTTGCATGACTAAGACCTAATCTATAGCCGTATGAATCTAACACGAAACATTAATGTTGCATGTTCAGAGACATGCCGAGAGGACGACCGAGGCGAAATCCACAGGGAAATCCAAAGGAAACCCCCATGGCAATCCTGAAACTGAGCAACCTGCTATCTCGGTAGAGATGGACCAGCTTATAAATAGACGAGTGGCTGATGCTATGGCCACCTACAAAAATCAACACCACACAGGAGAGGGAGGATCTGGTGCTATTGGCAACAATACAGGAGGTGGCAGTGGAATGGTAGGTGGAAATGATGCTGTAGGAGGTAGTGCGTCTGCTGGAATCATTGGATCTACACCAAAGGCATGTTCTTGCAAGGATTTTCTGAACTGCCAGCCTCTTAGTTTTAATGGAACCGATGGAGCTATCGCACTGATCCGATGGTGCGAAAAGATGGAAACAGTATTTCGTGTCAGTAATTGCCCTGAGGAATGCCGAGTCAAGTATGCCACTTGTACTCTGAATGGAGCAGCTCTTACATGGTGGAACAACCATGTTCAAGGTTTAAGCATTGATGAAGCCTATCAGATTTCCTGGTTAACACTGAAGCAAATGATGATGGATGAGTATTGCCCACGAAGTGAAATCCAGAAAATGGAAGAACAATTCTATAACCTAAAAGTGCAAGGGAGTGACATTGTTAGTTACACTACTAGATTTCATGAGCTGGCACAACTTTGCCCAACGATGGTCACTCCTGAGTACAAGTGAATAGAGCAGTATCTGAAAGGGCTTCCTCCAAGTATTGAAGATATGGTGACTTCTTCTAAGCCAGATACCATTCAAAGTGCAATTCGGTTGGCTCATCGCCTGATTGATCAGGTAGTTCGTTGTGGAACCTTGGGGACAAAGGTACCTGAAGAAAAGCAAAACATTGGTAATAAACGAAAATGGAATATCAATTCACCAAATCAATCACAAAAGAAACCGACTCAGGTTAGAGTCAACACCGCTATGACAACTGATAAGAAATCTTACGTGGGAAAACTTCCCAAGTGTGAAAAATATGGGTACCATCATGAGGGTGAATGTAGGCCCTTCATGTGTAACAGATGTGGAAGACGTGGACATTTAGCGAGGAATTGTCGAGCTCCTATACCTACATCGGTGACAGATAGCAACAGGGATAATAGGAGTTGTTTTGAATGTGGAGTTGTGTAGGTCATCTCAGGAAGAACTGCCCAAAACTAGCAAATCAAGGTGGCAACAATGTTACGGGTACGTTCTTTGTCAATAAGATAGCATTATGGCATAAGCATTAATTAAACAACAATAAATTTAAAAAGTACCTTCTTTTATTTCTTGAGTATTTGAATTACAAATGATTTCCTTACAATCGGATGGAGCTATTATAATTTGATAATCTAGGGTTTTTGAACATTGGATAGTTGATAATACAATTTTTGGTTGAGAAGGTTTTTTCATACATAGAAATGTTTCTAAATTTTTGAATGCCTAACTAATTTATGGAGTCTCCTATTTATAGCCAAAAATTCTTCTAGAGCATCTTCATAATCGGGATTCATAATTGGGAGTTGTCTGCCATTCCAAAAAGTTAATTGTCTTGAAGCTGAATAATTGATCTTCTTTTTGAAAAGTTAATTGTCTTCATATGAATAATTGATCTTCTTTTTGAAAAGTTGACAGGTCATAATAGATCATCTTGAAAATAATGGAATAATGTCTGGCCATCTTGAAAAGTCTAAAATAATGGAATAATGTTTGGCCATCTTGAAAAGTCTTTTGTCTTCATTATTGCCTCTGAAAATTTCACCGAAAGGAATGTTGAACAATTTTTTACCTGAAAAATACTTTTTTTATATATTACAATTATTATATTTCTATATCATCATATGGATCTTGAGAATCTTGAAGTATTTCTAAGTATTCAGGAGTAGACTTCTTAGATGAAGCTGGAGAATTCTTTATTTCACTTATAATTCTTTGAATTTCTTCTGGAGTAGAACATGATTGTATCCTTATAATATAATCTTCATCTTCGTTTTGAATTATTGGAGATTTTATAGATCTCTCGTGATGATGTGTAATACTTCTGTAATATTCCTGGACTGCTTTAACATTTGCTTTTTTAACCAAAAATTTATTCCACCATTTACTTCTATAATGTCTTATTATAAGAGGAGGAGATAAATCCTTTTGTTCTTGATAATAACAAGTCCATGAAGAAATCCAAGGAATTCTGAATACACTCATAAATTGTAGAGTATACTCAAATATAGGAGTTCCTTCTTGCTTAAAATAATCTGTAAACTTATTAAAGGCAAGAGAAATATCTTTTGGAAATGCTTTTGGAATAATTCCCATATATTTAAACCACTTGATAAACCATCTTGGATAACTATTTGAAAATTGATCGTCAAAATAAAAGAACCATGAATGATTAAAATTCCTTAATAGAAAAGTCTTGTCCCATGTCTCTTGATAATCATAATAATTATATTGAGGATAAGAATCAAAATTAGAGAGTTTTTTGAACGAATGGTTTTGATCTCCATTCTTCAGGAGTTATCACTCTTCTAATTTTTATGCTAGAATAATCTATTTTTGATGAATCTTGAGAATTTAAGATATGTTGAATATCAACAGATCCTGTGTCTACTAATATAGCTTGATAATACTCTCTAGTTTTATGATCATCATCATAAAAATGACAACCTCTTGGATATAAATAATACATAAGACTGAAAAAGCTTTGAGAAACTTTTTTACTTCTAATGGTTCAAGAATTTTTACGATTTTATAATTTGGGTTGATTGAATATGCAATTGTTTCAGGTTTATTTTTATCTGATTTTGAAGAATTTGGAGTATGAGTTATAGAATTTGGTAATACTCTGGTTTGAATAATAGGAGAATAAGGAGGTCTAGGCCTTGGAGTTGAGGATAACGGATCTGTTTATAATAGGTAATGGTGATTGTGAAGTCTGAGAAGAACTTGGAGCAAATCGATTTATAATTGGTGATGATGAGGATGGAGAGGTTTGAGAAGAACTTGATAATTGAGAAGACTTTGATAATTTTTGATTTGTAAAAATAATCTTCTTTGAGTCTGAACTCATATTCCCTGTAAAAATTCGCTTGATAAAAAGTCATGTAAAGAATTGTTTTCACCTTTTATAGATTCAATTTGAAAATCAAAATTGCTTAATAATGCTTGCCATCTTGAAAAATTTGTTTAGAAATTAAAAATTTTATATATTTTTTTTAAAATATGTTTAGCAGATAAACAATTAATTCTTAATAAAAAAGATTTTATATAAAAATTATCTTCAATTTTTTTAATACATAAAACAATACTTAAAATTTCCTTTTTAATAGTAGAATAATTCTTTTGGGTTTCATTCCAAGAACCCGAATAATATCTTACTAATTGTTCTTTATTATTATTTAAAGATTGTTTTAAAATTCCACCAAATCCTAAATCACTAGCATCAGTTTCTACAATTAATTTAGCATTAGGATGTGAAATATTTAAACATGGTAATTGTTTTATTTTACTTTTAATATGTTTTGTCACACCCCCACCTCTTGTCACCTGAGATGATGTCATTCGTCGTTCTGAGAAGGTTGCGGAAGCATAGTGGTGATGTCTCAGAGATGAGATGTGACTTACTTGATCCGGTATCATAGCACACAGATTAACTTAAAGTACATATATTACAAGGATCGTAATCACAACCAACATTACATTATATAAACTAAGTTTATTACATTATCTAATTTATTTAATTACAAACGTATGAAGTGCATCCTCACCCGATGGTCACTGTCACCCTGCAAAAAGTTTAGATTTAAAACGTCAGCACAAAGCTGGTGAGATCATACAGTTCAAGTTCCACAATATGATATGATATGTAATACAAGTTCTCAAAATGTTTAGTTCAAGATAACCATGGGACCTGTATCTAGTTCCTTTCGGACGTTATGTTCTTGTTCTATAAGATACTACCCGTCGGTAACATCTTAATGCCCCATTGTCTTAATGTCTCTCACTACATTAAGAAGTTCTGGAAACAGATAACAAACATTTACACCAAGGGGAGTTGCAAGCTCCCGGTGTCGCACCCCGAGAAATCCCGTCCCTTCTGGGGCGCGAGCAACAACAGATTGTCAGGATCGCAGTCTCCGGTCACACAATGTTGCGAGACCTACATGTCTGGTTTCATACGTACATCCAATAACTTGGATAAAACAATTTAGTAGAATCAGAGTTACGGAAGTAAACAGTTTAAGTTATCAAAACAACATTGTAATTATAAGTTGCAGAAGCATAAGTTTAACAGTTTTGAAAACTTAAAGAATAGTAGTGCGGAAGCGGTTTAACTATTTAACATTACATAACAAAACAAATGTCAATCGTTATTAAATTGTCTAAGACACTAAAGCTGATGCATGGGACTCCATCCTAGCATCCTATCCTTGTGTGCCTGCCTTAGTACCTGAGAAAACATGATAGTAAAAGGGTCAACACAAAGGTTGGTGAGAGCACAGGTTTGTATCAGCAGTAAACATCAAAATGTTTAAAGTAAATGTTTTGCAGTTTTATATATCATATGCGGGTTCGCAACCGAAGCTAGCATGCTGCCTCCCGCCATGTCCATCCAACTAGACAATGGCAATGTTTATTGGTCAATTATGCACTTTTCCAACCTCCAATCGGGGTGGCCATACGGTGCTCAACAGTGGGGCTTGTCAGGCCCAAATAGTACTATTCAGAATTACCACGCTAAGCGCAACGCGCTATTAACGGTTCGAGGTGTGTTTAATGAGGACTTATCTGTTTTGTGGATGAATGCCGCACATATGCATATACGATATTAGCATGTACAAAAGCAACCAAAAGTGTGTGTGTTGTTCAAAACAGTTGTATGCGATGTTTTCTCCCCCAAAGGTAGAAAATGTAAAAAGGGGCCGTGAACTCACCTGATAAAGTAGTTCCGGTTTATGTGGTGTTCACGATTGTGAAAGCTAGCAGTCCTGCTAGTAAGCTCCTATAATCATATAGGTGTAAGTATGCGTTCTGTGGTGTGTTGTAGTCCATACAACTCCAGGCGTTGGTGTGCCCAACCGAGCTTGTGTGTGTTGACTTGTGCTGACTATACGAATTGTTGGTGACACGTTTGTTGTGTTAAGTTGTCTTAATGCAAGTAAGAAACCATAATGCATCCTATGACTCGACCCACGTTGCTTTCACGAAATCAAGTTTGAAAATCATAATGTTCTCGTTTCGGGAAACTTTCTATATTTAGAAAGTTTCAATTTTTGGAAAGTATGGTTATGAAATCCTATTTCATAAAACTAATAACTTTAGTATGATTGTAAAAACATATGTGAACACTTAAAATAAGCCGTTTGTGCTTAAAATACCACTTATGCCATTTTGCCCAAACAAAGTTTCCTAAAATAGTAAGTATTTGTTTAAAAACTCATTTTCACAAGTCAAGGTTTCCAATCATGTTAAAAATCATTTCTGAACATGTTTCAATAATTAAAGTTCATCAAAACATTCGTAAACATCAAAAACCCTCTTTTGATTTATAAAAGTTTCCATAAATAGTAAGTTTACACAAAATCGTGTTTTTGACAAAATCAAATATCTAAATGTGTTTCTAAACACTTCAATATGTATTTGACATCATCTAGACATGTCTAACATGTCTAGATCATCACAAATCTACGACTTGCAACATAAAAGTTTCCTTTTATGGCAAGTGTACCTAAATCATCATCAAATCAACAATAACTCATCCAAACTCAAATCTAAACAATCCTATACTCAAAAATCAGTAGATTCATATCAATATCACACAAAATCACCTACAAATTCGTGCACTATAGCCACGTGGAGTTGCATGTGGACGGATGTTCATGCATGTGGGTTTTCACCCATTGCATGTTCGATCTAACACTAGATAAACATGTAAAACTACCTTAGAAGCTAGGATTCGAGTTGTAGCAGGTGTAACAAGCCCTGGAAGTGGCTGGAGATGTCTCTTTCACGTGTTGATGGCTTCCAATACCTCCTCTTGAAGCTCCAATGGTCCAAAATCACCACAAGGAAGAAGGAGATGGTTTATCAAAGGTTGGGGTGAGTTTGGCAGAGGGTTTGGTCGAGATACAGAGTACAAGCTCGGAGAAAATGTAAAAAGTTCGACTGAAAATGAAAGGGGTTGGTTTTATAAAGAAATTTGATCTACATGGCCTTTGCGTACCGCGAAGGCCGATCAAAATATTTCTTCGCGTATCGCGATGGGATTCGGGAGTATCGACTCCCGGTTTTCTTCGCGTACCGCGAAGACTTTCGCCAAGGGCCGTCGCGCACCGCGACAAGTCCATTTCCTTGTTTTTCGATTCCTTTGATTCGATTACGCTCGTACTCGATTCCTAACGTTCATCCTAAACGTCTAACACATATTTAGCACATAAGCACATAAGTTCGGTTATTGTTTGATCACCAACGTTCGTGAGACTCGTGTGTGTGTTCCGATAATTCCTTGAATTACCTTTGATGGTTCATGTTTGTGTGTTTATGAAGTGTTTGCACGCTTGATTAATCCTAATCAACGTGTAAGGCACAATTCAATAATAATCCGAATTATTGTTTTGTTTTTGTGTTTAGCTCATCTAATTAAACTCAATTAAATGAAATGCAACAAGTATGGATGTGAAATGAGTGTTGCAATTTACCTAAAATTGTCGGGTGTCACACCCGGCAAATGGGTTGTCAGCCGATAGTACTATCATTGTTTTCTGTTCGGCCCCACATGGTTTCACTAGATACAGTTCGGAAATGAGGACTTATAAGTTCTGTGATAGTGTTCTGTTCTATAGGCAAAATCCCATGAAATCCACAAGTTTTCAACAATCACATGAAATCACGCAGATAACAGTGATACACATCATATAGTTCTGAAAAGTTCCACAGTGCTACCCCGATGTTTATAAAAGATTTAAAATAAAAGGGGTTGTACGAAACTCACATGATAACTCAGAAGTAGCAGAATGTCACACAATTGCTAGAAATAGAGTAATTCTGCATTTATTTATGTTTAATGAGTTATTTATGTTATAACTTATTGATTAGATCTTTATGAACGTCCAATGTCAAAGACATTGCTTTGAAAGTCGTCAAACTGATGTTAAGTATTTAATTAGTTAATTTAATGTCGTCTCATACAATGTATGATAATGTAGGAATCTATACTGATTCAGATTCCTAATATGAAGTTGATGACACTCTAGATTAATCAGAATAGTCTCGGATTAACCAAATAGTTAATGTTGTTGATTATAATTTTAAAACAGTTTCTAGACAGATTAATGGCTTATGAATGATCAATCCTTGTTATTGATTACCCAAATATCGTGAAATATCACAATGTTGCATTAGAATAAGTTTAATAACCAGATTTAACATACTAATCTGACTGTTATCATAAACATCAGATAATCGTTCCAATGAGTATGTTAATGATTGTGATTAGTTTGAAACACTTGGATTTAATCTTGCATTTCAAAGATTAATCAACTAATCACCTACATTGTCATAATCAAATGGTTTAAACCATTATAATCATGGGTATGATTTCATGCAAACCGGGCATTACAACGGATCAAAACAAAGATTTACCCGTTAAAACATCGTGTTCTTCGTTTATAATCAATCCTAGCCATCATCTAGGCAATAATCAACAACCTAACTATACCATTACGTTCAAAATCAAGATCTAATCAATCATTATCAAACTAGAAGGTTAAAACGAATCATTACCCATTCGAATGGATTTTCGACTTCAAAACAACGATCAGAACTAGCAAGTATGGTCCCTGGCTTCAACCACACGATCTGATGGTCTTAAAACTGAGATTGGATGTCCAAAATGGCTGTTCTTCATCTGTAAGGTGAAGAGAGTTCGAGAGAGTTAAAGAAATGAGTTCTGCATGTAATCTGATGAAGAAAACCAAGTTTTTCCACCGCCTCATCCATCGCGTACCGCGAAGAGGAGCAAAGAAGGGCTTTGCGTATCGCGAAGAAATCTGGAAGACTTTCAGATATTTTGATCCTTCGCGTACCGCCAAGAGCCCTCATCCTAGCCTTGGCGTACCGCGACGACCCCCGGAGTTCAATACTTTGAGATTTTTCTTCGTTTTTCGATTTCGGATAATCCGGAACTCCGTTTCGCACACGGTTTTCGCCCACATTCATCATTTCTCACATACTCTCAACTTGTCATAATTACAATCATCAAATCAACGTGGATTTCTAGAACGACCACATGTGCTCATGTCATCGATTACGTAATTTTTAACTACAATTGTCACATATTTTATTATATTAGTATGTTCCTGTGACCGTGGTTAAGGATTTTTCTTTAATATATTATATAATGGTTTACATATTATTCCTAAATCATTAAAAAATTCATGTATATAATTAAGACATCCTAAAAATCTTTGTAATTGCTTTTTGTCTTTTATTTCATCTGGAAATTTATTAGAGAATTCTAAACTTCTATTAATTGGAATAATGGTTCCTTGATTAATATTATGCCCTAAAAATCTTATTTCAGTGTTAAATATATTCATTTTAGTAGGAGAAACTGCTAATCATTTTTATGAATTATATCATAAAATATATTTAAATGTTTAAAATGTTGTTATAAGGAGTTTGAAAATATTAAAACATCATCTATATATACTATTGAAAAATTTCCTATAGGGATAATGATATCATTCATAATATTTTGAAATTCAGATGGAGCATTTTTTAAACCAAATGGCATAACATTCCATTCATAATGTCCAAATGGAACATTAAAACCTGTTTTATATTTGTCTTTTTCGGCAATTTGTATTTGCCAAAATCCATATTTGATATCAAATTTTGAAAATACTTTGGTGTGACAGTTGCGTACGAAGAATTCGGCATTAAAGACGTGAGCACATTTGGTCGTGTTTGAAATCCACGAGGATTTAGTAACTTCTGTTATTGGGGATTGATAGTATGTGAAAAATGATGAACGTGGGCGAAAACCGTGCGCAAAACGGAGTTCGTATGCTCCCGGAATCGCGAAACGAGTTTAAATCAAATATTGGAAGAAAAACACCTTAGGCGGTACGCCTAACCCCCAACTCTCCAGTTCAGGCGATGCGCCCAGGGACTATGTCGGTTAAAAATTGTTTAAGTCGATCAGAACGCATAGAAACTCTCAAAATCGTAAATTTTCGATTGTAAGCAACCTGAAGACGAAGAACCTTCATTCTAACACCTTTATACATCAAATCAAAGCCCCTTAAACATCCGGATCATCCCAGGAATCATATATACAAGTCCTGATCGTCGTTCTAACCGCAGAAATTTGTCAGAACAGGTAACGGTTCGTTTTAACCTTCTAGTTTGATTTTGATTGATTAGATCTTGATTTTGAACGTAATGAGATAGTTAGGATTGTTGATTATTGCCTAGATGATGGCTAGGATTGATTATAAACGAAGAACACGAAGTTCTAACGGTTAAATTCTTGTTTTGATCCGTTGTAATGCCCGATTTTCATGAAATCATACCCATGATTATAATGGTTTAAACCATTTGATTATGACAATGTAGGTGATTAGTTTGATTAATCTTTGAAATGCAAAGGTTAAATCCAGGTGTTTCAAACTAATCATAATCATTAACATACTCATTGAAATGATTATCTGATGTTTGTGATAACAGTCAGATTAGTATGTTAAATCTGGTTATTTCACCTATTCTAATGCTACATTGTGATATTTCATGATATTTGGGTAATCAATAATAAGAATTAATCATTTCTAAGTCATTAAATCATCTAGAAACTGTTTTAGCATTATAATCAACAACATTAACTATTTGGTTAATCTGAGATTATTCTGATTAATCAAGAGTGTCATCAACTTTGTATTAGGAATCTGAATCAGTATAGGTTCCTACATTATCATACATTGTATGATATAACCTTAAATTAATTAATTATATAATTAATATCGAGTTGATGATTTACTAAGCAATGTCTTTGACATTGAACGTTCAGAAGGATCTAATCAGTAAACTAGAACATAAATAACTTATTAAAGTTAACCAAATGCAGAATCATCTCTGTACTATCAGTTTGGTGATACTCTGCTACCTATTATCATCAGGTGAGTTTCGTACAACCCCTTTTATTTTTAATCTTTTATAAACATCGGGGAAACTCTGCAAACTGTTGTCTGAACATATGATATGCATCAATGATATCTGTGTGATTTCATGTGATTTTGTGGGATTTCATGGGATTTTGCCTGTAGACTGAACTCTATCATGGAACTGAAAGTCCTCATTTTTGAACTGTATCTAGTGAACCCATGTGTGGCCGAGCAGAAAACATTGATAGTACTATTGGTTGACACCCCATTCGCTGGGAGGATTGCATCTCCCCTTGTGTGAATGTTTGTTATCTGTTTCCTGAACTTCTTAATGGTATGATAGACATTAAGATAATGAGGCACTAAGATATGTACCGACGGGTAATATCTTGAGACAGACTAGACGTCCGAAAGGAACTAGATACAGGTCCCATGGTTATCCGGAACTGAACTTTTGAGAACGTGCTTATCATATCATATTGTTTTAAATTGAACTGTCGATCTCACCAGCTTTGTGCTGACGTTTTAAATTTAAATCTTTTGCAGGAAAACAGTGACACTCGGTGAGGCAGCACTTCAAACACTAGTAATTAAATAAGTCAGTTGTGTAATAAACTTAGTTGTAAATTATGATACTGATTGTAATGACGAAACCCTGTATTGTATTTATTTTAAGTTAATCTGTGTGCTTATGATATCGGTTCAAGTAAGTCACCCCTCACCTCGGAGACATCACCACTATGCTTCCGCAACCGGTTCAGTGACGTCAGATCAGACACGAGGTGACGAGGGGTGGGGGTGTGACAGGGTGGTATCAGAGCCACAGGTTATAGAGAATTAGGTTGACTTAGAGACCTAGACTATAACCATAGGCTCGTATAGTAACACAGAGAGCACCGAACATTAATATTGAACAAAACTTGTTTTGAATTAAGCCAGGATAATCAGGTGGTACAAATTCCAGTTATGAGTGGCCAGCATAACTGAAATTTGCAACACGTGTGCATTCTAGTTTGATTTAATTCAAGCAAAACACTAACAACAGTAATGATGAATAGTTGCATCAAGATAGGAGGACGTCTCATATCATGTGTATGTTGAATGTTATTATTCAATATATTTTTTTCATGGTACTGATTCGAGTATTCTGTTTATACAGCGATGGCAGACCAAGGAGAGAGATACATTTATCAGCGGTTTCCTTACGTGATACTAGACGATACCCCGAGCTCAAGTTCGGGTTCTGACTCCGATCCATCGGAGGCATCTGCAGCTGCTTCTCAGGCTGATGCACTTGTACCACAGACACCACCAGCACCAGCACCTGAACCAGCACCAGCACCTATGCCATCTCCACCGAGAGTTCCAGCATGGGATGGACTCGGACGTATGCGAGGCCAAGCTCGCAAGACGACAGGTCTTCCTATTAGACGTCAGATGGCGCCTAGGATGAGCCTGACACTGTACATGAGATAGGAGAGTCCTCACAGCAGGCGGAGTTTAGGGCACAGCTTCGCCAGGTGACTTTAGATCTTCAGGGGACTCGACTAGAGTTACAGGAGTCTCGTGCTATTGGGGAAGATACACGTACCACTGTGTTCGAGATACTCACATCTCATCTGTTGTTGATGGAACAGATGAATGCACTGGATGCTGGCTCGCAAGCTTGGCGGGCTATGATCGAGGAGAGGATGAGGAGAACCATGATTCAGGGGATGATAGCTGCATTCTGGCAGCGAGTGATAGTGATGAGAGGAGTGATGATGGGAGTGCTAGAGGGCATGAGCTTAGAGGCTAGGTTATTATGTGTGGCTATAGGGTTGGTCATTATAGCCATGGTGTTGGACGGGTTATGGTATTTTCTGCGGTGAGGGCTGATCAGGGGACCGAGCAGTTATGATCTTGTTGTACATATGATGTGATATAGAGTGATCAGTAGTTATGAGAGCGGGATATTTTGGTATGAACAGATCCCGAGTTTGTGAGTTGTAGTGTATGATGTTGTTTGGTTGGTATATTATGACTTTTGGTTGTATTAAAACTATGTATGTATGAAACTATGGTATTGTAATAATATGGGTGTTTTTGTATATCTGTTTGTACAATGAACTTTGTGTGTGAAGTATAATTAATTTTTCTGTGTGAAAACATAACCGTATGCGAACGAATTAATATGAGAACATGTCAAACTAATATATATATTTCGCTGAAATACAGTACGGGAGCAATACTGTATGCGAATATATCGAACTAAAATATATATTTTGCTGTAATACAGTACGGAGCAATACTGTATGCAAATATATCTGTAACTAAAGTACAATACGAGAGCCATACTGTACGAGAACATGTCTGAATTGTGAACGTATCTAATAGTGAACATGTTTGTAACTAAAGTACAGTACGAGAGCCATACTGTACGAGAACATATCTATGGTTTGTATGAGAACTTAATGTATGAACTGAGAACATATTAGAGAACTTGTTTGAGAACATGTCCTAGTTCTGTATGAACATATTTCTAAAAACATGTGTTGCAATGCAAAGAGCTGGGTAAGACTCTAACATGTTTTTGAAATAACAGGACTAAGTATAACTACGAACAATTGTGTGAACTGTGTGTAATACAAACATGTCTGGGCTGAATTCATGTAGTTATACTATATTCTTTATAATCACATTTCAATATAAATTTTCAGTGTAACTGAATATGATTGAATTTATGTGATAGAACGGGTTATATCTTTAATATTCTTAAACTGACCTGAATTTGTCTGCTTGTGAGCAGATTAATGGCTCCAAAAAGAGGTCGACCAGCTAAGAAAGCTGCTAAGAATATTACCAACCCTGAACCGAATCAAATTCCACCTCTGAATGTTGAATCAAATCCGGATCCGCATGTTAATCCGGAAGCGAACGTGGTCCCACCTGGGAACTTGGAAACGAATACTACTCCACCAGTGAAACCTGGAGTAGGCATTGTTCCACCTGCTGGTACAAGCGGATCTGAAACAAATGAAGCTATGATAGCTCGTATTGTGCGTGAACAACTATCTGCTTGTGGTGTTCTGACACAACACCAACCACATATCACCGCAGGTTCTGGTAGAGATCACGATCATGCTGAACATAATGCGACAGGTGGTCACGTTGAAACTCATACCACTACCGGTACAACTACCATTGTTCCTGATCCACCACGACAGGGATGTACTTATAAATATTTTGCTTCCTGTAACCCTTCGACTTTTACTGGCAAGGAAGGAGCGGCTGGTCTTTTAAGGTGGATCGAGGAGATGGAAACTAAGCTCAAAATAAGTCAGTGTTTGGAGGAGCATAAGGTGTCTTATGCTGCCTGTTCTTTGAAAGACTCCGCTTTGACCTGGTGGAATACCCAGGCCAAGACTTTGGGCGCAGCCACAGTTGACTCGATGGGCTGGAATGATTTTAAAACTCTAATTAGATCAGAGTACTGTCCCATCACTGAAATTCAAAAACTCCAGGAGGAATTCTGGAATCACTCGATGATCGGTGCTGACTGTCTTGCTTACACCGATCGATTTCATGAACTTACTTGTTTACTTCCCGACATGTTTCCTACGGAAGCCGCTTTAATCGAGAAGTACATTAAGGGTCTGATTCCTCAGATACGAGGAATGGTGACTGCTGCTGAACCTTCAACCCTGAAACATACGATTCTTTTGACCACTAAGCTTACCAATGAGGCGGTAAGGAGTGGTACTGTCTTTGAAACCTCAGACGGTTCATAGTCGTAGTGATGTCGGTACCTCGAATGTGTCAAAAGGTACCAAACGGAAGTGGTTTGGCAAAACCAAGGCGAAGGCTCCGGCTGAGATCAGTCAGAACAAACCAACGGTGAAGAACTATGGTGCAAATGTTCCTGAGAGGAAAACTTATACTGGGCAGGCGCCCAAATGCAATAAGTGTCCACTCCATCACACGGGACCATGTCCTGTTTGTCTGAACTGTAACCGAGTTGGACATTATGCTAAATATTGCAACTTTCCTGCTCAGACACCAAACCAAGCACCACGACAAACCACTCAAACCAACCGGTCATGTTACAAATGTGGAAGTCCTGATCATCTCATAAGAAACTGTCCGAACAATAACACCAATCCGGGAACTGAAGCTAGGGGGAGAGCTTTTCAGATTGGTGCGACCGAGGCGAGACATGATGCAAATATTGTTACTGGTACGTTTCTTCTCAATAATCTTTACGCATCAGTTCTGTTTGACACAGGAGCGGATAAGAGCTTTATCTCTCCTGAATTTGCATCATTAATTTCATTGCCTACGGTAGATCTAGAAACTCCTTATGTTATTGAACTTGCTAACGGCAAGTTGATCAAAATAAACAATGTTATTCAAGGATGTTCCTTGAATTTGAATGATCATCTTTTCGATATTGATTTACTTCCTATTGAGCTTGGGAGCTTTGATGTCGTTGTTGGTATGGACTGGCTTTCTAATAACCAAGCAGAAGTTGTCTGTCAAAACAAGGTGATCCGTATTCCATTACCTAACGGTAATACACTGATAGTACAAGGAGAACGAGCTGGTAGAAAGCTTGGTATCATATCTTGTATGCGAGCTCAGAAGTTCTTAAGGAAAGGCTGTTATGCTTTCCTAGCACATGTGACTGAGCACAATTCTTCACCCAAACAAATCACAGATATCCCAGTAGTCAAGGATTTTCCTGAAGTCTTTCCTGAGGACATATCAGGATTACCCCCAGTGAGACAAGTTGAATTTCGAATCGACTTGATTCCAGGTGCAGCACCTGTTGCTAAAGCCCCTTATCGGCTTGCACCATCCGAAATGCAAGAACTTTCAGGTCAATTGCAAGAACTGTTAGACAAAGATTTTATCAGACCTAGTTTCTCACCCTGGGGAGCACCTATTCTTTTTGTGAAAAAGAAGGATGGTTCATTCAGGATGTGTATTAACTACAGGGAACTCAATAAACTGACAATCAAGAACCATTATCCACTACCTCGTATCGATGATCTGTTTGATCAACTACAAGGTGCTACTTATTTTTCAAATATCGATTTAAGATCTGGATATCATCAGTTACGTATTCATGATGATGACATTCCTAAAACTGCTTTCAGAACTCGATACGGACATTATGAATTTTTAGTGATGCCATTTGGTTTAACCAATGCACCAGCGGTTTTCATGGATCTGATGAATCGAGTATGTAGACCTTATCTGGATAAATTTGTGATTGTGTTTATTGATGATATTCTTATTTATTCTCGAAATCAACAAGAGCATGCTCAACACTTGAAATTAATTCTAGAACTTTTGGCACGTGAAAAATTATATGCCAAGTTCTCCAAGTGTGAGTTCTGGTTACGAGAAGTTCAATTTCTTGGTCATGTAGTAAATCAAAACGGTATTCAAGTGGATCCCAGTAAGATTCAGGCGGTGAAACAATGGGAAACACCACGAACCCCGACTGAAATACGTCAATTTTTGGGGTTGGCAGGTTATTATCGCCGGTTTATCAAGAACTTTTCAAAGATAGCCTTGCCACTGACTACATTGACACAGAAAAATCAACCGTTTATATGGAGTTCTCAACAGGAGGAGGCGTTCCAACTATTGAAACACAAACTTTGTAATGCACCTATATTGGCACTACCGGAAGGTACGGATAACTTCACAGTGTATTGTGATGCTTCACGTCAAGGTCTTGGGTGTGTTCTAATGCAGAAGGATAAGGTAATTGCTTATGCTTCTCGACAATTGAAAGTACATGAGAAGAACTATACCACTCATGATCTAGAACTTGGTGCAGTAGTGTTTGCACTTAAGATTTGGAGACATTATCTATACGGAACTAAGTGTATTATATACACTGATCACAAAAGCCTCCAACACATTCTAGATCAGAAAATGTTGAACATGCGACAGAGGCGATGGGTTGAACTTTTGAATGACTATGACTATGAGATTCGTTATCACCCAGGCAAAGCAAATGTTGTAGCTGATGCTTTAAGTCGCAAAGAACGAGTCAAGCCTTTACGTGTGAAAGCGTTAGGTATGACTATTCAAACCAGTCTAATTCCTCAAATCAAAGACGCTCAGCAACAAGCTTTACAAACAATGAACTATTCTGCTGAAGGACTAAGAGGATTAGATAAGAAACTTGATACCAAAAACGATGGACTATTGTATTTCAAAGACCGAATGTGGGTTCCCCTATTCGGTAACTCTTGAACGATTATCTTGGATGAGGCGCACAAATCCAAGTATTCTATTCATCCAGGTGCTGATAAAATGTATAAAGATCTTAAAGATTTTTACTGGTGGCCTGGAATGAAGAAACACATAGCTGAATACGTGGATCGATGTTTAACATGTCTCAAAGTTAAGGCTGAACATCAACGACCTTCTGGGTTATTGCAACAACCTAAGATTCCCATATGGAAATGGGATCAGATCTCTATGGATTTCATTACTAAATTACCCAGAACATCATGTTGATCGCCTTACGAAATCTGCGCATTTCTTACCCATCCGAGAAGATTATTCTATGGATCGACTCGCTAAACTTTATGTTAATGAGATTGTATCTCGACATGGAGTACCGATCTCTATCATTTCCGACAGAGATAGTCGATTTATGTCACGATTTTGGCAAACTCTTCAGAATGCTCTGGGCACGCAAATCAATATGAGCACAGCTTATCATCCACAAACTGACGGGTAGACTGAACGAACAAATCAAACTCTTGAAGACATGCTCAGAAGCTGTGTGATTGATTTTGGAGGTAGCTGGGATATTCATCTTCCACTTGTTGAATTCTCATACAATAACAGCTACCATACCAGTATTCAATGCGCTCCATTCGAAGCACTTTATGGACGGAAATGTAGATCACCTATCTGTTGGTCAGAGGTAGGTGAAACTCAAATCATAGGCCCAGAATTCATTCAGGAAACAACTGATAAGATCGCACTCATTCAAGAACGAATCAAAGCTGCTCGCGATCGTCAAAAGAGTTACGCTGATAATCGCCGTAGACCACTCGAATTTCAAGTAGGTGATCGAGTAATGTTGAAAGTGTCACCTTGGAAAGGCATTTTCAGATTTGGAAAGAGAGGTAAACTTTCGCCAAGATTTGTAGGGCCGTTTAAAATTCTTGAACGAATTGGACCAGTAGCCTACAGACTTGAATTACCTCTTGAACTCAGTAACATTCATGATGTCTTTCATGTGTCTAATCTGAAGAAATGTTTAACTGATGAATCATTGATCATACCTCTAGAAGAAATTCATATTGATGAAAAACTTCAGTTCAGTGAAGAACCAGTAGAGGTAATGGATCGAGAAACGAAAGTGTTAAAACGTAGTCGCATACCGATCGTTAAAGTGCGATGGAACTCGCAGCGAGGACCCGAATATACGTGGGAACGTGAAGATCAAATGAAAGCAAAGTACCCACATCTATTCTCATAAACAATTGTCTTAATGTAAGTCTTCATTAAATTTCGGGACGAAATTCTTCTAACAGGAGGAGACTGTGACAGTTGCGTACGAAGAATTCGGCATTAAAGACGTGAGCACATTTGGTCGTGCTTGAAATCCACGAGGATTTAGTAACTTTTGTTATTGGGTATTGATAGTATGTGAAAAATGATGAACGTGGGCGAAAACCGTGCGCAAAACGGAGTTCGTATGCTCCCGGAATCGCGAAACGAAGTTTAAATCAAATATTGGAAGAAAAACACCTTAGGCGGTACGCCTAACCCCCAACTCTCCAGTTCAGGCGATGCGCCCAGGGACTATGTCGGTTAAAAATTGTTTAAGTCGATCAGAACGCATAGAAACTCTCAAAATCGTAAATTTTCGATTGTAAGCAACCTGAAGACGAAGAACCTTCATTCTAACACCTTTATACATCAAATCAAAGCCCCTTAAACATCCGGATCATCCCAGGAATCATATATACAAGTCCTGATCGTCGTTCTAACCGCAGAAATTTGTCAGAACAGGTAACGGTTCGTTTTAACCTTCTAGTTTGATTTTGATTGATTAGATCTTGATTTTGAACGTAATGAGATAGTTAGGATTGTTGATTATTGCCTAGATGATGGCTAGGATTTATTATAAACGAAGAACACGAAGTTCTAACGGTTAAATTCTTGTTTTGATCCGTTGTAATGCCCGATTTTCATGAAATCATACCCATGATTATAATGGTTTAAACCATTTGATTATGACAATGTAGGTGATTAGTTTGATTAATCTTTGAAATGCAAAGGTTAAATCCAGGTGTTTCAAACTAATCATAATCATTAACATACTCATTGAAATGATTATCTGATGTTTGTGATAACAGTCAGATTAGTATGTTAAATCTGGTTATTTCACCTATTCTAATGCTACATTGTGATATTTCATGATATTTGGGTAATCAATAATAAGAATTAATCATTTCTAAGTCATTAAATCATCTAGAAACTGTTTTAGCATTATAATCAACAACATTAACTATTTGGTTAATCTGAGATTATTCTGATTAATCAAGAGTGTCATCAACTTTGTATTAGGAATCTGAATCAGTATAGGTTCCTACATTATCATACATTGTATGATATAACCTTAAATTAATTAATTATATAATTAATATCGAGTTGATGATTTACTAAGCAATGTCTTTGACATTGAACGTTCAGAAGGATCTAATCAGTAAACTAGAACATAAATAACTTATTAAAGTTAACCAAATGCAGAATCATCTCTGTACTATCAGTTTGGTGATACTCTGCTACCTATTATCATCAGGTGAGTTTCGTACAACCCCTTTTATTTTTAATCTTTTATAAACATCGGGGAAACTCTGCAAACTGTTGTCTGAACATATGATATGCATCAATGATATCTGTGTGATTTCATGTGATTTTGTGGGATTTCATGGGATTTTGCCTGTAGACTGAACTCTATCATGGAACTGAAAGTCCTCATTTTTGAACTGTATCTAGTGAACCCATGTGTGGCCGAGTAGAAAACATTGATAGTACTATTGGTTGACACCCCATTCGCTGGGAGGATTGCATCTCCCCTTGTGTGAATGTTTGTTATCTGTTTCCTGAACTTCTTAATGGTGTGATAGACATTAAGATAATGAGGCACTAAGATATGTACCGATGGGTAATATCTTGAGACAGACTAGACATCCGAAAGGAACTAGATACAGGTCCCATGGTTATCCGGAACTGAACTTTTGAGAACGTGCTTATCATATCATATTGTTTTAAATTGAACTGTCGATCTCACCAGCTTTGTGCTGACGTTTCAAATTTAAATCTTTTGCAGGAAAACAGTGACACTCGGTGAGGCAGCACTTCAAACACTAGTAATTAAATAAGTCAGTTGTGTAATAAACTTAGTTGTAAATTATGATACTGATTGTAATGACGAAACCCTGTATTGTATTTATTTTAAGTTAATCTGTGTGCTTATGATATCGGTTCAAGTAAGTCACCCCTCACCTCGGAGACATCACCACTATGCTTCCGCAACCGGTTCAGTGACGTCAGATCAGACACGAGGTGACGAGGGGTGGGGGTGTGACATTTGGCTTCATATATCTTTTTTAATAAATCTCTTTTATTAGGAATATGATATCTTATCCATTAAAAACCTTGTTTAATGGTTGATAATTCTATTACTAATCTTGGTATTACTCTTTCTATTTCTGCACTATTATTAACATAAAATGGCGAACATGACTATGGAGATTTAGAAGGTCTAATTAATTTTTTATCTAATAATTCTTTTATTTCTTTCTTACAATGTTCTTCTAATTCTTGATTCATATGAGTAGATTTAGATTTTGTAGGTATTTCTTTCTCATTAAAATCTTTTATATAGGGTAAATTAACAATATGTTGTTTTCTTCGCCAAAATGCATTAGGTATATTATTAGAACATACATTTTTTATAAATTTATTCTCAATATTTTTTATTCTAGTTGTATTATTAGTATCATTTAATTGACTTTTTATTCTTTCATTCTTTATTTCATTAATTAAAAATTCTTTTTGTTTTTCTTTTAAACATATCATATTTATTTGTTTAGTTAATACCTGTTCAGTAAATTCAAGTATAATTTCTTTATTTAATATTTTTGTACTTATTCCTGTATTGTTTATAGTAAATGGATATAATTGAGTAATAAAAGGTGTTCCTAATATTATTTGAGATGTTAAGTTTTTTACTAAAATTAACTGAGTTTTGTAACAATAATTTTCTTTACATATATGTACATTTGATAACTTATAATTTATTATAAGTCTTGAACCACTAGCTGTTGATAATCTATAAGAAGTCTTTTCATAATATTGAGTAGGTATTATTCCTTCTTGAATACAATTCATATCAGCCCCACTATCTATTAAGGCTGTTAAAGTAATTCTAAAATCATTATTAACTATTATATTTACTTTAGTATACCATTTCTGATAATTTAATTCTTTTAATATATTAATTTCACTGGTTCTTTCACCACCATTATTTACCTCTTTTGGTTTCATAATTTCTTTTCCCTTTTCAATATTTTTTATTTGTATCTTAATTATATTAATATCTTGTTTTATAATTTTTAATTCTTCTTGTAATTCTTGTATAGTTATTGGTTTTTCTATGTATTAAATTTTTGAAAAATATCTTCTAAATTATATATTTTAGTTTCTTTATCTTTTATTAATTTATTATTAAAATTTTCTTTTAATTTATCCAAATATAATTGTTTTAAATTTATATCATCAGTTTCTTCTAATAATTTTAATAATATTTTAGTTTCACCATTTATCATATTTATAGAACCAATATTGCATATACAAGGACCAATACATTCGCATTCTTCATCATGAGAATTATGATTACTATTAGTAATATAATTTAAATCATTGCTACTGTAATCAGAAATATCTTCTTCACTAGTATTGGTATATAATATTTTATTAATTTGTTCTTTTAATTCTTCAGATATATCTAATTCATTTATTTTTCTTTTTGTATAACAATTTTTTGAGGTATGACCCCTTTTTCCACAAGTATAACACGTAATTATATTTCGTTTTTATATAAATTTTGTTTTTTATTTTTCTTATAAAATTTTTGTTCTTCTTCTTTTACTTTTTTATTTTTATTATAATTTCTTCTAAAATTTCTTCTTTTTGTAAAATTATTTTTCTTTTAGAATTTTTTGGTAGTCTTATATTTTCAAAACCATATTGTTGACAGAAATTTCCTAATTCATTTCTTCCACTTATTCCATCTTTTTCATTTTTTGTTTTAATTTTAAATCATTACATATTTTTAATCCTTCTTGATTTATATAATATATAATTTGTCCATATGTTAATTCTCCATATGGTATATTATTATTATTTTCTTTTTTAATATTATCTCTTATTTTTTTAGCAAATAATTTTGGTAATCCTGCAATAAATATTTCTTTCCAATATGCTTCTCTAGAATCATTTCTTGTCATTACTTTAGATATAAATACGTCTTTATGCCATCTAAAATCTTGTAATTTTCTACATGTTAAATTTAATAGTATTAACGAATTTCTTTCTTGATAGTCTGAAGGATGTCCTATAAAAATTTTTTATAATAGCAAATATAAGAGTATTTATTATATCAGATTCTTGAGTTGGTATTTGTGTATTATTTTATGTTTTTATTATAATTTTCTTTGCATTAATTATAGATTGTTTTTCAGATTCAATAATATAATGATCCCACCATCCTTTTAGACTTCTAGAAAAGCCAGAAATAATCATATTAAGGATTTGGAGTTCATTATTTCCTAATGATTTATAAGCATTAGCTGCCATAGTCATTTCAAGTAAAATATTTAAAATCTGATATTCAGATTGTCCATCAATATTCCATTCATATAAAGATTTTCCATCATATTGTGTATAAGTTCTATTATTTTCTTCATATTGTAAATCTGGAGGAGTTGGTCTGTAATACCAATTCTTTGTTTCTGGTTTTGGAGTATAAGTATTAAAGCTATTTCTTCTTAATTTATTTATAGTTCCAAAATTAATATTATTAAATTGGGATTCCAATTCATCATTAGAGAATTCTTCTTCATCAGATTCATCTTTTATTGTATTTATATTTAGCTTTTTTAATTTTTCTTCTGATAATTTAAATGTTTTATCTTCATTATTAAGATTTATAAGAGTATTTATATTAAAAGGTTTAAATATAGGATTTTCCATTATAGGTTTTAATTCTTTATTATTTTCTAATTTTGATATACTTACTTTATCATTATTTTTATAATTAGTTTCTATTATTTCTAATTGTTCTCCTATTTTTAATCTGACAATTTCTTGTGTAAATATTTCGGATAACTTACTAACCGAATGTCCTTGCTGGATAGGAAGAAAATGAGCTGACTTGGACAATCTGTCTACAATGACCCATATAGCATCATTTTTCCTAAATGTCTTCTGTAATCCGGTAACAAAATCCATGGAAATATCATCCCATTTCCATAGTGGAATATCAAGTGGCTGAAGTAGACCACTTGCTCGTTGATGTTCAATCTTTACTTGCTGACAAGTAAGAAAATGACCGACATATTTTGCTACGTCTTCTTTCATTCCGTTCCACCAGAAATATTGCCGAAGATTTCGATACATCTTTGTTGATCCAGGATGAATAGAAAATGGTGAACTATGTGCCTCAGATAATAATGATTCTCGAATTGCTGCATTATCATGAACACATAGTCGTTTGCCACAACATATAATTCTGTTCTCATCTATCCTGAACTCAGATTGTTTCCCGATTTCTAAGTTCTCTGTTATCGCCCACATTTCACCGTCTTCTTTTTGAGTTTCTTTAATTTGAGAAATTAAATCAGACGCGATCTGAAATTTGGCAAGATACCCGTCTGAGTTACCTACTTGAAAGCCAATATTCAGTCTTTGAAGATCATTAATAATCTCTTGTTGTAAATGCAAAGACGATAGCATCCCTGGACTTTTCCGGCTAAGGGCATCAGCAACCACATTAGCCTTTCCCGGATGATATTGAATATTCGCATCGTAGTCTTTCAACAATTCTAACCAACGTCTCTGACGCATGTTTAACTCTTTGTAAGTGAAGATATACTTCAAACTCTTGTGATCGGTGAAAATGTCACAAGAATCTTCGTATAGATAATGTCTCTAAATCTTCAATGCAAAAATAACAGCAGCTAGCTCGAGATCATGTGTTGGATAATTTACCTCATAAGGTTTCAATCGCCGAGAAGCATAAGCAATAACCTTACCATGTTGCATCAACACACAACCTAATCCTTTCTTTGAAGCGTCACTATAAATTTGGTAGACGCCTGTGCCCGAAGGTAAACTGAGAATCAGTGCAGATACCAATCTTTTCTTCAATTCTTGGAAACTCTTCTCACTCTCATAATTCCAAGAATACTTGACTCCTTTTCTCAACAGTTGTGTAAGAGGTAAAACGATCTTCGAGAATCCTTCAACAAATCTACGATAATAGCCTGCTAGGCCCAAAAAGCTTCGGATTTCTGTAACTGAGGTAGGTGTAGGCCATTTTGTGATAGCTTCAACCTTTGCTGAGCCCATCATTATTCCATCAGCAGAAATTACATGACCGAGAAATGCAACTTTGTCAAGCCAAAAGTCACACTTTGAAAATTTTGCATATAGCTTCTTTTGTCGTAAGATTTCGAGTACTGCGCGAAGATGTTCTTCATGTTCTTTATTACTTTTCGAGTATACAATAATATCATCGATGAATACAATGACAAAATTGTCAAGAAAGTCATGAACTACCCGGTTCATCAAATCCATGAACACGGCTGGAGCATTGGTTAATCCAAATGGCATCACTACAAACTCATAGTGGCCAAGCAGATTTGGAAATACCTGAGTCCTTGATTTTTAATTGATGGTAACCTGATCTCAGATCAATTTTTGAAAAGCACTTTGCACCATGAAGTTGATCAAACAAGTTGTCAATGCGTGGCAAAGGATATCGATTGCGGATAGTAATCTTATTGAGTTCACGATAATCTATACACAATCTCATTGTGCCATTTTTCTTCTTAACGAATAATACCGGTGCGCCCCATGGTGAAACACTGGGTCGAATGAATCCTAGATACAATAACTCTTCTAATTGTTCCTTCAACTCCTTGAGTTCTGTTGGTGCCATACGATATGGTGCTTTGGAAATTGGTTCATGTCACACCCCGAGCCAACGGGCCGGATCGTGTGTCCCGTCGGGCGGAAGGTTCCCGGGGCGCGATATCGGGAAAGATAATCGTGATGATCTGATTGTTTACATTGCACATGATATGTAATGAGAAAATACTAAATGAAAATAGAATTACAAAGTTAAATCACATCAGTTTCGTTCATAATTTAACAATGTAAATCTACTATCAACATCATAAGTTTTCTATCTTGTATCTGCACAAGATATACAAAATAATCTGTAAATGATGTTCCAAAAATATGCAGGTCCAAAATGCTAGGTCCTCTAACTGGTATCCTAGCCCAAAAGTAATAACTTCTTAATTGACCTGTTCGTCACATGAGAAGTCATGCAAAAAGATCAAGTCAACACATGGTTGGTGAGTTCATATAGTTTAATATTTGAAAATATAGCTTTACAAACCCTTTTTCGGCAACAACCCTAACCTCATTAATATCACATGTAATATCCAGATCGGTATGCTTATATATAGGGCATACGAAAGGGTCGAGGCTACAACCCGCCCAGACGCCATCCCATCACATACTAAACCACATATGACATTGTTGTTAATGATAATTAAGCATTTTACCTACCATTCAATTCCATTTCCATCATAGTTCTAAACATGCACTTAAAACGTTTGCTAAACTCTTGGGTAACAACCTTAACCTCATTAACATCACATGTAATATCCAGATCAGTATGCTTATATATAGGGCATACGAAAGGGTCGAGCCTACAACCCGCCCAGACGCCATCCCACCACATACTAAACCACATGAAATTGTTGTTAATGATAATTAAGCATTTTACCTCCACCAATAACACATTAGTTCTTCAGTTCTTTGTTCCTTTAGATACACTAATTTGAAATCTCTATTGATTCCTTAAGTTCATCACGCAATCATGATCAACCATAACATTTGTAGAAAACATTTTAATAAATGCTTAGTTAAATAAATAATTAAACATTTAATAAAATCTAAGATCTAATGATTGGGCATTGGCCAACTCGAGTAGACTAATCTAGCAATCAGGGTTCTTAGTAGTAAAGGAGATCTGTAAATATCATCAAACATGCGACCTATAATCAATCAGTCTAGCTAGGAAATCTTTTGATATACATGCTTTTATAGTTCTTTAGACCGTTCGTAGTTCGTATAGTTCTTTAGTTCTTTGGCACATGTTATCTTTGAGTATTTCCCAGATGTTCCTCAAAACGGTTAGGGAATACTGTAAATATCATCAAACATGCGTCTCATATTCGATCAGTGTAGCTAGGACATCTTTCAAACATGAGAGTGGCACATGCTATCTTTGATATTTCTTAGTCAAACCCTTGGAAAATAGTTCTTTGTACATAGTTCTTTGAAATAGATCGTTAGTTCTTTGACAACACACCACTGAAAATAGTTCTTTATAGTAAACCGTTAGTCCTTTGAAAGTAGATCTTTATTTCTTTGTAAGTAGATCTTTGAAAGTAGTTCTTTAATTTGAAATAGTTATCTACTCACAATGAATAAACAACTTACCTTGAAATCCTGTATATTGTATACCTAAACATAATCTAGGATAACATTTATACATATAACACATATGTTAAGTAAGAGCATTGAAGTAAATATAATCTAACAAAAATAATTTACGCATGCTTTCTCAGCCCCGCGTTTGTAAAACAAAATGTTTAAAAAAAAACAGGCAATGAACTCACCTGTGTTGCTCTGTATTGTATTATCACAAAATGCGCGCTCGTTGTTTGTAGACTATGTTTCTTCGGTACCTGAGTTGTTTTAAGAGGATTCGAGTACAATAAGTATTTACAATAGACGCAACTGGGGTCTTGGTCTCGGTGTGCAACTAAGTGTCCTATGTTACTAACGTGTTTCTGGAATTTCGTCTATCTAGGCTAAACGTATTACCCATAACTAACCCCGATCCCACAGTATTAATTATAGTCTTTAATTACAATGTTTTAAAATTAATTCACTTTAAGTTAAACATTTAGACAACATCATTTATTGTAATTTAATAAAGTTTATAAATCATTTTCTTTTATTAAAACATCATAAATTTTAAAAGAAGTTTTAATTAAACATGATTCTTTTAAGAGAATTATACTTCACATGATGGGCTTGGGTTAATCCCGTTTGATTAACCTCGGCCCATTAATGGTCTTTGTTTTGCCAAATGATCCTTGATCAACATTTTGAATAACTCTTTCCCAAGGGTTAGATGTTAATTCATAAATGAATCAACACTCCAATCCTTATGTTATTGCTTTGATCCTTTATGATTTCTCCAATGTTTTGATCCCACAATGGTGTTTACAACCCTTGTTTATATGATAACATACTTTATGAAATTCCTTGTTATTGGAAATCCTACTAGTTTCTTTGTTAACTTCAATTCCATTTGATAGATAAATTTCATATTTAATCCTTAGTTTCCCCCAAAGTTGATACCATGTATATGAAAATCCTATTATGGTTCCCATGCACACACACAAGATAATTTTCCCATGCATGCAACCATGTGGTCCAACCCTACCCAACTATGGTGCCATCCCATGACTAGTCAAATGGCTCTTGGCCGAAGTAGTCCCCTCCGAACCAAGCCTTGGCCGAAAGGGCTTGGGCCGTATAAGACCTTGGCCGATCGAATAGACCACGGCCGTAGCGTTGAGCCCATCGAATGGAACATGGCCGCATGAAAGGGTTGTGACCGCATGGCCTTTGGCCGAAAGGGTCTAGCCGACTGGGACCCGACCGAAGGAACATGGCCGACTGACTTGGGCCGACCGAATGAGCTACTTGGAAGACCGAAGAAGGGCTGGCCGAGTGGGTCTTGGTTCAGGCGAAGGAAAGCTGGCCGAAGGGGTCTTGGCCATTCGGCCGAAAGAGGTTGCTGCTGCTTCGGCTTGGCCATTTGGCCACCTGATGGTCTACATTCGGCAGTGCGGCCTGTGCATAGCCAGCCCATGATTTTTGATCAAGTGGCTAGTTTAAGGTGTACAACATGTTCCTAGTTCCTTCTAGGTGTGTATTGTGGTGATTCCCTAATTATCAGCATAAGGAGCTAAGTTGAGTATGCCACATTAGCAAGGAATACATGGGAAATCATGCAAAAGTTTACCAAATATTAGATGCATGTTTATTTTACTATAAAATCAAAATAGTAATGACCTATGGTCAATCATAAACATATATACATACGTAAAATGTTACATGATATACACCTGATGTTGTAAACACATGGAAGACACAATGTCTATTAAAAGGAGAAGACCTTTTTACTTGAAACATTTATAAAGAAAATTTGTTTTCAAAAGTATGCATGTGATATATAAGGTTAGCAAAGAAGTAAGTATTAATGTAAATCGTTATTGGGAGAAAATAGTGAAAAATAGATATAAAATCTTGGGTTCACGAACTATAAAGGATATGTGCATCAATTACGGACGAATATAAAGACTCATGTATACATGGATATATATATATCTATATGTATGTATATATATATAGGGCATGGAATTATACATAACCCACTCTTAAAGCAATAACTCTAAATAACCCTTCAGATCAAGCTAAATTTTTGAATTTTTTTAACATCATTTTAAACACATTTAGAACACTTTCTTATATTATGAGTTTGCGTAAATTCATCACCGTTTGAGAGTTAACATCGTTGTAAGTTTTTAAAATTTTACACATACAGTACTGTATTAAAAAATTTTAAAAACTTACAACGATGTTAACTCTAAAACGGTGATGAATTTACGCAAACTCATAAAATAAAAAAATGTTCTAAATGTGTTTACAATGACGTTAAAAAAATTCAAAAATTTGGCTTGATCTTGACGAGTTAGAGTTATTGCTTTAAGAGTGGGTTATTTTTTTCCTTCCCTTATACACACACACACATACATGGGATGGTATATAATATATATGTATGTATTTATATAAATAAGAGGTACATAATGCTTTCAACTTCAAATCACAATTTTAAATATGTTGACAAACTTGCAAACCAACATAAAATATAACTACATAAAGAAAGCATGATGGTAGTTTTACTCAAAACTTTGATTAAGACCAAGTGCATGTTCATGGTTATTCATATGTTACTCGGATTGTAGATTGAATTAGACATTTGGTACAACAACATGTAAGACCCATCCTAACTACACAACCATTAACTCATGGATTTGAGCCAATGGATAGATCTTGGATAGTACTATTTGGGTTGACACCACCATTCATTTCTAGGTTGGACTTGCTAGCTACAGTCGCCACAATGACATTTTCATCTTAATGAATGAATATTTTCATTTACATATTTCATGACTTAGGTGAGTCTATTGACTAGAAATAGTCACGGGCATTGAGTCGTAGGCTTGGTTGTAGCCTTATGTAGATTGCATTCAATTATACTTATGACTGACATGTGTACAATTACATAGTACATTAGGATGATTATTCTACAAAACCTTTATTGAATCTACAAAACTTGTGATTTCAACAATTTTCAAGTTGACCATTTTGTCATGTGTTTTAGGGAATTGATAACCAAGTAAGCTCAAAGGCAAACTTTTGATTACAAATGAAGATTTCTTATCATAGCCCTCATAAATGGGACATATTTTGAGATTTCAAATTTGTAATAACTATTATAAAATTTGTTTTGACTTTTGAAAACAATACTTTTGAATGCATCCTTAGTAATTCTATCAGAACGCAGTTCTCAACGATTCCTATTTGTTATAACTCTCATGATTCTACCAAATATGGGGGTGTGATATGCACAACTTGTAATGGGTGCGGGAAAATCAAGCGCTCATGTAGTGAAATGAGGCACCACAAGTATGTGTTGATCTAGATCAGTTATGTTGGACACAAAATATTGATGATGTGAGGCATGCAAGATACATAAGTGTTGCGTGTGATTGTCTAGTCCTATGTACTACTGTTGCAAAATCTTATACAATATTTGAAACATAACTGTTTTTAGTTTTAATTTAAGCTTTAATATCCAAATATTGCACTAAAAACCATTAGGGCAGTTTAGTTTTTGGTTATAATTCGTATTGAATTGTTTGGAAATCTATTTTCTCCTTGGTTGAAAAGATAAAAAAAATAATAATAAAAAATCACAAAGCTACACTCTTGATTCGTTTTACACTCTTGAAGAAGCCAAAATCCCCAACGTGAGCTGTAAGGGACTCGGGCTGCTACATGAAGAGGGGTAGTCCTCCGGCTCAGATCCGTATGCCGTCATTGCCATCGTGGCCCCTCGTGCATGTGTGTGTAAACAATGAAGGGGGTTTGTTAAAAGAGTATTTTACTAAGTGTAAGGAGGTTGCATGAGTGTTTTTTTTTAAGAGTGTGCAGGGGAGTTATTCCCTGCGGAATCCAGAATCCCCTCTTTTTGGTGAGAAACCTCACTATTTATAATAAGGTTTTGGTCCCTTTCAGATGGGCTTGATGAAATTGGGCTTATCCCACTCAAGGGGTTAGCCCAACACGTCACCGAGTCTAGTACAACACAGTTCAGACTATGTTATGCTAGACTTGTTCATTCCATTGTTCGTGAAGTGTCTTCTCATTTAGTGTTTTGAACGACATTATTTAACGTCAATTGATGTATCGCCTTCATGACCTCATATTTCCTCTTCTGTGCCAATATTAGGTAAGTGACATGATGATCTACCATTAGTTTCTCACACCCACCATGGGTGTTAATTCATATAGTTGCCAGGATTCGAAGATTCTTCAAATCCTGTGAGAATAATGTATAATGAGTTTATTCATTCGAACATGATCATATTACTTGATTGATTCCATCAACAATTCATGCTTTCTATGAGGGTGTGTTTACTGTGGTTGATAAAAGGGCTTTGATACCTCAAGTGATATTATATGTGTACTTGAGTCCCGTGGGTACAATTCCGTCTTATAGATATATGATTCATGGGATTGCTTATCTATTCATAATCAATAGGGCTTTCATCTAGTTTGTGACAATATCTAGGCTTCCCCAACATGTAGAATATTGACATTAGGTTACGGTACACGCTCGTCATCCTAATAGAGAAATAAATGGTCTATTGAACTCTATCCCTGTTGGGAAGTTATATAAGTTTTGTTGTTTCTTGAGTGGTTGATATTGGTTCTCGAATGGTTCATTTTTCTCGAGTTATCATTTTGGTTTAGCTAGTGGTGATGGGCAGAGAGGCTGAGATTAAATATGTGGGTACTATATAAATCAAGCGTGTAAGTCAAATTAGGGGGCTCGTTATTGTTATTTTTTATTATTCTTGGAGAAAAACAACATTGTACCAGTCAGTTCTAGAGAAACCAAGTGCAATCACAGTGATCATTAGTGTTGTTTTCATCTTGTTCTTTGTCTTTATTGTTCTTGCACACACGTGATATCATTCCGCAGTCTCACGTGTGATTCGTTAATCGATATCGGTTTTAGATCCTGTAGTGGGACTAACGATTGGTATCAGAGCCTCAGAACCAGCTTGTGGCTCATAGTTGGTATTGATTTTGCAAGAAAAATTGGTTTTTGAAATTTTCGAAGGTTGTGTTCTTCATGTTCTTGAATTAATTGTGTTGAAAAGGAGACGTTTAATCTATGTTGTGGTCTTTTTATAGTTTCAAAAGTGTTAAGGAAGATCATGATAAATTTTCATGAGATTGACAAGATCAGCATTCAAATTTTAAATCTCCAGTATTTTTGGATCTGATATTAATTTGTGTTCGAATTGTAGGCATTCTCGACCGGTGCCTGCTGTGTTTTCGAGAAAAGGCCATTCTCGACCTGGGTTCTCAAATCTCCATCTCTTCTCTAAATAGTTTTAATACACTTGTGTTTTAGAGGTCTCTTGTGTTCTCTAAATTGTGTTCTCGAGTTAACTCTTATGTTTTTCGAATAACATCAGTTCTCGAATTTTCTTTCGTTGTCGAGATCATCTCTTTGTTCTCGAATTAGCATACCTATCAAACGTTTTGAATTTTTGCGTGCAAATTTTTGTTTTGTTTACAGATGGATTCTTCAAGTATACTTGTTGCTGCTCTAGCAAGTAAACAAAATGAGCAGGATGCAATCATGGGCACAACTAACAAAATTCCTAGGCTTTCATCTGCTGCTAGTTTTCCTGAATGGAAGTTTAGATTTGAAAAACATATCAGGACTAAAGAACCAAGACTTTGGAGAGTTATTTTGTTTGGAAAGCAAAAAAAACAACTTATAAAGATATTGAAGGAAATGAGTTGATTAAGGATCCCAAACACTACACTGAAGAGGATTTTCAGATAATCATGGAAGATGAATAGGCACTTGGCTACATCACTCAAGGTCTTACTCCTGAGATCTCACAGTGTTTTAGAGAGATCACTGATGCAAGGGAGCTTTGGAGAACTCTTATTGATATGTATGAGGGAAACACTGAGATGAAAGAGTCACGCAAAGAGATGTTGAACAATAAGTTTAACACCTTTAATTATATAGTTGGCGAAAGTTTGAGTGATCAGATTCAGAGATTTGTGACTTTTATTACTGAAATGCGTACTGCCAAAATTGACAATCAAGCGGGGGTGATTAACAAAAAGTAGTTGAATGCTTTTCCTAGGAATTAAGATATGAACGTTGGCATCATCAAATAAACAAGAATCTGGACAACCTTTCATTGACTGAGATGGTGTCTATTATCAAATCCTATGAAATGAATGATCAGCAGAGAGCTATGAATCACACTAACAGTTACAATGCTGCAGGCATCAACAGTGTAAACAGTGCATTCATTTCTCAGCCTTCATCTGCTTATCCTGTTCACAAGGTTGTTTTGCCCTTTGTCTTGTTGAGCAACTCTGATTTGTCATCTACAGTCAGCTCGCCCTCTCCCGCTCTCCAAGCCCTGGAACTGTTACAGGAAGTTCATCTGGCTCAATTGCTGTACAACCTGCCACACTCACCAAATAAGTCTTGGAGAACATCGCTTTGGTTGCAGGATTTCTTAAATGTTCAACTGCTTTGGGATCTGGTGATCTGTTGCCACCATTTGCAGTCGTGGGGTCTGAACTTGAGCAAATCCATCCAGAAGATATGGAAGAGATGGACATTACTTGGCATATTGCAAATGCTGTTTTCAGGGAAAAGAATTTTACAAAAGCCACAGGAAGAAATCCTTGGGGCCAGTCTGATATAAACAAGGTAAAGTTTACAAAAGACAAGCTTTGGTGTTTCAACTGTCATGAGCCTGGTCATTATGCTCGGGAATGCACTAAGCCAAAGAAGAATGCTGAAAATCCTGAGCGCAATCTGATTCCTGTAAGTGGAGCAACAGGTGGTGAAAACAAAAATGCTGATAACAAGGCTTTGGTGGTGATGCAAGATGGTGTTTTTGGATGGGATGATCAAATCAAAGCTCTCAACATCACTGGGGACTCTACCGTTGCATTGATGGATGACATTGAACACGCTCACAAGGAGCACGCTTTCATGGCACATCTTCCTGCTGATGCTGATGTAAGTACTTTTCTTTGTACTCAAGCTTGTATTGCTAAAGTGACTACGTACAGGGTTGACAATACCAATCTTTTACTTGACATGTCACGACTTGAGCAAGAAAACTTAAAGTAAAAAGGGAGAATAAGTGTTTAATTGAAAAAGTTGAAGCTCAAAAGAATGATATAACCGTTTTAACAAGAGATTTGAGCAATGCTCAATGTGCTATTAAAGCTTCTAAAACCATACTTTATAAAGCTAAATCTGAAGCAGAACGATACAAAAACAAATTTGAAAACTCTGAATTGAATTTTAAAAAATTTGATGTATCATCTGCGGTGGTAGAAGATATGATTCAGAAACAAATGAGGTGGAAAGAAACTAAGGGAATGAGATATGTGAACCGTGTACATGAGGGTTTGGTTAAGCCAACGGTTTGGGTAAGTGTAAAGGGTGAAGAATTTGGTTTAACTTCTTAATAGGAAACCCCTTTGACTGTGGTTGGTGCTAAGGGCAATGTTTTTGTAAATAATCCTCCATCATTGAGCAATAATTTTGTCTACACACCTATGACAGAGGAAGAACTAGCTAAGTCTGACACAAGGAAATATGGCAGACAAGGGGATACAAATGAAACGACTTAATGTTCAGCTAACTCAGTTGAACCTGAAGTTCATGTAACATCTTCTAACCATTTGGATTCTTGCGCAGATCAAGTAATAGTGGAAGATTGGGATGAAGAGGATGATGAACCTGTTGCAGATATTAATTTTAGCAATCCATCTTCTAAAATGATTTTAGCTGATAACTGTGTTTTAAAAACTTTAGATTTTTCTATTTTCAAAAACTCAGTACATTTATTCCTTCTGCTTTAAAGACTGATAATGTTTGCTTGGATAATGATTATGTTGTTTGCTTGGTTGGGATTTTATTAATACCTTGAATGCATCTGGTTTGAGTTCTAGCAATAGAACAATCTCAAGTGTTGATTCTGATCTTAGTGATGATTTGCAGAATAAAGTTAAATTGCGTGTAACTGACATATCTGTTGAAAACCCTAAGATTGCTAGATATGTGCCACCCAAACCTAAAACATACATAAAAGGTCTATCTCAGAGCTCCTCATCTAATCACAAAGAAAAGGGTGTCAAGCAAGGTCCTGTCATGAAGCAACAGGATCATCACAGTGCTAAACTTTTACAATCAGTGAAACGTCAAACATGCTTTCACTATGGAGTTCTCGGACATACTGCAAGAAATTGCAAACATGATTCTTATGCTTCTTTTGCAAGCAAAACTCAGAAGGCTAAGTTATGAAATGCAGAACAACCTAAGTCAATAAAGATGTATACATCTAATACTATGACAAACTCACATTTTAAATCGAAATCCTATGATGGTAATTGGCGAATAGTGAATAATCAAAATAAGCATAAAATCTTGTGGGATAAATCTCATCATTCAAAAACCCACAAAATTCATAAGTTCACAACTTCATCCCAATCATTTGTAAAACATGCTAAATTCAAATCAAGCCTGATGAATGCTTCTCACACATATAATTTTGGAAGACCTAGAAGCAAAAAAATGATCTGGGTTCCAAAAACTAATTAATCCTGTTATCTGTGCAGGAAAGACTATGGAGGAATATCCTCAAACTTTGGTATGTGGATAGCGGCTGTTCCAGGAACATGACGGGAGATATCTCCCAGCTTACAAATCTAGAGCATTATGATGGAGAATATGTGGTATTTGCAAGAGGAAGCAGAGGAAAGATCATTCAACGGTGTACTGTCACAAATGGAGCATTAACTCTTGAAAATGTCAACTATGTTCCCGAACTCAAGCATAGTCTGCTCAGTGTGTCACAAATGTGTGACAAAGGTTTTTCAAGCCATTTCACAAGCAAAGAATGTCTCATTCTTAAACTGGGAACCATTATCCCTAAAGATTGGATTTTGGTGAAAGCTCAACGAAGACAAGATGCATATTTTCTGGATATGAATCAGCAACCATCTGATGAAATAGTGTGTCTCTTCTTCAAGTTATCTGAACAAAAGGCAATGCTTTGGCATCGTCGTCTGGGACATGCAAATCTCAAGAACTTGAATCGAATTGCATAGGGGAACATAGTTCGAAACCTTCCAATCAAAGACTTCATGATGATCGAGAAGTGTGATGCATGCGCTAAAGGAAAGCATCATCAAAAATCCCATAAGCCAAAGATCTTCAATTCCATTGATTCTCTTCTACAGCTTTTACATATGGACCTATTTGGTCCAGTCAATGTGTTAAGCATCAATCTTGCATCATACTGTTTGGTTATTACAGATGACTATTCATGTTTCACCTGGGTGTTCTTTCTGTCAAATAAAAGTGAAACTGCAGAACTACTGAAACAATTTATCATTTTTATTGAGAATCAAACAAATGAAGGAGTTAAGGGAATTCAATGTGACAACGGAATAGAGTTCAAGAATGCTGAACTTAATGTCTTCTGTGCAGGAAAAGGAATCGCTAGGCAATACATTTCTTCTGAAAGGAGAAATAGAACATTGATTGAAGCTGCACGAACCATGCTGATTGACTTAAATCTGCCTACATTTTTCTGGGCCGAGGCCATTAACACTGCCCGTTACGTTCAAAATCGAGTCTTGCTAAAAAAACGACACATGATGACTCCATATGAAATTGTTTATAAACGTAAACCATCTGTTGAGCATTTTTAAAATATTTGGATGTCATTGTACACTACTGCTCCTGGATGTAATCCCAAAGTTCAATGCTCGAGCAGATGACTGCTATTTTGTGGGATATGCTGGTAAAACATCATATTGAGTTAATAACAAAATAACCAAACAGATTGTGGAGTCATATGATGTTCGTTGGCTTGAAGAGAACGTAACAGATGCCCGAGTTGGACCGGATTGGCTTTTTGATTATGCTACTTTACTCAGATCTTTCAATATTCTGTCTGATGTCTCTCCTAATGAACCTAATGTTTCAGGAATCTCCTTTGACATAGACGAGTCATAATTTGTTCAAAACACCTCATGGACAGTTGATCCACCTGCTCAAAGATCTGCATCTCAGTTGACCGAAAAAGGCTAAGCACCTCAGTATGACACATCCACTGAATCTGAATCTGGTCAAAATCAAGCAGAAAATGAGCAGCCTAACGTCTTTTCTGAACCCATTGGAGTTGAATATACTGCCAGGTCTTCATGTGATGAAGCAAATGCTGAACTAGATACTCTAGATGTCCCCTCTGAAAATGTGTCAAATTTACCAAATGTGATCTCGATGCTTCTCAAAATGGTATGCCTACCCGTATTCAACGTGATCATCCCATTGAAAATGTGTCGTCAATAACTGCTTATATTCTTGTTTTATCTCTCAGATAGAACCAAAGAATATTTACATGGCTCTTGAAGATCCTAGTTGGGTTGAATCTATGCATGATGAGTTGAACCAGTTTGATCGTTTCAAGGTATGGGAACTTGTTTCTCTACCTACTGGCAAAAAGGCACTTGGTACACGTTGGGTGTTTCGCAACAAGCAATATGACAGTGGGGTCATCGTCATATTTAAAGATCATCTTGTTGTTAAAGGTTTTCGTCAGGTTGAGGGACTTGATTATGATGAAGTCTATGCTCCAGTTGCTCGATTGGATGCCATTCGTCTGTTCCTTGCATATGCCTCCTACATGGGCTTCACAATGTATAAAATGGACGTCAAAACAACATTTCTTTATAGGAAAGTGAAAGAAGAAATATATGTCAGTCAACCTCCTGGTTTTGTTGACTATGATCATCAAGAGCATGTATATAGGCTCGATAAAGCATTGTATGGCCTTCATCAGGCTCCATGGGCCTGGTATGCTACACTGACTGAACATCTGCTGGGTCATGGATATACACGGGGCACAATTGATCAGACTTTGTTTCTCAAAAGAGTCGATGATGATATGATTTTGGTTCAAATTTATGTTGATGACATCATCTTTGGATCAACTAGTGAGAAGTTGTGCAAGGAATTTGAAAGTGTGATGAAAAAGAAGTTTGAAATGAGCTCGTTGGGAGAAATGACCACATTCCTGGGATTACAAGTTCGTCAAAATTCTGAGGGAATTCTTACTCATCAAAGCAAATATGTGACGGACATGCTGATTAAATTTGGAATGCAAGACTGTCATTCGGAGGTGACTCCCATGAAAGAACGACCCATGCTTACATCTGATGAACATGGCTCTAAGGTTAATCAAACTCACTATCATTCCATGATCGGGTCGTTGATGTATCTCACTGCTAGTCGACCAGATATTATGTTTGCAGTATGTCAATGTGCACGTTATCAGTCAACACTAAGACTTTCCCATCTGACTGCGGTTCACAGGATTTTTCGATATTTGAAAGGGAAGCCCCGCTTTGGTTTGTGGTATCCTCGCAACTCTGAATTTGATCTCTATGCCTTCAGTGACAGTGATTATGGAGGATGTGACATTGATTGTAAGTCCACTTCTGCTGGATGTCAATTTCTGGGAGACAGGCTCATTTCATGGCAATGCAAGAAGAAACAAAATGTTTCTATATCCACTGTAGAGGCCGAGTATGTTGCAGCATCTGCTTGCTGTTCTTAGGTGTTATGGATGCAACATCAACTGCTGGACTACGGTTTGAATTTTAATAACAGTCCCATTATCTGTGATAATGATGCAGCAATCCAAGTTTGAAAAAACCCGGTTCAACACTCTAAAATCAAGCACATTGACATGAAAAATCCATTTTATCCGAGACTGCTATGACCATAAAGTCATAAACTAATTAAAATGGAACAAATTGACACAAAATTAAATGTGGCTGACATGTTCACAAAGCCGGTGAGCATCTCTACCTTCAATGTGCTTGTGGATTTGCTGAAAATGATTGTCTTTGAGGACTGATCACTTGGTGTGTTTTAAATAAGTTGTTTTGGAGGTCTTTTCTTACATTTCATACAAAGTTCTTTTAATAAATTTTTTCATACCATGAATAAATTTAGGGGGAGAAATATGTAAAAGAAATTAAGTCTAGACATGTTTTGGGAAATGATATAAATTTTCATGATAAAGGGTTAGTTAAAATTTTTGAAATGTGCTATCTCTGACTTGGGTTGAAATGATATGTTGGTAGGCTCACTTGACTGAATTAGTTGATCTATTATGTGCTTAACTAAAGAAATTGTGTGTTGTGTTGTGGAAATATCACTACTTAGAAGAGTGCATTACCTATTTGACTGTCTTAGAAACCTTAAGACACTTTTAATATGCACGAGATTTTGAAAAAATGTCGAAAATCGAGTACTTTCTCTGAAAGTGCTTTGCGTCTGTACATAAAAACCTGCAGTGCTCATGAATGTCTTCTATTTGTTTTGTTTTTGTAGAGACCTGAGAAGTATCACTCTCTCTGTTCAGTTTGTATGGAGACCTAAGATGTGACTTGCACACATGAGCATATGCTCCAAAATCTGGTTTCGCTCACACCAATAAAAGATGCCTTAGAGCACAATCATGCAAAAAGCATGTTAAAAGAGACCATCAAGATTCCAAAACCCAAACTCCACTGTATATTAAGCCTTGTATATTAAAATCTATGATCCATTCTTGTTCTCTCTCTAAAATTCTCAGACATATAATCAGGATCGAATGCATGTTGAATTTGAATTAGGAATTCTTTGGCTTGATAGGATGCACCATAGGTATCTAGGATTTAGTGTGATTTGCTTATAACACATTTAAGGTACCAAAACATGATAAACATGCACAAATAGAAAAACGCAAAAGGTTTTAAGTTTGGGTTTAGAAGGATAATATACCGGTAATCATGATATCGAGTTCATAAGGATTAGCATTAAAAAGGGTTTTTGACTGACTTGAGAACGATTTGATCCCAAAGATAAATGAGTTAGTTTGACTTGATCACCCATGTTAGCTCAAAATGAGTGTTTTAAATCTTATGGACCGGTCAATGGATTTTGATGGTACATGGGCTTGGGCGGTTAAAAAGGGAAAGAGTTAAATAGGTTTTAGGTAATTTTTGGGTTTCAAAATAATCCTTTCAGTCATTTTCGAATTACAGACATCTGTTCTCGAGTTTTTTTAATCGAGTTTTTGTGATTTCAATATTAGCAATCACGTTTTCGAGTTTCTGCATAAGTTGGTTACTGTTTATCGTCTTCTTCATCATCTTATTGTGGTATGTTACAGGTCCGACGAGAAAAGATAAGATCCCTTTCGGAATTTGAGTACAGTTGATTTTGGTTGATTTTGAGTATAGTTGATCTTGATGGAATGGATTGATAAAGTCGAATCATCATAAATTCTTGATTAACTTTGTTTTGAACTAATTTGGTAAATGATAAAATTCACCGGGAATGGACTTTGAATGTTTTTGAAAAAGATGAAGGGTTCTCGAGCTTAAGGTTGAGAAAGTTTTGGATGCTCGAGAACGGATTTATGAAACAAATCTAAAACCCGAGAAAAGAAATAGAATTCGAGAATGCTTATCAAACTCGAGAATGCTTATGAGTACTCGAGAACAACTTGGGTAGTATTCGAGTTTGATAAATGTATTACCTAAATTCGAGAACATGAATTTAAACTCGAGAAAGGAGAATATATGTCGAGAACACTAGTTGTTCTCGAGAAATTTAATCCCCGATCTCAAAGTTAAACTCTGTAACATCACTGTATTTCGGGTTGTCCGTACATGTTTGATTGTACTGTTAAAGCCTGAAATGATAATTGATAATTACTATGAATTATTTGTTTATATTATCACTGGTATACACTATTGAGAACGTATATTGTCACAGTAAGCATAAACCCTGGGAAGTTAGTTTGTAACACAACTAAACAGAACCAGAGAGTTTATTGCAGTTACATTGCAGATGATACGGATTGTTGATTAGGAATAGTTGTGGTTTAGGATTCTATAATCAAAGATAGGCAAGGAGATAATCATGGTCTATTGAAGAGGTGGTGGGACGGTGGCTGAGGCAGTTGCGACTGACCTCTACATATGCCCTATACATAAGCCATCTTCGGTTTATCATGATTATATCAGTGTTGAGGCTTTGGTGAGGAGAATTCGAGGTTTTGGTTTGGAATGGAAAAGAATTAGGAATTGGTTATTGTTTGGTTGCTAAACATAGTCAAGGACACATGGTCATGGTTTATCGAAGTAGCGGTGGGACGGTGGCTGGGGAGGTTGCGACCTACCCCTACATAGGCCCTATACATAAGCATATTTCGGTCTATCGCGGATGTGTCAGTGATATGGTTTAGTGGGATTCAGATTGGGAATTTATAATATTAAAGATAATTAAATAATGAAAGCGGAATGGGAAATGATTACGCGATGGTGAGGTTACGATTATTAATTAAATGCGAATGTTATTTCAGAAATATTAACTTAATAATGTATTCGCGTGGGTGACGATTCACACGAATATAATTATTAAGAATAATATTCTGAAACGATATTCCATAAATTGTAAATCGAATCGAAATATGATATGAGCGTTGGATTCGGAAAGGTGACGATCTCTACGAATACGTACGTGAGTAACGCGTTTCGACGAGATAGCGAAATAATATCTAACGAAATTAAATTAAGAAAAAGAATTTAATAACGTTTATTAGGAATCACAATTTAAGACAAATATGAACAAATCGTTTTAATTAAATAGGTAATGTAACGAAAGTGAACGGAATTATTTTACAAAACGACTTTGATTAAAAACCATTTTATTAAAACGAAACATAAGCATTTAAACATTTTATGTTTTAAATATATTTCACGAGAAAAACCGATTATTTCATAAATTTTATCGCGGAATAAATGAGACCGAGCACGTAGGAAGAAACCGAGCTATAAAAGCCCATATTTCCTTCTTCCTCTTCATTTTGCAAGAGTTCTCTCTCTCTCTAAAACTAATTTTCGTCACTTCTCTCTCTACCTTCTCTCTAGAAAATCTCCTTCATTTCTCAACGGTTTCGCGTGATCTTAGTGCCAAATCGTTCATCTAATCAAGGAGAATAAGAACCCATGAAGATACTTGAGGTTTGGTCGACATTTAGAGGAAGATCTTGATTTTTATTTGTGTTTCTCACTCTAAATAACAACCGGGTTGTATTCTTATGTTTTAAACGATTTAAATCATTGTAAACTCTAAAACGAGCTAATACGAGTATGAGTGAGTCATGGGACCGACCTGCAACGAGCTAGGATTAGGAATGATGATGATGAGCATACATGGCAGGTTGGTTCGCGAAAGGGAGGAGGCAGGTGGCCGAACCTCCCCTTGGCGGAACCTTCTTGAGATGGGACGAACCTGGATGCATGCTGGCCGAACTTGAGTTAGCCGAACCTTGGCATGCACAGCCGACCCATGCTACGAACCAGGGAATCATGAGCCTCTCTCTTGCTGGCCGAACCCTGGTCTGGCGAACCCCTTTGGCCGAACCTGTGTACATGATGGCGAGCCTAGGTGGGCCGAACCGTGCCTAGCGAACCTCCGTGTCGCCACAAACCTGCATCTAGCCGAACCCTTGGCCGAACCTTGGGCTGATTGAACTTTACGCTGGCCGAACCCAGGGACAACCGAACCTGAATGGGGCGAACCTCCTCTCAACCGAACCCTAGTGGGACGAACCTGGAAGACACGAAACCTTGCCTTGGCCAAACACTTGCCAAGCGAAACCTTGCCTTGGCCAAGCCCTTGCCAAGCAAACCTTGCCTTGGCCAAGCCCTTTCCATGCAAACCTTGCCTTGGCCGAACCTTGCCATGCCCATATTTTCTTCTTCTTCTTCTTCTTCATTTTGCAAGAGTTCTCTCTCTCTCTAAAACTAATTTTCGTCACTTCTCTCTCTCTCTCTCTACTTGCTCTCTAGAAAATCTCCTTCATTTCTCAACGGTTTCGCGTGATCTTGGTGCCAAATCGTTCATCTAATCAAGGAGAATAAGAACCCACGAAGAAACTTGACGTTTGGTCGACATTTAGAGGTAGATCTTGATTTTTATTTGTGTTTCTCACTCTAAATAACAACCGGGTTGTATTCTTATGTTTTAAACGATTTAAATCATTGAAAACTCTAAAACGAGCTAATATGAGTATGAGTGAGTCATGGGGCCGACCTGATATGAGCTAGGATCGGGGATGATGATGATGAGCATCCATGGCAGGTTGGTTCGCGAAAGGGAGGATGCAGGTGGCCGAACCTCCCCTTGGCGGAACCTTCTTGAGATGGGAAGAACCTGGAAGCATGCTGGCCGAACTTGAGTTAGCCGAACCTTGGCATGCGCAGCTGAACCATGCTACGAACCAGGGAATCATGAACCTCTCTCTTGCTGGCCGAACCCTGGTCTGGCGAACCCCTTTGGCCGAACCTGTGTACATGATGGCGAGCCTAGGTGGGCCGAACCCTACCTAGCAAACTTCCATGTCTCCACAAACCTGCATCTAGCCGAACCCTTGGTCGAACCTTGGGCTGATCGAACTTTAGGTTGGCCGAACCCAGGGACAACCGAACTTGAATGGGGCGAACCTCCTCTCAACCGAACCCAAGTGGGACGAACCTGGAAGACAAGAAACCTTGCCTTGGCCAAACCATTACCATGCAAGCCTTGCCTTGGCCAAACCCTTGCCAAGCAAAACCTTGCCTTGGTGATGTGTTGCAAAACACATCTGTTTTCCAATTGTTTTTATTTCGTTTCTTTACCAGTTTATTCAGTTTTAGAGTCGATTAATGCTGGTTCTTCACAATTCTGTAATTTCATGCTTACAGGTAATAAACATGTCATTTTGGTGCAAAAGATCAAGAAAACAAGCTCCCGGTTGAACGAGAACGAACCCGAGAACAAAAGAAGACAAAAGCTGGATTTTAGGTCTGTCGCGTAGCGCGACAACTACAAGAAACCCTGTCGCGGTACGCGACAGGTGGAAATGACCAAAATGCCCCTTTTAATGATTGCGGGTTTGACCCGACTATTTTGTCGGGTAGTGGGTACCCTCGCGTAGCGCGAAGGGTTTAGAGAAGCCTGTCGCGGTACGCGACAGGGTTAAAAATTCAGAAACTCGAGTTTATGTTTTCTGAAACGGCTGGAGGCTAGGGTATTCGTTTTTGGGACGATCAGAGACAACCTAGGAGGCGACCAGAAGCTAGAGAACGAGATTGGAGTTGATTTTGATCATCAGGAAGCCCTAGACGAGTGATCCGAAGGGTGTAACGTGATCGGTTTACTGTGTTTCTCTTGTTTCTCATGTTTTCTTCCATTAAACAGATTATGGATTGTTTACATATGATGTTTATTGGCTAAACTCTTAGAACTATCTAGGTTAGATGATTATGCATGATTGACTTGGTTTATTTTAGTGTTGGAACATTATGATGTGATGGATTTATGATTTAATGATTTGGTTTTGAATATTGGATGTATATGTGTGTCTTTGATTGTTATATGATTGATATTATGTTCCTCATGTGTCTTGGCGATTGTCTGTCGCAAAATAGGTGCATGCTAGAATCAATTACCGTGTGTTTTTGATTAGTGGATGAGTTGCTTTGGCCGAGTGATTCATAGGAGTGTTTTATTATGATTTAGACGATTAAGATGTGCAACTTGCTTCAATAGCCGTGAGGTGAGAAGTTGTCGATAAGTCTTGGATGTTGGATTTCTAGTTAGAGCCTTTGTGGGAAGATCTTTCTAGTATGTCTATCAAATCATGTTTATCGAATCCAATAGGAAAACCCAAGTTATCCCTAGCATTTAAGTGAACTGTGACTTTCGTGCCGTGAGGTAGAATGTTTAACAGTTATTTCTTAGGTGTTTTGAGATTATTGTACTGTGAGGTAGATAATCTAGTGGATATTTCATAAATAGTTGGATGACCTGTGAGGGAAATCCATGTATCCGGTGGTTTAACGGCTTTTAGGATCTTTAGTTGACTATCCTTGAGAAGGGTTGAGGGTGCTCTAGATTTCCTTTGAGTTTAGTATTTTAAGATCCCGGTATCACATTAGTTCCATCCCCGATAGAACCTTGTCAAGCATGTATATGATTCAAGCCTAGGTAGTGCTTCTTTTCTTCTCTGATTTAGTCTTTGGTTGCTCGTTTGTTTTTATTCTAAGTGTTTATTAAGTATTCTAGTTCTGGTAGTAAAACCCCCTTCTTTATTATTATTTTATTTAAGTACAAATTTTGTATAGATAAGTCATAGAGTCTAGTTAGTACAGTATGTAGAAGTCTGTGGGTTCGATATCCGGACTTACTTTTGTCTTGCTACATACGATAGGTACACTTGCCTGTCGGTAGCTTAGGTTTTAGAAAGTCTAGATTTATTACTTGGCCAAGCCCTTGCCAAGCAAACCTTGCCTTGGCCAAGCCCTTGCCATGCAAACCTTGCCTTGGCCGAACCTTGCCATGCCCACTTGCTTTGGCCGAACCATGCATGGGAGAAACATCAGTGGGCCACGAACCTAAGCATTCCGAATCTGCTGAACTTGAAATGGACGAACCATGTGATGCGAACCCTTGACCCATGAACCTAAGGGCTGTAAACTTAAGGAGGCCGAACCTAATGGCTAGGTCGGGTTTCTGGCAATAGGTTCGCTGACCCCACGTGATGTCAAGCCTAGGTTTTGAACTAAGGTTAAGGGTAAACCAAAGATCATGAGCAATTGTATATACCCATGCATGCATAAAGATTATAAGGACCATCACCTTTTCTAAAGAAATATAAGTCTTGAATTATGAGATTTTTACATGATTTAAACATTTTATGAAGATAACCTAAGTATCATTCTCTTAAACCTAAATTAGATTTTTGTAACTCAGATTTATGGTGGTCAATGTAATCGAACATGCATGCATTGGACTATCTCTATTCCATGAGTCGTTGCTGTTGACTTCGGTTATCCGCAATGACTGCATGTATTGTCACTTGGATTATCACAGTTCCATGGGTCGTTGCTGTTGACTTTGGTCCTTCGCAATGATTGCATGTATTGCCATGTGGTTTGCCACAACTCCATGGGTCATTGTCTTTGACTTCGGTTAATCGCAATGATTGCATGTATTGTCACTAATACTAATTGAGAATATTGATGATTGAGATTGATTGAATGCATATGTGATTGATTATCTATGATTATTTGAATTATGTGACTGTATGTTTGTGATTATGTGTTGGGTTATGTGCTGGATTATCTCGCAGGTGCCATGTGGATTTTCTCAGAAAACTATAAACTTTCATAAACTTTTGTAAACATTTTAAAACATAAAAACTTATAATTACTCACCAACTACTTCGTAGTTGACACTTGATTTTTCTACATGTTTCAGGGAACGATGAGAAGTAAGTAGGGCAGGATAACTCTACGTCTTTTGGACGTCATCACGTAGGATCTTGGACTTAGCTAAAATAACTGATATTCTGAGACTAGAGTTTAGTTAGTTTAGCTAAATCTTTTGTGTATTTTATGTAACTAATTCATGATGAACATGATTTTTGATGTAATTAATTTGGTTGATTAATTGATATGTGATGATTTAATTAGATGCCCACGAGCTTATGAACAATCTACACATCCCTCGTGGCATCCCGACGTTTCCGCCATCAGTCTGGGTGTTACAGATTGGTATCAGAGCCTGGGTTATAGGGAATTATGTTACTAGAAATGGTTGACCTAGTCTATAACCGTAGGATACCCTAGTATGAATTATTTCATACACTAATTAGTATATTCAAGATTTCATGCTTATATAATTATTACATGTTAAATGAACTCTTGCTATACATCTGAATTGCATATGTTACTTGCTGATTATATGATTGATTGTACCCTAATGATTCGGTAAGGACATGCACGTGGTGTATCGTAAAGGTGGTGGGACGGTGGCTGGGGCAGTTGCGACTGACCCCTACATATGCCCTATACATATACCATTTACGGTACATTAGGTGGATGTCAGTATTGAAGAATAAGGGAACTACCCGTTTGGGAAATTAATTGCTTAGGAAATTAACTGCTTAGGAATTTATTTGCTTTAGGAATTATTTTGTTTGATCTTTGATCACCAGACAAGGACACACTCTTGGTATACTACAAAGGTGGTGGGACGGTGGCTGGGGCAGTTGCGACTGACCCCTACATATGCCCTATACATATACCATTTGTAGTATATTGGGGGTCTGTCAGTGTCAGGAACTTAGGATATTATTAGGAAATGATGGAAAGTTGTTGATGGAATGTTAGTTGAATTTGGTTTGGATTGACTTATTGGATGATCATATCTGATGAACACATATAAACTCATTTATGAACACACTTATTGGACACATGGGGTGAGGATCAACGAATGATACGAACACTTAATGACAAAATCGATACTTAGTGCTGAGAAGTACGTGATGAATGATATAAACACTTAGTGACACACTCAATACTTGAGTATTGAGATGGACACTTGGTGAAAATATGTACACATAGTGATGATACTAACACTTAGTGATGGTATGAACACTTAATATTGAGATGTGAACATATAGTAAACTTGAACATTAGGGGATCTTAAATGTCAGGTGAACTAAGACATTAGGTGAACTTAGGAAATAGGTGAACCTAGTGTTAAGGTGAACTTGGACATTAGGCGAACCTAGATGTCAGAAGTAATGGAACACACTTCACTCATAATTATCCCCTATAGGATAAGGGTGTGAAGTGGGACACTTGAGAAACATCTGTATACCCTAAATACTAACAAGGGCATAATCGTGGTGCAATGCAACGGTGGTGGGATGTCGGCTGATGCGACTGTGGTCAAGTCTACGTATGCCCTATATATAAGCTTGTTGCACTGCATCGGGAGGTTGTCAGCGTTAGTATAGGGTGGGAAATGTTTGAAACTTAGGAATAAATAGTTAATAATAGATATGACCAACTAGGATGCTTTAGTATAATATTAGGAAATTACTACTTTGTTATGAATTTAATGACAGATGGGAGAAAAATATAGTTCCTATATGTAATCCTAACTGTTAAAATGAACTCATTTGACCATAGTTTGTATGACTTACGTTGAAAACGGTAGTAACATGTTTCTATTATCCTCAGAAACATGCCGCCATGCCTTCACAACGAAGATGATAAAAACAGCAACGTAGATGGTGCTAACAACGGTAATGCCAACTCCGGCATACAAGAGTTAGCAAACCTCATTACTGGATTGGTGAATCAACTGACTCAAGCTAATCAGACTCTCAACCAGAACAGGGGTGGTGCAAACCCGCCAGTCTGCACGTTCAAACACTTCAAATCCTGTAATTCACTAAAGTTTACGGGTTATGAGACAGCCACTGGTCTGCTGCAGTGGTTTGAGAGCATGGAAAACACCTTCATCAACAGTGACTGCCCCGAAAATCTGAAGGTGCGCTATGCCACCAGCGTTTTCCAAAAGAGAGCACTGACTTGGTGGAATGGCGAAAAGAGAACTAGGGGAGTTGATGCTGCCCTAGCACTGACATGGACTGAGGTCAAGAACTTGATGACCACTGAATTCTGTCCTCGCAGCGAGATGAGGAAGCTTGAGACTGAGTTCTGGGAACTCAAATAGGATAGCGGGGGGAATGTAATTTACAATACTCGGTTTCATGAGTACAGTCTGCTGGTACCTCATCTGGTGACACCGTTGGAGAGAGCTATCGAGATGTACATAGGCGGTCTGCCTATGCAGATTCAAGACACGGTCTACGGAAGCAACCCCAAAACATTGGAGGCTGCAATCCATCTGTCTGCTACACTAACTGATAATCACGTGAAGGCTGGAACACTCACAAGAAAGGGATCTAAGAAGGTTGATACAAAGTCAGCTGCAAAGGAGGCTTCAACTGAAGTCAAGACTGAACAAGGAAGCTCTTTAAAAAGCAGCAACAAGAAGAGAAAGATCAGGAACTTCGTTGTTACGAATCCTGCTGCTAAGTCTGCGCAGCAATCATCAAACAACACCACTGCCAGAAATTATGTTGGGAATACTCCTCAATGTAATATATGCCGATATCATCACGCACCTAACTTTTCATGTCGCGTCTGCAACAATTGTGGCAAGTATGGTCATCTTGCAAATTTCTGTCAGAGTGCACTGCAAGCACAAAGGATGCAACCTGCTCCGCTTGCACTACCAGCTCCGCAAGCTCAACCAGTTCAAGCTGTATTCGCTAGGTACCTGTACAGGCAAGAGCCTGTTATGAGTGTGGTGAAGTGGGTCATTTCAGAAACCAGTGCCCGAGATTGACTTGAAATAATCAAAGGATGGCCAGAGGCAGAGCGTTTCAACTGAATGCTCCGGCAGCTCAAGCCAACCAGGATGTGGTCAATGGTACATTTCTGATCAACAACTCTTGTGCATCTATCTTATTTGATTCTGGTGTTGATAGGAGTTTCATTTCATACGATTTTGAATGCATGCTTGGTAGAACACGTACAAACTTAGATAAACCGTTTAACGTTGAAGTGGCTGACAGAAACACTATTGATATTGACACTGTTATTATTGGATGTACTGTGAACTTAAGTGATCACGTTTTCCCAATTGATCTTATATCTATGCACCTTGGTAGCTTTGATGTTATCATAGGCATGGATTGGTTAGCCACCCATAAAGCGGAAATCATTTGTCATGAAAAATAAATTCGTATTCCCTTACCTTCGGGTGAAACTTTAAGAGTTTTTGGGGAAACTTCTAGTAAAGGTCTTAAGCTGATGTCATGCACTAAAGCACACAAGTACCTTAGGAAGAAATGTATAGCATTTTTAGCACACGTTGTGGAGAAAAAGGAGAAAGGAAAGAACATTGAAGACGTTCTTGTAATCAGAGATTTTCTTGAAGTATTTCTAGACGATTTGCTGGGTCTTCCACCAGAACGTCAAGTAGAATTCCGAATTGACTTAGTACCTGGTGCGATCCCAGTCGCCAAATCTCCTTACAGACTTGCGCCTTCGGAGTTACAAGAACTAGCGAGTCAACTACAAGAACTAACTGACAAAGGATTCATTCGCCCAAGCCATTCACCATGGGGTGCACCGGTCCTGTTTGTCAAGAAGAAGGACGAGTCTTTCCGAATGTGCATCGACTACCGCGAATTGAACAATCTTACAATTAAGAATCGATATCCCCTGCCGCGCATCGATGATCTTTTCGATCAACTTCAAGGCTTGGCATGGTTTTCAAAGATCGATTTTTGGTCTGGGTATCATCAGCTTCGTGTACACGATGATGATATTCCCAAGACGGCCTTCAGAACCAGATATGGCCATTATGAATTTCTGGTAATGCCTTTCGGCCTTACCAACGCACCGGCGGTTTTCATGGATCTCATGAACCGTTTTTGCAGGCCATACTTGGATAAGTTTGTGATTGTATTCATTGATGATATTTTGATATACTCAAAGAGCAAAGAAGAGCACGAGCAACACCTTAAGTTGGTTTTGGAGATCCTAAGAGAAGAACGACTGTATACCAAATTCTCTAAATGTGAATTTTGGCTTAAGGAAGTTCAATTTCTGGGACACATAGTCAAAGAAATGGGTGTTCACGTGGATCCTGCGAAGATTGATGTAGTGAAGAATTGGAGTACATCGAAGACACCAACGGAGATTCGATCATTTCTTGGACTTGCCGGTTACTATCGGCGGTTTATTTCGAATTTCTCCAGGATTGCTGTCCCTCTTACTTCTTTAACTCAAATGGACAAACCTAATGAGTGGGGACCAAAGCCAGAAGAGGCATTTCAGACTTTGAAGCAGAAACTTTGTGATGCTCCTGTCTTGACACTGCCAGATGGAAATGATGATTTTGTGGTTTACTGTGATGCATCCAACCTAGGTCTCGGTTGTGTTCTTATGCAACGAGGAAATGTTGTGGCATATGCATCAAGACAGCTGAAAATTCATGAGAAGAACTACACTACACATGAATTGGAACTTGGTGCAGTTGTGTTTGCTTTGAAGATATGGAGACATTATCTTTATGGCACAAAGTGTGTAGTCATTACGGACCATAAAATTCTGCAGCATATTCTCAATCAGAAAGAGCTTAATATGAGACAACGGAGATGGATTGAACTGTTGAACGATTATGACTGTGAAATTCGCTACCATCCTGGTAAAGCGAATGCAGTAGCAGATGCGCTTAGTCGCAAGAGCCATGTTCAAATCCATAGTGTCCGAGTGCACACTAATCTTCGTAATGATGTTCATACAGCCCAACAACACTCATTGGCTCAAGATAGCCTGAAAGATAAGATGTCTTGCGGGGCCGAATTACTGTTGGAAACTAAGGATGATGGTTTGATGTATTACTTGAATCGGATGTGGATACCGAACCGGGATGATCTTAGGATGATGATTTTGGATGAAGCTCATAAGTCTTGTTACTCAATCCATCCGGGTGCTGATAAGATGTATCAAGACCTTAGAGCCTTGTATTGGTGGCCTGGAATGAAGAAGGATATTGCTGAGTATGTAGCCAAGTGCCTTTTGCGCTAAAGTCAAGGCAGAACACCAGCGACCTTGGGGATTGTTAATGCAACCATAAATACCCATGTGGAAGTGGGAGAATATATCCATGGATTTTATTACCAAACTCCCACGAACCGCAAGCGGTAAGGATAGTATTTGGGTGATAATTGATAGATTAACCAAGTCGGCTCATTTCTTACTGATACGCGAGACGTACCCTGTGCGGAAGTTAGCTCGTATCTATGTTGATGAGATCGTTAGTCGACAAGGAATTCCCTTAAGCATAATATCGAATCGTGATGCTCGTTTCACGGCACGATTTTTGGGAATCACTTCATGAAGCTTTTGGAACAAGATTGGATCTCAGCACCGCCTATCATCCTCAAACGGATGGACAGACGGAGCGAATGATTCAGACACTGGAAGATATGTTGAGAGCTTGTGTCATCGATTTCGGTGGCAACTGGGATAGCCGTTTACCGTTAGTCGAGTTCTCGTATAACAACAGTTATCACGCGAGCATTGGTATGGCGCCATTTGAAGCTCTTTATGGTAGAAAATGTCGGTCACCTATTTGCTGGACTGAGATCGGAGAATCGCACATCACTGGTCCTGAGATTATTCAAGAAACGACTGACAAGATCCGCCAAATCCGTGACAATCTGTTAGCTGCACGCAGTCGACAGAAAAGCTATGCGGATAAACGACGAAAACCTTTAGAGTTTGAAGTTGACGATATGGTATTACTCAAAGTATCGCCCTGGAAGGGAGTAGTACGATTCGGGAAGAAGGGTAAACTTGCTCCACGATATGTTGGCCCTTTTAAGATTCTTGAACGGATCGGGAAGGTCGCCTACAAGTTGGAACTTCCTCCTGAACTTAGCAATGTACACCCGACGTTTCATGTGTCCAATTTAAGAAAATGCTTAGCTGATCAGGATCTTCAGGTACCACTCGATGACATTCGTGTCGATGATTCCATGCACTTTGTTGAAAAACCAGTCAAGATAATGGACCATGAGGTTAAAAAGCTCAAACGCAGTAGAATTCCAATTGTCAAAGTACGATGGGAGTCGAAGCGTGGTCCAGAATTAACCTGGGAATAGGAAGATCAGATGAAGCTTAAGTATCCACATTTATTCACTACGGTCACTCCAAGTTGAATTTCAGGACGAAATTCCCTTAACTAGGGGAGACTGTAACATCACTGTATTTCAGGTTGTCCGTACATGTTTGATTGTACTGTTAAAGCCTGAAATGATAATTGATAATTACTATGAATTATTTGTTTATATTATCACTGGTATACACTATTGAGAACGTATATTGTCACAGTAAGCATAAACCCTGGGAAGTTAGTTTGTAACACAACTAAACAGAACCAGAGAGTTTATTGCAGTTACATTGCAGATGATACGGATTGTTGATTAGGAATAGTTGTGGTTTAGCATTCTATAATCAAAGATAGGCAAGGAGATAATCATGGTCTATCGAAGAGGTGGTGGGACGGTGGCTGAGGCAGTTGCGACTGACCTCTATATATGCCTTATACATAAGCCATCTTCGGTTTATCATGATTATATCAGTGTTGAGGCTTTGGTGAGGAGAATCCGAGGTTTTGGTTTGGAATGGAAAAGAATTAGGAATTGGTTATTGTTTGGTTGCTAAACATAGTCAAGGACACATGGTCATAGTTTATCGAAATAGCGGTGGGACGGTGGCTGGGGAGGTTGCGACCTACCCCTACATTGTCACACCCCCAAATTCCCACTCGTGGTGTATGTCCACGTGAGTGTGACGTGTCCTGAATCACAGCTCAAGGTCATATAGAACAACTCTATATGCGTTTTCAAAATACAATATTTGTCATACACTTAGTAAAATAGTTTGCAGCGGAATAATAAATCATATTGCAGCGGAAATAATAATGTCACATCATGCAGCGGAAAAATACGATTGTTAAACACTACGATGTTTAGTACATAACAAAGTTAAAATTGTTTGAACGAAAGACATGAATAAATGCATGCGGGATCCTATGCTCATATCCCCTATGTGCATTCCTGTTCCATGTGCTTGTCATGCTTGTTACCTGAGAATACAAGTTTAAAAAGTGTCAACACAATGGTTGGTGAGTTCACAGGTTTTGATATGTACATAATAGTAAGAAAACATGTGTCATGTTGTTTATCATAATGTTAGTACCGAGCCCTAGGCTCCAAGTGTCAGTGCGTCACTACCGAACTAGACTTGTTTGTCCTTGCCTCCATTGTGTCTCATGCACACAGTAAGTTAGGTCAGAATTTTACGGGTTATGACACTCAGTCAATATTGTGCCCCGTGGGGTTAGTCACACCCAAACGGATCCATTCAAATCTACCACGTTGTTCGTACATTAACGGTAAAACTTTGTGAGGGCTTGTTACGAGTTCAACACTTAATGTTTGTCTAATAAACCAGCATACACATAAAGATGTTTGTACTGTAGTAATGTTTGACTCGATGCAACTAGTATTCTCCCCCTATTTGAAAAGTTTGAAAAGAGTTAAAGAGGGGCCGTAAACTCACCTTAATGTTTGTCTAATAAACCAGCATACACATAAAGATGTTTGTACTGTAGTAATGTTTGACTCGATGCAACTAGTATTCTCCCCCTATTTGAAAAGTTTGAAAAGAGTTAAAGAGGGGCCGTAAACTCACCTTAATGAAATGAATGAAAATAAGTGTAAGCTCCTTGAGTAGAAAGCGCGTCGGTCACCGGCTACCTATATCGTATACCATACATGAGTTCGTGTAAGTGACCGTGTTCGTGTTCGTGTTAGTGCTCGTGTTTGTGCTCAACAACCCTCGGTTGTTCATGTTTGTCCGTGTCGGTCCACAATGACTCTGTTTGCTCGTGTCGGTCCACATTGACCGTGTTTGACTGTGTTTGACCGTGTTGACCGTGTCAAGTCAACGACCCGTTGGTGAACCGTTTGTCGGTTGTGAATCGTGTAGCAGTCGTGTAAGTGCTCGTCGTGTGTAAAACGCGCAAGTCACGTATATGGACAACTTACTATTTATAGTAAGTTTCCATTTATGGAAAGTTCACAAAGCATAACGGTTTTATAGTTCTAGCATGTTCGTTAGCCCTACGTGATCATGTTAACACATAGCACTTTATCATACGGAATCACATAAGTCATTTATATCATGTTTGCACATAAAAGTTTCCTAAAATGGAAAGTTTCCATTTTTAGCATACGTGATATCGGAAACCATCTAACTTAGCATTCTATCATCATAATAAAACATAATAACCCATTTAGCATGCTCAAATCATACAAAATGTTCATAAATTGATACTTGCAAAATAAAGTTAATATAAATAGTAACTATGGCAATTTTCATACAAATGATTATCCTAAATCATTCTAATCCATTTTTATACCATAAATCATCATGATAAACCATTTAACATCATTTAAACATATTCACATAGCCAAACTTATCATTTAACAATGTTTGGTCCACAAAGTTACTATATTTAGTAACTTTGCTAAAAATGACCATTTTCAACATCCAAATCACATCCTAAACATCATTACCATCATATTATCCTTCAAACAACATATCTACATACATGCATGCTCAATCCTATCTCCAAATCATCATCTTGTAATTAGAAGTTACTAATAATAGCAAGTTTAGCAAATAACCACATTTTAACCATTAATATCATGATCTAATCTTGCAAGAACACTTATACATCATCGAGAATCATCCCAACATCAACAAAATCATCTAGAATGCTCTAGATCATACATGCATGGCATTATTTCATCATGTTATGACCAAATCATGATATTTACACAAACACATCATCATAGATCTTTGTAAAACTTAATCTAAACATCATAGATCATCATTAATCAGAGAAATATCAACAAACCCAGAACCAAATTTCGTGCATGTGCACTATATGTGCTTGCATGTGAGATTAAAGACATACATGTGAGTGTCATGGTGTTTTTAAGCTACTAGGGAGATGAAACTACCTTCAAAGGCCTTTAAATCTCTACAATGATGCTCCAACCAGCTCCTAATGTTCCTGGGTCGTGAGGTTTGGCAGCCACAAGGTGGTGTTGGTGGTGATTTGAGCTCGAACTCCTCTTTAAGCCTCCAAAGCTTCAATAATCTCAACAATGGCTTCAATGGTGTTCTAGGAGGTGTAGAGGAAGATATCAGAGGTTTTTGGGAAGATAAAACCGTGCTAGTTGCGTCTGGTATCGACTAAAATGATGAGGATAGGTTGTATGATGGTTTTGTGTTGCTCAAGAAGATTTTAAGCTGTCAGAGCTCCCAGGCATATCGCCTGTCGTGTGGGTTTGGTGCCTGGCATTGCGCGCGGGTGAGCCGGCCAAGAGGCGCCCTGTTTCCTTCCGCGCAGACCGCCAGAGATCGAAGCTTCGGGTCAGGCGTAGCGCCTGGCCCATATATTAGGCCCAATAAGCCTATTTTGTTGTTCTAGGCCCATTTTTGACCGTTTCTCCACTGTAAAACATCGTTTGAGCATCGTTTGGACTCTAATTGTCAATTACTAGCCATAATTGACTTGTGAAGTGTTTCTATGCCTAATTGTTGAGACGTTCACCAACATGCGTGACTTCTGACACGTATGTGCGACTTCTGATACTCCCTTGGATTATCCTGTTGTGTATCAGTGTTTGTACCGTCGTGCCACGTGTCACACTAAATTAAACTAATTCTAGTGCTACGTGTAAAAAATCATTTAAATAAACATTTAAATAAATAAAATTGCTGACCTGCAATTTACGGGGTGTCACATACATATATGCCCTATACATAAACATATTTCGGTCTATCGCGGATGTGTCAGTGATATGGTTTAGTGGGATTCGGATTGGGAATTTATAATATTAAAGATAATTAAATAATGAAAGTGGAATGGGAAATGATTACGCGATGGTGAGGTTACGATTATTAATTAAACGCGAATGTTATTTCAGAAATATTAACTTAATAATGTATTCGCGTGGGTGGCGATTCACACGAATATAATTATTTAGAATAATATTCTGAAACAATATTCCATAAATTGTAAATCGAATCGAAATACGATACGAGCGTTGGATTCAGAAAGGTGACGATCTCTACGAATGCGTACGTGAGTAACGCGTTTCGACGAGATAGCGAAATAATATCTAACGAAATTAAAATAAGAAAAAGAATTTAATAACGTTTATTAGGAATCACAATTTAATACAAATCTGAACATATCGTTTTAATTAAATAGGTAATGTAACCAAAGTGAACGGAATTATTTTACAAAACGACTTTGATTAAAAATCATTTTATTAAAACGAAACATAAGCATTTAAACATTTTATGTTTTAAATATATTTCACGAGCAAAACCGATTATTTCATAAATTTTATCGCAGAATAAACGAGACCGAGCACGTAGGAAGAAACCGAGCTATAAAATCCCATGTTTTCTTCTTCTTCTTCATTTTGCAAGAGTTCTCTCTCTCTTTAAAACTAATTTTCGTCACTTCTCTCTCTACCTTCTCTCTAGAAAATCTCCTTCATTTCTCAACGGTTTCACGTGATCTTGGTGCCAAATCGTTCATCTAATCAAGGAGAATAAGAACCCACGAAGAAACTTGACGTTTGGTCGACATTTAGAGGTAGATCTTGATTTTTATTTGTGTTTCTCACTCTAAATAACAACCGGGTTGTATTCTTATGTTTTAAACGATTTAAATCATTGAAAACTCTAAAACGAGCTAATATGAGTATGAGTGAGTCATGGGGCCGACCTGATACGAGCTAGGATCGGGGATGATGATGATGAGCATCCATGGCAGGTTGGTTCGCGAAAGGGAGGATGCAGGTGGCCGAACCTCCCCTTGGCCGAACCTTCTTGAGATGGGACGAACCTGGAAGCATGCTGGCCGAACTTGAGTTAGCCGAACCTTGGCATGCGCAGCTGAACCATGCTACGAACCAGGGAATCATGAACCTCTCTCTTGCTAGCCGAACCCTGGTCTGGCGAACCCCTTTGGCCGAACCTGTGTACATGATGGCGAGCCTAGGTGGGCCGAACCCTACCTAGCAAACTTCCATGTCGTCACAAACCTGCATCTAGCCGAACCCTTGGTCGAACCTTGGGCTGATCGAACTTTAGGTTGGCCGAACCCAGGGACAACCGAACTTGAATGGGGCGAACCTCCTCTCAACCGAACCCTAGTGGGACGAACCTGAAAGACACGAAACCTTGCCTTGGCCAAACCATTACCATGCAAGCCTTGCCTTGGCCAAACCCTTGCCAAGCAAAACCTTGCCTTGGCCAAGCCCTTGCCAAGCAAACCTTGCCTTGGCCAAGCCCTTGCCATGCAAACCTTGCCTTGGCCGAACCTTGCCATGCCCAATTGCTTTGGCCGAACCATGCATGGGAGAAACATCAGTGGGCCACGAACCTAAGCGTTCCGAACCTGCTGAACTTGAAATGGACGAACCATGTGATGCGAACCCTTGACCCATGAACCTAAGGGCTGTAAACTTAAGGAGGCCGAACCTAATGGCTTGGTCGGGTTTCTGGCAATAGGTTCGCTGACCCCACGTGATGTCAAGCCTAGGTTTTGAACTAAGGTTAAGGATAAACCAGAGATCATGAGCAATTGTATATACCCATGCATGCATAAAGATTATAAGGACCATCACCTTTTCTAAAGAAATATAAGTTTTGAATTATGAGATTTTTACATGATTTAAACATTTTATGAAGATAACCTAAGTATCATTCTCTTAAACCTAAATTAGATTTTTGTAACTCAGATTTATGGTGGTCAATGTAATCGAACATGCATGCACGTATAGATACATGTATGATTAAGGACATCACTTTTTATCATACATATCTATGAGAGTACACATGGGATCTCAAGACTTGTTTAACACCATTAGATAATAAAAGACTAACAAGATTGAACTACATTGGAATGACGATTATTTATAAAATCTTGAGTATTTCATTTTAACTTAGGACAAATAAACTAAGTTAACGAAACACTTAATGATTTAAAAATTAACACTTATGAACACGAATACACGATAAATACAGGTTGTTGATTTGCTTTTGTTTTCACATACGTGAGCGCGCATTCTACAAACACTGAATCTGAGGAATTTAGGTGAGTTCTCATAACCTCCTTTTTAAACTATTTTGTTTTTAAACTCGGACGTGGAACATGTATACCAGTTTATATATTATTTTAATAACACATGGTTGACACCTGATTTATCATTATGATATTTATATTATTGGATTATCTCTATTCCATGAGTCGTTGCTGTTGACTTCGGTTATCCGCAATGACTGCATGTATTGTCACTTGGATTATCACAGCTCCATGGGTCGTTGCTGTTGACTTTGGTCCTCCGCAATGATTGCATGTATTGTCACGTGGTTTGCCACAACTCCATGGGTCATTGTCTTTGACTTCGGTTAATCGCAATGATTGCATGTATTGTCACTAATACTAATTGAGAATATTGATGATTGAGATTGGTTGAATGCATATGTGATTGATTATCTATGATTATTTGAATTATGTGACTGTATGTTTGTGATTATGTGTTGGGTTATGTGCTGGATTGTCTCGCAGGTGCTATGTGGATTTTCTCAGAAAACTACAAACTTTCATAAACTTTTGTAAACATTTTAAAACATAAAAACTTATGATTACTCACCAACTACTTCGTAGTTCACACTTGATTTTTCTACATGTTTCAGGGAACGATGAGAAGTAAGTAGGGTAGGATAGCTCTACGTCTTTTGGACATCATCACGTAGGATCTTGGACTTAGCTAAAATAACTGAAATTCTGGAGACTAGAGTTTAGTTAGTTTAGCTAAATCTTTTGTGTATTTGATGTAACTAATTCATGATGAACATGATTTTTGATGTAATTAATTTGGTTGATTAATTGATATGTGATGATTTAATTAGATGCCCACGAGCTTATGAACAATCTACACATCCCTCGTGGCATCCCGACGTTTCCGCCATTGGTTGGGGTGTTACAAACTCGATCTCGAAAAATTAATACTGATCTCGAAATAACTTCTTAACTTCGAAAAATTGATTATTGTAGCTCGAGGGAATTGTTTCTAACTTAAATCTTTGATGTGTTTTGATAATTTGCAAATTAAAAATGGCACAATAACTGCAGATTCTGTGGAAGGACAATCACAACCTAGTTGTCACCTCCTCCTGAAGGTCAAAAACAATTAGCATCTGCAATTCACGGGTTCAATACTTGCAAGATATCTCACGCTTTGAGAATGAACCCAGTCATTCATGAGAATCTTGTTGAAGAATTTTGGTTATCTGCTAAGCTGCACAAGGAAGGAGGCAGTGGTAAAGGAACTATTATAGCACGTGTTCAAGATATAGAAATTGTGATCTCTGAAGCTGTGATAAGAGAAGTTATGGCCTTCACTAACAAACCTACTGATCCGGTGGCACTGGAGAAAGGAGTAATCAAAGGTGTGCTATCAGAAATGGGATATGAGGGTATCTACCCTATGCTGCAGAAGAAACTTCTGATTCCGTACTGGAGATACATAGCTCATGTGTTCATGATGTGCATGAGTGGAAATAAGGGGACATTCGATATGCTGAACAAGGAGCAATCTTCTGCTTTTGTCGCCCTTGCAATGAACTAGGGATGCAACTTTTCAAAATTCATATTGAATGAGATGAAGGGAAACGTGAAAGGAAGCAAATCCGAGAGATTCATGATGTATCCAAGATTTTTGCAAGTGATATTTGATAAGAGATATTCTGGGCTACAAAGAGGAATTGTGACTCGAGATCTGAAGCTGTTAAGTGGAATCAACATTTCCTTTGATGATGCAGAATCAGGGTGGGAAATACAAGTTTGAGGGATTACATACGTTAAAGAAATTTGGTCAGTTTGCTAAGATGGAGGATGTTGATGCTGCTGAAGCGTCGGAAATTCCAAATGTGTTTGTAGAAGAAGAACATGATGTAGAAGTTGTGAGTTCAAAGCCATCTTATGAAGATGTTTATGTTGTTAAGCTGCCAGAGTATGAAGATGTTTTGACTGGAGAAGAACCGGATATGGATTTTGATTTTGAGATGGAAACACTACCGGTTGAGAATGATCCTCCTGAGCAAGTGAACCTGCTTACTACTGAAAATCTTGAGGCACTGCTTGAGCATGTTAAAAGGAGTGTAGGAAATCCTCCTTCTACACCCTCTTTTACTGATCAAGACCACCTCTGGATGCTGCTGCTGATTTAGCTCCAAGAAAGAGAAGAAGAGACCCAAGGCCAGGGGTTGTTATCCGTGAATCAGAAACTGAACCTGTTTCAGTAACTCAGATACAGACCACCACTGCTGAACCAACAGAACCATCACCACACATTAAAGAATCAATTGTTGGGTCTTCCTCACATACTGAAGATCTTGATTATGACTCTTTCCTAGATGGAGAAAAAGAGATTAGAGATGATAAAGGCAAGAATGTGTTGCCTGAAGATGAACCAATTGATATTGTGAAGCTGCAAAGCAGAGTGTTTGAGTTAGAACAAGACTCTCTATCTCATACTCTTCTGATTCAAGAGTTGAAGACAGAAAATGAACTCAAGGACAAAAAGATCAAAGACCTTGAAACTAATATGGGTCACTTATCAGCAATTGTTCTGGATTTAAAACAAAAGTTACAAGACAAGTTCAAAGGGGAGTTTACTGATGAATCAAGTCCATCGACTGCTGCTGAACCTGTGCCTGAGATTAGTCAAGCTGACTTTGATGAGCTTGCTCGAAGTCGTGAAGAAGGGTTAAGGAAATATTTTGCTCGTGATACTAGATTTAAGGTCACTATAGCCAAATCCAGGGAGCTTATGATGATTACAGACAGAACTATTCAATAGGCTAAAGAGGCAACAAAGTTCAATCTACCAGGTTTATTGTTGATGTGGGAGATAGTAGGTATGAAGGAGACCGATCTAGAATTGTGTGCTGGGGATATCATGAAGTGAAGGAGTTGTGGTGGATTTGAAGAAAGTTGACCAAGAGTATTGAGTATTATGATCATCCTTCTTCGTTCAAGTCATTGACAGTTGTTGACATGGTAGAATTGGCGAGACAGATTTTTCAATCCCAGCAAGAATAAATAAGGTGAAAACTTTTACACTTCATTGCAGCAGCATGTCAAGAAAGGATTCTCTGATATGACTCTTGCTCAGTCTATCAAGACAAAGAAGAAAACAAAATCTCTTGGAAATCCAATTGACATTGATATTTTTGAAGTGAGATGGCCAGCCACTAACTGGATGAAGAAAGTACCAATACTTCCAGATTTTCCTGAGGGAGTTTGGGACAGTTTCAAACTCTGGGCTTTCAATGAACAAACATATGGCGTGGTCATTAACTGCGGAGAAGTTGAATACACATTTTATGATTCGATTGATCTGATATGTTTAAGTCAGAAAGATATAAAATCCCTGAATAATCAAGAGATGAAAGTGGATCAAGATCACTTGGAAGATGCCTTGGAGTTTTTCGTTTATGCTAGAGTCATTTTGAAGAACGAAGCATGGTCTGGAGGTAAAGGAGATTCCTCAACATTGACGATTAAGTGTGGAGAATTTGATGAATCTGCCAAAGAAAAGAGTGCTGAAGAAACACAAAACTAGGGGAGAGTGTTGGGAAATTATATAAGTTTTGATGTTTCTCAAGTGGTTGATATTGGTTCTCAAATGGTTCATTATTCTCGAGCTATCATATTGGTTTAGTTAGTGGTGATGGGCCGAGAGGCTGAGATTAAATATGTGGGTACTATATAAACCCGTCGTGTAAGTCACATTAGAGGGCTCGCTATTGTTCTTATTTTTCATTATTCTTGGAGAAAAAAAACATTGTACCAGTCAGTTCTAGAGAAACCGAGTGCAATCAAGGTGATCATTTGCATTGTTTTTATCTTGTTCTTCATCTTTATTCTTCTTGCACACACGTGATATCATTCCGCACTCTCACGTGTGATTCATTAATCGATATCAGTTTTAGATCCTGTAGTGGGACTAACAATCCCTGAGTGTATTGTGAGCAGTATATGTTGAACCTTTCTGTTTATCAGAGTCCTTTAGTTTGATTAAGCCCTCTGAAAGAGCTTGTTTTTTTAAATGTTGGTCGCTTTTAACTTGAATAATATAGACAGCAACATGTGTGGTTACTCTTGGTAAACGATAAATCCTGTGATTGCGATGAGTGTTGGTAGGTATGTAATGTCCTCGATAAACATAATGAAGCGACTAACAACCCAAAATCTTGCAGCATTTTCCTGATTTATGAAAGCATTTCGGATGTGTTGCCACTTATTTGGTTAGCTTCAAAATACAATCATGACAGAAGGACATCAGCCTCTTATCATGGTGCTACACTGTCCCAGCCCCCAGTTTAATGTTGCTAACAGAGCTCACCGACCAATTTGTTTTTGCATGATGTTTGTCTTGGTGCCCGATTGATCCTTCTTAAGAGTAAGATTCATGAACACAAGACTTCTGCTCCATGATGTTTCTTTTTGAGAAAATCATTCGAATGGTAACAAGTTGTTATGTTTTAAATAGGAACTTCACGATTATTAGAACGTCCTTTAGCCCGACCATCCGGACTTATCTCCTTATTTGAAAATTCACTAAAGCCCATGAATGGATTCCATTCCTGTTTGATGTGAAGATACATAAGAGAGGTGATTTTGTGCCATGTAGAAGCCTATTTAGTCGACGCCTTTTCCTTATAAACAAGATTTATAAATGTGAAGGCCTTTGTAAGTGTTCTCTTGCTCAAATAGCATAATCACACGTGCCAAACCACGTGTAAGGGACTTATCTTTTGTATCTAGGAAACTTTGGATCATGGCATCTTTGAATGGATTTCTCCTTTTCGGGAGAAAGTATTGGTTTTAAAACTATCGAATAAAGCTCTTTGAAGATCTTGCAATGGACTTCTTGAAACTTATGTGTGGGGTTGTTTCGAATAGAAATTTTTAGGTTCGAGTCTCTTTGACGTGGATTTGAGCCTCCGCTAAAATGCACACCTCTTCTTTTAAAGTATTCAATAGGAAAACAAGGATTTCATTGGTAGACCAATGTTTTCTTTAGTAAGTATGGAAGGTGCCAAAAGAAGATTTTATGATTTCTTGAAAGTTCCTTAGCCAAACTAAATATTGCATTCTTTAGTGACAAAGTTGAGCTTGTTAGGTTAAAACTTTTGAGTAAGTTGGAACTCTTGAATTGGGATTTATAGATCGTGTGTAGGGAACTTGTAAATATCATGCATAGAGTCGTACACTCTTCTTAAGTTAAAGCTCCTAAATAAGGTTTTTTAGTCTCTTGTAAGAAGCTTTGATCTTTTGTATGGGGTTATGACTTCTTCTTTGGGAATTACTTATATTTGAGTTTCCCTTGGACTAGCTTACCATTTTCTTTTGGAAAATGAAGTAGGAAAACATAGGCTTCTTATCTTCTTTAAGGGAAGTGATTAGTATGAAGGTCCATACACCCTTTATTCTAGGAGAAAAATATGAACCTGTGTAAGGGTCATCATCGTTACATAAGGAGGAAATCATGAAAGCCTTTGTAAGGTCTTTCTCCTCTGATTTTTTTAGAGAGAATTTTAATGTTGGAGGTTGTGTAGCGGGATTCTCTTTCTTGTCGTGAAAAGTTTCAACCTTGTAGTTCTTGCATAGGTTTTTCTTTCTTTTAACACATTTTTTTACATTAAGGAAATCCTTATAAAGGGATTTAGAGAAACAGGGAGGCCCTCACAAAATCCTCCCACCCTTTCACCCTTTTTTTGGGTGTTTAAAGTTTGCTAAGGAATTCTCCTTATTTTGTTGTCACCAGGTGGTCCTTACAAGGCTTTCCACTCTTTCACCCTATTTTTGGGTGTTTTAAATTTTCACCAATGGATTTTCCTTATTTTGGTGTTTTAGGGTGGCCCTTACAAGGCTTTCCACCGCTTTCACCCTATTTTTGGGTGTTTTAAATTTTACTAATAGATTTTCCTTATATTGGTGTTATTGGGTGGCCCTACAAGGCGTTCCACTGCTTTCACCCTATTTTTGGGTGTTTAAAATTTCACCAATGGATTTTCCTTATTTTGGTGCTTTAAGGTGGCCCTTACAAGGCTTTCCACCGCTTTCACCCTATTTTTGAGTGTTAAAAATTTTACCAATGGATTTTCCTTATATTGGTGATATTGGGTGGCCCTTACAAGGCTTTCCATTGCTTTCACCCTATTTTTGGGTGTTTAAAATTTCATCTTGTATTTTCCTTATATTGGTTTTATTGGGTGACCCTTACAAGGCTTTCCACCGCTTTCACCCTATTTTTGAGTGTTTAAAATTTTACCAATGGATTTTCATTATATTGGTGTTATTGGGTGGCCTTTACAAGGCTTTCCACCGCTTTTACCTCCTATTTGGAGGCGTTGCTTTCTTTTTATAGAAAGTCTTTAAGTTTTTAACTTCCCATATGGCTTTTAAAGCGCCTACATGAGATCTTTCTTTCCTCTTGAGAAAGTCTTATGTTTTCAGTTTCTCAGGAGAATACTTCACTCATATATAAGGATTCATGTATTCGTATGTAGGGGTTTATGACCGATGTTGATGCGACATGCCATGATCGCCAATTTAGGGTTGCTAATATTTCTATTTGGAGCATTGAACTTATAACATCAAACTAAATTGATCAATAGTGTATATGCATCGTACTAGAATTTGTTTTGTTCATATGTTGAACACAAATATTCATTTGAAACATGAAATAAGTCGTTAAATAGAGTTAACATGACAACATGTTGTTGTCAAACACTCATATTTTTTATTCCAAAGTATTAGTTGTAGCATTTAGCTTAAAATAGATTTATATAAATCTTTTGAGTATGATGACCAGATGGGCCTTGCCTTCTTCGGTTGTTCTGGTAGTTAGAAGAAGAGGAATACGATTGCTTATTTGAACCATGCTCTTGCAACCATTATAATAGGTGCTAGTATTATTTTCCATGTGTAATACTTATGAGAAAAAGTATCATGTATTAGATATTTACACATGAATATTAGCATGAGTAAGAGCCATAAAAGCTTACCCTTACGTATTGCTTGTATTGTTTTCAACCCTATTTTTTATTCTTCATTTAGCTTGTTTTATGCTTTTCTTTTTGTTTCCTTTTTCTTAATATAAATTGGTATATATGATTCGTAAGATATGACATTCCTTGGTGAGTTGGTGTAAGTGGTTTCTCTGTTTTTTTTTCACTTGATGGGTATACGTTTACACCTTAGATATCACAACCCACGTAAAAGGTAAGGAACTTGAGCATAATAAAAGCTGTTGAAAGCGGGTTTTTAAATCCTAGTGAGAGGTAAGTAACTTGAACATAATCATAACTGTTGGCGTAAGGTAGACTCATGAGTCATCGTAAGGGAAATGTGTGACAATCCATCTAAATCCATTCTGGCTATATACGTACATGTATGAGTATGCATGTGTGTATTCACCATGGACTCAAAAACTTTTCATGTAAGGTGTATTTCTGACTCAAAACAAACTAATCAAGTTGTATAACAAACTGAATCGGGCAACGTGGCTAGATTGACTATACAATGTGATTACTTGTCTTTACAAAAACAATATTCATATCATATCAGACTAAAACCGGTGAATCATAATATCCATATTCATTGTTACGTATGTGCCAGAAGGACCATATCATATCATATTAGTTCATGACTTGTAGTTACTCATGAATCTGATGTTAGTAGATCGCAAAGAAACATCCATCACCTAATTCTTATTCAAATAGGCGACCAATCGATTTCATGCCTAGAATCATAACTCAGAAATAAAGAGAATGAGTGTAAGTGAAATCACGAAACAAGGCTCCGATTTCAAGATACACTGTGTCGAATATAACGTTAAATAATAGATCAGATATTTTGAACTCTTCAGGTCTTGAAATTATAACCATTGGAAAGAGCTCGGAAAATCATGAATGTAGGCGAAAACCATGAATAAAACGGAATTCGTATGCTCCCGGAATCGCGAAAACAAAATCGAGTCTGACTAAGGCGGTGGAGGTACGCCAAGAACCCCTTTGCCAGCCTTGGCGGTACGCGACGGGTCCAGCAGGCATAAAAATATGATTTTCTTGATCTGAACTCATTTCTAGTGAATATTCTCGATTTCCAGACGAAACAGATCGAATTTTAACCCCCAAATCTCAGTTTTGAAGATACCAAATCATCAGGATCAAGCTAGGGATCGATTCTACAAGTCTTGATCATCGTTTTCATCCAAAAAATCCGTCCAATCGGGTAATGATTTGTTTATTCCAACTAGTTTGATAATGGTTAGATTAAATCTTGTTTTGAATATAATACAATAGTTATTGTTGTTGATTATTGCCTAGTTGATGGCTAGGAATGGTTATAAACGAAGAACACGGTTTGTTAACGGTTAAATCTTTGTTTTGATCCGTTATAATGCCCGGTTATCATGAAACTATATCTTACATTAAAATGGTTTAAACCATTTGATTGTAACAATGATTGTGATTGTCTTGATCATTTCTTGAAATGCTAGATTAAATCCAAGTGTTTCAAACTAATGACAAGCATAAAGATAATCACCGGAATAACGATATGATGTTTATGATAACAGTCAGATTAGTACATTGAGCATGGTTATTAAACCTATTCTAATATCACATTCTCATGTTTCATGATACCTAAATGATCAATAACAAGGATTGACTATTCCTAAGCCAGAAATTCATCTAGGAATTGTTTTAGTGAAATAATCAACAACAATATTTGTTTGATTAATTCGGAAATGTCGTGATTAATCCAGTTAGTCATAAACTCCTTATAAGGAACCTAAATCATTATAGGTTCCTTGTTTATCGCACTTTGTGCAATATTAACTTAAGGAGGCTGATTAAGGATTAAGATCAGCTTGATGACTTGAACTGCGATTCCTTGTCATCAAAAGTAAAGAATATTCCTATAATCCAATTCAAATACAAAGAACTCATAAAACATTAATGAATTGCAGAATTCTCTTCATATTTTTCATGATACTTCAATATCAAAACACTTCAATAACACAGGTGAGTTTCATAGCTCCCCTTTTAATGTTTTGTTTTCCAAAACTCGGGGATATCAACACAATTACAATGTGATTACATTACAATGACAATATGGTAACATATTTCAATTACAATGGTATACCTACATGATTTCATTACCCCTTTTCAAATCTTCGGATTTCTAAAACTCGGGTTTGCATTACAATAACAATATGGTTATGTATTTCAATTATAGTGGTATACCTACATGATTTCATTACCCCTTTTCAAATCATCTGATTTCTAAAACTCGGGGTTTGCATTACAATTACATGATGGTTACATATTTCAATTACAATGATATGCTTGCATGTTGCAAGTGCATTTCAACTCTTGTCTGATGATTACATGAAAATTGTACCATGCTATCATAAAAGTCCTCACATAACAACTATAACCAATAAACTCATGGAGGAGCCGAATGATAACAATGATAGTACTATCGAGTTGACAACCCCATTCACGGGTAGATAGCGTCTACCCTTGCGTGAATGCCTGTTACCATTTATTACATTACAAGATAACAGCTTAATGCAACGATAGGCATTAAGAGTGAGGCTAAGGTTTTACCTTCGGGTATTGCCGCCAATTACATTACAGTCACATAGGCGTTGGTTATGGGTTTTCATGGTGAATCATTTTCATAAAGTTGTGTATGCCTGCATACTTATCATATCATATTATGTTATATCAAATCATATCATATCAATTTTATTACATCTATTAACTCATCAGCATCCTTGCTGATCTTTTACATTACAAAAACCAATTTCAGGTGAACAGTGAATAACAAAAGAAACGAAGGTGAGGATGCACAACATGATCACACGTTAGGAAACCTTTTTCTATGGATGAATGTAACACAAATGTTAAAGTTTTAACATATCATATAACATAACTTATGTTTAGAATGCCATGTATGTGTTTTGATACAACCACATCGAAAGTCACACCCATCTCGGAGACTTTACCACCAAGCTTCCGCGACACGTTATGTCAGTTACCGACTTCATATATCATACAGTGATTACATCAGGTGATAGGAGAGATGGGGGTGTGACATAAGGGACTTGAACAAAAATCATAACTGTTGGCGTAAGGTCCTCGTAAGGGTAGGGAAATTAAGCAGAATTATAATTGCTGAATGTAGACTTTTTCGTCCTCGTAAGGGGTAAGGGTTTACATTCAGTCCTCATATGGGTAAGGGACTACATTCAGTCCCGTAGGGGTAAGGGGCTAAATTCGGTCCCGTAAGGGTAACTGGCTAAATTCGGTTCCGTAGGGGTAAGGGGTTACATTCGATCCTCGTAAGGGTAAGGGACTACATTCGATTCCTGTAAGGGTAACAGACTACCTTCGGTCCCCCTAAGGGTAAGGGACTACATCATGTCCACATAACGGTAAGGGACTACATTATGTCTCTGTAAGAGTAAGGGACTACATTCGGTTCCCGTAAGGGTAAGGCTGTCACACTTCACCTACAGCGAAACACGTCAAGGCACGATTTCAAATGCTCAAAAGCTCATGGTGCTATGTTACAAGTTTCGATAATTAAGACGATTGTATTAATGATTCAATAAACCAAATAAAAGACATAAATAATCCATGGCAGCATTCATTACATTTTTCGCAAATAAAAACGAAATAATTTACATTGTTTAAATTTAAAAATAGGTCTACTAGCATAAACCTATACTATGTGTTCACCATAGCATCCACTTAACCTGTTACATATGCAAAATAAATATTTTTGTCAAGTATTTGCATAGTTGGTGAGTAATACATATAGTTTATATTGTATACATATAGAAAACTGATGCAATTCAATTAGACTACAAAGTTTAAACTCTACCATGCATATCCTACTAGTTTGCAATTATGTTTTTTGAAAATATCTCGTCTCCAAACTCGTATCAATACTTAGCTAAAAAGCTTAGTATATATATAAGTCTGCAATAGTTTATATCGTTTCCAAACTCGTTCCAATACAAATCACAAAGCTAAGTATTTCACAAGTCTGCCCATGATTGTACTTTTTGCCCTTTTAACACATTTGACCTAAGTCAAAGCAAAGGTGGTATCTAACACACCTGTCACCCCCCCCCCCCAATTTTCAACTAACGGAATTATACCGTTTGGGACGTGACAAACCAGGATCTCAGATCATTAGACATAACGAAGACCTCTATATGAATTTCAAAACATACTTTGGTCTAAAACTGTAATATCAAAGTTCTACGTTGCGGAAGCGTTTTTAAAACAAAACAATCATAACAGTTTGAAAACTGTAAATTATAAAACAAAGTTTCAAATGTTCAAATCCAAATAACAGAATTGTAAAACATGCATGCGACTCGATCTCCTAGTCCATGCTTGCTTGCTTGTGTACCTCAGCGTCCTGAGAAAACATGTAAATCAAGTCAACACAAAGGTTGGTGCATACACAGGTTTAAGCATTCACAAATGTTTGAAACAACTGTTTGAACAAAATGTTGCAGATAACATAATCACACATGCATAGTCATGATAGCTAGTCATTTATACTATTTACATAAGTGGTCGACACCGAAGCTGACTGTTGCATGTTGTTGCATGTTTTGCCTTGCCACTATTGTCTAGCACAAACAATAGTAATGTGAATTGGCTAGTCAAACACTTGCGTAGATCCCATCTCCCAAGTGAGGTTTGTCAAACCTAATAGATCTATTTCCAACTACCACGCTTTGCACTACGGCAAACTAAACGGTTCGAAATGTAAGGACTTGTAATGCTATGTTTGCACTTAATGTAAACAGCTAACTCACGCAAGTGATATGTATCTAAAAGTGTTTTTTGCACATATTTTCTCCCCCAAAACAGTTAAAATAAGAAAGGGGCTGTGTACGCACCTTTGATTGTGAATAGAATGATCAAACAAGTGAAATCGCGTAGAAAGTCCTCTACGAAGAACCTGTGTTTTAACAATAACTTAGTGTTATTCGAGATGTCGTTTTGTACTTGAAATCACATACGTGTCAACACACGTATGTTAGATAGTTAAAATCGTGCACAAATAAATACACGTGACTTTAAAGTAGTTTAATAAAATCACATAGTCGTTTATGACTTTATTTAAGCAAACGTAATTATACGCGATTATGTTTTCGGGTTAAAATATGAATTTTATCATTTTATTTCGTTCAGGATCTCATTACGGTTCCAACGCAACTTGAATCAGTCAAAACGGAGTTATAATGAAAGAGTTATGATAAAATCACTAAAATGATTTAAAATCTCAAAACCAGCAGAGGCCGGGTTCGAACCCGCGACCTCTACTTCTTGGCACACACACCCCACCATCTAATTTGTTCCAGTTTTCATTAATAGACTTCATTTCAAAGAATTTTAATCTATAACAGTCGGGTTCCCCTTTGATCACCAAACCGAACCAATCTTAGTTCCAATTGATCCATAAATCGAATCCAATCAATATCAACACCCTAGGGCTATGATTTCTGATACTTAGGCGCACCTATACGTGTTTCTAATTCGATCATCTATTAATCCTTTGCTTCTAATCGATTCCCAAATGTGCTCGGTTCCAAACGATTTAAATCTCAACCCAATCAACCGAATTCGAACTTTTCAAAACACGAATTTAGAGGACTTCTCTTCTCTGTATCAAACCGAGACTACCTATGTAGTTTAATTTGATTATTAACTTCTATTAATCCGAAATTCCTAATTCATTCTATCTTACAAGCCCTAGAATTCGAAACCCTACAAGTCGTTAACATGTTTTGAAATTGATGCATGGTTTTCAATCTAGAATGAATTTCGAACCTGTCTGTGTCGTTTAATTTGATTAGTTCATTCTCATCGAGACCCCAATTCGTTTTCTAAAAGAAACCCTAGAACTTGATCATATTCAATTCGTTATGATTTCATGAAATTGGCATATGGATTTTATAAATCGGAGGTTTATGAAACTACCCATGCATATTAATTTGATTCTTAAACTTGTTTGATCAACAACCCCCCAAACCATTTCTTATATGAACCCTAGTTATTGAAATCGATTAATTCGAATTTGTGATATGAAATTGATATAGGATTTTCTTTTAATATGTTATCACGAAACTCACTGTATAAATCAATTGAATTTTCAAAATCCTTTCGTTGGAAATCCCCAAAACCGTATTCATGATGAACCCTAGGATTCGATCTTGGATCATTTGATATTACAACTTCAAATTAACATGGGGATTAGCTTTATCGGCAGTTTCAGAAAGTGTAGGAAGGATTTCTTACTTGATTTGATGTCGAATTGTAAGAGTTCGTCTTGTGAGTTGATGTTCGGCCGGCTCTCAATTGCTTTCTTCAATCCGAAGCTTCTGGGATCAAATCGTTGAATGGAATAGCCTCTAAGGGTGCCGATTAGTGCTTCTGTATGTTCAATTTCGAACAATTCGATCGAATGGTGTGATTTGATAGATACTTAGAACGGTTTTGACGTTTTGGTTATCATTCGAGTTTAATTCGAATTTATTGGACACTATAACTGATAATTATTGATGATAATCATCAATATGATGATTAAGGATGGTTAATGATCGGTTACAATTCGAATTTTTAAGGAATTCGGAATTTTCTTTTATTTTCTACACGAATTTTGACTTTTTAAAGTCAAAATCTTGTTTTTGCTTGATTCCCACATTAATCCTTATGTATTAGATGTTTATAACCCTATGTAATCATTAGTAGCATAATTAAGGATAACTTAATTCAATTGTAGTTGATTATTGAAAGTAATTTCGAATTTCAATTGGTTCTAAAACCGAATTTTGACTATTAAAGTCAAAATTGTGTTCTTTAACTAATTACAAGTTAATCCTTGCAACTTAATAGTTTTGGAACTGCTTTTTGTTTAGTTATAGTCTCTCAAGTTTGATTTTGCTCCCTTTTAATTGATTTCTATTAGTTTCTGCTTAACGGGATTAACTGCGAATTGCCGGATTGTCACATCATCCCCTTGTTGAAGGAATTTTCGTCCCGAAAATTGTTAAATGTTAGGAGTAGTTGGGAAACTACTTGTGAGTTTGAAATTGTACGTGTTAGTGTGATGTCTGATCATTCTGTGTGCTTGTGTGTACCCATACACAAAATCCAATGTTTGCAACATCACAACTAAGTGTGATCATTCTATGTAACTGTTTGCGTGTACACTAGTTAGTTCCCCTAACTGTGACTGTTTGTGTTTGCCCATAGTGAGTGTTCGCAACTGTTTGTACTATATCACCTCATACATAGTAAAATGTGTGTAACTAATCATGCATGTACTACCATAACATGTAACATATGAAATGTAGCACATAAAATGTAATGTAGCACAAATGTTTGTAACAAAACCAATTGAATAAAGTGTTTGTGCTTACAGTTTGAAATCTGAAATGTTAATGTGTGAAGCATCATGTCATCCCCTTGTTGAAGGAAATTTCGTCCCGAAATTTAACGTGTCTTCACAGTGTTTGCAGTTGCTGTTTTGAACAGACGAGGATACTTCTTCATCATTTGATCTTCCATTTCACATGTGAATTCAGGTCCACGTCTTGAATTCCACCGAACTTTGACTATCGGAATTTTGCTTTGTTTAAGTTGTTTGACCTCTCGATCCATGATTTCAGCTGGTTCTTCAATGAAGCGTAACTGTTCGTCTACTTGTATTTCCTCCAGTGGTACAATCAATGTCTCATCAGAAAGACATTTCTTTAAATTTGAAACATGAAAGACATCATGAACTCCACTGAGTTCATCCGGTAATTTGAGTTGATACGTAACTGGACCAATCCTTTTCAGGATCTCAAAAGGTCCTACGTAGCGAGGGCTAAGCTTCCCGCGCTTGCCGAATCGTATAACACCTTTCCAAGGTGATACCTTTAGAAGAACTCGGTCTCCTACTTGAAATTCCAATGGCTTACGACGTTTATCAGCGTAACTCTTCTGTCGATCCCGGGCCGCTGCCATACGGTTCCGGATTTGAACTATCTTCTCTGTCGTTTCGTGTACTAGTTCAGGTGCTGTTATCTGACTGTCACCGATTTCAGCCCAACAAACTGGTGAACGACATTTACGACCATACAAAGCTTCAAACGGTGCTGCCTGAATACTTGTATGATAACTGTTGTTGTAAGAGAATTCCACTAACGGTAAGTGGTTTTCCCAGCTATCACCAAAGTCAATTACACAAGCTCATAACATATCCTCGAGCGTTTGAATCGTACGTTCACTCTGACCGTCGGTCTGTGGATGATATGCGGTACTCATATCCAAACGAGTTCCCAATGACTTATGAAGTGATTTCCAAAAGTTTGAAGTAAATCGGGCATCCCGATCTGATATAATGGAAATTGGCACGCCATGTCGTGCTACCACTTCCTTGATGTAAATACGAGTCAGTTTCTCCATCTTGTCGGTTTCCTTGATTGCTAAGAAATGTGCAGATTTCGTTAATCGATCGACAATTACCCATATCCTATCGCAACCACTCGGTGTACGGGGTAACTTAGTAATGAAGTCCATCGAAATCTGTTCCCATTTCCACATTGGTATTTCTGGTTGTTGCAGCAAAACAGATGGTTTCTGATATTCACCTTTGACTTTTGAACAAGTCAAACATTTGCTAACGTATCTAGCAATGTCAGCTTTCATGTGAGGCCACCAATACAGTGCCTTCAAATCATGATACATCTTGTCTGATCCCGGATGGACTGAATACCTGGACTTATGTGCTTCATCCATCACGAGTTCCCTTAAACCACCATGCAAAGGTATCCACAGTCGATTAATGAAATAGCGAATTCCATCAGGCTTGACATCCAATTGTGTTTCCATCCCTCGTAAGGATTCTTGTACCAATTTATCCTTTTCTAAGGCTTCAAGCTGAGCACTGCGTACCTTGTCAGGTAAGTCAGTCTGTATCGTCATCATAAACGCGCGAACCCGTCTTGTTCCTGTTGTGTCTTTTCTGCTTAAAGCGTTAGCTACCACGTTAGCTTTTCCCGGATGGTACTTAATTGCGCATTCGTAGTCATTTAACAACTCGACCCACCGTCGCTGTCTCATATTAAGCTCCTTCTGATCAAAGATATGTTGCAAACTCTTATGATCAGTGTAAATGGTACACTTGGTTTCATATAGGTAATGCCTCCAAATTTTCAAAGCAAAAACCACTGCTCCTAATTCCAGGTCGTGAGTAGTGTAATTCTTTTCATGTGGTCGTAGTTGCCTTGAAGCATAAGCAATCACTTTATCACGTTGCATCAACACACATCCCAAACCCTGTGCAGATGCATCACAATACACCACAAAGTCTTCCGTCCCTTCCGGTAAGGACAGAATCGGTGCACTGCAGAGTTTCTGTTTCAATAACTGGAATGCAGCTTCCTGTTTATCCGTCCAGTTATACTTCGTTCCTTTGTGCGTAAGAGCTGTAAGTGGTTGAGAGATCTTTGAGAAACCCTCAATGAATCGTCGGTAATAACCCGCCAAACCAAGGAATTGTCGTACCTTGGTAGGGGTCTTTGGTGCTTCCCAATTCCTAATCGCCTCAATTTTTGCTGGATCAACGTGTATACCCTTTTCATTGACTATATGACCCAGGAATTGAACTTCTCGCATCCAAAAGTCACATTTCGAGAATTTCGCGTACAGTTGTTCTTGTTCCAATAATTCCAACAGCAATCGAAGATGTTCAATGTGCTCCTCCTCAGACTGAGAATAGATGAGAATGTCATCAATGAAAACTATGACAAACTTATCAAGATAAGGTTTGTAGACTCGATTCATGAGATCCATGAATATAGCTGGAGCGTTTGTCAACCCAAATGGCATGACCAAGAATTCGTAATGGCCATAGCGCGTCCTGAATGCTGTCTTCGGAATATCTTCTTCTTGAACTCTGAGTTGATGATAACCAGACCTGAGATCAATTTTCGAGTAGTAACTCGAACCTTGCAACTGATCAAACAAATCGTCAATCCGAGGTAACGGATACCGGTTTTTGATGGTAACTTTGTTAAGTTCCCGGTAATCGATACACATACGGAAAGTCCCGTCCTTTTTCTTGACAAATAAAACTGGAGCTCCCCACGGTGAAAAACTAGGTCGTATAAAGCCATTATCCAACAACTCTTGCAGTTGTGTAGATAACTCTTGCATCTCAGATGGTGCAAGTCGATAAGGCGCCCTAGCTATCGGTGATGTGTCTGGTGTAAGGTCGATTCGAAATTCCACTTGCCTGATAGGCGGTAATCCCGGTAAGTCTTCTGAAATACTTCAGGAAATTTACGAACTACTGGGATATCTTCGATCTTCTTCTCAGCTACCGGCTTCTCAGTTATAAGTGATATAACTGTTGTATGACCTTTCCGCAGACACTTGTGTGCTTTCATACAAGATATGAGACGCAGTGGCGTACTGCTCTTCTTACCTCGTACATACAGTGTCCCTCCATGTGAAAGAGGTATACGAACAATCTTTTCATGGCATACTATTTCAGCCTGGTGTTTCGACAACTAGTCCATGCCAATAACTACATCAAAACTGCCTAAAGTGATAGGCATCAGATCAATTTCTAGTGTTTGACCCATAAAGTCAAGCATACATCCCTTAAGGATATGTTCTACTTCAATTAACTTGCCATCAGCTAGTTCTACAGTGTATGGATTTTCTAAGGCAGTAGGACTAACATTTAGCAACTTAGAAAGTGAACTAGATACAAAACTCCGGTCTGCACCAGTATCAAATAGCATAGAGGCATATTGATTATTCAAGAGGAACGTACCCGTAACGACGTTGGGATCCACCCTGCCTGACGTCCTCCAATCACAAAAGCCATGTTCTAGGCAACATTTGTGTTGTTGTTGCTGTTTCCTTTTGTAGTTATGTCATTAGCCATTCTTTTCTTGAGTTGTGGGCACTTCTTCTTGAAATGCCCAGGTGTCACACCCCGAGCCGGCGGGATAGGATCGGTTGTCCCGTCAGGCGGAAGGTTCCCGGAGCGCGATATCGTGAATGATAATCGGATTGATCAGATTGTTATATGGCACATGATACATACATGAGAAATGCTAAATATGATAGAATTACAAAGTTAAATTACATCAGTATTGTTTATAATTTAACAATGTAACTCTACTGTTAACACCATGAGTTTCTATCTTGTATTTACACAAGATATACAAAATGGTATGTGTAATGATGTCTTCAAAATATATGCAGCTCCAAAATACTAAGTCTTCTAATTGAAGTCCTAGTCCAGAAGTAATGACTTCCTAATTGACCTGTTCGTCACCTGAGAAGTCATGCAAAAAGATCAAGTCAACACATGGTTGGTGAGTTCATATAGTTTTGTAAATTTGAAAGTGTTTTGAACCCTTCTTTCGGTAAAGACCCTAACCTCATTAACACCACATGTATCATCCAGATCGGTATGCTTATATATAGGGCATACCCCTGGGTCAAGGCTACAACCCCGCCCAGACGACGTCCCACCACATACTAATCCGCATAGGACATTGTTGTTAATGATAATTAAGCGTTTTTACCTACCATACACCTTTAAACACCCATGATTCCTCTGTTCTCTGTTCCTGTAATTGCAATCATTTGAAATCTCTCTTGATTTCATATGTTCATCATACAAATATGATTAAAGCAGCAATTGTGGAATTTGTTATAAATGCTTAATTTAAATAAATAAATAAACATTCAATAAAATCTAAGTCCTATCGATTGGGGCCTTTGGTCAACTCGAGTAGACTAGTCTGTCAATCAAGGTACTTAGTAGTAGAGGAGATCTGTAAACCTCATCAAACATGTGACCTATAATCAATCAGTCTAGCTAGGACATCTTTTGATATATAGGCTTTCATAGTTCTTTAGACCGTCCATAGTTCTTTAGTTCTTTAGTTCTTTGGCACATGTTATCTTTGAGCATTTCCCAGATGTTCCTCAAAATAGTTCTTTGTACTTAGTTCTTTGAAATAGATCGTTAGTTCTTTGACAACACACCCTTGAAATAGTTCTTTGAAAATAGATCGTTAGTTCTTTGACAACACACCCTTGAAATAGTTCTTTGAAAATAGATCGTTAGTTCTTTGACAACACACCCTTGAAATAGTTCTTTGAAAATAGATCGTTAGTTCTTTGAAAACACACCCTTGAAATAGTTCTTTGAAAATAGATCGTTAGTTCTTTGACAACACACCCTTGAAATAGTTCTTTGAAAATAGATCGTTAGTTCTTTGACAACACACCCTTGAAATAGTTCTTTGAAAATAGATCGTTAGTTCTTTGAAAACACACCCTTGAAATAGTTCTTTGAAAATAGATCGTTAGTTCTTTGACAACACACCCTTGAAATAGTTCTTTGAAAATAGATCGTTAGTTCTTTGAAAATAGTTCTTTAGTACGTAACCATTACCTAAACATGAGTCTAGGATAACATTTATACATGTAAAACATATAAAAGCATTCAAGTAAACAATTTACATAAAACAGTTTACGCATGCTTCTCAGCCCCGCGTTTTAAAACAAAAATGTTTAGAAAAGGGGCAATGAACTCACCTTGTAGCTGTTGAGTTGACTTAGCTTAAACGAAAGACTGCACGCGCTCTGTATTGTAATTTAGTTTGTTTTTCACGCCCCTGTATTGATTTCACGTTGTTAAGACTTGTAAGTATAAATTTGTAGGATTTTGTGTGTGTAGATATATGTGTTAGCCCTAAAGTTGGCTAACACGCGTAAGACTTGGTCATGATCCCTGTTCGGTCCCATATGTTTAATTCAAGTCAATGACCTTATAAGTTATCATCTTGACATTAGTTATAAGTCATTTGTTTTGATGGAAGACTTAGTGCTTAGTTTCCAACTCATCTTTGTTGATCTTGTATGTTTTGAACATTTATTGCATAATTATGAATTAATTAAGCAAACATTCTTTTGACATATCTTATTTGATCTTATGAAATGTAGTGAACCCATGTGGGCCTAATCATGGCATATGGACCGAACAATGTGACCAAGTTACTTGTTGGGCCTTTATGTGACAAGTTGGGCCTTGGGCCCAAATCCATGGGCCTTGGAATAGTTCTTGAACAATTGAGGGTTATGAGGCTTATTGGAATGTGTGGGACAATGATTTGGACTAATGGAATACAAAGGCCCGACCAAATGTTACAAGGACTAGAATTCAAGTGTCTTTATGGGCCTTTATTGGGTCACAAGGGAAATTGTTGGGCCAAAGGTGGGCCCAGTCAATATTTGTTGGGCCAATAGTTAGAACGGGCGGTAGGATTCAGAAATGGGCCAGAAGTAGGCTGTTGGCCAAGTTAATAGCAAAGTGGCTCCAAAATGAGGACAAGGGCCTCAAAATAGGCCTTGAATCAGTTTCTGTGGGCCTCGGGCTGATTTTGCTGGGCCCAATGAGTTTTGTCTCGGGCCTTCACTAACATAGTTCATAATCCAAGCTGGGCCTTGCTTTCATGGGCTGAAACAACTGTGGGCCTAAAAATTGGGCTGTTGGCCAAAATAGTGGCCTTGGGCCAAAAACAGTGGGCCTGGAGATGATTTTACTGGGCCCCTTGGATTCCATCAAGGCCTGAAGTGAAATAGGTCTTGGGCCAACCTGGGCCTGATTCTTTTGGGCTGAAATCGATCATGGGCCAATTTGTCCTTGGTTACCTAATGAATATGGGTCACAACAAGGTCTTTGGTTAATTATTTGGGGCCTACTAGGGCTACTGGGCTGAAACAGTTTATTTGGGCCAAAAGATCCTTGGGCCTGGACAGTAGGCGGTTGGGCCTATCCTAGGCCTACCAGAACACAATTGGGCCTACTGTTGGGCCTGTTGGGTCTAAGCAGTGGCCTTGCATTACAATGGTACTGGGCTTGGATTAGTCATCTGGGCCAGTTGAGTTAAAATGGCTAAAGCAATGGATTTGGGTCTTGCTAGTGATTGTTGGGCCGAAATTATCTATGCTGGGCCTGATTAGTTTCTGTTGGGCCCATGTAGTCTCTCGATCTAGGGTTTTGGCCCAATGGTATTATGGTTGGCTGCCGTATGAGATGGTCAAGGGGGAAAGGTGGTTGAGCTTGTTCCTTTGACCAAATGAGGCTCCTGGGAGTAGGCCAACAGGGTGGCCGAATAGGGTTTCTTGGTCGAATGTCTGTGATGTTGGCGAATGTAGCATCTCCGAATGAGGGGGGGTGTTGGCCGAAAGTGGAAAGGCTGGCTGGCGAATGACCCTTGTCCACTGGGTGAAGATGTAGCCGAATAAGGGTGGCGAAGGAGAGTGCTTCGGCTAGGCCATTCGGCCATCTGCATCTCCTTCGGCCACAACAACGACCCAGCCAAGTGTTGTCCCATCTCATGGCCTCATGGTGTTTTTGAAGGTGCCTCAGGTCAGGTCCAACCTACGGGGTCATATGGTTCACTATGGATGGTGGTTAAACGGTTTGGGTTGGTGATGGAGAAAAGGGTTAAAAACCCTAATTTTCGCTACTTTCACAGCTTAATACCTCGGTTCTCGGTGGATTTTAGCCCAGATCCGTTGTACTTTCATGTAGAGGACGACGAGAGCTTCGCGTGGGCGCAAGAATCACTGAAATTGGTTAAGAAGCGAGGAAGATATGGTGCTTTGAAGGTCTCCCATGGAGATGGGTGTTCTTGGCCGGAAAAGAGAGAGAGGAGAGAGGTTGGGGATGACTAAAATGAGAAAACTCTCATTTTAGGGTTTTATACCCCGCGTGGTGTCCGGGTCCGTTTCGGTTTCGGTTCGTAATTCGGTCGCGTATCCGGAAAATTACGCGTATTTTAAATGTTATAAATAAAAGAGTTTAATTTAATTATTTTGATGAGTTTCAAAATTGTAAAATATTATTTATTTTATTTTATTAAATACTTTCGTTCGTGTCGTGTTTTCGTTTTCGTTTCGTCAGATCGCGTCACCTTCGCGCGTAATTCGTTCGAATCGTCACCCGAACGAATACGACGATGGTTTTGCTTTCTGACTTTTGTTTTCTACTTTTCAGTCATTATTTCAGAACTCTAAACTCACAGATATGTTTGTGTGAATCGTCACCCACGCAAACACACTGTCAGTTCGTTATTCTGAAATAACACTGTAATTGTGTTTGGATTGTGTTTCCTCACTGTCGGACTCAACTAAACTTCCTGTTTTCACATTGTTCTTGTACTGACTTGTCGGTCATCTGATTCCTGTCATTTGTGGACATCAGATCGCAACCGATATGTTTTCTGAATATTGCTTGAGTACCGTTGTTTCTCGTGATTTGTTGTGTTAACTGTAATTAAGTTTTCACTTAATAAACGTAACTAATGTTCCAAATGTACGTTGTACTTAATGTATTTAAGTTTATACGAAAATACGTACAACGATTTCTTGTATTTAAGATCCTGTTAATTCAAGTACTGTTTACAATCGTATAAGTACACATAGTTACTGTATAAAGTACACGTACCGTACGGACTTGCCGGACGATCTGGTACTTGCTGTTACAGTCTCCCCTTGTTAAAGAAATTTCGTCCCGAAATTTAAGAGTTGTTATCGGGTACAGCTTCTTCTTCAAGCAGTTGGGGATACTTTAACTTCATGTGATCTTCACGTTCCCAAGTAAACTCGGGTCCGCGTCTTGAGTTCCAACGAACCTTTACAATAGGGATACGGCTTCGCCTCAGTTGCTTGACCTTGCGATCCATAATCTCTAAAGGTTCTTCGATAAAATGTAACTGTTCATCAACTTGAATTTCTTCAAGTGGAATGACGAGTGATTCGTCAGCAAGGCATTTCTTTAAGTTCGAGACGTGAAACACGTCATGCACACCACTGAGTTCAGTCGGTAATCTCAGTTGATAAGCCACAGGACCAATACGTTCGATGATTTCGAACGGTCTTACGTATCGTGGTGCTAGTTTGCCTTTTGTTCCAAAACGTACAACACCTTTCCATGGGGATACCTTCAACATGACACAGTCTCCCACTTGGAATTCCAACGGCTTGCGCCGTTTGTCGGCATAACTCTTTTGTCTTCTCCTTGTAGCTTGTAGTCTTCTTTGAATCTGAGCAATCTTGTCAGTGGTTTCCTGAATTAGTTCTGGTCCAGTTATACGGTTATCTCCCACTTCAGTCCAACAGGTTGGTGATCGACATTTCCGGCCATAAAGAGCCTCGAATGGGGCACAACCGATGCTGCTGTGATAACTGTTGTTGTAGGAGAACTCGATTAGTGGCAAATGAGAATCCCAATTACCACCGAAATCTAGAACACAAGTTCTTAACATGTCCTCTAGGGTTTGAATTGTACGTTCGCTTTGACCGTCCGTTTGTGGATGGTAAGCTGTACTCAGATTTAACTGTGTCCCTAGAGATTTCTGCAGTGTTTGCCAGAACCTTGAAGTAAATATGCTGTCTCTATCAGAAACAATTGACAATGGCACACCATGACGTACCACTATCTCATTGATGTACAATCTTGCCAATTTATCCATCGTGAAAGTTTCACGCATCGGCAAGAAGTGCGCAGATTTTGTTAAACGATCTATGATTACCCAAATTGTATCGTGACCACTGGAAGTGCGGGGTAGCTTGGTAATGAAATCCATAGCTATTTGTTCCCACTTCCAGAGCGGAATCTCAGGCTGTTCAAGTAAACCAGACGGTTTCTGATGTTCCGCCTTTACTCTTGCACACGCAAAACATCTGCCGACGTATTCGGCTATGTCTTCCTTCATTCCCGGCCACCAATAAAATCTCTGTAAGTCTCAGTTTATTTTATCGGCGCCCGAATGTACTGATTATCTGGTTCGTGTGCTTTCTCAAGAGTAGGTCTTCTGGTTTGACCTGTCGCCGAAATCCACCATTTTGGTGGTAGGCATTTCATCCAGTTTATCTCAAATTGTCTTTCTGTTCTATCACCTGACACGCTCCTTAAAGCTTTCATAAGTGACTCTGACAACTCTGAATCTTGATCGTCTGGTTAAGATTCTCACGTCACCTGGTGAATTCTTAGGTTATTTGATATAACCGTATACATACTTCACCATCTGTTTAATTTGTTCTCAACTTTGGAAGTGGACTTATATATCGGGAAGGTCTACTTAAGATATGGTATTACTATTGGAATAAAGGTAATGGTCTATCCCTTCTAAGTAATACTATACTCACTGTGAGGTGATGTATATTTATCTTACTTTTACCCAGAAGTCATGTGCCTTTCAGAACTCATTGGAACTGTTGTTCCAACTGTTACTTATTCTCATCCTAATTTCCAAACGAAAGAAATCAGAATAGAGTTGTTATTCCTTTAACAGCTCCAGAATATACCTGAGATGTCTTTCTATTAAAATAATTCAGTATGTCATCCCTAAGAATAATGATAAACGAATCCAGATACGGTTTGCATACTCGTTTCATGAAGCCCATGAAAACTCATAAGTGCATTCTTCTATCCGAAAGGCATTATCGTAACTTGAAATGCCCATATTTCATGCGGAATGTTGTCTCTTGTCATATCTTCGTCTTGCACTCACAACTGATTTTTCCTGATCCACTTATCTTGTTTAGATAGGACTCAACATTGTTCTAACATTCATCTTTTCCTAACATCATTGAACCAGAGTTCTCTATTTAAAGTAACTCAAAATTTTAAGAGGTCTAGGTGAAAGGTGGAAGCTCACACACTAACTTTGACATTTGGAACTCCTATGAGTTTTAGTGTTCTATTTAACCGAAGTTCTCTTCTTAAATACTGTATTTAAAATGTAATTATGGATTTCTCTATCTTTATTTGATCTTTTAATGCTTACTTAACCTAAAGGTTCCTTAAGTTATTATTACGACTATCTTTTGACACTAACTTTGTTTACGGCTATCATAAATTTATTGTTTCTAAAATTACAACAGACCATGCAGTTCTAATTAATACACCAATAAATAACTTAATGCACTAAAATTAAATTTGCATACCTATGGAGTCATCGGACTCCGAGTGTTCCCCAGGAGCTGGTAAAGCGAGTAGTTCCTCAGTGACTGCTGGGTCTGCTGGAGGCATTTTCCTAGGGCAGTCCCTTGCGAAATGTCCATGCATTCCGCACGTATAGCAGTTGTTGTTGTGTTGAGAGGAAGTAGAGGTGCTCGCTTTTTGTTTCTGTTTCCTGGTCGAATTTAACAGACACTTTTGGATCCAGTGTCCGTATCTTCCACAAAGCGTACATGATACACATGAGAGTTCAGCTCGATGATGGTGGTGACAAACTGAACAGAGGGGAGTTTTTCCCTTAGAATGTGCAGGACTTGTGGAAGATATCCTCACGGGGCAGTCTCGTGAAATGTGTTCGGATAATCCGCACACGTAGCAATCCTTTCTGTATCGAGGAAGAGGATATGTAGTGTTTCCAGGATTCTGGTTATGAGTCGGGGGATTATTACAATCACGACTCCAGTGTCCCTTTTCCCCACAGTTCAGACAATGTTTGCACAATTTACCCTTAGCATGGTGGAGACCACACGTGACACATAAAGGGAATTTGCCAGCATAACGCTTATGACCCTCTGACTCCGGAGCAACGGCCATCTGACGAAGAGGAATGGCCTCAGTGTAGATTACAAGGTCTCTTGATTTTTCAGGATGACACCTTTTTCGCTTCTTGCTTGACTCTCCTGTTTCCGATTTCTTCTGCTCTGTAGAAAGTAGTGGGAAGATTTTAGCAAACTCCTCACTATTCCTGATCCGAGTGATGATTCTAGGGAGAACCGCCACCAACTGTTCAGTGATCAAAGTTGCAAGTGCCTCGACTGCTGAGTCCGTCTCCTGCGAAGGTAGAGGCGGTGATGGTTGTCTTCTTGGTGACATTCTAATCATAACCAATAGAACATTGGTTAGTGTAATGATCGAATGCAGAAGACACCATGCACATAAATTCCTAATTCCTATGTTCTCTACATGCAGGGTCCCTAGGTTATAGTCTAGGCCAAAACGTTTAAATAAATGACCTATATTTCTCTATAACCATGGCTCTGATACCAATCTGTCACACCCCGAGCCGGCGGGATAGGATCGGTTGTCCCGTCGGGCGGAAGGTTCCCGGAGCGCGATATCGTGAATGATAATCGGATTGATCAGATTGTTATATGGCACATAATACATACATGAGAAATGCTAAATATGATAGAATTACAAAGTTAAATTACATCAGTATTGTTTATAATTTAACAATGTAACTCTACTGTTAACACCATGAGTTTCTATCTTGTATTTACACAAGATATACAAAATGGTATGTGTAATGATGTCTTCAAAATATATGCAGGTCCAAAATACTAAGTCTTCTAATTGAAGTCCTAGTCCAGAAGTAATGACTTCCTAATTGACCTGTTCGTCACCTGAGAAGTCATGCAAAAAGATCAAGTCAACACATGGTTGGTGAGTTCATATAGTTTTGTAAATTTGAAAATGTTTTGAACCCTTCTTTCGGTAAAGACCCTAACCTCATTAACACCACATGTATCATCCAGATCGGTATGCTTATATATAGGGCATACCCCTGGGTCAAGGCTACAACCCCGCCCAGACGACGTCCCACCACATACTAATCCGCATAGGACATTGTTGTTAATGATAATTAAGCGTTTTTACCTACCATACACCTTTAAACACCCATGATTCCTCTGTTCTCTGTTCCTGTAATTGCAATCATTTGAAATCTCTCTTGATTTCATATGTTCATCATACAAATATGATTAAAGCAGCAATTGTGGAATTTGTTATAAATGCTTAATTTAAATAAATAAATAAACATTCAATAAAATCTAAGTCCTATCGATTGGGGCCTTTGGTCAACTCGAGTAGACTAGTCTGTCAATCAAGGTACTTAGTAGTAGAGGAGATCTGTAAACCTCATCAAACATGTGACCTATAATCAATCAGTCTAGCTAGGACATCTTTTGATATATAGGCTTTCATAGTTCTTTAGACCGTCCATAGTTCTTTAGTTCTTTGGCACATGTTATCTTTGAGCATTTCCCAGATGTTCCTCAAAATATTTCTTTGTACTTAGTTCTTTGAAATAGATCGTTAGTTCTTTGACAACACACCCTTGAAATAGTTCTTTGAAAATAGATCGTTAGTTCTTTGACAACACACCCTTGAAATAGTTCTTTGAAAATAGATCGTTAGTTCTTTGACAACACACCCTTGAAATAGTTCTTTGAAAATAGATCGTTAGTTCTTTGAAAACACACCCTTGAAATAGTTCTTTGAAAATAGATCGTTAGTTCTTTGACAACACACCCTTGAAATAGTTCTTTGAAAATAGATCGTTAGTTCTTTGACAACACACCCTTGAAATAGTTCTTTGAAAATAGATCGTTAGTTCTTTGAAAACACACCCTTGAAATAGTTCTTTGAAAATAGATCGTTAGTTCTTCGACAACACACCCTTGAAATAGTTCTTTGAAAATAGATCGTTAGTTCTTTGAAAATAGTTCTTTAGTACGTAACCATTACCTAAACATGAGTCTAGGATAACATTTATACATGTAAAACATATAAAAGCATTCAAGTAAACAATTTACATAAAACAGTTTACGCATTCTTCTCAGCCCCGCGTTTTAAAACAAAAATGTTTAGAAAAGGGGCAATGAACTCACCTTGTAGCTGTTGAGTTGACTTAGCTTAAACGAAAGACTGCACGCGCTCTGTATTGTAATTTAGTTTGTTTTTCACGCCCCTGTATTGATTTCACGTTGTTAAGACTTGTAAGTATAAATTTGTAGGATTTTGTGTGTGTAGATATATGTGTTAGCCCTAAAGTTGGCTAACACGCGTAAGACTTGGTCATGATCCCTGTTCGGTCCCATATGTTTAATTCAAGTCAATGACCTTATAAGTTATCATCTTGACATTAGTTATAAGTCATTTGTTTTGATGGAAGACTTAGTGCTTAGTTTCCAACTCATCTTTGTTGATCTTGTACGTTTTGAACATTTATTGCATAATTATGAATTAATTAAGCAAACATTCTTTTGACATATCTTATTTGATCTTATGAAATGTAGTGAACCCATGTGGGCCTAATCATGGCATATGGACCGAACAATGTGACCAAGTTACTTGTTGGGCCTTTATGTGACAAGTTGGGCCTTGGGCCCAAATCCATGGGCCTTGGAATAGTTCTTGAACAATTGAGGGTTATGAGGCTTATTGGAATGTGTGGGACAATGATTTGGACTAATGGAATACAAAGGCCCGACCAAATGTTACAAGGACTAGAATTCAAGTGTCTTTATGGGCCTTTATTGGGTCACAAGGGAAATTGTTGGGCCAAAGGTGGGCCCAGTCAATATTTGTTGGGCCTATAGTTAGAACGGGCTGTAGGATTCAGAAATGGGCCAGAAGTAGGCTGTTGGCCAAGTTAATAGCAAAGTGGCTCCAAAATGAGGACAAGGGCCTCAAAATAGGCCTTGAATCAGTTTCTGTGGGCCTCGGGCTGATTTTGCTGGGCCCAATGAGTTTTGTCTCGGGCCTTCACTAACATAGTTCATAATCCAAGCTGGGCCTTGCTTTCATGGGCTGAAACAACTGTGGGCCTAAAAATTGGGCTGTTGGCCAAAATAGTGGCCTTGGGCCAAAAACAGTGGGCCTGGAGATGATTTTACTGGGCCCCTTGGATTCCATCAAGGCCTGAAGTGAAATAGGTATTGGGCCAACCTGGGCCTGATTCTTTTGGGCTGAAATCGATCGTGGGCCAATTTGTCCTTGGTTACCTAATGAATATGGGTCACAACAAGGTCTTTGGTTAATTATTTGGGGCCTACTAGGGCTACTGGGCTGAAACAGTTTATTTGGGCCAAAAGATCCTTGGGCCTGGACAGTAGGTGGTTGGGCCTATCCTGGGCCTACCAGAACACAATTGGGCCTACTGTTGGGCCTGTTGGGTCTAAGCAGTGGCCTTGCATTACAATGGTACTGGGCTTGGATTAGTCATCTGGGCCAGTTGAGTTAAAATGGCTAAAGCAATGGATTTGGGTCTTGCTAGTGATTGTTGGGCCAAAATTATCTATGCTGGGCCTGATTAGTTTCTGTTGGGCCCATGTAGTCTCTCGATCTAGGGTTTTGGCCCAATGGTATTATGGTTGGCTGCCGTATGAGATGGTCAAGGGGGAAAGGTGGTTGAGCTTGTTCCTTTGACCAAATGAGGCTCCTGGGAGTAGGCCAACAGGGTGGCCGAATAGGGTTTCTTGGTCGAATGTCTGTGATGTTGGCGAATGTAGCATCTCCGAATGAGGGGGGGTGTTGGCCGAAAGTGGAAAGGCTGGCTGGCGAATGACGCTTGTCCACTGGGTGAAGATGTAGCCGAATAAGGGTGGCGAAGGAGAGTGCTTCGGCTAGGCCATTCGGCCATCTGCATCTCCTTCGGCCACAACAACGACCCAGCCAAGTGTTGTCCCATCTCATGGCCTCATGGTGTTTTTGAAGGTGCCTCAGGTCAGGTCCAACCTACGGGGTCATATGGTTCACTATGGATGGTGGTTAAACGGTTTGGGTTGATGATGGAGAAAAGGGTTAAAAACCCTAATTTTCGCTACTTTCACAGCTTAATACCTCGGTTCTCGGTGGATTTTAGCCCAGATCCGTTGTACTTTCATGTAGAGGACGACGAGAGCTTCGCGTGGGCGCAAGAATCACTGAAATTGGTTAAGAAGCGAGGAAGATATGGTGCTTTGAAGGTCTCCCATGGAGATGGGTGTTCTTGGCCGGAAAAGAGAGAGAGGAGAGAGGTTGGGGATGACTAAAATGAGAAAACACTCTCATTTTAGGGTTTTATACCCCGCGTGTTGTCCGGGTCCGTTTCGGTTGCTCGGTTCGTAATTCGGTCGCGTATCCGGAAAATTACGCGTATTTTAAATGTTATAAATAAAAGAGTTTAATTTAATTATTTTGATGAGTTTCAAAATTGTAAAATATTATTTATTTTATTTTATTAAATACTTTCGTTCGTGTCGTGTTTTCGTTTTCGTTTCGTCAGATCGCGTCACCTTCGCGCGTAATTCGTTCGAATCGTCACCCGAACGAATACGACGATGGTTTTGCTTTCTGACTTTTGTTTTCTACTTTTCAGTCATTATTTCAGAACTCTAAACTCACAGATATGTTTGTGTGAATCGTCACCCACGCAAACACACTGTCAGTTCGTTATTCTGAAATAACACTGTAATTGTGTTTGGATTGTGTTTCCTCACTGTCGGACTCAACTAAACTTCCTGTTTTCACATTGTTCTTGTACTGACTTGTCGGTCATCTGATTCCTGTCATTTGTGGACATCAGATCGCAACCGATATGTTTTCTGAATATTGCTTGAGTACCGTTGTTTCTCGTGATTTGTTGTGTTAACTGTAATTAAGTTTTCACTTAATAAACGTAACTAATGTTCCAAATGTACGTTGTACTTAATGTATTTAAGTTTATACGAAAATACGTACAACGATTTCTTGTATTTAAGATCCTGTTAATTCAAGTACTGTTTACAATCGTATAAGTACACATAGTTACTGTATAAAGTACACGTACCGTACGGACTTGCCGGACGATCTGGTACTTGCTGTTACACCAGGTACGCCACACTCAAAACATCCTTTCTGTGTGTTGCTCCGGTTGAGTGGGCTTGCCTGCAGTTCCCCTCGACAGTCTTTTGCTACGTGACCCATCTTTCTACATCGCTGACATCGGTACTTGTCACATTGATTCCTAAAGTGATGGAATCCACATTTGTTGCACTTTGGGTATTTACCATTATACCCTCCCGATGACTGTTGGTTATTGTTTGGATTGTGATGGGTTTTGTTGGATTCCTGCTTGCGGTTCTGTTGAAATGACTGCTGAGTGAAATTCTTGGAATCGATGCCATCCCATTTTCTTTTGTGGTCTCCCACCTTAGCTGCTACTGTTCGTTTGGGTAATGTTCCACGTTGCATCGCTTGAGCAGTCAGTTGGTGTGCCAGTCGAACAGCTTGCTGTATGGTAGTAGGATTTGCAGACGTGATCAATTCTCGGACCTGAGATACCAGCCCTCCAATGTATCTCTTGATCCACTTGCTAGGCGGGGTTGCCCTGTGCGATAAAAGTCTTGCTAATTGCTGAAATCGATTAGTGTATTCCTCAATATTAGAACCTTTCATCTTGAGTTGCCAGTATTCATCCTCAAGTTTTTGCATTTCATTACGGGGACAATACTCCTCCTGCAACAGGATTTTGAATCCGTTCCAAGTAAGGGCATTGGCTGTATTCAAGCCGAGTGTCTGTACGATAGAGTTCCACCATGTCAAGGCTGAACCCTCCAAAGTACCAATAGCGTATCTGACCTTGTTTTCTTCCAGACAATTGCACATCTCAAACACCGATTCTGACTGTTCAATCCATCGAAGAAGTCCAATGGCTCCTTCCGATCCTTTGAAATTACGTGGTTTACAGTCCAAGAATGTCTTGAACGTGCACACTTGTGGGTTTACCAGTTCCCCCGTTGGATCATGTGGCCCTGTTTGGTGTGTTTGCGTATAGTTTGCGATTGTCTCGGTAATTCGAGTGTTAATAAGTGCCTCAAGTTTCGTTGCGGTCATGTTAATGTTTCCTCCAACCATGATCTTCATATTTACAAATATACGTAATAAGACTACACCCATCTCATAATCATCATTCATGCATAAAGTAAATGTAACACACTACCATAGCCATTAAGGTAACAATTCTTAATCATTTATGATAAACTAGTGCTTACAATTGTTTGTCAAAGGAATGCAAAACAACTAAACACGAAATCTACTTTTATGAGTACAACCAACTCATATAAGTTTGTTAATTAGAAAGTAAATGAAATGACTAGATTCTATCGCTTGGTGAACCAACAGTTGATGATGAATCTTCCAGTTCTGCTGGACCAGTCACTACACCATGCTGGTAACGCATATGCCCAGTGATGAGGGTCATGGCCTCCCCAGCCAAGTCTCTCATTATATTAGCTTCAATCTCCGCTGCAACAGCCCGTGCATTGGCTTCCTCAGCCCTTGCCTCAGCTACAGCTACACGTAACTCAGTAGTTTCTAGTCGTGCAGTGAGTTCGAGGATCGTCCCTCGCATCATCCAGATCGTTTCCACCAAATTTGCCTGTTCCTCATTAGTCCTAACCAACTCCCCAGTGGGGTTATCCCACATCTGTGTCAGCCAGTTGTTATTCTCAAGCAACTCTGTGATCATCCCTGCTACTTCCCGCATGTTGCGGATTTCACGCTCCATACGTGCAACAAAAGCAGCAAATGCCTGTTCTAGTGGATATCCAAGAGCAGGTAACGTCCAAAGGCTATTAGCAGTGTTGGTAGTTGGTGGTGGTGGCACTCGTTCTTCACGCACCCAGTTGCGTATGAGGTCAGGAAACCATTGCCAATATTGGTTGTTCCCCCTTTGTCGAACATGTGTTTCCTCCCCATAGTGAATGGTATCATCCACTGACTCGATCCTCCTTGTCATGATGTCTGACAGTGCTACAATTTGTTCCTCAGTGTGAGCAGGTGTAGATGATGCTGCCATATCTGTTACATAATACCATATGTAATAGCTATGCAACTATCGTATAAGCAAGTGTCTAATGTCTAACAGTTATAGTCTAAGTCTACAAAATGCAAACCTAGTTCGCTATAACCAATGGCTCTGATACCAATCTGTCACACCCCCAATTTATAACTAACGGAATTATACCGTTTGGGACGTGACAAACCAGGATCTCAGATCATTAGACATAACGAAGACCTCTATATGAATTTCAAAACATACTTTGGTCTAAAACTGTAATATCAAAGTTCTACGTTGCGGAAGCGTTTTTAAAACAAAACAATCACAACAGTTTGAAAACTGTAAATTACAAAACAAAGTTTCAAATGTTCAAATCCAAATAACAGAATTGTAAAACATGCATGCGACTCGATCTCCTAGTCCATGCTTGCTTGCTTGTGTACCTCAGCGTCCTGAGAAAACATGTAAATCAAGTCAACACAAAGGTTGGTGCATACACAGGTTTAAGCATTCACAAATGTTTGAAACAACTGTTTGAACAAAATGTTGCAGATAACATAATCACACATGCATAGTCATGATAGCTAGTCATTTATACTATTTACATAAGTGGTCGACACCGAAGCTGACTGTTGCATGTTGTTGCATGTTTTGCCTTGCCACTATTGTCTAGCACAAACAATAGTAATGTGAATTGGCTAGTCAAACACTTGCGTAGATCCCATCTACCAAGTGAGGTTTGTCAAACCTAATAGATCTATTTCCAACTACCACGCTTTGCACTACGGCAAACTAAACGGTTCGAAATGTAAGGACATGTAATGCTATGTTTGCACTTAATGTAAACAGCTAACTCATGCAAGTGATATGTATCTAAAAGTGTTTGTTGCACATATTTTCTCCCCCAAAACAGTTAAAATAAGAAGGGGGCCGTGTACGCACCTTTGATTGTGAATAGAATGATCAAACACGTGAAATTGCGTAGAAAGTCCTCTACGAAGAACCTGTGTTTTAACAATAACTTAGTGTTATTCGAGATGTCGTTTTGTGCTTGAAATCACATACGTGTCAACACACGTATGTTAGATAGTTAAAATCGTGCACAACTAAATACGCGTGACTTTAAAGTCGTTTAATAAAATCACATAGTCGTTTATGACTTTATTTAAACAAACGTAATTATACGCGATTATGTTTTCGGGTTAAAATATGAATTTTATCATTTTATTTCGTTCAGGATCTTGTTATGGTTCCAACGCAACTTGAATCAGTCAAAACGGAGTTATAGTGAAAGAGTTATGATAAAATCACTAAAATGATTTAAAATCTCAAAACCAGCAGAGGCCGGGTTCGAACCCGCGACCTCTACTTCTTGGCACACACACCCCACCATCTAATCTGTTCCAGTTTTCGTTAATAGACTTCATTTCAAAGAATTTTAATCTATAACAGTCGGGTTCCCCTTTGATCACCAAACCGAACCAATCTTAGTTCCAATTGATCCATAAATCGAATCCAATCAATATCAACACCCTAGGGCTATAATTTCTGATACTTAGGCGCACCTATACGTTTTTCTAATTCGATCATCTATTAATCCTTTGCTTCTAATCGATCCCAAATGTGCTCGGTTCCAAACGATTTAAATCTCAACCCAATAAACCTTAATTCGAACTTTTCAAAACACGGATTTAGAGGACTTCTCTTCTCTGTATCAAACCGAGACTACCTATGTAGTTTAATTTGATTATTAACTTCAATTAATCCGAAATTCCTAATTCATTCTATCTTACAAGCCCTAGAATTCGAAACCCTACAATTTGTTAACATGTTTTGAAATTGATGCATGGTTTTCAATCTAGAATGAATTTCGAACCTGTCTGTGTCGTTTAATTTGATTTTAAAGTTCATTCTCATCGAGACCCCCAATTCGTTTTCTAAAAGAAACCCTAGAACTTGATCATATTCAATTCGTTATGATTTCATGAAATTGGCATATGGATTTTATAAATCGGAGGTTTATGAAACTACCCATGCATATTAATTTGATTCTTAAACTTGTTTGATCAACAACCCCCCAAACCGTTTCTTATATGAACCCTAGTTATTGAAATCGATTAATTCAAATTTGTGATATGAAATTGATATAGGATTTTCTTTTAATATGTTATCACGAAACTCACTGTATAAATCAATTGAATTTTCAAAATCCTTTCGTTGGAAATCCCCAAAACCGTATTCATGATGAACCCTAGGATTCAATCTTGGATCATTTGATATTACAACTTCAAATTAACATGGGGATTAGCTTTATCGGCAGTTTCAGAAAGTGTAAGAAGGATTTCTTACTTGATTTGATGTCGAATTGTAAGAGTTCGTCTTGTGAGTTGATGTTCGGCCGGCTCTCAATTGCTTTCTTCAATCCGAAGCTTCTGGGATCAAATCGTTGAATGGAATAGCCTCTAAGGGTGCCGATTAGTGCTTCTGTATGTTCAATTTCGAACAATTCGATCGAATGGTGTGATTTGATAGATACTTAGAACGGTTTTGACGTTTTGGTTATCATTCGAGTTTAATTCGAATTTATTGGACACTATAACTGATAATTATTGATGATAATCATCAATATGATGATTAAGGATGGTTAATGATCGGTTAAAATTCGAATTTTTAAGGAATTCGGAATTTTCTTTTATTTTCTACACGAATTTTGACTTTTTAAAGTCAAAATCTTGTTTTTGCTTGATTCCCACATTAATCCTTATGTATTAGATGTTTATAACCCTATGTAATCATTAGTAGCATAATTAAGGATAACTTAATTCAATTGTAGTTGATTATTGAAAGTAATTTCGAATTTCAATTGGTTCTAAAACCAAATTTTGACTATTAAAGTCAAAATTGTGTTCTTTAACTAATTACAAGTTAATCCTTGCAACTTAATAGTTTTGGAACTGCTTTTTGTTTAGTTATAGTCTCTCAAGTTTGATTTTCCTCCCTTTTAACTGATTTCTATTAGTTTCTGTTTAACGGGATTAACTGCGAATTGCCGGATTGTCACAACACCTTACGCTACTCGGTATCGAATAACATATAATAACACTGAATTACAAATCAAGTAGTATCACATAGCAAAAAATAAAACCAAAATAGGCTAAGGGCATTGCATCTATAGAATTTGAATTTAGAATAACTTGGATTTTGAATATTGACATATGTAACATCCCAAAAGTACAAAAATGTAAAGAGTGAGTATAGAATTACTCGCATGATGTCCTAGCTTTGTCCAATAGATCGTTGCCTAGGATTTACGAAGTTGTGCTTGCACACCTTAACTTAAAAGCAATAGAATTTATTAGTCTATATACTTAGAGTTCAAGTTTTTGGCATCCTAGATTTTATGGCATACTACGAAAGTCCTAATTGATGTGTAACTAAGTTTGAATCTTTTTTTTTTCATTTAGGAATGTTTATTTATTTATTTATCAAATAAATAAATATCCTAATTAATTTTGAATAACATTTGAATATCATATGGCATTTGGAGTAACCGATTTCAACTTCTTTTTATGTCTTGTTTTTGTTTCATTGTTTAATGTTTGATGATTTTAATTTAAAATCATTAATAAACTAAATGATTTAAATAATCTTTGTATTATATATCGTATATTTATTATAATAAATTAATGTTTTACATTAATAACAAAAACCTTTAGCTTTCATGTATAATTTTTTTATTTAATTTTGAAATCATTTTATGCCTTCGTTTATAAAAGTTTTCTTTTAGAATAATAATGTTTTATTTTGTTTAATCGTTTTTAAAAAAAATTACATTTAAACAACTAATTTGTTTTTTAAAACCACTAATGTTATATAAATAATTTGTTTGAAAAATGGTTTATAATAGTATACACATATATGTATTTTATAAATTATTTTATTATTAAAAATAATTTATAATTAAAATATGCACATAGATGTATTTTATAAATCATTTTAAATATAATAAAAGACTAATTATTAATGAACTTAATAAATATACATGTATGTATTTTATAGAAAAAAAAATTTTAGTATTATTTTTTAAAATAATAATATAAAAGTAATTAGAGTTTTAAGTTTAATTATTTAAGTTTAAAATAACTATATATAACTATTTTAAATAAATAAAAAAATTAAAAATTCCTGTAATTAATATATTTATCCCAAAATAATTAATAATGATTTTAGGAATTTTTAGAATAATTTTTATAAAAAAAATAAGCTGAAAAGGCTCGAAATGCACAAAAACCGGTTTAACTTGCTTCGGCCAAGAGTAGAACCCAGGTTCCCGCGCCCCAAGCCGTGTGGTTTACCACTAGTTGGGTCGAGAATGCTTGAATAAACCGGATTCAATTTAATCTTAAATAGATTCTACATTTGCCCCCAAAATTGACATGAACCCTAATTTTGGGTTTCCACCAAATTCGACTGATATGGAAATCAATCGAACTGAGAATCATGGGGCTTTTAATCCTTATCCTAAAACGAGCAGAATAGTTCTAGAACATACTTGAAATGATTTCGAATCGATGGAGTTCGAGTTGAAGGAATGAGTTGGTTGTTCCTGACTTCAATCCGATCGTCAGAGAGCTTATGACTGAGTTTAGATGGTACAGACAGTTCCAAATGGATTTTAGGAAGGATTTGAAATCATTTGAGTTGGCTTTTATAATCAATTGATATGGTTTCGATTTTTGGTAAACTCAAGTATTTTAGAAGCTAGTTTCATTCTTTTTGGTATGGGTTTGATAATAATAATATATTTACATTTATAAATATATTACTAAAATTATTATTATTATTATTATTATTATTATTATTATTATTATTCATATTATTATTATTATGATTATTATTACTAAAATAATAAGATATCTACATATACGTATATATTTAAAATACTTTTTATGTAGATTTCTTTGGAATTAATTTGTTTAATAATATTATTATTATTTTCATACTTGTGTGTATGATAAATTGAACTATACAGATTTTATATGAATATATAGGAATATACATATTCCCTAGACCCTACTTTTAAGTGGGATTTCACTAGGTATGTTTGTTTGTTTGTTATATGAATATACATAGGGGATGTAATTTTTGATAACCCTCATCTTTTGTTACAACCCATTAACCATCATCCAATGGTTACTTTAAAAATGTAAGTGTATAGGATGGTGACACGTGTCAGATTCCTTTTTTTTCTTTTTTTTTTAATGTAAAGGGCATTTAAGACATTTGTTATTTAAGTAAAGTTTACCCATTTTTTTTAAACATTCATAACTTTTTTATATTATATTATTTTTTTAAAAAAATTGCACCATTATACTCGTCTCACAAAAAATGAAGTAATATAACACAAAATGAAGTAATTTACAATGACATAATTAACGGTGACGTAACACATTATTTTATTTTTTTTCTCTAACAATGATAATTACAATGATAAATTACAGTGATGTAATATAACACATTATTTTGATTTTTTTCTCTCACAATGATAATTATAGTGATGTAATTTATCATTGTTCGAAAAAAAATTAAACTAATTTGTTGTCAATGTAAATTACATCACTGTAATTTAAACCAAATTCACCGAAAAAAACCGAAACCGAATTTTACGTCAATGTAAATTACATCACTGTAATTTATCATTTTTTAAAAAATTTCAAATAAATTTGTTATATTTAACCTCGTTACAATGATGTAAATATAGGACATTTAAAAAAAGTAAAAAAAAATTAGTCGAGACTATAACGGAATTAAAGAGAAAAATGAGACGAATATAATGGTGCAATTTTTTTTAAAAAATAATATATTATAAAAAAATTATTAATGTTTAAAAAAGAGGGGGGAAAACTTATAAGGGGTAAAATGACTATGATGCCCTTTTTAATATTTTAATATAATGCTTATGTGTAAGTTTATGATTGGTTTAAATGAGTTATGTAGTTGTAGCAAAAAAAAAAGGTTTATTTTTTATACCTTGCCCTATTTATCTATAAGGATTTCTTTTGAATTGTTTTAATATTATATATGTACATATATACTAAAGTGTATTTATTGAATATGTCACATGTTTCAAAGAATTATCAATAACTTTCTTTTACTATAGATTGATCACGGTTACAATTAAAAATTGACACAGAAAACTCTAGGGATTACAGACTACATTCTGTCCACGTAAGGGTAAGGGACTACATTCGGTCCGCGTAAGGGTAAGGGACTACATTCGGCCCGCGTAAATGTAAGGGACTACATTCAGTTCCCGTAAGGAGCTCGAGAATGCCTTTTATCATGTAAGGTCCTTGAAAATGTCTATGTCCGATGTATTAATTTGTAACCCTTTTTGATTATTTAGGGAGTATTTGCTATAGTAAGTAAGTACGTGCTACAGTAAAATGTTACTTCTTACAGTAGAAAAGTCTTCATATATTTGATGTCAACCTTAATAAAGTTGGTATAGTAAATTGTATTTAAAAAAATATTTTTTTTACTTTTTTATAATTATTTCTTTTTTGCTTCTTTCTCTTCTTTTATTTTTCTTTTTGTTTGAACGTGCTTAAAGAAATACTTTTATTTCTTTTTCTTTATTACTTTGTTTTTTAAATAGAAAAGTATATGTTATTATAGCATCTATCAAATTTATTATTTCATATAAAAGTACAAAACATATATGTTACAATGTTTTTTTTTTGCTTTTATTATTAGTTTTTGTTATTTTAACCTATTTTTTATTGTAAAATCTTTTCATGGCAGATTTTTTGTTACTATTTTTGTTTTTTATTTTTTTTACAAAACTAATCTCTAATTTATTGACTATAATATATAAAAACATATACCATTGAAACAATATATAATGAGTTAATTAAGTGGATATAACCTGGCGTAAGGAGCTCGAAAATAGTTAGAATTCTTGAAGAAAAGACTTTTTAGCCCGTAAGGACCTCTCGAATGCCTCAAAATATTGACAAATCTCCTTTGATCTTTTAAAGAAAAGCGAAGATGTTCTTCTCATCTGGGCTTGAGAATATAAACAACATCTCTATGCATCAATTTAGTGAATAAAACCTCGGAAGGGCCTTGTGAAGGGCCATAGCTTCTTAATAAAAGACTTCATGATCCGTAAAGACATTAAGAAGGCCTCAAAATACAACATATTTACCTTGAATCTTCAAAGAGGGGCATATATATGCTATGTATCTGCATTTGAGAGCACATATATGTCCATAAAATTTTCATTTTTGTGCACCGACCGCTAGAAACTCCCTTGTACCATCGGTCCATGTCGCAGATCGCCGGTTAAGGGCCTTGACACATGGTGGGATGTGGAAAAACTCTTCATCTTGTCTCGAATCTGAGCCGTGGAGTAAGAACACGAGCATGTCTTGTACTCGTCCCACGGATGGCGCCAATGAAGAAGCCAAAATCCCCACCGTGAGCTGTAAGGGACTCGGGCTGCTACGTGAAGAGGGATAGTCCTCCGGCTAAGATCCGTATATCGTCATTACCATCATGGCCCCTCGTGCATGTGTGTAAACAATGCAGGGGGTTTGTTAAAAGAGTATTTTACTGAGTGTAAGGAGGTTGCAGGAATGTTTTCTTTAAGAGTGTGCAGGAGAGTTATTCCCTGCATAATCCAGAACCCCCTCTTTTTGATGAGAAACCTCACTATTTATAATAAGGTTTTGAACCCTTTCAGATGGATTTGATGAAATTGGGCGTATCCCACTTCCGCATACACTGACAATATTAACGATACGGGTGTTATACCTTGTGAAGCAAACAACTTGTCTTGATAGACCCAACATTTTGTTAATGACTCGTGTTAAATACGAACCCTAAGTCACCATCTCTTTAAGTTCTTGCATTTTATTTTTATTTTATTTTAGTTGTAATCATGTTGTAATTTCACTATTTTTCTTGCATTATTGTACTATAATTAATTAGAAAATTTGTTTTATTTTAGGCGTAATCGTGTTTTAATTTTACTTCTCATCTTTTACCCTTGTAATTGAAACTTCAAATTAATTAAATCTTTAACATTTCAAGAACATTGAACCTTTTTTTTTATTGTTATTACCTGTCTAACTACGAGGAGAATATATGCCAACCTTCTGTGCCCAACAAAATCACACCATTGGCAATCAACAAGAATGTCTGTCTAATGATATTGGTATCGCCTTTTGAATCCATGGTCCAAAAACTGACAAAATCACCTCTTCAATTCCTCCCATATGTATTGGAATTAAATTCTCTTCCACATAATAAATTGCATGGCTGAAAATAAATTCTCTATAACTAGCAGTACCTCCCGTTTATATCCACCATTAAGTCACTAGTTATTCAATACTTCGAGAAAAATCCCCTTGTTAGATTCGAATCCCAAACCTTATTATTCGTGAGCCTTATTCTATCAATAAGATGTCATTGGGTTGTAATGTCTTTAACAATAGTAAAATATTAATATAATAGGTTATTAACCCGTGTATTACACGGATTTAATATAAAATATTAAATAGTTAGTACTAAAAATTTAACAATTACAAAACGATATTTTAATATAAAATAATTAATTTACATATTAACAAATTTTTTTAGTAATAAAAAATAATTAAAAACTTTAATCACTATACAAATGATATATGACATTTTGATGTGTAACAATTGATTTCTTTGAAATAATTGATGTTAGTAACTTTAGTTTGTATTATATTTAAAATTAACTTTTATAAACCAATAATATAATATATAATTTTTGTAATTATTAAAGTTAAACGACCCAATTTAAAAAATAACGTTAAACATAACGGACCAAACATGTAACGTTCTCTATCATTTTTATTAAATTTAGTTTTTAAATAAATTAAAAAACTTCATTTGTTTGTAAAAATCTCTTTGTTTAAAAACTTCTTTTATAATATATTTTATTTTAAAAAAATCACTTTTTAAGATAACTTGGTTTTACATCAATTTTGTTTTTTTGAAAAAAATATATTTCTTGCTTTAAGAAATTTTGATTTTGAAAATTTCGTATTTTTTAAAAAAATTAAGTGTGTTTTATAATAAAAAGATAAATAATATAGTAGTTATTTGTATTATAATTATTTAATAAGAGAAATAATTTATTTAATAAGAGAGAATATAGTTATTTAATAGGAGAGAATTAAGTGAATGATAAGGAATTGACAAGTGACATAGTTGTATAAAAATGAGACAAGTGACAATAGTGGTATAAAAATGTAACAAGTAACAAAATTATTACTCTTTTATTATAAAGTATAGACATAGAAGTTTATAAAGAGAAACATATGTCATTACCACAATTTATCTCACAAAAACCTTTCCTCCTCAAATCGTTCATAACACTTCTTCTTCTTTTTTATTTTATTTTATTTTTTCATGAGAATCAAAAACCCAATGTTACTACTATTCTTCCTCAAATATCTGTATAAAGTAATACTATCAATCCTTTATTATAGTTCATATTTTTTTACAAAATAAGTTTTATAAGCAAATATTAATGGTTTTAAATTATCGCATGAAGGATTGATAATTAAATATTGGTGGTAAATATTAACCTGTGTATTACACGTGTATCTAACATAGTAGGATATGACACAATTAGAGTAACATGTTTATTATTTTCATTAAATTCAACAAACTGATAGGAACGTTTTTAAATATACTGTACTTTTTAAGTTTCTTCCAATTTTTAAATGTTTTTAGTTTTTTCAAACATTATCATTTTATAAAGTCATAAAATAAAATCAAACATTTTTTTCTTTAATACGAGTATAGTAATGATAAATAAAAATGATATTTTTTTTTCAATTATTTTTAAATAGTACTATATTTTTAGTATATGTATTGTATTTTTAAAATATGTACCTTTTTTTGAAAAATATATTGTATTTTTAGGGTAATACAACACATTACTATATACACATTTAGGAAACGACATCATTACAAGTAAATAGTAATAATAATTAAATAGTAATAATATTTAAATAATGATTATTATATAAATTTAATAACAATTAAATAATAGTAAGTAATAAAACAAACGCAAAGTAAAAAAAAAACGGCAACTAAAGATAATATTAATTAATAAATAATAATTAATATCTTATATTAATACTAATTGAATTGAATAATAATAATAATAATTAATTAACTTATTAAATAATAGTAATAATAATTAAATAATATTAATAAATAATAATGAATATCTAATATTTAATACTAATTAAATAATAATAATTAATTAATTAACTAATATTCAAAACTTTTGCAAAATGGTTCGATTATCGTTTTAGGATGAATTGACAGCTGTTGTGAAATTTTTTGTTTGTAGTTTCAAATTAATGATTTTGTCAAAATGACATGACGGTTTGACTACATCTTTAATTTTCATTCAAAAAATACGTGTGAAAATTCATATATTTTAATAATTAATAATAATAAACATAATAAGATATCAATTACAACACATAAATTAACAAGAATTAATATTATTATATAATATTAATAATAATTAAATAATAATACGTAATAATAAGAGCCGTAAAGTAAAAACAACGGGTAATGTAATTAAATAATATTAATAAATAATAAATAATATCTAATATTAATACTAATTAAATAATAATATTAATTAATTAACTAATATTCAAAACTTTTGCAAAACGGTTGAATTTATCGTTTTAGGATGAATTGACAGCCATTGTGATATATTTGTTGTTTGCATTTTCATATTCATGATGTTGTCACAATGACAAGACGGTTCGACTCAATTTCTAATTTTTATTCAAAAAATACGTCTGAAAATACGTCTGCAAATACATATATTTTAATAATGATAATAATGAACATAATAAGATATCAATTACAACCTACGTCTGAAAAATACGTATATTTTACGACTAAACAAAATACTTTTTAAGGAGTGACGGACACGTTTATGACGGCTACACTTTAGGCTTTACGTAAAACTGACAACTGTTATGACGTTTTTATATTTGTGTTTTGATATACGTGAGCATTTCTGAGTTCCAATATGCAAAATTATGGGGAAATTCCAGCGGCAACGCGCGGGAGAACCCTACTAGTTAAATTACATAACAAAAAATATAACACAAATTCGTTGAAGTACTTTTTTTTTATAAAAATTATATCATGATTTTACTCAAATTAAAAAGAAAAAACGTTTGATTTTATGATGTGATTATGTTGAAAAAAATACTATTGTATAAAAAAGTTATGAATGGTTAAAAGAATAAAAGGATTTGAAAAAAGTTATAAAATTGTCCTTTTCTATTATATCATCTAACTTTTTTTTTTTTTAACATTTTAATCTCAATCATTGTTTTAAAATGAATATACCAAAATATATTTCTAGATAAAACCCCTAGTCCCCCCAATATCTAACTAGCCAGAACGAACATGAAAGCATTGGTCACAAGCAATCACGATGGTATCATCCAAAAATAATCGTCCTATATTAAAATTTAACTTGACACATTTATGCTCTCTCTCCTCCATTGTAATCACTACATAATTTCCTTAAAACTTTTAGACATTACTTTTCTTTCGAACGACGAAGGTCTCAATCGTGTGAACCCACTGTTTCCAGGCCATGTCACCTAGGTCTAATTACCTGGACCTCTCATGAGCCACCACAACCAGCCCAGGAAGAAACCCCACAGGGAAAACCCCCTGACCCCCCTCAGACCCTATTTTGCTGCGGAAATGATTTGAACTCAAGACCTTCCATTTGGAAGAATCTTGGGGTACCATTAAGGTAATGTCTCATTGGTTTTTAGACATTACTTAGCAGTAATTATAACAATACTAGTATCTACACATTATCCCTAAAAATTTAAAGATATCTAAGAAACCTTTCATATCTCATTCTTTATTATTGTCTCTTTATTTTTATCAAAAAGTATTGGTTGGTGTTGATTAAATTTTTAAGGATAAGCAATGCTGATATTGATTTAATGAAGGATTGAAAATGATGTTTTCTTGTAATTTGGATGAAGACAAAGTGACAATAGTGAAATTTTAAAGATAAAGTTGAACTATATTCTTCTATAATTTTTTTTATTAATAAAAATAGGAATAAAGATTTGGAAGTAGGAATAAAGATGTGATTGTTTTATAATTTAAAAAAAAAAACAAGAAAATAATGTGAATGCTATGTGTTATGTAACTAGCATGTGAAAACGGTTTTATATTAAAACATGTGTATTAGGTTTGATTAAAATGGGTTAAGTTAACTCATCTTACTTATTTTGTCAATTGCCTGATTTAGAGAAAGTGCTTAATCTAGTTATATAATTTAAAAAAATAATATAACAATAATACGAGTGTTCATGGTCCGGTTCAAACCATGGTACCACACAAATTGGTCATCATTTCGGTTTCCGGTTGTTTTTTTCCTCAAACATTTCGTCGGTTTATTTCAAAAGTTTGAAACAATAGTTAATGATTTGATTTGCGGTTTTCACTAAAACCTGTCGTAAACAACCGGAACGAATTGTGTGTTTATATATGTGTGTGTATGTATAAGGTTCATGATTTTGGTGGCATTCGATGAAAAAAAAACATTTTAGCCTGGCAGTGTGATTACTCATTATCAAACCGTAAAATTCTTAGGTTTCATTCGGTTTTTATTTTTAATGAGCTCAAAAAGGCCAAACCCAGAAAGCCAAAACCCAAAAATTTCAAACCATAAACCAAACCGTTGATAACAGTTCGGTTTCGCTGGGTTCTATTACAAACTGTTCGGTTTTGATATTCATTATTCAAAAATTGTTATAAACGTTTTGGTTTTCGGTTTCACATAAAATTCGTAAAAACCGGACCGTGAACACTCCAATCAGCCAACCCTGCAAACTGAGCGACAAACCATTGATCTATACACCACACTGACCATTAAACTTGGAGTGACATGTAGGGACATGACCTGGCGGTCAACTGCCATATTCTTCCAATGATAGCGTCACGTTAATAGACGCCACCTCTGTTGTAACGTCTCATCAAGTGGGAATGAGGTTAGTGTTTCAGGGATGTTATATTCTTAAGGCACTTAATTATTGAGAGTGATATATTGGAGAAAGATTCAGAAGAGATATGAAACTCATATTATCTGGGTCTGGGTTCAAAGCACGTATGTGACAAAATATAACATTAGGATATTGCCACTTGTCATGTTTATGGTTATTGGTATACTTGAAAAGAAATATGTTGATGAGATTTAGGCTAGGGTGTTTAGAAAATCTAAATCTCAAAGTAAACATCAATTCTTCGAAGGTTCTAACCTGAAATGCCAAGAATTCAGATATCTTGAAATTCGCATTCGAATAACTGTTTTAAAAAAGTTTGGATATTAAAATTATCCGAAATAGTTTTTCGGATAATTATAGGATTTTTCAAATAACTTTTCAGATATTTCGGTTACTTTTATGTAATTTCTATTAATTTTTCGAATATTTCTGATACTTTTCGGATATAACATATATCCAATTTTTATATTTTTTAAATATTTTCTAAAAATAGTATATGATTAATATTTTTTATGAATTCGGGAACTAATTTTATATCCGAATCCAAATCCGAAATATTTGGATATATAATCGGATATTGAAATTTATTAACGAAAATTAACAAATATCCAAATTTGAACACTCTTGATCATGGTTGGAGAAGTCGCTAGGCGCTGCAAGGTCGGTGGACTGGGGAATTGCGAGTACTCGGATATGATAATTTATAAAGAAAATAATTTTTATAAAATTATATATATGTTAAATATCATTAGTTTACTAGTATTTATAACAAATAAAGTGAATATCAATAAAAATAAAATAGATACATGTTAAAATCAGTAAAAAACAAGTGAATCCCGTCTTGCAAGGCATATTTATGTAAAAAAGTGAAAATCAAACAATAATTGGTAAAAAACAATAAAAATCAGTGAAAAACAGTAAAACTTGGTCAAAAATAGTGAAAATCGGTCAAAAACAACTAAAATTCGAGTTGCCCGAGTTGGACCGAGTTGCCCCGAGTTGGACCCGAGTTGGTCCGAGTAGACCGAGTACACCCGAGTAAATCCGAGTTGAACCATTTCCGAGTACAGAGAGCCGAGTTGCAAGAAATCGCCTCGGAAGGTGGCCGATTCCCGAGTACTCGCCGAGTACTCGGCCGAGTCGGCCGAGTTTTACAACACTGCTCTTGATTAATATATTCACTTTAAAATAGTTACATAGAAGACATCCAACAATGATAGATAGATAGATAGATACACACACACATATAGGGGACGGTTCCATTGTTAACTCTCCCTTATAGCATTAACCCGTTAACCGGGCATTTTTTGCCCGAATCTTTGAAATTTTTTTTCATGGCCTTTATTATACATAAATAGGGGGATTCTTTTTTGTGTTTTTGCTAATTTATCACCGTTTAGAAATTAAAACAAAGTGTAAGTAAGTGTAGGTTGCTTACACTTACTTACATCAGATAGTGTAACTTAAACTTACACTTGATTTAAATTCTAAACGATGATGAATTAGCAAAAACACAAAAAAGAAACCCCCTATTTATGTATAATAAAAATCATGATAAAAAACAAAGATTCGGGCAAAAAATGCCCGGGTTAACGCTATAAGGAAGGGTTATTATATGATCCCTTCCCTATATATATAATTTATCTTGGAGGGTGGTTGCATTTAAGCGAAATAAAAGTAAATAAAAGCAAATAAATGAGCTGAAATATTAAAAACTTACTTGAAATCAGAGAGTTGAGAGAATAATTTCTTGATTAATATTTGTAGCAGAAACTTTTTTTTTTTAAATTCTTAAGATATAATATGAAGCTCGGAGAATAAGGGAGTATTTGGGAGATTAATTGGAAGACGAAAGTGGAGTGTTTAGTGTGCCATAAGAGAGATTGAAAGATATCAAATGTTATTGATTTTCTTCGATATATTACAATGAATGAAAGAGTGCCATTTATAGGCAAAGAAAAGTATCTAATAATTTACAATCAACGATCTAGATCTAAACTACAAAAATAACGATCAAGATTAAAAGTTAAAAAACAAAAGAAACTCTATAATTTCTAAAAAGAAAAAGAAAAGATGATGTCTGTCTGTTGTATGTTTCTATGTTTTTTCACGCGTCTGTCTTCTTTTGTTTTTTCTGTATCAACCTCATCCATGACGATTTTTTCTAGAAGTCTCTGTGTCTATCAGGTATGCTATCTGCTGAGTGTGGTGATCCTGGTGAATTATCATCTTCTTTATTAATTATATGTTCTAATTCCAGATCATCACCTTCTCCTACAAATGGTAGTAGCATATTCCAGTTCTGGTGTGCATAAATCTGCACATAATGTCCTTTTCCTAGTAAAATATAATTTATCCATCTAAAACTTTCAGGCAATTTTGGAGTTTGTTGACATTTTTTATAAAATTCTGAGAATTCTGTCATTTTTGTGGGATCTTCTAAGAACATATCATTTATCCACGGAAGATTTCCGCAATCAATGTCTTCATTATCTTGGAGGGTGGTTGCATTTAAGCGAAATAAAAGTAAATAAAAGCAAATAAATGAGCGGAAATATTAAAAAGTTACTTGAAATCAGAGAGTTGTGAGAAGAATTTCTTGATCAGTATTTGCAGCAGAAACTCTTTTTTTTTTTTTTTTAATTCTTAAGATATAATATGAAGCTCAGATAGTAAGGGAGTATTTGGGAGATTAATTGGAAGACGAAACTGGAGTGTTTAGTGTGCCATAAGAGAGATTGAAAGATATCAAATGTTATTGATTTTCTTCGAAATATTACAATGAATGAAAGAGTGCCATTTATAGGCAAAGAAAAGTATCTAATAATTTACAATCAACGATCTAGATCTAAACTACAAAAATAACGATCAAGATTAGAAGTTGAAAAAGCAAAAGAAACTCTATAATTTCTAAAAAGAAAAAGTAAAAGATGATGTCTGTCTGTTGTATGTTTCTATGTTTTTTCACGCGTCTGTCTTCTTTTGTTTTTTCTGTATCAACATCATCCATGACGATTTTTTCTAGAAGTCTTTGTGTCTATCTGGTATGCTATCTGCTGAGTGTGGTGATCCTGGTAAATTATCATCTTCTTTATTAATTATATGTTCTAATTCCAGATCATCACCTTCTCCTACAAATGGTAGTAGCATATTCCAATTATAGTGTGCATAAATCTGTACATAATGTCCTTCTCCAAGTAAAATATAATTTTGCCATCTAAAACTTTCTGGCAATTTTAGAGTTTTTTGACATTTTTTATTAAATTTTGAGAATTTTGTCATTTTTGTGGGATCTTCTAAGAACATATCATTTATCCATGGAAGATTTCCGGAATCAATGTCTTCGTTTACTGTTAGGCTTTTTAAGTAATTATGTAAATACATTTTATGAGAAACGAAAATCCTTTTCCTAGCAGGTCTGTATGTATTGTCATTTAAATGGGGAAAAGAAGAAAAAAATTTACATCCCACAATGGGATCTTGAGAATGTGTAGAAATATTTCCAATAATAATTGTGAATTTTTCTCCAAATCTCTGTAATAGATTCTCTGTTCTTCTGTTTAATCTGATTTCTAGATAATCAATCATACAGTAATGGTAAAATTGGATTATCTCATCGTCTGTTAGAGTTGTAGGGTAAAAAATTTGTAATAATAATAACCCAGTTTTTTCTTCTTGTTCATCAATTTTTTCAATCACTTTCACACCCTGATTTTCTTTATCTGAGGCAAAAGCTATATCCAGAATTTGTTGTTGTAGTTTGTACAAAATTATTGGGAATTCTGCACAAATCTTTTGAGAAATCAAGTTCTCGAATTCTGGAAACTTTTCTGTAAGAGGCCTTAGATTTTGTTTCCATGGTGTGTCAATCATTCTGTATCTGAAAGCTTCAAAACTCCTGGGTCTTTCTATATTTTTCTTTTCTACTCTTTGTAAAATCTGTGTATTTTTACTTCTAATACCTTTATCTGCTTCTTTAATAAACTATTTTCTATAAACAACTGTAAATTATGTGTATCTTTATTACTCTTTATGAGTTTTTCTTGTAGCTTTGCAATTTCCTCCTGTTGTTGCTTTATAACTTGTTCTGGATTGGCTTTAACCATATCTGAGAACGTCTGTACCTGTTCGGGTTCTATGTAAAATGTTAACCCAAGGTTTTCTCTTGCTATTTTTAAAGCTTCATTGAATGAATAGAAGCCTTTGAAGATCGGGTTTGGGCACTGTATATACTTAGCAACTGTTTCCCATTTGTTGTATATACCCAACTGTGTACCCCTAAATATTACGTAATGAATATATCTGGGTCTCTGTATTCTTTCAGGATTTTGTACTGTTTGCTCAGAAAAATAAATACTGAGAGCATTTAAAATCTGTATTTTAAACTTTGAAGCTTGTGGCATGGTTTGAATATGCCATAAGTTGTCTAATAAACATTGTTGCTTATCTGTAAGTTTTATATCTACCATAGGATGGAATTTTTTGTTTATATCGTCACATCTTTGTAAGGCATAGTTTCCAAAAGTTATATTAGAACTTTGAATAACTGTTGGAAATATATTGGTTTTCTGTGTAAACTGTAATTTTGGACTTGGTCCCTGATGCTTTGTAAACTGTACTTGTGTAATTGGGTCAATTATAGACGCCGGTAATCTTCTGTAACTTGTTGTAAACTGTTGCTTGTCTTCGTCAGAAGATATCTCCATTGGAGATGAGCTTCTTTCTACTTGTACAAGCTTTTCTTTCCCTTTATTTTTCTTGTCCATCTATACAAAATAACTTATTTATATTTCTAGATAACATATCTGCTATCCCATTATTTTTTCCTTTAATATGTTCAAAATTTATAGTGTATCCTTGTCCTTGTATGATGTTTTGTAAATTAACCCATCTGGTTCTATTTACTTTTTTAATTTGGTCATTTTTTATAAACTTTACTATGGTTTCACAATCTGTTCTAACTGTAAATTCCTTTTGTAAAAATATTTTAAATTTTTCAAGTATATTTATTAATGCTTGTATTTCAAAATCTATGCTTGTCCAGTTATTTTTTAATTTGAAATTACCACGGGCATAAGCACATATTTTTTCTTCTTCTTTTAAACTATATTTATGAGGTTTACTTAGCAAAACTGCTCCCCATCCTTCTTTACATCCATCTGTTTCTATTATAATATAATCTGTTATTAATGGTAATTCTAAAGGTTTAATCTTTTTTATTTTTTCTTTAATCTGTTTTACTAAGGGGGTGTTTGTTTGGGTCAGAATACATCTGAATGGGTCTAAATCTCAATGGTTCAGATTCAGACCGTTTTTTTCACTTAAAAAAAGCACGTCTGAATGGCCCCTAACGTCTGAATGGAGGTCTGAATGATTCAGATCTCAACACAAGTCTGAATGATAATTTTTTCACAAGGGGGTCATCTATACCCTTCTCATTTTTTCTTGCCCTAATTCCTTTCCTCCCGTCCACACCCACAGCCTCTTCGATCGGCCTCCCACCCACCCACCGCTGTCACACCCCGAGCCGGCGAGGTTGGATCGAAGTCCCCGTCGGGCGGAAGGTTCTCGGAGCGCGATATCGTGAATGATGATCGTGATGATCAGATTGTTTACATAGCATCAATGTTAAGAATAATTAAGCACAATAAAACATTAACTAGGATTACAAAGTTAAATTACAAATATCAAGGTTTGGTAATTTAACTAAGTAAACCTATCCAAAAGAATCAAATATATCTATCTTGTATTTGTACAAGATATCAAAAAGAGATTCGTATTGATCTCAAAAGATGTGCTTCTTCAAAAGTCAACTAGGATCTATGTCTGGTTATCCTAGTATGAAATCCTGAATCTTAGCTTAATCCCGTGCGTCACCTGAGAAAGCATGTAATAAAACAAAGTCAACACAATGGTTGGTGAGTTCATGTAGTTTTTATGTAAAAATAGTTTGTAAAATCCTTTGAATGACAACCTTAACCTCACCATTAACCACCTATACCATCTGATTCAATATGCTTATATATAGGGCATATGTAGGGGACAAGCCCCAGCCACCGTCCCACCACATACTGAACCACATGATATATTGTTCCTGATGATAATTAAGCGTCTCATCCTACCCGTGTGATTCCCAAAATGTTTGATTCCAAATGTTTGATTCTTTGAATTAGATTACCCTGTAATTGTTTACCTTGATTCCCTGAATGACAACCTTAACCTCACTAACAACCACCTATGCTATTCAATCAAGTATGCTTATATATAGGGCATATGTAGGGGACAAGCCCCAGCCACCGTCCCACCACATACCGAGCTGCGTAACATATTGTTAATGATAATTAAGCATTTCATCCCACTACTCTGATCTCATGACATATGATTATTAACGTTTGTTTCCCTGCCAATGTTTACTTTGTTTCCCCCGGAATGACAACCTTAACCTCACTAACAACCACCTATGCTATCCAACCAAGTATGCTTATATATAGGGCATATGTAGGGGACAAGCCCCAGCCACCGTCCCACCACATATCGGGCTGCTTAACATATTGTTATTAATGATAATTAAGCGTTTCACTCCACACTATTGGTTCCACAACGAATAAGTATCAAGTTTAATAGGCACCATTATGGACAGCTGAAAACCCTAAGGAGTTCAGCATCCATCCATAATGATCCTATTTATGACTCATGACATGTTTTGAGAGAGAAACCTTTAAGTTAACACAAAGTCAACTAGAAGAACTCAATCATTCTAGTCACTTGTCATAGCCATGGATGAATCAAGAAGAACACTGAATGACTAGTAGGGGTTGACACACATGTCAACACGCGGCGGCCAATCAGTCTGTCTTACATGACTCTGACAAAGAAGAACACTGATGACTAGTAGGGGTTGACACACAGGTCAACACGCGGCGGCCAACAGTCTGTCTTACAATGTCCAAAAGTTTATGCATACAAGTCTAAAGCATTCACATTGTTTCACTGATGACTAGTAGGGGTTGACACGCAGGTCAACACGCGGCGGTAAATCAGTCTTTTGTTTAAGCATTACAATGTTTCAAGCATCCAAATGTTCACATGTTCCAAGCATAACAAGTATTCCAAGTGCTCATGTTTCCCAAGTATATCACGCATTCAAGTATTTCAAGTATCCCAAATGTATCAAGCATTCACGTGTTTTCAAGTATCGCAAATGTAATACGCATCCAAGTATTTCAAGCATCTCACGTAAATAAGTATTTCTAAGCATCTATGTTTCAAGTTAAGTTTAAGCAAATCATTGTACGTGTAAAGTAATTTAATTCTTTACTAAAAGTGTAGAACATTAACCTTCTGAAATAATTGTGTAAAGCTTTAGTGTTTAGTTTAAGTATTTTCAAAGCCTTAAGATCTTGTATTTAGTTAAATATAAAGTTTATAAGTTAAACCTCAATTGTATAGTTTCGGAACATAGCTTGCAGTATAAGTATTCAGCTCAAAGTTTAAGTATTAAGTTTATACCATAAGTGTTTATTTAACATAAAGATCAGGCTTCAAATCTATATTGTAAGCCTCAAATATATAGTTTAAACTTCTTGTGTGTAGTATGATTATCAAGTTTATAGTTTCTCAAAGTATACTAGTTTCTAGTTTGATCGCCAAGTGTCTATATAATGTAAATAAGTGTAAAGTAAATATCATTTGCTATTTACACTATAGCCTTAGTCTTTGGTTTCCCACCCAAGCATTTCAAATTCAAGCATTAGTATAAGCTTTGTAAACATGTGTAAAAGCATTTAATAAACATTCCAATAATTGTTTAACATGCTTCTTAGTCCCGAAGTAAAACAAAAGGTTTGAAAAGGGACAAATGAACTCACCTGGTGTTTTAAGTGGTTGACTTAGTTTAGACTAGAATGCACGCGCTCTTTGTTTGTACATGTTATGATATTCACGCTCCTGTATTGATTTCATGTCGTTTGTAGCTTATAAGTACAAGTTATAATAATCCGTGTGCGTGTAGGTGTTAGCCCTAATTTGGCTAACACTTGTGGGTCTCGGTCATCATTCGGCCCTTGCTCGAGTTTCCATAGATCCTTTCAAACTCTTAAACATAGTTCTTTAAGTTTATGGTTTATGACACCCCATGTTGTTCTTGTTAAACTTGACCCATTTATCGTCTAGTTAATAATTACTATATAACGACACTTATAACCCTTGTTGTTTTGAGTTTGTAAGGTTGGTCAAACAAATGAGATCTCACCACTTTTGTAATAGTAATGAACCATCCTATTCCTCCATGCGTTCATTGATTAGATATTAACATTATTTGTTAACCTCTTGAATAAGTGGGCCGAAGTCAAAGTCATTGGGCCGATTAAAATGTGAAGGTGACACCAACATAGTGGGCCAAAGAATTTGCTTGGGCCTTTTTAAGGCTAGGTGTGGTTTGAGTAAATGTGATGGGCCAAATTGAAATACAATGGGCCGAGTGAAAAGGGATTTGGGCCAGTTAGTATTTTAGATGGGCCTATCATAGTTCTTCCCAGACCGGACATGGGGGTAAATCGATTGGGCTTTGCCCGATTAAAGTTGGGCTCCAACGAACCTTTTGTTCTTTTGTACCAAGGTTCGGTTATCATGAATATAAAGGTTCGGTGTGTAAGACTGGCGAACCAAGGGTTCGCTGCTAGGTGTAAGGTTCGGCCATCCCTAGGTCAACGAACCTTAAGGTTCGTTCAGATCAAGTCCCTGCAACAGTCATAGCTCCGACGAACCTTAGGGTTCGTCCCATGCAAGTTCGTCGGTATTGGTTCGCTAGCCACGCAGGTAAGGTTCGTGGGTCCTAGTTCATCTAGGGTTCGTGCATGCAAGGTTTGGAGAAGGTAGTCATCAGCAGAAAGGTTCGCATGAGGTGGCTTAGGCTGATCGAGGGTTCGGCAGTTACTTGCAGCCAGGGGTTCGACAATGGTTCGCCAAAGGAAGAAGGTTCGTGGCTCTTGTTGAGGGTTCGCCCATGTTGAGCTTGTAGCCGAAGGTTCGGCCGAAAATGGTTCTAACGAACCTGTAAGCGTTCTTCACCCTCATCCAACTACAAGACCTGGGTTGGACCATCTCCACGCCGTGACTATCAGTAGCATGTCCTCGCAAGGTGGTGGGTTACAGGGTTAAGATCTATAACGTGTTAGGTATGTGTGTGTTCATCAAAGTCAAAGAAAACCCTAATATTCGTGAAGTTCATAGACTCATACCTCGAAATCAGCTGGTTAAATTCATAGATCGTTTGTACTTCCGTGTAGAGGATGACGAGAGCTTCGCGTGGCCACCAAGAACACCCGATTTCGTCTCCAAACGAGTGAGTTATGATGATTTGAAGGTGATGAACTTAGAGAGAGAGAGATTTCGTGAGAGAGAGTTTAGAGAGAGAGATGTGTGAAATGAAAGAAACTAGTTCTTTCAACGTTTATATACCCCGAAGGTATTCGGGTTCGTTTCGGTTGCTCGGTTCGTATTTTCGTCGCGTATCCGGCTCGTTACGCGCGTGTTTTTTCGTATTTTAAATAAAAGAACATTTTTAAAATGTTCGGAAGGTGTTTATTTCTCGTAATTAATTTAAATATTATTTTCTTGAAATTTTCTGTCGTAAATTATTATTTTTACGCGTTTAATTATTTATTCGCGTATTTTGCTTTACAAGTCTTAAATTAAAATAGTTTCGTTTTAATTTACTTATGATGAGTTTCAAAATTGTAAAACAGGAAATATCTTATTTCCTTATATTTATTATCGTTCGAATCGTCTTCGTTTTCGTTTCGTCAGAAAACGTCACTTACGCGCGTCTTCGTACAGAGCGCTAACTGTACGAACACGATCGTACGTTTCACTTTCTGATTTTCGTTTTCTACTTTTAAATCATCGTTTCAGATCGTTAAACTATCAGATTTATTCGTACCGATCGTCACCTGTACGAATAACTCGTCGGTTTAGCATTCTGTAACAGCAACTATTAAAGTTTTGTTTTGTTTATCCTCACATACGTTTATACCTAATAACATAAAATTAAACATGTATGCATCTGTTCATGATTGTCTGATGTGCTTCTGACTGTTTAAACCATAAGGTTTTAATCGGAATTCCAGAAACATCGTGTAATAGTTTATGTTTAGTATCGAATGTTAATAGCTTCTAAGTATTTCTCCTCGATTGTATCTGAGTTACTGTACAAGTTACTGTTCAGTTCACTGTTCCGGTAACGATTCCGGCACAGATGTTACAACCGCCCCCGTCGATCTCCTCCCTTCCAACCCACGGCGCCGACCACCAACCTGCGCCGAGCACAACCTTCGACTTGTGACCCATCTACCTGCGCAGAAGAGGATTCAGCTACCTGCGCCGAAGAGGATTCAACACCTGATCGACGAACTCCGAACCTTCAGCCTTCGATCGTCGTTTTTACTTTTTACCCTCTTTTCACCCTAGATTTTGTTTCATCATTCTGGTCGTCTCCCTCAATCTCACCTACGGAAGCCTCCCCCAATCTGACCTACGGCTTCCTCGTCTCCCGTCTCCGCTTCCTTGTCTCCCACCGCCGACCGTCAATGCGTTATCAAGATTTGTTTGTTAATATGAGCATTTCTTTTTTTTCTGCCTCCAATACGATGTGTTATAGTTCATGATTATCAAGATTTGTTTGATTTATTTTATTCTGCCTCCAGCAACTATAATTTTCTTTTTTGATTTGTTTGATGAAAAAGGATTATAGTCCATATGAAAAAGGGTTATCAAGATTTGTTTGATGAAAAAGGGTTTGAACGTTTGGATTTTATCTTATTTTTATTATTTATATTATCACTAAAAAAAGATTACAAAAGGGTAAAATAGTCATTATGTATATTCGTTCAGATGTTCAAGCAAACAGTCTCAACTGGTTCAACACTTAGGGGCTGTTTGGTAAGGTCTGAATGGCTCCATTCAGCTGTTTTTGTCTGAATCGGTCAGACATTGGATGTTTTGTTAAAAAAAAATACATCTGAATGGTATCATTCAGATCTGAATGGTCCAAGTAAAAAAAAAGCTGAATGGTAATTTACACCTATTCTCCACATCCATTCCCTCATTTGAAACCCTTTACCTCAACCCTAATTCACGTTCTTCGTCAGCCACGATTCTCTTTGTCAGCCACCATTCTCACCGTCGCCACCATCCTCGCCGGCAGACACCATCCTCGCCGGCAGCCACCATCCGCCGAGACTCACCATCCTCGCTGGCAGTCACCATCCGCCGACAACCACCGCCCGCTGACAACCACCGCAGTCACCATCCTCGCCGACAACCACCGAAGTAAGTTTTTCTTACCCATTTGTGGAACTAATTTTGAATCTCTTGTTGAGGTTTTACTTATTTGTTAATGGTCTGAACATGATTTTGTGATCTGAACATGGTTTTGTGGTTTGAACATGATTTTGAGGTTAATATTTATGTGGTCACTGTTGAGGTTCTCGTTTTTGTGGTCAATGTTTGAATATTTTGTGGTTCATATTTTTACTAATTTACTTTGAACATGCCCCTAATTTGTTGAACTATTTTACTAATTTGCGTTGAACATGCCCCTAATTTGTTAAACTAATTTGCTTTGAACATGATTTTGTGGAACTAATTTGCTTTTATTGTTCAAAGAAATGGTTAGGATTAATTGGAAACAAGAAGGTGTGGAGAAAACTTTCTTGAAGCATGTATTCACGAGTTAACCGTTAATGGGCGTGAGGGGGTAACCTTAAAACATTGTCATGGAAGAATATTTCGGAAAAATTAAAATTGCAACATAACTTCATTGTGAAACAAGGCATTCACTATATGAATAATTTGCGTGACCAAATAGCTAATCAACTAGTTTGATCACTTAAAATTGAATTATACGCAAAATATTAATTTGTATTTGAATTCTAGTATGTGTTTTATGGATTATGAAGGATTTGTGTAATTTAGATTTTCTATGTTGTTTTGAATTCTCTTTATTTAATTATTCGTCATTCAGTATAGTCATTTAGATTTTTGATCAAACATATACATTTCATTCAGTACATAATTCTGCAGAGGGGTAAAGTAGTAATTCTGCACAGTCATTTAGATGTCTAACCAAACAGCTCTGATTGGTTCAGATGTCTAACTGGTTCAGATTATCTTACCCATTCAGATAGCTTAATGATTCAAACTTACTGATTCAGATGTTGCCAAACAGCCCCTTAATGATTCAGACCCTCTTAACCATTCAGACATCTAAATCATTCAGCACTTAATGGTTCAGATGCTACCAAACAGCCCCTAACTCTATATCTTCTTTATTAAAAAATCTTTGTCCATTTTTTGTAGTTTTACTATATAATGGTCCTACTAATTTTGATAAATTTGGTATAAATTTTCTAGCATAATTTACTAAGCCTAAAAAAGCCTGTATTTGTTTTAGATTTTCAAATTTTTCTGGAAATTTTAAAATTTTTGTAGAAATATGTAATTCTAATTCTATTTTTCCGTTTCCAATTTCTAACCCTAAAAAAGAAATCTTTTTTCTAAATAATTCCATTTTTCTTTTTGATATAACTATAGCATTTATTTTTATTTCCTCAAAAACTTGTTGTAGATGTTTTTCATGTTCCTTTTCACTTGCCACTAAAATGTCATCAATATAAACTAAACAAAATTCATATTTTAAAAATATATTATCCATAAATATTTGAAAAATTGAAGGAGCGTTCTTTAATCCGAAACTAAGAACATTCCATTCAAACTGTCCTTCTGAACATGTAAATGCTATCCATTTTTTAAAATCTTCTTCTAATTTTAACCGATTATATTCTGATTTTAAATCAAATTTTGAAAAAAAATCTTTTTCTTTTGTATTAATTGAATTAAATTATCTTTATTTAGTATATTGTATCCATCATCTTCTGTATTATCATTTAGTCTTTTGTAATTATATACAATCCTTGCTTTTCCTCTTTTTACTTCGCTGTGATTTCTTACTATGAGTGCTGTTGATTAATGAGGGCTTTCTGATTTTCTAATCAATCCTTGTTCTATCGGTACGCCCCGTGCCACACGCCCAGTTGGGGCGGTGCGCCCGTCGGCCCTTGAGTCGGTAAAAATGTTTAAAGGATTGGATTTCATGGGAAAAATCAACCTTTTCTTCTTCTACTCGTTTCTCCCGACTACCATACAAAAATTTCTCAAACTTTTGGCCTTCAAACTCCATTTCAAAGGCATCTAAGCATCCAGATCATACCAAGGAACAAATCTACAAGCCCTGATCGTTGTTCTACGCGCAGAAATCCGTCAGATTAGGTAACGGTTCGTTTTAACCTTCTAGCTTGATAAGGATTGATTAGATCTTGATTTTGAACGTAATGATGTAGTTAGGGTTGTTGATTATTGCCTAGATTATTGCTAGATTGATTTTAAACGAAGAACATGATGTTTTATCGGGTAAATCCATGTTATGATCCGTTGTAATGCCTAGTTTGCATTAAATCATACCCATGATTATAATGGTTTAAACCATTTGATTATGACAATGTAGGTGATTAGTTTGGTTAATCTTTGAAATGCAAGGTTAAATCCAAGTGTTTCAAACTAATCACAATCATTAACATACTCATTGGAACGATTATCTGATGTTTATGATAACAGTCAGATTAGTATGTTAAACATGGTTATTAAACCTATTCTAATGCTACATTGTGATATTTCATGATATTTGGGTATTCAATAACAAGGATTGATCATTCCTAAGCCATTAATATGTCTAGAAACTGTTTTAGCATTATAATCAACAACATTAACTATTTGGTTAATCCGAGACTATTCTACTTAATCAAGTGTATCATCAACCTTGTATTAGAAACCTAATTCAATGTAGGTTCCTACATTATCATACATTGTATGATATGACATCAAAATAATTAATTAAAAACCTAATATCAGTTTGATGACTTTCAAAGCAATGTCTTTGACATTGGACGTTCAGAAAGACCTAATCGGTAAGTAAACCATAAATAACTTATTAAACATAAATAAATGCAGAATCACTCTATTACTATCAGTTGTGTGACATTCTGCTACTTCTAAGTTATCAGGTGAGTTTCATACAACCCCTTTTCTTTTTAATCTTTTATAAACATCGGGGTATTACTGTGGAACTTTTCAGAACTATATGGTATGTATCACTGTTATCTACGTGATTTCATGTGATTTATTGAGAACTTGTGGATTTCATGGGATTTTTCCCAAAGAACAGAACTTTATAACAGACTTAAAAGTTCTCATTTATTGAACTGTATCTAGTGAACCCATGTGGGGCCAAACAGGGACCAATGATAGTACTATCGGCTGACAACCCATTTGCTAGGAGTCTGCAACTCCCCGTGCTATGAATGTTTGTTACCTGTTTTTAGAACTTCTTAATGAAGTGATAAATATTAATACAATGAGGCTTTAAGATGTTACCGACGGGTAGTACCTTATAGAACAAGAACGTCCGAAAGGAACTAGATACGGGTCCCATGGTTATCTGGAACTGAACATTTTGTGAACTTGTACATCATATCATATTGTTGAACATGAACTTTACGAACTCACCAGCTTTGTGCTGACGTTTTAAATCTAAACCTTTTTGCAGGGAAACAGTGACTGCCAGGTGAGGATGCACATTATATATATATTTGTAATGAAGTAAATTATATAATGTAATAAACTTAGTTTGTAAACTGTACTTTTGTTTGTAATGATGATCCTTGTGATATATTTACTTTAAGTTAATCTGTGTGCTATGATATCGAATCAAGTAAGTCACACCTCATCTCTGAGACATCACCACTATGCTTCCACAACCATTTCAGAGTGACGAATGACATCATCTCAGGTGACGAGAGGTGGGGGTGTGACAGGGTGGTATCAGAGAGCACCGAACATAACTAATGAACAAAACTTGTCTTGAATTAAGCCAGAATAATCAGGTGGTACGAATTCCAGTTATGGCTGGCCAGTATTACTAAAATTCGCAACACGTGTGCGTTCTAGTTTGATTTAATTCAAGCAGAACGTTAATAACTATAAGGACGAGTAGTTGCTTTGAGATATGAAGACATATCTTATCATGTTTATGTTGAATATTATTATTCAATATTTATATCATGGTACTGATTTGAACTTTTGTGTATACAGCGATGGCCAATCAGGGAGAGAGATATATATACCAGCGATTTCCATACGTTATCCTGGACGATACACCCAGTTCTAGTTCTGGATCAGATTCAGATCCTACAGAGGCGACTTCATCTGCATAACAGACTGTACCACTGCTGCCACACACACCATCACCTATACCAGCTACGCCACTACCACCATCAGTCCTATCTGTTTCACCATCCATTCTCAAGCTCTACTTGAGGATGCATCAGTATAGAGGAGACAGAGCCCCTCACCTCAGAGAGTGTCGGCTTAGGACAGACTTAGAAGAATGCGGGGCCAGGACTGTAAGACTACAGGGTTACCTCCGAGGCGACTGATGGCTCCCAGGGATGAGCCTAACACTATACATGAGGTGGGAGAATCCTCCCATTAAGCTGAGATACGGGCGCATTTGCAGCAAGTCACTCAGGACTTGCAGGGGACACATTAGAGCCTGCAGCAGTGTCAGGCTACAGTAGAGGATACTTGCATGACTATACTGGAGATCCTTACTTCCCACTTGAACCTTATGGATCAAGTGATGGCTTTAGATACTGACCCTAGAGCGTGGAGAGTAGCGGTTGAGGACAGACTGAGGAGGACCTGGGGACAGATCGTGCTTGCTGCATTCTGGCAGCAGGTGGCATTGATGAGGGAGAGATGGGTGAGGATGAGAGAGGTTGTGAGGACTGGAGCTTTGAGAGTGATAGAGGGTGTTAGTATGTTGAGTCTGGAGGCAAGGATGGTAGCATTGGCTATAGTACTTGCGACTATAGCCATCGTGATGACATGTTTACCGTACTTTTTACGGTAAAGATCTTATATGGGTATGCATATTTTGGGATCATCATTGTATATACCATCAGTGACATGCGGATAGGTTGAGAGTGGGATGGTTGGGGGATGTTTTTGGATGTAAAATAGATCCCCGGTATCTAGTTGTAATGTTTTGGTTCAGGCAGTCTGTATAAACTTGTTAAGGTTGTACAAAACTATTATAGTAATAAAACGGTTGCTTTTATATATCTATTTGTATAATGTGTTATGTGTGTGATGTGTGAACTATATTTTCATAACAAACTTATATGAGAACTATGAGAACATGTGTGTGTGAGAACATATCTGCTGCCTGTATGGCAATGTGATACAGAACTATGAGAACATTGTTTATGTGAGAACATGTCTATTGCTTGTATGGCAATGTATCATAGAACTGTATGTGAACATTTTTGTGTGAGAACTTATCAGTGTTATGTTTGTTAATATATCAAAAACATGGGTAATAACATATCTATATCACAATACTGTGAGCAGTGTAATATTTTGACATGTTTTTGAATTAACAAGACTGAGTATAACTACGAACATTTGTGTGATTCTGTGAGACATCACCACAGAATTAGTTGTCTACAACAACTGATTTACAGTTGTTTATAGAAAATAGTTTATTAAAGCAACAACAGGAAGAAATTGCAAAGCTAAAAGAAAAACTCATAAAGAGTAATAAAGATACACAGAATTTACAGTTGTCTATAGAAAATAGTTTATTAAAGAAGCAGATAAAGGTATTAGAAGTAAAAAATACTCAGATTTTACAAAAAGTAGAAAAGAAAAATATAGAAATACCCAGGAGTTTTGAAGCTTTCAGATACAGAATGATTGACACACCATGGAAACAAAATCTAAGGCTTCTTATAGAAAAGTTTCCAGAATTCGAGAACTTGATTTCTCAAAAGATTTGTGCAGAATTCCCAATAATTTTGTACAAACTACAACAACAAATTCTGGATATAGCTTTTGCCTCAGATAAAGAAAATCAGGGTGTGAAAGTGATTGAAAAAATTGATGAACAAGGAGAAAAAACTGGGTTATTATTATTACAAATTTTTTACCCTACAACTCCTAAAGACGATGAGATAATCCACTTTTACCATTACGGTATGATTGATTATCTAGAAATCAGATTAAACAGAAGAACAGAGAATCTATTACAGAGATTTGGAGAAAAATTCACAGTTATTATTGGAAATATTGATACACATTCTCAAGATCCCATTGTGAGATGTAAAATTTCTTCTTCTTTTCCACATTTAAATGACAATACATACAGACCTGCTAGGAAAAGGATTTTCATTTCTCATAGAATGTATTTACATAATTACTTAAAAAGCATAGCAATAAATGAAGACATTGATTGCGGAAATCTTCCGTGGATAAATGATATGTTCTTAGAAGATCCCACAAAAATGACAGAATTCTCAGAATTTTATAAAAAATATCAAGAAACTCCAAAATTGCCAGAAAGTTTTCGCTGGCAAAATTATATTTTACTTGGAGAAGGACATTATGTACAGACTTATGCACACCAAAACTGGAATATGCTACTACCATTTGTAGGAAAAGGTTATGATCTGGAATTAGAACATATAATTAATGAAGAAGATGATAATTCACAAGGATCGCCACACTCAGCAGATAACATACCAGATACACACAGAGACTTCTAGAAAAAATCGTCATGGATGACGTTGATACAGAAAAAACAAAAGAAGACAGACGCGCGAAAAAAGATAGAAACAGACAACAGACAGACAACATCTTTTACTTTTTCTTTTTAGAAATTATAGAGTGTCTTTTGCTTTTTCACTTTTAATCTTGATCGTTATTTTTGTAGTTTAGATCTATATCGTTGATTGTAAATTATTAGATACTTTTCTTTACCTATAAATGGCACTCTTCCATTCATTGTAATATATCGAAGAAAATCAATAACATTTGATATCTTTCAATCTCTCTTATGGCACACTAAACACTCCACTTTCGTCTTCCAATTAATCTCCCAAATACTCTCTTATTCTTTGAGCTTCATATTATATCTTAAGAATTTTTTTTTAAAAAAAAGAAGAGTTTCTGCTGCAAATACTGATCAAGAAATTCTTCTCTCAACTCTCTGATTTCAAGTAAGTTTTTAATATTTCCGCTCATTTATTTGCTTTTATTTACTTTTATTTCGCTTAAATGCAACCACCCTCCAAGATAAATAAGACATTGATTGCGGAAATCTTCCGTGAATAAATGATATGTTCTTAGAAGATCCCACAAAAATGACAGAATTCTCAGAATTTTATAAAAAATGTCAACAAACTCCAAAATTGCCAGAAAGTTTTAGATGGAAAAAATATATTTTACTTGAAGAAGGACATTATGTGCAAATTTATGCACACCAGGATCGCCACACTCAGCAGATAGTATACCAGATACACACAGAGACTTCTAGAAAAAATCGTCATGGATGACGTTGATACAGAAAAAAACAAAAGAAGACAAACGCTTGAAAAAAGATAGAAACAGACAACAGACAGACAACATCTTTTACTTTTTCTTTTTAGAAATTATAGAGTGTCTTTTGCTTTTTCACTTTTAATCTTGATCGTTATTTTTGTAGTTTAGATCTAGATCGTTGATTGTAAATTATTAGATACTTTTCTTTGCCTATAAATGGCATCTTTCATTCATTGTAATATATCGAAGAAAATCAATAACATTTGATATCTTTCAATCTCTCTTATGGCACACTAAACACTCCACTGTCGTCTTCCAATTAATCTCCCAAATACTCCCTTATTCTCCGAGCTTCATATTATATCTTAAGAATTTATAAAAAAATGGACATATATATATAGGGAAGGTTCCGTTGTTAACCCACAGTAATTGTGGTAACCAAATAACCCTGCAAAAAATGACCGAATCTTTAATTTTTTTTCATGGTCTTCATTATACATATTTAGGGGGGTTTCTTTATTGTGTTTTGGCTAATTCGCAATGTAAAACGAATTTGCATCGGTGTAAATTCGATTTGCATTTCGCAACATTTAGAAAAGTGCAAAACTTTTACACCAATGCAAATTCAATTTGCATTGCGAATTAGCCAAAACATAAAAAAGAAACCGCCCCTATATGTGTATAATAAAGACCATGCAAAAAAAAATCAAAAATTCGGGCATTTTTTGCAGGGTTAATTTACCACAATTAAGCAGGGTTCTTATTTGAACCAAATCCTATATATATATGTTGAGCACCAAAATTTACCCAGAATATTTCAGGATCTAGGATATTTAGGAATATTTAAGGATATAATTGTGACTAACCTACATCTCTGTTTATATTTGATTTAATCTTGAGATTGTAGGTCAAACAGGTCTACAACTTATTGAGCTATAATTCCGGACACATTAGCAAACGTTCCAAATAGAGATCATGGACCATGAGGACTCAACGACATTATTTTTGAACGAGTCACGCACAAATCGAATGATGCCGAAATAATCGGAACAATTATCATGACCGTTTGACGTAAAATCATAGAATAAATACCGAGGCAATGATTGATAATAGGGATACAACACATTTAGCTACTTCTATAGATTATTTACACAACTAGCATCGATCTCATTATGCTCTTTTCTTTGTATTTTATTAACGATTGTATTAATATATTACGCAAAGTGACATTTGTCACCTCCTGAGGTTTTTATGCCGCCAATCCTAAGGGATTAATGGTTTTTCTTCGTTTCTTCGTCTAAATCTCGTGTGTTTAATTGACTATTTTTCTGTTTCATATTCTCAAATATCCCTAGGAACCCTCAGAGATTATTTCATTATGAACTACGCATAATTGATATTTCTGATTGTAAAGCACAAAACCTCACTTTACTAATTCGGTTTTGCTAAAAATTATTCTTGTTAATTTTTACCCGAAACAATTTGGCGCCCACTGTGGGGCAATTTTGTGTTTTTTATAATAAAAACTTTGTTTAAAGGTGTTTTCTTGACAACTATAGTGAAAATGGCTTCACAACCGAGATCAACATCTGCATTACCTATAGTTTCTGCTACCACTACTAATATATCTTCGCAGATTCCTGTTTTCTCCCACAAGAAGCTCGAAAATTCTGGAAAGAAGATCACATTTGTAGCCGAAAGTGTTCCGTCAACAAGGATGACTACTACTGCTTCTATACATATTTCTAATAATGAAATCTTGAGTATTTTTCAACAGGTTCAACAACAAATGATGGATCAACAAAGGATGAATCAGAGGCTTCTTAGGGAGATGGAGAATTTGAGAGCTGAAAAGAATAAGCAAAACGAAACTCCTACTCCACTGGCTCCAAAGATCCTTGACTTCAAGATCTCGGGGATGTCTGGGAATCATTCTGGAGACTTTATTCCCATGCAAACTAGTCTCGGAATTTAGTCAGGATTCCTAGATCTGGGGATATCTCGGGATAATATCCATATGCCAGGAACTTCATTTCCAACCCCCATTACTGGTAACACTTATAATTACTCTCATGTCGATACTACTAACCTTGGATCTTCACAGGAAATAGGAATAACTCCCCAAGTGGCTAAGGAAATACAGAAACTTCGAGATATGATCTCAAGTGTTCCAGGAGTGGTAAAACCTATCCCGGAAGTTCCTACGATTACTCACAGGATATCCAAATTCGCTCCACCCATATGTAACGCTGAGATCCCGAAAAGATTCTAAACTCCCACCATGAAGTTGTATAATGGAACCACATATCCTAAAGAACATGTGGCTCAATATAGGGAGAGAATGGAGACCAACCCATTCCTCCATATCTAAAAGAAGCTTGTTTATGCAAGGGATTTGGTTCTACATTAACAGGGGCATCCCTGAAATGGCTGCCCAGTGTTCCTCCTTATTCAATTACATCATTTTCTCATTTAATTAACTTATTTAATAATCCGTTTTCTTGTAGTAAAACACTTGAAAGGCCGACTAGTGACTTATATAGGATAACTTAGGGACCTGATGAATCTCTAAGGAGTTATGTCAACAAGTTTGGCAGAGATTCCTTGGATATCCCTAATCTTGATATCACTACAGATGTTCAAGCGTTTAAAATGGGATTGCAAACAAACTTACCATTCTATGATGACTTGGTGATGAATCCTTGCAGGAATATAGATGAGGTCCGGAATCGTGCACTAAGGTTCATTAGGTTGGAAGATGAAAAAGAAATCCAAAAGAGGATTACTACAACACCTCCTAATGATCAGGGCAAAAGAAAGCTAGACTCTCCCACGAACAAGTCCTTCAAGTTCAAACCCTGCTACAAATCCGATAATCATAAGATCAATTATGTGGACAACGTCGATGAGGATGAAGAAGAACATCCAAGGATATCATATTATTGTTTTTCTGTTGATATTCTTGAACTAATGTGTGCCATGCAGGATCTAGGTGACAGAATAGATGGCCTCTGATGTGAGTGAAACTATATATTTTTTAAATGATGGATTTTTCACACCGATTTTAGTTTTAAAATGGTTTTTACTAGAAACTAAATCACACACAATAGGCAAGTGTACCTATCGTATAATAATATAGCTTATGGTAAGAACCAGATACCAATCTGTGGACACGATATCTCTCAATACTAAACCTCGGTCAATGTTTAGCAATAACATGAAAAAGTCGGGTTTGTGAATTTTAAAATAATAACTAAAAGGAAATTTTTAAAATAATCTAAAGTCTAAGAAAATTGCCTAGATTATGAATTCACTTAGTCTAGTGATGTGATTAATATGAATTGGTAAATCAAATGTTGACTAGATTCTGGTCAAAGCTATCTAATCCTATAATCTTTTGGAAAATTAAAATGATAAACACATTCTAATCACCTAGGATTATTCTATGAAGTCTAATGTTAAGGTCTATGTCAAGATTTAATCAAGAATTAGTCATCCGTCAAGAATCTTAATTCTACAACTTAAGGAAAACTAACATGACTTATACACACTAATCACCCTAAGTTGCATAAATTCAACAAAGTCACAATTTCTTCCAACTTACAATCTATGAACACAATCATGCAAATGAGGTTATTTGGCCATAATTTCCTAACTCACATGTTAATCATATTCAACAAATCATAATATCACCATGGTTTTTCCAAACTTTAGTGAAAGAAAGTATACTTATGCAAGTTTTATAACATTCAAGAAACCAATTATCATTCCTAATCTCATTGCATAATCTTAAAAACAAGTTGTAAGATTGTAAACAAATGTTTAATCATGGTTTTCCAATATAATATGACTAAGCATTCATCATTCTTGAACATTAATCAACCTACACAAATTTACAACATCATTGGAATACAATCATAACTTCATCTTGAAGCTTGACATAAACCCATTTGACCAATTCATAAAATCAACATCACATGAACATAAGTTTCATCATAATCTAAACAATAGAGTAATTAGCCCATAAGGCTTACAAGAACAACAATAAAGTAGGTGAAATTAACAAGAAACATGATTAAAATAACAAATGCAAACCACTAGCCAGCAAGGATTGGAAACAAGATGGTGTTGGATGCTCCTTGGATCTTAAAGACCTTCAAAATCTCCCTTGGATAGCCTTAAGAAATCTGATCAGAGGGTATTTTTGCTCCAGGAAGTCCCACACCTTCAAATGAGGAGAAAAACTCAATTTATAGAAATTCTGGAACTTGGCACGGTCGTGCACCATAGGTGCACGGACTTCACTTTTGGTCTGGGACGGTTATCGAAGTTGCCATTTTCAGCTAAGTCTCGAAAATTGACTCGAGGTGTCAAGCACGGTCGTGCGCAAGTCGTGGTGGCCGGCACTAACTCCATTTGGCCCGGCACTGGCTATCTTGCACGGTCGTGCTAGGCTTATGCACGGTCGTGCATAGGCCAGCACTACCATGCATGGCCTAGCACTACTTAGTTGCACGGTCATGCAAGATGGTGCACGGTCGTTCATAGGCCAGCACTGCATGCATGGCCTAGCACTACCTGGTTGCACGGTCGTGCATGGGCCGGCACTGCCAGTGCAAGATTTGGCATGACAGTGCGCATCTGGGGATTTGCTCAGAAAATGCTGAAATTCCATTTAAAGCTTGATTTTCTTCCGAGCAAGGCCGTTTATCCTACAAATTCACAAAAACAATAATTAGGACTATTTTGGAATGAATTTACATGTTGTTAACGTTAAAACTGGGGGAAATTGAGCAGAATAATTTGTATAATTTAACGTATATCAACCTCTTAAAGAAAAGAAGTTTATTGCAAAAGACTAGTCCAAGTGGTGTGTCTTTCATAAATATTTTGCCCGTATAACAGAGGATTGTATTGCCTTGAGAAAGGAAATAAGTTATCTACTAAGAAAAGGCCATCTCAAAGAGCTCCTTGGTAAAAGGAAAGATAGGAAGAAGGATCCCAACGGATTCCTATAAAGAGTTGCATCCCCACCAAAGGATGCAAGGTAATAAACTTCATTTATGGAGGATCTGGCATATGTGTTACTCTTATTTAGTAGCTACGAGACACGCCAAGGAAGCTAAAATTGAGAATGGAGAGAGACCGACAAGGACATTAACTCTTCCCACATACACCATGGTATCCTTCGAAGAATAAGACCGATTGAACATTCTGGATTCTCACCATGATGGGTCAGTTATTACCTTATATGTTTCTAAACATTATATCCGTTGGATACTCATAGACGGTGGGAGTTCAGTAAATATCATCCAATTAGAGACACTCAAAGGGATGAATATTCCTGAATCAGAGATAACAACATCCCTGATTCAGGTTGGATTCAATGGAGAAGCTAAAGCTACTTTGGGAGAAGTCAAACTTCAGGTAAATATTGAGGGAAGGAATTTCCTAAATCAGAAGGATGAATATTCCTGAATTAGAGATATCAACAAAATCTATTCAACAACCAACTAATAGGAAGGAGTTTCCCCTCCAGGATGGAATTTCTTCTCACAAAAAAGAATTTATTTCTCCACTCCTCTTCGTTCATGGTTATCCCAGGAACTAGAACAGAAGCATTGCTTCTTCTTTGGAGAAGGAAACGGGAATAACCGTGGGTGCGCAGTTGAAAAACAAATGAAATTTTGGGAACTTTGATTCTTAGACCATACAGTTGGTTCAATTTATGAAGAGTGGCAAGCAATCGCCAACCCATTAGCATCAACTGGGGATAACAAAGTCGGGTATGAAAGAAATCAGAAATAAAGGGAGGAAAATGATAAGGGAGACTCAAAGAAAACGGGTATTCTAGGAAGCAAACCCAAGAAGTAGAACTGTGGTCTGCTTTGAGTGTATTGTCAAAACGACAGAAGAGACAATCATCAGGAAAAACATGAGATAATTGCATGGAATCTATATTATCATCGTCAAAAATGCAGATATTCTGCTCGGTATATGGAATGATATTCTGATTATGAAATTCTTATAAATTGGACATTTTCTCGATTGCAAAGTTAAAAAGAAAACAGAGAGAAATGGAGGAACTTACCGGATGATGATCGTAGAAGAAGAATGAGTGATTTAAAAGAAGGAAGACGTGATGATTATATCCTCCAAAACTGTTATCCTCGATAACCGTTTACAATTTTGTAACTGTCCGATCATAAAGATCAAATTCAAATTTGAATTTTAAATTTTTACAGCTGTACAAAACTAACTGTAAAAATTGGGGGCATTTGTTGACTAACCCATATCTCTGTTTATATTTGATTTAATCTTGAGATTGTTGGTCAAACAGGTCTACAACTTATTGAGCTATAATTCCAGAGACATTAGCAAACGTTCCAAATAAAGATCATGGACCATGAGGACTCACCAACATTATTTTTGAACGAGTCACTCACAAATGGAATGATGCCGAAATAATCATAACAACTATTATGACCATTTGTTGTAAAATCATAGTATAAATACCGAAGCAATGATCGATAACAGGGACACAACACATTTAGCTACTTCTAGAGATTATTTACACAACTAGCATCGATCTCATTGTGCTCTTTCTTTGTATTTTATTAACGATTGTATTAATATATTAGGCAGAGTGACATTTGTCACCTCCCAAGGTTTTTATGCCGGCAATCCTAACGGAATAAGGGCTTTTCCTAGCCTAAATCTCGTGTGTTTGGTTATTTTTCATTTTCATATTCTCAAATATCTCTAGGAACCCTCATAGATAATTTCATTACGAACTACGCATAATTGATACATTGAACCTCGTAGGAGTTATTTAGTGAGGAATATTCAGCTTTAGACTCAAGGTCAAAGCCTAAGTATTCACTCCCTCTAGAGTTTAACACTTAGTTATTTTAGGTTGTTTAGTATTACTAGAAAAGGAGAAGACATAATAGTTACACAAGGAATTTTTGGGGAATTCAATTCAAGTATTTCAGGGAATGTTGTGGTATAAATACCCAACATTCAATGTTACAGGACAAGAAAGAATAAGACAAAAACTGACATAAATACAGGTACTGAAAGTAAACAAAAATGTACAACAACTGATACAAAAGTCGACAACTACGAAAACATAGGTCTTCAGTTGTTCTTCCGTGGTTGTGGTCAGTTGTTGTGTCTTCCGTGGTTGAACCGTGGAAGCCATTCCACGGTTTTCTTATTCCGCTATTGTCTTCAGGTCTTGATTCACACTGGTCTTCAGCTACTTGATCCGCTGTTGTTGGATCAGTGGTTATTAGATCCGTTTTTGTTGGATCCGCTGTTGTAGTCCGCGGTTGAGAGACAGTGGTTGAGAGAAAGTGTCCCCGGTTAGGCAATCCTTAGTTTTTATTCGTTGTTGGGCTTCAGTAGCCTTTCTCATAAGTCCTTATTTTCCAACAATCTCCCTCTGAGCTGATGAAGCCAAAACATTTTATTTTTTCCTTAGAATCAAACTAATTCGATCCCTGGGATTGAGCTCATATTGTAGGACACGATATTCTGTGTCAGCATTCTCCAAGGCCTTATGCTACAAATCTTTCAGATCATTCTTGCGGAGCTTAAGGATTGAGTCCCAATCTGAGAAGAAAGTTCTTGATCCATTGAATATTTCAATGATCATGGATTTGGTGACAAAGTAAAAGAACCACCTCTTGATTCTGGCTCTAGAATGGGTAATTTGAAGAGGTTGAGATTTAGGATAAGGAGCCATATGGAGAATGGGAGGAGATGTCGTAGGCAAGTGGATGATCTCTCTTCTTTTTATTTGATCCTTGGAGTCAAGTACCTTTTTGACTACAGGATGCTGATAAGGCTCATAGTGTCTCAAGAGATCTGGTAGAAGCTCCTTTTCAACTTCAATCCAAGGTCTGAACGTGACACCAGATGGTGATTCCTCAGCTCCAGCACACAGATTTTCCAGAGGAGTATTCAGCAAGTGATCAATTATTGTACTTGGATTTACATCCTTGAGCTGGGATACCACGGTGGTGGAGGGAGATGTGGCCTTTTTCCAGAGCTCGGGATGATCACTATGGACCCTTTTGAATTTGGCCCATTCATCAAACAGGGTATCATCCCTCCATCTCATGATTATATTACTTGGTTCCCACTGATTTTGGATGAGGATGTGTTTTATTCTTTTTCTCTGCTCCAAGGTCTTCTTCTTTTTATTGGCCTCCTTTATTCTTTTAGAAAGGATTTCAGCTTCCTCTCTGAGGCATGTGATGTCCCAATTGCTAAAGGTTTCAACCATGTACTTACCTTCATTTAGCAGAAACTTAATGAGTTGCTCCTTCTCAGCCTGATAGGCTTTGTCTTGTTGCTGATCAATCAGGGCTATTTGGTCCTGATAAGCTTGGATCAGCTCCTCTCCTGATAGGCCAGTGACCTCTAGATCAGCTAAGACCTTATTTTCCCCTTCAGCTTCTTTATTCTTTAGCTCTTGAAGCTCTTAGGTTGTAAGGAACTGCCTTTTGGAGAGTGGGATTCATTTGGAGGTGAGGTTTGAGGTTTCTCAGCTTCAACCTCAGTTGGCTTTATTGGGGATTTATTTGGAGGGGAGGTAGTCTTGGATGGGTTGGAGTGAGACTTATCATCATCAGCTAGTCTAAGCCTTCTTTTTCTTGGAATTAAAGAGGAACTAGGCTGATCATCACTTGGGCCTAAACTTGGTTCTGGAATAGGAGTTAAGGGTTTCTTGGTGTTGGCTATGTGGGTTTTGGATTTTCTTGCCACACTCTTTTGTCTTCTTGTGAAAGACCGAGTGAATATGGGTACAGATTTTGGCTTATTTTGGATGCATTTAAGATAGTGTGCTTGGGTGAAGTTTCTCTGGACAAGTCCAGAAGGGTTTGGGAAGCAGACTTGGGGGATAGAGTGGTTGACTCCTCTGTTTTTGTAGGTGAAGAAGGAATGCATATGGTAGGGGAGGTTAATTTGGGAAAGGTTGGATTATGTTCAGATTGGATAGAATCAGTTTGAACTGGTATGTCCTGAGTAGTGGAAGCTAAGGAAGAAGTAGCTATGGTGGTGATTTTTATTGGTTTAGTGGGAGCAGGTTTGGTAGACTTGGGTTTGGGTTTTCTTGTCACCCCTAATGCTCCAGTCTCCACTTGAGAATTAATTTCCTTTTATTTCTGTTCAGAACTGGCCTTAGCTGCCACAGTTTCAAATTGATGATCCAATGCAGCTTTGAGAAGAGCCTCCTGATTTTGCAACCTTATTGCCTTCATCCTTCTTTGTTCAGTTTTTTCTTGAGCCCTTTTGGCAGCTTGGGCTTCAGCAAGGAGCCTTTCATTCTCCGTCTTTTTGGCTTCATCAGCATGTTCCTTGAACCAAGGGAGAGGAGGAGCTATGCCTGTGAGAGACTCCAGAAATAGGGTATGATTGTCTACTTCATGTTGAAGGGAAGAGATTTTGGAGTCTACTGAAATTTTCAGTAGATCCATTTGCATTTCATGGGTTTGAAAGAAATCATGGGTGAAGTTTACAAAGAAAGTGGTAAGATGGGTATTAAGAAGTGGGTTTAAAAGTTCTTGAAAAGCCTGGGGAGAAAAGGTAGGGGTAGTGGAAGTGGATGGAGTGTTTGAGAGACCTTCAAGTGAAGGTGCCTGCATTGGGATGGATTGGGAGTGCAGGACTTGGTCATTCAAGACTTCTATGACCAACTCAGTGAGTTTGGTCACATCAGCCTGAATATGTGAGACCGTAGCCATCAATTCCTAAAGTTTAAGATCTGATCCGTCCAACCTTTTAAGTATATCATCCGAATCCCTGACTGGTGAGTCAGTTTTAGCATGAACTGAGTCCATCTCATGAGTGTCATGTACCCCTTTGTCTTGGTTCTAGGGATTTCCAGCCTCAGTTTCAAGCACTTCATTGGCTGTTTCCATAGCTAGAGTCTTAGTGCCTGATCCATACAGATGTAGACCCATTGGGCATTCATGTGGAGTGGTTGCTCCAAATGTATGATCTTGATGTCTAGATGGACTTGACATCTGGATCTCATCTACTTCTCCATGGGTTGGAGATTGATGATCTTAAGCCTTGGTTTGAAGGGGCTGCTCCTTAGTTTGTGAGGTAGGAGGAAAACCATTTGGCTCAAGAGCTGAGTCAATCTCTTGGAAAATTTGGGCAATAGAGTCAAAAGATTGTTGTGGTGAAGAAGCAGAGGTCTGCTTGGGAGATTGGAATGCAATATGAGTGTCAAGTGACACTTCAGTGGTTTGTGTGGGATCCCTTTGGGTTACAACATCATCCAGTTGAGAGGATTGATGAGGAGCTGGATGGGTTTGAGATTCAGGATCCACCTGTGAGGATGGAACAGATGGATCTACTTGTCCAGTGGGGATAGAGACTTGTTCAGGGATCTCATCTAACTGAATAGTCGTTTTGGGCTTTTTAGGCTTAAGGGCTTTGGTTGATGCTTTTCTTTTGGTCGGTACCTTAACAAGTGTGGAAGCAGAGGTGGATGTGGGCTCACCGGGGACGGTTGTGTCCTCAGTGTCATCCATGATCTTGGCATTAGTATTTAGCCTAGAAAATACATGTTTGTCAATGCCCTTGACACTAGAGAGGGGAGCAGCATGGCAAACAATGTTAATTTCAGCAAATAGACATGCCATTACAAAACGAGGGTATAACAGAAACTTGGGACTCTTTTGGTGATGAACCATATGATCAAATATTATTTGGGAAAAACTGACCTTTTCATTAGAGAGAAATGCATACATGACATATTGCATGTCATACGACATTTCTCCCCAACTTGTGGTCTTTTGAGCAAGAAACTACAAAATGGTGTGATACAAAAACTTGTGCTTAGGATAGAGATAAGCTTTGTACAAAGTTCTATTTTTCAGGTCTCCCTGATAATCACACTGAATGAAAGCAGCATGAAGAATTTTGAGAGAGACAATTTTGGGTGCATCAGTATCACCCAGATTTAGGGCAAGACTGAGTTTAGAAGGGGTGATGGACACTTTTTGACGAGCAAACCTAGAGGTTATGCTTTCAACAATATTGTCCTCAGACACCAAAACAGAGTTCGCCCAAAATTGATTTAGGGCAGAATCAGAAATAGGAGGATCGAGAATAAGAGCAATGTGAACAAAATAGTTTACCAGAGTGCCGATTACCTCATCATAGTGTGGGCACTCAGAGGACTTGGTAAGGTAGGGTACAAGATTGTGCACCAGCTTGAGTTTGAAAGTTTCAGGCGCCATGGATGCAAAAGGAGTCGAAGGGCAGTTTCAAAAAGAAGAACACGATTAGAAATCTTGCCTTAAGTTCTTATAGATAAATAAGGAGAAGTATAACCATTGCAAAGGTGTGACGTTTCTTAGGAAAAGCTGCCAATACTTATAATAAAAAAAAGTTTTCCTTAGGGTTTTTACCCATTGGACAAACCTGTAAGCATAAGAGAGAGAAAAACAAAAGACAAACCAGTACTATCATGCAAACTTTGAAGTACAGATAGTGTTTTGTCTTGGAATGAAGCCTGATCCAATGCCATTATCCCGATCATCATGAGCATCAAGCTCAGATGAGATCAGTGTAAATGCATCGAGCTAGAAGACATTCCAGAAAAGCAGCTTTCCTGGACCAATAAGCAGCATTTTGAGTTTGAAAGAGATGAACTTCATGAGCACCAACATGATCATGGAGTTTCAGAGATTTTAGGGTAAGTGCGGAAGGTGATAACCATTGAGTATGAGAACAAATGATATATATAGAAAGAAGAGAATCAGTGGCCATTTAAGTCGACGGGTAAAATGGTAAAAAAGGAAGAGATATTCTAGCTGTAAAAACAATTAATGAGTGTCAAATCTATTAATTGTATGGTGTCAAGTCCTCATATTAATTAGTGAGAGTCAAATCAATGAGTAATTATCAATGAATTAATAACCACGGAGTGAAAATGATTTAACCGCGGAAAGGATGTAACCGCGGATTAGTTACTGTGAGAGTATAACCACGGAATGGAAAAAACCGAATGTAACAATGGATATGGTACAACCACTGTCACACCCCGAGCCGGCAGGCTGGATCAACTTTCCCGTCGGGCGGAAAGTTCTCAGGGCGCGATATCGTTTGATAATCGAAATGATTAGATGGTTTACATAGTGTCACACCCCCAAATTTCAACTAACGGAATCATACCGTTTGAGAACGTGACAAACCAGGATCTCAGATCATTAGACATAGCGAAGACCTCTATATGCTTTTCAAACATAAACTTTGGTCTTAGTTGTAAAATTTCAGATTTTTAACGTTGCGGAAGCGTTTGTAAAAGTAAACCAACACCATGTTCACCACAAATGTAAATTACAATGTAAATGTTTTAAATAACCAAATTCAAAACAACTGGAATGTAATTGATGCATGAGACTCGATCTCCTAGTCCCTGCCTGCTGAATCTCGTATCTTAGCGTCCTGAGAAAACATGCAAGTATAGTCAACACAAAGGTTGGTGCTTACACAGGTTTGTATGAGTAATCACAAATGTTTGAATCAATTGTTTGAACAAGCTGTTTGTATATAATGTTTGCAGATCACATGATCACACATTGCATAGTCATGATAGCTAGTCATTGTACTATTTACATAAGTGGTCGACACCGAAGCTGACTGTTGTAATGTTTGATAACCTTTTCCCTATTGTCTAGCATAAACAATAGTAATGTGTGTTTGGTCAGTTAAACACTTGCGTAGATCCCATCTACCAAGTGAGGTTTGTCAAACCCAATAGATCTATCTTCAACTACCACGCTTTGCACTACGGCAAACTAAACGGTTCGAAATGTAAGGCTTTGTAATGCTATGTTTGCACTTATAGTAAACAGCTAACTCATGCAAGTGATATGTGTCTAAAAATGTTTGTTTGTGCATGTTTTCTCCCCCAAAACAGTAAAAGTAGAAAAGGGGCCATGTACGCACCTTTGAATGTAGCAGAATGATCAAACACATGTGAAATAGCGTAAACTGTCTTCTACGAGAAATCTGTGTTTCAACAATAATCGTTGTGTTATTCGGGATGTCGTTTTGTGTTTGAAATCACATACGTGTCAACAATCGTATGTTAGAGTTTTAGAAATGCACATACAAAAATATGCATGGTGTTAAGTTCGTTTATTTAAATCGTTCGATTATATACGATTTCGTTAAACACGCGTATTTATACGCGATTTATGGTTTCATGTCAAAATTGGTTTTTAATTAGAACGAAGAAGTTACGGATTAAAAAACCAAAATTGGTTTTTAATTACAAAAACCGGTTGGGCCAGATTCCAACCCGCGACCTCCTGGATCACATACGCGCGCCCAAACCATCTGATCTACTTCTGATTTTGCAAACAGAATGGTTTTTAATTAAATTTAACCACAATTTGATCGGCTTCCCTTTGTTTAACTATAACCGATCCATGTGAGTCCCAATTGACCCAAAATTCGAACCCAATCAGTTCCAAAACCATAGGGGTTTTGTTTCAATAAGCAAACCGAGTCCCACACTGGTTTTAATTCAAAAAAATCATCAATTTAGAACATTCAATTGTGTCACAATCGGTTTCGAACGTGAACCATCAAACTTATCATCTAATCTTATTAAATTCGTTGGTTATGAACTAGGATTTCATAGGGTTTTCATTAATACAAGGATTTCGAACTATTCTGTGTTGTTTAATCTGAATATCCAATTCATTTGGGTCGAAACCCCCAAAACGATTTGGATAATAAACCCTAGAACCTGAACTCGTGAAATTCGATATTTTTAGGTGTAATTAACATATGGTTTTTCATACATACATCAAACCGAATCTGTCTATGTAATTTAATTTGATTTTTAAACTCCTTAGAATCAAAACCCCCAAATGTTTTTAACTCAAGAACCCTAGATTTAAAAATCCTATAATTCGATGTTATCTGATCCAATAATCATATGGTTTTCATTTAATGGTATATTCCGAAGCTGTTGGTGCAGTTTAATTCGGTCATAGAACTCTTTTAGATGAAATCCCCCAATTCGGTTCATAGAATGAACCCTAGAATTAGAGTTCATAAGATTAGCTGATAAAAACCGAAATTAACACGTGGTTATCCTTAGTCGGCCACTTTAGGTTGTTTAGAAGCAATCACTTACTTGATTTGATGTAGAATTGATACCGATCTACTTTAAGCTTGATTTCGGCAATCCCCACGATCAAATCTTCTTCCTACAGCTTATGATATCGAATTGATGGATGTTGCAGACCCTAAAGGTGCCGAATAGAAGTTCTGGAAGTTTAACTTCGTGAAATGTGATCGAATTTCATGGTCTTGATAGTTAAAGACTACGGTTTCAACTTTTTGGCCTAATATTGGTTCAATTCGATCCTATCTGGAATTATAACGGATGATTAACATTTAATCATCATTAAAGTGAGTTATGTGAGCATTTAGTTCTATTATTAACAGCGATTTAATACGAATTTCGATTTTAACTTATCATTTGGCCGAATTTTGACTTTTACAAGTCAAAATCCCCAATTTGGTCAATTCCAAATGTAATTATTGTAAATTAGATGTTTCTAAACTTAATTAGATTAATTATACACTTTATAGTTCAATTTTGTTTGATTTCGTATCGTTTCGGTTAGTTCTCAGTTTAACGGAGTTAATCCGGAATGCAGGATTGTCACATCATCCCCTTGTTGAAGGAATTTTTGTCCCGAAAATTGCTAGGTGTTAGAAGTAGTTAGGAAACTACTTGTGATTTCAAATTGTACGTGCTAGTGAAATATCTGATCATTCTGTGTGCTTGTGTGTACTCAAACACAAGGTTCAACGTTTGCAACATCACACCTAAGTGTGATCGTTCTATGTAACTGTTTGTGTGCACCCTAGTTAGTACACCTAACTGTGTATGTTTGTGTTTGATCATACTGTGCTATGTAATCTTAGACATAGTGAGTGTTCGTAACTGTTTGTACTATGTAACATTGCACATAGTAATTGTTTGCAATTGTTTGAACTATGTAGTCTCGCACATAGCAAGTGTTTGGATGTAGTCGACAAAATAGAACTTCCAAAATTCATGCGTACCTGTAGATTCACGAGTACATGGGCCCCTGTATTCGTCAATTTACCTTACACAATTATTCTGGTTCCTTCTATATGTAACTCCACCATTTTTTAACCGATCATGATTTTACCACCATGAAATGTAGTACATCAAATGTAATGTTTGAAATGTAGTACATTGTTTGAAATCAATCATGTATGTACTACTATGAAATGTTTGTGTTTGCATTCTGCAAGGCTTCACTTGTGTTCAGCACAATTGTTCCTATTAATTTCAATAGTATAAGGTGTTTGTGCTTACAGTTAGAGTGTGAAATATCACACCATCCCCTTGTTGAAGGAAATTTCGTCCCGAAATTTAACGTGCCTTCATAATGTTTGTTGTTGTTTTGAATAAGTGGGGATACTTTTTCATCATTTGGTCTTCCCTTTCCCATGTGAATTCAGGACCGCGTCTTGAATTCCACCGAACTTTGACTATCGGAATCTTGCTTTGTTTGAGTTGTTTGACCTCTCGGTCCATGATTTCAACTGGTTCCTCGATGAATCGTAACTGTTTGTCTACTTGTATTTCCTCCAGTGGTACAATCAATGTCTCATCAAAAAGACATTTCTTTAAATTCGAAACGTGAAAGACATCATGAAATCCGCTGAGTTCATCCGGTAATTGTAGTTGATACGCAACCGGACGAATCCTTTTCAGAATCTCAAAAGGTCCTACATAGCGTGGGCTAAGCTTCCCGCGCTTGCCGAATCGTATCACACCTTTCCAAGGTGATACCTTTAGAAGAACTCGGTTTCCTACTTGAAACTCCAACGGCTTGCGACGTTTGTCTGCGTAACTCTTTTGTCGATCCCGGGCCGCTGCCATACGGTTCCGAATTTTGAACTATCTTCTCTGTCGTTTCATGTACTAGTTCAGGACCTGTAATCTGACTGTCACCAATTTCAACCCAACAAACCGGTGAACGACATTTACGACCATACAATGCTTCAAATGGTGCTGTCTGAATACTTGTATGATAACTGTTGTTGTAAGAGAATTCCACTAACGGTGAATGGTTTTCCCAGCTATCACCAAAATCAATGACACAAGCTCGTAACATGTCATCAAGCGTTTGAATCGTGCGTTCACTCTGACCATCGGTTTGTGGATGATAGACAATACTCATGTCTAAACGAGTTCCCAAAGACTTATAGAGAGATTTCCAAAAGTTTGAAGTAAATCGGGCATCCCGATCTGATATGATGGAAATTGGCACACCATGTCGCGCTACCACTTCCTTGATGTAAATACGAGTCAATTTCTCCATTTTATCAGTTTCCTTAATGGCCAAGAAATGTGCAGATTTCGTTAATCGATTGACAATTACCCATATCGTATCACAACCACTTGATGTACGAGGTAACTTAGTAATGAAATCCATCGAAATCTGTTCCCATTTCCACATAGGTATTTCTGGTTGTTGCAGTAAACCAGATGGTTTCTGCTATTCAACTTTGACTTTCGAACAAGTCAAACATTTGCTAACGTACCTAGCAATGTCGGCTTTCATGTGAGGCCTCCAATACAGTGCCTTCAAGTCATGATACCTTTTGTCTAATCCTGGATGGGCTGAATATCTGGATTTGTGCGCTTCATCCATCATGAGTTCCCTTAGACCACCATGCAAAGGTATCCAAAGCCGATTAATGAAATAACGAGTTCCATCAGGCTTAACGTCCAGTTGTTCCTCCATTCCCCGTAAGGATTCCTGTACCAAGTTATCCTTTTCTAAAGCCTCGAGCTGAGCACTGCGTACCTTGTCAGGTAAGTCAGTATGTATCGTCATCATAAGTGCGCGAACCCGTCTTGTTGATGTGTCTTTTCTGCTTAAAGCATCAGCTACTACATTAGCTTTTCCCGGATGATACTTGCTCGCGCATTCGTAGTCACTCAACAACTCGACCCATCGTCGCTGTCTCATATTGAGTTCCTTCTGATCAAAGATATGTTGCAAACTCTTATGATCAGTGTAAATGGTACACTTGGTTACATATAAATAGTGCCTCCAAATCTTCAAGGCAAATACCACTGCTCCTAACTCCAAGTCATGAGTAGTGTAATTCTTTTCGTGTGGTCTCAGTTGTTGTGAAGCGTAAGCAATCATTTTATCACGTTGCATCAGCACACATTCCAAACCCTGTGCAGACGCGTCACAATACACCACAAAGTCTCATGTTCCTTCCGGTAGTGACAGAATCGGTGCACTGCAAAGTTTCTGTTTCAATAGCTGAAATGCGGCTTCCTGTTTATCCGTCCAGATATACTTTGTTCCTTCACGAGTAAGAGTTGTAAGTGGTTGAGCGATCTTTGAGAAACCCTCAATGAATCGTCGGTAATAACCCGCCAAACCACGGAATTGTCGTACCTCGGTAGGGGTCTTTGGAGCTTCCCAATTCTTAATCGCTTCAACTTTTGTCGGATCAACATGTATGCCCTTCTCATTGACTATATGACCCAAGAATTGAACTTCTCGCATCCAAAAGTCACATTTTGAGAACTTAGCGTATAATTGTTCTTGTTTCAGTAATTCCAACAGCATTCGAAGATGTTCAGCGTGCTCCTCCTCAGACTGAGAATAGATGAGAATGTCATCAATGAAAACAATTACAAACTTATCAAGATAAGGTTTGCAGACACGATTCATGAGATCCATGAATACAGTTGGAGCGTTTGTCAATCCAAATGGCATGACCAAGAATTCGTAATGGCCATAACGCGTCCTGAATGCTGTCTTTGGAATATCTTCCTCTTGAACTCTGAGTTGATGGTAACCCGATCTGAGATCAATCTTCGAGTAGTAACTCGAACCTTGCAACTGATCGAACAGATCGTCAATTCGAGGTAATGGATACCGGTTTTTAATGGTAACTTTGTTAAGTTCTCGGTAATCAATACACATACAGAAAGTCCCGTCCTTCTTCTTAACAAATAAGACTGGAGCTTCCCACGGTGAAAAACTAGGTTGTATGAAGCCCTTATCCAACAACTCTTGCATTTGTGTAGATAACTCTTGCATCTCAGATGGTGCAAGTTGATAAGGCGCCCTAGCTATCGGTGCTGCGTCTGGTGTAAGGTCGATTCGAAATTCCACCTGTCTGATAGGCGGTAATCCCGGTAAATCTTCTGGAAATACTTCAGGAAATTCATAAACCACTGGGATATCTTCGATCTTCTTCTCAGCTGCCGGCTTCTCAGTTATAAGTGCTATAACTGATGTATGATCTTTACGCAGACATTTGTGTGCTTTCATACAAGATATGATACGCAGTGGCGTAATGCTCTTCTCACCTTGTACATACAGTGTCTCTCCATGTGAAAGCGGTATACGAACGATCTTTTGATGGCATACTATTTCAGCCTGGTGTTTCGACAACCAGTCCATGCCAATGACTACATCAAAACTGCCTAAGGCGGTAGGCATAAAGTCAATGTCATGTGTTTGACCCATCAAGTCAAGAACACATCCTTTAAGAATATGGTTTACGACAACTAGCTTATCATCAGCTAGTTCTATAGTGTACGGGTTTTCTAAAGCAGTAAGACTAACACTTAGCAATTCACAAGATTTACTAGATACAAAACCCCGATCTGCACCGGTGTCAAATAGCATAGAGAAAGAGTGATAATTCAAGAGAAACGTACCCGTAACAACGTTGGGATCTTCCCGTGCCTGACGTCCTCTAATCACAAAAGCCCTGTTCTAGCAACATTTGTGTTGTTGTTGCTGTTTCCTTTTGTAGTTATGTCATTAGCCCTTCTTTTCTTGAGTTGTGGGCACTTCTTCTTGAAATGTCCAGGTATGCCACACTCAAAACATCCTTTCTGTGTGTTGCTCTGATTAAGTGAGCTTGCCTGCAGTTCCCCTCGACAGTCTTTTGCTACGTGACCCATCTTTCTGCATTGCTGACATCGGTACTTGTCACATTGATTCCTAAAGTGATGGAATCCACATTTGTTGCACTTTGGGTTTTTACCTTTATACCCTCCCGATGACTGTTGGTTATTGTTTGGATTGTGATGGGTCTTGTTGGATTCCTGCTTGCGGTTCTGCTGAAATGACTGCTGAGTGAAATTATTGGAATCAATGCTATCCCATCTTCTTTTGTGGTCTCCCACCTTAGCTGCTACTGTTCGTTTGGGTAATGTTCCCCGTTGCATCGCTTGAGCAGTCAGTTGGTGTGCCAGTCGAACAGCTTGCTGTATAGTAGTAGGATTTGCAGATGTGATCAATTCTCGGACCTGAGATACCAGCCCTCCAATGTATCTCTTAATCCACTTGCTAGGTGGGGTTGCCCTGTGCGGTAAAAGTCTTGCTAATTGCTGGAATCGAGTAGTGTATTCCTCAATATTAGAACCTTTCATCTTGAGTTGCCAGAATTCGTCCTCAAGTTTTTGCATTTCATTACGGGGACAATACTCCTCCTGCAACAGGATTTTGAATCCATTCCAAGTAAGGGCATTGGCTGTATTCAAGCTGAGTGTCTGTACGTTAGAGTTCCACCATTTAAGGCTGAACCCTCCAAAGTACCAATAGCGTATCTGACCTTGTTTTCTTCCGGACAGTTGCAGATCTCAAACACCGATTCTGACTGTTCAATCCATCGAAGAAGTCCAACGGATCCTTCCGATCCTTTGAAATTACGTGGTTTACAGTTCAAGAATGTCTTGAACGTGCACATTTGTGGGTTTACCAATCCCCCCGTTGGATCATGTGGTCCTGTTTGGTGTGTTAATAAGTGCCTCAAGTTCGAGTGTTAATAAGTGCCTCAAGTTCCGTTGCGGTCATGTTAATGTTTCCTCCAACCATGATCTTCATATTTACAAATATACATAATGAGACTACACCCATCGCATAATCATCATTCATGCATAAAGTAAATGTAACACACTACCATAGACATTAAGGTAACAATTCTTAATCATTTATGATAAACTAGTGCTTACAATTGTTTGTCAAAGAGATGCAAAACAACTAAACACGAAATCTACTTTTATGAGTACAACCCACTCATATAAGTTTGTCAATTAGAAAGTAAATGAAATGACTAGATTCCACCGTTTGGTTGATCAACAGTTGATGATGAATCTTCCAGTTCTGCTGGACCAGTCACTGCACCATGCTGGTAACGCATATGCCCAGTGATGAGGGTCATGGCCTCCCCAGCCAAGTCTCTCACTATATTGGCTTCAATCGCCGCTGCACCAGCCCGTGCATTGTCTTCCTCAACCCTTGCCTCGGCTACAGCTACACGTAACTCAGTAGTTTCTAGTCGTGCAGTGAGTTCGAGGATCGTCCCTCGCATCATCCAGATCGTTTCCACCAAATTTTCCTGTTCTTCATTAGTCCTAACCAACTTCCCAGTGAGGTTATCCCACATTTGTGTCAGCCAGTTGTTATTCTCAAGCAATTCTGTGATCATCCCTGCTACTTCCCACATGCTGCGGATTTCACGCTCCATGCGTGCAACAAAAGCAGCAAATGCCTGTTCCAGTGGATATCCAAAAGCAGGTAACGTCCAAAGGCTATTAGCAGTGTTGGCAGTTAGTGGTGGTGGCACTCGTTCTTCACGCACCCAGTTGCGTATGAGGTCAGGAAACCATTGCCAATATTGGTTGTTCCCCCTTTGTCGAACATGTGTTTCCTCCCCATAGAGGATTTTATCATTCACTGGTTCGATCCTCCTTGTCATGATGTCTGACAATGCTACAACTTGTTCCTCAGTGTGAGTAGGTGTAGATGATGATGCCATGTCTGTTACATAACACTTATGTAAATACTATGCTAAAAGCAGTTGTGTAAACAAGTGTCTAATGTCTAACAGTTATAGTCTAAGTCTACAAATGCAAACCTAGTTCGCTATAACCAATGGCTCTGATACCAATCTGTCACACCCCCAAATTTCAACTAACGGAATCATACCGTTTGGGAACGTGACAATCCAGGATCTCAGATCATTAGACATATCTAAGACCTCTATATGCTTTTCAAACATAAACTTTGGTCTTAGTTGTAAAATTTCAGATTTTTAACGTTGCGGAAGCGTTTGTAAAAGTAAACCAACACCATGTTCACCACAAATGTAAATTACAATGTAAATGTTTTAAATAACCAAATTCAAAACAACTGGAATGTAATTGATGCATGAGACTCGATCTCCTAGTCCCTGCCTGCTGAATCTCGTATCTTAGCGTCCTGAGAAAACATGCAAGTATAGTCAACACAAAGGTTGGTGCTTACACAGGTTTGTATGGGTAATCACAAATGTTTGAATCAATTGTTTGAACAAGCTGTTTATATATAATGTTTGCAGATCACATGATCACACATTGCATAGTCATGATAGCTAGTCATTGTACTATTTACATAAGTGGTCGACACCGAAGCTGACTGTTGTAATGTTTGATAACCTTTTCCCTATTGTCTAGCATAAACAATAGTAATGTGTGTTTGGTCAGTTAAACACTTGCGTAGATCCCATCTACCAAGTGAGGTTTGTCAAACCCAATAGATCTATCTTCAACTACCACGCTTTGCACTACGGCAAACTAAACGGTTCGAAATGTAAGGCTTTGTAATGCTATGTTTGCACTTATAGTAAACAGCTAACTCATGCAAGTGATATGTGTCTAAAAATGTTTGTTTGTGCATGTTTTCTCCCCCAAAACAGTAAAAGTAGAAAAGGGGCCATGTACGCACCTTTGAATGTAGCAGAATGATCAAACACACGTGAAATCGCGTAAACTGTCTTCTACGAGAAATCTGTGTTTCAACAATAATCGTTGTGTTATTCGGGATGTCGTTTTGTGTTTGAAATCACATACGTGTCAACAATCGTATGTTAGAGTTTTAGAAATGCACATACAAAAATATGCATGGTGTTAAGTTCGTTTATTTAAATCGTTCGATTATATACGATTTCGTTAAACACGCGTATTTATACGCGATTTATGGTTTCATGTCAAAATATAGATTTTATTATTCTAATACGTTCGTAATTGAATTCTGGTTCCAACGCAACTTGAACGGATCGAATCGGAGTTAGAACGAAGAAGTTACGGATTAAAAACCAAAATTGGTTTTTAATTACAAAAACCGGTTGGGCCAGATTCCAACCCGCGACCTCCTGGATCACATACGCGCGCCCAAACCATCTGATCTACTTCTGATTTTGCAAACAGAATGGTTTTTAATTAAATTTAACCACAATTTGATCGGCTTCCCTTTGTTTAACTATAACCGATCCATGTGAGTCCCAATTGACCCAAAATTCGAACCCAATCAGTTCCAAAACCATAGGGGTTTTGTTTCAATAATCAAACTGAGTCCCACACTGGTTTTAATTCAAAAAAATCATCAATTTAGAACATTCAATTGTGTCACAATCGGTTTCGAACGTGAACCATCAAACTTATCATCTAATCTTATTAAATTCGTTGGTTATGAACTAGGATTTCATAGGGTTTTCATTAATACAAGGATTTCGAACTATTCTGTGTTGTTTAATCTGAATATCCAATTCATTTGGGTCGAAACCCCCAAAACAATTTGGATAATAAACCGTAGAACTTGAACTCGTGAAATTCGATATTTTTAGGTGTAATTAACATATGGTTTTTCATACATACATCAAACCGAATCTGTCTGTGTAATTTAATTTGATTTTTAAACTCCTTAGAATCAAAACCCCCAAATGTTTTTAACTCAAGAACCCTAGATTTAAAAATCCTATAATTCGATGTTATCTGATCCAATAATCATATGGTTTTCAATTAATGGTATATTCCGAAGCTGTTGGTGCAGTTTAATTCGGTCATAGAACTCTTTTAGATGAAATCCCCCAATTCGGTTCATAGAATGAACCCTAGAATTAGAGTTCATAAGATTAGCTGATAAAAACCGAAATTAACACGTGGTTATCCTTAGTCGGCCACTTTAGGTTGTTTAGAAGCAATCACTTACTTGATTTGATGTAGAATTGATACCGATCTACTTTAAGCTTGATTTCGGCAATCCCCACGATCAAATCTTCTTCCTACAGCTTATGATATCGAATTGATGGATGTTGCAGACCCTAAAGGTGCCGAATAGAAGTTCTGGAAGTTTAACTTCGTGAAATGTGATCGAATTTCATGGTCTTGATAGTTAAAGACTACGGTTTCAACTTTTTGGCCTAATATTGGTTCAATTCGATCCTCTCTGGAATTATAACGGATGATTAACATTTAATCATCATTAAAGTGAGTTATGTGAGCATTTAGTTCTATTATTAACAGCGATTTAATACGAATTTCGATTTTAACTTATCATTTGGCCGAATTTTGACTTTTACAAGTCAAAATCCCCAATTTGGTCAATTCCAAATGTAATTATTGTAAATTAGATATTTCTAAACTTAATTAGATTAATTATACACTTTATAGTTCAATTTTGTTTGATTTCGTATCGTTTCGGTTAGTTCTCGGTTTAACAGAGTTAATCCGGAATGCAGGATTGTCACACATAGCACATGGTATATAAATGAGAAATGCTAACATGACAATGAAATAGAGTTACAAAGTTAAATTACATTGTTTCCTCATAATTTAACTAAGTAAATCTAATCAAAAGAATCAATGAGTTTATATCTTGTAACTATACAAGATATACAAAAGATGATTCACTGTTTTGTTATTCAAAAGTATGCAACACCAAAAAGTAGCTAGGCCTTCTTAAAGTCCACTAGCTATGTCCCTGTATGTCTGGTGACTAAACCTGTTCGTCACCTGAGAAAACATGCATTTAAACAAGTCAACACTAGGTTGGTGAGTTCATAAGTTTGATATTTGAAAGCCTTGAAATGTTCACATACACACTCACAATGTCATACTTGTTGTTAAGTGATATCTCATCCTATTAGCTATGCTTATATATAGGGCATATGTAGGGGAACAAGCCCCAGCCAATATCCCACCACATATCTAATAGAACTTAATACCATTTGTGATACAACTATGTATTCCCATTTTCATTTCACCCGTCCGTTTGTATTCATCACCCATTGAATCATATGTAGAATGATATAATATGAGGGGTTTAGTTATCAAACCGAAGTATTGATAACGCCCGATGTGTTAAGGAAATTAGATTAATTTAATCTGATCCTTGTTATTATTCTATTACTTATGGGGTTAACTGTTAATCACTGTTAAACATAAGAGTTTAGTTAACCAATTGATATTTGTTCTCAACTTAAAGTGCATAGAGCCTAAAAGGAATCCATTGCAATCCTCACGTAATCAGATTACAATGCATCCGATTTACCTCTACCACTTTGTATTACCGTAGTCCTCATCGAAACGGTTACTAGTAATATGACATGAGAGAAAAAAAATTCCTCAGTCTACTAGTCAACGGGTAACGATGGATTAATTACAATTTCACTGTTAAACATAAGAGTGTTAGTTAACCAATTGATATTTGTTCTCAACTTAAAGTGCATAGAGCCTAAAAGGAATCCTTTGCAATCCTCACGTAATCAGATTGCAATACATCCGATTTACCTCTACCACTTTGTATTACCGTAGGCCTCATCGAAACGGTTACTAGTAATATGACATGAGAGAAAATAAATTACTCAGTCTACTAGTCAACGGGAAACGATGGATTAATTACAATTTCACTGCAGATTAATATCACCATGTGTCGTTTTCCAGACCCTGACTGTTCATTGCCATGTCACCAGTCATACGTTATCGGCCAATGAATCAATACGATCAACATACTAGCCCAACAAGCTAGAGGTTTGTTAGACCTATGGTACCACTATTCTATCGTCGGTTTATTCACATCAAATTAACTAGTCAGCGATTTGTGAAGGGACTTACAATGATCATACTTGAATACATGGCACATGATTGAAATGATATAATGCAAACAGTTTAATAGTAATCAATTGTATTGTGATCATCAATGTTGTTTGTTCTCAATGTTGTGTATTCTCGTTGTTGTTAACAAAGTTAAATAAGATCTTGTCTTATTATGTTATGTTAATTGTTGTGTGAATGATATTGTTATCATGAAGTTACATTATCATGATTATCATTCCTTGTTGTTCCATATAGTCACCCTGTTGTCACTAAGGTGTGTTAAGAACTAGTCTTACTACACTTAGTCGACTCAAGTGGTCGATGATACTTGTTTCATGTTACCTTGTAATATGTGTTGAGTTGTAAGCTAAGTGTTATAAGAACTTGTCTTATTACACTTACTTAACTCTGATGTTGAATATTATTTTGAGGATATATTATCTTCATATCATTCATGTGTTTCGTTGTTGTCATCATGTTCACCTATGATTATCTCAATGTTTGTTCTTGTAAGAATAACTAAGTGTTGTAAGATATAATCTTACAACCATGTTATTCTATTGTGTTGATGATTTATGAAATTATATTATCTTATTCATCTTAATTGTTCATGTCATAACATGATCATACAAGCATGCATACAATGTTAAATGATAATAAGTCAAGCAATATTATCTAATCAAAGTATAAGCAATATGTTAAACGAAAACTTTTAAGTAAATAAAAGTTAAGCATGTTTCTCAGCCCCGATAGTTTAAAGTCGGTTAATGATTAGAAAAGGGGCATATGAACTCACCTTGCTGTTGAAGTGGTTAACTTAGCTTCAACAGGAAGTGCACGCGCTCTTGATTATACTTGAGGTTGTTTTCACATGGTTTTCGTACTGATTTGTCGGCCATCTGATTCCCGTCATTTATGGATATTAGATCGCAACCGACATGTTCTTGTTATTTACTTGTACACTGTTGTCTTTCTTGATTCATTGTATTAACTGCACCTAGGTTTTCACCTAAATACATACAACTATTGTTTATGGTGAGTTGTTGTACTTATGGTATTTAAGTTTTCACATAAATGCGTACAACTGTTTCTTGTATTTTGAATCCTGTATCACAAACACTGTTCATATATCGTATTTACACACAGTAAAAGGTGGAAGTACACATACCCTACGGACTTGCCGGACGATCAGGTACTGGATGTCACAGTCTCCTCTTGTTAAAGAAATTTCGTCCCGAAATTTAAGCATCAATGTCGGGCTCTACTTCCCGAACAAGTGAAGGTACTTTGTCCTCGCGTTCCCAGGTAAATTCTGGTCCACGCTTGGAGTTCCATCGAACTTTTACAATAGGGATGCGGCTATGTTTCAGTCTCTTGACTTCACGTTCCATAATCTCTACAGGTTCTTCAATGAAATGTAATTGTTCATCAACTTGTATCTCTTCCAACGGTATGATCAATGATTCGTCAGCTAGACATCTCTTGAGATTTGATACGTGAAATACATCGTGTACTCTGCTGAGCTCGTCAGGGAGTTTGATTCTGTATGCCACAGGACCTATGCGTTGAGTTCTCTCAAACAGTCCGACATACCTTGGTGCTAGTTTGCCTTTAGCCCCAAAACAAACTACGCCTTTCCATGGGGACACTTTCAACATAACTCGGTCACCCACTTCGAATTCCAAAGGCTTTCGCCGTTTGTCTGTGTAACTCTTTTGGTGGCTACGTGTTGCTTGTAATCTCTGTTGTATCTGGGCTATCTTAACAGTAGTTTCCTGAATAATTTCAGGCCCAGTGATTCTGTTGTCTCCCACTTCGCTCCAACAAATTGGAGACCGACACTTTCTACCATAAAGTGCTTCAAACGGAGCACATCCAATGCAGCTGTGGTAACTATTGTTGTAGGAGAACTCAATGAGTGGTAAGTATTTATCCCAACTTCCACCAAAATCTAGGATGCATGTCCTCTAGGGTTTGAATGGTTCGCTCGCTTTGTCCATCTGTTTGTAGATGATAAGCGGTGCTCAAGTTGACACTTGTCCCTAGAGATTGTTGCAATGATTGCCAGAACCGCAATGTAAATCGGCTGTCCCGGTCTGAGATAATAGACAATGGCACACCGTGCCAGACTACTATTTCATCAACATAGAGTCTTGCTAGCTTCTCCATCTTGTAAGTTTCTCTGATCGGCAAGAAATGTGCGGACTTGGTCAATGTATCAATGATGACCCAAATCGAATCGTGTCCGCTGGAAGTGCGGGGTAGCTGTCACACCCCGAGCCGACGGGGTTGGATCGGATTCCCCGTCGGGCGGAAGGTTCCCGAGGCACGATATCGTGGATGATAATCGTGATGATCAGATTGTTTACATAGCATCAATGTTAAGAATATCTAAAGCACAAGGAACATTTAACTAAAATTTACAAAGTTAAATTACAATATCAATGTCTGATAATTTAACCAAGTAAACGTTTCAAAATGAATCATAAATTCGCTATCTTGTATTAGTACAAGATCTCAGAATGATTCACAATGATCAACAAAAGATGTGCTTTCCAAAACTACTAGGTCCTCTAACTGAGCATCCTAGCATGCAATCCAAATCCCTAGCTTAATCATGTACGTCATCTGAGAAAACATGAAAATAAAACAAAGTCAACACAATGGTTGGTGAGTTCATATAATTTTGGTATTTGAAAATAGTTTTGTAAACCTTCTAGGTAAAACCTTAACCTCATTATCAACACCTGTATCATCCAACTCGGTATGCTTATATGTAGGGCATACCCCTGAGTCGAGCCTACGACCCGCCCAGACGCCGTCCCACCACATACTAAGCCACATAGGACATTGTTGTTAATTATAATTAAGCATTTTACCTACCATTTTCTTCTATGATCATCTGAGATTTAAAACACTCTGTTTAACTGTTTATGATATCAACCCAAAAATGTTTATGTTTTCCCCTAGATAACAACCTTAATCTCATTAACATCACCTGTATCATCCAGCTCGGTATGCTTATATATAGGGCATACCCTTGAGTCGAGCCTACGACCCACCCAGACGCCGTCCCACCACATACTAAGTCACATAGGACATTGTTGTTAATGATAATTAAGTGCCTTACCTAACACTCACTTCTATGTTAAAAGACTTGATTTCCATAATTTGAAATAAAACTGATTTCCTGGGTTCACCATGTCTTCATGATTTCCCAAAAGCAATTATAGAAATAAAATGTTAAATGTTTAATTAATTAAATAAATAAACATTTAAATACAACTAAGACATGATGATTGGGCCTTATTTGACTCAATCAATTAGACTTAGTTGTTGGTGGTTGTCCAAGTTGTAACCTCTCACACCTGACCCATATCAGGCATAACTCACAAGAAGAATACCTGAGCGTGACGGGATTTTTTTAATGATGCCCATACAGCTTGACCCAATGGTCTTCTGTACCTGAAGGGACTTTACGGATATCCTTTTATTCTTGATCTCTTTGATTTTCTTGATTTTGACATTGAATTCATTTGATCGTTCACGTTATTGCCCATATAGCTTGACTACAAGAGTCTACTATACCTGAAGGGACTTTATGTGTGTTACACGTGGTCTTGATTCCCTATACAACTGACATCCACCTTAACTCAAATATTAATGATTTCATTAGATTGTAATGATTTCATTATTTCAATGATTCGCACTTATTTATGATTTCTGATTCCTTGAGTCTCTTGATCTTGATCTTTAGAATTTCCATGATTTCACAATGATTTTTTGATTCATGATTAGGATCCTTTGTTCCCAGATCACACACTGAGTTAGGTTTCTTTGAACATGATCTTTTGTTTTAGTTTCTTTGGTTTCACTTTGAATTTAGATTCTTGAATTTGTCTTGATGGACTAAGGGTTTGTTTAGAGTTTAGAATTTAAGTATTACTCAGAAGAGTAATTTAATTAACTTGATAATTTGATCTGTTTAATAATTACCTAGACAGGAGTCTAGGAGTATCAACAAACATATATATGTAAAACATATAATAAATAAAAGCATTTAAGTAAACAATTTAAATAAAACAGTTTACGCATGCTTCTCAGCCCCGCGTTTGAAAACAAAAATGTTTAGAAAAGGGGCAATGTACTCACCTGTGTTGCCGTGCAAATGAACCACAAAAGATATGCGCGCTCTTTGATTGTTGCCTATGTATCTTTAGTACCTGAGTTATTTTAAAAAGATTCGTAGACGATAAGTATTTAAACTAGTCGTATCTAAGGTTTGGTCTCGGTGTGCAACTAAGTGTCCTACGTTACTAAAGTGTTTCTAGGATTTCACCTAACTAGTTTAATTGTATTACCCGTAATAGGCCCATGTCCCAATATTATTAACTACTAAACCCTAGATGATTAGGGTTTATTTTAATTAATTCACAAGTCTTTATTTAACACATTTTTAAGATAATTTATTTTAAGTTAAACTTTTATTTAGGAAAAACATTAAATTAATTCAATAAGATTTATAAATCATTTACCTTTATTAAAACGTAATTAATTTAAGAGAATTGTTTACTCGTGATGGGCTTGAGTTAAGCCTGTTGGGCCAATCTCAGGCCCATTATGAGACTTTAATTGTTCATTGATTTACTTGTCAACTTGGTATATGGCCCACCTTAAATAGTTCAACCGAACTATCTAGAGCATCCATTCGTTCCTATGAAAGGTTTTAGTATTTGATGTTAATGGTTTAATCGACACCACAACTTAGGGTCTTGGCCTTTGAATTTCAATAAATTCCCATGTATGTTGTTCACCCCAATGTAAATGTTTTTACTCTCTTTGTTGTTACTCCTCATGCTTAATCTCAGACATAGTGAGTTGATTTCTTTTCTTGAAACCCTAGTGAGATACCCATGCGCACACACATGGAGTAAATCCCCATGCATGCAGCTCGTCCTCATTTCATGCATAACCCACCTACTTCAACTCCACCTTGCCCAAACCACCACGTGCTGAATAGGGTTGGGCGAAGGGTCCTTGGCCGAATGAGACTTGTCGAGCGAATAGAGGGGTTGGCCGATCGAAAGAGCTTGGGCTGTATGTATGATCTGAATCTGACCGGGCGAAAGGGCTGTTTGGCCTTTGGCCGAATGACAGAGTGCCGAATGAGAGACCCCAATCGAATAGCCTAAGCCGAATGGGACCTGACCGAAGGAACCTGGTTCGGCCGAATGAGGAGACTGATTCGCCACTGGCCATTCGCCGGCCTAATGAACTGGCCATTCGGCCACGGCGGCCTGGTGGGTGCCAACCTACTGATTTTCGAGCTAATTGACCAAGGGCTGATGGGGGTTGGTTCCCACTCTATCTTATGATGTTGGTGAGTGTTTCCCCTAAGTTGTTATGGCTTGAAACCGGTTTTGAGGGTGGGTTTGGAAATAGGGTTTTCAAACCCTAAAATCGCAACAAAAGTTGGGTTTTTACCTCGAATCTGTTGATCCCAAGCTTAGATCGACTGTACTTTCAAGATCAACAAGTGAAGGGGGTTGTTTAGACATCAAAATAGCTTGATTTCATGGAGAAATGGAGGAGATATGGTGATTTCTTCTAGAGAGAGAAACTAGAGAGAGAAAGTGACGGTGGGTGAGTTTTAGAGAGAGAGAGTGAAGAGGTTTAATGAGGAAGGAGAGTCATTCCGGGTATTTATACCCCGAGTGAGTTCGAGTTCGTTTCGGTTCGCGTAAAAAGTGTCGGTTTCGTTTCGTTCTCGTAACGAAACGTCTCGGTTTTAAAATAAAGTTAATAAAATTATTTTAGGTTGTGATTCCTAATAAATTAACTAAATATCTTCTGTTTATTTTAAATTTTCGAAAATATTTAATTTACTGTTTAATAATCGAATAGTACAGTCGTCGCGCGTATTCGTTCGAATCGTCACCCGTACGAACACTGTGATAACTATACTTTTCAATATGGTTTTGTAATTATCGGATATCATTTAGAACGTTAAAATTTCAGATGTATTCGTACAGATCGTCACCTATACGAATAATCTGTCGATTTAGCATTCACATAACGACATCCGTTTTGTTTTGTTCTGTAAAGCCTCACATACGTTTATACATAATAACATCCTAACAAATAATCACATGATGGTTCTGTATTGCCAGATAATTGTCTGACTGATGAACCATGTGTCTGAGTTTCGTTTCTGAATTGAGTCTGAAACTGTACTATGATAACATAAAGTGATAATGATATATGAACAACAACTGGTATGTGTACCTGGTTTACTGTTCATTTTACTGTACCGATCACTGTTCCGGTGACGTTTCCGGCACTGGTGTTACAGTCTCCCCTTGTTAGAGAAATTTCGTCCCGAAATTTAAGAATAATTATCGGGTACGACTTTCTCTGTAAACAGTTGGGGATTACCTGAACTCCATATGATCTTTGCATTTCCCAAGTAAGCTTGAATTTGCGCCTTGATTTCCAATGAGACTTAGCAATCGGAGTACGGCTTCACCTTATTCGTTTAACTTAGCGAGCCATAATCTCAGAAGATTCTTAGATTAAGTATAAATGTCTGTCCAGTTGAATTCCTTTAACTGATATGACGAGCGATTCATCATTAAAACATTTCTTCAAATTTGAGACATGAAACACGTCGTACACACCACTGAGACCATCTGGGAATCTCAGTCTATATGCTGCAGGACGAATACGTTCGATGATCTCGAACTGTCCTGCGTTTCGGGGTGCTTATTTGTCCCTTATCCTAAAATGGACTACACCTTTCCTTAGGGATACCTTTAGCTTGATATGATTTCCCACCCAATATGTCAACGGCTTGCGTTATGTCTCATCCTGGCTATCCGTCACCTTTGTTAAATCTAATCTGTCTTGTCAATAGTTGATCCACTAAGCTCTGGTTTAGCTGTTTGATTACCTCCTGTCTCAGTTCAACAGCTCGATAGTCGACATATTCCGGTCTTAATGAGCCTTGAATGATGTGCATTCAATGCTACTATTATGGCTGTTGTTGCAGGAGAATTTGATCAGTGGCAATTGAGAGTCCCAATTTCCACCGAAGTTTAACACACATATCCTCTAGGGTCTGTGTCGTACTTTAGCTTCGACCGTCCGTTGATGGATGGTGAACTATACTCGAATTTAAGTACATCCCTAGAGGTTTCTGTGATGTTGGTTAAAACCTTCATGTGAATTAGCTGTCTATATCTAAAATGATAGACAATGGTACACCGTGACGTACCACCATCTCATGTTGTATAATTTGTCAGTTTCCCTATCGCGATGTTTTCCTGCGTTAGTAAGAAATGGATAGATTTTTGTCAATCGGTCATTGGTGACTCAAAGAGCACTATGACCCATGGAAGCGCGAGGTAGCTTGGTTTTGATATCCATAGTTGTTTGTTCCCACTTCCAAAGCAGAATTTCAGGCTGTCCCAGTAGCCCTGATGGCTTCTAGTGTCCCGCCTTTACTTTCGCACACTTAAGGCATCGACCGACATACTCGACGATGTCTTTCTTCATTCCCGGCCATCAATAAAATCTCTGTAAGTCTCGGTACATTTTATCGGCGCCCGGATGCACTGATTATCTGGCTCGTGTGCATTCTCAAGAATAAGTCTTCTTGATTTATCTACCGCCGGAATCCACCCACTATTTTGGTAGTAGGTATTTCCTCCGGTTTATCTCAAACTGTCTTTCTGTTCTACAATCTGACACACTCCTTAAATTTTTCATAGGTGGCTCTCACAGCTCTAGGTCTTGATCGTCAGATCGAGACCCTTGAGTTGCACATGGTGAAGCCTCAGATTATTTGATATAACCGTATACCTACTTCACCATCTGTTTAATCTATTCTCAGCTTGAAAGTGTACATTATACATCAGGGAGGTCTACCTAAAATATGGTAGTACTATTAGGATAAAGGTAATGATTTACCTTCTAGTAACCCTATACCCCTCTGCGAGATGATGTATATCTATCTTACTTCTACCCGAAAGTCATGTGACTTACGGAACCCATTGTAACTTTTGTTCCAACCGTTACTTATTCTCATTCTGATTTTCAAATGGAAGAATTTAAGATAGAGTTGTTCTTCCTTTAACAGCTCCAGAATATCCCTGAAATGTCGTTCGCGTTTTGTCTTGCTATTAGAATAAATCAGTATGTCATCCCTAATGATAATGACAACTAATCCAGATACGGTTTGCACACTCGGTTCATGAGGTCCACGAAAACCATGGATGCATTCTTCTATCCGAAAGGCATTATCGTAACTTGGAATGCCCATAATTCATTCGAAATATTTTCTCTGGCGTATCTTCATCTTGTATTCACAACTGATTTCCCTTGATCTACTTATTTAATCTAGATAAGAACCTAGCACAATTCTCACATTTACCTTTCCTAACATCCTTGAATCATAGTTCTCTACTTAAGTAACTCAAAATCCTGAGAGGTCTAGATAGAAAATGAAAGTTTACCCACTAACTTTGACACTTGGAATTTCTACAGCTTTTAGTGTTCTACTCAAATAAAGTCCTCTTCCCAATTACAATATTTAAACTGAAATCAAGAATTTCCCTATCTCTTATTTAATCTAGATAAGAACCTAGCACAGTTCTCACATTTACCTTTCCTAACATCCTTGAATCAGAGTTCTCTACTTAAGTAACTCAAAATCTTGAAAGGTCTAGATAGAAAATGTAAGTTTACCCACTAACTTTGACACTTGGAATTTCTACAGCTTTTAGTGTTCTACTCAAATAAAGTCATCTTCCCAATTACAATATTTAAACTGAAATCAAGAATTTCCCTATCTTTTATTTAATCATTTAACGCTTACTTAACCTAAAGGTTCCTTAGGTTATTATTCCAATTATCTTTTCGACACTGACTTTGTTTACAGCTATTTTAAATTTATTGTTTCTAAAATTACAATAGACTAAGCAGTTCTAATTAATATACCAATAATTAATTTAATGTATCAAGCTGAAATTGGCATACCTATGGGGTCATCGGACTCCGAGTGTTCCCCAGGAGCAGGTAAAGCGAGTAATTCCTCAGTGACTGCTGGGTCTGTGGGAGGTCTTCGCCTAGCGCAGTCCCTTTTGAAATGTCCAAACATTCCACATATTTAGCAGTTGTTGTTATGAGGGGAAGTAGAGGTGCTCGCTTCTTGTTTCTGTTTCCTAGTGGGAATAAACCGGCACTGTTGGATCCAGTGTCCGTATTTCCCACAATTCAAACAGTGCTTACAAGTTTCTTCTCACTGTGCTGGAAACCACTTCTGGCACATTTAGGGAATATGCCAACATATTGACGGGGAATAGGGGTAATCGGTGTCCTGCATTGTTGCATCCAAAGACCTGTCTTCCCACAGCGTGTGCATCGTACACATGGAAGTTCAGCCCGATGATAGTAGTGACAAGCTGAACAGAGAGGGGTTATTCCCTCATGGTGAGCACTGACTCCTGTAGTCAAATTTGGCAGAATTTGACTGATAGGTACGGCTTCAGTGTAGTCCACAGTTCTCTTTCGCCTTTTTGCAGAACGACGCTTAGGTTTCTTGCTGGTTTCTCCTTCTTCTGGTTCCTTCTGATCTGCAGATAGTAGTGGGAAGTTCTTAGCAAACTCCTCACTGATCCTGATCCGGGTGATGATTCCGGGAAGAACCGCCACCAACTGTTCAGTGATTAGGGTTGCAAGTGCCTCAACTGCTGAGTCCGTCTCCTGCGAAGAGAGAGGCTGTGATGGTTGTCTTTTTGGTGACATTCTGATCACAACCAATAGAAAATTGGTTAGTGCAATGATCGAATGAAAAAGACACACTGCAAGTAAATTCCTAATTCCTATGCTCTCTACATGAAAGGTCCCTAAGTTATAGTCTAGGCCAAACCGTTTTGCGTAAATGACCTATTATTCTCTATAACCTGGAGCTCTGATACCAATCTGTCACACCCCGAGCCGGCGGGGTTGGATCGGATTCCCCGTCGGGCGGAAGGTTCCCGAGGCACGATATCGTGGATGATAATCGTGATGATCAGATTGTTTACACAGCATCAATGTTAAGAATGTCTAAACCACAAGGAACATTTAACTAAAATTTACAAAGTTAAATTACAATATCAATGTCTGATAATTTAACCAAGTAAACGTTTCAAAATGAATCATAAATTCACTATGTTGTATTAGTACAAGATCTTAGAATGATTCACAATGATCAACAAAAGATGTGCTTTCCAAAACTACTAGGTCCTCTAACTGAGCATCCTAGCATGCAATCCAAATCCCTAGCTTAATCCTGTACGTCATCTGAGAAAACATGAAAATAAAACAAAGTCAACACAATGGTTGGTGAGTTCATATAATTTTGGTATTTGAAAATAGTTTTGTAAACCTTCTAGGTAAAACCTTAACCTCATTATCAACACCTGTATCATCCAACTCGGTATGCTTATATATAGGGCATACCCCTGAGTCGATCCTACGACCCGCCTAGACGCCCTCCCACCACATACTAAGCCACATAGGACATTGTTGTTAATGATACTTAAGCATTTTACCTACCATTTTCTTCTATGATCATCTGAGATTTAAAACACTCTGTTTAACTGTTTATGATATCAACCCAAAAATGTTTATGTTTTCCCCTAAATAACAACCTTAATCTCATTAACATCACCTGTATCATCCAGCTCGGTATGCTTATATATAGGGCATACCCCTGAGTCGAGCCTACGACCCGCCCGGACGCCGTCCCATCACATACTAAGTCACATAGGACATTGTTGTTAATGATAATTAAGCGCCTTACCTAACACTCACTTCTATGTTAAAAGACTAGATTTCCATAATTTGAAATAAAACTGATTTCCTGGGTTCACCATGTCTTCATGATTTCCCAAAACCAATTATAGAAATAAAATGTTAAATGTTTAATTAATTAAATAAAGAAACATTTAAATACAACTAAGACATGATGATTGGGCCTTATTTGACTCAATCAATTAGACTTAGTTATTGGTGGTTGTCTAAGTTGTAACCTCTCACACGTGACCCATATCAGGCATAACTCACAAGGAGTATACCTGAGCGTGACCGGATTTTTTAACGATGCCCATACACCTTGACCCAATGGTCTTTTGTACCTGAAGGGACTTTACGGATATCCTTTGATTCTTGATCTCTTTGATTTTCTTGATTTTGATATTGAATTCATTTGATCGTTCACGTTATTGCTCATATAGCTTGACTACAAGAGTCTACTATACCTGAAGGGACTTTATGTGTGTTACACGTGGTCTTGATTCCCTATACAACTGACATCCACCTTAACTCAAATATTAATGATTTCATTAGATTGTAATGATTTCATTATTTCGATGATTCACACACATTTATGATTTCTGATTCCTTGAATCTCTTGATCTTGATCTTTAGAATTTCCATGATTTCACAATGATTTTTGATTCATGATTAGGATCCTTTGTTCCCAGATCTCACACTGAGTTAGGTTTCTTTGAACATGATCTTTTGTTTTAGTTCCTTTCGTTTCACTTTGAATTTAGATTCTTGAATTTGTCTTGATGGACTAAGGGTTTGTTTAGAGTTTAGAATTTAAGTATTACTCAGAAGAGTAATTTAATTAACTTGATAATTTGATCTGTTTAATAATTACCTAGACAGGAGTCTAGGAGTATCAACAAACATATATATGTAAAACATATAATAAATAAAAGCATTTAAGTAAACAATTTAAATAAAATAGTTTACGCATGCTTCTCAGCTCCACGTTTGAAAACAAAAATGTTTAGAAAAGGGGCAATGAACTCACCTGTGTTGCCGTGCAAATGAACCACAAAAGATATGCGCGCTCTTTGATTGTTGCCTATGTATCTTTAGTACCTGAGTTATTTTAAGAAGATTCGTAGACAATAAGTATTTATACTAGTCGTATCTAAGGTTTGGTCTCGGTGTGCAACTAAGTGTCCTACGTTACTATAGTTGTTTCTAGGATTTCACCTAACTAGTCTAATTGTATTACCCGTAATAGGCCCATGTCCTAATATTATTAACTACTAAACCCTAGATGATTAGGGTTTATTTTAATTAATTCACAAGTCTTTATTTAACACATTTTTAAGATAATTTATTTTAAGTTAAACTTTTATTTAGGAAAAACATTAAATTAATTCAATAAGATTTATAAATCATTTACCTTTATTAAAACGTAATTAATTTAAGAGAATTGTTTACTCGTGATGGGCTTGAGTTAAGCCTATTGGGCCAATCTCAGGCCCATTATGAGACTTTAATTGTTCATTGATTTACTTGTCAACTTGGTATATGGCCCACCTTAAATAGTTCAACCGAACTATCTAGAGCATCCATTCGTTCCTATGAAAGGTTTTAGTATTTGATGTTAATGGTTTAATCGACACCACAACTTAGGGTCTTGGCCTTTGAAATTAAATAAATTCCCATGTATGTTGTTCACCCCAATGTAAATGTTTTTACTCTCTTTGTTGTTACTCCTCATGCTTAATCTTAGACATAGTGAGTTGATTTCTTTTCATGAAACCCTAGTGAGATACCCATGCACACACACATGGAGTAAATCCCCATGCATGTAGCTCGTCCTCATTTCATGCATAACCCACCTACTTCGACTCCACCTTGCCCAAACCACCACGTGCTAAATAGGGTTGGGCGAAAGGTCCTTGGCCGAATGAGACTTGTCGAGCGAATAGGGGGGTTGGCCGATCGAAAGAGCTTGGGCCGTATGTATGATCTGAATCTGACCGGGCGAAAGGGCTATTTGGCCTTTGGCCGAATGACAGAGTGCCGAATGAGAGACCCCAATCGAATAGCCTGAGCCGAATGGGACCTGACCGAAGGAACCTGGTTCGGCCGAATGAGGAGACTGATTCGCCCTGGCCATTCGCCGGCCTGATGAACTGGCCATTCGGCCACGACGGCCTGGTGGGTGCCAACCTACTGATTTTCGAGCTAATTGACCAAGGGCTGATGGGGGTTTGTTCCTACTCTATCTTATGATGTTGGTGAGTGTTTCCCCTAAGTTGTTATGGCTTGAAACCAATTTTGAGGGTGGGTTTCGAAATAGGGTTTTCAAACCCTAAAATCGCAACAAAAGTTGGGTTTTTACCTCGAATCTGTTGATCCCAAGCTTAGATCGACTGTACTTTCAAGATCTACAAGTGAAGGGGGTCGTTTAGACTCCAAAATATCTCGATTTCATGGAGAAATGGAGGAGATATGGTGATTTCTTCTAGAGAGAGAAACTAGAGAGAGAAAGTGACGGTGGGTGAGTTTTAGAGAGAGAGTGTGAAGAGGTTGAATGAGGAAGGAGACTCATTCCGGGTATTTATACCCCGGGTGAGTTCGGGTTCGTTTCGGTTGTTCGGTTTCGCGTAAAAAGTGTCGGTTTCGTTTCGGTTGCTCGGTTTCGCGTAAAAAGTGTCGGTTTCGTTTAGTTCTCGTAACGAAACGTCTCGGTTTTAAAATAAAGTTAATAAAATTATTTTAGGTTGTGATTCCTAATAAATTAACTAAATATCTTCTGTTTATTTTAAATTTTCGAAAATATTTAATTTACTGTTTAATAATCGAATACTACAGTCGTCGCGCGTATTCGTTCGAATCGTCACCCATACGAACACTTCGATAACTATACTTTTCAATATGGTTTTGTAATTATCGGATATCATTTAGAACGTTAAAATTTCATATGTATTCGTACAGATCGTCACCTATACGAATAATCTGTCGATTTAGCATTCACATAACGACATCCGTTTTGTTTTGTTCTGTAAAGCCTCACATACGTTTATACATAATAACATCTAAACAAATAATCACATGATGGTTCTGTATTGCCAGATAATTGTCTGACTGATGAACCATGTGTCTGAGTTTCGTTTCTGAATTGAGTCTGAAACTGTACTATGATAACATAAAGTGATAATGATATATGAACAACAACTGGTATGTGTACCTGGTTTACTGTTCATTTTACTGTACCGATCACTGTTCCGGTGACGTTTCCGGCACTGGTGTTACAGTAGCTTGGTAATAAAATCCATATTTATTTGTTCCCACTTCCATTGTGGTATCTCCGGTTGTTCCAGCAAACCCGAAGGTTTCTGGTGTTCGGCTTTGACTTTGGCACATGTGATGCATTTGCCAACATAAATGGCAACATCTTTCTTCATCCCTGGCAACCAAAAATGACCTAAGATCTTGGTACATCTTATCAGCACCAGGATGAACGGAGTATCGTGTCTTGTGTGCCTCGTCAAGTATGAATGTTCGAAGTTCATCTACTGTCGGGATCCAAACACGATCCAGATAATAGATAAATCCATCTTGTTTTGTCTTGAAATGTTTCTCGGCTCCACAATCGAGCTCTCATTTCAAATTGTCTCTTGCCATTGCTTCTTGTTGTGCTTGTATGATTTGATTTTTTAGACTTGTTTGCACGATCATTCCCATTGCTCGAACACGCAAGGGTTTGACTCTTTCCTTCCGACTCAAAGCGTCTGCTACAATATTCGCTTTGCCCGAATGGTATTTGATCACACAATCGTAATCGTTCAGGAGCTCAACCCAACGTCTCTGTCTCATGTTAAGATCCTTCTGACCAAATATGTGCTATAAACTCTTGTGATCTGTGAAGATAGTGCATTTGGTACCATACAGGTAATGTCTCCAAATCTTTAGAGCAAAGATAACAGCTCCCAGTTCTAAGTCATGTGTTGTGTAGTTCTTCTCGTGTACCTTCAACTGTCGTGAGGCGTATGCAATGACTTTGTCTCGTTGCATTAAAACACATCCGAGTCCCTGGTGGGAAGCATCACAATATATTACAAAGTCATCATTGCCTTCTGGGAGTGTTAAGATTGGAGCATTGCACAATCTTTGTTTCCATGTCTGGAATGCCTCTTCTTGTTTCTGTGTCCACACAAAAGCTTCACTCTTCTGTGTGAGTTTGGTGAGAGGCAAGGCGATCTTAGAGAAATTCGAAATGAATCTCTTGTAATAACCTGCCAATCCCACGAATGATCTGATTTTTGTCGGTGTTGTGGGCACATCCCAGTTCTTGATTGCTTCAATCTTGGCAGGATCCACGTGAATGCCATTACTGTTAATCACGTGACCCAAAAACCGAACTTCTCTTAACCAAAATTCACACTTGGAGAATTTGGCATAGAGTCGTTCTTCTTTCAGGAGTACCAAGACTGTTCTGAAATGTTGTTCGTGTTCCTTCTCGTTTCTTGAATAAATCAATATATCATCAATAAAGACGATAACAAACTGATCTAAGTACGGCTTGCACACCCGGTTCATTAAATCCATGAACACTGCCGTTGCGTTCGTCAATCCGAAAGGCATCACCATGAACTCGTAGTGACTGTATCGGGTACAAAACGCCGTCTTCGGTATGTCTTCCTCTTGAATCCGGAGCTGGTGATAACCTGAACGCAGGTCTATCTTTGAAAAGTACTGTGCTCCCTATAACTGATCAAATAAATCATCAATCCTCGGTAACGGGTACCGATTCTTGATGGTGAATTAGTTGAGCTCTATATAATCGATGCACATTCTGAACAATCCATCCTTCTTCTTAACAAAAAGAACCGGAGCTCCCCATGGGGAAAGCTCGGTCGGATGAATCCCTTGTCGAGTAGCTCTTGCAATTGATTGGACAACTCCTGCATTTTTGATGGTGCAAGTCTATAAGGGGACTTAGCTACAGGAGTCGCTCCCGAAATAAAAATGATTCGAAACTGCACCGATCTCTCGGGTGGCAGTCCCGGTAAGTCATCCGGAAACACGTCCGTGTATTCCTTCACAACTGGTACATCTTGAATCTTGATTGCTTTCTTGTCTTTCTCTACCACGTGAGCTTGGAATGCTATACACTGTTTTCTGAGGTACTTACAAGCCTTCATGCACGATATTATCTTGACACTGCATTTCGCTTGATCTCCATGAATTTCCAAAATCTGATCGTTCTCCACTGGAAGACGTAATAGCTTTTCGGAACAGATGAACTCGACTCTGTTAAGAAATAGCCAATCCATTCCGATAATGATATCGAAACTGCCCAGTTCCATCGGTATCAAATCGATAGAAAATGTGTGATCGCCAAGTGTTAGTGGGCAATTCCTAAGTACTGTGTCTACTGTGATCTGTTTGCCGTTTGCTATCTCAATAGTATAAGGGGAGTCTAAAGATTCCTCAGCATGATTAAGATGGCATGCAAAGTCGGATGAGATGAAACTCTGATCCGCACTAGTGTCAAATAATATGGATGCATAAAAGTCAGATAAGAGAGATGTACCCGTGATCACATTCGGGTCATGTCATGCCATAGCAGCTCCGATCTGAAAGGCTCGTCCTCGTGCTACTGGAGCCCTTTGCTGATTCTTCTTGGGACAATCCCGAGAAAAGTGTCCAGGCTCGCCACAGTTGTAGCAAGACCTGTTATCAGCAGCAGCAGTAGCTGCATTGTTGTTTCTGTTCGGAGCCCCTGTGCTCCTGCATTGGTTTGCCCAATGGCCAAACTTCCCACAGTTAGTGCATTGTCTGCACTGGGTGTTTGGTGGATGATGATACTGGCAGGTGTTGCACAAAGGTGTTGTGTCAGTGTAGGGCTTCTTGATTTGTAGAGGTTGTGGTTGGTTGATCATCGGTGTCTGTGTGGTCGCAGCAAAATTCCTGACCACTTTCTGTTTCTTAGCCGGGCGTCTGTCCGGCTTCCTTGAAGTTCCAACCTTTGCTAAGTTAGCTTCTTTCTTCAGCGCCTCGGAGGCAACCATCACGTCTGTCAACGTTGCCGACAGAGTAACGGCCATCTCCATGGTAGTAGGATGGGCAGATATCACATGCCTTGGATACAAGACGGCAGTCCACCGACGTACCGTTCGATCCTTTTCTCCAGTGTTGGCACCACGTCTGGTGCCAATGTTGCTAACTCGTGAAACCTGGTGGTGTAGGCCATATGCCCAGCACCAATCATAACAAGGTTGAGCAGCTTAGTTTCAACCTTCTTGAGTTCATTCCTTGGGCAAAACTCTGCCCGCAGCATGGCCTTGAAATCATCCCAAGGCATAGACAGAGCCTCATCTCTACCCCTAGTCTAAACTTGAGCGTTCCACCAAGTTAACGCTCTTTTGTTGAATCAACCAGTAGCATATCTTACTTTGTGCTGATCAGGACAACAACTAATATCAAGGGTTGTCTCCATCATCTCGATCCACTGGATCAATCCGACGGCACCTTCACTGCCACTAAAACTGGGTGGCTTGCATCCTACAAAGTTCTTGTAGGAGTAGTCCTGATGATTTCGGGTGTTACCGCTGCCTTCTCCAGATGAGTTGGCGATGTTACTGTTGTTGCTATTGATCCTGTTCATCATCTCGGGAATCACATCCCTCAGTTGACTGGTCAGCAGAGTGGCCAGTGCTATCGTAGCAGGATCCAACTCATGAGCAGACGATGGCGGAGGAGGAGGTGGAGGAGGTAGATGTGGAGGAGAGTCAGGTGGTGTCGGTGTTGATGAGTGTGGACCAGAATCTTGAGGTGGTGGCAGTAAAGCTGGCGGTGGTCTCCTAGGCGGCATTCTGATCATAACCGAAAGAAAATCGGTTAGTGCAGTGATCAGATGCAGAAGACAGATGCAAATAGAATCCTATGTCATATGATCTCTACATGATGGTCCCTAGGTTATAGTCTAGGTCAAACCGTTTAAGTAATATGACCTATATTTCTCTATAACCATGGCTCTGATACCAATCTGTCACACCCCGAGCCGGTGGGCTGTATCGACTTTTCCGTCGGGCGGATGATACTTGTTTCGTGTTATCTTGTAATATGTGTTGAGTTGTAAGCTAAGTGTTATAAGAACTTGTCTTATTACACTTACTTAACTCTGATGTTGAATGTTATTATGAGGATATATTATCTTCATATCATTCATGTGTTTCGTTGTTGTTGTCATCATGTTCACCTATGATTATTTCAATGTTTGTTCTTTTAAGGATAACTAAGTGTTGTAAGATATAATCTTACAACTATGTTATTCTATTGTGTTGATGAGTTATGAAATTATATTATCATATTCATCTTAATTGTTCCTGTCATAACATGATCATACAAGCATGCATACAATGTTAAATGATAATAAGTCAAGCAATATTATCTAATCAAAGTATAAGCAATATGTTAAACGAAAAGTTTTAAGTAAATAAAAGTTAAGCATGTTTCTCAGCCCTAGGAGTTTAAAATCAGTTATTGATTAGAAAAGGGGCATATGAACTCACCTTGCTGTTGAAGTGGTTGACTTAGCTTAAACAAGAAGTGCACGCGCTCTTGATTATACTTGAGGTTGTTTTCACGATCCTGTATTGATTTAAATGTTGTTGTAACTTATAAGTATGAGTTGTAGACATTTGTGTGTGTATGTGTTAGCCCTAAAGTTGGCTAACACTCGCGAGTCACGGTCTCCATTCGACCTCATCTCTCTTGTTGTCGTTTTACTAATACTTGACCTACTTGATTTAGACTAGCATACCTTGTTTATTGATTATGTTCTACTTGAATCATTATTATGACAAAAGTGTTCTAAGTATAAAAACTTAGATTTTTGTTTAACATATTCGAAATTTCATGTGTTAGGCTTTGTGACCAAATATAATTCCTTGCTACCTTTGTAGTAACACTACTAATTTCTCATGTATTATTACCCATAAAATTTGATTTAACCAAGTCCTTATATCTTATGTCATGTGGGTAAATTCATTTGTTATTGGGCCACTGATTTATGTTGGGTCGAATGGTATCTAGCCTTATGTGTGTGTGTGTGGGTCAAGTATCAAGTATATGGGCCACATTAGAATTGATGTTGGGCCGGTGGGTGGTGTTGGGCTGCATATTGCTTCGGCCGAGAAGGAGGTGGGTTCGGCTCCCATTCCAGCGAACCTATTGGATTTATTCAGCTAGAGGTTCGGCTAAACACCGGGTTTGTGGTCCTCCTAGGGTTCGGTGATGGTGTTTGATAGGCCAAGGGTTTAGGTTCGATGGTTTAAGGTTCGTTCAAATAACAGCCCTATATTCACTCTTGATAGGTTCGTGGCCCCTGAATTGGTTCGGTTGTAGGGTTCGTGTACAACACAAAGGTTCGGCTACTATCAACGGGTTCGGCTAGGGTTGCTGTGCATGGGTTCGTCTACTCCCTTATGGGTTCGGCTGATATCACACAAGTTCGTGAGACCTTGGTTCGCGGATGATGGTTCGGCCACTGCAGGTTCGTTCAAAGGAGGTTCGGCCAATGGAAAAAGGTTTGCTGAGTTGAGGTTCGGCCACATAGGACTCAAACCCAACAGGTTCGGCCCTTCCAACTACTTCATGAACCAGCACATGCTTCATCATCATCTTCGAATCTCGGTTGTTGCAGGACTGTTTCCATGTTGTTGGTGTACCACGAAAAGTTTTCGAAGGTATAGGGTCGGCTTACAAAGGTTCTAGGCCGGTTGAGTGTATGGGTCGAATTAGGGTTGTGAAAACCCTATTTTCGTGATTTGTTTTATTATTACCTCGTTTTTGGCCAAAAAACACCTCAGATTGCTCGTACTTCCTTGTAGAGGAGGTTGCTAGCTACGTGTGGAAACCAAAAACACGAGATTTCACCCACAAATAAGCAAGTTATGAAGGTTTGAAGGTGAAATCTCTAGTGAGAGAGAGAGAGAGACGGGTGTGGAGGTGTAGAGAGAGAGTGGAGTTGAGAAAAATGAGAAAAATGGACTCATTAAGGGTATTTATACCCCGAGTGAGTTCGGGTTCGTTTCGGTTGCTCGGTTCTCGTCTCCGTTGCGTTTCCGGATTGTTACACGTAATTTACGTATTTTAAATAAAATAGTTTCTTTGATTAATTTTGATGAGTTTCAAAATTGTAAAACATAAAATATTATATTTTCTTAAATTATTATCGCTCGTTTCGTTTGGTTTCGTCAGAACGCGTCACCATCGCTAGTATTCGTTCGAATCGTCACCCGAACGAACACAACGATGGTTTTGCTTTCTGATGCTTGTTTTCTACTTTCCAGTCATTATTTCAGAATTTTAAACTCACAGGTATGTTTGTGTGAATCGTCACCCACGCAAACACACTGTCAGTTCGTTATTCTGAAACAACACTGAAATTTTGTCTTGAATTGTATTTCCTCACTGTCGGACTCAACTAAACATCATGTTTTCACATGGTTTTCGTACTGATTTGTCGGCCGTCTTATTCCCGTCATCTATGGATATCAGATCGCAACCGACATGTTCTTGTTATTTACTTGTACACTATTGTCTTTCTTGATTCGTTGTATTAACTGTACTTAGGTTTTCACCTAAATACATACAACTATTGTTTATCGTGAGTTGTTGTACTTACGGTATTTAAGTTTTCACATAAATACGTACAACTGTTTCTTGTATTTTGAATCCTGTTATCACAAACATTGTTCATATATCGTATTTACACACAGTAAAAGGTGAAAGTACACATACCGTACGGACTTGCCGGACGATCAGGTACTGGATGTCACAACCACGGAAGGATATGAAGCAGTGGTTACAATAACTGTATAACCACTGAAGTCTATCTGTGGTTTGGTATAACCACTGAGAAAGGAACCACGGTTAGTTTATCGGAGGTTATCCCTTTGTCCGTTGTTAGGATAATTAGAGAATTATCCTTTTATGTAAAAATCAAGGTTTGAGAAAAATATTCTCAACTGTTTTTATTAGATTGTTAGCTCATATTTATCATGCCCAAGTTAGAATCAATTTTTGAGAAAGATAAAGAGTCCAATGAATTGGTAAATATGTCAGCTAGTTGGTCACTTATAGATACATGTTTTGGGACAATTAGTCCTTTTTCAAAACAATCTCGTATGAAGTGATGCCTTATTTCTATGTGTTTAGTAACAGAGTGATAGACAGGATTCTTTATTATGTTTTTGGCATCTTCACTTTCTATTAAGAGAGGTGTTTTCAGTTCTGTTATTCCAAAGTCCAGTAATTGGTATTGCAGCCAAAGGATTTGGGCAGTGCAATGTGCTGCTGCAATATACTCAGCATCAACAGTTGAATTGGACACTGAGGTTTGCTTCTTGCTTTGCCATGAGACTAAGCAATTTGCAAACAACTGAAATCCTCGAGAGGTTGACTTCCTATAGAGTGAGCATCCTGCATAATCACTATCTGAAAAGGCAACAAGCTTACAAGTCTGATTAGCAGGATACCAGATATTAATTACAAGAGTACCTTTTAGGTATCTGAATATCCTCTTCACAAATGATAAATGGGATTGTTTGGGGGCAGATTGGTATCTTGCACAGACACATGTTGCATATATGATATCTGGCCTTGATGCAGTGATATACGTCAAAGATACAATCAAGCACCTGTAGAGAGTTTGATCTACAGGTTCACCATAGGGGTAGAGATTATTTTACAATCAGTCGTTTTAAATTTATTTAAAAGATCTTTTACATATTTGGACCGATGAATAAAAGTATCATTTGGGGTTTGTTTGACTTGAAGACCTAAAAATGTTTTTAGTTCACTTAAAGCACTCATTTCAAACTTAGAAGACATTAATTTTGAAAATTGTTCACATAAGGAAGGTTTTGTTGATCCAAAGATAATGTCAACAACATAAATTGGAACCAACGAAAGTTCCTTATCTACCCGTTTAATGAACAATGTCTTGTCAATGGTTTCCCTTGAAAATTTATTTGAAAGAAGAAATTGAGAAAGAGTCTCATACCATGCTCTTGGTGCTTGCTTTAAACCATACAAGGCCTTTTCTAGTCTGTACACCCAGGCAGGATAATGAACATCATCAAACCCTGGTGGTTGATAAACATAGACTTCCTCCTTAATGGTTCCATAAAAGAATGCACATTTTATATCCATTTGAAATACCTTTATGTTGTGGGATATAACAAATGAAAGAAAGGGTCTTATGGCTTCAAGTCTGGATACAAGGGCAAAATTTTCATCAAAATCAATGCCTTCCTCTTGGCAGTAGCCTTGCACTACCAATCTGGCTTTATTTTTGATTACAAATGCCCCTGTCATCAGTTTTATTTCTAAATACCCATTTACTTCCTATTGTGTATTTCCATTTGGGCAAAGGACAAAGAGTCCAAATGTTTTGTCTTTTAAACTAAAGCAGTTCATCCTGCATGGCTTCCCCCCAATTATTAACCTTAAGAGCCTCTTGATACTTTGAGGGCTCAATTTAGGATAGGAAGGCTGCATGAAGATAAAAGTTGGAGATTTGGCTTCTGGTTTGCACACCTTTATTCAAATCACCTAGAATCTGTTCAAGAGGATAATTTCTACTGAAGGGAATGATGTCCAAACAATTATTAGCAGAAGCAGCATCAGAAGAGGCGGAATTTTCAGCAGGGCCAAGAGAGTTTTCACATGTATCAACAAGAGCTTGCTCAGAAGTATCTATTGGAGCATTATCAATTATTGGAGATATGGAGGTAGACACATGTTCATTAAGATCTTGAGGATTGATTGGAAAAGTAGGAATAGAAGAGAAAAACTGAGATACTGAACATTCCTCAATAAAGGATAGATCTTCAGAGGTTTGACAGAATTCTGAAGAAGGAGACATACATGAAGCAGGAGGAGTGTATGTGAAGCTTTGAAGATCAAACAAGTCATCAGCAGCAGAAGGAAAAGATGAGGTTGATGCGGATTCATTGAATTTGACATCAATGGATTCCTCAACAATCTTAGTTCTAAGATTGAAAGCTCGGTAAGCGTTGAAAGTTTGAAAGTATCCCACAATGTATCCAGAGTCCACTTTTGCAGAAAATTTGGACAAGGAATCCTTTGTATTCAAAATGAAGCATGGACATCCAAAGACTTTGAAAAGGAAATGAGAGGAATTATTTTATGAAGGCCTTCATAGGCAGTTTTGTTATGTCTTTTAACAATATGAACTCTGTATAAAACATAACAAGCAGTGTTTACTGCCTTAGCCCATAAAGACAAAGGTAATCCTGAGTTTGCAAGCATGGTTCTTGCAGCCTCAATAAGTGTCCAATTTTTCTTTTCCACAACTCCATATTGGGCATGACTTCTAGGAACACTGTATTGTCTAAGGATTCCTTTAGAAGTACATAACTCATCAAGAACATGGTTCTTAAATTTAGTACCATTATCACTTCTTATTACCTCGACAGGAAGACCAAATTGTCTTTCAATATGAGTGATAAGCGCTTTTATTTTATCAGCAGTCTCATCTTTGCTGTATAAAAAGAAAGTCCAGCAAATTCTTTTGAAGGTAATCCTCTTACCAGTGAAAGGGTAGAAAGCTTATGAAGAGGTTGGTGATTTAGGTGGCTAAATCTTCTGTGCCAAAGGGCAATTTCAGAAGATGAAGCTTTGGCTATGAGACATGTGGGAATGGAAGATTGAAAGTTAGTTGTCATGTCAACAGCATTGACATTCCTACTCTCTTAGCCGTCAGAAGAGTGTGTTGGTCTATTAAGACCTTTATTTTATAATTTATTTCTAGAGAAAGGATTTAACAACTTTCTTTGGTGAAAAACGAACTGTAATTTTTGTCTGCCAATTGAGACACACTCAAGAGATTAAAGTTGAGGTTCAAAACTAGACTGACATCTTTAAAGTGCAGTTTTCCACTAAGGACAGAACCAGACCCAACTATCCAACCTTTTGCATTATTTCCAAAGGAAACAGATCCTCCATTCTTATGAATGAAGTTATTTAGAATGGAACTGCACCCAGTCATATGCCTAGAGCTTCCACTGTCTACATACCATAAATGATTCTGGTTAGCTATCTACACATATAGGATCAAATACAACAGGTTAGATATGGGTCATTGTTTAGTTTGGACAAGAAGATAAAGATATAAAACAAAATTGAGAGTTCAATTATTTTTGTTGCACATTATTCATCAATTTCTGCATCATTTGAATCAGCTGTTGCCGATTTTGGTGCAGAATATTGATCTGTGAGTCCACAGAGAAGGATTCACAGCAGCTGGTGAATAAAGAACATGATTCACCATAGGGTAAGAAGGTGGTGTGCCAAGGTTTGATGGTCTAGGAATTGTAGCCAAAGGAGGACGTGAGAAGAATGATGGATGAGGGTTTTGCTTTATTGTGTTGCTGGTACCTTGTTTACTCACTTTATTAGCCTTATTCACTTTATTAGGGGTGTCCCTTTAGATGAAGAGACTTGTTCAGCTTTCAACTTGTCTCTTATTTTCTCAAGGGGGTTTTTGTCCTGCAGTTTTCTGTAGAATGGTTGTATTTGAAACATTTTAAGCAGGCAGGAGATAAGGATATATAGTTTGGAATGAAGGGTTTGTTGGCCTTCATGATTAGGTAAGGAGGATGAGGATGAGAAGGGGGAAACTTGATATCAACCATATTCATTTTTCCTTTGTCAAGAATGGCCTTTCCATCAACAGTGGTTTCCTTTAGTTTTGTATCTTCTGAACTTAGAGTAAAGCTCATAGTAGGAACAGTCTCAATCTGTTCTGAAGAGTTATTTGTTGGAACATCATCCAAGTGTGGTTCCTCTAGTTTTTCTAGTTTTGAATTAGTGGGATATACAATCCTTGGAAATTGCCCAGAATGATACACCCTTGGAGATGAGTTCATTATTTCAGGGATTTCGTCTGGAAGGAGGTTGCAGAAAGAGGTTCCTGAATTCTCTTCTTCCATATTATTATCAATTGGTGCATAATCCTCTGGTGGGCTAGTGTGACTATACCCAATTCCAAACTTGGCTTTGCTGTGAACTTACTTGCTGAAAAGCAATCTAAATCCTTTGCAAGACTCGACCCACTTTTCACAGCTAACCTTAGTTTGGAAAAATTCATCTTTACAAGCAGAGTACTTTTCTTGTTGAAGATCAAATAGTGCTTGTAATTTAGTCTTTTCAGTTTTTAGGACAAAAATCTGACCATCTTTATTCTTGATTATTTTCTCTACTTCTTGGTTTTTATTGGCCAATTGTTGTTCAAGTTATTGATTTTGTTGCTGTAGTAAAATGTTGGCCTTCTTTATTTTATCAAATGCCTCAATGCAAGCATCAGAACATAGTTTTTCTAGAGTAAAAGAAGATACTTGATCATGAGAGGAGTCAGTATCAGGCTGGTCAGAAGAGGTTGGGTTTTCACCAACAGCCATTAGAGCAAAATCTTTAGGCTCATTGGTGATGAGAGCATAGCCTACATCATCAGGCATGCAGCTCAAGTCAACATACTCTTGAGTAAAAAGAGCTGGTTGGTTTGATTGGGAAGACTGGACAGTTGGGCTAGGTGTGTTTATTTGAGAGGAAGAGGATGAGATAATTTGAAGTGGTGAAGGTGTAAACTGATACATGCTGCCATTAGCAGTTAGTACATATTGAACATTGGGAGAAGGAGAGCTTTGTACAATATGAGTAGTGGCCTGAGAGTTATTGTGTTTTGGAAAGTGAGAAGAAGATGAAGAGAAAGTAGTAGATGAAGAGTGAGTGAGTGTTAGGGAAGGTCACATAAGGTGAGGAGGAGTTGTTGGGAGTATTTCTGCATTCCTAGCAAAGTGTCATGTGCCGTGACATCTATAGCACTGAACCTTTGCTTTATTTAGACCTATTTTGGTTTTACCATTGATACCAGGAAATTTTCTTCCTGTCCTTTTGTAGAACATATTGGTTCTCATACTCAAAAGGACAAGTTGATGTAAGATGTCCATCTCTTCCAAGTCATCATTTGAAATCTGATGAACATCATCCATGATGAAACACAAGTGGTCAGGGGTGAAAATAGGGTCATCACATGAAGAAAAAGAAGAAGTGATGCAAGTAGTTATATCAATATGTTCATCATAACTCTGATCAGAATTCTTAGAGTTATGACTAAGAAGAGCAGTGTTACCTTGAACATATTCCTCGGTTATTTTACCAGACTTTATTAACTTTCTTTTCTGGTCAATCTCACGCTCAAAAGTGAGTAGTTTACCATGGAGTTGGGTAAGTGTGATATTGCTGAAATCTAGAGAAGATCACATGACAATGGAGTAGGTTTTCCACATGTCTGGTAGAGATCTCAGAAAACGGTTAAGAACAGTAATAGTTGGGTACGTTTGACCCACAAGTTTTAGTTCACTAAGAACAGATGTGAACCGTTCAAACTGTTGAGTCAATGACTCATTATTTAGTGGAGAAAAAGTTTCATATTGTTGAGCTAAATCTCCCTAGTATTAGCGACAACATCGTCAGTTCCCCCGAACTGTTCTTTGAGGGCATCCCACAAGTCTTTAGCCGACTCATGGTGAAGGAGACCAAAGTAGATCTCATTCAAGAGAGCCATGGCTAGTTGAACATGTGCCTTAGCATCAAGCTCTAGCCTCTGGAAATCTTCCTCAGTGTAGTTTCGAGGGTCCTTGGGAATTGAGTCGCCAGTTTCAGTGTCCAGGACCATGGGCTTATGTGGTCCGAACATAACTGACTTCCAATAACTAGTGTGATTATTGGATAGGAAATGCGACATCCTTCTTTGCCAAATGTTATATTGGTGCCTTACCAGTATAAGTGGTTTGGTTGGAGAGCCAGTGTTGTGGGGATCAAGGGTGAATTTTTCTGCCATTTGGTTACAAACGGTATGAGAGAATCAATAGAAGGATGATTTCTCAAGAATGTTTGTTTGAATAGTTTTGAACAGTATTTAGCTCAAAACCAAGCACCTACAGAATTTGAAAACAGATGAAGTAAAAAGCAAACAAAGTTTTTAGAAAGACTAAACAACCGGATATTAGAGAGAGCTTAAACTTTTAGACTTGATGGTTAAACCAAGACTAAACAACAAGGCTCTGATACCAATTGTTGAATCTTATAGGAGTTATTTAACCAGGAATATTCAGCTTTAGACTCAAGGTCAAAGCCTAGGTATTCAATTCCTCTTGAGTTTAACACTTAGTTATTTTAGGTTGTTTAGTATTACTAGAATTACTAGAAAAGGAGAAGAGAGAATAGTAACACAAGGAATTTTCAGGGAATTCAATTCAAGTATTTCAGGGAATGTTGGGGTATAAATACCCAACCTTCAATGTTACAGGACAAGCAAGAATAATACAAATACTGACAGAAAAACAGGTACTTAAAGAAACAAAAATGTACAACAACTAATACAAAAGTCAACAACTACGTAAACACAGGTCTTTAGTTGTTCTTCCGTGTTTGTGGTCAGTTGTTGTGTCTTCAGTGGTTGAACCACGGAAGTCATTCCGCGGTTTGCTTATACCGCTGTTGCCTTGATCCGAGGTTGTCTTCAGCTACTTGATCCATTGTTGTTGGATCAGTGGTTTTTAGATCCATTGTTGTTGGATCTGCTGTTTTAGTCCGCGGTTGAGAGAAAGTGTCCGCGGTTAGGCAGTCGACGGTTTTTATTCCGTTGTTGGGCTTCAGTGGTTTTGCTCATCAGTCCTTATTTTCCAACATGATATTTCTGATTGTAAAGCACAAAACCCCACTTTACTAATGAGGCGTCATAAAACAATCTCAAAGATAACACAAAATGTTATTAAAAGTAAAACACAATGATTAATACATATTACTTAATAACTTGAGCGTTAAAGATAATGATGAATATATATTATACCATAAACTGAAGATAAAATATGATGACGAAAATGTAAGTTAAAAAAACTTAAGATAACATGTGTTTTCTAAAATTATGAGGTCCGAAAAAGTGTAAACATAATATTGAAATAAGACAATTGTGTACTTCTAAAATGTACAAATTTTATTTATTGCATAAAAAACAATGACAAAACACAAAATGAGTTAAAATATAAGACATAATGATAAAGGCATAATACACAATGACGAAAACATATTACATAGTAACCTAAAGAATAAAACACAATGATCAAATTACCCTTTCTAAAAATTCAAGAAAATACAACATATACATGCATGCATGCTTACGTACGTACGTACGTACATACATACTTACATACATACATACATACATACAGGATTGTGGCCAAATAATGACCCTCCTTAATTGAGGTAACCCGACTAATTCCGTCAAGATCAACTTATATCTTTAAATTTTTTCTTGATCTTTATTATAGATGTACAAGACTATGTTTCTTTATTTGTTTGTGCAATGTGTTTTTCGATTAAGATTTGACACTAATATAAGTTGTCATCAAAGTGTAATGAAAATTTACAGTTTTAATCCTAAATGCTTGTGAATTAACACATACATATGAAAGAACATAGTCCTATACATATACATGCATAATAAAAGTCACACAAAAACCAAAGGAATTTTGTTGATCTATCAGATTTATTTGGGTTACGAAAATTAAGGTGGTTTCATAATGAAACAATTCCATATATATACATACATACAGACACATATATGTATTATTGGGGAAAAAATTATAACCCACACTTATAGCAATAAACCAATTAACTCTACCAAGATCAAGACAAACCTTGGATTGTTTTTTGAACAAAATTGTAACACATTTAGAACACTTTTTCTGTTACGAGTTTGTGTAAATATATCACTGTTTAAGAGTTAGCACTGTAGTAAGTTTTTGATTTACAATACTATAACTATTTTAGACCCAAAACTTATAATGATGTTAATTCTTAAATGAAGAAAGTTTTTGATCTTGGAGTAGTTATTTGAGTTAGTACTAAAAATAGGGTTATTATTACTCTCATCCCCATATATATACACACACACACACAGATATATATATATATATATATATATATATATATATGTATATGTAACATCTGACATTTCATTATCGTAATCAATAACAGTGAACAATAACGTGGATCTTAGTCTATGTATCATAGCAACAATATGAATCTTAAGAATTTGTGTGGTATATCATAGGAAAATATTTACTTAGGAGCTAAGTATATACTCGTATATTTATATGGCCAGATATGCTTAGAAAGGACACTATCGTAATATATCAAAACAGTGGTGGGCTGGCGGCTGATCTGGCAGGTGGCTTAACTCTACGTATGCCCCATACATAAACTATGTTCGGTATATTGGGATAGTGTTAGTTTGTAGAGTTGTGACAAAGAATAGCATGATTAAAAACTTTGAAACAAAATCGTAACGCACAAGGGAAACACGATGTTTTTATGGGTGACGATCCATAAAGATATTAATGTTAAACTTATATTAAAACAGGAAAATAACCCAACGCATACATAATTACAGGTATAAACGTAAATATGTTCGTCGATGGTTTAAAATAGATGAATATTCTAGAACGCTTAAAATAATATATCTTATTTTCTATAAAATGAAATCTGTCAAATGCAACCTGAAAAGAATAAGCACAACTACTTTTGAAAGATAATAACGTTTTATGGTTTCGTTCATATAATAATGTGTTAACGTAAAACCGATCGAAACTAAACGTGTTTGTTGACCCGGGCTATAAAAGCCTTGAATTTCCTTTTCCTTCTCATTTATTACACAAGTACCCTCTCTCTAAACAAAACACAAGAAATTCGTCACTCTCTCTCTCTCTCTACACTCTCTCTCTAGAAAACTCACACTCAACCTACTAAAATCTTCACCAAATTGAGTGTTCTTGGTGTCTAAATGATCCTCACAACAATTGGAAGCTGAAAGTACAAAGGATCTTCCTACACACGACCTCAAACGATCGACATTGTAGAAAGAAGGTTTGGACTTTTACGGTTTCATCGAACCATAACCATCAAGCATAAAAGCGGTTTTAATCCCTTCAAAACTCAAGAACCAACAACGAAATGACCTTAGAAAGCTTTGGATAATGTTGGTTTAAGCATTCGAAGGATGGACAAGGGGTTGGAAGTCGATGATGGTAGAATCAACGTTAGAACTGGTCATTAGTATCGATGAAGCTGGGAAGAAGACAACCCCTTTGTCGATACTATTAGTATCGATAAGGCTGAAACCGGAAAATCCATTGTCGATAGTAGCAAGATCGACATCCTCCAAGGGACTGGGGCTGAACCACCATCAAAACTAACAAGTTCGGAGTCCATGGCATCGATTATAACAAACCATCGATACTGATAGTATCAATGGGTACATTGTTAACCGGCTAAACTTTATGTTGATACTACTAGTATCGACGACCCGCTCCTCATCGGCAAACATCAATACTATTACATGAACTAAATCCAAGGATACTGGAATGAATGAGCTTTGATATTTTTAAGTTTAAAGGGACTAGAATCGATGAAAGGGGAGCCATCGATACTGATAGTGTCGATGGACCACCCTTGAACTTATTTGTTCTTTTGATCGAACCTATTTGTCTCGACATCCTTCCTTACCAGCTCACGTCGATGATACTAATACTATGACTCAATCCAAGGAGCATGGTACCATAGGGCACCGATATTAACATGTTATACTCCAAGATCAGTTCCAAGTTCTTGTCGAAAGTAGTAATATCGATGTGACCAAAACAACTAAGTTATCATCGATACTACCAGTATCGATGGAACTAAATACTTACTAAAAAATAGTACAACACATCTTAATTACTGAAACTATTTCTATCGATACTAGTAGTATCAGCTGCCCCACACTTAGCCATTTTTTCAACAAATTAACAAACTTTAACAATGGGTCAAACAAACAAGTTCAATTTGATGTAAAACAAATAAACAAAGTCAAATAACAAAAATCAATATTATAATATGTATAATTACACCATTATAGGATTCACGTAGAAGTCTCTTGCTTAGCTGTGTATAATGGATTGAGTCTACCACTGTCAGGTGAAAACATAGGCCTTTTTTACTTATTTTATAACTGTTTTTCGGTGAATCATGTGATCAAAGAATTTCAGTAAACTTTCATCAATCCAACTTTACAAAGACTGTTTTTACAAGGTTCTTCAACATTAACAAGTTTATCAAGGTTATTACAACCAAATTTTACACTTTTAAATATGGTTTCTTAAACCCTTTTTAATTAAGTTTTTAAAACCTTTTTGAGTAAGTTTTTAATCTATGGGAAATCATTTGAAACATTTTCATTATCAGTTCAACGTCAATACATATCAACAGTTGTGCAACGTATTCAACAATAGGTTAACAATTCAACGTTTGTTCAACCTTTCAAAATCTGGTCAACATTTCAACATCGGTTCAACATTGTTCTCTTTTCAAATTATAACATGTAGTCATGGAGTTCAATATTGTAAACAAGCTTATACACATCAAGTAATCATCATCTTATTCTTTATGATGTTAGTACTAGGTTATCACAACAAGGGAAAACGGGCACATTACGACAAGGCCGGAGTTAGCGTTGTAATTTTTTTTAAAACTAGCTGCAGATTGGGCGTGTTTACGGCAACATGGAGTTGCTGTTGATAATTGTCAATATCATGGACCATGTTGGACATGTTTCAACTACAAATCTAACTCATAATGTAATTTGGTACCTGATCATGAGTTGGCATAGTGTTATGGTCGGTCGTAGACAGACCACGTTCTTCGTTTTACTTGATGATAGTTTGGGTTATAATTATCATGTTACATTTTATGTTATGTTTGGTTCATATTATCATGACTTCATATTTTATAATTTCATTGCCAAACCTATTGTTCTCACCAACTATCCGTAGTTGACAGATACTTTTTCACGTGTTTCAGGAAATAAAGGGTAGGTACAATAGGGACAACTAAGGAGACCTAGTTAAGATAGATCAAGATCAGGAACAAGCTAGGATGGATTAGAAACATACTTAATTATTTTTGTTTAATCATCTTGTTTGATTTATATGTAAACATTATTTTGAGGTTAGTAAGTTGTATACTTTTGGTAGTTAGTATGCTTTGTAATCAAACTACATTTAACATTATGAAACATAGTAACATTGTGGTTGATCTTCCAATACTTGGTCATGATTCAATCAACAGTCATCATCATGCTGTGGATTCTGCAAGCGACGCAGGGTGTGACAGGTTTGTATCAGGGCCAAGGTTGTAGGGAACTAGGAAAACCCAATATTAATGACCTAGACTATAACCTAAGTTACCCCATAGGACTAAGTGATATAAGCTTGAGTGTTTAAGGTTTGAGCATAATATAACATTAAGTCTGCAATAAGCTTTGAGATCTTAGGAACAACTGTTTTCTAAATGTTTTCAAAAATCAAGGAAATCTAGGGTCGGGCTTCTATATTCTTAGAACCCGGACTAAATTTTCTCAACATTTTTTTGCAACATAGGACTTCGGAGACAGGATTTTGTATCCTTAGATATTCTGATATGAAATTCTCAACTTAATCAGATTGCATTGTAACAACATTGCATCATATTCATAAGAACTTTAGGAAGCAGGATTGTCTCTTAGCTTGCCTAATTGAGACTTCATGTTCATAAATCATAGACGACATAAACATAAAAGCTAAAGGTCTCAGTTCTTTGAGAGAACCTAGACTTAATGCTCTACAAGTACAATCAACAAACAACAATCAATGTATGTAGTGTGACGTTCTAACTCTAAATACTAGCAGCGGCCTAGCCCTAAAGTAACGAAGAGGTGGTGGGCTGGTGGCTGGGCTTGACCCTACGTATGCCTTATATATAAACCAACTTCGTTACAACAGGGGTAAGCCGGTGTGACGATTTAGAGGGAATCTGGGTAGAACAAGAATCATTGAAACAGACTTAGACATAAATCATTGCAACATAAACATAAATCATGGGTTATAAGAAACATGAACATTACAGAGAAACATATTTTCCAACTTTGTGAGACGACATTTGTGTGTGACAAGGTATCAAAATTATACTTGCTCATATTTGCCAACATAGTGTAACATAGCTCAACATGTAGACATGATTCAACATTCCAACTTAACTTCAAGTGTACAAATTGTTTTGTATCATTAACAGTATAACATAAGGGTCATAATATGCAACAATAAGATGAGGAGTATACTATTGAGTTAATATACTTATATGTGTGCATGCTCATCATCACAATTGAAAGATAGTCTTGGTAGTATGATAATATTACTGAAATATCTTGTGATTCAATTGTGTTACTTCACACTACTGACCTACTTGTGGCTTTCTCTTTGTAGAATGCCTCCTCGGCGTAGGCCTAACGGCGAGGGTTCAACAAGCAGCAACGATGATGAGATAACCAAAATTACCCGGTTAATCACATAACAAATGAGGGAGATTATTCCGGGTATGGTTACTGACATCACCAACAATCTACAAGGAAGCGGCGGTGATACTACGACCAATAGTTCTAACACCAACAACACCAGAACTGCTACTTTCACCTTCAAGTAGTTCAACGATGCTAAGCCCCTGAAGCACGTAGGTTCTGAGGGAGCTACAAGCCTTTTGCAATGGCTCGAGAGCATTGAGGACATCAATGACTTCACCGGGTGTCCTAAGAATATTAAAGTCAAAATGGCATCAAGCGCTTTTCAGAAAGGTGCTCTTACATGGTGGAATACTAAGAATAACACTAGAGTTCGAGAGGTTGCTTTGGCTCTACCTTGGGTTGAATTTAAGAAACTCCTCGTAGAGAAATTATGTCCCAAACACGAGTTGAAGAAACTAGATGCAGAGATGTGGAGTCTTGTTCAAGAGAGAGGAGAGAATGCAAAATACACAACTCGCTTTCATGAGATGTGTATCCTAGTTCCACATCTGGTTACTCCACTATCCCGCAAGATAGAGAAGTACATTGAAGGGCTGCCCCTACTGATCAGGGGTAATGTTATGGGAAGTAGCCCCACTACTCTAGAGGAGGCTATCCATCTGAGCGCCACATTGACTGTGGAGTATGTCAAGACTGGCCTAATTCACATGAAGGGATTCATGGGGGCCAAGACCAAAGAGGCAAAGAGGCCTGAACAACAGCCCAAAAGGAAGAAGCAGAAGACCCTCAAGAATTATGCAGTGATGACTATAGTTGCTCAGACACGAGTCACCCCAATCAACACCACCCACAAGCTGCCACGACCAGAAAGGCCTACACTGGCACACACCCTTTATGCCCCCAAGTGCCAGTATCATCATCTCCCTATCCTTCCTTGTCAACAGTGTACCAATTGTGGAAAGTACGGGCACATGGTGGCAACTTGTCATGCCACAACCCTTTCTGCCACTACAACTACAGTGATTTTTGCTATTACTGGCAGGAGAGCTTGTTACAACTGCGGGGCAGATGGACACTTCAGAAATCAATGTCCTCGTCTCAACAACAACAATGTCGCTGCTGCCATAACTCGTGCTTTTATCATTGGAACAACTGAAGCACGTGAGGAGCTAACAGTCGTCACAGGTACATTCCTCATCAACAATTATTATGTATCTATATTATTTGATACTGATGCAACAAAAGCTTTGTTTCTGCCAATATTGCAACATTGTTCAACATAAAACTATCTATATTTGATACCCCATATACGGTAGTGGTAGGTGATGGTAAGGCCATACTTTTAAATTCCATAATTCTTGATTGTAAACTGATGTTAAACGATCACTCGTTTACCATCGATCTCATCCCTATGACACTTGGAAGTTTCAAAGTTGTCATTGGAATGGCTTGGTTATCCAAACATAACGTCAAAATCGTATGTTCAGAGAAATTACTCCGAATTCCTTTACCGTCCAACGAAACGATGCGAGTGTATGGCAAGAAGCCATGTCGCGAACGAAGATAGTTTCATGTATCAAAGGCCAGAAGTACCTGAAGAAACGATACCACGCATTCCTTGCTCATGTGGTAGAGAAGAAGCCGAAGAAACAGACGTTCCAGTCATCAGAGAGTATCCAGAAGTATTCCTAGAAGATTTTCAGGACTACCACAGTCCGGCAAGTGGAGTTTAGAATAGATTTAGTCCTGGGAGCTAATCCGGTGGTGATGTCTCAATAACGATTAGCATCTTCAGAGATGCAGGATCTGTCTAGTCAGCTACAGGAGATTTTAGACAAAGGGTTCATTAGACCGAGCTAATCACCTTTGGGAGCCCTAGTTCTATTTGTCAAAAAGAAGGACGGTTCGTTTAGGATGTGCATAGATTATCTGGAGTTGAACAAACTAACGATAAAGAATAGATATCCTCTACCCAGGATCGATGGTATGTTTGATCAATTACATGGAGAAACTTGCTTCTCTAAGATTGATTTGTGATCTGGATATCATCAGTTGAGAATGAATGATGTGTATATCCCAAAGACTGCATTTAGGACTCGATATGGTCACTACGAGTTCGTGGTTATACCATTTGGGCTGAGTAACGCACCGGAAGTGTTCATGGACCTTATGAATTGAGTCTGCAGGCCCTATTTGGATAAATTTTTTATCGTCTTCATTGATGACATACTGATATATTTCAAGACAAAACAAGAACATGAGAGTCATCTTCGACAAATCTTAGAGATACAATGAGCAGAACAACTTTAGGCCAAATTCTCTAAATGTGAATTTTGGCTAAAGGAGGTTCATTTCTTACGACATGTAATCAACAAGGATGGGATACACGTATATCCAGCGAGGATAGAAGCAATCAAGAACTGGACTACCCCATCCACTCCAACAGAAATCCATTCATTTCTGGGTTTGGTGGGTTATTATCAGAGATTCATCGCAAATATCTCGAAAATAGCTTTGCCACTTACGACTTTGACCCAGAAAAGTCAAGCGTTCATATGGGGATAGAAATAAGAAGATGCATTTCAACTTCTTAAATAGAAGTTATGCGAACCCCAGATTCTTAGTATTCCAGAAGGCAACCATGATTTTGTTGTTTACTGTGATGCTTCAAACCTTGGTCTCGGGTGTGTACTTATGCAACAAGACAAGGTTATCACGTATGCATTGAGACAACTCAAGGTTCATGAGAAGAATTACACGACTCATGACCTCGAATTAGGCACTATGGTCTTTGCACTGAAGATTTAGATACACTACATGTATGGTACCAAATGTGTCATATACAATGAGACCTTGGGTAGAGCTTCTAACAGATTACGACTGTGAGATTTGTTATAATCCGGGTTAAGCCAATGTGCTAGCGGATGCTATTAGTCGGAAGGAACCAATCAAACCCTTACAAGTTAGAGCCATGGAGATTTATACACAACCCAACTTGAAGGATTTGATTTGTATTGCTCCATACATGTAGTGATTAATGATGAGCTGAAACAAGAGTAAGATTGCGGCGTTGAGGGTAAATTAGAAACTCATTCAGACGGAGTTCTTTACTTCAATGGATGCATGTGGATTCCAAAGATAGACGAAATGCGCAACCTCATTTGTGATGAGGCGCATAATTCGCTGTATTCAGTTGATCTAGGAGCCGATAAGATGTATCAGGATCTCAAACATCATATTCGTGGCCCTGGATGAAGAAAGACATCTCTTTGTACGTAGGGAAATGTCTAACATGTTCAAAATTCAAAGCAGACATTAGATACCATGAGGACTTCTGCAGCAACCTGATATTCCTCAAAGGAAATGGGAACAAATTTCCATGAATTTCATCACCAAGTTGCCAAGAACTTCTCGTGGTTTTGATTCAATTTGGGTGATTGTTGATAGACTCACCAAATCAGCTCACTTCCTACCTATCCGTTACAAGATAAAGAATTTGTCCACATTGTACATAAACGAGATCATTGCGCGTCATGGTACACCAACATCAATCATATCTGATCGTGATAGTCAATTCACTTCCTGTTCTTGGCAATCATTACAAAAGGCTCTGGGAAAATGTGTAAACCTTAACATGGAGTACCATCCCCAAAATGATGACCAAAGTGAACGGACTATTCAAACATTAGAGGACATGCTCCGTTCTTGTGTGATCGACTTTGGAGGAAGTTGGGACACTCATCTTCCACTCATAGAGTTTTCGTATAAAAATAGCTACCATACGAGCATTCAATGTGCACCATTCGAAGCTCTTTATGGTAGAAAATGCCAATCACCGGTCTGCTGGACCGAGGTTGGTGACTCACTGGTCATTGGACCTGAACTCATTCAAGAAACAACCGAAAAAATCTCAATCATTCAAGCTAGGCTTAAGGCCGCAAGGGATCGGAAAAAGAGTTATGCTAATCGACATCAAAAACCGATTGAGTTCCAAGTCGGTGACCGAGTCTTACTAAAAGTTTCTCCTTGAAAGGGCGTTGTCCATTTCAGGAAGAACGAAAAACTTGCTCCTGGGTACGTTGGACCTTTTGAGATCCTAGAAAGGATTGGTCCCATAGCCTATAAACTTAAACTTCCAATAAAGCTAAGCAACGTTCATGATACTTTCCAATTGTAAAAGTGCGATAGGAAGGCAAACGTGGTGCAGAGTTTACTTGGGAACGTGAAGACCAGATGAAACTCAAGTACCCTTATCTTTCTACAGTAGATTCTGCTAGTTAATTTTGGGATGAAATCCCCTAACTAGGGGAGACTGTAACATCTGTACATTTCATCATCGTAATCAATAACAGTGAACAACAACATGCATCTTAGTCTATGTATCATAGCATCAATGTGAATCTTATGAATTTGTGTGGTATATCATAGGAAACATACACATATATTTATATGGTCAGATACGCCTATCAAGGACACTATCGTAATGTATCGAAACAGTGGTGGGTTGCCTGCTGACCTGGCAGGTAGCTAGACTTTACGTATGCCCTATACATAAACTATGTTTGGTATATTGGGATAATGTTAGTGCATAGTGTTGTGACAAAGAATAACACAATTAACAATATTGAAACAAAATCGTAATGCGTAAGGGAAACCCGATGTTTTCATGGGTGACGATCCATAAAGATATTAACGTTGAACTTATCGTTCCAAGTAAGCGTTATTAAAACATGAAAATAACTTAAAGCATACATAATTACGGGTATACACTTAAATATGTTCGGGGATGGTTTAAAACAGATGAATATTCCAGAACGCGTAAAATAATATATCTTATGTTACTACAAATTGAAATGCCTCAAATACAACCTTAAAATAATAAGCACAACTACTTTTGCAAGATAATAACGTTTTAAGGTTTCGTTCATATAATAATGTGTTAACGTAAAACCGATCGAAACTAAACGTGTGTGTCGACCCGGCTATAAAAGCTTTGAACTTTCTTCTCCTTCTCATTTATTACTACAGCTCTCTCTCTAAACAAAACACAAGAAAGTCGTCACTCTCTCTCTACACTTTCTCTAGAAAACTCACACTCAACCTACTCAAATCTTCACCAAATTGATTGTTCTTGGTGTCTAAACAATCCTCAAAACAATTGGAAGCTAAAAGTACAAAGGATATGCCTTCACATGACCTCAAACGATCGACATTGTAGAAAGAAGGTTCGGACTTTTAGGGTTTCATCAAACTGGAACCATTAAGCATAAAACCGATTTTAATCCCTTCAAAACTCAAGAACCAGCAACGAAATGAACTTAGAAATCTTTGGATAATGTTGGTTTAAGTATTTGAAGGCTAGACAAGGGGCTGAAAATCGATGATGGTAGTATCGACGCAAGAACATGGGCTGGTCATTAGTACCGATGAAGTTGGGAAGAAGACAACCTCTTTGTCGATACTATTAGTATCAACAAGGCTGAAACCGACCAATCCATTGTCGATACATAGTAAGATCGACATCCTACAAGGGTCTTGGGTTGAACCACCATCGACACTTACAAGTTCGGAGTCCATGGCATCAATTCTAACACCCCATCGATACTGATAGTAACGATGGGTACATTGTTAACCGACTGAACTTTATGCCGATACTACTAATATCGACGACCACCTCCTCATCGGTCAAATATCGATACTATTACATGAACCAAATCCAAGGATACTGGAATGAATGAACATCGATATTGTTTAGTTTAAAGGGACTAGAATCGATGAAAGGGGAGCCATCGCTACTAATAGTATCGATGGACCACCCTTGAACTTATTTGTTCTTTTGATCGAACCTATTTGTCTCAACATCCTTCCTTACCAGCTCACGTCGATGATACCAATACTTTGACTCAATCCAAGGAGCTTGGTGCCATAGGGCATCTATACTAACATGTTCAAAGACTCCAAGATCACTTCAAAGTTCTTATCGAAAGTAGTTAAATCGATGAAACAAAAACAAATAAGTTATCATCGATACTAACTGTATCGATGGAGCTCAACGCATAGTAAAATTTAACAACACATCTTAACTACTGAAACTATTTCTATCGATACTAATAGTATAGGCAGCCCCCTAGTTAGACATTTTTTTCAACAAGTTCAACAAATTAACAAACATTAACAATGGGTCAAGCAAACTAGCTTAATTTGATGTAAACCAAATAAACAAAGTCAAATAACATAAACCAAACTTAAAATATGTATGATTACAACATTATAGGATTCACGTAGAAGTCTCTTTCTTAATTGTGTATAAGGTATTGAGTCTACTATTGTCAAGGGAGAACATAGCCCCTCTTTTACTTATTTTATAACTGTTTTGGGGTGAAACATGTGATCAAAAATTTTTAGTAAACTTTCATCAATCCAACTTTACAAATACTTTTTTACAAGGTTCTTCAACATTAACAAGTTTATCAAGGTTATTACAACCAAATTTATACACTTTTAACTATGGTTTCTTGAGAACCCATTTTAATTAAGTTTTTAAAAACTTTTTGAGTAAGTTTTTAAACTCTGGGAAATCATATGTAACATTTTCGTTATCAGTTCAACGTCTCAACATTTCAACATTTGTGCAACATATTCAACAACAGTTTAACAGTTCAACATTTGTTCAACCTTTCAAAATATGGTCAACATTTCAACATTGTTCTCTTTTCAAATTACATAACGTGTAGTCATGGTGTTCAATATTGTAGAGAAGCTTATACACATCAAGTAATCATTATCTTATTCTTTATCACGTTAGTATTAGGTGATCACAACAAGGGAAAACGGGCACATTACGACAAGGCTGGATTTAGCGTTTTAAATTTGTTTTAAAAACTAACTGCAGATTGGGCGCGTTTACGGTAATATGGATTTGCTGCTAATTAAGTTTACCATCATAGGCCATATTGGTCGCGTTGGACGCTTTGTGTCAACAACATGGGCCATGTTGGACGCTTTGTGTCAACTACTTATCTAACTCCAAATGTAATTTGGGACCTTATCATGAGTTCGCATAGTGTTATGGTCAGTCGTAGGTGGACCACATTTTTGTTTTACTTGATGATAGTTTAGGTTACAATTATCATGTTACATTTTATGTTATGTTTGGTTCATATTATCATGACTTCGTATTTTATAATTTCATTGCTAAACCTATTGTTCTCACCAACTATCCGTAGTTGACAAATACTTTTCCACATGTTTCATGTCACACCCCCAAATTACCACTTACGGTGTCAGGCCGCTGGGTGTTACATGGCCAGGATCAAAACTCTCAGTCATATAGAACGACTCTATATGAGTTTGAAAATACATAGTTTCAATAACAATATTCAAGTTGTTTTAAATATAAGCAGCAGAAAAGTAAATATTGTTTAGCAGCGGAAAATAAATTGTCTCGACACTACATTGTTTATACAAATGTTATGACAAGATAAAGTTTCTCAAAATGTATGAATGCATGCAAGACCCTCTTGCTCCTACTCCATGTGCATCCTAGCATCGTGCATTCAGTTACCTGAGAATACATGCTAAAACGTGTCAACATAAAGTTGGTGAGTTCACAAGTTTAAGTAAGTCAAACAGTTGCGAGATATATACTGGATATGTTAAATTGTATACCAATGGTCCCGAGTGTATAAGTTCATCTTACCGAAACTAGACTGTCAGATGCCTCCGCCAAGTCTATCGTGAAACTATGGCATAGATCGATATTACGCTAGTCCTGACCGCCAGTCAGAGTTGTCGTCGTGCGGGGTTCGTCAAACCCGGTAGTACTACATATTAATGACTCGTTTGGTGTTCAACTAACGGTAAGGATATGTGAGGACTTTGCTACGATATAAGCACACTCAAAAAGTTGTTTTACAACATACCAGTCATACATCTAAAATAGTTGTTGCATAATATTCTCACCCCAATGTTTAAAAAAACAATTTAAGAGTAAAAGTGGGGTTGTAAACTCACCTGAGTTTAGTAGTGTTGCTGTCTATGAACTGTAAGTTGTTCGTCTCTAGCTGTTACCTATATCACATAGGTGTTGTGAGTTTGTGTTCACTATTATGTTCGTGTTAGCGTTCGTGTGGGTCTCACTAGACCTTGTTTATGTCCAAACAACTCTAAGTTGTTGTGTTGATCGTGTTTGACCGTGTTTGACTTCACGACCCGTTGGTGATTTGTTTAGTTATAGTGTTCGTTCAACATGTGTTAGGTGTCGTGTATTACGTGCAAACACATAAGTTAGGTTTGACGGATAACTTACTATTTATAGTAAGTTTCAATTTTAGGCAGGTTTCTATTTTAGGTAAGTTCACATAAAGTTTCCTTTTAATTATTCTAGCATGCTTGTTAATCCTATATGATCATATTATCACATAGCACAATGTTACATGTTTATCACATAAGCATACTTTTTAGTTTAAAGTTTCTAAATATAGTAAGTTCCTATATTTAACATGCTTAAGTCAAATAAAGTATACAAACTTGTTATTTCATTCATAGAATACCATTTACAAGCATAGTCTACACATTATTCATATTAAAAAGACATATCTTGTAAAATACCCAAATGAAGTTACAAAATATAGCAAGTTGTCACATTTTCTCAAGCTTTAACATTAAATATCACATAACAACTTTCATATAACCATAACAAAGTAGTTTAAACCATTTATTATCATTTAACATGCTCTTTAGTCACATTTCATAAAAATCTCCAATTTAAAGCTACTAATTTTAGTAAGTTTGTATTTAAACGTATTTTAACCAAATCCAATCAATAAGTACATCAACAATCAATACTTTAGTTAATAATAATCATTTAAACATACTTATAATACTTAGAACATCATCAAGTATCGATTTGTCATAATAAAGTTACTATTTATATTAATTATCTCATATAACCATCATATTGATATATCTAAACATCTTTCTTGTTGAAAATCACCAATATTAACCCCAAAACATCATCTAATCACATGCATGTCCCTATTTCATCATCTATCATCATTTTGTAACTTTAAAGTTACTGAAAATAGTAATAGGCTCCAAATCATCATTTTTGACAATAATAACCACAATGAACCTTGTAAATAACTCACACATCATCAATAATCATTTATTAATATTCAAAATCATCTAAAACCTTATGAATCATCCATGCATGTCATTAGATGTTACCATTTAAGGTAATAATCACCAATAACACAAGATAGCATCAAAATGACCAACAAATCAACATCAATAACTCAAATCAGTTTATCAAGACCTCAATAGCATATTCACAAACCCAAAATTTCATGTATGTGCCATATAAGGCTTTGCATGTGTGTTTAAGTCGGTGCATGTGATATTTGGAAGTTTGTTTGTGCAAATAAACTTGTAAGGCTACCTCCAAGAGTCCTTAAGAACTGATTTAGAGCAAGAATAGGTGTTAACATGTTCTAAAGAGGGCTGGAACTGGTGATGATTATGGTAGATGTTTGCTTCAATCCTTTCTTTAGCTCCAAAGTCTTCAAAACTCCAATGGGCTTCAAGAATCTTCAAATATGGCTTCTAGGTGTGTATAGTGAGTTTAACAGAGAGTTTGTAGTTGGAATAGATGTGTCTGGTCGAGAGAAAGTGAGTAAGGGGTGATAGAATGAGCTGGGTTTGATATTTATAAAGTTTCTGCGAAGTGGAGTTGTCGCGTACCGCCAAGCTCGCCCCAAGGGGTCTTGGCGTACCGCCAAGAGTATTTTAATCGGATTCTCTCCCGAAACACGTTGCGTATCGCCAACGTGGAAGTTGATCGGTCTTGGAGTACCACAAAGGAATTCGGGAATTCAAATTGCTCCATCACCTTCGCGTACCGCCAATGTCCTCGCCAGGGCCCTTGGCGTACCGTGAAGGCTCCCAGACAAGCCCAATTGTCCAATTTCGTTGTTTCGAATCGTTTTTCGATTGTTCTTCGTTAACGATCAACGTTAATTGATTATAATCATAGTTGTCATCCTCATATTTTAAATTCCTAATTGTATGAGCGACAAAGAACAACTTTAGGGTAGATGTCATACCTACCATCTTAATAAAAGACATTCAATATAGGTTCATCTTGTAGGTGTTGTCTATCATGAATACTTGCGGGCAGGGTTGCCATATATTATATGTTGCTAGATGGATAAAGAACACCCCCTATGTAGTATTAGTGTCTCCATCTATGTGAGGGACCAAAATACACTTGTATTTTTGTAGTTTAGAGAAAATAAATTGTGTTGAAGTTTTACTGTTCGTGTTGATTTTATTTTATCTTCATTTGCACATTATAAAGGGTTCTTACGACTTACGTTGGACTATTATGTGGGATTCTTTTGTTTTAGTGTCCCAAATATATTTTTAGGCTCCATGTTTTATTGTGTCATTTTCTTAACTAGACAAAAGTCATTTTAAGTCACATTGCATATACATGTCGATCTACATGTTCATCAACTTCATGGTTATATTTATCATATTTCATAACTATTAACTAGCCACCCTTATTAATTTTATTTTTCAAACTGATAATTGTTTTTTTTTTCTTTGTTTCAGTTTTTGTTAATGTGGGTGCCCCTTTGTATACACCATCATGATCACATTTCAGTCATATATGTATACAATTTTATTTCATGTGTTTCTATTGGATCCTTTGTGACAAGAACTCTTCATTTTGTTGTCATAACTAGAAGTCATATTCACTAACTCTTCACAAGAAGAGAACACCCAAAACAATGATATGGTTACAATTTTATGAAGTTGACAACAAAAATGATAACATATGTTACCTTATTTGTTTCGTATAATTTTCTTGTCACACGAGAATCACCATCTTTGTCATTGTCTTGATTGAAATGAAATTCATTGTTGTTATCATTGCACATGCCATTATGATCGCTCATGTCGCTATCATTGCCATTATCGCCAATGTTATTAACGTCATCACCACCGTAGTAGTTGTGACTCTCGCACCATAATAGAAATTAAACAACCTTAGCCGCCATAAAAAATAGAACATTCGTTGTTGAATTGGCAGTTGTCCCAAATGACATCAATAACAAATTTTGTTAATTGCTTAAACATATAATTTAACTAATTAATACATAAATTAAATGATGAAATAAAGTAGCATATACTGATTTATATAGTAAGTTTATAAATAATCTTATCTTATTTTAAATAACTGGAATGCATATTGAATAATATTATGTCATGTCAATTATTTTAAAAAACAAAAACGAAAAATGCATGCATAATTGCATATGAAAGAATAATACATCATGTGATATAATTCAAAAGTAAAATTTAAATTAAAAAAAAAAAAAACTAGAGTATATTGTATTGGATATTAATAGACTCGTAAAGAAACTAAGATACATGTCTTGTCTTACTTTATGGTTCGTATTTTAGACGACAATCTTATTGGACATTACAACAATGTTTTTTTCTTTATTGCATATGTGATATTACACATCTTTTGTCTGTTAATTAGGTTAACACGGGTCATATTTGATAGCATATGAACAAAGTTGAAAGCAGCCAAATATATGTTACCTTTATTTAAGAGGGCATTTTCTTAATACGTATTACAATAACTATTTACAAAACATGAGCCAATGTGGGGCTAGCCCACTTGGTATATATATGCTTGTATCTTAGAATGAGAGGTCATGGGTTCAATCACATGCAAAGTGTAATTATAGTGTAATTTAGGTGGGATTAAGCTTAGCAGTTCAAAAGAAATTACTAAACATGACGGGTCAACTCAATGATATAGATATATATCTAGTTATTATAGAACCACTTCCATCTTCTGACTTCTCTTCTTGTCACAAACTTTGAGTTGGACTGGTTAAAGTGTTTGTTGATGAGATAAGATTACTAAATGCAATCCGATAACAAGTGATAATGATGCATATTCCCATCCAAATAACCCTTTCAACCTTTAATTTGGAGACATGTTAGCACCAGAAGTAGCTACCAATCCTAGAATTGATTACTTGTTGTGATGACATATATATATAGCCCAAGATTCTTTATTAACCATACATTGAGTGAAGTAGCATAATAAATCTCATCCGTATACCACCCTCCTTCTCCACATGTCCATATGGAACTCATCACATCTCAAAGGGAATATGTTTTTGTGTGAGGTAAGTGTGTTGCCACATACTATGTTTCTAAACTTCTATAAATACCAACAACTATACTATAATTCATGCAAACCAGTAGTTAAATTAACCTTATATCCTTGAAAGAATCAAACCCCATCGTATAAAACATATATATGTCGCATAGGGAGAGGGATCCGTTGGTGGTTGGGCGTGTTATAGGAGATGTTCTTGATAGTTTCACCAAGTCGATTAACCTTACCGTTACTTATAACGATAGGGAAGTTGCCAACGGATGCATGCTAAAACCCTCTCAGGTTGTGAACCAGCCTAGGGTTGATATTGGAGGTGACGACCTACGTGCTTTTCACACTTTGGTATGTTTGGTTTGTGTTTTGTTGTATGATATTTTTAACGTGTTAACTTTTGCTTTTTAGACCTCTCTTTTGAAGAGTTAATAAGTTGACAATTGTTACATTATTGATGTTTTAGGTTATGGTGGATCCTGATGCTCCAAGTCCAAGTGACCCTAACCTTAGGGAATACTTGCATTGGTAAGTTGTTTGCAACAAATTTATAACCATCATGGTCACATTGAAAGGTATACATATAGAACAAATTTTCACGTATATTATTTCACCAAAAAACTTTTATTACATATTTACTCAATATTTAAAAGCAATTACATATTTTCTTTTGAGAATTTAGGGATGTCAATGGGTTAGGTTTGGGACGGGTTTGAGTAATCTCAACCCCATACCTGATTATAAAATCTTGTCTCATATCCGGCTCAAAACACATTGGGTATTTACTGGGTATTTACCCGTCAGGTATCAGGTATCCCCGCTGATAGGGTATACCCGTTAGATGACTAAATATACTCGTCGAGAATAACTGAATTAAAACCTGTTGGGTATGTATCAAGTAACTAATAATAAATTCATATTTTCCATAACAAAAGAATATAAATTAAATATGCCGAGAACAAATTATTGGTTATGTCATGAAAATTTGATTGTGAAAAATAGAATTCAATTATATACTAAAAACAAAAAAAAAACTGAAAAAAATAATATGAATATATTTATACGGTAAATGAGTATACTTATTATCAGCTACACAGGGGGGTAAGCAGGATGAGTAAATGGATATATATATATATATATATATATATATATATATGAGCGGGTAATCGGTTCGGGTAAACGGGTTATGAATCTCATGCATGTCTCACACTTGCGAAAATTTTAAAAATTAATCTCATACCTGACCAATACTCATCGTGTTCGAGAATACTTGTTCATATATTGCGGGTTTCAGGTAAATTCGTTGATATGAGTTTTTTTGACATCTTGCTTAAGATGAGAAAATATGTAAATGATTTTTTTTTGAAAGAAGAAATATGTTTTAAGAAAAAACAAAGGAGTAATTGACTTTTTTATTTAATTAAATATAATAAATATATTAATAATGAGAAATATGTAAACGGAGGCACACATGGCTTTATGGCATTCAAATTATTACTTCCACATTAAGATAAACAATAAAAATAAAATAAAAAGGAATAAAAATTTGGAACATATAACATATTAATATATATACGACCCTTTCATGGCTTTTAAGTAGTTTAATCACCACATAAAACAAAAAAAGAAATCTCAATTGTAGTTTCATTCTTAAACTAATTGGTCAACTGTTTTCTTATTTTTAACTTTTGAATTCTGGCTTTTTATATGAACAAGTATTCTCGAACACGATCGTTAATGTGTTATTTATTATGTTTATTTGTTAAATGTGTCTTTAAATTTTTTATTTTTAGTTTAACTAGAAATTTAGTTATTTGTAATTTATGTCTTGCTAAAAACATAATAATTTTGGAAAAAGATATTTGAAACATTAACTTACGATAATTTTAGTTATGATTATTATTCTTAACTTTTCTTTTTATTTTAAATTATTTTTGTTTAATTTCTATATCAAGTGTCGAACTTTATATTTATGTAAAATGTTTGGCGGAATCATCGGGTTATTCACGAAATGTAGATTGTTCACAAGCACATGATATTTAATGTAAATACTTCCAACATACGTTAAAAGAAATTCAGCTTAAATTTGAAATTGAGAATGCTGAGTTTTATTTTATAAGTAGTATATGTTCATTTGCGTTCGTGAATAAGTTTAATTTCTTGAATGAATATGAATAAGAATTTCCGTTCGGTTAGTGATCGTGAAAGATTCGTGAACAAGTTAACACTTAAACGAATAAACACAAACAAGGGTTCGTTTTCGTTTAGCTTATTAATTTAAACCAAGGGTCCTAATTTTGGTACATCATCTATATATTATACCCTTACCAAATTAGTCATATCACACACAATACTTTTACTTATATTTTTTTGTAAAATGTTTTTGATATACATAAATACAATGTTATTAATATATCGGTATACCAATAACATAACACTTAAAACTAATCCTCGGATTACCCTTAGACCGTCCGCAGCGGGTAGGCCGTGGAACGGGCAGGCATCAACGGCGAGGCGGGGCCAAGCGGGCACACCCCCCCCCCCTCTGGCGGCTCAAATCAAGGGTAGCGCGGCCCCCGCTCCCCGTTCTCACCCATCTCACACACAACTTTCTCCTCTCTCACAATGAGTAAGGTTTTCCGGTAGGGCGGCCATTGTGAGGTTTTAAGGTTTTCAGTGGGGTGATGACATGACAAGAAATTTTGGTAGGGAGGGATTTTCAGTGAGGTGACCGCTGTGGATAGTTTTATTATCTCTTATAAAAAATAATAAAAAACCTTTATCAAATAAGTTGTTTTTTGAAAACAATTGATAATGAGTTTTTTATTTAAAGTAATAATCTTTTGGAGGCAAAGTATTCTTGGGATAATGAAAACACAAAGTACTTTTCTCTCTCATATTTTATGTTGATTCTATCCGTATAATCTTTTGTTTATCTGCGAACAACATAGGTTGGTGACTAATATTCCTGCGACCACAGGAGCACACTTTGGTGAGTTTTATTATTCATTTAAAATGTTATTTTTCATCTTCAAATTAAATTGTATATGATGTTTTTTTGAGGTTTTACTTTGATTTCTTCTTGAGTTGTTTCTGTTATGAAACAAATAAAATCAATACTTTCTAGTAAAAGCAAATACATACATACATACATATACATACATACATACATATATATAGGGAGATAATCAAATGTTAACCCATGTTTATTGCGTTAACTGAATAACTACATATTATTACTTTGGGGTCCACGTTAAAGTAAATCTAAGGGTATATGTTTTTTTTAATTTAATTAATGTAGGGACCACTTATACTAATAAAAAAAGAAAAAAAAACCTAAACCTTTAGATTTACTTTAATGTGGAGCCCAAAGTAATAAGATGTGTTTATTCGGTTAACGCAATAAGAAAATGGTTAACATTCGAACCATCCCCTATATATATATATATATATATATATATATATATATATATATATATATATATATATAGGGAGGTATTCCATTAAAAACCACTTTTATGTTAGGAACTTGAGAACTGCATAATACACTTGTATATTATGCTTTAAGTTTTGTACATAGAGTGGTTATTTAAAAGGATAAAATAGTAACTTCTCATACTTTAAAGTTAAATTACTTTTATACCCCTAATAACATATGGTTCAAAATTAATTCCTTTAGTTCTTTCATATTTAGTGGTTCTCAATAGAATAAGTCCCTATATATATATATATACTTATTCCCTTAAAAATTATTAAATATGAAAGAAATAAAGAACTAATTTTGAACCACATGTTTTTAGGGGCCTAAAAGTAATTTTATTACGTTAACCGAATAACTAAATCTTATTACTTTGAGACCCACATTAAAGTAAATCTAAATATGTAGGTTTTTCTTCATTTTTTATTAATGTAAGTGGACCCTACATTAATTACTTTAATTAAAAAATAAGAAAAAACGTACATCTTTATATGTTTATTATTTTTTTCATTCAGCAATATGACAATATCTAATGACATTTAATATGCAATTATTTAATAAAATTTGTTTATGTAAAGTTTAACTTGATGTAATACAGGACTAATTTCTAACCTAATCATACTTTTATAATAAATAAACATATTTATTTGTCACTTGTCGCATTCTTATGCTGCTACTCTCACTTGTTACTTTTAATGTTTTTATTTAATTCTTTCTTCTATCAAATAATCATACTTTTAATAAATAAACATATTTATTTGTCACTTGTGACATTCTTATGCTGTTACTATGACTTGTTACTTTTAATGTTCTTATTTAATTCTCTCTTCTATCAAATTTGTTTATATAAAGTTTAACTCGATGTAATACAGGATTAATTTCTAACCTAATCATACTTGTATAATAAATAAACATATTTATTTGTCACTTGTCATATTTTTATGCTGCTACTATCACTTGTTACTTTTAATGTTCTTATTTAATTCTCTTTTTTATCAAATAATCATATTTTCTTTTTTATCAAATAATTATAATAATAATAACTAATGTTATTATTTATCTTTTACATATTAAAAAAATAGTTTTTTTTTCAATAAAATTGAAAATCGAATCAGATTACTAAGAACATACTTTAATAAAGTTTATAAAATGTAAAGTTTCCAAAAATCATTCTTATTGAAAATAATAATTATATTAAATATTTATTTTTAGAAAAAGAATAAAATATAAATTGAAGTTAGGCACATGAAAATTTTAAAATGTAATGTTTAAAAGCCGAAAGTTATAAAAAATAATAAAAGAAAGTTACACATATGGTCTTTTATATTTAATGGCATTTCAAATTAGGTTTTTTAACTTTAATAATTACAAAAATAATATATTATCTTCTTGATTTGAAAAAGTTAAGCTTTTAACGTCACTTAGTTTAAACAAATTTAAAAGATTGTACACTATTTTTATAGTTATTAAAAATTTTAATTATTATTTTGTTACTTAAAGTAATAATTAATACGTAATTTTAATTATTTATATCAAATAATTCATAAATTTTTAATACTAAATATTTTATATTTTATATTTAATTACAGTAACACGCATTTTAATTACCTTGAACTTAATAAAGAAATAACCGATTCTTTGACGTATCACCTATCCACCTTCATTTCTATTAGAAAAGTTTCTATTTTTCTGGATTATGTTATTTCAGTGTTCTATTTTATTTCATTCCTACTATACTTTATAGTTATTTTTTTCACTCAGCCATCTATTATTTTTATTTAGCTTTATCACTATTTAATATTTAATGTTTTTTTATATTTAATTCATGTAAAAAAAGATTTTTAATCTATTGAAAAGAATATATGCAAACAAACACCCAATCAAAACACTTAATGCAACAAGTTAATAAGTTGCTATAAAGTTAACTTCTTAATTCTAATCATCTTGAATAATGCCGATTCTTTTTTGATGCTAAAGTAAGAACATGAACCTGTAATTATCACAAAAGGCGAACATAAATCAAAACCATAATAATCAATCCATTGAAACATCGCGTGTAATATATAATTAAACATGCTATAAAGTTTATTGTACAACTCAATGTCTTATAAATCATTTTTATTTATTTTTATTTTTATTTTTTTGTGGTAACAAACGACATCTTCATTAGCATTGGAGAGGTCATTTAACATATTATATTATTTAGATAGATAGATAAGTTTAATGATTTAGGTTCTATTTAACAACAAAAATAGACATGGACTCACAATGTAAGTAGTTTATTCCAAATTGTAAAACAGTTCGGTTTTATTTTTAATGACTCAAAAAACCAAACCTAAAATATCCAAATTGTAAACCAAACTGTCGATAACGGTTCGGTTTTTGGTTTTTTTAATAGTTCGGCTTTGGTTTTCATTTTTAATGGTTCGGTTTTGGTTTTCATTATTTAAAAACCGTTATTAACGGTTTGGTTTATGGTTTCACTCAATAACTGTATAAACGGACTGTGAACACCCCAACTAACAAGCCTAACTGTGGCAAAAGGGTTGCCATTGATCCTAATGACAAAACATTTGTGAAAAGGATATCAAATTCACCCCAAGTAGTGATGCAATCTATAGAAAAGATACCGCTTCTAAAAAATATTCCTATTTTTCTTGTTTATGGTATATATAGTGGATCCAAAGTCTCTGGATTCTAGCTACCATCTAACTTGATTACTGTAAATGAGTGTAGGTCAAGAAATCGTGTGCTACGAGAGCCCAAGACCGTCGATGGGAATTCATCGTATGATTTTCGTGTTGTTCCGACAGTTGAGTCGACAAACGGTTTACGCCCCAGGGTGGCGCCAGAATTTCAACACAAAAGACTTTGCAGAGCTCTACAACCTTGGATCTCCTGTTGCTGCGGTCTACTTTAACTGTCCACGTGAAAGTGGGTTCAATGGACGAAGGAGATAAAAAAGAAAGGCTTGTCAATGCATGTGAAAATAATACATAGCATTTTAACAATAAGTTTCTTTATACAAATACTAGGTTAAATCCCGTGTGTTACACGGGTGAAATAAATGAAATATTATGCTTTTAGAATACTTGTATATTTTGCACTACGTTATAAACCTGTGTATTACACGGATTTAATATAAAATATTAAATTACAAAACGTCATTGGATGATAAAAATCTCATTGTTTAAAAAATCCTTTTATAATACATTTTATTTAAAAAAAAAACATTTTTTAAGATAACTTGTTTTTTTACATAAATTTTGTTTTTTGAAAATAAAATATTTCTTACTTTAAAAGTTTTTATTTTAGAGAATTTCATATTTTATAAATTTTTTTAAAGTGTGCTCTATAATCTATATATATACTTTATACTATATAATAAAAGAATAACAATATGCCACATGGCGTAATTCTAGCAAATCTACATCTCATTTGTCATGTGGCATCTTTCTAGGCTATCTACATGGCATATTTGAGAAACTTGTGAATTGATTCCATTTAATACAATTAATTCAAACTTTCAATTTTTTTTAAAAAAATATTAATATTCATTTTCTTTAAATATTAATGATAATACAATCATTTTAAACTTTTCATTTTCCACTAATAATTTCAAAAATTTAAATCTCATTTGTATTGTTTAAGGAAGGATATAAATATTTATGAAATATAATTTTATTTATTTTTAAATTATAATACTTATTTTTATACAACTCTATGTAATACACGGGTCAATAAGATACTAATAAGATAAATAATATGTTAATTATTAGTATTATAATTATTTATTTAATAAGAGAGAGAGTATAATTATTTAATAGGAGAGATAATTAAGTGGAATTATAAGGTGTTGACAAGTGGCAATTGTAGTGTAGGAAGGTGACATGTGGCATTAGTGGTGTAAGAATGTGACATGTGGCACATTTGTTACTCTTTTATTATAGAGTATAGATATAGATTATATCAACGTATAAAGAAGGCTTTTATTGTAAAAGGGAAGTATACTTCCAAAGGAATAAAAATAGTTTGTGTGAAGTATTATATATGGTGTAAGATTTCATAAAAATAAATATGATAGAAAAATAATGAAATGAAATAAACGAAATCTAGAATTAATACCCTTATTTATGTCCCAATCGAAAGGATCGACCCAATAGACCAAACAACTCAAACAAAGTCATTTAAAAATATAGAGCCTTTAATTTTTAGAAGAACAAATTTAGGATTTTTGGACTGTGGAAAATTTTAAACTTTTGTGAGTTTTGAAAGAAATAAGAATGCAAAAAAGTTCAAAATAAAAACGTCATTCTATTCTAATATTCACAGAGGGTTTGAGAGATGGTGATACAATTATGAATTCATGAAAAAACTTGTAAAATTTGATTTAGATGGGTACTTAGAATTTTGTAGTTTATAAATCCATGAAAAAACTTCTAGTCTATTATTATCGGTCACAAGTCTGGATAAAAGGATGATGATTATTAATGTAAAAGTTAGTGAAGGGCCCGGAATTTTAATTCCCCTTAGGACCCTCAAAATGATTGAGCAGACATGCTACCAATCTAAGGTAAACTCAACAATGGTCACAAACTTTGAATGGTTGTATCCGTATGAATATACAGACAAGAACTTTCTGACTTGATCAAATTGTTTGATTATAGACGTTGACGTTGGTTTATTATATATATAACCATAATAAAAGTTTATAAATTTACCCGGAAAAAGGGCAAAAGCATAAATAGGCATGTAGTAAGGTTACTCTTAAGGTCCTATGCGCAGAAAGATCACGCATTTAATACATGTAATAATGAAGATGATGGTATTAAATGCATTATTAATGACCAGAATCCTCTATAAGATAAGAAAAGAATAAAGATTAAAGGGTAAAGGCAAGAACAGACGAGTACTGCGAACAGAAACATCAATTGACATCTATCAAGCGGCAAAAAAACCAGGAAAAGGAACACACCGGTGATGGCTATTAAAGAAAAGACATGCAAGAAAACGGAATTTAGTTCGAACCAACTATGAAAGAGAGAATTCATTAAGCTAAAGGGCGTAAGGTTGAGAGAGACCTTACGAAAGAGCGATTTTGTTGTAAGCAATGTGTTGTTTGTAAGCTTTTGATAAAAGGGAAAGTCTCTTATGTCTATGGTCTAACTTCAATAAGAATCCTTATGCAACGTCTAGCATGTGCATTTTCGATTCTACATCGGTGCCATCCGTGGGACCTGAGTTTCAAGTTCGATTACTCGAAGTGTGGTCCATGGAAGATGCAAGTGATATCCCTCCTCGCACAGGTTCCACACTCATGCCATCTATCAGGAGAGATTCGGTTTCTAGGACATTAGCGTACTTGTCTGGAGTAAAACGTGTAGGCCAACCCGTATGCACGAAAATGTCTGATCGCGAAAAGGAGGAAAAAATAACAATTAGCACGGAAATCGTAAATGTCACGGGGAGGTTCTCATTGCTAGACAGGCCGAACTAGACAGAACAGAAAAGCTTAAAGTGGTGAAAGCCAAGCTCCATATGATGAGGCCACAAAGGTCGGCCAGGAAAGAGAAACCCCTTCGGTCGAAGACATTTTCAAGGCACTACTAAAAGTGTGAGATAAGCATGGAAAACCTCACTAACTCCTCCGAAGAAAAAGAAGACATGAATCAATACAAGGATGAAGAGCGAAGAGATGAAGACCCCCTGTTGATGCCATATCACCCCACCAACTACACCGACATGTCAAAGTTCACAATGAGAATTTCCGAAGCGCCTCTTTCCTAGAAGTTGAAGGTCCCTCTGAATGTGGGAAAGTACGATGGAACAAATGACCATGATGATCACCTTCATGCGTTTGTAAGGGCGAGTAAGGCAGGGAGGTGGCATCTCCCTACATAGTGTCACATGCTAGTCCAAACCCTTACGGGAGCAGCTAGGCTATGTTTCAACAACCTTCTTTAGGGGAGCATCGACAGTTACGAGGAGCTAAGGGACAAATTCCTGAAGTTTAACCAAAAGAAAACGCTATTCAAAACCCTAATGAGATTTTGCACATACATTGGAGGGATGATGAGTAGTTGGAGCAATTTATGGAACGATTCATCGCCGAAACCTTGCTGATACAAGGGTGCCAGAAGTCATGAAGATAAGCATTTTCATTGACGGAGTAAGGCAGCCTCAACTATGTGAGAAGCTGGGCGAGGATTTCCCCACTACATTCGATAGCCTGACGGACAAGATAAGGGCTTCTGTAAGGGGTAAAGACACTAGCTATCAAGCCAGGAAATGTGATCTAAAAAGGAGAGGTCCCTACAAGGCTAAAGACTTCAACGAGTCCATAGTCAGGGGAGCCACTTGCATAACCAAAGGAAAGGTCCCTACAAAAAACAAGAGAAAAGCCCCTTTGCACCCTACAAGCTGAGCGCTAGACCATACCTCGAGAAATATACTCACTAACGAAGTCTCCCAGTGAGATCTTGGCGACATGAAAAGCCAAAAGTTCTTTGTGCAAGCCACTACCATTAAGAAACGCCTCCCACCCAAATCCTGATGAGTATTGTGAATTCCACACATGCCACTGTCACAAAACTGATAATTTCATACATCTACGGAAAGAGATAGAATTGGTGGTCAAATATGAAAGTTGGTGCATTTGGTGAAAGATATAAGGTTAGCCTCATCCAAAAGAGCCTGTGAGGGATAACAATGAGGAAAGAAACCCTGACAACAAATGTGATGTAAGAAATAGGCCAAAAATGATAGATTTTGAAGCACATACATGGCTGGAGGTTTCTATCACTTTACCTCCATTAAAGCATTGGGAAACACAAGTAGCTTCATTAAACATCTCGGCAAACATATCCAGGCACCGAGTGGCGAGAAATCATGTAGACGGGGGAAATGGGTCGTAAGTAATGTACAAACTGTAACGACCCAAATCATGAAATAATGAAATAAACAATTTATGTTGCAAAATTATAATGTTTAGAAATATAATAGTAATAAAGATTGATTATGACAATAACCAAGCAAATTAAAAAATATTTGATTGTTAGTGTAGTCAAAATGTGATAGAAACTTGAAGGATCAAACTTGCCAATTGATGAAACTTAAATAAATGGGGTGAAATATGAAGCTGGGGGTCAAAGATGGTCAAAATCATTTTGGTGGAGATGGGAGTCGACGTAGGAGAAAAGAGGAGGAAGAAAACCCTAGCCAAATTCATCTTCTCCCAATTTCTTCTTGATTCATGACTAGAAAGTCATAATTGAAGCTAAATCCATCATCTTCATTGCATTCTAATCATTGGATAAGTGATTTCTTGTAATATGATGATTAGATGAAGTGGATTTTATGTGGGTTTCTAGCTAAACTCGAAATTTGGTGTTGGTGTGTGTTAGAAACTATAAAACTAAGTATGTGAACATGATTTAAACACTCAACAACATGATTTTGATATGTAGAATCATAGAGGTGTGATATGGGTGTTGGGAGGTTATATGGGTTTTGTTGAAAACCCATGTGAATATGATGATGTGTGGAAAATGATGTTTAAATTATGGTTTTGGATGTGTTTAGGTAGTACTTTAACTATCTTTGATGAAAATGGAGATTTTAGTGATTTGAGAATCACAATTGGGATTAATGAGTGTCTAAACATCAAAGAGGAATAGTTGATTAAGTTATGCACACAAGGTGTTTGATGAAATGCTTCAAATTTAGGGTTGACATGAATGAAATGATGAATTAGTGCATAACCATTACTATATACTAACTTATGGTGAAAACAAGTCAAATAGGTAGAATGAATATACAAATGAGTTATGTGTATTGACTGTAGTTGTATGTGTGTAATACAACTAGGTATTGGTATTGAAAGTCAAGGAACAATTCAAAGGCTTGGGAAGAACAGGATGATTTTGGCGGTAATCCTACGGGCTAAGGTGAGTAACCTACTCACTAAATATGCAACCATAAGTCATATTAGTGTTGGTGTGTTATCTTGAATGTTGACTAATTTGTATGAGTCTTGTTGTGGTTAATGAATGTTATGTTAGAATAACATAACTTGATATAGTGTCATTGTGGGTTGATAATAAGTGACACAAGAAATTAGGTTTGATCCACATTCGTGTGGAATAGGACCATGAATTATGGCATTTGGTGATGTTTTACATTTGTGTGAAAGAACATACAAGTCCTTCTTAGAATGGCATTGGGTTTGGCATATAAGTCCACCTTAGTGTGGCTTTGGGGGGGTAATCCACGTGTGGGTGCGTTTAATTTGGTTATTTAACCAAAACTGGGTGGTTGACCCATTGTTGAAATTAGTCAAACCGGGTGATTGACTAAATTGTGGAAATTAGCCAAACTGGGTGATCGACTAAGTTGTTGGAATTAGTCAAACCTGGGTGATTGACCAAATTGTTGAAATTAGTCAAACTTGGCGGTTGACCTGCTATTGAAACTAGTCAAACTAGGTGGTTGACCCAATGTTGAAATTAGTCAAATTGGGTGGTTGACCTGTTAGTGACATTAACTTGTGTGACACCCCGTAAAATCCAGGTCAGCCATTGTTTTAATTGAATGTTTATTTAATTTCTATTTGCACACATGGCACTATAATTGGTTTAATTTAGTGTGACACGTGGCATGACGGTACGAACACTAACACACAACAGGATAATTCGAGGAATTATCGAGAAACCGCACACACGTGTCAAATATTCACGAACGTTGGTGAACATCACAACATTTGGTCACACAAACACATCACGGATTGATTATGATCAATAATTGGCAATTAGAGTCCCAACGATGCTTAAACGATGTTTCACAGTCGAGAAACAGGCAAAAACAGGCCTAGGATAGCAAAATAGGCTTATTGGGCCTATTAAATGGGCCAGGCGCTACGCCTGACCCGAAGTCTTGGTCCTGGGCTATGCGCGTGAGACACAGGAGATGCCTTGGGTACCTGGCCATCCGCGCGGTGCGCCTGGGCACACGGGCACCCGTCGGGCGATACGCCTTGCAGGGGAAAACGCAAGAAATCTTATTTACCCAAGAAAAAATCATTTCTATCCTACTCTACACACTTCCCCTGAGTTCACTAGCCATCATCCGGCTTCTTCTCCCTCCCAACCACCTGCAACATCCTTTAGAAGCCTTTGGAAGCCATTAGAACCCACCTTGAAGCTTTGGAAGCTTGGAGGAATCACTAGAAACTTGGAAGATCCGTTGAAGCTCAAACCACCACCATCACCATCTCGTTCCTGCGAAAGCCTGCTGTCCAGAAGCTCTAGGAGCTGTTGGGTGCATCATCTCAGGGATTTTGAAGCAATAGAAGGTAGTTCTATCAGTATAGTAGCTTAAAATCACACACAAACACACATGCAATGCTTAGAACCCACATGCAAGCTCTCTAGCTTTGCATGCATGAATTTTGAGATGAATGAATCTGGGTTTGATGATGTTTATGTGATTATTGATGATCTATAATGCTATTTTGATGTTTTATGATGAATTATGATAAGATGTATATGTACAATGTATGTTTTGGTCATGGATAATGATAATCTTTGCATTCATGTATGATCTATGGATCTTGGAGGGATTCTTGCTGATTATTGATGATGATAATGATGATATACATGATTAGATCATGTTAAAATGGTTAAAATATGGATTTTTGATGAACTTTCCATTTATAGTAACTTTTTATTTACATTTTGATGACGGTGATGATATTATGAGCATGCATGTGTATATATTTACTATTAGAATGATATTATGATGAAATAAATGTTTAGAACTTGACTTGGGATTTATTGTAGTCATATTTGGCCAAGTTACTGTTTTTAGTAACTTTGTTGGCCTAAATCTTGATGGATGATGATTTGAGTTAGGTTAACATGTGTAAATGATGTTAAATGGTATAATAAGATGTTAGGTGATATAAAAATGGATTAGAAATGCTTAGGAGGATCATTTGATTGATTCGTGTCATAGTTACTATTTTTAGTAACTTTCTTTTTAGAAATACCGATTTAGAAATGCTATGTACTTTTTCAGCATGCTAAGTGATTTAATATGCTTTAATATGACGATCGCATGCTAAGTTAGATGGTTTCCGATACCACACAAGCTAGATTTAGAAACTTTCCATTTTAGGAAACTTTTATATGTAAACGTGACTTATATGATTTCATATGACAACATGTTAAGTGATAACATGATCACGTAGGACTTAACAAGCATGCTAGAACTTTAAAATCAATATGTGTTATGAAACTTGCCAAAAATGGAAACTTACTATAAACAGTAAGTTTCCAATGAACGCGAATTGCGCGTTTTGCACACGAACACGAATCACAACCAACACACGGTTCACCAACGGGTCGTTGACATGACACGGTCAAACACAGTCAAACACGGTCAAACACTGCCAAACACAGTCGAACACGGGCAAACTCGAACAAACACGGTCAATGTGGACCAACATGGTAAAACATAACAACCAAGAGTTGTTGAGCACAAACACGAACACGATCACTTACACGAACTCACGTAAGCTATACGATATAGGTAGTCGGTGACCGACACGTTTACCAAGCAGGAGCTTACGCTATCTTATCTGATTAACACTAAGGTGAGTTTACAGCCCCACTTTTATACTTAACTGTTTTGTTAAACTTTTGGGGTGAGAATATTATGCAAATGTTTTAGATGTATGACTGGTATGTTGTAAAACAACTTTTGAGTGTAACTGTATCGCAACAAAAGTCCTCACACCCTTACCGTTAATTGTGTAACAAACGATTCGTTATTGAGTAGTACTACTGGGCCTGACAAACCCCACTCAGCGCCAATGTTGACTGGAGGTCATAACGAGTGTAATATCGAGCTTTTGCTGGGTACCGCGATAACCCAGGGAGGCAAACAACAAGTCTAAGTTTCGGTAAGATGAACTGACACACTCGGGATCATGGATCCAACAAAACAAACAACTTAACATACCCAGTGTATATCTGTTTACTGTTTTCAACTATATAAACCTGTGAACTCATCAACTTTATGTTGACACGTTTTCGCGTGTATTCTCAGGTAACTGAACGCACGATGCTAGGATGCACTTGGAGTAGGACTTTTAAGGAGTCTTGCATGCATTCTAATTTATGTTTTGAACACTTCATGATTTGTATTTTTAAGCAATGTAGTATCTGACAGCTTGTTTCCGCTGTATTCCAACCTTATTACTTTTCCGTTGTGCCAACATTTTATTTCTGCTGCAAACTATTACGCTTAATTTTAATGACAAACAGTGTATTTTGAAACGCATATAGAGTCGTTCTATATGACCATGAGCTGTGATTCCGGCCACGTCACACTCATGTGGACTAACACCACACGTGGGAATTTGGGGGTGTGACAACTTGTGGGTGTGTTTGGTGATTAAATTGGTGTATAATTAGTGTATGTATGAATTTGGTGTTTGTTGATTAAATGAGTGTATAATTGGTGTATGTATGAATTTGGGTTTTTGGTGATTAAATTGGCGTATGTATGAATTTGGTGTTGTTGAATAAATAGGTGTATAATTAGTGCATTTATGAATTTGGGTGTTTTGTGATTAAATTGGTGTATAACTGGTGTTGGAATATTTGGTGTTGGAATATTTGGTGTTGACAACAACATGCAATAGGTGTTTAAATTGCCTAGTTATTGTGATTTGGTATGTCTATATGTGGTGTGAAAGCATAAGAATGATTCACAAGATATGTGAACTTCTTATTCGAAGTTTGACCGAAATGGGTCAAATGATTCACAAGAGGTATGAATGTCGAATGGTTTGAATCACAAGTGGTGTGATTACCTACCTTGAGAATTCTTGGCGAAAAAGGAAGTCTCTAAAGAATTGGGTAGAAATTGACCGAAATTGGTCAAACGATTCACAAGAGGTGTGAATGGGGAATGGGTTGAATCACAAATGGTGTGATTTTCCTATAATGAATTTATGGGGTATAGGTAAATCACAAGTGGTGTGATTACCTACCTTATGAATCCTTGGTAAAAAATGAAGTCTCAAGGGATTTGGGTGAAATGACCCATTAACATGTTTGTGTAGAATTCTTGCAACTTAATTGAGTTGAGAATTGTTAAGACACTTGTATTACATGTTTTTGGATAGTTTAAATTTGTTGTAAAAGAGGAATACATGGTGAAAAGGAATGAGGGGAGAGAACAAAGAGGGTATCTATATATATATGGAAGGAGTTTTGACATAGCCATGTTCCCTGAAACACGCCCATGTCACATCTGCACATCATATTTGGAAACCTTCTGACATGGCCATGTTCCCTCGAACATGCCCGTGTTCCGTCTGCATCTTAAATATGGTCATGAGTTGACCTATTTCAGTTTAGCCGTTGATTTCATGGTTAAATCCAATTGGTTTGGGCATGAACGGGAGATTTAAGGGGTTTTTGGTGAAAACGACCCATTAGTAAATCATTTTATGTTCGGGTTGAATAATGTTACCAAATTGTATTTGGGACATTATTATTGTACCCATTTTGCTATTATGGGATACACTTGGGGAAATAGAGGGGCGATCTTACTTAGTTCTAAGGAACTAACGGTGATTTAAATGTGGTATTTTTCAGGTGAACGTAAAGGGTGTAGGCGATCGTGATCGGATATCTTGCGAAGGCTCGGATTGAACACGTTTTTGGTTGAAACCCCAACTTTTTGTGAACAGTTGTAAATGACATAGAGTGTGATTACAATTAAACTGGTTGTAAATGGTTTTGGTGACGGGTTGGGTTATGTTGGGTGTTTAAAATTGATATTTAATTTTTGAAAAATCTGGAACCTAACTCTGAGAGTGTTTTAAAACACATGTCACACGCGGGAGGATTTTGGGGGTTACACAAACATTGTTTCAGGCGCCCAGACCTCGACGTTTGGGAGCTATGGCAAGATGACAGGTCCATGATGATAGGTTTCTCTAGGGAAGTGGTCCACTTGTTGGGGAAAAAAATTATGCCATTCACTATAGGTGAAAGCAACGCATGGAGAACCGTTTACATAAAATTTTACATCTTACGAGGCCCATCTAAGTACAATGACATAATGAGCAAGCCTGAAATAAGGGCCTTACGTGAGGTAGTCTTGAAAGTTCACGGGTAAATGAAGTTCCTTACACCGCAAGGAGTGGCAGCGGTAATTCCTACTTTGAAAATAGTGTCATCTGTCACAAGAAGGCAGGAAAGTAATCGAAGCATGGAAGAAGAATTAATTTGGGATGATGACACACCCCAACCAACGGCATAATACGTCGGGGTTTTGAGTTTTATTATTCATTAGCTCATGGTGCTATTATAACATTTCGATATTTATTGCATCATTATTAATCAACACAAACATGATTCATTAATTCAAACAATATTCGTTATATAAATTCAAAATGAAAACATTACAATCGAATGACTATACATTGTTAAAAGTTTAACTAAGTTCACTAAACTTAGACATGTCTTCCTTATCCTGTTACACACGTAAAATAAGAGTTTGTCAATTATTTGCATAGTTGGTGAGATCACGCAAAAAGTTTCAATAATATATAGAAAAAGATGCAAACTATAGCCTAAGTAATGTATCAAAAGCATTGCATGAATACAATATTGACAAATATGAATGAAAAACCAATAGTGTCCAACTAAGTATCCATACAACATGTTAATTCAAGTATGGTCATACTATAAATTAACATTTGTAATTCAACAATTTTGCTAGGTTTATTTTTCACCTTTTTCACACAATCGCAAAAGCCAATGCGAAGATGGTATCTAACACATCTTCGGCTACTAAGTACTAGCTTGCTTGACTGGAAACACACGTAGAGTCACCACACTGTATAAGCATAACATCTAACACATAAACTAACTAGGTCTAAGACTTGCATCATAGTTTGAATAATTGCTAGAACTGAAATGGATTTGAATAGGTGCGAGTGTAACATCCCTAAAAAAAATATGTAAAGAGGGATTATGAGAACTCACTTGATTTGAATGCTTAGCTAATCCACAATCCTTGAATCATGAATGAGGAAGCAAGACTATCTACACACCCTAAAGTTTAAGTAACAAAGTCTTAGTATACTAAAATTCAAAGTTCAAGTCCTAAAACTATGGGATCCTAACGAAAGTTCTATATGTATGTATCTAAGTTTGAATGAATAACTTATGTAACATCACCGTATTTCATGTATGTCCGTACATATTAATTGTATTGATAAAACCTGATATGATAATTTGATAATTTTTTAAAATATTTGATGATATTATCACTGGTATACATTGATGAGAACCTATATTATCAATATGCACAAACCATGGGGAAGTTGGTTTGATTTAACCAGTCTAATCCACATCGTTTATTACAGTTAAATTAATTATGAAATGAATTTATTTTGGTTTGAATGTTAAGAAGTTATTGGTTTGGTCACTAAATATAATCAAGGACACATGGTCATGGTTTATCGAAATGGTGGTGGGACGGTGGCTGGATCGGTTGCGACCGACTCCTACGTATGCCATATACATAAATTTATTTCGGTCTATAATGGATGTGTCAGTGATATGATTTAGTAGGGTTGGATTGGGAATTTGATAATTTATGGATACAATTATTAAAATAATGAAAGCATTATTTAAAATAATTACGCGATGGTGAGGATAAGAATATAAATTAAACGCGAATATTTTTCAGAAATATTAAACTTAATCATGTATTCGCGTGGGTGACGATTCACACGAATATAATTATTAGGAATAATATACTGAAACGATATTCCATAAATAGTAAGTCGAATCGAAATACGATACGAACGATGGATTCGAAAAGGTGACGATCTTTACGAATTCGTACGTGAGTAACACGTTTCGATGAGATAACCGAAATAATATCGCACGATATTAAATTAAGAAAAAGAATTCAAAAACGTTTATTAAGAATTACAACCTTCAACGAATTTGAATAAAATCGTTTTTATTAAACAAATAACTAAACGAAATTAAATAAAATTGTTTTATAAAACGAATTTACTTTATTAAACATTTCGTGTTTAAAATATATTTTTACGTGAAAAACCGAGCATACTAAACATGTTAACGCGAAATAAATGAGACCGAACACGCGAGATGATTACGGGGTATAAAATGGGTGAAAACAAGCTTCTTCTTCATTTTCACAAGTCTCACTCTCTCTAGAACTTGGAATCCGGCCACCCTCCTCTATACCTTCTCTCTAGCTTTTCTCACTCGTTTCTTAACCATTTCACTTGATTCTTGTACCAACTCGTTCGTATGATCGAGTAGAACAAGAACCCACGAGATTTCTAAGATTTTGATCGAGATTTGGAGGTATATGAAGCGCTTTACTTTTCGGTTTTTCTTTCTAAAACAACCGGGTACAGCCTCGAACTTGTAAACACGATTTTAACGCTTTAAATCCTTAAAACGAACCTGTATAAACTGATTTGAGAGCCATGGATGGACCTGCAATTCGCATAAGCTCGATGAAGATGATGAAGTTCGACCGAACCTTAAGTCGGCCGAACCTCAGGACCACCGAATCCATGGTTCGCCAAACCTAAAGTCGACCAAACCTAATGGCCACCGAACCTAATTGCTGTCGAGCCTAGGGTTACAGCCGAACCTGAGGACAGTCGAACCTGATGTTCGCCGAACCTGAAGACAGCCGAACCTAGTGGGTGCCGAACCCAGGTGCTGCCGAACCCAGGTGCTGCCGAACCTAGGGGTTAACGAACCTAGTGTCACACCCCGAGCCAGCGGGAACGGATCGGATTTTCCCGTCGGGCGGAAGGTCCCCGGGGCGCGAAATCGTGAGTGATAATCAAATGATCAGATTGTTTACATAGCACATGATAAATAAGTGAGAAATGCTAACACATCAATGATATAGAATTACAAGTTTAAATTACAATGTATCGTTCATAATTTAACCAAGTAAATCTATCAAAAGAATCAATGAAACTATATCTTGTATCTGTACAAGATATACAAAAGATGATTCATTGTTTTTGTCATCAAAAGCATGCAACACAAAATGAAGTTAGGTCTTCTAAAAGTCCACTAGCTTAGTCCATGCATATAAGTAACTACACCTGTTCATCACCTGAGAAAACATGCATTTAAACAAAGTCAACACTAGGTTGGTGAGTTCATAAGTATGTTAATTGAAAACCTTGATTCATTCACAATGTTAATCATGTTACTTGTATGTAATTTGTTTCACCTGTTCACCCAATGGCTTCTCAATAGTTATATTCACAAATTATATATCATCCTAGTAGTGATGCTTATATATAGGGCATATGTAAGGGAACCAAGCCCTAGCCAACATCCTACCACATCACTACTAGAACTCCACACTACTTGCAATACAACTATTGATTTCCATCTCAATTCCCACTTGTTCATCTCAATGTATATCACATGTGATATCATGTATTGAAATACTATAATAAAGAGTTGTTGTCATCAAACCGAAGTATTGATAACTCTTATATGTATTAAGGATATTAGATTTATTTAATCTGTTCCTTGTTTTGTTCTGAGTCTTGTAGGTTAACTATTGATACACTTTTAATCAATAAAAGTGTTAATTAACCCTTTGTAATGTATTCTCAATGCAACGTATAGAGCCTAAAAGGAATCCATTGTGATCCTCACGTAATCAGACTACAATGCATCCGATTTACCTCTATCCCGCCGTGTGTTCTCAATGTAGTTAACAAGGTTGAATAAGAACATGTCTTATTACGTTATGTCAACCGATGTGAGAATGATATTGTTATCATGAAGATACGTTATCATGATTATCATTCTAATTGATCCATATGTTCACCATGTTGCCATTAAGCCGTGGTAAGAACTAGTCTTGCCACCCTTAATCCGCTCAGGTGGTGGATTGATAAATGCGTTCATACTATCGCATAGTATGTTTTTAAGTTGTAAACTAAGCGTTATAAGTACTTGAATTATCACCCTTAGTTAAATTAAAATGTTGAATGATATTTAGAAGATGTATTATCTTCTGATCATTCATGTGTTTTGCTGTGTCATCATGTTTCTCTGTAAATGTTCTCAATGTTTGTTTATATATGAATTATCCCATTGATTACTCATTGTAAGAATAACTAGGTGTTGTAAGATAAAATCTTACAACTATATTATTCTAATATGTTGATGAATTTCGAAGATATATTATCACATTCATCTGATTATCCCTGTCATATCATGATCATACAAGCATGCATACAATGATAAGCGATAATAAACAATTTAGAATTATCTAAAATCAATGTATAAGCAATATGTTAAGCAAAACTTTTAAATAAATAAAAGTAAACATGTTTCTCAGCCCCGAGAGTTTAAAATCAGTTAAGATTAAAGAAAAGGGGCATATGAACTCACCTTGCTGTAGAAATGGTTGACTTAGCTTAAACAAAGAAATGCACGCGCTCTTTGATTGTATTTGTTGTTGATTTCACGATCCTGTATTGATTTCACGTTGTATGTAGTTCATAAGTATGAGTCGTATTTGGTTTGTGTGCGTGTATGTGTCAATCCTAACTTGGTTATCACCAACGAGTCGCGGTCATCATTCGGCCCCTTTTAATGTGTTAAGTTTGTGAAATATGTTAGGCCCAAAAGCCATTAATCTAGTAGTAAAAGTCATAGTTTCTATGCTCTACTATCCTTTGACCTTTGTTTTGACTTCGTTGTATTGTGTGCACCCGAATTTCATTATTGTTTTCTAGTCTCACACTTAGATCATAGTTTCATGCTTGTCATTTTGCTCTTGAAATTCAACATTAGGGTTACATGTTTATTAAATAACCATGAACCATTTTTCTTTTTATAAGTATTTGATGTCTTAGAGGGTGCCAATGATTTTAACCCATATGTTAAATTAAAAGTATGTTGGGCCTAACAATTTCCATGAGCCGAATGTATGTTTAAGTCTACTTGGGCCATGATGGACTAAACCATTCGCGTGGGCCAAGACAATTGTTAGTGGGCCAAAGCAATCCTATTAATCGAATAAGATGTGGACCGGATCACATGGCCAAGGAGTAAACATTGGGCCGAGTAATGGGTGTGGGCTGCTCAAGTATTGGGCCTAGAATAAAAAGGGAGTTTGGCCGAAGGTTTATGCTTGGGCCGGTTCTATCTCGTGATTGGGCCGATACATAGTCACATGGGCCGAATAGGGTGAGCCATAAACCTAAGCGTGGGCCGACTATTGAGCTTAGAACTGATTGGGCCTGTTGTACCCTTGCATGGGCCAATTAACCTACCCGCCTAATGGGTTTGTGCCAATGAGATGTTTGTGTTGGCTGCGGTTGGCCGAACGTAAGTGGGCTGCACATGGGGGGATAGGTTCGACACTTATGTAGCTATTCAGACAGTAAGGTTCGTTCAGGGCTGCTAGAGCAGCGAACCTTTGACGGTTTCTTTAGCCGTAGGTTCGGCCATCAGCTTACTATGCATGGTTCGCCTAGGGTTTAGCAGTGGTAGGTTCGGTGCTCCCACAAACTCCAGCCCTGAAAAGGTTCGGTGGCCATGGGTGGGAGGTTCGGCTGGGGTCGTGGGTTCGTCCCATGCAAAGGTTCGGCCGAGTAGTTAAAGGTTCGCCCATGGCAGGTTCGTGGTCCAGGAGGGTTCGTTCAACTGATGAAGGGTTCGTTCTAGGTGAAGGTTCGGCCAACCAACATGGGTTCGTCAGATCTGGGTTCGGTGTTGATGAGAATTCAACCAAGAAGGCTCGCTGCCATACAGGTTTGGTGGATGCAAGTTCGGCCAAGGGTTCGGGAGTTCGGCCAAGACAGGTTCAGCTGGACCAACCCCTTCGCGAACCTGCAACCTCATCATCTTTATCGAGTTTATTGTTTCTAGGTTGTTTACATGATAGCACCATGCAATAAATGATCCTCGAAGGTGTTGTGATTGTAAGAGATCAGTCTAAGACTGGTTAGGGTTTTGGTCGAACGAGAACACATAAAAACCCTAGTTTTCGCGAGTTTCCTTTGCTCATACCTCGATTTTCAGTGGTTAAACCACATATCTTCTGTACTTTCATGTAGAGGACATCAAGAGCTACGCGTGGACACCAAGAACGCCCATTTTCGTTGAGAAATGACCGAGATATGGAGCTTGGAAGGTTGGAAATGGTGGTAGGAGGTGGGTTCCGGAAATTTAATGTAGAGAGAGAGTGGAAATGTGTAAAATGAAGGAGAAGGCTTCATTTAGCCTTTAAATACCCCGAGGGTATTCGGGTTCGTTTCGGTTGCTCGGTTCGCGATTTCGTCGCGTTACCGGAATTTTTCGCGTAATTTCATTTGTTTTAATTAAAGGATGTTATTTTAATTATTTTGATGAGTTTCAAAATTGTAAAACATTTAATATTTTATTTGATTAATTTTATTTTCGTTCGCGTCGTGTTTCGTTTTCGTTTCGTCAGATCGCGTCACCATCGCGCGTATTCGTTCGAATCGTCATTCGAACGAACACGTCGATGGTTTTGCTTTCCGACTTTTGTTTTCTACTTTTCAGTCATTATTTCAGAACGTTAAACTCGCAGATATGTTTGTGTGAATCGTCACCCACGCAAACACACTGTCAGTTCGTTATTCTGAAACAACAATGGATTATTGTTTTAATTTGTATTTCCTCACTATCGGACTCAACTATACATCATGTTATCACATTGTTTTCACATTGGTTTGTCGGTCATCTGATTCCTGTCATCTGTGGATATCAGATCGCAACCGATTTGTTCTTGTTCACTTGATTAGTTGTGTTAACTGTACTTAGGTTTTCACTTAAATACACACAACTATTATTTATAATGAGTGTTGTACTTACGGAATTTAAGTTTACACAAAAATACGTACAACTGTTTCTTGTATTTTGAATTCTGTTAATACAAGTACTATTCACAAACATGTATTTACACATAGTTACTGTTGAAAGTACACATACCGTACGGACTTGCCGGCCGGTCAGGTACTAGTTGTCACACCTAGAGGTTACCGAACCTAGGGGCTGTCGAACCTATGGGTTAACGAACCTGGAGATCACCGAACCTAGGGGCTGCCGAATCGAGGTGTTACCGAACCTAGGGCCTGCCGGACCTAGGGTTGTCGAACCTAAGGGCTTTGATGTTGTTCCATCGATCCCTTACATGTCTGACAAAATCTTCATCATCGAACTTAAGGAATCCAGCTCATTACCTATTGATACTATGTGTGACCTCCGACCAAGGATGGTCGATACTATCACGCATGTACATGGGTTGATAATCTTTAAAAATAATTAACTTAGATATACTTTTGCACAACAACGAAGGATGATATATACGCGGGTCCTTGCATGCATGTACATGTGCATGTAGACGTGTATTTATAAACTATTACCTTTGTAATGAAGACTTAATATGCATAATTACTTGGGCTCATGCATGCATGCACGTATATACATATGTATATGGGCATAATTGCATACTTTGGTTTTCAAATTAAGAATCATCAATTAATTATTTAAAACGAAATACTGTTAAAACTTATATTTTGATAATAATAACTTATATAATAACAAGTGTTCCTTATAACTTAGATAGAATAAACTAAGTTAGTGACACTTAATGATTAAAAGTAAACACGTATGAACAACTAATAGTAATGAAATACATGTACTTATGAACATGAATACGCGATAAATACAGGTTGTTGAGTCATTGTTGATTTCATTTTTTTGAGCGCGCATCCTACAAAATACTGAATCTGAGACATTCAGGTGAGCTCTCATAACCCCCTTTTAAATCGTTTTGCTTTTAAACCCGGAGGTGGAACATGTATACCAGATTAATATTATTTTGATATCACATTGGTGACACCTGGATTATCAATATGGTATTTATATTATTGAATTATTATTGATTATGGATTGACATGGATTATCACAACTCCGTGAGTCGTTGTTTGTTGAGTTGACTTCGGTCCTCCGCAATGAGTGAGTTACTGTTGTTGAGTTGACTTCGGTCCTCCTCGGTGATTCCACTGTTGGTTGAGTTGACTACGATCCTCCGCAGTGCACTGTATTGACATTTATGATTATTAGGAATGTCGTTGATCGAGTTGACTTCGGTCCTCCACGATGATTCCATTTACCGTTGGTTGAGTTGACTAAGGTCCTCCGCGGTACATTATATTGAGATAATTATGATAAATGATGATTGTTGATGATGAATGTGGAATTTCTCTTGATTTATCTAATTGATGTGTTTGGTTGTGTTTGGTTGTGTTTGATTGACTATACTTGAATGATTAACTGCGATTACTTGGATTCTTTGATCGTTGTGTTGGTCGTGTATTGGCAGAGCTGGATTATCTCACAGGTTCACATGTGTATTTTCTTAAAAACTATAAATTTTTATAATCAATTGTAAACATTTTTGAAAAATAAAAACTTATGATTACTCACCAACTACTTCGTAGTTGACACTTGATTTTCTACATGTTTCAGGAAACGAAGAAAAGTAGGTAGAGCAGGGTAGCTCTACATCTTTTGGACATCATCACTTAGATTCTTGGACTTAGCTAAATTAACTGGATTTCTGAAGACTAGAGTTTAGTCAATTTAGCTAAATCTTTTGTGTAACTTGTTGTAATTAAATCATGTCGAGCATGATTTTTGTGTAATTACTTTATCTGATTTATTTGATATGTGATGATATATTTAGATGCCTACGAGCTTATGAACAATCTACACATCCCTCGTCGCATCCCGACGTTTCCGCCATCGATCGAGGTGTTACAAATTGAATATTTATTAAATAAATATTCCCAGAATATTGAATAATATATAAAATTAAATGTAAAAAAAATTCTTTATTTATTCTCAACATCATTATTTGAATAAACTAGAATAAATGTTTTAAGAATATTTAATAATATTCCCATAAGTTTGTATAATAAATAGAATATTGAATATTCTATTTATTTAATGTTTTGTATTTGGAAATCCTAGAATAGTATAATATTCCATCCATTTCTTTTATAAATATTTATTAAAAACATTTATTTGTATGTAAAATTATGAGTGTTTGATTAATAACTTGAAATAGTTATAAAATTTATTTTAAAATCATTTTAAAACTTTATTAAAAATAAATCTCATGATTTATTTGAAATAACCATTTGTTTTTAAAATTATTTTTTTTAATTTATTTGAACATTTACTAAGAAACTATTTTTAAAATAACCCTTTTGTTTTATTTAAAAAAATGATTTTAGATTATTTTCTTTTTAAAATAATTTTTAGATTAATTTCAAAATCTTAAGGATAATATTTTTAATTTTTGAATACCAATAAATATGTATTAACGTATTTTAGAATTGATTTTATGAATTTTAAACTTATGTTATGATTTTTATATCATTTGTTATGAGTTTAATTAGGTTTAACGTATAAAATAATTTAAACCTACTTCATAAATCAATTAAACTTTTGCAGAATATTTAAAAATGAATTTTAGTTTTTTTAAAATTAGTTTTACAAAAATATTTGGATGGAATATTGCAGAATGTCAAAAAAACGGTTTTGATAGGGAGCCGGGTTTTAAACAGTGTTTTCAAACTTGGACCGGACCGGCCGAACCGGGATTCGGAGAGTTAAACGGTCCGGTTCTAGCTTCAAAACCGTTTTTGGGTGAACCGGCCGGTCGGACCGGTGAACCGGTGGTCGGACCGGTAATTGAACGGGTTTTTTTAATTTTTTTTATATTTTTTTGATTTTATATATATATATTTATAAAATCATCCGGTTTTTAAATCCGGTCCGACCGGTCGAACCTCTGACCGGTAAGGAGACCGGTTCGATGTCCGGTCCGGTTCTGAAAACATTAGTTTTAAACCCTCGCCCATCCACACAAAATGTGGGCATACTGCTAGGCTGGTAGGGGGTTCATTGCTAACTTCCGATCCACTTGGTTCTTATACAAATCCTGATTACACCCCAAAATCACGAAGAACCCTAATCAAAACTCCATCGAATTTCACTGCCGGTGTATTCGTCAGAGCCTGATATGTTAGGGTTTTGGTATATGAAATTAGCTTGTATTGAATCGTTTGCATAAAGTTTTAGTGAGTGGAAGGGTACAATCGGTCCTTGAATTGAATCGCGCTTAGTATAGCTTGTATCAGGATATGTTTTTGTTTCTGAGACAGTTTCGAATAGACAAGAGAAACTTTAATTGATGATTTGATTCGGATTTTATTGTGGTTATGGCTGAATTCGAGTTTAAGGTCAATTGACTTATTTTGGTATTAATTTACATATTAACTTGAAATTAAACATTGTAATTGATGATTGAAATCAAATCCCCAATCTCTAGAGTTACCAAATAGGTTTTTATTATTATTATTATTATTATTATTATTATTATTATTATTATTATTATTATTATTATTATTATTATTATTATTATTATAATTATTATTATTTTGTAAAGTTTATTTTATTAATGGATATAAAGAATCAAGATGTATAAATTTATATACATAACAATATTTTAAAGCATTACTCTGAACTTTGTTTTTATCACAATTTTCACTCAATTACAATATTCGCATTTGAAAAGAAATCGTAGAGATTACAGTCTCCTCAACTTTAAAGAATTTCATGCCGAAACTAAATTAATAGTAACTGTTGTTACAAGTAATGTTTTCATAACCGAACCGGACATTGAACCGGACGTCTTACCGGTTACTGGTCAGAGCGGTTGGACCGGTCGGACCGGATTTAAGAACCGGATAACATAATAAATATATAATATATTCCAAAAAAAGTTATAAAATAATAAACACGTGTAAACAAACATAATTAATGTTTAAACAAACATAACCATTTTAAAAAAATATAGGATTTGGTTTTAATGTTTCATTCTTCGGATTTTAGTTTAAAAAACTGAAATCCAGTCCAACGAGTGAATCGGTTACCGGTCCGACGGGTGAACCAGCCCAAACCGGCCGGTTAGTTTGAATCGAGTTCGCATGCCTATTTTGGGCCAGCTGACCCTTCGGTCCTTGGTCCGACCGGTACGGTCGGGTTCTGAAAACCTTGGTTACGAGTGTTGGTTGTGTTCTTAATTTCTCTTTCAACTTGTTTTATTTAATTCTGATCTTTGGTAATTGATTTAACGTAATTCGGTTTTCGTATATGCATTCATCTAGCTCTCTTGCTAAGAGGGTTTCGAATTTAGTGATCGTTTCCTTAACTTGAAGTAAAAGTAATGATCGATATCGTTTATTTGACCTGGTGTAAGAGTACACACTAGATGTTTGAATAACATTTGATTTGACCAGTATTCTTAACTTCGGTTGGGAGGGAAAACGAAACCTTCTTTATAAGGAGGTTATACTTTCACTATCAAGATACGTTATTCCTGGCTAGCAACTTGTTGGGTGAAAACAAATCCGTGAGTTTCTGGATGGGAAACCCATCGGAGGCAAAACGGACAATATCTTGGTACGGTTGGCATGGGTTGTTACATAAGGCACCGTTAGTGATGGCCCCGTATTTTTTTCCACTTAGGGACCTTGAAATGGTTAAGGTGGCCCTGTTGAGAAGGCCAGATACTTTCTTTGAATTGGCTTAGGTTATTGTGCAAAAAGGGTGAAAATGCGCACATTAAGAAACTTGTTGATATGCTTTACTTCAATTCTATTTAGACCAATGTTTGAATTCTTATTCTTGTGTATTATATAAACTTTCATGAGACTCCCAAATATGCAATTAGTTGAATTTTTTTTATTTGTTGAATTTGGAATATTTGTTTTTGTGTTTGAATGTCATTTGGTTGAATGAAATGAATATGTTTGTTTAATATATTTAAGCTTTAAAGTACCATCATAAGCTTTTGAACAATACAAATCATACCCCCGACTCCAATGCGCTCTGTCACAAGTTTATATGCTATTGTTGCTAGATTAAACTCTCTCTTCAGTTGCTAGGTTAAATTGTGTCAGAGTTTGGGGAATTATCATTGGGGGAATTTGTCTGGAAATAAATAGGATGAAAACACCAAATTACCAAATTGACTTTTATATTTGAATGAAGAGATCATTTGCAGATGATCTAAAGTATGTTCATGTGTCGATGAACATTAAAGTTGCGGATGAATAACCATTGATAAACAATTTGATTTGTAGATACAAAATAAATTTATCTGCTAACATATATGACATGTATATATATTGTTTTTAGCATGGTTGTAAAAATCCCCGACTAGGCCGATTAATCCTTAGTCCTCTAAGGCCGACTATCCGATTAGGCCGATTAGCTGGCCGATTAATCCCGATTAATCCCGATTAATCCCTAGTCCCCACCACACCGACCGACTAGCGACTAGCGATTTCTACAACATTGGTTTTTAGTGCAATAATTGATCCTTATTTTATGTGTATAATCTATGTTGTTCACGAGCCGAACCGAATCGAGCGAGGCGAGCGAGGGTGTGCTCATGCTTGGCTCGTTTACAAACCGAGCGGCTCGGCTTGGTTCGGATTTGCAAAATCGAGCCAAATATTGTGCTCGTTATTCGGCTCATTTTAAAACCGAGCAGCTCGGCTTGGCTCGGTTTCAAAATAAAATCTAACGTGAACCGGTCGTCAGTTTAGTTTCACGGCCGTTTTTTCAAAAACATTTGGTCGGCAGTTTCAAAAGTTTGAAGCCATAGTGAACGGTTTGGTTTATGGTTTTCACTAAAAAATCGGTCGTTAAAAACCCGAACCGGACTTTATGATACACACACAAATTAAATAGATACATAGATAAGTTCATTGATTTAGACATCATTTACACACACACATATTTGAACTTACAATGCAAGTAGTGAATCTCAAATAATAAAACGATTTGTTTTTATTTTTAACGGGTCCAACATTTCAAACCCAAAATGCCCAAGCTATAAACCAAATTGTTTAGCGGTTTGTTTTGCTTTTAATTCTTAATGGTTCGGTTTTGGTTATTATTATTAAAAAACCATTAATGACGGTTAGGTTTATGGTTCCACCCAAAAACTATAAAAATCGGTTCCTTAAATACCCCTTATACGAAAACATAAAAAAATTTAAAACGTATGAATAGTTTGTAAACATCATTATACATTAGTTTGAATACACCAACATCATTCATCTTTAAAAATTTGAAACATGTTAGTATTAATAAAAATTTATATATATGTATAACTTAGTTTTATTTAAACAAGCCAAATCGAGCGAGCCAAATGAATGACTATCCGAGTGAGCGACAAGCGAGCGAGCTTACCTTGGCTCGTGCTCGGCTTGTTTTGAAACCGAACCGAGTGTGCTCGGCACGTTTAAAATCGAGCGAAATTCGAACGAGCATTTTTCGAGCTGCGACGAGCATTTTGGACGGCCCTAGTATAATCATCAACAAAGACCAATACGCATACCATTGTTCACTTTGATGACCCCTTGTATTTCAAAACGAACATCGCATTTCCCTTTCACTTCTAGCCTCGAATCATTTCCATGTTTTACAGTGTGTTAAAAATGTTCATCAAACGTGTAAACCAACTCCTCATTCCAGTCTTGTGGTTTGAACTTGAGTTGAGGAAGCAAGGAGCCTTGTGCTCAACGTACAATCATTCCTTCAACCAGTGGCGGAGGTTTTAAGACCACTCCCATCGTCAATCACAACACTTGTTCGGTCGCCCAAAAATGAAAAAAATAAATAAAAAAGCTTCAAAATATGGCGACTTGTTTGGTCTACCAACCATTGGTTGTTACTTGGTTGGACATTATTTTAATATGTATAATATTTTTCCCATATATAATATTATTAAAGTTTATATATATGCCACACGTAATTTTTTGGTTGGTTAAAAATACTTTTTTTGGATCAAATTTATCTCTTAAAAATCTAACATTATCTATTTCAAAAAAATATCAAAATTCCAGAAATTTTTTTCTCTATTTATAGAGTGTAATATTGATATATTTTCACAAACATTCTTAATACTCTATTTCTAACTTCTTCTGATTTCTTATCTTTCATCATGGATCTTTCATATCCAAATAATTATTTCAATCTTGGAGATCCAAATGATTATTCTCCTTCCTTGTTATTTTCAAACCTAGTTGAAGATTTTGTCACACAAAGTCCTCAATCGTCACAAAATGTCGGAAAAGAATCACGAGCCAACAAATGGGATGCTGCTGAGGATATTGCCTTGATGTCGGCTGTGACGATTGCGTACGAGAAATCCGGCAAAAATGACGTAAGCACATTTGGTCGTGCTTGAAATCCACGAGGATTTAGCAACTTTGGTTAGTAGAGATTGATAGTATGTGAAAAATGATGAACGTGGGCGAAAACCGTGCGCGAAACGGAGTTACGGATTGTCCGGAATCGCGAAAAGAAGATTAGAGGCAAAAAATGACGTAAGCACATTTGATCGTGTTTGAAATCCACGAGGAATTAGCAATTTTTGTTAATGGGGATTGATAGAATATGAAAAATGATGAACGTGGGCGAAAACCGTGCGCAAAATGGAGTTCGTATGCTCCCGGAATCGCGAAACGAAGTTGAAAACCAAAATTGATGATGTTGCTGACGTGGGGCGCTACGCCCCAGACCAGACACCCGTCTGGGGCGATGCGCGCGAGACAGTAAGTCGGCAAAAAAATGGTTTTGTCGACCAGAAGCTTCAGAACTCGCTTAAAATCACCATTTTCGTCCCTGCTCGACCCTTAGACGCAAATTTCACCTCATAACACCTTTAAACTTCATTTCAAAGGTTTCTAATCATCCGGATCATCCCAAGAAACATATATACAAGTCCCGATCGCTGTTTTAACCGCAGAAACTAGTCAGAACAGGTAACGGTTCGTTTTAACCTTCTAGTTTGATTTTGATTGATTAGATTTTGATTTTGATTTTGAACGTAATGAGATAGTTAGGATTGTTGATTATTGCCTAGATGATGGCTAGGATTGATTATAAACGAAGAACACGAAGTTCTAACGGTTAAATCCTTGTTTTGATCCGTTGTAATGCCCGATTTTCATGAAATCATACCCATGATTATAATGGTTTAAACCATTTGATTATAACAATGTAGGTGATTAGTTTGATTAATCTTTGAAATGCAAAGGTTAAATCCAAGTATTTCAAACTAATCATAATCATTAACATACTCATTGGAATGATTATCTGATGTTTGTGATAACAGTCAGATTAGTATGTTAAATTTGGTTATTTAACCTATTCTAATGCTACATTGTGATATTTCATGATATTTGGGTAATCAATAATAAGGATTAATCATTTCTAAGCCATTAAATTATCTAGAAACTGTTTTAGCATTATAATCAACAACATTAACTATCTGATTAATCAGAGATTATTCTGATTAATCTAGAGTGTCATCAGCTTTGTGTTAGGAATCTAATGCAATGTAGGTTCCTACATTATCATACATTGTATGATATGACATTAAATTAATTAATTATATAATTAATATCGAGTTGATGATTTACTAAGCAATGTCTTTGACATTGAACGTTCAGAAAGATCTAATCAGTAAACTAGAACATAAATAACTCGTTAAAAATAACTAAATGCAGAATTACTCTTTATTATCTATTGGAAGATATTCTGCTATCATTATATCATCAGGTGAGTTTCGTACAACCCCTTTTTATTTTTAATCTTTTATAAACATCGGGGTAACACTGCAAACTGTTGACTGAATATATGATATGATTCAATGATATCTGTGTGATTTCATTAGACTTTTGTGGGATTTCATGGGATTTTGCCTGTAGACTGAACTCTATCATGGAACTGAAAGTCCTCATTCTTGAACTGTATCTAGTGAACCCATGTGTGGCCGAACAGAAAACATTGATAGTACTATTGGTTGACACCCCATTCGCTGGGAGGATTGCATCTCCCCTTGTGTGAATGTTTGTTATCTGTTTCCTGAACTTCTTAATGGTATGATAGACATTAAGATAATGAGGCACTAAGATATGTACCGACGGGTAATATCTTGAGACAGACAGACTAGACGTCCGAAAGGAACTAGATACGGGTCCCATGGTTATCCGGAACTGAACTTTTGAGAATGTACTTATCATATCATATTGTTTTAATTTGAACTGTCGATCTCACCAGCTTTGTGCTGACGTTTCAAACTCAAACCTTTTTGCAGGTAAACCATAGTAGCCGGTGAGGATGCACTTTTGGAACAGTTGCACTTTAATAATTAGTATTGTAATTAAATAAATGTAGCTTTAATGTGATTATTATTGCGACACCCTTGTAATGTATTTACTTTAAGTTAATCTGTGTGCTTATGATATTGGTTCAAGTAAGTCACCCCTCACCTCGGAGACATCACCACTATGCTTCCGCAACCGGTTCAGTGACGTCAGGCTGTACGTGAGGTGACGAGGGGTGGGGGTGTGACAGGGTGGTATCAGAGCCACAGGTTATAGAGAATTAGGTTGACTTAGAGACCTAGACTATAACCATAGGCTCGAATAGTAACACAGAGAGCACCGAACATATCAAATGAACAAAACTTGTTTTGAATTAAGCCAGAATAATCAGGTAGTGCAAATTACAGTTTTGACTGGCCAGCACAACTGGAATTTGCAACACTTGTGCATTCTAGTTTACTTTAATTCAAGCAGAACCTCAATAACTATAAAGACGAATAGTTGTTCTAAGATAGGGAGAAGCATTATATCATATCATGTTCATGTTTATGTTAAATATTGTTATTTAATATTTACTTCATGATACTGATTAGAGATTTTGATTGTACAGCGATGGCCGATCCAGCCGAGCAGTATATTTATCAGAGGTTCCCTTATTTGAGGTTGGATGACACACCTAGCTCTAGTGCAGGATCAGATTCAGGTCCTAGTGAGGCATCATCGGCAGCCTCACAGGCGACCCCTACCGGACCTCATACACCTTCAGACCCCAGACCTGTTACTCCACCACCACCATCACCAGTACTACCACCAGCAGCCCCCATTCTACCTAGTCCACCTCATTCACCTTTAGTTCATATTTCTGCTGAGAGGAGACAGGACTCCTCTCCACGGAGAGTCCCTGAGTGGGATGGGTTGAGACGAATGCGAGGCCAAGCTCGCAAGACAACGGGGCTACCCCCGAGACGACAGATGGCTCCCTGAGATGAGCCACTGACGATACATGAGGTGGGAGAATCTTCCCATCAAGCAGAATGGAGAGCCCAGTTACAGCAGGTCACTCATGATCTGCAAGGGATACGTCAGGACATACAGCAGCAGAGTGCTAGGATAGATGATACCCGTAGCACTGTTTTAGAGATTTTGAATTCTCACTTGACCATTATAGATCGAGTGAACACATTGGAGGCAGACACACAAGAGTGGAGGATTTCAGTTGAGGAGCGATTGCGTAGGACGTGGGTTCGGAGGATTATTGCTACCTTCTGGCGGCAGGTTGAGTTGTTGAGAGCAGGATTGGCGAGGGTGAGAGAGTCTCTGATTTGGCTTGGGATGGCCAGTTTTGAGACTAAGATGATAGTTTTGGGCGTGATCATGGCGGCAGTGGCTATGGTGTTTTCCTGCTTATCGTACTTTTTACGATAAGCATGTTTATGTAGCTCTTTTTGGGATATCCTATGTATAGACGAATAGGTTGTTAGTGTGTGATGTGGATGGGAAATTTTGATTGTGAAATGAATCCCCGGTAGTTAGTATGGATGAATCGGTTCTGATAGTTCTTGTATTATAACCTTGTGATGTATGAAATTATGGTACTGTAATAATATGGGTGTTTTGTATATCTGTCTGTATAATGAGTATTGTGTGTGAACTATAATTAATTTTTTTTTTTTTGTGTGAAAACATAACCGTATGCGAACTAAAATGAGAACATGTCTGAATTGTGGACGTATCTAATAGTGAACATGTCTGTAACTAAAGTACAGTACGAGAGCCATACTGTACGAGAACATATCTATGGTCTGTATGAGAACTTAATGTATGAACTGAGAACATATTAGAGAACTTGTCTGAGAACATGTCCTAGTTCTGTATGAACATATTTCTAAAAACATGTGTTGCAATGCAAAGAGCTGGGTAAGACTCTAACATGTTTTTGAAATAACAGGACTAAGTATAACTACGAATAATTGTGTGATCTGTGTGTAATGTGAACATGTCTGGACTGAATTCATGTAGTTATACTGTATTCTTTATAATCACATTTCAATATAAATTTTCAATCTAACTGAATATGATTGAATTTATGTGATAGAATGGGTTATATCTTTAATATTCTTAAACTGACCTGAATTTGTCTGCTTGTGAGCAGATTAATGGCTCCAAAAAGAGGTCGACTAGCTAAGAAAGCTGCTAAGAATATTACCAACCCTGAACCGAATCAAATTCCACCTTTGAATGTTGACTCAAATCCGGATCCGCATGTTAATCCGGAAGCGAACGTAGTTCCACCTGGGAACTTGGAAACGAATACTACTCCACCAGTAAACCCTGGAGCAGGCATTGTTCCACCTGCTGGTACAAGCGGATCTGAAACAAATGAGGCTATGATAGCTCGTATTGTGCGTGAACAACTATCTGCTTGTGGTGTTCTGACACAACACCAACCACATATCACCGCAGGTTCTGGTAGAGATCACGATCATGCTGAACATAATGCTACAGGTGGTCACGTTGAAACTCATACCACTACCGGTACAACTACTATTGTTCCTGATCCACCCCGACAGGGATGTACTTACAAGTATTTTGCTTCCTGTAACCCTCCTACTTTTACTGGCAAAGAAGGAGCGGCTGGTCTAATAAGGTGGATTGAGGAGATGGAAACTAAGCTCAAAATCAGTCAGTGTTTGGAGGAGCATAAGGTGTCTTATGCTGCCTGTTCTTTGAAAGACTCGGCTTTGACCTGGTGGAATACCCAGGCCAAGACTTTGGGTTCAGCCACAGTTGACTCGATGGGCTGGAACGATTTCAAAACTCTGATTAGATCAGAGTACTGTCCCATCACTGAAATTCAAAAACTCCAGGAAGAATTCTGGAATCACTCGATGATCGGTGCTGACTGTCTTGCTTACACCGATCGTTTTCATGAACTTACTTGTTTGCTTCCCGACATGTTTCCTACGGAAGCCGCTTTAATCGAGAAGTACATTAAGGGTCTGATTCCTCAGATACGAGGAATGGTGACTGCTGCTGAACCTACAACCCTGAAACATACAATTCTTTTGACCACTAAGCTTACCAATGAGGCGGTAAGGAGTGGTACTCTGTCTTTGAAACCTCAGACGGTTCATAGTCGTAGTGATGTCGGTACCTCGAATGTGTTAAAAGGTACCAAACGAAAGTGGTTCGGTAAAACCAAGGCGAAGGCTCCGGCTGAGATCACCCAGAGCAAGCCAACTGTGAAGAACTATGGTGCAAATGTTCCTGAGAGGAAAACTTATACTGGGCAGGCGCCCAAATGTAACAAGTGTCCACTACATCACACGGGACCATGTCCTGTTTGTCTGAACTGTAACCGAGTTGGACATTATGCTAAATATTGCAACTTTCCTGCTCAGACACCAAACCAAGCACCACGACAAACCACTCAAACCAACAGGTCATGTTACAAATGTGGAAGCCCTGATCATCTCATACGAAACTGTCCGAACAATAACACCAATCCGGGAACTGAAGCTAGGGGAAGAGCTTTTCAGATTGGTGCGACCGAGGCGAGACATGATGCAAATATTGTTACTGGTACGTTTCTTCTTAATAATTTATACGCATCAGTTTTGTTTGACACAGGAGCGGATAAGAGCTTTATCTCTCCTGAATTTGCATCATTAATTTCATTGCCTACGGTAGATCTAGAAACTCCTTATGTTATTGAACTTGCTAACGGCAAGTTGATCAAAACTAACAGTGTTATTCAAGGATGTTCCTTGAATTTGAATGATCATTTTTTTAAAATTGATTTACTTCCTATTGAGCTTGGGAGCTTTGATGTTGTTGTTGGTATGGACTGGCTTTCTGATAACCAAGCGGAAGTTGTGTGTCAAAACAAGGTGATCCGTATTCCATTATCTAACGGTAATACACTGATAGTTCAAGGAGAACGAGCTGGTAGAAAACTTGGTGTCATATCTTGTATGCGAGCTCAGAAATTCTTAAGGAAAGGCTGTTATGCTTTCCTAGCACATGTGACTGAACACAGTTCTTCACCCAAACAAATCACAGATATCCCAGTAGTCAAGGATTTTCCTGAAGTCTTTCCTGAGGACATATCAGGATTACCCCCAGTGAGACAAGTTGAATTTCGAATCGACTTAATTCCAGGTGCAGCACCTGTTGCTAAAGCCCCGTATCGGCTTGCACCATCCGAAATGCAAGAACTTTCAGGTCAATTACAAGAACTGTTAGACAAAGGTTTTATCAGACCTAGTTTCTCACCCTGGGGAGCACCTATTCTTTTTGTGAAAAAGAAGGATGGTTCATTCAGAATGTGTATTGACTACAGGGAACTCAATAAACTGACAATCAAGAACCGTTATCCACTACCTCGTATCGATGATCTGTTTGATCAACTACAAGGTGCTACTTATTTTTCAAAAATCGATTTAAGATCTGGATATCATCAGTTACGTATTCATGATGATGACATTCCTAAAACTGCTTTCAGAACTCGATACGGACATTACGAATTTCTAGTAATGCCGTTTGGTTTAACAAATGCACCAGCAGTTTTCATGGATCTGATGAATCGAGTATGTAGACCTTATCTGGATAAATTTGTGATTGTGTTTATTGATGATATTCTTATTTATTCTCGAAATCAACAAGAACATGCTCAACACTTGAAATTAATTCTAGAACTTTTGGCACGTGAAAAATTATATGCCAAATTCTCCAAGTGTGAGTTCTGGTTACGAGAAGTTCAATTTCTGGGTCATGTAGTAAATCAGAACGGTATTCAAGTGGATCCCAGTAAGATTCAGGCGGTGAAACAATGGGAGACACCACGAACCCCGACTGAAATACGTCAATTCTTGGGGTTGGCAGGTTATTATCGTCGGTTTATCAAGAATTTTTCCAAGATAGCCTTGCCACTGACTACATTGACACAGAAAAATCAACCGTTTATATGGAGTTCTCAACAGGAGGAGGCGTTCCAACTGTTGAAACATAAACTCTGCAACGCACCTATCTTGGCACTACCTGAAGGTACTGATAACTTCACAGTGTATTGTGATGCTTCTCGTCAAGGTCTTGGGTGTGTTTTAATGCAGAAAGATAAGGTAATTGCTTATGCTTCTCGACAACTGAAAGTACATGAGAAGAACTATACCACACATGATCTGGAACTTGGTGCAGTAGTGTTTGCACTCAAGATTTGGAGACATTATCTATACGGAACTAAGTGTATTATATACACTGATCACAAAAGCCTCCAACACATTCTAGATCAGAAAATGTTAAACATGCGACAGAGGCGATGGGTTGAACTGTTGAACGATTACGACTGTGAGATTCGTTATCACCCAGGCAAAGCAAATGTTGTAGCTGATGCTTTAAGTCGCAAGGAACGAGTCAAGCCTTTACGTGTGAAAGCGTTAGGTATGACTATTCAAACCAGTCTAATTCCTCAAATCAAAGAAGCTCAGCAACAAGCTTTACAAGCAACGAACTATTCTGCTGAGGGATTGAGAGGATTAGATAAGAAACTCGATACCAAAAACGATGGACTGTTGTACTTCAAAGACCGAATGTGGGTTCATCTATTCGGTAACTCTCGAACTATTATCTTGGATGAGGCGCATAAATCCAGGTATTCTATTCATCCAGGTGCTGATAAAATGTATAAAGATCTTAAAGACTTTTACTGGTGGCCTGGAATGAAGAAACACATAGCTGAATACGTGGATCGATGTCTAACATGTCTCAAAGTTAAGGCTGAACATCAACGACCTTCTGGGTTATTGCAACAACCTGAGATTCCCATGTGGAAATGGGATCAGATCTCTATGGATTTCATTACTAAATTACCCAGAACATCACGTAATCATGACTCTATATGGGTTATCGTTGATCGCCTTACGAAATCTGCGCATTTCTTACCTATCCGAGAAGATTATTCTATGGATCGACTCGTTAAACTTTATGTTAATGAGATTGTATCTCGACATGGAGTACCGATCTCTATCATTTCTGACAGAGATAGTCGATTTATGTCACGATTTTGGCAAACTCTTCAGAATGCTTTGGGCACACAAATCAATATGAGCACAGCTTATCATCCACAAACTGACGGGCAGACTGAACGAACGAATCAAACTCTTGAAGACATGCTCAGAAGCTGTGTGATTGATTTTGGAGGTAGCTGGGATATTCATCTTCCACTTGTTGAATTCTCATACAATAACAGCTACCATACTAGTATTCAATGCGCTCCATTCGAAGCACTTTATGGACGCAAGTGTAGATCACCTATCTGTTGGTCAGAGGTAGGTGAAAGTCAAATCATAGGCCCAGAATTCATTCAGAAAACAACTGATAAGATCGCACTCATTCAGGAACGAATCAAAGCTGCTCGCGATCGTCAAAAGAGTTATGCTGATAATCGACGTAGACCACTCGAATTTCAAGTAGGTGATCGAGTAATGTTGAAAGTATCACCTTGGAAAGGCATTTTCAGATTCGGAAAGAGAGGTAAACTTTCACCAAGATTTGTAGGACCATTCAAAATTCTTGAACGAATTGGGTCAGTAGCCTACAGACTTGAATTACCTCCTGAACTCGGTAACATTCACGATGTCTTTCATGTATCCAATCTGAAAAAGTGTTTAATTGATGAATCATTGATCGTACCTCTAGAAGAGATTCATATTGATGAAAAACTTCAGTTCAGTGAAGAACCAGTAGAGGTAATGGATCGAGAAATGAAAGTGTTGAAACGTAGTCGTATACCAATCGTTAAAGTACGATGGAACTCGCAACGTGGACCTGAGTATACGTGGGAATGAGAAGATCAAATGAAATCAAAGTACCCACATCTATTCACATAAACGACTGTTATAAAGTAAGTCATTAAATTTCGGGACGAAATTTCTCTAACAGGAGGAGACTGTGACGATTGCGTACGAGAAATCCGGCAAAAATGACGTAAGCACATTTGGTCGTGCTTGAAATCCACGAGGATTTAGCAACTTTGGTTAGTAGAGATTGATAGTATGTGAAAAATGATGAACGTGGGCGAAAACCGTGCGCGAAACGGAGTTACGGATTGTCCGGAATCGCGAAAAGAAGATTAGAGGCAAAAAATGACGTAAGCACATTTGATCGTGTTTGAAATCCACGAGGAATTAGCAATTTTTGTTAATGGGGATTGATAGAATATGAAAAATGATGAACGTGGGCGAAAACCGTGCGCAAAATGGAGTTCGTATGCTCCCGGAATCGCGAAACGAAGTTGAAAACCAAAATTGATGATGTTGCTGACGTGGGGCGCTACGCCCCAGACCAGACACCCGTCTGGGGCGATGCGCGCGAGACAGTAAGTCGGCAAAAAAATGGTTTTGTCGACCAGAAGCTTCAGAACTCGCTTAAAATCACCATTTTCGTCCCTGCTCGACCCTTAGACGCAAATTTCACCTCATAACACCTTTAAACTTCATTTCAAAGGTTTCTAATCATCCGGATCATCCCAAGAAACATATATACAAGTCCCGATCGCTGTTTTAACCGCAGAAACTAGTCAGAACAGGTAACGGTTCGTTTTAACCTTCTAGTTTGATTTTGATTGATTAGATTTTGATTTTGATTTTGAACGTAATGAGATAGTTAGGATTGTTGATTATTGCCTAGATGATGGCTAGGATTGATTATAAACGAAGAACACGAAGTTCTAACGGTTAAATCCTTGTTTTGATCCGTTGTAATGCCCGATTTTCATGAAATCATACCCATGATTATAATGGTTTAAACCATTTGATTATAACAATGTAGGTGATTAGTTTGATTAATCTTTGAAATGCAAAGGTTAAATCCAAGTATTTCAAACTAATCATAATCATTAACATACTCATTGGAATGATTATCTGATGTTTGTGATAACAGTCAGATTAGTATGTTAAATTTGGTTATTTAACCTATTCTAATGCTACATTGTGATATTTCATGATATTTGGGTAATCAATAATAAGGATTAATCATTTCTAAGCCATTAAATTATCTAGAAACTGTTTTAGCATTATAATCAACAACATTAACTATCTGATTAATCAGAGATTATTCTGATTAATCTAGAGTGTCATCAGCTTTGTGTTAGGAATCTAATGCAATGTAGGTTCCTACATTATCATACATTGTATGATATGACATTAAATTAATTAATTATATAATTAATATCGAGTTGATGATTTACTAAGCAATGTCTTTGACATTGAACGTTCAGAAAGATCTAATCAGTAAACTAGAACATAAATAACTCGTTAAAAATAACTAAATGCAGAATTACTCTTTATTATCTATTGGAAGATATTCTGCTATCATTATATCATCAGGTGAGTTTCGTACAACCCCTTTTATTTTTAATCTTTTATAAACATCGGGGTAACACTGCAAACTGTTGACTGAATATATGATATGATTCAATGATATATGTGTGATTTCATTAGACTTTTGTGGGATTTCATGGGATTTTGCCTGTAGACTGAACTCTATCATGGAACTGAAAGTCCTCATTCTTGAACTGTATCTAGTGAACCCATGTGTGGCCGAACAGAAAACATTGATAGTACTATTGGTTGACACCCCATTCGCTGGGAGGATTGCATCTCCCCTTGTGTGAATGTTTGTTATCTGTTTCCTGAACTTCTTAATGGTATGATAGACATTAAGATAATGAGGCACTAAGATATGTACCGACGGGTAATATCTTGAGACAGACAGACTAGACGTCCGAAAGGAACTAGATACGGGTCCCATGGTTATCCGGAACTGAACTTTTGAGAATGTACTTATCATATCATATTGTTTTAATTTGAACTGTCGATCTCACCAGCTTTGTGCTGACGTTTCAAACTCAAACCTTTTTGCAGGTAAACCATAGTAGCCGGTGAGGATGCACTTTTGGAACAGTTGCACTTTAATAATTAGTATTGTAATTAAATAAATGTAGCTTTAATGTGATTATTATTGCGACACCCTTGTAATGTATTTACTTTAAGTTAATCTGTGTGCTTATGATATTGGTTCAAGTAAGTCACCCCTCACCTCGGAGACATCACCACTATGCTTCCGCAACCGGTTCAGTGACGTCAGGCTGTACGTGAGGTGACGAGGGGTGGGGGTGTGACAGGGTGGTATCAGAGCCACAGGTTATAGAGAATTAGGTTGACTTAGAGACCTAGACTATAACCATAGGCTCGAATAGTAACACAGAGAGCACCGAACATATCAAATGAACAAAACTTGTTTTGAATTAAGCCAGAATAATCAGGTAGTGCAAATTACAGTTTTGACTGGCCAGCACAACTGGAATTTGCAACACTTGTGCATTCTAGTTTACTTTAATTCAAGCAGAACCTCAATAACTATAATAACGAATAGTTGTTCTAAGATAGGGAGAAGCATTATATCATATCATGTTCATGTTTATGTTAAATATTGTTATTTAATATTTACTTCATGATACTGATTAGAGATTTTGATTGTACATCGATGGCCGATCCAGCCGAGCAGTATATTTATCAGAGGTTCCCTTATTTGAGGTTGGATGACACACCTAGCTCTAGTGCAGGATCAGATTCAGGTCCTAGTGAGGCATCATCGGCAGCCTCACAGGCGACCCCTACCGGACCTCATACACCTTCAGACCCCAGACCTGTTACTCCACCACCACCATCACCAGTACTACCACCAGCAGCCCCCATTCTACCTAGTCCACCTCATTCACCTTTAGTTCATATTTCTGCTGAGAGGAGACAGGACTCCTCTCCACGGAGAGTCCCTGAGTGGGATGGGTTGAGACGAATGCGAGGCCAAGCTCGCAAGACAACGGGGCTACCCCCGAGACGACAGATGGCTCCCTGAGATGAGCCACTGACGATACATGAGGTGGGAGAATCTTCCCATCAAGCAGAATGGAGAGCCCAGTTACAGCAGGTCACTCATGATCTGCAAGGGATACGTCAGGACATACAGCAGCAGAGTGCTAGGATAGATGATACCCGTAGCACTGTTTTAGAGATTTTGAATTCTCACTTGACCATTATAGATCGAGTGAACACATTGGAGGCAGACACACAAGAGTGGAGGATTTCAGTTGAGGAGCGATTGCGTAGGACGTGGGTTCGGAGGATTATTGCTACCTTCTGGCGGCAGGTTGAGTTGTTGAGAGCAGGATTGGCGAGGGTGAGAGAGTCTCTGATTTGGCTTGGGATGGCCAGTTTTGAGACTAAGATGATAGTTTTGGGCGTGATCATGGCGGCAGTGGCTATGGTGTTTTCCTGCTTATCGTACTTTTTACGATAAGCATGTTTATGTAGCTCTTTTTGGGATATCCTATGTATAGACGAATAGGTTGTTAGTGTGTGATGTGGATGGGAAATTTTGATTGTGAAATGAATCCCCGGTAGTTAGTATGGATGAATCGGTTCTGATAGTTCTTGTATTATAACCTTGTGATGTATGAAATTATGGTACTGTAATAATATGGGTGTTTTGTATATCTGTCTGTATAATGAGTATTGTGTGTGAACTATAATTAATTTTTTTTTTTTTGTGTGAAAACATAACCGTATGCGAACTAAAATGAGAACATGTCTGAATTGTGGACGTATCTAATAGTGAACATGTCTGTAACTAAAGTACAGTACGAGAGCCATACTGTACGAGAACATATCTATGGTCTGTATGAGAACTTAATGTATGAACTGAGAACATATTAGAGAACTTGTCTGAGAACATGTCCTAGTTCTGTATGAACATATTTCTAAAAACATGTGTTGCAATGCAAAGAGCTGGGTAAGACTCTAACATGTTTTTGAAATAACAGGACTAAGTATAACTACGAATAATTGTGTGATCTGTGTGTAATGTGAACATGTCTGGACTGAATTCATGTAGTTATACTGTATTCTTTATAATCACATTTCAATATAAATTTTCAATCTAACTGAATATGATTGAATTTATGTGATAGGATGGGTTATATCTTTAATATTCTTAAACTGACCTGAATTTGTCTGCTTGTGAGCAGATTAATGGCTCCAAAAAGAGGTCGACCAGCTAAGAAAGCTGCTAAGAATATTACCAACCCTGAACCGAATCAAATTCCACCTTTGAATGTTGACTCAAATCCGGATCCGCATGTTAATCCGGAAGCGAACGTAGTTCCACCTGGGAACTTGGAAACGAATACTACTCCACCAGTAAACCCTGGAGCAGGCATTGTTCCACCTGCTGGTACAAGCGGATCTGAAACAAATGAGGCTATGATAGCTCGTATTGTGCGTGAACAACTATCTGCTTGTGGTGTTCTGACACAACACCAACCACATATCACCGCAGGTTCTGGTAGAGATCACGATCATGCTGAACATAATGCTACAGGTGGTCACGTTGAAACTCATACCACTACCGGTACAACTACTATTGTTCCTGATCCACCCCGACAGGGATGTACTTACAAGTATTTTGCTTCCTGTAACCCTCCTACTTTTACTGGCAAAGAAGGAGCGGCTGGTCTAATAAGGTGGATTGAGGAGATGGAAACTAAGCTCAAAATCAGTCAGTGTTTGGAGGAGCATAAGGTGTCTTATGCTGCCTGTTCTTTGAAAGACTCGGCTTTGACCTGGTGGAATACCCAGGCCAAGACTTTGGGTTCAGCCACAGTTGACTCGATGGGCTGGAACGATTTCAAAACTCTGATTAGATCAGAGTACTGTCCCATCACTGAAATTCAAAAACTCCAGGAAGAATTCTGGAATCACTCGATGATCGGTGCTGACTGTCTTGCTTACACCGATCGTTTTCATGAACTTACTTGTTTGCTTCCCGACATGTTTCCTACGGAAGCCGCTTTAATCGAGAAGTACATTAAGGGTCTGATTCCTCAGATACGAGGAATGGTGACTGCTGCTGAACCTACAACCCTGAAACATACAATTCTTTTGACCACTAAGCTTACCAATGAGGCGGTAAGGAGTGGTACTCTGTCTTTGAAACCTCAGACGGTTCATAGTCGTAGTGATGTCGGTACCTCGAATGTGTTAAAAGGTACCAAACGAAAGTGGTTCGGTAAAACCAAGGCGAAGGCTCCGGCTGAGATCACCCAGAGCAAGCCAACTGTGAAGAACTATGGTGCAAATGTTCCTGAGAGGAAAACTTATACTGGGCAGGCGCCCAAATGTAACAAGTGTCCACTACATCACACGGGACCATGTCCTGTTTGTCTGAACTGTAACCGAGTTGGACATTATGCTAAATATTGCAACTTTCCTGCTCAGACACCAAACCAAGCACCACGACAAACCACTCAAACCAACAGGTCATGTTACAAATGTGGAAGCCCTGATCATCTCATACGAAACTGTCCGAACAATAACACCAATCCGGGAACTGAAGCTAGGGGAAGAGCTTTTCAGATTGGTGCGACCGAGGCGAGACATGATGCAAATATTGTTACTGGTACGTTTCTTCTTAATAATTTATACGCATCAGTTTTGTTTGACACAGGAGCGGATAAGAGCTTTATCTCTCCTGAATTTGCATCATTAATTTCATTGCCTACGGTAGATCTAGAAACTCCTTATGTTATTGAACTTGCTAACGGCAAGTTGATCAAAACTAACAGTGTTATTCAAGGATGTTCCTTGAATTTGAATGATCATTTTTTTAAAATTGATTTACTTCCTATTGAGCTTGGGAGCTTTGATGTTGTTGTTGGTATGGACTGGCTTTCTGATAACCAAGCGGAAGTTGTGTGTCAAAACAAGGTGATCCGTATTCCATTATCTAACGGTAATACACTGATAGTTCAAGGAGAACGAGCTGGTAGAAAACTTGGTGTCATATCTTGTATGCGAGCTCAGAAATTCTTAAGGAAAGGCTGTTATGCTTTCCTAGCACATGTGACTGAACACAGTTCTTCACCCAAACAAATCACAGATATCCCAGTAGTCAAGGATTTTCCTGAAGTCTTTCCTGAGGACATATCAGGATTACCCCCAGTGAGACAAGTTGAATTTCGAATCGACTTAATTCCAGGTGCAGCACCTGTTGCTAAAGCCCCGTATCGGCTTGCACCATCCGAAATGCAAGAACTTTCAGGTCAATTACAAGAACTGTTAGACAAAGGTTTTATCAGACCTAGTTTCTCACCCTGGGGAGCACCTATTCTTTTTGTGAAAAAGAAGGATGGTTCATTCAGAATGTGTATTGACTACAGGGAACTCAATAAACTGACAATCAAGAACCGTTATCCACTACCTCGTATCGATGATCTGTTTGATCAACTACAAGGTGCTACTTATTTTTCAAAAATCGATTTAAGATCTGGATATCATCAGTTACGTATTCATGATGATGACATTCCTAAAACTGCTTTCAGAACTCGATACGGACATTACGAATTTCTAGTAATGCCGTTTGGTTTAACAAATGCACCAGCAGTTTTCATGGATCTGATGAATCGAGTATGTAGACCTTATCTGGATAAATTTGTGATTGTGTTTATTGATGATATTCTTATTTATTCTCGAAATCAACAAGAACATGCTCAACACTTGAAATTAATTCTAGAACTTTTGGCACGTGAAAAATTATATGCCAAATTCTCCAAGTGTGAGTTCTGGTTACGAGAAGTTCAATTTCTGGGTCATGTAGTAAATCAGAACGGTATTCAAGTGGATCCCAGTAAGATTCAGGCGGTGAAACAATGGGAGACACCACGAACCCCGACTGAAATACGTCAATTCTTGGGGTTGGCAGGTTATTATCGTCGGTTTATCAAGAATTTTTCCAAGATAGCCTTGCCACTGACTACATTGACACAGAAAAATCAACCGTTTATATGGAGTTCTCAACAGGAGGAGGCGTTCCAACTGTTGAAACATAAACTCTGCAACGCACCTATCTTGGCACTACCTGAAGGTACTGATAACTTCACAGTGTATTGTGATGCTTCTCGTCAAGGTCTTGGGTGTGTTTTAATGCAGAAAGATAAGGTAATTGCTTATGCTTCTCGACAACTGAAAGTACATGAGAAGAACTATACCACACATGATCTGGAACTTGGTGCAGTAGTGTTTGCACTCAAGATTTGGAGACATTATCTATACGGAACTAAGTGTATTATATACACTGATCACAAAAGCCTCCAACACATTCTAGATCAGAAAATGTTAAACATGCGACAGAGGCGATGGGTTGAACTGTTGAACGATTACGACTGTGAGATTCGTTATCACCCAGGCAAAGCAAATGTTGTAGCTGATGCTTTAAGTCGCAAGGAACGAGTCAAGCCTTTACGTGTGAAAGCGTTAGGTATGACTATTCAAACCAGTCTAATTCCTCAAATCAAAGAAGCTCAGCAACAAGCTTTACAAGCAACGAACTATTCTGCTGAGGGATTGAGAGGATTAGATAAGAAACTCGATACCAAAAACGATGGACTGTTGTACTTCAAAGACCGAATGTGGGTTCATCTATTCGGTAACTCTCGAACTATTATCTTGGATGAGGCGCATAAATCCAGGTATTCTATTCATCCAGGTGCTGATAAAATGTATAAAGATCTTAAAGACTTTTACTGGTGGCCTGGAATGAAGAAACACATAGCTGAATACGTGGATCGATGTCTAACATGTCTCAAAGTTAAGGCTGAACATCAACGACCTTCTGGGTTATTGCAACAACCTGAGATTCCCATGTGGAAATGGGATCAGATCTCTATGGATTTCATTACTAAATTACCCAGAACATCACGTAATCATGACTCTATATGGGTTATCGTTGATCGCCTTACGAAATCTGCGCATTTCTTACCTATCCGAGAAGATTATTCTATGGATCGACTCGTTAAACTTTATGTTAATGAGATTGTATCTCGACATGGAGTACCGATCTCTATCATTTCTGACAGAGATAGTCGATTTATGTCACGATTTTGGCAAACTCTTCAGAATGCTTTGGGCACACAAATCAATATGAGCACAGCTTATCATCCACAAACTGACGGGCAGACTGAACGAACGAATCAAACTCTTGAAGACATGCTCAGAAGCTGTGTGATTGATTTTGGAGGTAGCTGGGATATTCATCTTCCACTTGTTGAATTCTCATACAATAACAGCTACCATACTAGTATTCAATGCGCTCCATTCGAAGCACTTTATGGACGCAAGTGTAGATCACCTATCTGTTGGTCAGAGGTAGGTGAAAGTCAAATCATAGGCCCAGAATTCATTCAGAAAACAACTGATAAGATCGCACTCATTCAGGAACGAATCAAAGCTGCTCGCGATCGTCAAAAGAGTTATGCTGATAATCGACGTAGACCACTCGAATTTCAAGTAGGTGATCGAGTAATGTTGAAAGTATCACCTTGGAAAGGCATTTTCAGATTCGGAAAGAGAGGTAAACTTTCACCAAGATTTGTAGGACCATTCAAAATTCTTGAACGAATTGGGTCAGTAGCCTACAGACTTGAATTACCTCCTGAACTCGGTAACATTCACGATGTCTTTCATGTATCCAATCTGAAAAAGTGTTTAATTGATGAATCATTGATCGTACCTCTAGAAGAGATTCATATTGATGAAAAACTTCAGTTCAGTGAAGAACCAGTAGAGGTAATGGATCGAGAAATGAAAGTGTTGAAACGTAGTCGTATACCAATCGTTAAAGTACGATGGAACTCGCAACGTGGACCTGAGTATACGTGGGAATGAGAAGATCAAATGAAATCAAAGTACCCACATCTATTCACATAAACGACTGTTATAAAGTAAGTCATTAAATTTCGGGACGAAATTTCTCTAACAGGAGGAGACTGTGACGATTGCGTACGAGAAATCCGGCAAAAATGACGTAAGCACATTTGGTCGTGCTTGAAATCCACGAGGATTTAGCAACTTTGGTTAGTAGAGATTGATAGTATGTGAAAAATGATGAACGTGGGCGAAAACCGTGCGCGAAACGGAGTTACGGATTGTCCGGAATCGCGAAAAGAAGATTAGAGGCAAAAAATGACGTAAGCACATTTGATCGTGTTTGAAATCCACGAGGAATTAGCAATTTTTGTTAATGGGGATTGATAGAATATGAAAAATGATGAACGTGGGCGAAAACCGTGCGCAAAATGGAGTTCGTATGCTCCCGGAATCGCGAAACGAAGTTGAAAACCAAAATTGATGATGTTGCTGACGTGGGGCGCTACGCCCCAGACCAGACACCCGTCTGGGGCGATGCGCGCGAGACAGTAAGTCGGCAAAAAAATGGTTTTGTCGACCAGAAGCTTCAGAACTCGCTTAAAATCACCATTTTCGTCCCTGCTCGACCCTTAGACGCAAATTTCACCTCATAACACCTTTAAACTTCATTTCAAAGGTTTCTAATCATCCGGATCATCCCAAGAAACATATATACAAGTCCCGATCGCTGTTTTAACCGCAGAAACTAGTCAGAACAGGTAACGGTTCGTTTTAACCTTCTAGTTTGATTTTGATTGATTAGATTTTGATTTTGATTTTGAACGTAATGAGATAGTTAGGATTGTTGATTATTGCCTAGATGATGGCTAGGATTGATTATAAACGAAGAACACGAAGTTCTAACGGTTAAATCCTTGTTTTGATCCGTTGTAATGCCCGATTTTCATGAAATCATACCCATGATTATAATGGTTTAAACCATTTGATTATAACAATGTAGGTGATTAGTTTGATTAATCTTTGAAATGCAAAGGTTAAATCCAAGTATTTCAAACTAATCATAATCATTAACATACTCATTGGAATGATTATCTGATGTTTGTGATAACAGTCAGATTAGTATGTTAAATTTGGTTATTTAACCTATTCTAATGCTACATTGTGATATTTCATGATATTTGGGTAATCAATAATAAGGATTAATCATTTCTAAGCCATTAAATTATCTAGAAACTGTTTTAGCATTATAATCAACAACATTAACTATCTGATTAATCAGAGATTATTCTGATTAATCTAGAGTGTCATCAGCTTTGTGTTAGGAATCTAATGCAATGTAGGTTCCTACATTATCATACATTGTATGATATGACATTAAATTAATTAATTATATAATTAATATCGAGTTGATGATTTACTAAGCAATGTCTTTGACATTGAACGTTCAGAAAGATCTAATCAGTAAACTAGAACATAAATAACTCGTTAAAAATAACTAAATGCAGAATTACTCTTTATTATCTATTGGAAGATATTCTGCTATCATTATATCATCAGGTGAGTTTCGTACAACCCCTTTTTATTTTTAATCTTTTATAAACATCGGGGTAACACTGCAAACTGTTGACTGAATATATGATATGATTCAATGATATCTGTGTGATTTCATTAGACTTTTGTGGGATTTCATGGGATTTTGCCTGTAGACTGAACTCTATCATGGAACTGAAAGTCCTCATTCTTGAACTGTATCTAGTGAACCCATGTGTGGCCGAACAGAAAACATTGATAGTACTATTGGTTGACACCCCATTCGCTGGGAGGATTGCATCTCCCCTTGTGTGAATGTTTGTTATCTGTTTCCTGAACTTCTTAATGGTATGATAGACATTAAGATAATGAGGCACTAAGATATGTACCGACGGGTAATATCTTGAGACAGACAGACTAGACGTCCGAAAGGAACTAGATACGGGTCCCATGGTTATCCGGAACTGAACTTTTGAGAATGTACTTATCATATCATATTGTTTTAATTTGAACTGTCGATCTCACCAGCTTTGTGCTGACGTTTCAAACTCAAACCTTTTTGCAGGTAAACCATAGTAGCCGGTGAGGATGCACTTTTGGAACAGTTGCACTTTAATAATTAGTATTGTAATTAAATAAATGTAGCTTTAATGTGATTATTATTGCGACACCCTTGTAATGTATTTACTTTAAGTTAATCTGTGTGCTTATGATATTGGTTCAAGTAAGTCACCCCTCACCTCGGAGACATCACCACTATGCTTCCGCAACCGGTTCAGTGACGTCAGGCTGTACGTGAGGTGACGAGGGGTGGGGGTGTGGTGAACAATCTTTTCAATACTCTACGGAACGAATTGCAGACCTATCCATCTATATGACCAACAGGGCACAAATTCACAATAGAGAAGCTCATAACGCTTTAAAATACAATCTGATTGAGCATGTATGGCAAAAATTTTCTATTGACGAATAAATATGTACTTTTCATGTTATGATTATCACGTTTTTTTTCAATTTTATTAAATAAATATGAAGAACTTAAGATATATATATATATATATATATATATTTTATTTTTTATTTTCATTTTTATTTTTATTTTAAATTTAATAATTTAAATATTTTTTAAATAAAATAATTATTTTTAATGAAATAAAATTCATCATAAAACAATATTTTATTTAGTGAAAATTAGGTTGGGTTGGTTGTGAATGAGAGTGAAAAAATTAAGTTTGGTTGGTTGTATATATGAAAGAGAGAGAAATTAATATTTTATGGAATAGTTTTGGTTGATTGGTTGTGGATGGGAGTGGTCTAAGAGGCTCGGTGGTGCCCCGGCCCCTGTCATTTTCTTGGTCAGAAGTCTCGATATAATACTTTTTGGCCGGAAAATTTTATCGGTATTGAGCCCGGCCCCTTTCAAGTTTTCTTCCTAAAATTCCTTGGGTCCCCTTGGATTTTAAAAAATAATAAAGTTTAACTATAACTTTAGGGTGTACAATGTTGGTTGTTATTTCATTCTTTAACCGATCTAAAGTTTAAAGCTTGTTTTGGGCCTTAAAAATTATATTATATATAAATGGTTAGCGGTCATTTAAACTGTTTTGTTATTTAGTCTCAGCCGTGTAAAGTCTCTGAAATTTGATCCTGCACGTCCAAAATAGGCAGTTTAAGTCGGTTCCAACGGTTTCCTCTTGCTTCTCATTGAACCTACCTACAAGTTCACACATGTCCCACGTCTTTGATGCCAGTTTCCTCCAACAGTTTTTCTTCTTCCCGTTCTTTACTCCCCATGTCGCCGGTAACCTCTTAACTCCCCTATCCGTCCACAAGATTCATCGTAAATTACCACTACAATCTATTGAAAGAAACACAAATCAGAGACTGTCATTCCTTCACTAATATCAGTGATGTTTTAAGAATTCAACCATGATTTTGCAGGTACTCAAGCCTCTTCAATCATGATTTTTTTTGTATTATTTTAGTCTAAAGTTCAGAACTTTGATTTAATCTTATATTATAAATGGATTATGTTTACATACTAATTCATATACTTACATGTTCATTCTCATGTAGATTCCAGTCTCATAGGGCATTCTTGCTTGAACTACAGCAAAGGTAATATGTATGCTTTAATCTCCGGATCATTGTAATGATATAGTGTATTGTTTGTCTTATGAAAGGTCAAGCAGACACAATAGGCATTGCGATGCGAAGAGCTTTGCTTGGAGAAATCGAAAGAACATGTATCACACGCGCAAAATCTGAGAAAATCTCACACGAATATTCTACCATAATGGGCATTCAAGAATCAGTACATGAAATTTTAATGAATTTGAAAGAAATCGTATTGAGAAGTAATCTCTATGGAACTTGTGAGGCATCTATTTGTGTCGTATATTTGAATATTTATCTAATTTCGGATGATTGGGTTGACAAACCATTTCTCTACAGAAATGTTAACACGTCTTAGGTAGGAAGCCATAGGCGATTGTAAAATTAGATGCATATGAGAACCCATATGCTCCACCCTTTGGCTATATTTTTTTCCTGATTTTTTTTAATTGAAATTAGTTTATTTAGTTCTTTAATCAGGTGTGTTCTAATTTTGAGATATATATTAGCTTACATTATAATAGGTGCCTTCATGTAAAGCAAATTTTGAGGCTGATAAACTTGATTGTGTTTTTGAATAGGTAAAAATTTTAGACTGATATGGATTTTAATGTGAATATTGCTTTTGAGGAGAAAGATAACAAATAGGTGGAACAATATGGATGCTTGTGGTAAGAATTAAGAAAGATGCACTTTATGTATCAAGGATTCAAGTTAACAAGCTCCGAAGCAATCTAAACTAAGGTAAGCCAATACACATGAAATGGGCATAGGAACTACCGGAGTTAATCTAAACTAGGGCCCAAATTTTTAGCCCGAAACATAGCAATAAGAAAAAAAATCTTGACCTATAACTTACGGCCCTATTGGACATATTTTTCAAGCTCTGCCACTGCCTTCACCATGACATGGGAACGAAGTATTCATCCTCATCAAACACCTTTTGACATTCATATTAAGAATGCCCTATTTGTTTGGCACTTGTAACATACTAACGTACATTCTACTTGGAACTTATTGCTTTACTATTTTCATCAAGATTCAATGCATGGTCATCACTATATTTGTGTTGCAACTACTTCTCCTATACAAGTAAAGAGCTTTATACTAGTTCATCAACTGAAAAGGTATCCAAGTTCTTGGATGATAAATAACACCACAAAGTTGACTTTTTGTGTTTTAGTTATGAGCAATCATTTCTACTTCACATCATGAATTTCTTTTCCATTATTTCTAATCTCATTGATTGTGGTCCTGACTTTACTTGTAATATCCTACATTGGTTAGGAAAGATAATAAAACCTTCTTTATAAGAAGGTGGCTATCTTCTTTATGAAGACGTGTTTTACCTGAGAAAACAACTCATCATGTGAAAACAAAATTGTGAGTTCCATTATATTGGCAAATCGTCAGAAGCAATACAGACAATATTATAGTATGGTTAAGATATGGTTGGTTTGGGTTGTTATACTACTCAATTCTTTGTTATTGTTTCTCCATTCTTCATCTCTAAAGTCTTGAAGTCTCTTATTTGGAGTTGCAGTTGAACATTTTTTACTAGTGCATTGACTAATACTTAATGCATGATCTTCATCGCCTCTAATAATTTCTTCAGTTCATTTCATTCAGTTTTTTTCCTTCTTGTTACGGATACTTGATCTACTGCTCCTGGTTCTACATTACCCACTTCAATAGTTGTGTAAAACTCTTTGACCGAAACAAATTTACGAGGATGGCAGGAACAATGATGGAGCTTGCTTGAAAAAACTCCGAGGGAGACACCATTTTTAGAAAGAAAAACGGAGAAGACCGGACTCAATACATACAAAATTTTTCAAAAAAATACTACTAAATCGACCATAGTGAACGGAAAAACGGCAGGGTCCGGAACACTTCAGGGCACTTCCAAAGCTTCATCAATGACAATGACAATAGTCATCATCAAACTTCAGGATGATAAAACCTTGTGATAGAACTTTTTTGGGTCATCTTGATTTGATCATTCAATTTCACTTTGATTCCACTTATTGGAACCAGGCAATATATGAAATGCTCACAAAAATTAATGATATATAAATGTCTATATATACATATATAGGAGGTGGATCCAATACAAAGGGTTATTAACGTGAGAAGGTAGGAAGGAATCTGAGCCCTTGATCAAATAAATGAATGGTTAAGATCTAGTGGTCCCCACATCTTATTTAAAACTTGCGTGAATTAATGCTGAAAGGACAAAAAAGGAATTACCTACATTTATTGACATTTTTTTTGGAATCAAGTTCCACCATTCTTTTAAAAATCGAATAATTTTTAAACGCTCAACTATTTTTTAAATTTTTTTTACGTGGTACGTGATTTTAATGCCTTGTACGTGATTATTGGTACGTAATTATGCAGTTGTTCATTTGATATGCAAGGCAAATGATGGTCTGTAATTTTCGTATAACGTGGTACGTAATTATATGGTCCGTAATTATGCAGTTTGTCATTGAATATTTGTGTTAAGTTACAGTCCGGAATTTTATGAATCACGGTCTGTAATTTTATATGGACCATAATACCCCTTACGCTGATGACACGTGTCAAATTCTTATGGTTTTTTACGCTTCTCACGTTAAAATCCTTTGTATTATAGACGGCCTCTATATATATATATATATATATATATATATATATATATATATATATATATATATATATATAGGGTTTATATCATGTGAAAACTCGATCTTAAAAAGAATCCCTTAAACCGTACGTAAACTGTTACGTAACACTTATTTTAGATTTGAATTAATTAAATAGAAAAAAGTTTCCCTCTCTCTCCTCTCTCCTTTCTCTTTTTTTGTTTGTCTCTCTCTATTTCTTCTTTCTTTATATTTGATATTAACCAAATAATACACAAGCGTGCTGTTTTTTAAGTTCAAAAGGTTTTTTAAAATATCAAAACATTATCAAAAATGTATAATTTTTATAGAAAACAAAAAAGCATATTTTTTACAAGATAAAAAACTACACATGCGTATAAATAAAAATGTAAAAGTTTTAATACACAAAATACAATTTACTCTAAAAACACACACGTGTAGAGATAAAAATGTACAAGTTAATCCATAAAGTATACTTGATCAAACAACAATTATAAGATTTGAAAAGTACACATGTGTAGTAAAAAAAATTATACACAATAACCACAACTTAGGAAAAATACACATACATTTGTCTAAGTTCAAATGTCTTATATACAAAAAAACATATCAAAACCAAAAAAAAACTATATAGCTTGAAAAAACTACACATGTGTATAACTAAAAAGTACAAGTTTTAATACATGAAGTACACTTAACTCGAAAACTATACACGTAGAAATGAAAATGTACAAGTTTTACTACACAAAGTACACCTGATTAAACAACTATAAGATCTGAAAAACTATATATGTGTAAAAATAAAAATGTATAAGCACCATCACCTTCATCGTACCACCACCGGCTAAAATCCACCACCATTGTCTCCTGCTTCACCCATGACCATCACATCTTGAAACTCACGACCACCACTTGAAGACCACAACCACCGCCTCTTGAAAATCGGTTGAAACCCACGACTACCGGCGCCTGAAACCGCCAGCAGCACCACCTCGTGGTGGTGAAAAAGCAGAGAGAGACCATAGGAGCTAGATGTGTCTTTGACCACAACCACCACCCCCAAGAAGCACCACCACCCCCATCTCCGCCTGAAACCGCCACCACCACCATCGCCATCTAAATCTTAAATCTGTTGTTGTTGATGCCGGTCACCACCACCACTTGCCTTTCATCTTCCGGTGAGAGAGTAGAGAGAAGTTTAGAGAGAGAACGAATCTTTTATGAGAATGATAGAAAAAACAAATTTTTATCGAGTTTTCTATATATATAGGGGCGGTTAATGTATAAAGGGGATAAACGGTACTAAGCGTAGGAAGGAACCAGAACGTGTCATGTGTAGTCTAGCAAAAGGGTATTATCATCATACAAAATCACATACAACATTATACAAAATCACAGACCATGGTACTGGAAAATTACAGACCAATAATCACGGACCAACTGTAAGACGCAATGTAAAATTACAAACCGTCATTTGACACCCATAATCAAAGGAATTACCTAGATAAATTACGGACCAATAATCACAAAATGTAATTTAACACTCATAATCAAAGACAAACTGCGTAAATCACGTACCAAATAATCACAGACCGTGTTATATAAAAATCACGGACCGCATAAGAAAAACGGAAAAAAACTATAGCAATACTATACTCAAATTAAAAACAATAAAATTCTCAATTTCACAGCGTAATGTTTTTTAGAAAATGATTAAGCGTTTAAAATTTATTCGATTTAAAAAAAACGGTGGAACTCGATTTACCCACAAAAAAGTCAACAAGTGTAAGTTATTCCTTTTTTGCCCTTTTAGCTTTAACTCACACAAGTTTTTAAGCGAAAATGTGGGCCACAAAATTTTAACCATCGATTAATTAGATCAAAGGCTAATAATCTTTCTTATCCTTCTCACCAAAAAACACATTTGTATTAGATTCGTCTCCAATACACACACACACACACTCACCTGATCTTAAAGATAAAACTCTTAAACTTAATAACCCGTCAGGATCAAGCCAAATCTTCGAAAAAAAAATTTAACATCATTGTAAACACATTTAGAACACTTTCTTATTTTATGAGTTTGCGTAAATTTATCACCGTTTGAGAGTTAACATCGTTGTAAATTTTTAACTTACAGTGTTGTAAGTGTTTTTTGCCCAAAACTTACAACGATGTTAACTATCAAACGGTGATGAATTTATGCAAACTTATAAAATAAGAAAGTGTTCTAAATGTGTTTACCATGATGTTAAAAAAAATTCGAAGATTTGCATATTTAGTGGGTTGCATTTTGGAGGTTAGGAAAACGTTTCAACTTGATTCTGAAGCACCACATGATGAGTTTTGACCACAATTAGCAAGCTGTTTTAATTAATATAAGATTCCTAGTGCCACACTAAAGGGAGCCAGTAAAGTCAATATCTTGATTTCACTATGATTTATTTCTTAAACTTGTGATGATGGAATGAACTTGACATTTCACTTAAACTTGAATCAAGTTTAATATTTATATACTGGTTTTAATAATTTTATGAAGAAGGTAGCAACATTTGATTAGTTCATGACTTCATGTTAATGAATTAGTATTTCACCTCATTAGATGCAATTAATGATGCACATAAGTTTAATAAGTGATATTAACAAAGTATATATACCATTAATATATTATTATCAGAGCTTTTTAGCCTATTGATATCCTCTTAACTTTTGAGATATTGGGTACGAGTCTTTGTTGGAGCAATTGCTTATAGATGAGCAAGAGTTTTTCTAGTATGGGTTTCATCTTGGATAGTGGGTTTAATTAGTCCGTTTATCAAATGATGTTTGATTTAATGTTTAAAATATAATTTTTTTGTCTTAGTTACCAAGTGAAGTGGGGGGTTTCTTGTTCCTTAGATCATTTTTTTTTACATAGCTTTTGTTGGTGTGCTTATTGGTTTAATACGAGTTTTCATTGTTCATCTCTTTTTTCGTTTCGCACACAGATAAGTAAAGCATACAAGTTCTAAGTATTTAAAGTTATCATTTTGGTGCACATAGTAAAGGGTTCACTGTGAGGTTAATTTATGAAGCTAAGCTAAAAGCAACATGTGTTCTTAATAGATGTGTTAATAGCTCGGTTTCAAACCGTGAAACCGTTCAAACTGTTCATCGCTTCGGTTTCGCGGTCGGTGTTTCTCAAACATTTGGTTGGTTGGTTTCAAAATTTTAAAAACATATTAAACGTTTTTATTTAAGGTTTTCACAACAAAAAAAAACTGTAGGAAAAAACCGTAACGGATTGTGTGTGTATGTGTATATAGATACATACACATAAATTAGGTTGATGGTTTGGGCATCTATCAAAAAAAAAAAAAAAAATTGGGGCAAACATATCATGTTTCAAAGCATAAAACGGTTCTAACGAACTCAAATAGCCCAAACCCAAAAGTCTCAAACCGTAAAACCATACCATAGTTAAACCGTTGAAAACACTTCGTTTTGATTAGGTTTTTATTTTTAGCAGTTTTATTTTGGTTTTCATTATTCGAAATTTGTTATTAACGGTTCCATTAAAAAATATAAAACTAGATGGTAAACACCCATGATCTTAATATCCGCAGCCAGCGCCTACAAAACCTCACAAATTATGTGAGTCGGTTCATGAATCATGCTATTCCAAGATCAACAAAAATTGTCAATTGCTCATATTCGTTGATTCATATACTTGACTTGATGGATTTAGCCATTAAGAAATATTTTTAGGAGGTTCACTATTTATAGACGTTTCAAAATAGAATCAGAGAAGAAAATTTCCAGGTTGTTTAATGGTTTGGGTCTCGTAATAGTCATCACGTAATAACAATGTGGTATATTAAGCCAATAATTAAAAAAAATCGTCAATAAAGAGTTCGAAGGTGCGAAGAGCACCCTCGTTTAAGATTTATGAGTTTCGAACCAAATAGGAGTCAAGGGGGTCACACACCCTTGCGTGGTGATAAATCACATAGAGGAAATCAATAGAAGAATATACGAGTGTGCAGAAAATTGAATTAACGGATCCATAACCAGTATAACCGAGAAAAACCGAACCGAAAAAGCCGAACCAAATGAAAAACCGATGGTTCGGTTAATCAGTTTTTTAATAGCCGAAATTAGTGGTTCGGTTTTTGTTATCAATTTTTCTATAACTGTCATAACCGAACCGAACCGTTTAAATTACTAAATAATATATAAATCTTTAATAATATTTATACTAGAAAGTACAAAAATTCAAATAAATGTCTAAAAATATTTTCCTAATTTCATTTAGCACTTTCTTAACATAAAGAAGACTGGACATAAATGTCTACCACTCATATTTTATCGGAATTTCGGCATTTCAACATTTTGAATGTTTGTTTGAATTTTTGGATTAGATTTTATCATTTTGTTCTTGTTTTTTGTTAAACGTTTGTTTGAATTCATGGATATCGTTTTGTTAATTAATATTTATATTATTGAATATATTTAATGGTTAACCGACCTATAACGGACTAGTTATAACCATCATAACCGCTTAACCAAAACCGCCATAACCGATTGGTTATGGTTATGGTTTTAGGTAAAAACCGAATCAAACCGAACCATGCACACCCCTAGAAGAATATACGGACAATTCATATCTGATCACAAAAAATGGGTCAGAATTTGTATTAAAATATGATTACAATAGGTCAGAATTTGTATTAAAATATGATTACACCAATATCTTTTCAATATTCATTACTTAAAATATAAGAGAAATCATCTAATAAACGAATAAATTCTACTATTTTTTAATTTCAAATCTTCAACATTATCGTTTACTTAAATTTATCCACTAATATCACAATCTTTTAAAATACATATAAAAAATACAATGATAATATGATATATACGTAAATAAGGGAATAATAAAAAAATAATGGTTTGTTTTCTTGAATTTATCATCATTGATTGTCATTTCACTTTTACCATGTCATACAAAACCATAGATATATGATAGCGATTATGGAAAAAAAAGTTAGGTAAAATGATTGAATTCATAATGTTTTATGTCGATTGTAATTATATCATTTTATTAATTTTTGTGAATTGCATCTTAACTTTATATCAACCCGTGTGTTACACGGATTCCTAACCTAGTATATAATTAAACTAGTAAACATAAGCTTTTGCCATTTTTACAAATATTAAGTTTCTTGAATAAATAGTTTTGAAATGGTATATTATTGAATTTCATTCTGAATTCTCATATAGTTTTATACAAAGTAGAACCATCAACCCATTTAAACTCAACAAAAATATCATCTTCACATTATAAAGTATTGTTTTTCTATAGTTTATTTTGATATATATTTCAAATTTTTCATAAATAATAAAGTTATCGTCATCATACGTTTTTACATATAACAAAAAAATATTACTGTGTTGCGCTGGTAAGGTATAACTAAAGCTCATGGGTTGAAGTATGATGGTTTAATTAATAAAACATTTGAAGTCATGTCGGATCAATATGAAGATTGTCTGTTGTGCCATGCGAATCTTAATAATGTAATTTAGTAGAAAAAATACGAAAAGTTAAAAAGCAATATCACGTGTTGCGTCTTGTTTATGAATTTCATTAGGCGTATTGTTTGGTGATATTATCGTAATTAAGTAAATAGAAGAAACGTATAAAGTTATAGTGTCTAGGTTAATGAAACCAAATATAAGTAAAAAACCGTTATATAATGCTAGCGATGTTTTTCAGTCGGTGTTTGTCTCATTTTTCATGGTGGTATTACTATCAATATATTATAATTTTTTATATTATGTTATTTTTTGTTATAAAAACTACTTCATTAAACTCCTTGTAAATTTCTCTTTAATTTCATTATAGTCATCTCTTTATTTTTCCAAAACTTTCATAATTAAAGCAATGTAACGAGCAGTAATATTGACACTCTAATTTATCTCCTTTACGAAAAAAACTAACCATTTAAAAAAAAAAACATTCCCCTCATCTTACATATAAATTGCAATGTTATTTTTTTATAAAAATAGACCACTAAATAAATTTATATCAATGCAAATTAGATGTACAATCAATGTACAAGTCTTAACATAAATATAAATTATACCAATGTAAAACGTTGCGACATAAATTCAAATTACAAATTATGTAATAAGTTGTAATGACACGGATATAATAAGTTGTATTTAATGGCGTAACTTTTTTATAAAATATATAATAGACTTGTAAGAATCTAAAAAATGAGTGATTTTTTTAAATGGGGAGTTTTATTCAAAATGGAGAGACAAAACTTTTTGAAAAATAATAAAAACTTATAATGTTACAGCTTGTTTATATTAATATTAATGTAACTACATAACAACTAAAAAATAAATATTTAAATTTATACAATTAACCCATTCATTCGTTGATACTTTAACAAATCTTATCATACATGAACTAAAAAATAAAGTTTATTATTTAATATTTTCGTAGTTTAATTTAACTCTTCATAGAACACATATAAATATACTTAACGGTCTCATATTCTTTTTAAAAACATTAAATCCTTATAATAGATCTAACCTAACATTTTATGTCATCAAGGTTAAAATTGCAATAAAACAAATAGATAGAGGGGTAAAATGTATCTTTCAGGAAGACATGCAATCTTATCTCCTCTTCTCACAATTTGTCATCGTTGTTTCTATCTTATTGCCAAAAGAAATGAAAATTAAAATTAATTATGAAAATTAATCCAAAAGACACAATAATATATAGATTTGATGCAAGAAATTAACCATTAATGGATTACTTTATGTTCCTGCATTGCCTTCTCTTATTCGTCTTCCCATCTTCTTTCGTGGCCTCTTCTTCCTCGATATCATGTAAATTATTTCATATTTTTCTTCAATAATTTCCTGTTTTTTCAATAAATTTTGTTTATAAATCTTGAAATTGATATGGGCTTTGATAATTTGTTAATTTAATTTGATAGATAATGCTCTTGAATCTTATCAAGGAACAACCCGTACTCTTCTTCAACAAAAACAATGTAAGTTTGCATGAAATTAAGATTTTGATGATACGAATGATGAATCTTTATGTTTCGCATATGCAAGGCCGGCCCTTGGGAGGGGCAAAGTGGGCGACCGCCCCGGACCCAACAATCTAATGGGGGGCGAAACTTTAAAAACTCGTCTTATATATATATTATATATAAAAAAATATAATTAAAAATATAAAATATCAATGTTTAAAAGGACCCATTGGCAGCCCGGGGTAGGGGCTCACACAACCTTTGTCCCGAGCCTATTTTTTTAGAGGACACAAAATTTTTGATATATATGTCTATATATGGATTCATTCAAATAAGAACCAGCAAGTTGTATATAACAAAAATGAACAGTTTAAAAACACATGGTGTAAGGGGTACAAAAAGTAATTTCCTTTAAAATATAGAAAGTTGTTTTCATGCGCTTTAAACTAAGGGTGTTCATCGGTTCGGTTAATGGTTTAATTTGTTTTCAATTTTTATCCTATCCAAAAACCGAACCAAATTTGAGAAGTGGTTCGGTTTAGTTTCGGTTAAATATGAACAAACCAATCCGCATAACCCGAATCCAGTCGAATAAACCAATTAAAAACCAAATAAACCGGTTAAAAGCCGAATAAACCGAGTTCAACATTATATTTACTTAATAAGATATTAAATTTAAATCAGAATTTGGTTTAATCGGTTAACCAAACAAGCTGAATTCAAGGTCGCCCCTCAATTCTCACGGCCACCTTCAGGGCCCATTTTTTTTTCTCTCACCCATGGTCCCAGAATTTTTTTTGGTTCTCAGGGTCGGCTGTGCGTATATGTATAAAATGTGTATGTGTATGGGTGGTACATGTCTATTTGTATGTGTATGCATATGTTTAATTATGTACATGTGCATGGACATGTCTATATATATGTGCATATGCATATGTGTATACATATGTGTATGTGTGCATTTGTATGTGTATGCATATGTTTAATTATGTACATGTGCATGAACATGTCTATATATATGTGCATATACAGATGCATATGCATATGCATACATATGTGTATGTGTGCATTTGTATGTGTATTGATATATGAAAATCTTGAATTATATTGAATATTTTCTGCAGCTTGTCCGGTGAACTTTGAGAACGAAAACTACACTATCATCACAAGCCAATGCAAAGGACCAGTATACAAACGTGACCTTTGTTGCGACTCGTTTTTGGAAATCGCGTGTCGTCACTGGGAACACGTTAACGACGAGAAGACCAACTGTGCATCAACTTTGTTTAGTTACATCAACTTGTATGGTAAATACCCTCCTGGGCTATTTGCTAGCATGTGTAAAGGAACCAAGGAAGGCCTTAGTTGTGACCATGTTGATAAATCGGCTAACCATAAAGCCAATGGTGGGGGTGAAGTCACACGGGTGTGGTCACCGCGGTTTATGATCACAATCGGACTCCTCGTCTTCATATTGGAGGTGATCTAGTGGGCAAGAATATGGTTTGAAAGAAAGTATAGAGTGTAGTTCATGATCATATTTAGGTTTAGAGACATGTAACGTTTCATTTATAATTATGTGTTTAGTGCAATTTAACCTTCTATTGTAGAATTTAGGGGAAAATATATAATCAAAAATCAAAATTCATTTATCAAAAAAAAAAAAAAAAGAAAAAAAAACGTTTAATTTAGACTCCATTTTCTTGTGTATTTGTAATGATTGAAATATCATTATAACTTAGGAATACATTGTATTTATGGCCGTTTGGTAACGTCTGAATTATTAAGTGGTGAATAGTTAAGATGTCTGAATGGTTAAGAGGATATGAACCATTAAGTGCTGAATCAATTAAGACTGTTTGGTTGAATATCTGAATGAAAACACTACATACCCGTATTCTTTACTAAACCCCCAAAATGATAGCCGGTGGTTCCTTGGTATCACAGGCTGAATCGACTGCCTTCGGGTTTCACACAATGATCAACCAGTGGTTCCTTGGATAACCCTCACTAGCCGTCCACATCACAGGAGTGTCGGGTGAAAAGGTTGGTGCGGGAACACCACCCCAAGTGCGGTGTTGGTCCGGCCATGCGGGGTGAGGGTGGTCGCATAGACTGGTCACGTCCCAACACATCGTTTCTCTCACATGTGAGTGTGAGTGAGAGCAGGTTTACATGACCATGGTCACGTATCTTCCCCAACGTCTAACCACTGGCCAATCTCCCTCAACAATTTAACCGTTGTCCATAGTAAAAAAAATATATTATAAATAATAATTTATTCTTAGGTCATTTCACTCTTTCTTCCCATTCAAATTATCTATTTAATTCTTCAACTTAATTAATACTACTAAATTCAGCACCTCATCATGGATCTAATCAACCCAAACTACCTGAAGATCCCATAATCAAAGCCAAACAAACCGAACAACCCATACAACCAAAACCCAAACTTTTTTCATCAAATACCGACCACAATTTAACCGACTTATCCTAAATCCTTTCAACACCACCGTGTGGTACCATCCTCAAATGGAACATCAACTCACATATGCTTTTGTCGATTGGGCTTCATCAGAACCTAATCCTGATGTTTTAGTTTGAAGCTCAACCCAACTTAGATGTTGTACCGAGCCTAATCCATAATAAAATCTAGAAAAAAAAAAAGGCTCACAACAAAAAATAAAAATAATAGTATTAGTAATAGGAATAGTAATAAAAAGTATCTACATCGCAACTCGAAGTGCTCGTCAACACATAAGGGGATCCCTTATTGGATGCAATTTCAACATTATAAATTAATTTTAATCCTATTATATTCTATTATTTACCAAAATTTTAATCATAATTTTGTTGTAGGAAACAATTAAATTGACAATATTTTTTGGAAACGTAATACATCTAACCACTTTATAATGAAATGGATTGAGGACAATAACATGTCTCTGACATGATCAGGTCCAAGTGAGGGGACCTAAGTCAAGCTTAGGGGTATTCATCGGGTCGGATAACGAGTTATTCGAGTTTTTTGAATCGGGTTATTCGGATTTGAAAACTTTTTTGGTCTATCCGAAACTTGACCCGAAAATCCGAATTCTTACATTCGAATAACCTGAACAACCCGAATAAGCATGTTTTATTCGGATATCCGATCAGAAAAAAACAGTTTTTGCATATCCGAAAACCCGACCCGGAAAACCCGAAATAGATTTCGAATGAGGTTTTTTCATGTTTCGGATACGATTCGGATTTCGAACTTTTTCGAGTTTTGGATATTTTAAACACCCCTAGTCAAGCTGCGTCAAATCTTAATGACGTATTGAAAAAGTTATATGTGATATCCACTAGTTAACATTGTCTAGTCAAAACGGAAATAACATTAACCAAACCACAAATTTCAAGCAAGTGTACTTTGTAAATGTAGTACAACAAAGGCAAGTCTGAAACCCTAATAATTATTTCTCCAAAGTCAAAACTAAGATGATCTAAGGACTTTAAGAAAGTTTTATGTAAGAGGTCTCACCAATCACAATACAACCCAATCAAACCAATAAATGAATTGGAATGCAAGAAATTAAAAGGACAAACAAGTTAACACAATAGCCATGCAATCTATCAAGAAACCCTAATAATTGAAGACACACCAACACTCTATCACTTGATTAGTGTCAAGAGTGGTAACCCACTAATTACAACCAAATAATAAACAATATCCTATCGTTCACTACGTTAAGATAAATATACAACTAGAATCAAACACAAGTCTAAGCCTATACATACAAATCTAGATTAATTAATAAAACACAAAGTAGTTATCCAAGACACACTAGCTAGAAGACATAATCGTCTAAGTTAATCACTTAATCAACAATTTAATTCATCATTAATCAGTGACTAAATAGGTTACAATCATAGATTATTAAAAACCCAACCAAACAACATGAAAAATTACTTGAACATATAAATTGCTAAAATATTTCCTTTGGTAAATAAGAACCTAGCTCGGCTAGTTGATACCTTGGAATTGATTTCAAAGGTTACTACTTTAAATCCATTTTGAAACGTATTTTTTTATATGTAATTCGGTGGTTAAAACTATTTCAATTAAAAACCGTTCCAATGGAAATCATTTAAATCACCTTTACGAAATTAACTAACTCATATAAACGTTTATAAACGACTTCGATAAATACACAGATTCAACATTAAATGTCAAACAGTCACCAAATTACAACAGGTTACGTATACGAAATATATAATTCATTTAACAAACATAGAACCGATTAAAAACCACATATTACTGAATCGTAAGATATTTGGACTATTTGCTTATTATCTATCATTTACATGCTTATTATATATTTGCGAAGACTAAGGTACGATATTTACTTTTATTAAATCATAGTATTTCCAATTCTTGTAATTGTTTAATTTTTGTTTTTGTATTAAATCATAATTTTTGTTTCTATGCTTCTCTTACCATGCAATAGATCTAGATTAGATTTTATTCATTATTGCATCATCTTGATTATCACTTACTTGGTAGTTTAACTACCCTATTGAACTTTATGAACTTACGAACTATTATCCAAGCATAACACTACCTTTAAGGATAACAACAGACCCTTCAAGGTAGCACCCATGATATGAAATCTCGCATGACTGTTACTTGAGTTCACGACTTTTATATTTAGCATTCTGATAGTACATTGGCCTTATTTCGAATTTTAGAGAGATATATGGATCGATCCTAGAGTTATCAGGTTCACTAGATATGGTTTGGTTGTGAGTACTTTTGATACCGTCCACATGCTTCGAAATCCCATGAATCTATAGATATTACTCACACGTCATAAGTTTTTTTAAAACCAAATTTTCGTATGTAACATCACTGTATTTCAGATAATTACATTACATAAATGTTTGTACGGTTAAGACCTGATATGATAATTGTTAATGACTATGGATTATTGGATGTTATTATTATTGGTATACATATTGAGAACATATTGTTATGAACATAAACCATGGGAAATTTAGTTGAAATACAACTAAACAGAACCAGAGAGTTTATTGCAGTTGAATTAACATGATATGGATTGTGGATTTGGAATGGTAGTGGTATAAGATTATATAACCAAAGATAGGCAAGGATATAATCATGGTCTATCGAAGAGGTGGCGGGATGGCGGCTGAGACAGTTGCGACTGACCTCTACGTATGCCCTATACATAAACCGTCTTCGGTTTATTATGATTATATCAGTGTTGAGGCTTTGGTGAGGAGAATCCGAGGTTTTGGTTTTGAATGACAAAGAGTTATGAGTTTAATATTGTTCGGTTACTAAACATAGTCAAGGACACATGGTCATGGTTTATCGAAATGGTGGCGGGACGGTTGCGACCTACTCCTACATATGCCCTATACATAAGCTTATTTCGGTCTATCATGGATGTGTCAGTGATATGGTTTAGTGGGATTTGGATTGGGAAATTATAATATTCAAAGTAATAAAATAATGAAAACATCATTGAAAATGATTACGAGAAGGTGAGGATACGTATATAATTTAAACGCGAATGTTATTTCAGAAATATTAACTTAATAATGTATTCGCGTAGGTGACGATTCACATGAATATAATTATTGAGAATAATATTCTGAAACGATATTCCATAAATCATAAATCGAATCGAAATACGATACGAGCGTTGGATTCGAAAAGGTGACGATCTTTACGAATACGTACGTGAGTAACACATTTCGACGAGATAACGAAATAATATCTAACGACATTAAAATAAGAAAAAGGAATTTAAAAACGTTTATTAGGAATTACAACCTAAGGCGGATTCCGAACAAATTGTTTATTTAAATAAATAATTTAACAAAGTAAGCGAAATCGTTTTACAAAACAACTTTAATTAAAATCATTTTATTAAAACGGAACAACATTATTTAAAGGTTTTATGTTTTAAAATATAAATTACGAGAATAACCGGGTATCTTATAATATTTTACGCGATATAAACGAGACCGAGCACGTGGGGACGAAACGCGGTATAAGAAAGAAGAGTTTATTCTTCTTTCTCATTTTCCAACAAATCTATCTCTCTCTAGAACACAATTTTCGTCTCTCTCTCTCTACCTTCTCTCTAAGTTTTCTCCTTCAAAACATAACCATTTCAAGTGATCTTGGCGCCTAAACGTTCGTGTGATCGAGGAGAACAAGAACCCACGAAGAAACTCAACGTTTGGTCGACATTTTGAGGTAAATCTGAAGCTTTACTTTCAGTTTTTGCTAAAAACCTAATGTGTATATGGTTGCCAACTCTTAACAGAGTTTAGGGTTTCCTTCTTGATAAGTCGAGTTAGTATTAGCCTATGGAAACCATGGACGGACCTGCAAGGCTTAGAGACTCGAGGATGATGATGATGAACACCTGGTTCGGGAGTAAAACTGATCGGCCGAACCTATAGGAGCTGGGAAAAGGGATGGCCGAACCTCCCTTCTGCTGGGTGAACCTACTTCAGCCGAACCCCTCTTAGCCGTACCCTGGCTTGGCCGAACCTGCATGCGTCACGAACCAGGGAATCAACGAACCCTAGATGGGCGAACCTAAGATGGGACGAACCTTTCTCTTGAACGAACCCATCAGCTAGCCACGAACCACAAGGTGTGCGAACCTGGAGCTTCTGCCGAACCTTAGCCATGCAAACTTTGGTTCTGGCCAAACCTTAGACCTACGAAACTTTGCCATGCGAACCAGTAGGTCACGAACCTGAACCTCACGAATCTGATGCTGCACAAAAATTGAGTTGTACAAACCTTAACAGCCGAACCCATGGCCATTGGACTTGTATATACTCGGCCAAACCCTAGAACCCTTAAACCATCTATATGGGCAGCGAACCTATGGGTAAAGGTGGACTAAATGCAGTCGAATCTAAGCTTCTATCGAACTAAGTGGGAGACTACACTAAGCCATAGATAGGCAAGGATATAATCATGGTCTATCGAAGAGGTGGTGGGACGGTGGCTGAGGCAGTTGCGATTGACCTCTACATATGCCCTATACATAAGCCATCTTCGGTTTATCATGATTACATCAGTGTTGAGGCTTTGGTGAGGAGAATCCGAGCTTTTGGTTTGGAATGGAAACGATTTCTGAGTTTGTTATGTTTTGGTTACTAAACATAGTCAAGGACACATGGTCATGGTTTATCGAAATAGCGGTGGGACGGAGGCTGGATAGGTTGCGACCTACTCCTACATATGCCCTATACATAAGCATATTTCGGTCTGTTATGGATGTGTCAGTGATATGGTTTAGTGGGTTTTGGATTGGGATTTATAATATTAAAGATAATAAAATAATGAAAGCTTTATTGGAAATAATTAAGCGATGGTGAGGTTACGATTATAAATTAAACGCGAATGTTGTTTCAGAAATATTATCTTAATAATGTATTCGCGTGGGTGACGATTCACACGAATATAATTTTTAGGAATAATATCCTGAAACGATATTCCACAAATCGTAAATAGAATCGAAATGCGATACGAGCGTTGGATTCGGAAAGATGACGATCTTTACGAATACGTAAGTAAGTAACGCGTTTCGATAAGATAACGAAATACTATCTAACGATATTAAATTAAGAAAAATAATTTAAAAACGTTTATTAGAAATTATAACCTAAGACGGATCCGAATAAATCGTTTTTTTAAATAAATAATTTAACAAATGCAAACGAAATCATTTACTAAACAACCATATTTAAATAAAATCATTTTATGAAAACGAAACATAAATATTAAACTTTATGTGTTTACAAATATTTTACGACAAAATCTAGCGTTTAATGATCTGTGAACGCGAAATAAACGAGACCGGACACACGGGGACAAAACGCGATATAATAAAGAAGAACTCTTCTTCTTTTTCATTTTCTCAAGACTCCTATCTCTCTCTACACTTTCAAATTCGTCACCCACACTTCTCTTTACCTTCTCTCTAGATTTCCTTCTTCATTTCTTGTCGGAATCGCGAGATCTTGGAGCCTAAACGACCGTGTGATCGAGGAGAACGAGAGGATACGAAGAAACTTATCATTTGGTCGACAATTGAAGGTAGATCTTGAGTTTTCTTTCGGTTTCTTACTCTAAACAATAACCAAGCTATATTATTATGTCTTAAACAAGTTGTACATTTCGAAAACTCTAAAATGCATGTATGTGAATATGGAGAACCCATGAATGATCTTGTATGTTGAAGAAACTCGAAGCAGATGATGAGGAATAGGTGGTTCGCGCAGACAGCAGGTCGCCGAACCTGTGAAGCAGCTTGGCCGAACCCTGTTGTGGCGAATCAAGAGAGCCGAACCTCTCCTAGCCAACGAACCTTCCTTTCTGCTGAACCATGCTGATCACCGAACCCTAGCTGGCCGAACCTTGGCTCAGCGAACCCCACCCCGCCGAACCTGTGATCATCAGCAAACCCTAGAACCTGCGAACCCCTTGGACGAACCCTGCAAGGTAGTGAACCTACCTGTTGAAGCCACGAACCCAAGGGAGACGAACCTATGGCTGCTGATCCACATCCTTTGGTCGAACCTTGTGTTCTTGATTGAATCTACCTTTGGCCGAACCTTAGGATTTCTTCAACTATATGCAAGCAGCGATCCTAAGGGCCGAACCTTGGCCCAACAAACCTCTCCTTTCATGCGAACCCTAGTCTAAACGAACCTAAGGGTTGTGGAGTAGGGTGGCCGCGAACTTACGGGCATCATTGAACTATGAGGGGGGATTTGTCTAAACTAAGAAAATATGGAGGGACATGAGCACATATAGTGATATCCATGCATACATGTATGATTTAAGCCACCACCTTTTCTCTCTCTAAATATACACTTCAAAATTTAAAGATTTACATACATTGAACATTTTATGGGAATAAACTAAGTATAATTTCCTTAAATTTAAGTTAGGTTTTAATAACTTAAAATCATAATGGCCAATTAAATTAATTATGCATGTAAGGATGGATATGTGTATGATGAAGGCTACCATCGTTTAGCATACGTGTCTATGAGAGTGCTCATGGGATCTCAAGACTTGTTCATCATCAATTGATAATATAAACTAATAAGATTGAGCTATCTTGGAATGAAGATCACTCATAAAATCTTAGGTATTTCATTTTAACTTAGAAGTAAATAAACTAAGTTAAAGAGTCATTTAATGATAAAAAGTAAACACTTAAGGACACTTGATTTAATGAAACGCGTATACTTATGAATATGAAACATACTATAATTACAGATTGTTGAGTTGCTTCTGATTTCATACACGCGAGTGCACATTCTACGAAAAACACTGATTCTAAGAACTCAGATGAGTTATTATAACCTCCGGTGAGTTCTCATAACCTCCTTTTAAAACCATTTTGTTTTTAAACTCGGAGGTGGAACATGTATACCAATTTACATATTATTTTGATAACTCATGGGTGACACCTGGATTATCAATATGATATTCATATTAATGGATTATTATTGATTATGGATTGCGATGGATTATTACTTATCCGTGAGTCATTGTTGGTTGAGTTGACTTAGGTCCTCCGCAATGATTGAGTTAGTGTTGGTGAGTTGGCTAACGTCCTCCTCAGTGATTCCACTGTTGGTTGAGTTGACTAAGGTCCTCCACAATGCACGAAGACACTTATAGGAATATCGTTGGTTGAGTTGACTGCGGTCCTCCGCGATGATTCCGCCGTTGATTGAGTTGACTGAGGTCCTCCGCGGTAACTTATATTGATATGATTATGATGATTGATGCTTATTGAATTGATGTGATTGGTTGAACATATGTGAATAATTATTTGTGATTATTATATATGTGATTACTTGGATTGTTTGGATGTTGTGTTTGTTGGATTTTGGCAGAGTTGAATTATTTCGCAGGTGCACATGTGGATTTTTCTCGGGAAATTATAAACTTTTATAAACCCATTTATCAACTTTCATAAACATTTTATAAACGTTTTTGATACATAAAAACTTATGATTTCTCACCAACTACTTCGTAGTTGACACTTGATTTTCTACATGTTTCAGGAAACGAGGAGAAGTAGGTAGAGTAGGATAGCTCTACACATTTTGGACATCATCACTTAGGGTCTTTGACTTAGCTAAAATAACTGAAATTCTAAAGACTAGAGTATAGTTAATTTAGCTAAATCTTTTGTGTATTTGATGTAACTAGCTCATGATGAACATGATTTTTGATGTAATTAATTTGGTTGATTAATTGATATATGATGATTTAATTAGATGCCCACGAGCTTATGAACAATCTACACATCCCTCGTGGCATCCCGACGTTTCCGCCATCGGTCGGGGTGTTACACTTATGAACAATCTACACATCCCTCGTGGCATCTCGACATTTCCGCCATCGGTCGGGGTGTTACATCGTATGGATGGCATATGAAGAGAACCAGTCTCTTACTTAGTCTTTGAAATTGTTTCAATTTTGTTTATGTTAATATTTTTTGAAATTCTCGTGCTTGGGTTTTCGTATAGCTCACTAATTTATAATATACAAAACAATGATAAAGAGATATTTACACCGTATTGCCTATACTATATACAGTGTTATAAAATCAAAGTAGGCTTAGTAATATTATCTAACACCCCCCCCCGGCGCAGTCCTAGCGTGAGGTTCTTGGATGCATAGACTGGATCTGAAGTCAAGAAAGAGCTGCGAAGGTAAGCCTTTGGTGAAATATATGCAAACTGGTGAGCTGAGGGGACATGTAACACACGCACCTGACCAATGGCAACACGTTCCCTTACAAAGTGTAAATCTATTTCCACATGTTTGGTTCTTTGATGCTTTACGGGGTTAGATGCTAAATACGTGGCACTAACATTGTCACAAACTACAAGAGTGGCACGAGACATGGGACAATGTGACTCAAGAAGGAGATTACGAAGCCATGCTGCTTCAGCAACAGCATTGGCGACACTGCGATATTCAGCTTCAGCACTAGAACGAGAGACAACATGTTGGTGTTTAGAGGACCAGGACACCCGATTGTCACCAAGGAACACGTAAAACCCTGAGGTAGACCGACGAGTGTCAGAAAAACCCCCCAATCGGCATCAGTGTAGGAGACTGGACGATCCACATTCGACGGACGCAATTGAAGACCATGATGAATGGTGCCCTGAACATATCGAAGTATACGTTTCAGGGCATGCAGGTGTGGTTCACGTGGATCGTGCATGAAGAGGCAAACCTGTTGAACAGCGAATGCAATGTCAGGACGGTTAAAGTCAGATATTGCAGAGCACCAGCAAGGCTACGATAAGTTTTCGGATCAGCAGTAGGTTTGCCGTGCATGGAAAGTTTGGATTTAGCATCCGCTGGAGTGCTGCAAGGATTACATGTGGCCATATCGGCACGTGCAAGAATATCACAAGCAAATGCAGTCTGTGAGAGAAACAAGCCAGATGCATCACGAGTAGCAGCAATGCCAAGAAAAAAAGATAACGGTCCAAGGTCAGTCATGGCAAACTCCGTGGAAAGGTGAGAAATGACATGAGCAACTAGATGCGATGAGGATGCAATAAGGATGATATCATCAACATACAAAAGGAGGTATATGACATCATAAACACGACGAAATATGAATAGGGAGTTGTCAGATTTTCTACTGATGAACCCAAGAGAGGCAATGTAGATAGCAAATCGATGATACCAAGTACGTGGGGCCTTCTTAAGTCCATAGAGAGCCTTACGAAGCCTACAAACATGATTCAGGTGAGAAGCATCAACATAGCCAGGAGGTTGTTTCATATAAACAACCTCTGCTATATCACCATTCAAAAAGTCATTTTTAACATCAAGCTTATGAATAGGCCAATGTCGAGGGATAGAAATACTAAGAACAGTGCGAATGGTGGCAGGTTTGACAACAGGACTGAAGGTCTCATCATAGTCTAGACCAGGTTGTTGAGAGAAACCTTGAGCAACAAGCCGTGATTTGTATCTCTCAAGACGACCCTAACTATTAAACTTATGACGACAAAGCCAACGACAACCAACTATATTAGCATTAAAAGGAGGAGGAACAAGTTCCCAAGTGCCATTGGAGAGCAGCGCAGAAATTTCAGAGTCCATAGAAGATTTCCAGTTTGGATCGTGCATAGCTTGAGTTGTTGTCCTAGGTATAGGAGACATATCAGATGTGGCTGAGAGATTAAGGATCTGACGCAGATGAACCGAACCAGTTTGAGAGCGAGTGATCATCAGGTGACCAACAGATGGCTCCGAAACAGGGGCAGTGGTAGCTGTGATCGGAACCGATGGTTGGTTAGAAGAACTCAAACCAGTACTAGGTGTAGGCAAGCCAAATGAAAAAGAAGGAATAATCGTGTCAAATAAATCGAGGTCTAAAGTAGTAGTTGTAGTTGGTTTGGAACCAACTGGGGCGGCAGATATAGGTGGGTTGTGACTAGGCCGTTAAGAGGTGGTCGAGTCAGCAGAACAGCGGAGCTACGAGAATGAGACGCGGAAGCATATGGATCAAGTCGTCCAAAAATCTCGTATTCAGACAATGCAGGAGTAGAATGAAATGATGCATACAGAAAATGGTCCTCATCAAAGAGAACATGACGAGAGATAATAATCTGATTAGTGATGAGATCCATGCACCGATAGCCACGATGATTAGAGGGCGGACCAAGAAAGAGGTATGCCGAGGAGCGTGATGCAAGCTTATGAGGAGCAGTGGATGAAATGTTAGGATAGCAAAGACACCCTAAGACACGTAAATGAACAAATGTGGGAAAGAAGCCATACAACACCTCGAAAGGAGACGATAAGAGAGTGTTGTAGTAGGCAAGAGATTAAGGACGTGAACGGCCATGTTTAAAGCTTCTACCCAAAAAGTGCACGGGAGAGAAGCTTGAAACAAGAGTGTCCGGACGATGTTATTGACCGTACGAATGATGCGTTCGGCTTTCCCATTTTGTTGAGACGTGTAAGGACAAGAAAATCTAAATTTGATGCCGTGAGTTTGAAATAAATTATGAAAAGATTTATTATTAAACTCAAGACCATTGCCTCATTGAAAAGCTTGAATGTCAGTTTTAAATTGATTTTTAGCATAGGTACGAAAGTTGCAAAAAACCTTAAATACATCAGATTTCACACGCAAAGGATACACCCACAAAAAATGAGAAAAATCATCCAAAAACAAAAGATAATATTTAAAACCACTCAAACTAATAATAGGAGAAGTCCAAACAACCGAATGAACAAGTTCAAACAAATGACTAGTTTTGGTAGTAGACGACATAAAAGGAGAGCGGTAATGTTTACCAAGTTGACAAGCATGACAAAGTGGTAGCAAATTGCTAGAACAAGAAATAAGTTTATGTGAAATCAAAAACTGTAAAATGGATGCTCAAGGATGACCCAAGCATTGGTGCCAAGTTTGGGAGGACACAGCAGCAAGAGAGATGGCCGGAGCAAACAATTGGGACGGTAATACTGGATAAAGGTCACCAACACTGTCACTTCGTTGGAGAAGTGTGCCCATTTTAAGATCCTTCACAGAAAAACCAAATCGATCAAATTTAACAGAAATATAATTATCAGTGGTAAAACAACGAACAAAAATAAGATTTTTGACCATCTGACTTGAAACAAAAATATTGTTTAGTGCCAACTTGTTATGTGAAAATGGGAAATGTTGATACATGTTTTGTCCCTAGTTCAGTTTTTGTAACTCTTATCATGTAATGTTCAAATTATTAATGGAAGTTGTCTTTATATATATCTCTTAATGTTTATAACTGATTATATGTTTAGTTGATTTGATTAAATTTATAGTTGAGTATGAAGATCTCACATTCGGGCGAATGACTCTAGAATGAAGTCATTCGCCGAATGATGAATCCAGCGAATGACTAGCGATAGAATGAGTCATTCGCCGAATGACTCATTCTATCGACAGCTCATTCGAGCTTGGTCATTCGCCGAATGAGCTGCTTCGGCCACTCATTCGGCCGAATAACTACAGCTTATATATAGAAGTTCAAATCATTTCAACTAAGTTCTTCCAGAGTCCTCCTTCTTCCCTAAGACTTAAGTGTCAAAACCCTAGAAGATTTGAGCGGTTCTTGATCATCCAAGTTCGATTCTCAACCCGTGGTGTTCGATCGTTGCTTCCACGTTGTTCCTACAACCTCGGATCACCACGGTTTCTGTTGGTTTCGATTGGAAAACCCTGGAATAGGATTCCGCACTATTCCAGAGGCTGTCGAGTAGTTTTACATTGGATTCGGATTGTTTCCGAGCTCCCTATCGGTCCAACAAAGTGGTATAAGAGCTTTGGCTCTTGAATCTACTCGATTTCCACTCAAAATCATCAGATCTGAGTCTCCCAAAACCCTGATTTTCGTAACTTCCAAAAACCCTATTTTTCTTGCTTTCCAAGTTACTATTTTATTGAAAAAACCAAGGGTTTTTGCGGTTTGATTGCCCTAATTCTTTCCCAATTGGCTTGTTATCATGTCTTGAACTTCTGTACCAAATTTGGTGCTTAAATCTGGTCAAAATCACAAGTTATCACGATTTTCGTTGCTGAAAACCCCAGATCGCCGAATGACTCTGGCGGCCGAATAAGTTCAGCCGAATAGCCCCTCATTCGGCGAATAGCTCCTTCGCCAATTTCATTCGCCGAATAAGCCTTATACTCTACTCTCATTCGGCGAAAGAGCTCATTCGATATGTCATTCGCCGAATAGGTCATTCGATCATTTCATTCGCCAGTTGTCATACTCAGCCTTCATTCGCCAGTTTCTGTTCATTCGGCCCCCGACATTCGCCAAAACCAGTTCATTCGCCAGTCCTTCCTGAAATTTTTCTAAGTGTTGAATCTTATTACTTCTGATCAAATGGAGGATCTAGCACTCATGGCTAACCAAAACCATCGCATTCAGACTCTCTTGTTGACAGAGAATGAGACAGGGAACTCAAACAAAGCTCCTAAGTTGTTGACTTTAGATGATTACCCTCACTAGAAGTATAGATTTGAGATCCACATCAATGGGGTGGATACAAATCTGTGGATGATGATAGAAGGAGGTTACTTGAGGCCTTTGAACGAGGATGGTACTCCTATGCTTGTTACAAGAATGACCGAGCCTCAAAGGAAGCTGTATGACTATGAGAAGAAAGCATATGCCATTCTGTCACAGTCCATTGCTACAGATATCTTTCATCAATTTAGACAGTTTACATCTTCCAAATACCTCTGGGATGCCTTACAACAAAGATATGAGGGGAATGATGCGTTGAAGAGCATTAAGTCTAAAGCTTTGAGAAAAGAATTCAACAGCTTTATGTATGTGGGTAATGAGTCCCTTGATGAACTGATTGCTAGGTTTTATCATCTGTTGAGTGAGTTGTTCAATCATGAGGTCAAAACTACAACTCAAGAGAAGATTCAGTGTTTAGCAGATGCTTTACCTCCAAAGTGGGAGTCCTTCTTGATGGTACTCAAGCAAAATCAGATGATGGCTCATATGGACATCAATGATTTCATTCAGAAGCTAAAAGAGCAAGAGATAGAGAACAAATGGAAGGCCAAGAGAGTTGTGCAAGTTCAAGATCCTTCTCTATACTACTCCACTCCCACAGTTGATAAATCCACAACTCATGCTCCTCTGAAAACTGCTTTTGTTTCTAAAACATCTGAAGCTCCATCTACAGCTCAGATGCATTTCAGTCAATCTTCTTCATCAAGTTCACAACAAGAGCATCATCAGCCTACCGCAAGTCTAAAAACAGAGAACTTTGACAAGGTCACAGTAGAGATTGCAAAAGAGCATATGTGTCTTCTGTCAACATTGGTTAGCTCATATGATGGATTAGTTGCTGGTCAGATCGGCAATCCATATTTGACCAATGATGATTACTCTCAGATTGATCCTGATGACATGGAGAGAATTGACATTATGTGGGCATTGGCTAGTGCAGTTAGGAGAGCAAAGGAGTTTGTAAAAAGGACTGGGAAGGATATCAATCTAAACAAGGAGTCCAAGTTTGGATTTGATATGGCATCTGTCACATGCTACAATTGTGGTGAGAAGGGTCACTTTGCCAGGCAGTGTAAACAGCCAAAGAAAGCAGGGAACAAAAACCCATTTCAGCATCAGAAATCAGCTCCTGCCAATTCGGAAAGGAGATTAGTTCCCATTGATTCTCCTTCTCAAGTTGGATCTTCATCCTCTGCTAGTAAAGCTTTAATGGTTCAACAGGATGAAGGGGTGAACTGGGACTTCAGGTTTAATGTTGATAAAGAAGATCAAGATAAAGCTTGTGTGGCAGAGATTCAGCAGTCTGAAGATCATGATGGGGAAAGCATTCAGGAAGATTCATTGATGAATGATCACAAGATCTCAAGTTCAAAATCAGACAATCTGACAGATTCGGACACTCAAGATTCTGATGGTGAAGCTGATGACATTTCCACTCAATTTGCCTTGATGGTAAATTCTTCTGCTTCTTCAGAATCTGAACAGGTATACACTGACTGTTCATCTTCACATTCTGATTGTTTCAATTGTGTTGACCTTAGGAGTAAGGTTCTTGCTTATCAAAAGCATAACAGTGACTTGATGACCGATCTCGACCTATGCATTGAAGCAAATAAAGTTTTAAAATCTAATGAAAAAGATTTTCAAATTAAAATTGATCTTTTAAATCGACAACTGCATGAGGCCGAGATCGTTGTTCTGAACAAGCAAGATGCTATAACTTCTTATCTCAATACCATCAATGAGATCAAGAAGAAGTTAGCAATAGTTGAATGTGATTATGAGACTCTAGGTCAGAAGCTCAAGAGCTATGAAAGCTCTTCTTATATCATTGAGCATATGATCAGTAGGGGTACTGATCAGGGGAAGGCACAGGTTAATTATAAAAATTGTCCTCCACCAATCCTCAATGCCTTTGTCAATACTCCAAATGACAAAGATGTAAAGGATTTTCAAGTTACTACTTCGTTAGTAATTGATCCAGTCTGTCTGAGTACAAATCAGAGTTCATCACAGACTAAGGAATCAAGGGTGGATGGAGTTGTTGAAGATTGGGTCTCTGATTCAGAGGATGAATCAGATTATTCACCTAAGCACAGTACTCCTAGGAATCAAACTCCTGTAGTCATGAAAGGTGACCCAATCTCCAAATCAAAGATTTACAAAGAATTATGCTTTGTTAAATCTTCACAAGGGTCTGAAGCTGTTTGTGTTACAAAATCAGCTCTGTTTGGTAACAAAGGGAGAAAAGGGTTTGGGTTTTGATTCAGATTGTCAGAAATCAAATGTTTTTAAATCAACTAAAAAATCATTTTCTGATTTAAAACATTTTCATAAAAAAGGTGACAAAGTTTGTTTTGAATGTGGTGAGTCAGGGCACATTGTGAGGTTTTGCCCTCAGTTGATCAGACCTAAGGTTGTGCCTTTTAAAAACTTAAAATCTGCTTTACCAAAACCGGTAAAATCTGTACCTAAGTCTGTTCAACAAAAGTCTAAATCACCCATTCAGTCTAAGACTTCAAACAAGGGAAAAGGAAATTTGGAAACTTTGGATGTTCCAAATGTGGTTAAAGTTAACCAATCAAAATCATCATCCATTTATCTGAAAACCTCCTTTGATAAAAATGCAATTTGGAAAGTTAAATCATCTGAGGATTCTGTTCCAAAAATTTCAGATAAACCTCTTCCTAAAGGAAAATGGATCGATGTTTGGATCCGAGACTCTATGGGTCAACCCAAGACTGTAAAGGCTTGGGTTCCCAAAGTAAACTGATTATCTTTTTATTGTGCAGGTTGCCCCAAAAGCTGGAGTTAACAGCACTTGGATCGTTGATAGTGGGGCTTCCAGACACATGACTGGTGATATTTCTCTACTCACCAATGTGAATGCAGTTCGAGGTGGCTATGTTGCCTTTGCTGGAGACAAAGGTGGTTTTATTACAGGAGAGGGAATTCTGACAAATGGACAGGTTTCATTCGATAATGTCAGATACGTTAAACAGCTGGAAAACAACCTCCTGTCAGTTTCTCAGATTTGTGACAAAGAGTACAAGGTCTTATTTGATGATTCAAAATGTTACATTCTCAAGCAAGGTGTTAAGATACCTGAAGATTGGATTTTGATGTCTGCTCCGAGGAAGCAAGATTTGTACGTTCTCAATATGGCCACAGCTTCAACTACATCCTCCACAGCTTCATGTTTTATGACAAAGGCAACTGAGAAAGATTCAATCCTTTGGCATAAGAGGATGGGCCATTTGAGTTTACGTAAGATGAATCATTTGGTACACAATAGTCTGGTTGAGGGAGTTAGCTTGAAGAATTTTAAGCTGTCTGATATCTGTGTCTCGTGCAAGAAGGGAAAGCAATCTAAGCAGTCTCATAAACTGAAAAGATATCATTCAATCAATGTTCCTCTTGAGCTTCTCCATATGGACTTGTTTGGTCCAGTGAATCGGAAGAGTATAGCTGGAGATCTATATTGTCTTGTTATCACTGATGAATACTCCAGATACTCTTGGGTCTTCTTTTTGAAGGAGAAATCAGAAACGTTTGATTGCATTCAAGTTCTGGTTACCAAACTTGAATCGCTTTATAAGCTCAAGATTCGTCAGTTTAGAACTGATAATGGAACGAAGTTCAAAAATCACAACATGGAGAATTTTTGTAATGCAAGAGGCATTGTGCAACAATTTAGTGCTCCATACGTTCCACAAATGAATGGTGTTGCTGAACGCAAGAACAGGACATTGATTGAGGCTGCTAGAACCATGCTTGCTGATTCTTCTCTGCCGGTTCAATTCTGGAACGAAGCTGTAGCTAATGCGTGTTATACACTGAACCGGGTACTTATTGTGAAGAGACATGGGAAGACTTGTTTTGAACTGCTCCATAACAGAAAGCCAAATCTTAAGTATCTAGAACCATTTGGTGCTCCATGCACTATGCTTAAGAAACATGAGCAGGGCAAGTTCAATGAAAAGGTGGAAGAAGGGTACTTTCTTGGGTACAGCACTCCAAATAAACGAGTTTACAACATTGCAACTCATAATGTGGAGGAGTGGTACCATGTGGATGTTCAGAAATACACAATCCCCCCACCTGGAAAAGGGCCAGATTGGATGTTTGATTATTCTAGTCTTTTTGATTCATTCAATATGCCCCCCATGTATTCAGATGAAGATGTTGCTGTTCAGATGCTGTATGATGTACAGAATGCACCCGATGAAACTTCTCAACCTACATCTGCATCTGGTCCCTCTACACAGCTAAATGATGACAGCTCAGACACAGATGACAATCCTCCAGCTGCTCCTGAACCAGTTGTTGATAACCTTGTACCTGGTCTTGAGGATTTGAATTTGAATAACTTAGATCCTGAGGTTGAGGTTCCCGCTCATCCTGTTGGAAGAATCAATCGTATTCATCCTCAAGACAACATTATAGGGAGTCCTTTAGATGGAGTGAAAACTCAAAGTCAGATTTCTTCAGGTGGTCTTGCAGACATTCTTGATTTTGCAGATGTAAGCTTTTGTGCTCATTCATGTTTTATCTCTCAAGTTGAACCGCGTACTGTCACTGAAGCCCTCAAGGAAGAATCATGGGTTGATGCCATGCAAGAGGAACTTTTGCAGTTCAAAAAGTTAGGGGTCTGGAAATTAGTTGATAGACCCAAAGGTGCAAAAGTCATTGGCACTAGATGGGTTCTTCGTTGCAAAAAGGATGATCACGGGATAATTGTGAGAAACAAGGCTCGTCTGGTGGTTCAAGGATTCAGACAGATAGAAGGATTGGATTATAATGAGGTGTTTGCTCCAGTTGCTCGACTAGAAGCCATTCGTATCTTCCTGGCATATGCATCTTTTAAAAAATTCAAGGTCTATCAAATGGATGTAAAGAGTGCGTTCCTTCACGGAGTTATCAGTGAAACAGTGTATGTCAATCAACCTCCCGGGTTTGAGGATCCATTGCATCGTGATAAAGTCTACAAGCTAGACAAAGCTTTGTATGGATTGCATCAAGCTCCGAGAGCGTGGTACGAGACACTTTCCACTCACCTTCTGAACAACGGGTTCAGAAGAGGTGTTATTGACTGCACATTATTCATCCGTGAGAAGGACAGTGATTTACTCTTGGTACAAGTGTATGTGGATGACATAATCTTTGGATCCACAAATGATAATCTGTGCAAGGAATTCGAGAAGGTTATGAAAGAAAAATTTGAAATGAGCTCGATGGGAGAGATGAAGTTCTTCTTGGGTTTGCAGGTGGATCAGTCTAAGGCAGGAATTTTTATTCATCAAACCAAATATGTGGGTGACATTCTGAGCCGGTTCAGTATGTCTGATGCGAAGCCTGCTGGTACCCCACTGGCGATTAATCACGGGATTACTCCAGACGAAAAGGGGGAGTTAATTGATGCCACTCTGTACCGAGGAATGATCGGATCTCTCATGTATCTTACTGCTTCTCGGCCAGATATCATGTTTGCCACTTGCTTGTGTGCACGCTATCAATCCAAACCAAGAGTATCTCACCTTATTGCTGTCAAAAGGATTATGCGTTATCTGAAGGGTACACCGGAACTTGGCTTATGGTACCCTAATGATGATAACTTTGAGCTTACTGCCTACAGTGATTCAGATTATGGCGGATGCAAAAGAGATTTCAAATCAACATCTGCAGGATGTCAGTTCGTTGGAAACCGATTGGTTACCTGGCAATGCAAGAAGCAGACGTCGGTGTCTACTTCAACCTGTGAAGCTGAATATATTGCTGCTGCTAGTTGCTGTTCACAAATCATCTGGATTCAACAGCAACTCAGGGACTATGGGTTACATTTTTCTAACACTCCTATTTATGTTGATAATATTGTCGCCATTGCTGTCACTAAAAATCCAGTTCAGCACTCCAAAACCAAACACATCAACATAAAATATCACTTCATACGTGATTGTTTTGAAAAGAAATTAATCGATGTTGTGAAAATTCACACCGATCACCAGAAAGCCGATCTTTTTACAAAAGCATTTGATAAACCCAGATTTTTATATCTGTTATCGGCTAATGATGTTTTTCAAAAGGATGAAGTTCAATCCTCATCTGAGTCTAACAAATGATCATCATTTTTACTTAGATAGTCTTTGCTTTATTCATTTTACTTCAGTATTTTCATTTTTATTGTATAGTTCTTTTTCATCATCAAAAACTCAAAAAGATTTTCTATTTTTAGGTTTTTAGGGGGAGAAATTATGATATTTGAAAAACCAAAAACAATAGAAAATTTGAAAAACTAAAAACAATAGAAAATTTGAAAAACCAAAAACAATAGAAAATTTGAAAAACCAAAAACAATAGAAAAATTAAAAATTGAGATGGTCTTGCTTAATAAAGTAGTGCATTAATCTTATCATGTCATAGAAGCAGATGTGAATGTATGAACTAAAATCACAAGAGAATTGTGATGGGATGTACTGATAGGCTGACTATACAAAATGAATAAACAACTTGTGATAACTTAGAAAGTTTGATCTGTGGGATCCATTTTATTAAATCATTTGAGTGAGAAACGGTTTTTGACTCAAATCAAGCATACACCTGTCATCATGGAATCAAATGAGGTTTCATTCAAAGAAAAATAAAAACAAGCTGGTATTAAGCTTGAGGAAAATCAAAAACAAGCTGGTATTAAGCTTGATGAAAAACTAAAAACAAGCTGGTATTAAGCTTGAAGAAAACCTAATGCAAGCTGGTATTAAGCTTGAGAAATACTTAAACAAATAAAGTTCGATTCCATACATGTGCCATATTGCTGGGACGGACCTAGCTGAAGCCATCCATTTGGATAGAACAAGAAAAATACAAAAAGATAATAAATGTTTGAATCTTATTGAATTCATGATGACTGGTTTTAAGATATGCTGAAATGAGTTTTGAACTGATTTTGATCTTTATTGGTGAAATGAATTGGGGAACTCAATCAGAAAATATGAGTGATCATATAGTTTGTTTAGTAGTTATGTATTGTTTGGTTTATGTCTGGACAAATATATCAGTAATCATATCATAATGAAATTGTGTTGGAAGTGAAGCGTTCATTGAAGACAATATGATGTGATTAGAGATGTGTGTTATTTTATTAATGGACTTCTCACAAAAATATTTGTTTATTTGTTTTTAATTATTGTTTGTACAGTTGTAGTGATTGTTTCAGAAAAATACAAAAAGATTTTCTATTCTCAATCTTGTTTTAGATGATCATTTGTAGATTTGGATGTCTGTCATATCTGAATCCTGAACTAACCAGACATATCTTCATAAATTGTTAAAGGTTTGTTGCTCAAAATGTCAAATGTTGAAATAGTTGAGGTTTGGAGGTTATCATCTCTCATTCGTCCGAATGAGAGGTAGAATGAACTCATTTGGCCGAATGAACTCATTCTGCGAATGAGTCATTCGACCGAATCAATCATACAATGTGTTTTTCATTCGACGAATGAAAGATGTCGAATGTCTCATTCGACATTCTCATTCAGCGAATGAGTATTGTCAAATGTCCTATTCACTACATTCATTCGGCGAATGAGACTGAATGTCAGGTGACCTTTCGCCTAGCTCATTCGGCGAATGAGAAGGGATTATATAACAGTCTTTCGGCCGAATGAAAGTCATTCGACCAAAATACTCTTTCGCGACTTCAGAGAGAACCCATTCGGCGATTGACACATAGTTTCTGTTCACTTGATTTCCTTTGATTCTTGTTAACCCTGCTTCTGATAATCTTTTTCTACTTCATCTCAGGTATATGAGGATCGATTTACAAGACTTTCCAACCGTAAAATCGTGCAAACCAGATCAAATTTTTAGGATTTAGGGTTTTAATATTCGCTGTGTAAATAGACCATAGAAATGGACTTGAAACAATCTTAATCAAGTATTAAATGTCTTATTCGGTCGTTTCTGAATGCTAATAAACAAGTTTTTTAAGCTGATTCGTGATTTTTGAAAAAGGGGATTTTGAATTCAAAACAGGCGCCGAATGTCGTTATTCGGCGAATGACTCATTCGGCGAATGAACCTCATTCGGCGAATGGCTCATTCGACGAATGACTAGCCTTGTCTATATCTCATTCGGTGAATGAGAGTCATTCGACGAATGAACCTCATTTGACGAATGACTCATTCGATCACATGACTCATTCGGCGAATCACTGCCATTCGGCACATCAGTTAATCTGACAATCTGATTTCCTGTTAATTTCAGTTTCTTGTTGAATGTCTTGTACTAACATGTTTATTTCTTCTGTTGTGCAGCATGGCAGGTTACAAGTCAGTTCCTAAGCAAAACATTTGTGCTCATCTAGATTTGACCACTCCGAACGCGAAGCACTACTCAGACATCATTACTTTTCTGAGGCGTTCGAGGATATTCACTGCCATATCTACTGTCCATGTGCCTTATCATTCGCATCAGCAGGATTTCTGGTCATCTACTGACATTGACTGCGAGGCCGAGCCTACAGTCATAAGGGGCAAAGTTCAAGGGCATTATATAGTGGTTTCTGCTGAACACATCTGGAGAATTTGTGGATTTCAAGACTCTCCAGATCAGCCATCATTACTTGATCGATTTCTAGTTCGTGGATGTTTTCTTCGATGCAAGTATGAGGGTGACATTGGAGCTGGCATTCTCAACAAGGCATTTATGTCTCCACAGTTCAAGTATTTAGCTCGTGTCTTGGTGCATTGTCTCAGATCGAGGCGAGGAGGATTCGACGACATGCGTGAGACCATTCAGTGTGCATTTGCTGCCCTTGTGCTCAACAAGCCGTTCAACTTCTCAGAGATGATATTCATTCACATGAAGGAGAACGTGGTTCTAAAGGGGGACAAGAAGTTTCTTATGTACCCGAGATTTCTGTAGCAGATCATAGATGCTCAAGTTCCAGATCTTCCCAAGATCAATGCTTATGTTATTCGGTTAGAGCACATGAATGACACTACTCTTAACAGAGTTCTGTCATACAGAGGGAAGGAGAGGAAGCCAGCCACCAGATCTTTATTCGGTCACCTCTCTCGACCTGATTACCGAGCTCCAGCAGGTCGTAGATGGAGGCATGCTGACTCTGATTCAGATGTCGAAGACATAGTTGTACCGGATGGTGGAGACGACAGTGATGGAGGTGATGGTGGTGATGGGGCAGGCCCTAGTGGTGCTGGAGCTGGTGAGAGCACAGTGATAGTGAGCACTGCTGCTGTAGTGAGTTCAGGTGTGGTGGAGATGAGTTCTGGATACATGACCACTGCTGCTTCTGTGAGCATGGTTGATGTTAGTGGTACAGTTACTGGTGGTGATGCTGGTTTGTCTACAGCACAGGAAGAGGACATTGATATTGATTCTTTGATGGACTTAGACTTCATGGCTACTATTACTACTACTGTTTCTGCCTCTACTGTTGTTGATACTACAGATCCTCATATTTCTGATGTTGATGATGAGTCAGAGGACTCGGGTGAGGAGGATGTAGTCGGGGATGGTGATGAGGAGAGTACCGACTCTGATGATTTCTTGGAGAAAGGACATGAGAGGGATGATGGTGGGAGGAAAGATGATAGTCAGGAAAAGGAAGAGGACAGAAGAAGAAAGGGAGGAGATCACTGATCCATCATTTATACCAGAGTTTGATATTCCTTCTCCTCCTAGGTCTTCTGCTCCTGCTTCAGCAGCTGTGATTGTTGTTGCCTCTCAACCCACATCCTCTAGAGCTGGAAGGGGAAAGAGATCTAGGTTCTCTTTCAAAAGGAGGTCAGAACTGACAGCAGCTGCTACAACTACTGATACATCAGTAGCAGCTGTGTCAGTTTCATCACTGACACAGTCAAGGGCTATTCCTGCTCAGACTACTATTGCCCCTCTGACCACTCCTTTTATTCGTGAGCCGGTTTATGTTGCTGCTTCTTCTGGCCCATCTACATCACGAGCTGATACGTTTATACCTACTGTGTCAGTTGTGGATCAGCTTAGCACACTGAACAGTATGGTTCTCAGGCTGATGGAGAAGAATATAGAGCAAGAGTCTAAGATTGCTCAGCTCACCCAACGGATCAACGATCAGGATGCCTTGTTGCTGCAGGCAGCTGATCAACGAGCTAATCTTAGAGCTCGTTCAGCTCAGCAGGAGGAACAGCTCATCAAGTATATTGACGAGCATAACCAGCTGGCTATGACAGCCTCTGGTTTCAGTGAGAGGATTCTTATACTGGAAGCTGAGAATACTCGCCTTGCTGGACTTGTCGAGGGTTCCAAGGAGGGCACTCCCAGGCTCGAAGGTGTGGAAGTCCATTCCGATGATTCAGACAAGGAGGTGGATGAGGAAGAAGAAGAAGAGTCTGATGAGGAAGAAGTTGATTATGAAGAGTCTGAGAAGGATGAAGAATCAGATGATGATGATGATGATGATAATGATGATAAGGACGGATCTGGGAGTGGGTCTTCTGAATCATCCGGTACTGATGACGATGATGATGATGACAATGATGATCAAGCCCCTCCCTCTTCTGAGATCCGGTCCAAGAAATCTAATGACAAGAAGGCTCAGGCTCCTCCTCCTTCGTCTCCCTCGAAGACAGCCGAACCAGAAGCTACTGAGGAAGTACAAGCTGTGCCTTTGAGACATCAGCTTGATGAGACACTGACTATGATCTTGGACGCTCAAGGCATTATACAGCACTCAGTGAGCTATGACAAGGAGGAGGGAGAGATTATACACTGCCTCTCCAAAGAGCAAATAGCTGAGCTATTCAGGTTGAATCCTGATGAGGTTGTTACTGATGACACCTCAGTTCCCATTTTTGAAGAGCCTGAACCAGAGTCATTTGATGAGGTTATTTTGGAAGACATCACAGATGAAGAATACCCAAAGTATACATCGGCTGAAGACGAGCTGCCTATATTCACTGAACCATTTGATCAAGAAACAGAGGATCTCTTGGTCAGATATCTGGAGGAACAAGTTGAGGCAAGCAAGGCTGAAGCCGATGACCAAAAGAGAAGAAAAGAGGAATGGGCTGCTTATTGGGAAGTGTTGAAGAAGCAAAGCACAGAGAAGATGCCAGCCACACACAAGAAAGTTTACAGGACCAAAGGCTACAAAGCTGGAGGTCAGATTCTTAGCTGGGCATACTTCCATGATCTTGGGTGCTATGCTGTGAAGAGAGAGAAAGGGATTGACTACTTCAAACACCCACATGATTTCAAGACGTTGCCTGGATTCGAAATCAATCAGTTAGCACGTCTGAACATGCTATACAGTGAAGACTCTGGGATGTCTGCTTGGTTTTCTCGACAGATCAAGTATGAATACCGGAAGAGATGGGTAAACTTTCAACCACAGCAGCCAGAAAGATATTATTTGCCAGAGATTGATGGTGATACCCGCAAGCATAAAGTGATCCTGAAGTGGCTTCCCCCTAGAGTTTTGAAGAGGATTCCCCTGCGGAAGATGCGTCAAGACTTTATGGATGGCTTCCGATGGTGGTACTATGATGGGAGAACTGGTGAGGCTGTGATAGTATTGTGCAAGGACAAAAAGTGGGAGACCATAAGGATATTCGAGCCCATGTGGTTGACAAATTTGTCCCACACTGATGTCCAAGCTCTTTTCAGGCACCAAATCTTCTTTGATGCTCAAGACATGGTGCAAGCTTTACAGTTCATGAGAGTGATCCGTCTCTGCAGCATTTTCAAGATACACGCTGGAGCAGATTGGAAAGCTATTTCCGAGAAGTATTTCAAGAAAGACACTTCCAAGAGTTGAACTAGGTCCAAGGGGGAGTTTGTTGATACATGTTTTGTCCCTAGTTCAGTTTTTGTAACTCTTATCATGTAATGTTCAAATTATTAATGGAAGTTGTCTTTATATATATCTCTTAATGTTTATAACTGATTATATGTTTAGTTGATTTGATTAAATTTATAGTTGAGTATGAAGATCTCACATTCGGGCGAATGACTCTAGAATGAAGTCATTCGCCGAATGATGAATCCAGCGAATGACTAGCGATAGAATGAGTCATTCGCCGAATGACTCATTCGATCGACAGCTCATTCGAGCTTGGTCATTCGCCGAATGAGCTGCTTCGGCCACTCATTCGGCCGAATAACTACAGCTTATATATAGAAGTTCAAATCATTTCAACTAAGTTCTTCCAGAGTCCTCCTTCTTCCCTGAGACTTAAGTGTCAAAACCCTAGAAGATTTGAGCGGTTCTTGATCATCCAAGTTCGATTCTCAACCCGTGGTGTTCGATCGTTGCTTCCACGTTGTTCCTACAACCTCGGATCACCACGGTTTCTGTTGGTTTCGATTGGAAAACCCTGGAATAGGATTCCGCACTATTCCAGAGGCTGTCGAGTAGTTTTACATTGGATTCGGATTGTTTCCGAGCTCCCGATCGGTCCAACAGGAAATATGAGTGACCAATGTAATTAACTAGAAGTAAAGCACCATTTCCAACCATAATAGCTTTAGACTTATCATAAGGAATAAGGGAATGTAGATTACCGTGATTAAATTACATGTGGTTACTTGCCCCTGAATCCATGTAGTAGTTGTTGTCTGGAGCAGGCGGTTGAATAGACATGGAGCTAAATACAGATGTCGAGTCTGTAAACTGAGATTGTGCACCACCATAATTAGGGAAATGACATGAAACAACACCACCAAATGGTTGTTGACCGTAGGCCGGTGGCAATATCGACTGAGGAGTAACAGGAGGTGATAGCTGGTTACCATACAGTTGCTGGTATGTCGGGGGTAGATACTGAGCTGGCACAAGTGGTGTGGGACCATATGAAACTGTTGGTGATGGTGCAGCAATGTGGGCACTATATGGTCGTGGACTATAAGTGAACTGACGTTGATGTTGGTGCTGATGATTCCCAAACTGTGGAGGTGCAAAATATGAATGAGCGCCTCTTTGTTGTTGGTTTACTCCTGTAGAACCTGATACATGAGAAGAATCAACAGAGAAATTAGTAGCATTGCCTCCCCCCTTGGGAGCACCCCGCCCATTGTTTCTATTCATGTTAATCTTACCCTTTCCTTTCCCGTTATTATTAGCTACCTAGTGAGTGAAAAGGGCAGTGGAGGAATCTGAAGGAGACTCAAGAATGGATTCGGACAAACCTTCACGGGACTCATGAAGAAGAAGCATGTTTTTAGCTTCTAAAAAGGAGGGAAACGGGGTTTTATTGGTAATAACATCGACAATGCTACCATGTGAGGGTGGCAACTGGCGTAAAATTTGCATCACAAGTTCAGTACCAGTAATGGGTGAATCAACATCATGGAGTGCATCAGCAAGGTTTTTAAGGTGGTGGCAGAAAACAGTTTTCGACATGGTACTTTTCTTGGTGTTAAGAAAGGTATCTTGCAACTGAAGCATACGAGACATTTTATTATTTAGAAAGAATTGACCAATATTACCCCAAAGAGTTTTCAAGGTACATTTATCAGTGGTTATGATTTGTAGAAGATCAGGATCACAAGTATTATAAAACCAACTCTTGATTTTGGTATCTATAGAATACCAATCATCATCAGTGTCATCTTTTGGAACACTTTTTCCCTTGATATGACCAAGAACTTTAGCACCAATACAAAGGTCTTGAAAAATGGTTCTCCATAGTTTGTAACGTGTGCCATCAAGAGTTAAGTTGAAACCAAACTTTTGATAAATATTTGTAATAGAGTATACTAGAGTTGGGGCTGAGGGAGAAACGGTATTGGAGATGGTTCCAGATGTAGACATAATGATAATGAGAAAAACAAAGAAGTAAAAAATAAACAGCAAATAAGAAACAAGAACGGGCTCACCGTAGGTAGAAGGTTAAACCAAAAACGAGTCTGAGATCAAAAAGATAAGTAGCAGAGAGCCTCTTCATATGCGGTAACACAGACAATTTTGTTTTGTGTGTGTTAAAAAAATTGACGATAGGAAGTGAAAATCCAAGGTATCATCATTTAATACAATTGCACCAATAGGATTAATCCACCTGCAATGATGAATTAGAAATCTTCCAAACGAAGATTATCCAATGACAGGGACAAATAAAGAACGACGGCCGGAAAAAAATTCTAAGAAAAAATTGTCTCAATACCTTGTTAATATTTGTGGAAATTCCCGTGCTCGGGTTTTCGTATAGCTCACCAATTTATAATTTACAAAACAATGATAAATAGATATTTACACCGTAGTCCCTATACTATATACAGTGTTATAAAATCAAAGTAGGCTTAGTAATATTATCTAATACCTTGGAGTTTTTCAAGTTATTCATACATACTATTGTCTTGATTAAGGAAAGTTTTAGGTGTTGTGTTAAGATATAATCAAGGCTTAAATACAAAAGCTTACGCGACCAAGTATCTTTCTCCACTTATGTTTTAAAATGAATATTGGTGAAGCTTTTATATTTTTCTGTTAGTGGGTTGAGGTGTGATATGCGTTGTCGTGCTCGTCTACATGTAAACGAATAAAAATCATGTTTTCGAGCTATCTTATAGAAGAGATAAAAATACAACAGGATGAGAAATATAAACTTGATAATACTCTAAAACTTAGAGACCAAAACTAGTCATGGGTCGCCAAAGAATGCAAACAAAAAGTGAACTGAGGATGTAACATACGTCCGCATAATTGCATATATATATATATATATATATATATATAAGAAAGAAAAAGGTATTTTTAAAGAAGGGTTTCTAGTGCAAAAGGTAGATCGAAAAAGAAAAATGAATAAGAGAAAGGGACATGCATAGTGTTATTAGATTCAAATTTATTGGGGTAAGGCACTAAAACAACAATTAATGAAATAATGGCATGTAAGCACAAGAAAAACTGGTTCACGAAATGGTAGGAAAGGCAATGATGCCATATTTCTCTCTTTTTAGGACTAATCGGTCATCAATATTAATTGTAACAATGATATGACATAATGTCTTCTTGTCAATCTATGGAATATTATTTTTATATAAAAAACATGGAAAAGTGTATCTTTCCGTAACAAAAGTTTTAAAACACAAAGTAATTTTCAGTGTATAAATATGATATTATTTTAATTTATATACAGTCCAACATCCGCTCTATGTTGGACTGATGGAACTTGAAGAGGTATGATACTGAAAATAGGAGGATCGTATATCTGACCCTAATAGTTTGATTATTAGACTAGTCACATGATCAAAATAATGACGTGTAAACTCTAAAAATTCAGATGATGTGTCACAATTTAAATTTAAAATGAGTAAACAGAATTCCTTTTCGTTTGTTTCGAGAAATATATCGACCAATTCCAATTCTTTCTTTTTCTCTTGATTCTTTTATGATCGTCCTTTTGGTATGTGTAAGCATTTTGTAGCTTGGGACTAGGGTTCCCTTGTAGGGCAGCTGATCCTATTCCCTAAGTGGAAACTTCCCGAGAACCTTACATCCGAAACCAAGATTGAAGTGAGTGAAAAAAACTGATTCGCTAATAGAGATCTGTTTTCTCATGAACCAGACCTCCGAGCCACTGAAAAATGACATCATACATGGATTGAATGAGTGATGTATTGTATGCTTAATGATTGGTCCATGTGGAAGGACATAGACCAATAGGTATAGAGTTATTGCTATCAAGATGGTTCGAATGTTGAAAGTGACATCCAACAAAGAGTATATATGCATGTTCATTTATTCTTTCATATATTATATTTTACAATCATGAAATACTCAAAGTAATAATATATTAGGGTTGTTCAAATCGCTCGCCGCTCTAGTCGCTCGCTTGGAAAAAGCTCGGGAAAAGCTCGTTCGAATTTCGATCGGTTTTAAATGAGCCGAGCACGCTCGGTTCGGTTTATAAACGAGTCGAGCACGAGCCAAAGTAAGCTCGCTCGTTGCTCGCTCGGATAGTCGCTCGATTGGCTCGCTCGGTTGGCTCGTTTGCTAAAGTATAACTGAATTATATATATATAATATTATATTAATGTATAACTAATATAATTTTTTTTTATATTTAAACTACTTTCAAAAGACCCAATATCCAAATAGGCAAATACCCAATATTCAAAATTTAAATCTAATTTCCAGATCCATTTGTTTCACTTTTCACGCTAGAATTTAATTCCCGTATGCCCAATACTAAGCCGTTTGTTTACTCCCAACCATGATATTTTTACTTAGAATAGCATGGATGTTTGGATGTGTTTTTAGAGGTTTAGACTACTTGGATTATGTTTTAAAAAAATTATGTCATTGTTTGAGATTATTGCTACCGAACATGGCTTCCTTTAATCTTAAATTTGATTGTTTGTGGTTTGGGATTATTAGCTGCTAATGTGAGTGTTGATATGTAAATACAATAATCAACTAGATGGCAGTTGGTAGTTATTCGTGGCATTTGTTGTTGCATTTTCTGTGTGAAAGCTGCATTTACTGTGTGAACCTGGCTTGTTGTATATGAAATCACAGTCTGTTGTATATGATTAAGGGTTCGGCTAAAGATCCCAGAAGGTTCGGCTATGATTGATGGCTAAAAGGTTCGGCACTCACATGGTTTAAGGTTAGGCAAACCTAGAGGCAAACCTATAGGCAACCCTATGATCTAGAAACCTATATATATGGTTTTGCTAGTTCATTTCAATAGACTTGGAAGACTTGGAGGTTTTAGAGCTCATAATTACACACACATACAAAGCAACATTCTCTCAAGTTCAAGATCAAGATTCTCTTCATCTTAGTGTCATTCTTGTATTGAAGTGTATTGTATTTCAAGTTTGATTCATTGTAAACACTTGAATGTTAATGATGAATGTAGATTCATGATATATTACAATGTTCTTGTTGATCCAAATCTAGTCATGAACGGATTCCACACGTTTATGATTGAATCGTAGGATTTCGTGATCGATTCTTCAAATCAACAGTGGTATCAGAGCGTTAGGCTCGATTCTACGAGTATTTGGACATCAATTTCATGTAATTTGATCAGAAACTTCATCATCTTGAAGGTTTTCTTGAAGTTCTTCACGTTTTCGTCAACAAAAAGGCAGATCTACGAAAAATTATCAAGTTTTTGCAAATTCTAATCCAATAGAAAGATGTGCCTCAAAAAAACGAAGATTTTGACTACTCATACGCCTTCTAACTCAAAAAATTGAAAATTCTAAAGCCATTTTAGTGAAGTTGCAGGTCTGTTCGACCAAAGAGACGAACCTGAGAGACGAACCTCCATAGGTTCGGGAGAACCTCCAGGTTCGTGGGTAGGTTTGTGAGAACCTCCAAATAGGTTTGTTCGAAAAGCTTTGCGAGATAGATACCTTCCTAAAAGGTCAAGTAAACCTTGTTTACCTATTTTGGGCCTTCCGGATCATTTGGGATAGGTTTCAAGACCTAATTCGGACGTTAAAATGAGGTTTGAGCTGTTTTGTATTGAGAAGATAAATTTTGAAGTTGTGAACATAAAAATTAAAAATGACATACTAGAAATGGAACGTGGAATGGTTGACTAACAATGGACTTGTGTTGGACAATTTGGACAATTATCCAGACTGGAGATCCACATTCGAAACGTTTATTACTAAAGCGGATGACAATTACCAGAAGTTATTATACCAACAATACAAGAAACCATGTCTGAAATCAAATGATAATTTTGGGACATCAAAACTGAATGAAGATCAAATGTTTGAATTTAATCAAGAAAGAGAATTGTGTGACTTGTTTTCGGTGATCATTTCTGAAGATATTAAAAAGACTGATTTTGAACAAATGCCGCATTCATGTGCAAAGTGGAGTTTGTTAGAACTTGCATATAACAATCATGTTGCAAAGAAGATCAATGATGCTTATGATCGTCTTTTACCACTTATGCAAGAATTGAAATATTTTTAGTTTGATATCACTGATGGGCAAATCATTGAGAAGTTTACGCAATTCTTACCTTATCGATGGAGTGATTTTGTTGAAAGAATGAAGGAAACAAAAGTCATTCATCATGTCAAATTAATGAACTTCAAATATGTGGTTGACAAAATGGAATCGGATATAAGACGAACCGGAACATGGATTGTGAAAATTGTATTTCTCCTGGATTGATGAACAAAGATACATGTTAAAGGCAAGTATGAGTGTTGAGAAAGAAAAAGAAGATGTTGATGGAGAAACGGAAGATGATCTGAAAACTGAAGATTATATTGAGACAAGTGTGAATTTGAAGATAGAAAGTAGTGATGAAGAAAAGAGTGAGGATTCTTCATTGTCAGAATCTGACAAAGCAATTGAACCTGAAATGCCTGAAGATAGCAAACAGGTGAATGAAGTTGTAGATGTGAGATGTAATGTTACTGAAGGCACACCCATTTTTGATGATTCTGAAATCACAAGTGAGATGAAGAAGTCTGAAGATGATGTGTTGAATTCAAAGGATGAAACTTCAAGTGATGATGTGGTGTTAACAGAGGATGAGAGTGTTTATGAGGATGCTTCTGATGATTTGTCTGAAACAACTACCATCATTAATGAAGATCATTTTCATCTCATTTCAGATAGCGAGGTAAGTTTTCTAAACTCTCGTGTTCTAAATGTTTAAATCTTGAGGGACAACTTTGGAGTTTGGAGGAAGAAAACATGAATTTGAAATGTGACTTATCACACTGCAATAAAGCATACATGGTTTTAAAATCAAATGAAAAGTGTTTTACAAAACAAATTGCAGAATTGAAGTCACAGGTTCAAAAGTTGACTGATGATTTGACAAAGTCAAATGCCAATGAAGGCATTTCTGAACAAAAACTTGACATTCTGGGCAAAGTAAATGTTGAATTGACAAATGCAGTCAATAATATTAAACTCAGAATGGACAAGGCAAAAAGAGACTTTGACAAAATCATGCACAAATTGGAGAATCATTATGATTCTATAATTTCTTCAAGTTATTTTATTGAGAAACCAAGTGATAATGAAATTTCAAAATATAACAATCTCAATAAGGGAAAGTCTCCAATTTGTGCTGATGACAAAATTCCTCCTATCATTGAAGATTGTACTTTAGAGGAATATGATGAGAAGACATTGTACAGATGTGGGTTGATGGATGTACATAAGGATTATGATGATTCTCACAATAATATCTTTGATGATGTGAAACCATGTGTTTCAAACTCAGCAACATCATCCAATAAGAAAGTTTCTTTCAAAACCCCATTGGTTGAAATTAAAAAGTTTTCAAAGAACAAAAACAAGAATTTTTCAAAACAAAATGATTTTTCAAGTTCAAACCCTAAACGTCAAATTCAATCAAAATGGGTTGTGAAATCATCATGTGCATCAAATAAAGTGGAATCAAAGTGTGATACTTCAAAGTATTGGATCAAAGACATGATTTCACTAAGTCCCACAAGATGTGAAAAGTTGAACTATGAGTCTTCCACGTCAAGTGGTAAGAAGTCACATTTGATTCATATTGGTTCAACAAGGAATCAAAGACTGGTTTATGGTTCACCAGTGACAAATCACCAAAACCATAGGTTTGTGCAAAACTATTATCCTAGGTTTGTGTATAGGAGAATATGTTTTGAGTGTGGTACAAGAGGGCATATCATTGCTAATTGTCCTTATCTGTGTGAGTTAAAAGGACAAGTTAGTAATGCAAAGTCATGTGTCACAGAGGTTTCAAAGTTCATTCCTAAAAAACATAAAATGCCAAATCAAAACAAGGAAGAACTTGTGAAAGCCTCAGATGAAGAGACGTTGAAACTTTCAAAACCCTTAACGACTAATTTGGTTTTTAACAAAAATGTGGTGATTCAAGATAAGTATTATCTTAAGAATGCACTTGAACAGGAACAGTTGTGGATACCAAAAACAAACGAAGTTTCAAAACTATCTCATGGTTTGTGAGTATGTGCAGGAGGATTTCAAGAGGATCTATCAATTGGAGGAGAGCTTATTGATAGTGGAACTTCCTGGCTTGTATTTGGTAAAATCGTTCTAATTCTTTAACTGTCATATTATTCTGGAGAACTTGACAGGTTTGAAATTACATTGTCATATTTTCTTGATGTTTTCAAGTCACATTGATCATAATGTTTTACAAAGATGGTAAATCATATCGGTTGTCAATTTTCCGGGAATTTTGATTTTTCTATGTACCGATAAAATTCTAAAAAAATCAAAAAGATTTTCATTTTTTAGTATTTTAGGGGGAGTAAAAATTTTAAAAAAATCAAAAACAATATAAATTTAGAAAATTGAGAAATTGATCCGACCTTTGAGATATGATTGTACATTGTAACATTCTGAAGCTTACTTGTATCATACAAGATCAAATACAAAGTGATCACAATGCACTCAGTATGATATGTTGGTAGGTCTTTCACTTAATTGTGATTTCTGTAGACTAATGCCATAATCATTCTTTGTGGGACACATTACTTAGAACACAGTGTTCAATCTTTGTCCTGAGTGTTTGGTCATTTGCCTCAGTGATTGCTAATTGTATTAGTACATATATTAGTTTGATCATGTGTTTCTTTTTCAAAAGAAATTCTGAGTTCATTTTTTCTTTTATTTTCGTTCAAAACATGGACATTCTCTGCATATACTTACGTATCGACCTGATTGTTATGTTTTGGACATTCTGCTTTTATATCCTTGGTTTGTTTAAAACTTGGGCTTTCTAAGTGTATACAGAAGTATCGATCTGATTGCTAGGTTTTAAACTTAACTTATTTTTTGGTTCAATATCCTGGTTTTATCTGCGCATATGGAAGTATCAATCTTGTAACCGGATTTTGAACATTCTGTTTTATTTTACACTTTGTTATTTCACAAAGATATTATGCTTTATTTTTGCATGATCAAACTAAGCAAGAATTTGAACTTATAATTTACAATGGCATCGTTGTTGGTTGATGTTTCACAAAGCGGGGATGTGTTCAAGTGAGTGGGGAACACAAAGTTTTGTGAATGGTTTTCATTAATTCAAATTCACAACAAGTGATAAGACTTAAAGTGGACCCGTATACTGGCAATCGTCCTAGGCTTGTGCATCGACTAAATAAATCTCATTAACAATCAACAAGTAACGCTGAGGTATGATTACAATATGATCTCATGTTTGGATCTTTCTCATCAAAAACATATTTAATTTTTTTAGTTAGAATACAAATTTTGTATGATTCTAGGATATAAAAATTTTGCAATTCATAGCTTTAGGGGAAGTTTATTCAAATCATTGAAAAATTCATAAAAAAAATTTTCTTCTATTTTCTTTTAGACTTGTGACTTACGAATACTTTTTAAACACTATAATTGATTAACTGTTAATAAATGACAAAAAGAAATTGGAATTGTGATAAGGAATCTAGTATGATCACATGTGAAGCAAGAGATTTAGTGTTGATAATGTGTCAACTGATGCAGGTGATCAGGGTGATGAAGATCTGTGTGTTGAAGATGTCACTGCAGTCCTCAGCAAGTGAATCTTGGAAAAAGAAAGACATAAGATGGAGACAGAGAGAATGAGATCAAGATAGAGAGAATGAAGTGGAAACAACGAGATTGATGCCGTCTACACGACAACATTTGATACAACAGCTACAACTGAAGGGGAGTATGTAGATAACAAGGTTGTAGGGGGATGCACACAAAGTTTGAGCATATACAACAGCAAGGTTCAAGTGGGAGTATGTTGATGCATTTTCTGTGTGAAAGCTGCATTTACTGTGTGAACCTGGCTTGTTGTATATGAAATCACAGTCTGTTGTATATGATTAAGGGTTCGGCTAAAGATCCAAGAAGGTTCGGCTATGATTGATGGCTAAAAGGTTCGGCACTCACATGGTTTAAGGTTAGGCAAACCTAGAGGCAAACCTATAGGCAACCCTATGATCTAGAAACCTATATATATGGTTTTGCTAGTTCATTTCAATAGACTTGGAAGACTTGGAGGTTTTAGAGCTCATAATTACACACACATACAAAGCAACATTCTCTCAAGTTCAAGATCAAGATTCTCTTCATCTTAGTGTCATTCTTGTATTGAAGTGTATTGTATTTCAAGTTTGATTCATTGTAAACACTTGAATGTTAATGATGAATGTAGATTCATGATATATTACAATGTTCTTGTTGATCCAAATCTAGTCATGAACGGATTCCGCTCGTTTATGATTGAATCGTAGGATTTCGTGATCGATTCTTCAAATCAACAGCATGAAATTTTATTAAACCGAGCAAAACCGAACCAAGCCGAGCTGCTCGGTTTTAAAACGAGCCGAGCAACGAGCACAACATCTGGCTCGATTCTGCAAATCCGAACCAAGCCGAGCCGCTCGGTTTGAAGCCGAGCACGAGCATACCCTCGCTCAGTTCGGTTCGGCTCGTGAACAGATTAATGACTTGGTACTCGTGAGAAACACAAACTTCTTTCTCTAACTATCAATGCATATATTAATTATATATTAAATTAATTACTATCCTAGAATCCCGTGTAATACATTGGTTACCCGTATATTAAGAGAACATGAAATTTTTAAATGTATTTACAATTATTCAGGAGGTAATATTTTAGAAAGAAAAATCATACAAGTGAAAAACCACCTAACACATGAATTTGAGTTTCTGTTTAATATATTGAAAATGTAAAAGAAGTGTCAATTTGGGTATAAAATGATTAGTGCAAGAATTAGTTGTTGGTCAAGTAACAGGCGGGAAAATAAAAATTTTGGGAAGCTAAAAAATTGACAAGTGTCTTCTAAATACATTGATTTATTAGCTTGGAAAGAGGAACATACGGTGTATAAAATGGACTGGAAAACATTTTGTAAAACATTTGTCAATATAAAAATTTGTCCGTCTTTTTAATTTTTCAAACAAGTAATATGTTCAATAAAGTGAAAATATCTTTAAATATAACAAATTAAATAATTATGAACATTAAATTCATATCGGACACTTTCGACCCATAAGACATGTTTTCGTATGTAGATTTTTAATTTTCGTATATACCCAATAAATCAGACTCATAATAAATGTATTGATAGAATCTAAAGACAGTAAGATGTAGACAAATATTTTCTTGAGACTCTCGGTTTTAGAACAAACAACTAACAAATAAACAACACTAAACATATAGAAATAGAACATTGTTAAAACAATGGTAAAAGGATAAATAAGAGCAATCATATAAACACAAGCTACAATAATATACACTGTCCACTTAAAGTGTTAGAAAATCTCAATCCCTAAGGCTGAGCTAACATATATATGCTCACTCCTCTAACATTCACAAATTCAACTAGTGTCAAGATGGATTTTTGCATGAATCTTATATCAAGAAATGACACTGCCATTGCGTCAAAAGTGCTATATGTCTAGCCTTCTAATTACGCAAATAAAAATGAACGAAAATGTGACACAGACCAATGAATCGTTTTCGATAATCACTTACAAGTAGTAAGAGCGTACAACATGACAGAAAAACCGGATTTCGTATCATGGGTTTTAAATACAATTACAGTTTTGTTGGTCTAGGTGATGAAGCAGGTAGCTGCAAGAGATATGAGCAATCCCAAAACCATTCTAGAGTTAGATGTATAATGTGCAGAAGAAATATCATGTGCACCGACCTCATACACGTTACCAGACTTCTCATCTTTCACTTTGATGCTTGACGAGCCTGAAATTACACCAAAACCATAAGTGTTTGTTACAACTTAAGGAAACCATTCAGACAATAAGATCATCAGTTGATTAAAACAAGAGTAAATTACGAATTTGGCCCCTGTGGTTTAAGTGTTTTAACTATTTCAACCTAAAATAGAATCTTCTATCAATTCAGCCCCTGTGGTTTAAAAAACTAACGTTTTGGACCCCAACCATAGTTAGGTTTGGGGCCAAAACTGTTTTAATAGTTAAGCTTGAGAGGCCAAAACCGTTAGTTGTTTAAACCACAGGGGCTGCTTTGATCAAAGATTCTATTTTGGGTTAAAATAGTTAAAACGCTTAAACTACAGGGGCAAAAACCGTAATTTACTCTTAAAACAATTAAAGGTTTGGATTTTGGAAATTTATATTAAACCAAATAATCAATTATTTTCCAATTATTATATGAAATCTAATAATTCTGCATAAAGTCATAATCATTATTAACTAGACTTCAAATCACAATAATCAATTTAACTGCATATCCAAACAGCCAATGATTCAAGACTTCAAGTGTTATCTGACTGCCACTCATCAAAGACTTGATGGCCAAATAATTTAGCCCTTGAAGATGAGTTTGATCTTCTAAATTGGGTGTGCATGATAAATGCATGAATATAGGCAAATGTACTTACAGTCATAATCGGTCCATCCAATTGCTTGATTTTCCATGTCGTACGTAACCAGCTTATCTGACAGAACAAGATCTGCAATATGAAATGAAATGATGAAGTTTAAGTTAAACCCAATTATAATTACACCTTCTAATTACATGATGCTGCTTAAAATTCATGTGGTTCATATTTGGCTTTTGGAAGTCAAAGGTGTCTACTCTTAACCACAAAACTGAAAAGAATTGTTTTTGCTATAGAAGGAAATACTAGTTTTGGGTTTTGATTTATGGAAAGTATTAAATGGAACGTGTTTGGAGCTTAAAAAGAAATAAAATGCTTATGCTCAAATTTGGTTTTGAACAAAAGTTAACCAGACTATCAGAAGTCAGGGGGCAGATAGTAATTTAGAAGCCATTTGGCAGAAACTAAACAAGATTGTTTGAGGGATGAATTATAACAAAAACAAAATTATTATATATCTCAGTGTAAGAAAGCAAACCATGTTGTTGCATGATTTTATCAAATTTAGAAGATAAAGGTTAAAAAAACAGAAATATTATAAACTCCATCTTTACAAATAGTAAGTTTGATTTCATACATAATTCAGCAGAAACATTCACCTCAAGTCTCATGTAGGCCTATAAACGAACCAAACGAACACGAACACATTAACAAACATGAATTTTGTGTTCGTGTTCGTTTATTTAGAAAATGAATGTGTTCATGTTCGTTTGTGTTCGCTTGTTAGAAAATTAAACGAACTGTTCATGAACATAAACGAACCAAAATAAACGAACAAACATAATTGAACAAGTGTAAATGAACACAATTTAAAAAAACATAAACAAATACAAGTATACAACTGAACAAGCACAAACGACAAGTCTCTTAAATGTAAATACATATCATCCATAAATTATATAGTTAAAACGAACATTAACGAACACAAATAAACGAACATAAATAAAATGAACATAGTCGAACAGTTCATAAACATAAATAAACAAACATTAGGTGTGTTCATGTTCGGTCATTTAATTAAACGAACACAAATTTTATGTTCGTTTTTGTTCATTTATTAAATAAAATACCCTTGAATAGCGAGAACATAGAGTCTTGTGTACCAAAACCATAGCATGATCAAGTTGTTATAGCCTAAATTGCTTTATTACAACAACTTGAATCGTGATTTGGTACCATTTATCATATTTAATATGCAAATTATTGATATGATACGAAACAAAAGGAAAATGGTTAGAAGGGTCAACCCGACCCATCTTGACTTGATCTCGATTTTTCCACCTATAAAAGCTACTTTAAGGATGGAAATAGTAATTAAAAATGTCGATAGTTATGTGAACAACAAAAGAAATATCACCTACCTCCCAACAAAGTTAGTTCGTCTCCAGTCTTTGCCTTAAGGTTACTGTTCTGAAAACCAATGCACCATTCATCATCCTGCAGAGAAGAGATTAACAAACTGCTATTTTAATTATTGTGAGAGTTCATATTAACATTTTATGAAATATATGTACCTCAACTTTGAAGAAATATTGATGGGGTAAGACTTTCAATAAAAGTGAATTCTCAAAGTGAAAATTAACAACCGGAAAACCATCATCGATGCTGCATTATGAGAGAAATAAAAAACAAAATAAGTCAATTTGGTCAATTTTAAAGTTAAAAATAAAAACTTGTTTGGCACTCAGAAGTCAAACTTGAATCTTTTGACACAGGGTATGTCTTCACAGAGTAAACACATTATGTGTATGATGTCAAAAAAAACTACAGAAAAATAGATTAGGAAACTACTAAGGAAACAATTTTTTTTATTTTTTATGCTACAGAAATATTTTCAGGATATATGTGTGCAATCAACATGAACCATGCTAACCAAAACAAGTAGCAGTGAAACAAAAACAACAAAAACAAACGACACTGATACCAATCTAAAGTTAAATGCGCAAATTTAAATTGAGTTGAAAAATAAAAATAAAAAAAAGTCTAAAAGAACCCTTACTTCCCAGAGTACTTATAGCATTTAAACAACTTCTCGACTATGTATGGCTTGTTGTTGGGTTGTGCAGCCATTATCTAGGACACAATGATAACATCAAGGATTACTAAAAACAAATTAAATAAAATAAACATGTATATAAGAAAAATAACTTATATATTGAAACAAATGGAGCCTATTACGCCCCATTTGCGGTGTACGCATATAATGTATATATGTGTGGGCCCTTAAGGGGCAAAAGTAAAAGTGCACTAATTTTAACGTTATTTTAATTATTTTGTGAAAATAACGTTAAAATCGTTGGGATGATCAACTTCAAACAATAACTTTGAGTCGGGGACTCTTTTGGAGCAGCCTCTCTATCCCAATTGGGATAGAGGTAAGGTTTGAATCTATCCTTCCCCCAGACCCTACTGAAAAGTGGGAACATACTGGGTAAGGTTGTTGTTGTTGTTGTATTGAAACAAATAGAGCCTATACATTGCAGCATACCTTTTCCATTAGTTGGTTGTAAACCTCATCAGGAAAATAAGCCAAGGTTGTACCACTATCAACTATAGCTGCTTGCTTCTTTGCAAAGTTTAATATACTTGTAGGGAATTTTACAGCATCACCATTCACATCAATTGACTCCAATGCGATATTAAAATGTGTCCTACAACATGCACAAGAATCGCAACTTCAAATTATGACCGGTCCACATAAAGTTCTACAAAGAGCTTCGCTGTAGAACAACAACAATAACAAACATAACCAATAAATCCTACTCATAGGAAATCTATTTGTATGGTTAGGGAGGGTACGATGTAGGCAAACATTACCTCTATCCAAAGCGGAAGTATTGTTGTTTCAAAAGAAACCTTCGGCTCCAAAATAAACAACAGATAAACAAACAGTCTAACATACCAATACACCCAAATTCAATTACAAAATTTCCTTAAATCTTGTATGTTTCAAAATTAATATTCCATTTTAATTGAAATTGCATTAAATTGTTGGCATCACATGCTATTCTAGATAGGTGGTGATCTTTGTATTCTAGGATCATTTTAATTTTTGATGACATTGTAGAGTACATATAATGTCTACCATGGCTGGTGGGGAAAAATATTTTCTACTATAATTACAACTTTTTTCCATAGGGATGCACTACAATAACTATTTTTTATTTATTTATCAGATTGCAAAGCACTAGAAAAATTTTCAGTGTACCTTCGACTTTCATGCGGGTGCATCAAATATCATGTTTATATTACCTAAATAATTGATTATGTATCTCTATTTAGACACTTTTTTATAACTCTATTTTCTTTGTCTGTTGGGTAATTTTGTTCATGATAAATTAATCTTTTGAGATATTAGTGGGCATTTCAGTAATGCTATTACACTTAAACAATAAACACAATCCAATGGCAAAGAAATATAGCTTACTGGTCATCTAAAATTGGTGTTGTTTTAATTTTTGGATCCACTACTTCTCCAATAGCAAAAATACCACCTCCTTTGTTACCATCCAAGCAATGTGAAAACATTTTTTTCACTTTTTTAGCTGAAGCAAGCTGTGAAAGCAGTGAAGTATTTGACTGCCCAAATCCAAGAATCCCATCAAGTGCTTGTTCTGATGAACCTAAATCTCCAGATTGCTTAGCTCCACACCTGACTTGGAATAATGAAATTATGAACATTATTTGTGAACTTAAAGATTCGATTTTTAATACTTAGATCATGCAAGTCTTATGTTCAGTTTTTAATGGAATTCTAATTGTTCTAAAGTTTAGAGATAAAAAGATGTGTATGTGATTGTGAGAACAGAAAGGAAAAGGGCAACACTTAAGCAACTTTAGCCTATGCATTTGTGCAAAAGGCTGTTTACCACGACTTAAACTCATGGCCTCAAGGTCAAAAGACAACACCCTTAAAGTTGTTTGGCCCACTATTGAGAACATAAAGGAAGAGAAACTATAAATCTTTTGAGAGTGTATGTGTATTCTCAAGTTAGAAGGAAAGTAAAAAACATGCATTAGATGGCCAAATTGTGAAAAAAAAAAAGTTTGATAATTCCATTAAAATTCCATTTTGAAGAAAAACCTCCAAAATCCACTTTTTGGGGTTTATACTTTAAAAATCCACATTTTGTGGTTTATACTATAAAAAGCATATATTCGTACCCACGTGTGTGCTAAACATGGTTTCTTACATATGATCACCAAAATGTTTGATTTTGTAAGGATGTTGAAAGTTAAATGGAAGTAAATCTGCATTTACACAGTTCATATGTAGTTTTTTCATCAAAAGAAAAGTGAAAGGACCATATTCCAATTAAAAAAAACAACTCTCCCCTTTTTATTGAAACTGTAAAACAACATTAGGACTCACCCAAAAATTACATTTCCACTTGTAGATGTAGTCTGGCGGTTCCCAGATACTTGGGCAAGTTGTACATTGTCATCAACAAAAAAACCAGCAGTTGAGCTCCCATCCCCATATGTAACAGAATAGGCACACAGCATTCCTGCTTTACACTCGTCACCCGGTGCATCAAATGTAAATTTGCAAAACTCATTATCACAACCAACCGTTTTGGCACTTGATGAGCCCTTTGGATCAAACAAACTCAAGGGTACCTGTCAATAGCATGGTGATCAAGTGTATCTATAAGAGACTCTTTCAAAATCAGATAATCAATCGTAACAAAATAATACGTTGAAACTGTTTGTGCTGTTTGAAGTCATAAAATACTTAAATGTCAAAGTGTGACAAATTTCAAGTTATTTTATTTATTGAAATTTGAATAAAAGTTCAAAAAATTAGGTTATCCAAATACTAAAAAGTAGTAAGCACTGCAATTTGTACATACCCCAAGATCACTTTTTTTAGGGCAGTTGTTACATTCGATACAGTTCACCCACAGAAGGTCACTCCCTGTATCAACCTGCACATGGAAATCCTTTGGAGGAGACCCCAGTTGAATTCTAGTGAAATAGAGACTGCACAAACAAAAAATATAAAAGAATTAATTTTTAAGACTTGTAAAACTAAATCAACCAATTCTAGCACTTTAAAATGTATTTTTTTTTGTAGGAGTGTACATTGTTCACACCATCATCATTATCATCATCAGTATGATTGACTTGAATACGTTACCTTAGTTTAAAACCATGAATATAACTAACAGCATACTCAAAATTACCCATATTTAATCATGATTTTAAAGGGTTATTTAAAAAAAGCTACCCACTTTTACTTTTTTCTAACTCGGTCACTGGATTATAACAAAAATTGTTATAAAAATGTTGCATACGTTATTTATTTGGTAAGCATTGTGCTGGCAGTAATGAATTCTAGGATAAAAGACCCAATTATAAATGAAATAAAGTTACTTATAAATAATATATTTGATAAACATCAAACAGTCCACATAAATGGGAAAAAAAATTAAAAATATAGTTGAAAAAAGAAAAATTAAATAACTGAAATATTCATAAAGTAAAATATTAAACTATTATTTAATTTCTAAAAATGTAATTTTTTAATATTATTATCAATTAATAAGAGAGATAAATGATAAAATATTATTATTTAATTATTATAATTAGAGTAAATTACAGTTTTGGCCCTTCTGGTTTAAATGTTTTAACTTTGCAAACCTAAAATAGAATTTTCACTCAATGCAACCCATGTGGTTTAAAGAACAAATGGTTTTGGCCCCTAAACTTAACTATTCTAACGGTTTTACCACAAACATATCTATGGTTAGGGGCCAAAATCGTTAGTTTTTTAAACCACAGGGACTACATTAATAGAAGATTTTATTTTGGTTTGAAATAGTCAAAACATTTAAACCACAAGGGCCAAAAATGTAATTTACTCTTATAATTATTTAATAGTGTAAAGAGAGTGTTAAATTAATAAAAGGTCACCAGATAGTAACATGTGTCTAAATTATTTTTATTAATTAATATAAAGATATGGTTGATCAAACAACTAACAATCATACCAACCTAATCTCACTTCTAGTTATAGCTATTAGTAGGGTTTAGGGACGAAGGATATGATATATACAAATTTTATCTTTGTAAAAAAAACTACTTTTAAAGAGCATTACATCTTAACCAAACAACAACAATTATACACCAATTTATACTCATAGCATAGCTATTGATAGGATGAAATAAAGACAATCCTTACCTCTTTCAAAGCCTCGGTTTCAAAACAAACAAACAAAAGTATATTTTTAAGTTTTAACATATAAACAATGGGATCTCACAATTATGAATTAAATTATGGGAAAATGGACTAACGCTGCGGAGGTAGGGCTACCGTCGCCACCAAGAGGCAGTTCAGCGGCGGATAGAATTCTCCGGTGGCGTTCGGCATCATGAGATTTGAGTGCATTCAGAGACGTTTTGATGCCGGAAAATTTATGCTGAACCTGAAAAACCACATTTGCCGATGCCAAAACACACGACTGGAAAACGATCACCAACACAACTCCAATTGTATTCAGATTCATAATTCAAATTTAGAAACAAATTATACTTAATGGGATTTATGAAATAACAAATTATACGTAATGGGATTTATGAAATCGAAATCAAAATCAAAATCAAAATCAAAATCAAAATCAAAAATCAAAATGAAGAGGAGCTTAATGAATCCTAGATTCTCTCCTATTTGTTGACAATAAACACGCAATTAGAAGCAAGGAAAGAATGAACCCACCTCCGTTTGAAGACGCAAAAGCCAATTAGAGAAATTGGGAGCGAATTTACCGGAATCATGCGATTGTTTGGTTTACCGTTTGAGCTTTTGCTGGCATGGTGGGGATGATCAATGGCCGGTTAACCTTTGGCTTTGACTAATTGTCATTTAACACCCCGTACTTCTGCATTATGATCTTTTTACTTCTTTTAATTCTAACTAGTTTTTATCGACCCGCGCAATGCTGCGGGAAACCGTTTTAGAAACCCGTAAAAGATGATTGATAACATGCCTAAAATGTACGTGTTCATCAAGATTACATGCAACTTTATCAAGATTACATGATCATGCGTGTCTTAAAACTTCTCAAACTGTATGAAAAAAAAGACTCATTCTCTTAGCGTAATTGAACAACGATGTACTTGTGATCAAAACCTTAAGACGGATCATGAGAGTATTGATGTTTCGTTGATCGAAACCCAAGCTAGATCGTGGGAGTGTTAATGCTTTTGCGGAAGAAAATGATCCATGTGGCTTATCAAGGGAAATCATCCAAGTAAAAATATCTTAAAGACTAAACCAATATGCTTTCAAATGTTGTGGCAAACTACAAACCTATTAAAATATACTATTCCTTCACTTGCCTTTTTAAAGTTTATTTAAAACCTTCACAAAATTCATGATTTCAACATGCGTGGCCAAATCACGAAAACCAAAAACTTTTCTATTTATTTTCATAAGTTTTGATAATATATAGTAATAAACCTCGGAGGATATGTTGATTAACTTTTCCAACATTGCTAAAAAAAACTCCGAGTGTCTCAAAGGATTTTTAGAAAGAAAATAAAGGAGCCCGGACTTAATACCTATAAAATATCCTAACAAAATAATACTAAATTGACTCTTTTAAGCTAAAAAATGACAAAGGTCAGGACACCCCAAACACTTCAAAAGATTCGTCCATGTTTTCAAATAACCACTAAAGTCTTTATTTATACATAAATATATGTGTAATTGTCACATTCTAGGAGACTTTATCATATCATGTAAACGTCACGCAAACAAAGTGGTGTTGTTATGAGTGAGTAAAAAAATATGTAATAAAAAAGAATAATAAAAAAAGTAAATAATAATGTGAGCTATTTTTGTTAATTTAAAATATTAAAAAAAAAAGATTAATGGGAAAGAAATGATCACCTCATGATCATACTCATGCCTAGCCTTCTTTTGCCTAGTCTGCCCTACAAGTGCATGCTATGATTGTAGTGTATATGAGGCGCAAAACAAATTTTATTAAGAAACTCTGGTAAGTAACTTTTTTTTTGAACAGCGAAGGTCTCAATCGTGTGAACTCATTGTTTCTAGGCCATGTCACCAATGTCTAGTTAGCTGAACCTCCCATGAGCCACCACAACCACCCCAGGAGAAAACCTAACCGGAAAAACCCCCTGACCCCCCTCAGACCCCTTTTTTCGCTACGGGAGGGATTTGAACCCAAGACCTCCCATTTGAAAGAATCTTGGGATACTATTGAGGCAATGTCTTATTGGTCTATGGTGAGTAACTAGACTTACCAGACCTAAATATTATTATATATTACTATATATACAAATTAGAACGGTAACGATTGAATGAATAGTAATATATATATATATAATAATTAGAATTAATTAATAATTTTACGTGGGGTGTGCTGCTTACATAAAAAATGTAATTGAATAATTTCCTACGCTTTACACGAGAATGATAATATGTTTGGTTGCCTTACTAGTTAAAGCATATCCATTCAAAACCATTGATCGTCTGTTCGATTCCTCACAATAACAAATTTTTTATTTCCTTTTTTCCCTTAACAATTAGCAATAATTAAATACTAATAATAATAATTCAATACTAATAATAATTAAACTGTGATAAACCAAAACTGATATCCAAGATCCAAGACTCAAGCACATCATTTCATTGATAAACAACTATATATATATATATATATATATATACATCATCATAAATTATTGTAACCATAGAATTAAATGAGGAAGATGAAGTGAAAGAGGAGTAATTAGTATGGAATACATAACACTCCCCCTCATACGTATTACTACTCATCATACACTTATTAATAAAATACTTCATAATGATATTAACTCGATGCTTCAGGACCGATATAATAATTGATACTACTGGATCAATTATGCTGCCTCATTAAAACCTTACCAAGAAAACCCAATGGGACAAAACTTAGTGAAGGAAAAAGAGTACAATGTGTATGATGCTCCCCCTTAATTTAATAAACGTCTTTTAATCTACGAAGTCCAATTTTATGTGATAGTTGCTCGAAACTGCTTCTAGGCAAAGACTTTGTAAATAGATCTGCTAGATTTTCACTTGATTTTATTTGACGAACATCAATTATTTTATCCTTTTGTAAGTCATGTGTTGAGAAAAACTTTGGTGAGATATGCTTTGTTCTATCGCCTTTGATATAACCTTCTTTGATCTGAGTTATGCAAGCAATATTGTCTTTATAGATAATTGTCGGGTCTTTCTTGATCTCTTCCAATCCACATGTTTGTTGTATGTGATTAATCATTGATCTTAACCACACGCATTCTCGACCAGCTTCGTATAGTGCTATCAACTCAACATGATTTGATGAAGTTGCTGTTAGTGTTTGCTTTGTCGACCTCCATGAGATTGTTGTGCCACCATATGTAAATACATAACCTGTTTGAGACCGAGCTTTATGTGTATCCAGCATCAGCATAACCAACAAGTAGAGACTTTTCATTTTTCTGGTAAAATAAACCTAAATCTCGTGTCCCACAAAGATATCTGAATATATGTTTTATTCCAGTCCAATGTCTGTGTGCTGTATTTGAACTATATCTTGCTAGTACATGTACCGAAAATGCAATATCAGGTCTCGTGTTATTTGCGAGATACATAAGAGCACCAATCGCACTCAAGTATGGTACTTCTGGACCAAGTACTTCTTCGCCCTCTTCTTGGGGGCGGTAAGGATCTTTATGTGCTTCTAGTGATCGGACGACCATGGGTATGCTAAAAGGATGAGCTTTGTCCATATTAAAACGTATTAGCATTTTTTCGATATAGTTTGACTAATGAACAAATGTACCATTACAAAGATGCTCGGACTGTGGTACCAAGGTCTTTCATTTCAAATTCTTTCTTTAATAGTTCAACAGTTTTTTCAATCTCATCAGGAAATCCAATTATGTTAATATCGTCAACATAAACTGCTATTATAGTGAATTTTAAGAAAGATCTTTTTATAAAAACACATGGACTGATTACATCAGACTTGTATCCCTCCTTTTTCAGATATTCGCTAAGTCGATTGTACCACATACGACCAGATTGTTTTAGACCATATAAAGATCTTTTGAGTTTTATAGAACACATGTCTTTAGGTGTTGATTTTAATGCTTCGGGCATTTTTAATCCTTTAGGGATTTTCATGTATATGCCATTTTCAAGGGTCCCATATAAATATGCAATGACAACATCCATAAGTCTCATTTTGAGTCCTTCAGAGACTGTAAGGCCGATTAAAAATCGAATAGTTATCGCATCCACTACATGGGAATACGTTTCCTCATAATCTACTCCTGGGATTTGGGAAAACCCTTGAGCTACTAGTCGGGCCTTATATCGTACAATTTCATTCTTTTCATTTCTTTTTATTGAAAATACCCATTTATAACCAACTGGTTTGACGTCTATGGGTGTGTTTGGACTACGGGTCCGAAAACATTTCGCTTTTCGAGCGAATCCAACTCAACCTTCAAGGCTTCTTGCCATTTTGGCCAATCATTTCTATGCATGCACTCTTCTAGAGTTTTAGGTATGTAATCTTTTTCATTTATTACGTCTGTTGCTATAGCAAAAGCGAATATATCATCAACACATGTTTTATCTCGGTTCCATATCGTACTATTTTGTACATAATTTATAAAGATATCATCTTTATTTGGTACCAATGTTTCTTCTGGAAATTCATTTTCTTCTGAAATTATGTTAGTCTCTTCTGGGACATCTACCTCTGTTGGAGTTTCATTTGTGATGATTTTTAATATTTCACCAACCATGTTATTTTGCTCTTTTCGTCTACGTGGATTCTCATCTTTGGAGCCAATTGGTCTCCCACGTTTTCTTTGTATGGTAACCACTTCTGGGATTACTTCAATTCGAGCAGGTATATTTGATGCTGGTATATGTGACTTTGTCACTTTATTTGTGTCTGTGAATGCATCTGGTAATTCATTTGCTATTCTTTGCAAATGTATAATCTTTTGAACTTCAGATTCACATTGACCACTTCGAGGGTCGAAATTTGATAACAATGATGCATTCCATGTTATTTCTTCTGTTACCAGTCTTTCTTTATGCTTATCTCCCCCTAAGACTGGGAATATTGTCTCATAAAAATGACAGTCAGCAAAACATGCTATAAACATGTCTCCTGTTACTGGTTCTAAGTACTTAATAATGGATTTGGAGTTAAAGCCAATATAAATACCCCATCTTCTCTGGGGTCCCATTTTGGTGCGTTGTGGTGGTGATATTGGAACATAAACCGCGCAACCAAATATTTTCAGATGAGACAGACTTGGTATTCTTCCATATACCAACTGTAAAGGAGAATATTCATGATCAGCAGTTGGTCTTAATCTAACCAGTGCAGCAGCATGCAAAATAGCATGACTCCATGCAGAAGATGGTAATTTGCATCGCATTAAGAGTGGTCTAGCGACTAAGGTCTGCAGCTCTATGTGCATGTCAGTAGTGATTTAAGATTCGGCTTAATAGGCACATCCCTGTGATATGATTTATTTCATTTTGTCTTATGTATAACATATTCAGTTATTGATTCTGTTACTTTAGCCTTTATCTGTATTGGCCTACTAAGCATTCGGCTCATTCCGTTAATGATTGTTTATAATAGGTTCACAGGTTACTGAGGGTGGGGCGTGAGGAGAGATACACTAAGCTCTAGGATTTTTGAACCGGGAAAGTATGTTAGTGAATTTTTGTAGCTTAGACTAGTTCATTAAATACGGTCAATTGATCAATATGTAATCAACAATTTAACCTAGGGCTCTTATACAGTCTTTTGGGATCTGTAATCCTTACATTTGATTAATGGAAAACATGTCTTTTGTTTTGATTGCTATGATAGCGACACATCACCCGATGTTACAGCTCATTACATCAGTGTTATTATGAACAATTTGAAAAAATACAGCTCGTTACATCAGTGTAATTACGAACACTTGGAAAAATTTAGCTCGTTACATCAGTGTAATTACAAATACTTTGAAAAAATTCAGCTCGTTACATCAGTGTAATTACGAGCACTTTGAAAAAATTTCACAAGATTATGCTTGAACTAAAGATAAAAAACTTTTTTGAAAAAATAACAAAAACTTCTTGTTTAAAATAATAAGTTACAACTCTTTACATTAGTGTAACGATCTGTATCTAATGGCACAACTTGTTACATCTGTGTAATTATGAACACGTTGAAAAATTTCAGCTCGTTGCATCAATGTAATCACGAACACTTTGAAAATATTCAGCTCATTATTTCATTGTAATTACGAACACTTTGAAAAAATCCAGCTCCTTACATCAGTGTAATTACGAAAACTTTGTAAAAATTCAGCTCGTTACATTAGTGTAATTATGAACACTTTGAAAAAATTCAGCTCGTTATGTCAGTGCAAAACGTCGTTGCATCAGTGCAAATTACGAACATTTTAAAAAATTTTGACAAAACTATACTTGAATTAAAGATAAAAAAGCGACAAATTTAATGGTGAAATTTTTATAAAAAAAATAATAATATATATAAAAGTTATCAAGGTTTAAAAAATTGGGAGGGTAAACTTTTTTTTAAAAAAAGAAATCAAGTACACCCACCAAATGTCAAAAATACCCTTCAACAAATCTCATCCACCTGTTTTTTTCAGATTTAATATGAACCACTCATTTTAAAACACATTATTTAAACAACCAATCAAAATTGGTTAATGGGTTACCACACTTGAGTGGGTTACCAATGAAACCATAAATTTTGCTGAAACAATATTTTGGTAAATACTTTTTCAACAACACCAATTTAGTAAATAAGTTTTGCATTAACACATATTTCGAAAAAAAAACTCTTGTATTTTGTGTTGAAATGAATAACATTATGACATATAATAGGTTGAAATAAGTAACAGTGTAACACATTAACATAATACAGGTCAAAATGTGTTAGGTTTAGGATAAAAAATTGTTCATTTGGTTTGGAAGGAATTTTCTTCTGTATCACGTCACTAGACTATACCCCGTGTATTACACAGATTTAATATAAAATACTAAATAGTTAATAATAAAAATTTATAAATTATAAAATAACATTATAATATAAAATGTTTAAAATATGTATTAATAAGTATTTTTAAGTAATAAAACAAGTATCAAAAACTTTATTTTTGAAAGAAATTAATTTATAAAAATTTAATACTACAAAATGTCATTTGTTTATAATAAAATATTCTTTAAAATCTATGTATTATAGTCTATTTTATTTTTAAAATTTTTTTAGAATACATGATTTTTAGAAAAAAAAAATTCTAATAAATGCCGATTTAAAAATTATTTATTTCTAAAAAAATATTGATTTTTAGAAAAAAATTCATATCTTAAAATTTTTTAAGTGTTTTTATTATAAAATAATATTTTTAATTGATTATAAAACTTTTTAGTATTAAAAAAGTTAATAATATCATTGATATTATAATTATTGAATATGAGAGTTAATATATTTATTTAATAAGAGTGATAATTTATAAGGATGATAAGAAGTTGTCAAGTGGCACTATTAGCTAAAAATTGTGGCAAGTGACAAACATTATTTTTGTTTATTAAGATACTAAGATTTGTTAAATCACCTATGTGTAACAAACTAAAAAGTTAAAAAAAAAATCTTTCTTTTAGAGTTCAAAACTTTATAAATTGTAAAACTTTTAATTTTTAAAGATTTTAATCGAATAGTTATTCTTCCTTTGAATATTATTATAATAATAATATAACATAATATTGATTAAGAACAATGCAAGTAAACATAAAACTTAGATAGCTTTTGGTAAGCATGAATGAATGATGAAATAGAATGAGTAATTACATTATAATGAAAAGAAGCGTGTTTGGTTATCACATTGGAATGATTAAGATCATTCACTTTTGGTGATTTTCATTCCTTCTCTTGCAGGAATGATCCGGTCAATGACCCGACCCATGTCCAAAACTATGACCTGACCCATGACCAAAACCATGACCTGACCCGACTCAAGATGGAACCATAATTTGAACCATGACTCATTTCATGACCTGAACTATGATGCGAATCATGATTCGAACAATGACCCAACCCATAACTAAACCATGACCCAAACCATAACTCGAATCATGGCCCAATCCATAACTCCAACAATTACCCGGCACATGACTTAAACAATGACCCGACCCATGAACCAAACCATGATATGAATTATGATCTGTCGTATGAACCAAACATGACCCGAACAACGACCCAAATCATGACCCGATCCAAAAACCTAACCATGACTCTGTCCATGAATTGCCCCATGACACAACCCATGCACGAATCATGGGCTAAACAATAACCAACCAATGAACCGACTAATGGTCCGAACCATGATGCATGACCCGAGCATCGACACGACCCATGATTTGAACACTTATTAGAAATTTAGAACCATGACTCTACCCACAAATTGTATTACATTTCTTCATCTTCTCATGTTTACAAAATAACATAAAGCAATAAATTATAAGCAAACAAGATAATAGAATAATAATAATCTATTTTCTTCCCTTGTCAAATCCATTCTCTTTATCCATTTATTTCCTCCGTCTATCCTATCTCTTTATACCAAAGACATCCTTAACGCTCTGTTCCCGAGTTAATTAAAGGAGAAAAAAGAAAAGAAATGGAAGGAAAGGATAAACATTTTATGTTCCTGAGTTTCATTTAACAAGGGAAAAGAAAAGAAAATAACACATGCCGTGTTCCTGAGTTTCATTTAAGGAGTGAAATGAAGAGAAGTGGAAGGAAAACTAGACAAAATTACTTAGTTTTCCTTTCATTTTGATTTGAAAGGAAATAGAAAGAAAGAATTTCATTTTTTTCTTTTATTTTTCCTTCCTCTCTCTTTTTTTTTTCTTTCTTTTTATTTGTGTTATCTTCCTTTAAGACTGGTGGGTATGCCTCTTGAGTGAGCGTGGGTAGGGCGTGAGAGGGCGTGGCACACCGCCCTCTTGGGGAGTGAGAGGGCGTGAATGGGGGTGGCGTGATTGGGGCAACGGTGTGAATGAGAGACACTCTCTCTCTTTCTCTCAGTTTCTCTCTCTCTTACACACACACTCACATGTATATATATAAAAGTTTAAAAAAAGGGATGATGACGTGGAGTGAGTGGGTAATGGGGCATTTCCACCAAAATGGTGGGGTGAGTGGTTGTGGTGAGTGCTTATGTGACGCCTACGTGACGCATAGGTGGAGTGATTGAGTCACTTGGCATACCTAATAGTCTAACAAACTGGTGAAGTGAGCGTAAATTAAATCTTTTATTTCATTATTTTTAAGTTTTCACCCCTCAAAGCTAAGCAATAACGGAAACGGATCATCCGCCGGATCTCTGCCCATTTCCTTCACCGGAGCAATCTTTTGAGCGGTGCATTCACCTTCTGCGACCCCAGGACCACTGTAAATCTTTTTATGCTTATTAGATTGATCTAATGCTGTGATCTGTGTTTTATTTTCTTCTGTAGGTTTACTCAAACATTTGCATTTGATCCAGTACTTGTGAATCTGAATACTCTTCGTAATGGTATTCGATCTCTTTGAATGTTTGAATTTCGTAATCGTCGATTGAAATTTGAAATAGCATTGCAGTTTTGGATCGATTATGATCTCTTGATTGCTGAAGCTTATATTTGGTTTCTAATTTGTATTTTAATTTTTTTTATATAGGTTGTTCTAGCAGCCTCCATTACCAGCAAATCTGGAAAAGGTGAGATCTTAATCTCATTCTGTCTATGTTGCAGATCCTTTAGCTTGCATTCTAAACAGAAACCATTGTCACTTTAGAATGTTTAGTGGGTTTAATAGTGTTTTTACCCTTGTATGTTCCAAATAAGCGAAGATATGATGATTTCTGCAGTGGGTGAGAGAGAATTTGAATATAAATTGCTTGGGGATTTTATGAATGCTACCGAGCAAAGCATTTGACAAGCATACTACAGAATTCTGGTTTCATAGGTTGGCTTGTTAGTATTAGTCTTATTTAATAATTCTTAACATGTTGGTGCCTATGGTTCGAACAGAGAACACGTTACCGTTTTCTGTAGTTGTCAAAGGCGCAAGGCTCACTCAACACACAATGGGTGAGCCTTGGGCTAGGCACAAAGTGATTAAAAATCAAGAACTTGAGATATGTAAGGCACATAGCATCAATATACTAGTTTTAGGGGTTTAGACATGTTTTATGCTTAGTATTGGATAGTACAGGCGAGTTGTAGGCCATTGTTTTTAAGTTTCAAGCAAATTTGACCGAAATCTTGGCCGAGTCTAGCCAGAATTTTTGCCGAAACATTTTCGGAACCTTGTCCAAGGTTCTAGATGGTCGTAAGGCTTTTTCACTGTGCCTTACCTAGCCTAAGAGCCTAGGCACAAGTCTAGAGGGCTTTTGAAAACATAGGCATGTTCTAATTCGTGTCATTTAGCATCATTGTTTTGGTTAATGAAATATTTTTATTTGAGACAATTGATAAACCATGGGCATGATGTTGATGGTTCCTAGAGGGTCTAGTTAGTGACATGAAAGTAGTGAGAAGGATATATATATTTATACAACAGTGACATTGGTTGTGGCATACCCTTATCATATACAACAACATCAGCATACCTGGTTAAATCTCACTTTTAGTGGTGTTGGGGGATGAAAGCAAATCTTACCCCTACCTAAAACAGGATAGAGAGGTTGCGTCATAGAAGTCCCCTAGCTCATAGATCCGCCTTATCATATGTATTTTGCATATGATAAAATGTCTTAAAACTTAATCCAACATGATGATTGATGAACCCTTAATTAGATGGGAAAGGTTGTCTTTGTTGTGTTATAATTCCTTTGGGATTGTTAGTTGGCATGACAAACAAGGAGATTAGTTCCAACTTTCTGTTAATCTATTTTAGGCCTTACTAGTTTCTTAGTCCCAAAGTTATTAACCTTGATCTTTGTCTATATGCATTCAACTATGTAATCATAATCTTTGAACACCCTGTGTTATAAAAGATAAACCCTAGTTGCAACCAATGGAATGATGGATGTAGGTTACCTTGACATAACCACATTAAATTTTCATTTCAATTACTTTTTGTTTGTTTTGTGTGATATTTGTTTATGCTCGTGTGTGTTAATCGTTTCTGCATACTGTTTTGTTTGCAACAAGTGGTATTAGAGCTAAGACGCATTGAACACATTGTTGTTTTGTACTAAGACGATTTGTAGAGGTTTTTATCTCATTTGAAGGTTGGAGATTAGGGTTTGTGATAATCCTTGAAAGCCACCAGATTTTAATTGATCAATGAATAAAAAAAACGGAGAGGGGTTGTTTGTCGTTCAAGAAAAAAAAGGTTGTGGTGTTTGTTGTCACATGAAGGAAGGAGAAGGAAAAATTAGATTGATTTTTTCTTTTCTTATTGGACACGTTCTTCGAGGGAAGAATATAGAACATCTTGATTTGATTTTCCTTTGGTGTGGTGTCTATACATTGACAAAATAACAAAAGGAGAATTAATGTAGCTCCGTTTTGGGTTTTGGTTTATGTTACACATAAAGGAAGAAACTAGATTTAGGGTTTGACCGAGGGGTACCATGTTGAAACTCTTTGAAGTCGTTTTGGGCTGGTTATAAACTCTTGGATTTGTGGGGTTAAGGTTAGGTTTCATGCTTTCAAGTTTCTGTATTTTATTGTTTATTATCAATTGTTTTGGGGAACTTGGTTTTGTGAAAGAACAATGTTTTTGGGTTTAGATTTGTCATTTGTCTACAAGGTTTGTTGCAAGAACAGATCGGTCTATTTGATAGTTGTTCAGTAGAAAAACCTTTCAACCCATGCCGTTGTGTTTATCACTGTCTTGATATGTGATTCATGTTTGTTGTTACTATGGCTGAAGACGGGAGGTTGTGATTGAGAAGTTAATTGTTCAGAATTCGGTTGGTGGAAAATGCAATTACAAGCGTTGTTGTGTCATAAAGAGAATGTAGTATTAGGAGATAAACCATAGAAAATGGTTAAAGCTAGAGAAACTGATTAGGAATTAAAGAAAAAGAAAGCAAGGGCGGTTATTACATTGTCTTTGACAAAGACCGTTGATTCTAACATCATAAAGGAGACCACAACTAATGGTATGATGAAGGCTCTGTCAAATATGTATGAAAAACCTTTAATAAATAATAAGGTGTTCTTGATTTGGGAGCTTGTAAACATGAAGACTATGGAATGTGGCTCAGTGACATTTCACATAAATAATCTCAATTCAATTTTGTTAAGTCAACTTTGATTTGGGATAAAGTTTAATGATGAGGTTCAAGCTCTAATGATGTTATCCTCGTTGCCTAATAGCTAGTTTTGGACATCTATTATTTTTACTAGTTTTGAAGGGCTTAGGGATTTGGTTCTTGGTAATGATATCATGCACAAGAATAATGACGGATCATCATTTTCTGAGATGTTACATGTTGGAAAGGGAAGAAGGAATGGTATGGGTAGTGGGAGTCGAGGAAGTAGTTTGCCTAGAACTTGAAAAGTGTGAAATGTTGGAACTGCAACAAGGTGGGACATGTTAAGAGTCAATGTCCAAAGATTATGTTGCTGAGGACGATGCATTGCTACTCAATTTTGAAAGCAATATCGACTCTTGGGTCATGGATTCTTGAGCCTCAATTCATGCCACACAAAGTATTAAATCAATAAAGAATCTTAAGCTTGGATACTTTGGGAAGGTGCGACTGGGTAATGGAAAACTTTTTAATGTTTCTAGCATAGGAGATGTCGATCTAAATATTTCATTTGGTAATACATGGAGATTACTAAATGTCACGATAATTTTAGGTTTGAAGACAAAGCATATTTTTGCTAGTCAATTGGATGAACAGGGGCTAGATGTTAATTTTGGTGGTGGCAAATGGAAGATGATCAAGGATAATGTAGTTGTTGCTCAGTAAAGAAACAAGGTTTATAATATTTGGTTAAGGTACCTGCCGAGGAAAGTATGATTGTCCCAATTAAGCAAGAAAAAGTCCTGTTCATCGAATCTAAGGACAAAAGAAGGTTTGTTTTGCAAGTATGAAGTTTGGTGCCAAGGTGGTTCAAGCTAAACGAGGTTGGAGGTTTAAATCAATTAGGATATTTTGGAAGCAATGGAAGCACATGTTGTGTTTTAGGTACAGTTCCAAAACACCCATCGGTTTTGAAGAACAAGATTCCGCCTAATAAAATCTCTTATGGTGATTACTTGTTGAGTTTGGAGAGTGTTGATGGTCCTCGGTGTATCTCTGGATCCAATGGAGTGTATAGGCCAGTTGAGACACAAGATGGGTCAGTGCAGTTATAATCACGGCTAACAATAGTATGACTAATGGGTTGAAGTTCGAGGGAGCTTCAACAAGTTTTTCAGGTTACTAATGAGTAGGGTAACTACAACTAAGAAGATTGGATTGAAGTCTTAGCTTGTTTTCGGGAACTTGAGGTTTGATGACTTGGTTGTCTACAAAGGTTACTGGTTACTAATGTTGGGTTTGCTTGGATTACAATATGTAGATTAAGCAAAGTCTTCAAATGTGAGATTGTTGAATTATGAAGCCTTTGGGCTTGTTGGTTGACGTGAAGAAACAAGGAGATTAGGGCCGACTATCTTTGCCTATTTTTGTGTAATTGTAATATTTGAGCACCCTTGAGTAATAATATATAAACCCTAGTTCTAGCTTGTAGACGCAGGTCACTTCGACCGAACGACGTTAAATCTTCATGTCATGTTTTATGTTTATTCTGCGTGATATTCATTTGTGCTCACGTGCGTTTTCGCTTTCGCATACGACTATGTTCCTAACAGAGTTATATCACTAATTAAAGCTCGCAATCACTTTATATTGGGCTTAAACCCCTATAAATGCTCTTATAGGAGGAATTTGGCGACCGCGAGTGATATTCAACACTAGAACTTGATTCTTTTTAAACTTAGACATCCTTGTAGACTCGTCTTTTACTAGAATTAGGGCTGTAAACGAAACGAACGAACACGAACAAGCCCTTGTTCGTGTTCGTTTAATTTTTAACTTGTTCACGAACGGTTCACGAACGCTAACCAAACGAAAATTCTTGTTCGTGTTCGTTCATTAAGGAATTTAGCTTGTTCAAGAACGGTTCACGAACACTAACGAACACATATTATTTAAACAATAAAAATCAATAATCTTAATCTCAGGCATTTGAGATAATCATTTATAAATATATAAATTAAAATATTATAGTATTAAACTAAAAATAACTTAAATATTATATTATTAAACTAAAATAAAAAGTTAAAAATATTCAACACATTTAATAAATAAATATAATAAATAAACTTAAACGAACATGTTACCGAACGTTCACGAACACAAATGAACGAACACGACCTCTGTTCATGTTCGTTCATTTAACTAAACGAGTGGAATTTCTTGTTCGTGTTCGTTAAACGAACGAACATAAACGAACTTCCCGCCGAACGGTTCACGAACTGTTCGCTGAACGTTCGGTTTGTTTACAGCCCTAACTAGAATGTGAAGTCCAGGATCGGCTTCAATTGGTTTTACCAGCTTTAATTGAAAGAACAAAAACCCACAATTTTATTTAATCTTAAAACTTTCTGGTACATCAAATAAGAAAACCTTAAACCCTATTTATAATGAAACAAAACACAAAAAAAATCAAAACTCTATCCCTAAAAACACTCCAACTAAACAATCTAATCCAAAACCTAATCTAACTTTAAACTTTAAAACTCAATTAGATAAATCCAAAACAATTAAACTAAAGTTTCTAACTTTAACCCCTTAACTATTTATTAATTACAAGATTAGTCCAACAATCACCCCGCTAATCTTGTAATTCTAGATGTGGCTTTCTCTAGAACACAGGTTATTTTCAGCATCAATCTCTTGCATCTCTTCTGCCTTCTTTTGTTTCTTTGTACATCTGCACACAATTTTCTTCCACACAGGTCTTCTTCAAATCACACAGAACCTTTTCCTCTTGTTCACACAGAACCGCACAGCTCACACAGAACCCTTCCATGATCACATGGACTGTCTTCTTTCTAGTCTCATCAGCTCACCCAGAACTGTTTTTCCGGCTCACCCAGAACCTCTTCTGTACACACAAAACACCTCCAGCTGGCTCACTCAGTACCATGTTTGATTCGCTTAGAACTTGATCACACAGATCATCCTCTCTCTCATCTGGCTTACACAAAACCTGTTATTTGGCTCACTTAAAACCAACCTTTTTTTTTTCACATGGCTGTAACAGTCCTTGAACTATCTGATCAAATCAGCCTAAAACACCAGTTTCGAACCTATCACAGGTTATCCCCTGTTTTCTCCGATCGTTTCACCCTAAATCGCGCAGGATTCCAATCAATACCTTGATTGCTTCACGCAATCAACTCTCTTAGCTTCTCAGATGGATCGCAGGTTCGTATCACATCCCCTCTTCGGATTCAAATTGCTGCCAAATTCTTCTTCTCTATTGATCGGTACCACAAATCAAGTCTATTGCTGTAATCGTCCTTCTGGATCGAGTCTTCAGCAGGCTTCTGATCAAGTCACGATAACTGCTAACCATAAACTTCAGCCCAGCAGCCAAGGGCTGCTATCTTCTCTGTTTCGAAGGTCGACTCTCAAAACCTCAGCTCTGATACCAATTGAAGTCCAGGATCGGCTTCAATTGGTTTTACCAGCTTTAATTGAAAGAACAAAAACCCACAATTTTATTTAATCTTAAAACTTTCTGGTACATTAAATAAGAAAACCTTAAACCCTATTTATAATGAAACAAAACACAAAAAAATTTAAAACTCTATCCCTAAAAACACTCCAACTAAACAATCTAATCCAAAACTTAATCTAACTTTAAACTTTAAAACTCAATTAGATAAATCCAAAACAATTAAACTAAAGTTTCTAACTTTAACCCCTTAACTATTTATTAATTACAAGATTAGTCCAACAGAATGTATATGAGAATGAGATGCAGTGTAGAAACAATGGCCAAGTTTTGGATCAATTGTCTAGGAGCATGTTTTGTGGCCTATGGCTCATACCAAATAGGAACCAGTGGGTTAGCTTTTTACTTCTTTATAGGTTATTAAAAGCCGTTTGTATGTATATGAGTATATCATATGTAAACAAATTTTGTTGACTTATAGTTATATAAAATCCTTGCACAGCACTTGTTTCAAGGCAGTTTGTTGAAATGTCAAGAATCAGAATTGAGGGGCTTCTGGCAGCTTTTCCTAAATTGATTGGAAGTGGGAAACAACATACCTATGTTGAGACTGAAAATGTGCGCTATGTGTACCAGCCAATGGAGGATGTATATCTGCTGCTTGTGACTAACAAGCAAAGCAATATTCTTGAGGATCTTGATACGCTGAGGCTTCTCTCTAAAGTCGTATCCTTTTTAGCATAAAACTAATCATCTTTTTTATATGGTGTAAACTGGGAGCCTACAAGATTGATCTTTCTGCTGCCACATTATACACTGGCCTAATTTGGGGAACCTGTAATTGTCTCTCTATCTTTTGCTCATAATTTGTCAAAGAGTCCAACATACTGTTTTCGGAACTTTTATGATTCAAATTTTTACAAAAAGCATTGCTTTCTATTATCATTAATAATTCATTGAGAAGTTTGTTTCATGTTGGTCAATGCCATTACATTGTTCCCGCATTGAGTACAGTAGACTCAATATATTGTTCCTTAACGATGTATCCAAAGTTTTGATAAAAACCTATTTGGAGCTCAACTCATCCTTTTATACAAGTAAAGAGACACTTTCATCAATCATCCATGCACTTTATAGTTGCTTCATACTAACGATACTTCACAGGCTATGGTTTTATTGGTTTCCTTAACTAGACATAGGTCCCTGAGTATTCTGCTTCTTTAGATGAAGAAGGCATTTGCAAGCATGCATTTGAGCTGATTTTTGCTTTTGATGAAGTGATTTCTATTGGGAACAAGGAGAATGTGACTGTTGACCAAGTCAGGCAATACTGTGAGATGGAGAGTCATGAGGAGAGATTGCACAAATTGGTATTGCAAAGCAAGATCAATGAAACCAAGGATGTAATGAAGCGTAAAGCAAATGAGATTGATAAAAGCAAGGTAAGGCCATAAGCTTTTTTTTTTTGTCCTTTACTTGTATATCTGCTATAACAAGTTGGTGTTGAAATTTCTGCAGATAGAGAGGGGCATATTGGACAAAGGTGGCTACTCAGCTCTTCAATCAATGAGCTCAATGAGTTCTGTTGGAAGAATGGATAGTGCTTTTAGCAATGATATGGGTACATTAAGTGGTGATACCTTTGGAAGTGGTTCTGGATTTGGACCAACTTCCAAAGTGGACTCTTTCTCAAGCAAGTCTAAAGGTCTGTAACTTTTCATTCATACTCAAAAGTTGGTAGACTAAGAAGATGGCATTCAATCAACTACTAGTAGTATATATGTTGGTCCTTCTCAGGTCGTCCGTCTGCTGCGGTTACTGCTCCAACAAAAGGCATGGGTATGAAGCTAGGAAAATCACAAAGGGCAAACCAGTTCTTGGAATCACTGAAAGCTGAAGGTGAAGATATTGTTGATGATGTAAGACCAACCAAAGCGGTAGCTGCTCCATCACCTACTGATCCTGTCACTTTGACTGTTGAAGAGAAGCTTAATGTGGCACTTAAAAGAGATGGTGGTTTCACCAACTTTGATGTGCAGGGAACTTTGTCTCTCCAAATACTTAACCAGGATGATGGTTTTATCCAAGTTCAGGTACTGTTTTTCTTCCTTTTCACTTGCATGTTTGCGCATTGCTTTTGCTCCCATAATTCTACCTTTGATTATGTTATATTTAAGAATTTCTAAACCTGAAGAGATGACACAGCTTTTAGTTTTTTACTTGATGCTTAAGTTTTAAAGGTTTAAATTATTGTGGGATCTGTAAAGACAAGTTTGTTTACGCCCCATTTGTGGTGCACGCATATAATGTATATATGTGTGGGCCCTTAAGGGGCAAAAGTAAAAGTGCACTAATTTAAATGTTATTTTAATTATTTTGTGAAAATAACGTTAAAATCATTGGGATGATCAACTTCAAACGATAACTTTGAGCCGGGGACTCTTTCGGAGCAGCCTCTCTATCCCAATTGGGATAGGGGTAAGGTTTGTATCTATCCTTCCCCCCCAGACCCTACTGAAAAGTGGGAATATACTGGGTAAGGTTGTTGGTTGTTGTTGTTGTAAAGACAAGTTTGTTATTATGTAATGTACAGATTGAGAGTGCAGTTAATCCAGAGATCAAATTCAAGACACATCCTAACATCAACAAAGAGTTGTTTTCCAGTGAAAATATTCTGGGATCCAAAGACCCTAACAGGCCATTTCCTTCTGACCAGTCTAGTGATGGCCTTGGTCTCCTCAAGTGGAGAATGCAAAGTAAAGATGAGTCGGCTGTACCATTGACTAGTAAGTTTGAAGTTTCTATTATACATATGCTTTTATATCGGATGATGGTTTCGTTTTGTTTATCTGTTTCTCTATACTTTGTCCTGAGTTCAATTATCTGTCTTTCAGTTAATTGCTGGCCTTCTGTTTCTGGGAATGAAACTTATGTTAGCATAGAATATGAAGCTTCATCAATGTTTGAATTACAAAATGTGGTTATTTCGGTACCTCTTCCGGCGCTTAGAGATGCGCCTAATGTAAGACAGATTGATGGGGAATGGAGGTGAATAGTTAGATTATATTATAATAATCGTCTGGTTACACCATTATTGATTGATGATGTTACACAACCACACACGCACTAACTTTTACATAAATGTGAATTCATTTCCTTTTATAAAACTTAAAAAATCAGCATATGAATTCATGGTGTTTAAGAATTTTTTTAATTTTTTTTTTCTATTTCTAAATGCAGGTTTGATTCTAGAAATTCAATATTAGAGTGGTCTATACTTCTCATTGATAACTCTAACCGCAGGCAAGTACTCATCAGTTAAAATTTAATTTCCCAGATACATGAGGTTGCTAAATATATAAAATCGTGTAGTGGCTCGATGGAGTTTGTTGTTCCTCCATCTGATACCTCAGTCTTCTTCCCCATTTCTGTGCGATTTTCGGCAACAAGTACTTTCAGTGACATGAAGGTATGCATTCTACCCAAAATCTCTCCCAGTTTTGGTTTGATTCCAGCATTTGTAGTTGCCAATATTCTACAACAATGCAATTCATCTACAACATGACTTGGTTCGAACCATTTAAAAACATGTTTCTGGCCTATGAATTTTGTTATTAAAGTTGTACCATGTGAAAAAAGTATGCTTTAGGTTTTTTTGGATATGCATTTTTTAAAAAGATTATGTGATATTCTATACTAAGAATCGGATAACCAACTGTATTTTAAACATAGATGAGATGGCATTTGGATGTGATTAGGCCGCATGAATGTAGTAATAACTATTTATGGTGCCGAGTGTAATCATGTATCGCAATTCTGATATCTTCTGTTACTTCTTAAATCTGACCCGTTATAAGCAAAACTTGTACTTGACATTGTCCACAAGAACATTTGCATTGAGTAACTGAAATATAAATTATTTGCAGGTTGCAAGCATTGTCCCGCTAAAAGGCGGATCTCCTCCTAAGTTTTCTCAGAGGACTCAATTGGTAACCGAGAGTTATCAAGTCGTTTGATCCATGTTTTTGTCATTCAAATCGGTCCCAAGTACCCGACTTCCGAATCTGGTTTGCATAGACAAGTTTTTTGATGTATTTTCAAATTATAATCACGGGATCCAACATATACTCTATGATTACTGATTGAAATTTTGGTAATTGTTATACTTGAAAATGATGGATATTCTCATGTGAATGGATATTCTTACCATGCATCATGTGTACCATTTCCTTTTGCTTTATGCCTAAAATTAGGAAAACTGTTGGAATAATTTGCTACATAAAATAGCTCTGTTTTTCCATAATTAGCTCACACTTCCTTAAAATTTACTCTTAATTCTACATCATATGTATCAACTAAATGAAATGACATGACAATTTAATATACAAAATTTTATTAATGTTTGATCCCATGCACAAACATTAGATGTTGAGGTGATGAATGTGGATGTGTGATGCCTTATCTAAGACCATGAACTCCTAAGAAATTTGATGGTCAAATGTACACTTTATATACATAGCTTTTAAACTAAACATTTCATAGTGGTGGAAATTTAGTTAAATATTACAACCATATCAAACTTTTCATAAATTAGAATGTATTCAAACCATTGTTTATATGTTTCATGAGATAATATATTAGTCTTGTAAATGTTCGTGACGAATATTCAAGTAGCCTCTCTCTAATTATGCCAAGTTGATCTTTATCTTCTTTTCATTACTATTTAACCTGATATGCATAAAAATACTAATAATGTTGAGTTCTAGTTTTTGTTCTTTAAAACATACTTACTGTAAAGCATTTTCATCACCAAGTGATTTTATGTTCAAAAACAAAACACCATCATTTCTTGCATACATACACATAAGAAAACTATAGAGTCATGCATGCCAATGTCTAGAGCTGCAACATAATCTTGCCTCATGGTTTCTGCCCATGAACTAACAAGCCAGCTATACATCACATGGGAGTAGGGACGTAAACGAATCAAGCCGAATCCTGAAATTCTTGGGATCGGATTGGTAAAAAGCTCGAAAGAGCCAAGCCTAAACGAGTTCGAGCTTTACATATTGAGCTCGAGCCGACTCACGAGTCTAAACGAGTTTTTTATTTTTATAACTTTTATTTATAATATCAAGTGTATATTTATTAAATTAATTATTTTTTATATAAAATTATGATACATATATTTAAATCTTATATTTTATGCTAAATTTGGAAAGTAAAATAATAAATATATATTAAATTAGTAATTAAAGTAAATAAATAAAATAATTAAAATATAAACTAGCCAAGCCGAGCCGAGCTCGAGCCTAAATATTTTCTAAGGAGCTGAGCTTGAGCCTTGAAAATAAATCTCTTAACGAGTCGAGCATGAGCTCGAGCCCTATTTTGTCTAAACGAGCCGGGCTCGAGCCTTAACGAGCTCGGGAGCGGCTCGGCTCATTTACACTCCTACATGAGAGTCAGCCACACATAAGTATTGTACCTCATGTTACAATGTATGGATCAACAACCATAGGTTGACGCCAACGTGAGACTAGCTTATTTGGTAGAGGCTTGCCTCTTAGAATGGAAGGTCATGGTTCAATCTCATGCAATGGTGTAATTTAGATGAAGAGTAAGATTAGCCGTTCAAAAAAAACAACCATAGGTTGACAACCTTGTTACCCTGTGTGACTCAACAACCATAAGCTGACAGCCTTATTGTCCTCGTATGGCTCAATAGGCTTTTTGCCCTCATTTGGCTAAAAAATCATAGGCTCACAACCTTATTACCCACATGTGGTTCAATGACCTTAAGTTGACAACCTTTTGACGCCCATTTTGTTACGAGCTCATCAATTTATCACTTCTATCATTTGGCCCCATATAGCTCACGACCATAGGCTAAAAAAACAAAGGGTCATGTTCACCCTTGAGTGGTTGTCACCGTTCATCATTATCCATTCTCTACTGATGGATCACAAAGACTCTACCCCTGTTAGCTTATGGCTTACGAGAGTTTACGTCCCAAGAGCCTACCACAAGGCTTGGCTTAGGTCTGGTTACAAAAATTGTGCACTTCCCAAGGATTGTGGTTACTCATCCACAAAGTTAAGCACTTGGTTGAATATTTCTCTGCAAGGATTGGGATTGATATCCAAAAATGTGACTACTTACCCGCAATGACTCATGGATGACTAACACGGTATCTTATTTGATCATTCACACGTGATGATGAATGCAGTGGCAGAGCTTGAAAAATATTTCCAAGGGGGCCGAAATTTATAGGCCAATTTTTTTTTTCTTATTGCTATGTTTCGGGCTAAAAATTCGGGTCGGCAAATGATAATTCGGGTCGGGTCAAACAATTTAAAATGTCAAATATTTGTTTTGCTCAAAAAAATAATTTTTTATATATTAAACAAGACATAAAATGTTTAAAACGAAAAGATGAGTACCCGGAAAAATAATCACAATTCAACACGACGAAAATGTTTGGGCCGGCTGAGTTGTTGGATTTCCTTTTTTAACACAAGATAAATGAGTAATGTTCAATAGTTAATGTCCATTTTAAGTTTGAAGGCCCAAAACAAGCTTTAAACTCAAGATAAGCTAAATAATGAAATAAAAACCCTTAAAGGTAATGTTAAAACTTACAATATTAGTTCGGCTTTATTATTTTTTAAAATCCAAGGGGGGCTAAGAAAACCAAAGGGGCTGGGCTCAATACATATAAAATTTTCCGACCGAAAACTACTATATCGAAGCTTCTGATCAGAAAAACGGCGGAGACCGGGGCACCTTTGGACCCCTTAAAACCTCTGCCACTGGATGAATGTCCATTCACAATGCCTCTTGCACATTTGCAATTTCAAATTTCTAGGGATATGTAATTATGAGACACTTACTAATCCACAATGGCTAAGTACTTCATCTACAAATTTCACTTTTCTGACATTTAGAATTTTAAACAAATACTCACCTACTTTGATGAGTACTTGATTTATATTAAAAAGTTTACTCGCATTATATGGGAAATGGTTGCAAAAATAGGGTTACTATTAAAAATAGGGTTACAATGAGTACTGAATTTTTTTTTCACAAATGGGTCTGACTACACTACTAATGGCGATTTCATAACAGAGAGAAGGAGAATGTAGGGTGTCAGGTATCAGATCATAAAAAATTGAATTCTCCTCAAAATACCCACTAACAGTGGCGGTTTCACTATATTCCCCACTGCTAGTGGCGATTTCACTTGGCGGCCACTCATAGTGGCGTTTTCACGTATTCAACATTTTCCCTGATGAATTAAATAACAATCTGACAAGTTTATATTGGTAGTGGCGACTTGAAGTTACTTTTTTCCACTCTCAATGGCGTTTTCAAGGGGATTTGCAGTAGCTTTTCAGAATACATGCAAAAAAACAAAAGCACGTGCCATTGATAGTGGCGATTCCATGCAATTGTCAAATCCTACTCAGTAATTCACATGCAAACTTACCACATGCATGACATTAATTCACTCCATCGCCATTACAAAAGGTAGCTAGTTAAACAAATTTTACACCCACCACGAATTCTCAACATACAAGCTTTCAAAAAAATTACAACTGAGCTTTCAAAAAATTTTCAATTTAAAATGGCTGTAAATTACACGTCCAATCCATTGGTAAATGATTTATTGTTTTTAACTGGTACTCACAGAGCTGATTATGTTTTTCAACGACATGATGAAATTCAAGATAGCGGTTTACTAAAAATACGTAGAGGTGATGAAAAATTATGGGTTTACCTACAGAAAAATCCCATCACTGAAAACGTATTACAGTATATACGTTTGGCGGGTTTCTCTGGCGTCAGCAAGTGTGAATATCGGAGGCTTGATAGTGCCCTTATATCTGCACTTGTTGAAAGGTAGTGTCCGGAAACACACACGTTTCACATGTCATTCGGAGAGGTAACGGCAACTTTACAAGACGTGGATGTTTTGTTGGGTTTAAGAACTGATGGCAATGTAGTAAGTGGCATTGATTATCAGTGGACTACTGAACAAATAATTGTCATTTTTTATAGTTTAACTGGTATCATATTAATTGAAAGTGTTGTTAAAGGGCTGAAAATAAATATGCCCTATATGTTCAGTCACACTACGACTTGATTGGTAATCGAGGGGTGCACGTCTGTATGTTAATGGAGTTTTTAGTTACTGGAAAACCAATGAATGTAACTGGTAATTTTAAGGACTGGTGTGTGGCTTATAGACGTTACATGGCTGACCAAATGTACTTTTGGCGATGTTTGCCACGCCCGGGTGATGTTTAGTATGTCAATTGTGTTGTAACCATTTAATCTACGAGTAATTTCTGCTGTAACCTAAAATAGTCGTCTTAGTTCTTTTAGTATGTAATATCTGTTGCAACCTAATATGTATTGTTTCCAATTATATGTTATTTTTTTCATTATTTCAAAGAAAGACATTAAAAATTAAAATTAAAAATAAGCAACAACAATAATCATTATGGGTGGGATGATTGACAAGCATTTCTTCTATGACTTACTTGTTCACATATTCCACATCTAAAAATTCTAGGTTGATCAGGATGATGAACATCCATCTTGTTATGAATTCTTCTTGACCTTCTTCTGCCACGTGAGGTGGTAATTTTATATGCATCTGCTTTAATTTTACAACCTGGGTCGTTCCAATAATCTTGATTAGTTAGGGGAAAAAACTGACCATCATATTGTGCCTTGTATGCACCAGTCGTGTACAACTCATGAACAATGGTCTCGGGTGGATCCCTCTATTGTGGCAAACTGCGATTGCATGTGAGCAAGGAAACCGCTGCATTTGCCACTTGCCACACATGCATTTTTTATCAAGGTACTCTACCATGTAATGTTTTCCCCAGGTTGAGTTCATTTATATCTTTGATACAACCTTATACCTCACTCATCTGAAATCAAACTCCATTATTCTATGCTCTCTCGACTTAACATCACGTTTTTCAAACCAACGCCAAGTACGAGGGGGTAATCTTGTTTGGCAATTCCATGTTATTTAAGTGTTTTTTAAAAAGTGTTCCACTGATTTCTCAAAGGTGAAACAGCCTTGATAGGCATAAGCCTAATCCCCCCCCCCCAAAGTGTTGTTAAAACTCTCCGAAATGTTCGTCGTCATATTCACCCAACGCCAATAGTTCTTATCTTTTAAAAGCGTCCACTTAGACTCTAGTCCTAGGCTTGTATTGATGTGTTGTATTTCTTTTAAAACAATTTAAACATGTAGTGTCGGATACATTTTTCTTTCCGTTGCAACAATCTACTTTTCCGCTGTTAATGTTTAACTTTTCCGCTGCGTATTATTAAAAACTTGTCTCATTTACAAAACTGTATGATTGTGTAACTCATATAGAGTCGTTCTATATGACCGAGAGCTATGATCCTAACCACGTCACACCCGAGCGGTCTGACACCACACGTGGGAATTTGGGGGTGTGACACTTAGACAATTGGTTATAGAATGAGACACGGCCACGGACAGCCTGCACCACCACCCGAACCACCGCTGCTAACCACATCTTCGACAGTCTACCACGGAGCATCATCTCAGCCGCAAGACCACCCCCAACACCACCATTTAGTACCGTAAACCTTCAAGAATTTAACATGCATGTCAAGAACGCCACATGCAGGTACAAATCAGAGCTAGTCAAGTTGTTCTTACCACTTGTTTATCGGTTTTTTGAGGGAGAGGCCGCTGGAACCGCCGCTGTTCTCTATCTCTCTCTCGTCTTTTCTTTGAACGAGGACACACACACAGAAATGTGTGTGTGACGGCTGGAATTTAGTGGGGAAAAAGAGGGTTTACTCCCTTTTATAATTAGGGTTGTGTCTAGGGTTAACACTAGACCAAAACACGTACCGATCTCGTCTCGCGCTCGTATTTCGTTTTCGTTTAGTATTCTTGATCCGAAAGTCTATTAGATAAATGAAATAACCTAAAAATATTATTAAAATGTTTATTTCGTTTAGTTATATTTAATTTGTTTACTTAATTAAATTAAAACGCGTTAATATCGCGTATGCGATGTATTTGACTGGTTTAAAAGTTCCCGCGCCCCAATTAGAGTTGTTGTTTATATAATATACATTACCTATGTTTCTCAAAATAAATCCTCCGATTAGTATAAAGATATATTTTTACATTAAACTTGTTTAACTCTGGTTCTTTTCATTTGTTTCTCACTATTATTGATAGAACAATAACAATTAATTTATCAAAGGAATTTATTAAAGTATTGTTCGATTTATGATTTAAAATTTATCAGACTTGATTTATTTATTTTGATTCTAATTCAAGATTAGTTCTTTGATTTATACATAAAATTCTTAATGGGCCTTAAAATCTTATTGGGCCTAAATGTTTATTGGGCTTTATCATCTAATTACAATTTAATGTTTAAGTTCGTTGGGATTTCTTACAGTTGTTACAGTTGGCCATATAAGGGCAAAAGGTAAATACATAACACTAGCGTGTAAGGTCACATGCTTAGGATTATTGGACATTTAATGCAAGAAATCTTGAAGATCCCAACATTAAATGAGTCATTAATACTGAAGATCTTCTAGAAGAAGGTTGAAAAGCAAAGAACAAAATATAAAGAAAACAACAAGCAAGTAGCAGGGTAAGGACCGTAAGCTAGAAAACAGAATTTTTTTTTAAGATTGGTATATTTTAGGAAAAAAATTAGGATAAAGGTAAAGTCAAAAAAAAAAAAAGGAAAATGGTTAAACCGAGATTCCTATTTGCGGTTTAGGAGTAAATTTTTATTTTAGAAATTTGTGCTTTGCAGGTGTCAGCTATACCGCAATTCACAGTTGCGGTTTAGGACAAAACCATTAATCCGTAATTCATAGTTGCGGTTTAGGAACAAACCAAACTAACGGCGTTAAACTTTGGATTCTCTTTCTCAAGCAACAATTAGACAACACAAATAATGCAAAGGATGTGCAAACCTGTATATATTATTACTCAAACAGTGGTTGAATAGTCTCATGCACTTGATTAAAGCAATTCATCTGGTAAGGTGGTTGAATACATGTCATAAATGGGTTGCAGGCATGTGCAAGCCTGCATATATTTTATTTAAACAGTGGTTGAATAGTAATCCATGTCATAAGATTGTTGCAGGCAATTATCATTTCATTTTTTCATCTGGCAAGGTGGTTGAATACATGTCATAATTGGGTTGCATGCAATTGTCATTTCATCTTTTCATCTTTGAATACATGTCACAAATGGGTTGCAGGCAATTGTCACTTCATGTTTTCATCTGGCAAGTGGTTGAATAAGTGTCATAATTGGGTTGCAGGCTATTGTCATTTCATCTTTTCATCTTTGAATACATGTCATAAATGGGTTGCAGGCAATTGTCACTTCATGTTTTCATCTGGCAAGTGGTTGAATAAGTGTCATAATTGGGTTGCAGGCTATTGTCATTTCATCTATTAAAAAATGATTCGTCATATTATATATACTCATCCATGCCTATCGTCTCAACCCACACTTCAATCAATTATCACTTACTATCAATCACTAATTCCAACCAATTACTTACAGTGAACATGCACTTGCATCTTATCCCGGGTCCAATGGATGATCGCGTGTTGTACCTAGGAGCCGAACACCGGGCCAGAAATTTGTTCCTAAATCCACAAGAAGGGGAGAGTTGTACAATGGATTTTAGACGTGGCGACGGTTCATTTTGGGAGCTAATGTATGACAAACACATTACTCTTACGGGTAAAGTTTTAAGGTACATTACTTTATTTGGTTTTGGGGGTGTCCTACGATGTGGCTATAGGAGACTTGACCGAGCGTTGATAGAAGCACTAGTTGGAAGGTGGCGGCCCGAAACAAACACATTTCACTTGCCATTTGGTGAGGCCACTGTAACTTTGGAGGATGTTAATGTTCTATGGGGGTTACCCATTGAGGGGGTGGCATTAACTGGGGTTGAGGGTTCGTACACCTACGATGAAAGCAGGCATATGTGTTTAACTACTTAGGTTATGATACACAACCGAATGATTATAGAAACCATTTGCTAAAACTTAGTAATATGCTAAGTTTTATGTTAGACAACCCAATAACTGATGATTCAACAGATGAAGAATGTATGCAGCGTGCACGATGTGTTTGCCTAATACTGGTTACTAACAATGTATTAGCAGATACAAATAATGGGTATGTGTCATTACATTTATTAAGTCATTTAACTGACAATCGGCAACTGAGTTGGGGTGCTGCCGCCTTAGCGTCATTGTATAGAGAACTCTATAAGGGAACCAACCCACAAAAATCAATTATTGGCGGCCCAATGTCACTGCTACAAATATGGGCATGGACCCGGATTCACACGTTAGCACCCAGAATTGTAGATGAGCAAATAGACAGGAGAAAACCATACGGTGCGAGGTAGTTAAATATTATTGTAATACTTATGAAAATATTAATATTCTAATAATTATTATTTTCTTCCTGAAGGTGGGTAGATCATCACATTAGTAGAACAGAGACTCCTTCACACGTGATAAAAGCCCACCGTACAACGTTACAGAATCTAAGAGAGACCGATGTATTATTTCTTAATCATAACTGTTTTATTAAATGACTTTAAATACTAAATATTAACATATTTTTATGTTGACAGTTTGATTGGATGCCCTATCGGGACGTGATGCAAAGACTCCCAGAAATGTGCAAAACATGCATAAACAGTTGGAAGTCACGATGTTTTTTAATTTATTGGAACGTAGTTGAATATCATCCGGTTGAAAGGGTGATGAGGCAATTTGGATTTCTTCAGGAGGTCCCTGCCCCATTCCCTTTTTCTCGTGAAGTGCTTCGCAAACTCCGTAAAACACAACGGAAAGGGAGGTTGGAAACAGACTGGTCTGTTCATCATGCATTATATGTCGAAAATTGGAACCATAGACGCGAAAATATGGTGGAAGGTGTGCCAACCAACACACCTACGGCACACCATACATACAATGATTGGTTCCATCGGCATACTGTGCTTTATATAAAAGACCTGAGACAAGTCCATGGTGTTATCCATACTGGATTCGATGATCACGGTGGAACTGCAAGATACTTGGTTAGTATAATTACTAATGTAGAATTATAATTATTAAATAAGTAGTGTGTATAGCTTTTAATTATTTTGGTTTTGCAGGTTGATGGATTAGGCTTCATTGGTCAAGAAGCACTCAGAATGCGAAACATGGGCCCTGATCATTACTACGAAAATTTTGGAGGGGTCCAAAGCATGGCTTCTCAACTAATTGGATCAATTAATCATATTGATCAGCCTTCGTATATACATACAAATGAACCGGATCTGGGACCGGATAACACTCACCCCCAACGTGCTCCGCGTGATCGGGGGCGTCGTGGTCGACAAAGAACTCGGGTAAACCTCGTACAGAATGATGATGAGGGGGAGGGGGCCCGACATTTTGAAGGGGCGACATTTAACTATGGGGAGGGAACCTCAAATTGGGAAGAATGTTATCGACCTTCATCCCAATTTGTCGAACATGGATCATCAAACATTCAATTAGGTACTGAGTTGAATGTCAACAACAACCAACAAAACAATTGGGTATCCTCATTGTTTGACTGCACTCCTTCTAGTAATGTGATTCCGACAATGTACTCAGACCAGCAAGGACCCTTCCAGAATTATGATTATACCGGTCTTAGTGTACAACAGCCGCGATACGAACATTTAACTCCTGTTCAAATAAACTTGGACCTACGGATGACTCAACCCGAAAGCTCCAGTCTACCAAATGATAATGAACCTGAACAACCACAACCAAGACGCATACAACCACGAAGAAGTCCAAAACCAGTTGGTTGTGGCACCGCTGGCTGTCTTATGCGCTATCCGCATAAACATTAGATAACTACTTATATTGTAACTTTTAATTCAGTTCATGTAATAAATTTTTTCAATTTCTATCTACTATGGTTAGGGAAGCATGTGAATAGGTGTTGCATGCATGTGAAAGTGGCAGACTATAATTCATTATTTTCAATTTCTATCTACTATGGTTAGGGAAGCATGTGAATAGGTGTTGCATGCATGTGAAAGTGGCAGACTATAATTCATTATGACCACTTATGACATGGATGAAACTATTCAACCAACTTGGTAAAAAGATGCTTTAATCACATGCATGGAACGATTCAATTAAACCCCCTTTCATGAAATACAAATATTCAACCACTGTTAAATAAATTCAAACAAACATGAAATACAAACTCAAACAAATAGTTTTTAACGAAGTACTTATTAAAAAGTAGAGTTCACAATTTGTTTACTTTACTTCCAATGACAGTCATCGTTTGTCCATTCTGAATCTAATGAGTGCTCTCCAGGATACGGGTCATGGTAGTAATCATTTGGTTCAACTTCTTTCCCTTCGAATTCATTTTCATAAACACTCTTCAGTACATCGGGGTCTTCTAACAATTCAGGGTTCATTTGGTCAAAAGTTAACTCGGGTGAGGGATGTTCCTTTGTTTCATTCACTTCCACTGAAAAACATTTAGGTTGAGGAAGATCACATGATGCCTAAACAACCTCAAAAACATTTAAGTTAGTGAACAAACAAAAGAAATATTGTATCATGAAACTAAATATGTAAACGCTTACACAATGTAGGATCCACGTGGTGCAAATAAAACGGTAGTAAGTAGGAGCACGACACTGGTAGCATAACACCTTAGATATGTCGTTTCTTGGACTGGTAGCATATACAAGGAATGGATTGGTGCTAGAATTGGTATTCCCCTTACTTTGGGTCAGACAAGAGGATGATGATTCCATTTTACTGGGTGGTGAATTAGACATTAGGAATGGATGAGTGCATTTTTTTCCTTCCTTATACATTGGCTTTTATAAACAAAACGTAAGGGTTATAATGGTAGTTTCAAAAAGGATATCATTAAAATATTAACCTAAAAATAATGGTCATATTATTATTTAAAAAAAAGATGTCAGATGAACCATTTATTAGCTATAAATAGAACATTTCTTCTTCCTCATTCAGACAAATCTTTCCTTTCTCATTCAAATGGCTTCTTTGCCATTCAATCCATTTGTGGTACAGTTATATTATGGGGGTGAAGTGTCATACACACAAGGGGTTGTTTTAGCTGCTCCGGGAACTCGTTGCAGTTCGTTTTTAGTTCCTTATCAGACCAATTATTCCGAGTTGGTTGACAACATATGTAGATGTCTTCAAATTGACCGCCAATCTTGTTGTCTGAACTTAACACTCTACTATGAATACAATGGAGGTTCATATACCTCACATATTCAACAGGAAAGTGATATGTATTTAATATACCAACTAGCTTCTCTTATTCCGGGTTACACATGTAAAATTCATGTTACGTGGACGACGGTAGTTCCCAACTTGAATCAACATGAATATGGTAGTTCCTCAAGCATTGCAGAGAACGCCGAAGGTTATTTTACTTCCTTTTTAATTATTTTTATCACCCTTATAGTATGTTGTAAATGCTAATACAATAAAATTTTTTTAAGACTCTCCTTCGGAAGAAATTGAAGAAACTGAAGAGAGTGAACCCTCTCTTTCTGAATATGAATCACAAGAAGACGAACCAATCCCTCCTTTGCCTCAGCAACAAAGTCAGGAACTTACACATTTTCCCGGACTTAATGTTGTTGGTAGAGGAATGGATGAAGACTATATTCCCCTGGATAATTTTGGGGAAGATGAAATGGAGTTTTGGGATGAAAAAAGATCCAGAAATACGTTTAAATATGTATTTCACTTCAAAAAAACAAGTTGATTACGCCGTTAGAATGTGGAATATCAACCAGAACAGAGAGATATTTATGGCAGATACCCGACCAAAAGTCTTGACAGCCAAATGTAAAAGTATTATGCAAACCAACAACAATGAGCACGAAACCTCTCAACCATGTCTATGGACATGCACAGCAAGAAAATTAAAAGATTCCAATTTTTTTAAAATTACAACATGGACACCGGCTCACTCATGTTTCACCACTATTACTCGCAACAATAACCGGGCCCTAAGATCAAAAGTTGTAGCAGCCCACATCCAAGAACAAGTTCTTGCAGATTTATCTTACCCTGTGAAACAAATTCAGTCTCTAATCAAAGAGAAACTGAATGTTGATATCACTTACGGCAAGGCTTGGGCTGCCAGAAAAAAAGCCATCGAAAACATATACGGTACCTGGGATGAAAACTTCCATGAATTACCAAGCTATATAATGGCACTACAACAAGCTAACCATGGTACCGTTGTCCAGTGGTTACATCATCCCAGTAGTACAAGTGACTGCTCAGTATTCAAGTATGTATTTTGGGCGTTTCGTCCAAGTATCGAAGCATTTAGTTTTTGCATTCCTGTAATCTCTATAGATGCCACCCATCTAAGAGGAACTTACAAGGGAAAAATATTGATGGCGGTTTCCAAAAATGCAAACAACATGATCTTGCCGATTGCGTACGCATTGGTGGATGAAGAAACAAACGAGAGCTGGAAGTGGTTTCTTCAAAAATTTGCCGAGAACGTTGAAGACCCTGCAAGGCGAACGTTGTGTGTAATTTCTGATAGGCATGCCGGTATAAAACACGCCATGGATAATTTAGAATCCTGGAAGGAACCCCATGCGTACCATCGATTTTGTCTAAGGCATGTGAGAAGCAATTTCATGGCGAAGTTCAACAGTGTGAGCTTGAAAAGGATGTGTTGGGAGATCGGAAGCACAACACAACAAAGAAAGTATGAACGCCTGATGGATGAACTTAAGGCAACAAACAAACAAGCGTGGAAGTATCTAAAAGAAATCGATAAAACAAAATGGACAATCATGTATGACCGTGGGAATCGCCGATGGGGTATACTCACCACGAACATATCGGAAAGCATGAACAATGTGTTACGTGGTGCCAGGATGCTTCCAATAAAGGCATTAATTGAATATACCTTTAAGAGAGAAGTTGAACAATACGCCATACACTACACAACCGCGTATAATTGCTCAACGGACTTTCCTCACCGCATGTGGACACTCTTCCATACACGTGAAATAAGGGCTCGTCAACACAGGGTATACCCTTATTCAGAACGTCATCAAAGGTTCATGGTGGAGACACCCCTACAAACATCGGACGAATCTGGCTATAGTCCTTATACAGTAGAATTCAAGGAAAAAACTTGCTCTTGTGGTAAGTGGCAAATTTACCGGTTCCCATGTAGCCATGCAATTGTAGTTTGCCACCACCTACGTGAAAGCCCAATAACAACTGCGGACCCAAGGTTTTTTACATAAACATATCGTGCACAATACAACAACCAATATTTTCCGGTGTCTCATAAAGAAGATTGGTTATACGCCGGTTGGCGAATCACTGGGGACCCATCAAAGATAACCACATTAAGGGGAAGACGACGTGCGAGAAGGATGCATAACGAGATGGACGCCAGCTACGCAGAGGAAAGGACAAGTCGTAGGTGTTCTGGTTGTAAAAGAACGGGTCACAGGATCAACAGTTGTCCATACCGACAAAACTAGTTATTGGTTCTTTTTATCATGTATGTGAGTTTATGTTTGTTTTATTTCATGTTTTTAATATTACTAGTGGTTTTCAGTTTATTTTATTTAATATTTCTCAGTTTTAGTATTTTTTAGGTGTAAAATAATCTTTAGATTACTTTAAAATAATTTAATGAAGTATTTATAGTTAATTACATTTAAACACTTTGAAAATTGAGTAAATAATTGTTTAATATAAATTATATACTACAAGTGTTGCAGCAAAAAATAAGTGTTTAAGTAAAAATAAAATTTTTCAACTGTTTGAGTAAAAATATATACAGGTTTGCACATCCTTTGCATTATTTGTGTTGTCTAATTGTTGCTTGAGAAAGAGAATCCAAAGTTTAACGCCGTTAGTTTGGTTTGTTCCTAAACCGAAACTATGAATTACGCATTAATGGTTTTGTCATAAACCGCAACTGTGAATTGCGGTATAGCTGACACCTGCCAAAGCACAAATTTCTAAAATAAAAATTTTCTCCTAAACCGCAAATAGGAATCTCGGTTTAACCATTTTCCTTTTTTTTTTTGACTTTACCTTTATCCTAATTTTTTTCTAAAATATACCAATCTTAAAAAAAATTCCTAGAAAACATCATATGACATCTATCACCCAAAGCTATGATGAGGCATGGGGAAAGTACATCTCAAGGTTATTAAGGACCAAAGACTGACGGATGAAGGGCATTCAATTCACTTTAACTAATTACAATCGAGTCATATAATTTTGAGGCGTAAGTTAGTAGAGAGGACCTTACATTGAGAGAAAAAAAAATTGTATTTGATACATTACTTGTAAGCTCCTTGTGAAGGAAGAAACACTTGTATCTTTCATTTAATGTGAGTATAATCTTGATATTCTATTACATTGTCGTATTTTGGTTTCTTTAAGGGCAAACAACTACAATAATAACAGCTGATTTTGCACATAAAACAGAAACAAAAAAGGCCAAATTATCATTTTTTATATTAAACCCCCACAATCATATGTAAACCAAAAGAAACGTTATTGTTGGTTTGGAATACAGTTTTATATTTTTTTTACTTTATTTATGCTTTTTATTAATGAAATCAAAGTTCCTTCTTTATTTGTGTTTAGTTTTTGTTGTTGTATTTTTAATGAAATTTTTTAATGTATTTTTTTTTTAATTTTATGTTTATTTTTTTATTTTGTTTAAAAACTAGGGGATTCCACCACGCATTGCGGCAGGAATTCTGTCAGGATTTTGAATATCAAAACACATATATGATCCCGTATATCAAAACACACACACATATATAAACGGTTGTCATTCTAACGTAAAACCTTGCAGTGCAGTCGTTGTAAACGTGTAAGTGAGATCATATCAACCTTTTTTTAAATTTTTTTGATCCTCTCTTTTTCTACATCCACCACTTTTATGCAATCTCTTGTGATTGTTGATCTACTTACTTTTTGATATAGATGATTGTTATACTTCATTAACTGAATGAACCAGTGGTACTCAACAAATGAGAAAGGTAATTCCTGAGTTCTGATCATTTTTGCAATTATTTCTCTACACTTCATTTGATCATAACTCACATTCATATTCTAACAAACTACATTATCACTACCACTTGACTCAAATTTGATAAAACCTTTTGTGTTACCTTTTGACCTCTTGAAGTACCCACAGCTACTAAGGTGTGTTTTGAGACTTGTTGTAGTGCCTTCAGTACTTACTACGTATGTATGCTTACAATTGATGAACTGTCATTTTTCCACCATTTTCCCTTTATACATAGCATTGAACTCTACAAAATGTGCCCAAACTTTAGAAGAATTCTTTCGTTTTGCCTTTGAATCACCATCTACGGACGATGCTTGATTCTTATCTTTCAATTCGTCAAGTAATTCAACATTTTCTCCATCACTCAATTCAACACGAGGAGTCTCGATTTCGTCATTTGATTCTTTGTGAGAAGACATCTTACAACAAATGGTTCATAAATCAACTAAGAGATGGTTCATGTGGAGAAGGACAAATTATTTTGAATCAAACAAATAGATGACTTTAATCAAGCATACCTCATAGGCGTCGACTGATCTTTGGAACTGGTCACTGTGTTTCCATCGGAGGCGATGGTCGAGCTCACTACGTTCGGATCGGCCGTGCGGGTGCGTACGTGGTGCTCACTGCGTTCAGATCGAAGGCGGTGGCTGAATATTTAGAACGTGAGAGATGGTCGGAGGTCGTTGGTCGGAAGAAACTTGAGAGACGGTGGGAGGAGGTGGCTCACGGCTGGGAGGAAAAGAGGGAATTAGGTTTACATGAGAAGTTAATTAAAAGAATCTAGGAAATGGAAATCAGATTTAAAATTTTGGGTATTAGCCTAGGGCAAATGGACAACACCCGCCCATCTTAAAATGAAGTAGAAAAGGGATAAGTGATGACAAAGTAAAGAAGAGAGTTTAGAGATGAAATGAATAGAGGAATGAGAAAGACACTTTCTCTTAGAGAGAGGCAAACATGTTTGTTTCAAGTAACTAACTGTTTCCAAGTTTTAGTTTGGAACATGTTTGGATTCTAAACGAATTTTTAGAAACCGCTTTTTTTGGGAGGAACTGGATAGTAATCGGAAATAGTTCTTGAATTTGAAATGTATACCTAGTGGAACCGGATTGGTTTGGGCTGGGCTAGAAACGGTTTGGGTAACCGATTCCGGAATTCAAAAAAAAATTAATTACAATAAGTTAAAAAATAAAAGTAAACAACATAAATGTTTTTTATTTATATTTAATAATTCGACAAGCAAAATAAATAAATAAAAAATAAACAACATAAATCGTCATAAGTCCTATTGCAAACGAGTATTTACATCATAAGCGAGTTTTTCTTCAGATATAACGGAAGCTAGTCCTTCTTTCACCTCCTCGTCGTATACTTTTACTTCAAGTACTATTTCATTTTCGAAATTTCTTGCATATTTTATGTGATTGACTGCGTTCAAATGAGCATTTAACCAAATGCACATCTCTACCAACCCTGGAGTGAGTTTCGTTCTTCACAATGATAAAAGCTTGTCATTAGGTAAAAATTCATAGATCAAAGCAACCATACAAGCTTGAGCGGTTAGTAAATCACACGCCATGCAAGTTAGAATCGGATAGTTGGTTTCATTTCCTAACCACCAAACCAAAATATCTAAATTGCGATAATTCTTGAATTGAAAATTGGACTTAAAATCCATTCCATTATACCTTCTTTGCTTGCTTGAAGGGGTTTCCCCTTTGTCGTTTTGCCGTTTAATGACGAATGGTAATTAATTTAGAAAGAAGCGGGTCTCGTGTTTTGTTGTTGCCACTTGAACTCAATATGCTCAAGCTCGTATGTATCCTTATGTTGGGTCATATTTGTTTAAATAAAAATCATACTTAAATTTTAAATTAAGATGGAAAATCTTTTTATGTTTGAGTTGAATAATTTGGATTTTGTTCATGCATATCCAAATTGCCATATATTTCGTCTATCAAATATTTAACCCCTATAACATTCAAAAACAGGTTTAAGAGACCACACACGTAAACATGGATGATAGATTGAAATACTTTATGATTTTTTCACACCAATATTTGACTTTTCAAAAAATTAAATTCATTTTTTCTTTGCATTTTTTCACAATTTTAAAGTTTAAACAATAATTTCTCAATAGTAAACCATTGATTATAGAAGTAACCAAATGACAGTGCTTCTCGATTAACGAATTTCAACATTTGATCACGAACTCTATGTACATCATAATGAAAATTACACCATCACTCCTCATTTATGTTTGTTGGGTTCCTGGGTCATTTCTCAACACCTTGCAACATAGTTTGCTAATGTGTTTTTTAAAACTCGTCTTCAAGTGTGGTACTTAACCAATTCATCTTACAGATGTTTATACTAAGTTAAAAAGCTAAAAAAACAAAATAAAAAACGAAACGAAAACGAAAAAATTGCTTGAAATCGGGTTCCAACAGCTAAAACCGATTTTTTTTTGTCTGGTCGTAGGAATTGATTCCGAATAGGAATCGGTATTCAAAACAAAATTTAGGAATAGGTAGTAACTCAAATTTGCTACGAGAAATAGCAAAATCTTGGAACCCGGTTAATTGAGTAAAACTATGAGAATATTTTGAAAGGAAATTGATCACCAACATGAGACCAACTTATTTGGTAAAGTTTTTACTTTTTAAAGAGATGTTACATGTTCAAACCTGAAGGTATTTTAAGAGATGTAAATTTGCTATTATTTAATAATAAAAAGAAATTGGTTAAATGAATTATGCAAGCCAAAAGTCAACCAACGGTTATTTGTAGGCCTGTAAATGAACCGAACAGTTCATGAACAGTTCGTTTATGTTTGTTTATTTAATAAACGAACAAACACGAACATAAAATTGGTGTTCCTTTAATTAAATGAACGAAAATGAACACACATAGTGTTCGTTTATTTATGTTCATGAACTGTTCTGTTATGTTCGTTTATTTGTGTTCGTTAATGTTCGTTCATTAAGTATGTAATGTTAGTTTATGTTCGGTTAACTATCTAATTAACGAATGATATGTATTTACATTTAAGAGACTTGGCGTTTGTGTTCGTTTATGTTTGTTCAACTGTGTTCGTTTATGATTTGTCAATAGAGTTAAATAATGTTCATTTATATTCATTCTTTTATTTTGGTTCGTTTGTGTTCATTTATGTTTATAAACACTTCGTTTAATTTACTAATGAACGAACACGAACACAAAATTCATGTTCGTTAATGTGTTCGTGTTCGTTAAATTTAAATGAACGAACGTGGACATGCCTATGTTCGTGTTCGTTTGCAGACCTAGCTATTTGTATAGCAAAAACCTCCTAAATTGCCTTTATCAAAATGATATACTTTTCCAGGCCTATTCAACTCACCAATAATTTATATACAGCTTTCACGGAATAAGGTGTTTTGGGTCGACCAAACTGGCTACAAGCCATACCCAGAACTTACATGTCGTAAACTGACAAAACTGTTACCTAGGGGCAAAGGTGGGTTGTTTTTGCTAGGATTTGAGATCAATTTGGCTATGATACCATGTTAAACCACAAGGTAATTGTGTATCCACCTTGTATGCCAACTAGAGCTACATAGGATTTGAGAACATGTTCAAACGCCGTTAGAATAAGTTAAATTGACGTTCATTTGAGCCGATTTTCCGTAGTTTCCTTGTTTTTTGAGGTTCCATAAGGAATCCAACCCTTCAAATATATACTTTTCGATATGGTAATTACATACAACTATACAAGTACATAAGTAAACGCCCCATTTAGGGTGCACGTATATAATGTATATATGTGTGGGCCCTTAAGAGGCAAAAGTAAAAGTGCACTAATTTTAACGTTATTTTAGTTATTTGTGAAAATAACGTTAAAATCATTGGAATGATCAACTTCAAACGATAACTTTGAGCCGTGGACTCTTTCGGAGCAGCCTCTCTATCCTCCCCCCCAGACCCTACTGAAAAGTGGGAATATACTGGGTAAGGTTGTTGTTGTATACAAGTACATAAGTAATCTAATAGACAATACTAAGGAGGTGGCTAGCTGGTCTAGAGACTGGAGAAGTACATAATGTTATCTACATACAAAAATGTGACCTAATGCCAGTATTCAAGGTTTGTAGGTTGACTATGCATGAATCAAGGGATAGACCTTCTTAGGATTGGACAGTCCTGACTCAATACAAAATAATTAATAAGTTGATTTGGGTAAGTAATATTGTATTTTGGGTTAAAATATATATCATCATTACATATAACGGGTTAAAATTAGTAACACCTTAACACAATACGGATCAAAATGAGTAACTTAAAAACTATAAGAATATAATATATTCAAATGAGTAATAATTATCAATAATATATTTGATAATAAAATTATAAAGATTATGCAAATAAACTATTTGTTTATTTACAACGTATTTTAACTTGAGTTAAATTCATGTTTTTTTAAATGACTGATTTAGACCAAAACTAATTTTGTTTAAAATTCATCCTAACCCACACTTATCCTGACCTGAACCTGACTCGAATTACCCATTTTGTTAGGCTTAATAAAGAGTTCCAAAGTTGCTTATAATATTATATATTTCAATTTTCAAGATACAATATACACTGACCAATAGAACCTAAGTTTATGTTGAACCTAAGTTTATGTCCTTATAAGTTATAACTCCAAATCAAATCCACCGGCCTAAATATCACTTTATTTAGTTCTTTAGGTTTATAACATCTTGCAAATAGACCCAACTAAATACACTTTCATAAACCAGGTTTTTTAAAACCGGTTCGTGTTTTAAATCGGTTTCGGTTTTGGTCAACAAAGTCAAGAAACGGTTCTAGTTGGGTTCTGGTTTTGATTGGTTTTTTGATTGGTTCTAGTTTTGGCATGATAATTGTGGAACCAATTTCAGTTTTTCCTTTTCCCGGTTCCGGTTACGATTTCTCTGAAAAACCAGAACCGCTTATACCCAACAGTTTGGGTAGGGCCAGTTCCTGTTCAAGCTCGGTTTGTTGGTTCTAGTTTCGGGAACGGTTTTTTTGCCGAGCCCTACAAGCAAGCAACAAAACTCATTTCTATAACATGTTCAAACTTACATAACTTATCTACTTTCATAGGCCCTATATCTACAAAGAAATCCATTAAACAACCCAGTTAGGAATCTGCATGAGAATGTCTTAAATAGCCAGCTTAAAATTTTAAAAAAATAATACTTTTCTTTATTTTGTATTTTTCTTTAAGCTCAAGCCAAACAAGTTCATTAGCAATTTTTTTAATCTGATCCTTGCCCATGATGTATATTTTTTTCAAGAAAAACTAACCAATAAAAATAAACAATATAAAATAACACTAGGGACATACATATAAACTAGTGGGAATTCCGTCACGCGTTACCCTGGACTGCCACCAAAACCCCAAACATGATACAAAAACACTACACAAATGGTTGTCACTCTGACGTACACTCATAAGATATCAAGAAACCGATTGCAAACCCAAGTCACAAAAGCATCTACACCCTTAAAAGCCCAAAACATATAGTAATAAAAGAAAAGGCAAATTGGCTTTTAATAATCCAAACTTTGATCAATTGGCCGCTACCGGTCCCAACAACGAAAATCCTCAATAACGGTCCAAACTTTTGACATATTTACCTGTGGCGGACCGCCGTCAAAAAAACCCTAACGGCGTTAACTTTTTTTCGAGTTTCGAACGGATTTTTAAGGGCTTTTGTTCAGATGGAGAATACGAGTCGAATGACGTATAACTTACCACAAAACGTTGCTCCAAATTTCCCAATTTTGGTATTTAAATTTTCAATTCATCAAATAAATCATCAAATTGGGAAATTTGGAGCAACGTTTCGAAGTAAGTTATACGTCATTCGACTCGTATTCTTCATCTGAACAAAAGCCCTCAAAAATCCGTTCAAAACTTGAAAAAAGTTAACACCGTTAGGGTTTTTTATACGGCGGTCCGCCACAGGCAAATATGTCGAAAGTTCGGACCGTTATTGGGGATTTTCATAGTTGGAACCGGCAGCGGCCAATTGATCAAAATTTGGATTATTTAATCCAATTTGCCAAAAGAAAATAATGAGTTATTTGCAAGCCATGCTTTTTTGAACATCTCTAGATCAATCACATCAAAGAAGCTGAAAAATGAACCATAAAATCCATGATGTATGGTGAAAGCACAAGAAAAAACAAATTCACGTCTAGCATCCTATTACAACATATTAATTAGTAAACTATTCTGTCAAAAACATTAAAAAAATGCTCTACCAAAAAAGAATGAACATCTGTAAAAAAATATTAATCAACATTGAGGACACTACCTGACTGTAAAAATAATCAAGATGACACCCTCCATTACAGTATAGGCTGTGCATTATATTTCTTAACTAACACAATATATATAAATATAAATATATAGGAATCAATGAAAAACCTGCACACAACATGTACCACAAATTACTTGAATAATCTTCTCCTTGTATCCCCTAAAAGAGCACTCGGAATTATAGATACAGCATCTACACATATTCCACCTTTTGAGTGTGTGCAATCAATTTGCTTCATTGAGAATCTGACTTCAGTTGGGGGATCCGACTCGTTGACAATAAACTCACCCACTTTGTATTCAATCCAGCAACCCCGTTTATGGTATCCATTCACTTCACCTTCAGCACAATCATCTAAAAAACATTCTGTAGATGCTGTTTGACCATCTGATGTTGACAAGTCAAATCTTACGGGTTTTATATCCCAACCGTGAGTGTGTTCAAAAGAGCACACACGTCGTCCCAACCTTTTGGCAAATCTTCCCAGGTGTATTCTAAATGATAATGTGTAGATGTCAGCTGGGAGATAGAATTTTACACCACCGTCGACCTCAAACCACCATACTTGTTGCAAACAAGCCACGATATTGAACCTGAAAACACTAGAACAACGATAAGTTCTCCTAACTTTGAAGGACCCGTCAAATATAGCTAATTAAAACATAGGAATTAAATGAAAGGTTAGAAATTCCTAAACACATAAACAATGGCATCTCCTAAACCCAAATAGTAAGCTAATAAAAGCTAGAGGTGAGAGTTTCGCCCACTTACTAGAATATGGATGGATTTGGGTTATATATTGTCTCTAAGGAGGATGGGAAAGATGAAACCAGTGGAGCCAAATTATATTCCTATTGAAGTATGGAAATGCTTAGAATAGGAAGGAATGAGGTGGTTGACAATGTTGTTCAACACTATACTCAAAACTGGTAGGATGCCAGTAGAAAAGTAGTGTCTTAACTCCCTAATACAAGAACAAGAGAGACGCCCAGTGTTGTGAAAACTATAGGAGAATTAAACTTTTGAGCCACACTATCAACCTCTAGGAAAGAGTGAACGAGACAAGATTGAGGAGAGAAACCCAAGTGACTATGAATCAATTTGCATATGGTGTTCATTAGCGGGGCTACACCGAGGTGCAGCATTGAGCCCGTTTTTTTTTTGCAGTTATTTTAGATGAGTTGTCAAATTCTATCCAGGAAGAGATTCCATTGTGCATGATTTTTGCAGATGATATTGTGGTAATGACAGAAAAGAAAGAGGATCTAAATACGAGGCTAGAAGAGCGGTGAGTGGCCTTAGAGAATATAGGCTTACGCATCAATAGGTCAAAAACCGAGCACCTCTATTGTAACTTTAGTGGGACAAATGAGTAGGAGGAGGACAACCTTGTGACTATTGGAGGTCAGTACGTGCCAAAAACAACAAAGTTCAAACCTAGGTTCATTTGTCCGAAGGGACGGAGATATTGACTGCAACGTGGCCAACCGTGTCTGGGCAGATTGGCACAAGTGAAGAGCAGCTACAAGAATCTTATGTGACAAGGGGTTTCCAAAAAAACTAAAAGGTAAATTCTATATAGTCGTAGTTAAACCAGCGATGATGTATGGAAGCGATTGTTGGCCAATCAAGAAGGCTCAAGAGCGAAAGTTGGAAACAGCAGAGATGAGAATGCTGAAATGGATGTGTGGGCACACAAAGCTGTACCGGATAAGGAATGAAGTCATCAAGGAAAAATCAGGGGTAGCGTGCATCTTAGACAAGGAAAGGGAAGGAAAATTGAGATGGTTTAGGCATGTAAAGAGAAGAAACCCGTTCACGCATGTACGAAGAGTAGAGAATATTACTGCGGAGGGGAAGAGATGCAGCAACCGACCCATGCTACCATGGAATGAGCAAATTTGCCATAATTTCTCAAAGTTGCACCTCTCCGAGGACATGATCATAGAAGTTCTTGAAGACGTAGGAAAAAGGTGAAAGAGTTCTAGTTTGTTTAGGATATAGGTTAGAGATCGTAGTGTTAGTCAGGACCTTAGCCTCTAAGGAATGCCTAATTGATGTGTCTGCAAGTTTGTTATATCTGATTGTGTAATGTGTATGATATGTATGATATCTGTTTGTATACATGGTGGATGTCATGCATTATATTTGGGTGCGCTCTTCGTTGGTTTTTGGTACTATGCTTACTATGCTTTGTTTGACCCTAGTTCTTGCTTTAGGTTTCCCCATGTTGTTTATTCATGTGTTTCGTGTATGTGTTATGTGTTGGAATGATTAGTTTAACTATATTCCAGTGCTAGTGCTGGTTGTGTCTTTGAAATAATAAAAAAAAAAAGATCTACGAGCCAGAGGACTCCACTAAAGCAGGCTCTCTACCATTTTTGGGGTAGAGGTAAGGTTTGTCTTCATCTTTCCCTCACCATGCCCCACTCAAAAGTGGAATTTTATTGGGCATGTTTGTTTGTTTGTTTTATTGTCTCTAACAGATCAAATGGGTTGCCAGTCACCCAAAGTGTTAAGACATTTTTAACATATTATATTTGTTAATTTAGAAAATAGATATTACTTTAAAGTATTGCTTTTGTAATCATATTTGATATACTAACTACTTATATAACTCAAAGAGAATGACTAAAAAAAATTGGTGGATGGAGTTGTCACAGTTTGATCCATGCTTAAAAAATCATTAAATAACTCCCTAATTTAGCCACATTTTGAGCCTAGGATCTTTTTACAAGCAACCTCTAATCCCAATGTGATAGGGGTAAGGTTTGCCTTCGTTCCCAAACATTTGTTCCCACCCTACAGACCTACTGATTAGTGGGGTGTGACCGGATATGCTTGTTGTATTTTGCCACATTTATTAAAAATTGTGGGATATCACTCTCTCTACACCTTTTCAACTTAGTATGTAACCTTTTTGTCTAATAAGTTACAGAGTTTCAAGCAAAAGTTCTATGAGAACGTTTGTAACCTCAAGTAACATACAATCAAAACCTACAAAATCACATCACACTGAAATTGATTTGTGATACAATGTTACTTCATTATTATAAACTTTTATAATGTTTGTATGCGAAAGTATTTTGTTTGATCACTGTAAGAGTATCTCACAATCGTAGCTACAAGATGAATTTGCAGCTTCGCATGTATTTTGGTGGAGCAACAGTTTAAATGGTTATTTTAATCTTATTCGTTGCAAACCACCAAAACATCAAATAGCCAAAAATGGTGCTTTTGGGTTTACTTTGGGTGCATTCCTTATTCTTACCATCTTTGGTTCCCGTCCCAAAAAGCAACCAGAAAGATGTTTATAGAGGATTTCTTGTCATGCTGCCTGAGGTCCTAAGTTGGGCATATTTTTATAAAAGGAAACTAGCCTATTGACATTCCTTAAGAACAAGGAAACTGATTTTGTCCTCAACATTCAACATAGTAGATTTCATTTTCCCCAATTTTGTATACTTCCATTTTGTTATTAAGTTATAGCACCATGTATAAATTATACGTAGATATTCAACAAACTGCAACATCCATCATGATAACACAACCTAAGTGAGACGACACGACATATCACAAACATGACAAACTGCATTTATTTCTGTAACAAATGCGAAAAGAAGGCAACCTTTTCATGGGATAAGTTTTTGCTCATTTTTAATAGTTTTTTTGAATGCAAACATTGGGTCTTAGGTCTTAACATGACATGTGACCTCCTAAATTCTCTAATTATCATGTCATAGCTTTTGCAAATTAAACAAGTATGAATTACATAAGCATAGAGTAAAGATCCAACCTAGATTCTTCAGTATGAACCCAATTCCAGTATCTCCTATCTTCAATTCCAGTTATTGACATTGACTTGGTGGAGATCGACAAACAAACCCTACCGGTAACTTTATCCAACCACACTTCCTGCACCGTAACGTATATCATTCAGCTTCTAAAAAACCCTAAATTACAAGTAACAAAAATACAACTTACCTTATTGCCGTCGTCGAAGGGTACGGGACGAGAAAGGAGAGCAAAAACGTCTTTCTTGCTCAGATTCCGGTATCTCTCCGGCGGTAATAAGTCCAGCAGATGTTGGTAGTTATGTGGAAGCTTCGACTCCCATACGGCGTCTGAAGAGGCGGCCTCACGGAAGGCGCGGTTGAGGCGAGCTAGGTTACAGATCTCCGGTGGCGTTAGGTACAGAAACACACACGCCACGCAGCTTCCTGGTATGTCACCGAGTCCGGGTCCGTCGCCGGCGATCTCGGTCAAACTAGACAACGAGGCTCCCATCTCCGGCGAATATCAACTCATTCTGCCGGCGGTGGAGATGAAAGAGTAGCAGGGTTTTTTTGTACCGGTATTGAATATTGTGTTTCATTGTCGGTCCTTACCTCACGTTATTTGAACATACGTAATTCCTTATTTTATTCAACATTGATTAAACTATTACGCTCTGTTCCCGAGTTTATTTAAGAAGAGAAAAGAAAGAAAAAGGAACAGAGGGAGAAACATTTTGTGTTCTCGAGTTTCATTTAACGAGGGAAAAGAAATAAATATAATAAATGTCGTGTTTCCGAATTTCATTTAAGGAGAGAAAAGAAGATAAGTGGAAGGAAAAGTAGGCAAAATTTCTTAGTTTTCCTTTCCTTCCGATTTGGAAGGAAATGGAAGGAAAGAAATCTCTTCTTTTCTTTTCCTTTCCTTTCATTTATTTTCCTTTCTTTTCCTTTCTATTCTCTTCTTAAATAAACTTGGGAACTGAGCGTTAAACTACACAAAGAAAGTGACCTCCGTGGGGTGATACGGTTAAAATGGGGCTCTGTGTCGTGGTATGATTAGAAAACATATAAAGTCATTATTCGGTTATATAGAGGTATGATAGTACGATTAAAACTCGTGTATTGTGTATGATATCAGGATTGAAAAACATATGAAGTTTGAATAAATTGGTTATTTAGAGATTTAAATGTAGAAACAAAACAATATTTTGTTTGTATATTCCGGTAGATTTTTTTTTAATAACGGTGATTATATGTGACGTGCCAATGAACTTTATGATGTGTCTTACATCAGTAACATTAACATATTTAAGTACAAAAGATAAAAATATGTATCACGATTTGCTTATAAAGATCAAAACATAAATAAATAAATCATATAAAGTATTGCTAATTTTTCATAACATCAGCATATTACCGTCAATTGATATGGTTTCCTTTTATTGTTTTCTCAAATTAACAAACGTAAATTATGGAGTAAATATCAAAATATATATACTGCAAGCACTGTTTTGAAAACCGGACCGGACCGGCCGGTCGGACCGGGAACCGGTGGGTGGACCGGTCCGGTTAAGGGTCTTGAACCGTTTTTGGGTGAACCGGCCGGTCGGACCGGTGAACCGGCGGTCGGACCGGAAAACCGGTGGTCGGACCGGTGGTTGAACCGGTTTTTTGATTTTTTTATTTTTTTTTGATTTTTTTTGATTTTTTATATATATATATTTATAAAATGTTTATAAAATCATCTGGTTCTTAAATCCGGTTCGACCGGTCCGACCGGTCCGACCTCTGACCGGTAACGAGACCGGTTCGACGTCCGGTCCGGTTATGAAAACATTGACTGCAAGGGATAAACTTTAAAACTTTAAAGAGCTCAAAGAAATATTTTACAAAGTTAAGGGGTAACTTTGAAAGGTTTTCAAAGTTGGGGTTTTAAATAAGTGTAATTTTTTATTTTATTTTTTCTAGAAAACTCAACGAACTAAAGTTCTTAAAAAAATATTATATACAGTAACAAATCATGTTGAAACATTACGACTAAATAAACAAGAGCTAAAGTATTAGATGGGCTATAGTTAAAAAAAATAAAATAAAAAAAGATGGGAAACCTAACATATAAAAATATGGTTATCACAAAATCATAGTTGTGACCTCTCTTTTTAATAACTTCGTGTATTGTGATTTTTAATAACCTCATACATAAACCATCTTGTCAAATGAATGTTAGCTTTTGTATTTAATACATGTTGGTTTAGTAAAATATATGAGAGAAAATAGTTTCTTTGTAAGAGTTGAACTCATAACCTCTCATTGCATATGTTCATGCTTAAACTACTACTCTAATTGACTATTAGTAGTTTTGAAAATGAAATATTAAGTATTAGTTGTTTTGAAAACGAAATACTTTGCATTTAATGTATAAGTTATCTGTTACAAAAGCCATCGCATTGAATTTTAAGATATAAATAATATCAACCGGATGAAAATTGAAAAAGGAAAATATACATAACAATCATTTACGTTATGTATTAGGGGAGGAACATCTCATACTCCTCACACTCTTTTGTATGTCACTTCACGGTCATATTGGCATTTAGTGTTATATGAGCTTTCCATTTTAATTATCTAGTTTTCTTAGTTTTCCAAAGAATACCTTTTTGATTTTTCAATTCTTCTCAAATATCATAATTATGTTGTATAATATGCATCAATTGAGATATCCTTTTTTTTTTTTCTCAAGACTTGGTATCAATACACTAAAAACGTACTATTTTTCCCCTACAAGCTCCCCAAAACCAATGGGTGTTGTTGCCACCCGAGAAATGCTTATATCAACTCATGGGTGGTGTTCCTTGGTCTTTACTGAGTATACCCTTGTTGTGACATTCGTCGCAAAGTTCCCGTTGATTTTGATTGTTAACTTTGACTTTGACCATTGATTTTGACCATTGAATTGGACTTAGATCAAGACATGTTAATTTGACTTCAACTAAGATTAAACACTATAAATATGTGTTAGACATGCTGAAATTAGTATTTGATAATGTTTAGTTGATAGACGAAAAAACGACGATTAAACCAAGAAATTGCAACAATAGCTGTAAATTTTGGTTTACCAACAAATTGATGATACACAAACCAAATTATACTCATAAACACTAAATAAAAATAATAAAATGTTGCTAATGTTCATGGAAAAATATCTAAGAAAACTTACCTAAAAGTTTACTAAATGACCATGATACATTAAGAAAAACATGTGACATGTTGCATTCTAATGCGTTATTAGATGTTGCAACAACCAAAAAAATGAAAATTCAAGAACTAAAATTTTGTTCATGTCCTTTCATACACCCATTCAAGACTTTAACTCTTTCATTCATTCTCACACATCTTTTAATCACCATCAAATGTTACCTTTGCATTTTACATTCTCTTTCACCAAGAACACATTAACATTATCTTTTCCTCTATCTAATATGATCTAAATCATCTTCAATCCCCTCATCCATCATAATCAAGACCAAGGAATAAGAATGTTGAGACGTTGTAGTGATTTTTGCACGTTTTGGTAAGCGCTTGTTGTATTTTCTTTGTCATTCTTTCATTCCCATTTCATTTTCAAAAAATCAAGAACATTAAAAATGGTCCATATAATCATATACTAATGTTTAGAATCATCATCTATAGTTGTATGGAATATCAAACACATCCTACATACAAATCATGAAAAATATGATGAAAACCGTCATTTTGAACCCATAATATTTCAATTTGTTGATATGATACCTAATCAAGTATAACCTCATGTTCTTCATATTAAAAACATCAAATAATATATATATATATATATATATATATATATATATATATATATATATAATCATGCTAAAATTTAACCTTACACATAAACACATGGTTTCATAATCAACCATGATTATTTGCAACTTCAAAATCCGTTCAAAAATCCAGAAACTATGGTTCAACTTTGAACGACCATGTGACAATTGCATTTGAGAATTACGTCATCAATGACGTGAGCACATTTGGTAGTGCTTGAAATTCACGTTGATTTAGCTATTGTAATTATTACAGGTTGATAGTATGCGAGAAATGGTGAACATAGGCGAAAACCGTGCGCAAAACGGAGTTACGGATTGTCCGGAATCGCAAAACGAAGAAAAGTACAAAAATGTCAAAGTCAAAGGGGCCAGGCGGTACGCCTAGCGCCAGACATCCACGCTAGGCGGTACGCGCGAAAGGGGAAAAAGATCTGGGATCTTTTGGTCTCGCATGCTACGCCCCGGGCCAAGCGGCCACGATGCGCCTGGCGCATGTCGGTTGGCTGGATTAGATCAAAACTCAGATTTTCATGCAATTTCGAAGACTTTTTTCGTTTTCTCGAACTTGAACACTCTTGTAGACGAAAACTCGACTTCTACACCTTCAAAACTCATATTTGAAACCATCAGAAGCCACGGATCGCACAAAGGAACGTTTCTACAAGTCCTGATCGTTGTTCTACACTCAGAAATCCGTCTGATTAGGTAACGGTTCGTTTTAACCTTCTAGTTTGATAATGGTTGATTAGATCTTTTTTTGAACGTAATGGTATAGTTAGGGTTGTTGATTATTGCCTAGATGATGGGTAGGATTGATTAGAAACGAAGAACTTGATGTTTTAACGGGTAAATCCTTGTTTTGATCCGTTGTAATGCCCGGTTTTCATGAAATCATAACAATGGTTATAATGATTTAAACCATTTAACTGTGACAATGTAGGTGATTAGTTTGATTAATCATTGAAATGCAAAGTTAAATCCAAGTGTTTCAAACTAATCACAATCATTAACATACTTATTGGAACGATTATCTGATGTTTATGATAACAGTCAGATTAGTATGTTAAACATGGTTATTAAACCTATTCTAATGTCACATTGTGGTATTTCACGATATTTGGGTATTCAATAATAAGGATTGATCATTCTTAAGCCATAAATTCATCTAGAAACTGAACATCAACTATTTGGTTAATCTGAGATTATTCTGATTAATCTAACGTGTCATCAACCTTGTATTAGGAACCTGAATCAGTATAGGTTCCTACGTTATCATACATTGTATGATATGACATTAAAATAATTAATTAAAAACCTAATATCGGTTTGATGATTTTCAAGGCAATGTCTCTGACATTGAACGTTCAGAAAAGATCTAATGAGTAAGTTAAAACATAAATAACTAATTAAACATAAATTAATGCAGAATTATCCTATTATTACCAGTTTGTGTGATATTCTGCTACCAGTGAGATATCAGGTGAGTTTCGTACAACCCCCTTTTCTTTTTAATGTTTTATAAACATCGGGGTATTACTGTGGAACTTTTCTTGAACATATGATATGTATCACTGTTATCTGCATGATTTCATGTGATTTGTTGAGAACTTGTGGATTTCATGGGATTTTGTTTGTAGAACAGAACTTTATCACTGAACTTAAAAGTCCTCATTCCTTGAACTGTATCTAGTGAACCCATGTGGGGCCGAACAGAAAACAATGATAGTACTATCGGCTGACAAACCCTTTGCCGGGAGCTTGCAACTCCCCTTGGTGTAAATGTTTGTTATCTATTTCTAGAACTTCTTAATGTAGTGATAGACATTAAGACAATGAGGTACTAAGATATTCACCAACGGGTAGTATCTTTATAGAACGAGAACGGAGTAGTCCGAAACGAACTAGATACGGGTCCCATGGTTATCTTGAACTGAACATTTTGAGAACTTACATATCATATCATATTGTTGAACTTGAACTTTACGATCTCACCAGCTTTGTGCTGATCTTTCAAACTTAAACATTTTGCAGGGAGACAGTGACCAACGGTGAGGATGCACTTCAATCACTTGTAATTGAATAAATCAGATAATGTAATAAACTTAGTTTATATATTGTAATTGAGAGGCCCCTGAGCCCCTCAGTTGGCAAAACATCAAACCCATAATACTTAAACCATAATTACATTATCATAGCAGCGGAATGTAGGGTAACAACATAAATATCATATAGATCTAAACAAACTTTTACACATAACCCACGACTCTATGGTTCTATACATAGCCAGTTTATGCCAGGGTAGTCTTCAACGTATGCCATGAGCCTTACTGTCATTCTTCCTCAATACCATTCAACCTGACATGCATGCTAAAACAAGTCAGCTTTTGCTGGTGAGTTCTAAGTTAACTTTTCATAAAAATAAAATCTTTAATATACATAAAACATTAGCCTTCACTGCCGACCGAAGTCAACAGTCTCTATCATACTAAACATAAAACATTTCATATACATAACATACATGACATCATAACATCAATCATACAGTGCATAAATGTAGCCTGTCCTGTTGACCGAAGTCAACATGCTATGCATGCATAAGATTTCCTCAACTGGCGACACACAGTCGGCAGGCCTGTTCTTTCACAGGACTTCTGCCTGTTCTTTCACAGGACTTCTGCCTGTTCTTTCACAGGACTTCTTAAACCATCAACCGAAATTGACGGCTCATACCGGTACAAGACTTCTTGACATACATCATTCATACATAACATGGTTTAAATCATTTAAACCATCATAATCATAAACCATTATAATCATAAACCATTATCCACACCGCAGTGCTCAACATTTGCCCAACCGCAGCCGGGACTTCAAAATCACGTTTCCTAATTGACCTCGGCCGAGACTTTTAAAATCATTCATTTCTCAACCGTAGTTGAGTCTTTAAAACATCCTTGACATCTCAGGTGAGGTTCTTAAAATCATTTTCTTCTCAATTGTAGTTGAGACTTAAAGCATTATTTACTTTAAAACATTATTTACTTGAAAACATTCTTTACCTGACCTTAATCAGGTTAGTGTCACTTTCATACAATAACTTTACAACTTGAAACATTCTTTACTTTAACATATTCTCTTATCTGACCGTAGACAGATAAAACAATCATTTACCTAAAATAACTTAGTAACATGCATATCAGCCCTAAAACGTTAAAATAGTAAAAGAGGGCTCATAGAACTCACCTGATGTCTTACTGTAGCAAGATCACTCGCAAACTGGTACTAATGGTGTAATTCTGCATTCGTTTACACTTAATAAGTCATTTATGTTTTAACCTACTGATTAGATCTTTCTGAACGTTCAATGTCAAAGACATTGTCTTGAAAGTCATCAAATAGTTAATGTTGTTGATTATAATGCTAAAACAGTTCCTAAACAGATTAATGGCTTAGAAATGATAAATCCTTATCATTTATTACCCAGATATCATGAAATATCACAATGTAGTCTTAGAACAGGTTTAATAACCATGTTTAACATACTAATCTGACTGTTATCATAAACATCAGATAATCGTTCCAATGAGTATGTTAATGATTGTGATTAGTTTGAAACACTTAGATTTAACCTTTGCATTTCAAAGATTAACCAAACTAATCATCTACATTGTCATAATCAAATGGATTAAACCATTATAACCATAGTTGTGATTTCATGCAAACCGGGCATTACAACGGATCAAAACAAGGATTTAACCGTTAGAACATCGTGTTCTTCATTTCTAATCAATCCTAGCCATCATCTAGGCAATAATCACAATCCTAACTATGTTATTACGTTCAAAATCAAGATCTAATCAATCAAAATCGCACTAGAAAGTTAAAACGAATCGTTACCTAATCTGACGGAGTTTTGACTGCAAAACAACGATCAGAACTTGTAGATACGATCCTGGTATAATCGGTGACTTCTGGTGGCTTCAAATTGAAGGTTAGATGGTGCAATTTCGTCTGTAGGGTGAAGAGAGTTCGAGAGATAAATAAAAATAAAACTCTGCGTGCAATCTGATGAAGAATATCAACTTACTCCACCGCCTCACCCGTCGCGTACCGCGACGAGGGCCAAACAAAGCTTCGCGTATCGCGAAGAAATTCGGAGGATTTTAGATATTTTAGGTCCATCGCGTACCGCGGCGGATCCTTAAATCTCCGTCGCGTACCGCGACGAGTCCAGAAGTTCAATACTTTGAAAATTTTCTTCGTTTCGCGATTCCGGACAATCCGTAACTCCGTTTCGCGCACGGTTTTCGCCTACGTTCATCATTTCTCGTGTACTATCAATCTGTAGTAATTACCATTGTCAATTCAACGTAGATTTTATACACGATCAAATGTGCTAATTATTTGGTTGTTACAAATCTACCCTCCTTACAATAGGTTTCGTCCTCTAAACCTGTTACGTTTCAAACAAATGTGGGTAGAGTCGTTTCATCTCGTCTTCAGTCTCCCATGTTGCCTCAGATCCTTTGCGGTGTTTCCATTGAACTTTAACTTGCCTAATCACCTTGTTACGTAACTGTTTCTCTTTCGTATCAACAATTGCAACTGGTTCTTCTATGTAGTTTAACTTCTCATCAACTTCAATGTCATTTAACGGCACATATGCTACATCATCTGCTAGACATTTTCTCAAATGTGAAACGTGAAATGTTGGATGAATTCCACTCAGTTCATCTGGCAGATCTAATCGATAGGCTACCTTACCGACCCGTGCCATTATTCGAAAAGGTCCAATAAATCTCGGACTCAGCTTTCCTCTTTTCCTAAATCGAATAATTCCTTTCCATGGTGAAACTTTTAACAGTACTTGATCACCTACTTCAAATTCTATTGGTCTCCGTCTTTTATCAGCATAGGACTTCTGTCGATCCTGTGCAGCTTTCTTTCGTGCTTTAACAAGCTGGAGCTTTTCAGTCAAATCAACTACTGCAGCTTTACTTCCCACTTCTTTCTGTCCTACTCCTCCCCAACACACAGGTGTCCTACAACGCCGTCCATACAATGCCTCGTATGGTGGCATTCCAATACTAGTATGATAGCTGTTGTTGTACGAGAATTCAACTAGTGGTAAATGATCATCCCAAGTACCACCAAAATCAATAATACAAGCTCTCAACATATCTTCTAAGGTTTGGATAGTCCTTTCAGACTGTCCATCTGTTTGAGGATGATACGCAGTGCTGATATTAAGTCTTGTGCCCATTGATTCATGAAACTGTTTCCAGAATCTTGAAACGAACCGCGTGTCACGATCTGACACTATAGAAACTGGAACTCCATGTCTGGTAATTATTTCTTTCACAAATAGTTCAGACAGTTTCTCCGACGTATAAGTCTCCCGTATAGGCAAGAAATGAGCACTTTTCGTTAACCGATCTACAATCACCCAAATAGCATCATGACGTTTTGCTGTAAGGGGCAACTTAGTTATAAAATCCATGGTGATGTGTTCCCATTTCCATTCCGCAACTTCTAAAGGTTGCACATAACCATAAGGTTTCTGATGTTCAGCTTTTACTTGCGCACATGTCAAACATTTGTTTACGTACTGCATTACATTAAACTTCATACCTGGCCACCAATAATCCTTTCGGAGGTCTTGGTACATTTTCGTTGCCCCAGGATGAATGGAGTAACGTGACTTATGTGCTTCATCTAGAATCCTTGACCTGATGTCCCCGTTTCGTGGAACCCACATTCGACCAAATCGGATCTTAACACCACATTCATTTTCTTCTAGATTCTTAACTTGACCAAAGATTCTTTCGAATCCAACATTTTCTTCCTTTAGTCCTTCCTTCTGTGCATCTTTAAGTTCATTCAGGAAATCTGGTGTTATCACCAAACTGTAAGACTTAATCCGTGTAGCAGAGTGCTCTGTCTTACGACTTAAAGCATCAGCCACAACATTGGCCTTGCCCGAGTGATACAAAATCTCACAGTCATAATCTTTGAGCAGTTCAAGCCATCTTCTTTGTCTCATATTCAAGTCCTTCTGTTCAAAGAAGCATTTTAAACTTTTGTGATCTGTGTAGATTGTACATTTCACTCCATATAAATAATGCCTCCAAATTTTTAAAGCAAATACCACAGCAGCCAATTCCAAATCATGTGTTGGATAATTAGCTTCATGGGTTTTTAATTGTCTTGAGGCATATGCTATTACCTTTCCCCTTTGCATAAGTACACAACCCAAACCCAAATAAGACGCATCTGAGTACACAACCATGTCTTCATTACCATCCGGCAGTGTTAAAATAGGAGCTTCAGTTAATCTCCTTTTCAATTCATCAAAAGCTTGGACCTGAGTTGGACCCCAATCATATTTTACTTCTTTCCTAGTCAATTTTGTCAATGGTGTAGCAATCCTGGAGAAATCCTGGATAAATCTTCTGTAATAACCTGCTAATCCAGGAAAGCTACGAACTTCCGTTGGTGTTTTCGGAGGATTCCATTTCATTACTGCTTCTACTTTAGCTGGGTCCACCATTATGCCTTCTGGACTAATAACATGACCTAAAAATTGTACTTCCCGTAGCCAAAAGGCACATTTAGAGAACTTAGCATAAAGCTTTTCTCTTCTTAGTATTTCAAGAACTTCCCGGATATGACACGCATGATCACCTTCACTCCTTGAGTATATTAAGATGTCATCAATGAACACAATCACTGATCGGTCTAGCATGGGTCTGCACACCCGATTCATCAAATCCATAAACGCTGCAGGAGCGTTAGTTAACCCAAAAGACATTACAAGGAACTCATAATGTCCATAACGTGTGCGAAACGCTGTCTTCGGAATGTCTTGTTCTCTCACCTTTAGTTGATGATACCCTGATCTAAGATCAATTTTAGAAAACCAACTTGCTCCTTGCAATTGGTCAAACAGATCGTCAATCCTTGGTAACGGATACTTATTCTTTATTGTGAGCTTATTCAATTCCCTATAATCAATACACATTCTCATACTTCCATCCTTTTTCTTTACAAATAACACTGGTGCACCCCAAGGTGACACACTTGGGCGTATAAAACCTTTGTCTAGAAGGTCTTGTAGTTGGGTCATTAATTCTTTCATCTCTGTTGGAGCCAGACGGTACGGTGCCTTGGCGACAGGTTGAGCTCCTGGCACAACATCAATTTGGAATTCGATTTCCCGATCAGGTGGAATTCCTGGCAAATCCTCAGGAAATACATCAGGAAAGTTACACACCACGGGTACGTCTTCCAATTCTTTTACTTTAATTTCTTTATCAATAACATAAGCCAGATAAGCCTCACACCCTCGCCTCATAAATTCACTTGCCTTAATCATTGAAATGACTTTAGGCGCATTAATCACTTGATCCCCATAAACCGTTACTGAACTCCCATTAAGAGTCGTTAAGAAAATCATATTTCGTCGGCAGACAATGTTAGCCTCATGTTTGGCCAACCAATCCATACCCAACACTACATCAAAACCTCCTAACGTAATCACAAATAATTTAACAGGAAATCTATGACCTTCTATATCAATGTAACAATCATCAATGACCTCCGTTACTCTAGTGGATTTACGAAGAGCAGTTTCTATGTTAAAGGCATTTTCTATCTTTTTAACACTAGCACGCAGTTTATCACAAAAAAGTAGTGGCCACAAATCTCATACTTGCACCAGAATCAGATAATACTGAAGCAGGGATATCGTTAATCAAGAATGTACCTGTCACCACATCCGGGTCTTTATCTGCCTGATCCTTAGTCATAGTAAAGGCACGAGCTTTTGCCTTTTGCTTCTCACCTCCCTTGCTACTTTCAGGTTTGCTGGCTTCAGCAGGCATTATCTTTGGTTTAAAACAATTCCTGCTCACATGACCGATTCCACCAAAATTATAACATTTTGGCATATTCGGGCAATGATAAGAGAGATGTCCGGTCTTTCCACAACGGTAGCACAAAGTAGTTCCCGTAAGACATTCTCCCCTATGTCTCTTTCCACACTTAGGGCATTTTTCAATTTCTTCCGTTCTAAACCTTTTCATAGGGGGTCCGGATTTGTCATTTCTGTTTCTTTTAAATTTAGGGGACCACTTTTGCTTCGGTTCCTCCTTTGTTGGTTCAGCTTCAACAACATCATCCCAGACAATGCCGCTAATTTCTACGGCTGATTCAAAAGTTCTAGGAGCATGCGCCTTCACATGTGTTCGGACTTTAGGCGGTAGTCCTTCCACATATAACTTCAATCTGCGTTCCTCCGTGTTTACCAAATGAGGAACCAGTCTTGACATTTCATTAAATTTTGACGTATATTGCCGATGGTTCATACGTCCAGCTTTCAAAGTCAGAAATTCCCGCTCGATTTTATCAATTTCATTCTTCGGACAAAAGTGTTTCATAACTAATTCTTTCAATTCCTCCCATTTTAAGCCCTCCATATCATTAGTGGTCTTTGACTGCTTGATGGTGTTCCACCAATGTAGAGCTTCTTTGGTAAATGAATGAGCTGCAAATTTTACAGCTTGGTCTTCCCGGCATTCACTAATAGCGATAACCGCCTCCATAGCCGAAAACCAATGACAGGTGGCCACGGCATCCTTCTTACCATCAAAGGAAGGTGGACTGCATCCTTTGAAGGCCTTGTAATCACAACCCTTCCGTTTCTCTGACGTAGAATCACCGTTCTTAGTTCCGGTGATCACAACTTCCTCTTCTTTGGTGCTGTCCTTAGTTCCTTCAGACTTGTCGTTCAAAGTATCCTTTAGTATTTTTGTAACCAAAGCTGGTAGCTTATCATCCAAAACTTTAGAGACCTCATCAGAAATAGCCTTCACTACGATAGGCTCTAGAGTAAACTCGTCTTCATCTTCCGGTTGCTCATTGTGCTCGTAGTCGTCTTCATTGACGGGTTCTTCATTCTCGATATGTGGTTCTTCAGGTTCCTGTGGTTGCTTACGTGGTCTACCCCTTTGTCCAGCCATTTAACTACCTACAGGATGCAACAATTGGAGAGTCAGTACATGATTAGTTTAGTACGAAATAAGCTTTGTAAATCGTTAATGACGTTGATCAGGTGTTATTAACCATTTACCCAACACATAGGCTCTAAACGTTTCCCATCCCGTCACCCCAACGTGCATGACTCTAACTACCTTTCTAACCTTACACCTACGTCTTAACTCGTACATAACATTCAGCTCATGGCATCAAACTACCCTTGACTGGCATTCTTATCATTCTGTCCCATTTTCAGTTTAAGTCTAGTCATTAGAGATGACCGGATCTCTCAAACTATGGCTCTGATACCAACTTGAGAGGCCCCTGAGCCCCTCAGTTGGCAAAACATCAAACCCATAATACTTAAACCATAATTACATTATCATAGCAGCGGAATGTAGGGTAACAACATAAATATCATATAGATCTAAACAAACTTTTACACATAACCCACGACTCTATGGTTCTATACATAGCCAGTTTATGCCAGGGTAGTCTTCAACGTATGCCATGAGCCTTACTGTCATTCTTCCTCAATACCATTCAACCTGACATGCATGCTAAAACAAGTCAGCTTTCGCTGGTGAGTTCTAAGTTAACTTTTCATAAAAATAAAATCTTTAATATACATAAAACATTAGCCTTCACTGCCGACCGAAGTCAACAGCGTCAATCATACTAAACATAAAACATTTCATATACATAACATACATGACATCATAACATCAATCATACAGTGCATAAATGTAGCCTGTCCTGTTGACCGAAGTCAACATGCTATGCATGCATAAGATTTCCTCAACTGGCGACACACAGTCGGCAGGCCTGTTCTTTCACAGGACTTCTGCCTGTTCTTTCACATGACTTCTTAAACCATCAACCGAAATTGACGGCTCATACCGGTACAAGACTTCTTGACATACATCATTCATACATAACATGGTTTAAATCATTTAAACCATCATAATCATAAACCATTATAATCATAAACCATTATAATCATAAACCATTATCCACACCGCAGTGCTCAACATTTGCCCAACCGCAGCCGGGACTTCAAAATCACGTTTCCTAATTGACCTCGGCCGAGACTTTTAAAATCATTCATTTCTCAACCGTAGTTGAGTCTTTAAAACATCCTTGACATCTCAGGTGAGGTTCTTAAAATCATTTTCTTCTCAATTGTAGTTGAGACTTAAAGCATTATTTACTTTAAAACATTATTTACCTGAAAACATTCTTTACCTGACCTTAATCAGGTTAGTGTCACTTTCATACAATAACTTTACAACTTGAAACATTCTTTACTTTAACATATTCTCTTATCTGACTGTAGACAGATAAAACAATCATTTACCTAAAATAACTTTATAACATGCATATCAGCCCTAAAACGTTAAAATAGTAAAAGAGGGCTCATAGAACTCACCTGATGTCTTACTGTAGCAAGATCACTCGCAAACTGGTACTAATGGTGTAATTCTGCATTCGTTTACACTTAATAAGTCATTTATGTTTTAACCTACTGATTAGATCTTTCTGAACGTTCAATGTCAAAGACATTGTCTTGAAAGTCATCAAATAGTTAATGTTGTTGATTATAATGCTAAAACAGTTCCTAAACAGATTAATGGCTTAGAAATGATAAATCCTTATCATTTATTACCCAGATATCATGAAATATCACAATGTAGTCTTAGAATAGGTTTAATAACCATGTTTAACATACTAATCTGACTGTTATCATAAACATCAGATAATCGTTCCAATGAGTATGTTAATGATTGTGATTAGTTCGAAACACTTTTGCATTTCAAAGATTAACCAAACTAATCATCTACATTGTCATAATCAAATGGATTAAACCATTATAACCATAGTTGTGATTTCATGCAAACCGGGCATTACAACGGATCAAAACAAGGATTTAACCGTTAGAACATCGTGTTCTTCATTTCTAATCAATCCTAGCCATCATCTAGGCAATAATCAAAAATCCTAACTATGTTATTACGTTCAAAATCAAGATCTAATCAATCAAAATCGCACTAGAAAGTTAAAACGAATCGTTACCTAATCTGACGGAGTTTTGACTGCAAAACAACGATCAGAACTTGTAGATACGATCCCTGGTATAATCGGTGACTTCTGGTGGCTTCAAATTGAAGGTTAGATGGTGCAATTTCGTCTGTAGGGTGAAGAGAGTTCGAGAGATAAATAAAAATAAAACTCTGCGTGCAATCTGATGAAGAAGATCAACTTACTCCACCGCCTCACCCGTCGCGTACCGCGACGAGGGCCAAACAAAGCTTCGCGTATCGCGAAGAAATTCGGGGGATTTTAGATATTTTAGGTCCATCGCGTACCGCGGCGGATCCTCAAATCTCCGTCGCGTACCGCGACAAGTCCAGAAGTTCAATACTTTGAAAATTTTCTTCGTTTCGCGATTCCGGACAATCCGTAACTCCGTTTCGCGCACGGTTTTCGCCTACGTTCATCATTTCTCGTGTACTATCAATCTGTAGTAATTACCATTGTCAATTCAACGTAGATTTTATACACGATCAAATGTGCTAATTATTTGGTTGTTACAAATCTACCCTCCTTACAATAGGTTTCGTCCTCTGAACCTGTTACGTTTCAAACAAATGTGGGTAGAGTCGTTCCATCTCGTCTTCAGTCTCCCATGTTGCCTCAGATCCTTTGCGGTGTTTCCATTGAACTTTAACTTGCCTAATCACCTTGTTACGTAACTGTTTCTCTTTCGTATCAACAATTGCAATTGGTTCTTCTATGTAGTTTAACTTCTCATCAACTTCAATGTCATTTAACGGCACATATGCTACATCATCTGCTAGACATTTTCTCAAATGTGAAACGTGAAATGTTGGATGAATTCCACTCAGTTCATCTGGCAGATCTAATCGATAGGCTACCTTACCGACCCGTGCCATTATTCGAAAAGGTCCAATAAATCTCGGACTCAGCTTTCCTCTTTTCCTAAATCGAATAATTCCTTTCCATGGTGAAACTTTTAACAGTACTTGATCACCTACTTCAAATTCTATTGGTCTCCGTCTTTTATCAGCATAGGACTTCTGTCGATCCCGTGCAGCTTTCGTTCGTGCTTTAACTAGCTGGAGCTTTTCAGTCAAATCAACTACTGCAGCTTTACTTCCCACTTCTTTCTGTCCTACTCCTCCCCAACACACAGGTGATCTACAACGCCGTCCATACAATGCCTCGTATGGTGGCATTCCAATACTAGTATGATAGCTGTTGTTGTACGAGAATTCAACTAGTGGTAAATGATCATCCCAAGTACCACCAAAATCAATAATACAAGCTCTCAACATATCTTCTAAGGTTTGGATAGTCCTTTCAGACTGTCCATCTGTTTGAGGATGATACGCAGTGCTGATATTAAGTCTTGTGCCCATTGATTCATGAAACTGTTTCCAGAATCTTGAAACGAACCGCGTGTCACGATCTGACACTATAGAAACTGGAACTCCATGTCTGGTAATTATTTCTTTCACAAATAGTTCAGACAGTTTCTCCGACGTATAAGTCTCCCGTATAGGCAAGAAATGAGCACTTTTCGTTAACCGATCTACAATCACCCAAATAGCATCATGACGTTTTGCTGTAAGGGGCAACTTAGTTATAAAATCCATGGTGATGTGTTCCCATTTCCATTCCGCAACTTCTAAAGGTTGCACATAACCATAAGGTTTCTGATGTTCAGCTTTTACTTGCGCACATGTCAAACATTTGTTTACGTACTGCATTACATTAAACTTCATACCTGGCCACCAATAATCCTTTCGGAGGTCTTGGTACATTTTCGTTGCCCCAGGATGAATGGAGTAACGTGACTTATGTGCTTCATCTAGAATCCTTGACCTGATGTCCCCGTTTCGTGGAACCCACATTCGACCAAATCGGATCTTAACACCACATTCATTTTCTTCTAGATTCTTAACTTGACCAAAGATTCTTTCGAATCCAACATTTTCTTCCTTTAGTCCTTCCTTCTGTGCATCTTTAAGTTCATTCAGGAAATCTGGTGTTATCACCAAACTGTAAGACTTAATCCGTGTAGCAGAGTGCTCTGTCTTACGACTTAAAGCATCAGCCACAACATTGGCCTTGCCCGAGTGATACAAAATCTCACAGTCATAATCTTTGAGCAGTTCAAGCCATCTTCTTTGTCTCATATTCAAGTCCTTCTGTTCAAAGAAGCATTTTAAACTTTTGTGATCTGTGTAGATTGTACATTTCACTCCATATAAATAATGCCTCCAAATTTTTAAAGCAAATACCACAGCAGCCAATTCCAAATCATGTGTTGGATAATTAGCTTCATGGGTTTTTAATTGTCTTGAGGCATATGCTATTACCTTTCCCCTTTGCATAAGTACACAACCCAAACCCAAATAAGACGCATCTGAGTACACAACCATGTCTTCATTACCATCCGGCAGTGTTAAAATAGGAGCTTCAGTTAATCTCCTTTTCAATTCATCAAAAGCTTGGACCTGAGTAGGACCCCAATCATATTTTACTTCTTTCCTAGTCAATTTTGTCAATGGTGTAGCAATCCTGGAGAAATCCTGGATAAATCTTCTGTAATAACCTGCTAATCCAGGAAAGCTACGAACTTCCGTTGGTGTTTTCGGAGGATTCCATTTCATTACTGCTTCTACTTTAGCTGGGTCCACCATTATGCCTTCTGGACTAATAACATGACCTAAAAATTGTACTTCCCGTAGCCAACTTAGCATAAAGCTTTTCTCTTCTTAGTATTTCAAGAACTTCCCGGATATGACACGCATGATCACCTTCACTCCTTGAGTATATTAAGATGTCATCAATGAACACAATCACTGATCGGTCTAGCATGGGTCTGCACACCCGATTCATCAAATCCATAAACGCTGCAGGAGCGTTAGTTAACCCAAAAGACATTACAAGGAACTCATAATGTCCATAACGTGTGCAAAACGCTGTCTTCGGAATGTCTTGTTCTCTCACCTTTAGTTGATGATACCCTGATCTAAGATCAATTTTAGAAAACCAACTTGCTCCTTGCAATTGGTCAAACAGATCGTCAATCCTTGGTAACGGATACTTATTCTTTATTGTGAGCTTATTCAATTCCCTATAATCAATACACATTCTCATACTTCCATCCTTTTTCTTTACAAATAACACTGGTGCACCCCAAGGTGACACACTTGGGCGTATAAAACCTTTGTCTAGAAGGTCTTGTAGTTGGGTCATTAATTCTTTCATCTCTGTTGGAGCCAGACGGTACGGTGCCTTGGCGACAGGTTGAGCTCCTGGCACAACATCAATTTGGAATTCGATTTCCCGATCAGGTGGAATTCCTGGCAAATCCTCAGGAAATACATCAGGAAAGTTACACACCACGGGTACGTCTTCCAATTCTTTTACTTTAATTTCTTTATCAATAACATAAGCCAGATAAGCCTCACACCCTCGCCTCATAAATTCACTTGCCTTAATCATTGAAATGACTTTAGGCGCATTAATCACTTGATCCCCATAAACCGTTACTGAACTCCCATTAAGAGTCGTTAAGAAAATCATATTTCGTCGGCAGACAATGTTAGCCTCATGTTTGGCCAACCAATCCATACCCAACACTACATCAAAACCTCCTAACGTAATCACAAATAATTTAACAGGAAATCTATGACCTTCTATATCAATGTAACAATCATCAATGACCTCCGTTACTCTAGTGGATTTACGAAGAGCAGTTTCTATGTTAAAGGCATTTTCTATCTTTTTAACACTAGCACGCAGTTTATCACAAAAAAGTAGTGGCCACAAATCTCATACTTGCACCAGAATCAGATAATACTGAAGCAGGGATATCGTTAATCAAGAATGTACCTGTCACCACATCCGGGTCTTTATCTGCCTGATCCTTAGTCATAGTAAAGGCACGAGCTTTTGCCTTTTGCTTCTCACCTCCCTTGCTACTTTCAGGTTTGCTGGCTTCAGCAGGCATTATCTTTGGTTTAAAACAATTCCTGCTCACATGACCGATTCCACCACAATTATAACATTTTGGCATATTCGGGCAATCATAAGAGAGATGTCCGGTCTTTCCACAACGGTAGCACAAAGTAGTTCCCGTAAGACATTCTCCCCTATGTCTCTTTCCACACTTAGGGCATTTTTCAATTTCTTCCGTTCTAAACCTTTTCATAGGGGGTCCGGATTTGTCATTTCTGTTTCTTTTAAATTTAGGTGACCACTTTTGCTTCGGTTCCTCCTTTGTTGGTTCAGCTTCAACAACATCATCCCAGACAATGCCGCTAATTTCTACGGCTGATTCAAAAGTTCTAGGAGCATGCGCCTTCACATGTGTTCGGACTTTAGGCGGTAGTCCTTCCACATATAACTTCAATCTGCGTTCCTCCGTGTTTACCAAATGAGGAACCAGTCTTGACATTTCATTAAATTTTGACGTATATTGCCGATGGTTCATACGTCCAGCTTTCAAAGTCAGAAATTCCCGCTCGATTTTATCAATTTCATTCTTCGGACAAAAGTGTTTCATAACTAATTCTTTCAGAATGACGAATGCCATCATCTCAGGTGTGACTTAATATGTGTGTTGTGATACCGGATCAATTAAGTCACACCTCATCTCTGAGACATCACCACTATCCTTCCGCAATCTTCTCAGAACGACGAATGACATTATCTCAGGTGACGAGTGGTGGGGGTGTGACAGACCATAACGTGGTCATATTAACCAAATTGATCGAATCTTGAGTCAAAATTTAAGTTCAGAGAGTCTACTTTACAACCCAAGTCGTCTTGAATTTTTGTTACAAGTTTTGACCTTTCAAATGTTCGTACGTGTTGGGAAAAAAGAACAAATGGGTCAACTTGGGAAGGTCATAACTCACTCAATTTTGATCCAAAGTGAGTAATTCTTAAACCAAAAGTTTCTTTATTATATTAGCTTTGAGACTCCAATAGTTTGGCATAAATTCAAGTTTGTTTTGACCTTCAACCAGTGAATACAATTTCAGTACGCAATCAAATTTTGGTTCTGTGTGTGCTAGTTTTTCAATAAACTTTTAAGAGACTAATTAAACTCAATAAAATGTAACAAAAATTTATATAATATGTTAAAACATGTAAATATAACATAAAATTCTAGGAACAGAAAGTATAATGAAAATATATAAAAAGAGCATTTTAAAAAGACCTAAAAATCTATAAACTTGATAATTTGGTAAAAATAAATCTTTAACACTAAAATGATTACAAATGTATAAAATTGCACAAAATATACTTATAAAATATAGTACAAGTATCATCAAATGTGTTTGACCAAAAATCTTATATATTATGAACACTTGTAAATGTCAAAGTCAATAGGTTGAAAGTTTTTTGATCGATTGTTACAATAGATGCGAATTGTTATTCAAATTTTATTGTCTTTAGGTTAAAAGTGACATCATGGTTTACAATGACAAAGACAAGTGTTTCCAATACTCATACTTTAAGAGCTGAGTTCATAGCTTCTTTATATGTTTTATATTATTATGCTTTGGGGTGGAAAACACGCTATTATTTAGACAAGTTTTTGAGAAAATAAATTTATGCCTTTGTATTCATGTTACTTTGATGTGAATTCTATATGCATGTGTAGGCAATAGACAATTTTTACAACACATTAACGTAAGTGACACATTATCACAATCATTTAACTCGTGAGGCGAGCTGGTGGACAGGTATTGGATAGATTTATCCGGGGCTGACGACCCTCACCTATGGTTAGGTCGCGCCAACCAACGCTTTGTTGTAGGAAAATAGATGAATATATTTCGCACAATTTGGTTCATTTATTTTATGTTGACAAGTGTCGTGTGCATTTGTCTCTAGGCAGACAAGTCAGAGGCTTGATTATGAGCTCATGTCGTTTACGTTCATTTACATTAGTGCATGATATACTTGGCATACCAACGTGCGCATACGGTTATACTTTTATTGTGACAAAACCTGTGAACTCACCAACTTTTTAGTTGACATTTTAAGTGTGTTTTTCAGGTAATGACAATTACAATGACAGGGATGTCTTAGTACATCAAGACAAGTTTGCATGAGGACTGTTGCAATATGCATCACTACTATTGGACAATTGTTGAGTGTTACTTTATCATGTTGTAACTTGTGTCGCTTTATTTGTTTCTTTTGTATCTGCTTGTACAAATAACTTTAATTAATAGTAGAATCTATAATGTGATATGCATACTTAGAAAATTTGTCGAACGTATGTCTTGGCACATTTAATTAAATATTTTATTAAACTCATCTGTTGTGACATACGATCGATCGCATTCTCGCATTTCTGCCAAAGACGAGGTGTGACACTTAGCCAAATAGAGTATGGGTGGGTGTTGGGTTGAATACTCAAGCCCTTTGAAGTAAGGGTGACAATGCTTTAGTTAAGGTTCAGTATTCGACTTATCTCTTAGGATAGGTTGGTGTATATCAGTTGTGATAGAAATAGGTATAATAAGTAAGATATCATTTTGATAGAATTTTTTTTTTTAAAATGGGGTCAATTTTTAAAAAATGGTTACAAGGGGTGCTCAAATTATTTTTTTTCACAAATGGGCTATCTCCACTGCTAGTGCCAATTTTAAGGAGTGATAAAATGATAATGTAGGTGTGTAAGAAGTCAGTGAATGAGTCAGCAATTAAAAATCAATTTCTTGTCCTTTTCGCCATAGATAGTGGCGAATTCAGAACAAGCCGGTACAAGGGGTCCTTTTTTGCCATTGATAGTGGCGAAATTAAAAAAAGCTGGTACAAGGGGTCCTTTTCGCCACTCCTAGTTGCGAAATTAAAAAAAAGATGGTACAAGGGTGCTTTTTCGCCATTGATAGTTGCGAAATCAGGGAAAGCTGGTACAATGGGTCCTTTTCGCCACTCCTAGTGGTGATTTGGGGTGTAGAGTCTTGTCACCTTTATTCAATAATTAAAACCCCACTTAACACTCAACTCTCAACCACCGGATATTAATTCAAAATACAGACAATCGCCACTACAAAAGGAGAACCAGACCAACGAATGCTTCAACCAATTTTTCTCAAACTTTAAAATTTTAACTCTTTCACACTAATCATTTTCAACTTACAAATGGCAACAAATTACAACTCAGGTCCATTAGTAAATGATTTGTTGTTTCTTGTTAGTTTACACAGAGCAGATTATGTTTTTCAACGACCTGAAAAAATGAGAGATGGCGGTTTACTCAGAATACGAAGAGGAGACAAAAAATTGTGGGTTTACCTTCGTCAAAATCCTATAATTGAAAGTGTATTACACCATATACGTTTGGCAGGTTTTTCTGGTGTCATCGAGTGTGAATACCGATGTGACAATCCGACTATTCGGGTTAACTCCATTAACTGAAAACTAATGGAAATGTCACGAAATCATACAAAATCATACTTGAAGGTTTAAGATTAAACAAAATCAGCTTCAAAACATTTAAACTTCAAGGATTCAACTTGAAATTACAAGAATTGTTTAACTTTGACTTTTAAAGTCAAAATTCGAGTGGTTTATCAAATTAAAGTCAAAATTCACATCAATAGGCAATCATAACCGAATTAAACCTGTTATAATCATTATTTTGATGATTATTAATAGTAAACATACGTTACTAGAACATTAAGTCGTTGAATTAAACTCAAATGATACCCAAGAGTCGTAACCGTTACCAAGTAACATCAAAACCACAAAATTCGACTTCACTTCTCACAATTGAACCTACAGAGATTCTAATCGGCACTTTCAGAGTCTTCTGCACACCACAATTCGATCCTAACAGTTCGAGATAGAAGATTTTGATCTTGGAGTGGCCGAACTAGGGCTTGTAATCGAACATCATCAATCCAACATCAATCAGGTAACAAATTCGTTTCTACACAACCTAAATAACTCGACTAAGCATAGCCCTATGAGAATTCGTGGTTCTAGCATCGAATTATATGACTTCAATAGCTAGGGTTCATCGTTTAAACCGAATTAGGGGTATTGATGCAAACATGTTTAAAAATCAAATTAATCGATGCAGAGAATTTCGAAAACATCAATTTAGTGAAACCCATATGATGGTTTTAACAAACAACTGCGAATTAAACGATTTCTAATCCTAGGGTTTATCTTATAATCGCGTTTGGGGGTTTTGGATCAAATGAACTTGTTAATCTAATTAAACATTACAGAGAGATTCGGAACTCTCTGTTAATGGAAAAACCTTTGTCAATTTCATAAACATATCATGAATTCTATGATCACGATTTCTAGGGTTCTTGTAGTAAAACGATTTGGGGGATTCGATCTAAATGCTATTTATAATCGAAGAAACTTATACAGATTGTTTCGAAATGCTTTAATATAAGAAAACATCACACTGATTTTACATAGCAATCACGAATTTGATAAGCTTGATTTTAGGGTTCTTGATTGTAAACGAGTTGAGGGTTTCGAACTAAACGAACCCGTTAATCAAATTAATCACTACTGATGGTTTCGAAATTTGCTATTAAATGAAAACCATATGAATTTGTGAACTCACATTAGCGAATTGAATGATTTTGAGTTGGGGTTTGGGAACTCGAGTTCGAACCTGTTGAGATCCGATTAATTGGGTTATAAGGTTTAATTGTTTGAATTAAAACCACACACAGAATCGGTTGGACTCCAGGAACAAAACCCCTAAGGTTTCGGGTTCGATCGTGTTCGAATCGGGTCTCAATTGGAGCCATAGGGTTCGGTTTTATAAACAAAGGGGAACCGGGTTGTTAATGTTTAAAACAATTGATTTCTGATTCATATTGCGAATTCCTAGCGGGCGAGACTGGTAGTGTATGTGTGTGTCGAGTGGGTGGTCGCGGGTTCGAGCCATGCCTTGGCCGGTTTTTGTGAAAAATACCATTTTTGGTATTTTTGCAATATCTTTCGCATACGAATTCCGTTTTAACTCATTCCAGTTGCGTTGAAACCAGAATTCAATTCCGAACAACCTGAAATAATAAAATTTATATTTTAACCCGAAAACGTAATCGCGTATAATTACACTTATTTAAATAAAATCATAAACGACTATATGATTTTATTAAACGATTTTAAAGTCACGCGTACATACGTATGCACGTTTCTAACAAGTCTAACATACGTGTGTTGACACGTATGTGATTACACACATTAAACGACATCCCGAATAACACAACGTTATTGTTTAAACACAGATTCTTCGTAGAGGATTATCTACGCGATTTCACGTGTGTTGATCATTCTGTTTGCTATCAAATGTGCGTACAGGGCCCCTTTTCTTATTTTAACTGTTTCGGGGGAGAAAACATGTGCAACAAACACTTTAGATACATATCACTTGCATGAGTTAGCTGTTTACATTAAGTGCGAACATATCATTACAAGTCCTTACATATCGAACCGTTTAGTTTGCCGTAGTGCAAAGCGTGGTAGTTGGAAATAGATCTATTAGGTTTGACAAACCTCACTTGGTAGATTGTAGGTCTACACAAGTGTTTGACTAGCCAATTCACATTACTATTGTTTGTGCTAGACAATAGTGGGAAAGGCAAATTACATTCAAACAGTCAGCTTCGGTGTCGACCGCTTATGTAAATAGTACAAATGACTAGCTATCATGACTGTGCATGTGTGATTATGTTATCTGCAAACATTTTATTTCAAACAGTTGTTTCAAACATTTGTGATCAAACAAACCTGTGTATGCACCAACCTTTGTGTTGACTTGATTTACATGTTTTCTCAGGACGTTAAAGTACAAGGTCAAGCAAGCATGGACTAGGAGATCGAGTCGCATGCATATTTTACATTTCTATTATTTTGAATTTGAACATTTGAGACTTTGCTTTGTAATTTACAGTTTTCAAACGGTTATGTTTGTTATTGTTTTAAAAACGCTTCCGCAACGTTAACTTTGATATTACAGTTTTAGACCAAAGTATGTTTGAAAATCATATAGAGGTCTTCATTATGTCTAATGATCTGAGATCCTGGTTTGTCACGTCCCAAACGATATGATTCCGTTAGTTGAAAATTGGGGGTGTGACAACCGAAGGCTTGATAGTGCACTTATTTCTGCACTAGTTGAAAGGTGGCGTCCGGAGACACATACTTTTCACATGTCATTCGAAGAGGTAACCGTGACCTTGCAAGATGTGGTTGTTTTGTTGGGTTTACGTAACTATGGTAATGTAATCAGAGGTACTGAATATCACTGGAATACTGAGCAAATAATTGCCAATTTTTATGGTTTAATAAGCATAATTTTAAATGAAAGTGATGTAAACAACCAAAGAATAAATATGCCTTTTATTTTAAATACAATAAAAGAAATGAGATTTCCTGAAAATCCAACAGACTTGCAATGTATCCAACGTGCAAGGACAATAATTTTGCTTTTAATCGGTGGAACCACATTTCCCGAGTCTTCTAGCAACTAGGTTAACTCAAAATATTTAAATCATATACAAGATTTAAGTGCTCACAATCATATACAAAATTCTATCTGAAATTTTTTTTAAATGGGGTCAATTTTTAAAAAATGGTTACAATGTCACACCCCGACCGACGGCGGAATACGTCGGGGCGCGAGTTAGATTGTTCATTACTCATGGTGCTATGTGTAAGTTTCAATAATTAAACAATTGTATTTAAATAATTCAAACATAATTCATTCAAACCAAACAATCATTCAATTAAATAGTTCAAAATCCAAAATACATAAATGAAATAGTCTAACATTGTTTTAAAATTTAAATCTAGGTCTACTAACATAAACCTATCTTATGCCTTCCTTGAAAGCATCCATCTATCCTGTTACATATGCAAAATAAAGATTTTTGTCAACTATTTGCATAGTTGGTGAGTAACCCATACAGTTTATAGTATACGTAAGAAAATGATGCAATTCAATTAGACTATAAGTTTAAACTCTAGCATGTAAATCCTACTAGTTTGCAATTAAGTGTATAGAATAACTCGTCTCCAAACTCGTATCAATACTTAGCTAAAAAGCTTAGTATATCTACAAGTTTGCCATAGTTTATATCGTCTCCAAACTCGTTCCAATACAAAGCACAAGGCTAAGTATTTTCGCAAGTCTGCCCATAGCTGTACTTTTCGCCCTTTTAACACATTTGACCTAAGTCAAAGCGAAGGTGGTATCTTACACGCCTTTGGCAACTCGGTATCGAATAACATAGAATAACATAGCATCACAAAGCAAATAGAATCACATAGCACGAATTCAAACCAAATAGACTAAAAGCATTGCATCTATAGTATTTGACTCTAGAATAACTTAGTTTTTGAATACTAGCATATATAACATCCCAAAAGTACAAAAATGTAAAGAGGGAGTATAAAATTACTCACATGATGTCCTAGCTTTGTCACTTGAATCGTTGCCTAGTATTTAAGAAGTTGTGCTTGCACACCTTAACCTAAAGGCAATAGAATTTCTTAGTCTATGTACTTAGAGTTCAAGTTTTGGCATTCTAGTTTCTATGGCATACTATGGAAGTCCTAATTTGATGTGTCTAAGTTGAATGGTTTTCATTGAGGATTATTTATTTATTTATTCATTAATTAAATAAATAAATATCCTAATTGATTTTTGAATGATTATTTATTTATTTGCTTTTGAATAATCAAATAAATATATATCATAATTGATTTAGAATAATCATTTATTTATTTGATTTTTTGAATAACCAAATAAATAACTATCCTAATTGATTTTTGAATAATCATTTGAATATCATATGATGTTTGAATTAACCTAATTTCCATCCTTTTGTTTTTTTGTTTTTGTTTTATTGTTTAATGTTTTAAGAAATTTTGTTTTTAAAGAATACATCTTAAATTAAACAATTGTGTTAAAGGAATTGTATGCTTAATATAAAAGATTTCTGTTTACTTTTAAAAACAAAAATCTTGTTATTTATTTTATTTTGAAATATTTCTTTGTTTATAAAATTTTCTTTTTAGAATAATGATAGTTTGCTTTGTTTAATAGTTTTAAAAATATATAAATAAATTCTTAGTTTTATAAAACAACCATTTAAGGTTTTAAAATTTGCTTGAACAAAATTGAATTAAAATTTAAAAGGATACATTTATGAATATTTTATTATTGAAAATAATAAAAGATAAAAAGGTACATATATATGTATTTTTATAAATTATTTTATTTTTAAATAAATAAATAATAATAAAAGGTTAATTATTATGTATTTTATAGAAATCATTTTAGTTATTATTTTTAAAGAATAATAAAAGATTAATTAGGGTTTTTAGTTTAGTTATTTAAGTTTAAAATAAGTGTAAATAATAAAAATAATTTTAACAATTTACTGAAATAAATTTCTTATTACAGAATATTAAAAAAATTATTTGAAGATCTTTAGTATTTGTTTTTATAAAAAAATAGTATGGAAAGAGGGCTAAAAATGGCAAAATCGGATATGGATCCCACCCAAGGGGTTCTAACCCGGGTCTCGGGCGTAGGAGCAATCATGTCTAACCACTATGCTAACGGGATCTTTAGTGTTTGACTTAGAATTGATTTTAAATTAAACAGAACCCAAAGTTAGCCCCTTTCAGGCATGAACCCTAGATTCGGGTTTCCTTCCGATTAGTTTTGTACAGCAACAGATCGAACATAAGACCATGGGGCTTTTAATCTACACAGAAAATCGAGTGAGATGGCATAAGAAGTTACCTGGATTTGTTTCGAATGGATGGAGTTCGAATGGAGGAAGCCTTCGGTCGTGTTCTTGGCCTCGAATCCGTCTTTAGAGTGCTTGTATTTGTGTTTAGATGTTTCAGAGTGATTCGGGATGGTTGAGCACAGGTAATGGGGTGTATGAATTGGATTTTTATACAAGGGAGAGTTGGGTTCTTATTTTTGGTTCTTGTCCGGTATTTTGAGGATTGAATCCTCTTGATTTGGTTTTGATTTCGTTCAATAGATTGGTTGATACGATCCGTGTGCTCGTTTCCTCCCCGAATCTATTCCTAATTTGGATTGAATCCGCGTGAATGAGCTGGAGTTTTGAATGGGTCGCGAATCGGGTCGGAATGATGCTGGGTCGACTGATGGGCGAACAAGAAGGAAGGAAGAATAGTGGATTTTTAGTTTTGGCCCTTCTATTTCCGATTTCTTGCTCCTATTTTATATTTTATTCCTCTCACATAAAAGGTTTATAAAAGTTGCAGATTTAACCTTTTAACTTTTATACTTGACATTTTATGTTTAAGAGTTTGTAAAACCATTCTTAAAACATAAGTTTTATTATAAAACTTTTTATTTAAATTTTTAACTTTATTGTGCACATAAAACTTTAAGGATTTTATTATTGTTCTTGTTATTATTATTATTATTTTATTATTATTATTATTATTATTATTATTATTATTATTATTATTATTATTAAAAATGTATACATATATATTATACACATTTATAAAGAAATAAATTTCTTTTGAAATAATTTGATTAATAATAAACTTGTTTATTAATGCATAAACGAATACTAATGTTTAAATGAATACCCATAACTTTTATTTATTATAACTCGAACACGATTAAGATTTAAAAATTGACATAGAAAACCCTAGGGATTACATACAAGGGGTGGTCAAATTTTTTTTTTTCACAAATGTTGTTATCTCCACTGTTAGTGGCGATTTTAAGGAGCAATAAAAGTCAGTGAATGAGTCAGCAATTAAAAATCAATTTCTTGTCCTTTTCGCCATTGATAGTGATGAATTTAGTACAAGTTGGTACAAGGGGTCCTTTTTCGCCATTGATAGTGGCGAAATTAAAAAAAAAACTGGTAGAAGGGTTCCTTTCCACCACTCCTAGTGGCGATTTGGGTATTTTTGCCACTTCCAGTGGCGATTTCAAGAGGGTGTACCAGATGGTCCTTTTTCGCCACTCCTAGTGGCGATTTGGGGTATTTTTGTCACTTCCAGCGGCGATTTTAATGGAATGTTCTCTCGTTTATTTACCCGGTAAATACACACCATTCTCATACACATTTCATATTTATATGTTTTCCGACATTTGATCTTTCACAAATTCTCATCGTTTTTCTAATTTAAAATGTTATGTCCTATTTTTATTCAACTTTACTGGGGTGGTGTTGTATCTTACGAAAATGGAAGAATTTCGTCTCATAGTAACACTAGAAATACTACCCTTATCATCCAACAGAAAATTTCGTACAAAAAAATTCTCAATCTGATATGTATTCATCTTCAAGTTGACAAAGACTTGTAACGGCTAACTTTAAAGTTATATTACACTTTTCAAGGCACTTCTCAATCCTCCGAAATATTGCCCAACGCATCTCACTAGCTCCCTCAAGTTTGTTGTTGTCTATGTCTTCACTGCATCATTCTTCCAACTCAACCTTCAATATGTTGAAAGAAGTAAAATAAATTAAATAAATAACGTGATATTTACATATTTTACGTGTAATTAAAATTTTGAAAATTATATTAATATTTTGTATTTGTAACCTCGGGTGTAAGGTATCCATTACACGTATAACCCAAAAGAGTTCCCAAAAACGACGATCTAGCTGTAGAGGCGTATTAAATACACCAGAGTAGCAGAATGGAGCAACTCTATTAACAAAAAAAACTCTTCAACATTATTAGACCATTTTTTAGACTCATCGTCTAAAATTGCTCATTTTCCCACACATTGTCGGTGTACGCTACGCCGGTTTGGAATGTATAACCCAGATTGAGAAACACGTGTGTACGCCATTTATTCTGGTGGTTGTTCTTCAGCAGATGTAATTGATGAACCAACATTCTTACTTGGACACCTCCATTTTTGAAAAACCCATCTTGATGTATTCTTAACCGGTTGAGAACTATATTCATCATTAACAATTTCCTTATTACGTTGGTTATCCATATTTTATGACAAGTGATGAAAGGAAAGAGACTTTGAAGAGTAGAGAGAATTTGTGATGAAAGGGTGTGAAGTGAGTTGTAGGTAGGCCGGATATTTATAGAGCAAATATTTATGTCTGATTGTGAAAAATAATTAATTTTTAAATTTAAAATTTATTGTACATGCAGAATTTATACATAAAATTATATAATATTTGAAGAATAACAAACCACAACATAATTGATATATAATATTATGTTTACAAATATTATTACATTCTACTGAGTGCCACAACCTCCACATAATCCTGCATTTTTTCGAGGTTGTTTTTGGTGAACAATGGGCATAGAAGAAGAGCCCCCACATCTTGAGATCCCATTTCATCATCTTCATATTCTTTTACCAACTCCTCACCATCAGCCTGATCTTCAAATTCAAGGTTTAAATCAATGTTTATTTGCTATGAATTTAGATTTCTTGTGGGTCTTTGATATGACTCTTGATGAAAATTTGAAGCAGATAAACTATCCAAGTTGTTGTAGAAAGGCATTTGAAAGGCCGGACTTGTAAAATGAAATTGAGAAGTTGGGTCAAACTGAGATAAAGAACCACCCATTTGCATATTGTCAAAGGCAAATGGGGAACCAAATAAATCAACATTTGGTATAATAAATTGTGAGGACTCCCCAACATGTGTGGTAGGTGTCACACCCCCACCTCTCGTCACCTGAGATGATGTCATACATTACTGTGAGAAGGTTGCGGAAGCATAGTGATGATGTCTCAGAGATGAGGTGTGACTTACTTGAACCGATATCACAGCACACAGATTAACTTAGAATAAATACATTACAAAGGGTTTCGTAATTACATTCAACATTTCATTGTTCAAACTCAGTTTATTACACAACTATCTTATTTAATTACAGTGTATGAAGTGCATCCTCACTTGATGGTCACTGTCTTCCTGCAAAAGTTTTAGGTTTAAAAACATCAGCACAAAGCTGGTGAGTTCATACAGTTTAAGTTCAACAATATGATATGATATGTAATACAGTTCTCAAAATGTTCAGTTCAAGATAACCATGGGACCCGTATCTAGTTCCTTTCGGACCTTCTTGTTCTTGTTTTATAAGATACTTCCCGTCGGTACATATCTTAGTGCCTCATTGTCTTAATGTCTATCACTACATTAAGAAGTTCTAGAAACAGATAACAAACATTTACACCAAGGGGAGTTGCAAGCTCCCGGCAAATGGGTTGTCAGCCGATAGTACTATCATTGTTTTATGTTCGGCCCCACATGGGTTCACTAGATACAATTCAAGAATGAGGACTTTCAAGTTCTGTGATAGTGTTCTTGTTCTACAGGCAAAATCCCATGAAATCCACAAGTTCTCAACAATCACATGAAATCACACAGACAACAGTGAATCATATCATATGTTCAGAAAAGGATTTACATAGTTACCCCGATGTTTATAAAACAATAAAAAGAAAAGGGTTGTACGAAACTCACCTGATATCTTACTGATAGCAGAATATCACACAAACTGGTAATAATATGATGATTCTGCATTTATTTATGTTAAATTAGTTATTTATAGTTTAACTTACTGATTATATCTTTATGAACGTCCAATGTCAAAGACATTGTCTTAACAGTCATCAAACTCATGTTTAATATTTAATTAATTAATTTAATGTTATATCATACAATGTATGATAATGTAAGAACCTATACTGATTCAGGTTCCTAACATGAAGTTGATGACATGTTTGATTAATCAGAATAATCTTGGATTAACCAAATAGTTAATGTTGTTGATTATAATGCTATAACAATTTCTAAACAGATTAATGGCTTAGGAATAATTAATCCTTGTTATTGATAACCCAAATATCATGAAATATCACAATGTAGCATTTGAATAGGTTTAATAACAATGTTTAACATACTGATCTGACTGTTATCATAAACATCAGATAGTCGTTCCAATGAGTATGTTAATAATTATGATTAGTTTGAAAAACTTGAATTTAACATTTGCATTTCAAAGATTAATCAAACTAATCACCTACATCGTTACAATCAAATGGTTTAATCCATTATAATCATAGTTGTGATTTCATATAAATCGGGCATTCTAACGGATCAAAACAAGAATTTAACCGTTAAAACATCGTGTTCTTCGTTTATAATCAATCCTAGCCATCATCTAGACAATAATCAACAACCCTAACTATCTCATTACGTTCAAAAACAATATTTAATCAATCATTATCAAACTAGAAGGTTAAAATGAACTGTTACCTATTCTGACGGAGTTCTGCGGGTAAAATGATGATCTGGACTTGCAGAAACGTTCCTGGGCGCGGTCTAGATGTTTGGAAGGCTTTGAAATAGAGATTTGAATGTTTGGAAGTGAGTTTTTTCGTTGGTGGTGACTGTGGCGTCGAAAATAAGATAAGATTTTGATTTTTGGATGAGATCTTAAGCCATTTTCCCGATTTTCTGGCCCCAGGCGCATTGCCCCACCTCGGAGGTTGTCCTGGGGCGTACCGCGCGGGATGGGAAATCCAGATTTTGATCTTATCTTCGTTTCGCGATTCCGGGAGCATACGAACTCCGTTTTGCGCACGGTTTTCTCCTACGTTCACGATTTTTCGAGCTCTTTCCAATGGTTATAATCTCAAGACCTAAAGAACTCAAAATATTTGACCTCTTATCTATTGCTATATTCGATTCAGTGTATCTTGAAATCGGAGCCTCGTTTCGCGATTTCGCTTACACTCATTCTCTTCATTTTCGAGTTATGATTCTAACCTGAGAATTTTGAGTTATCACAGTAGGTGATGGCATAGTCGGTTGGTAAGCCATTTGATCGGCCAGGTTTGCTTGGCCCACATTGGCTCCACGGCCCCTCCTACGTAGTCGTTGAGTTATAGGGGCACTTGTGAGCCAACACTTTAAGACTCTACGTTGGCTGGTAACTCATATGATGTCTTGCATTAGCATATTCCATGTAACGACCTGCCAAATCTCTGATCGGATCTTCATTTGATCTTTGGTAAACCTGACTCATGCCGTCCATCTGCAGTATAATTAATGTTAATTTTATTTTATTGAAAAATACAATATATTCTTATAAAATATTTAGAATAGTTCACGTACCAACATTTGAACCCAACCCTCGTTATTTGGAAACACACGTGGATTTTGGCATATATGAGTTGGGTTGCTTGTGTACAATACAGTACGAGGCCTATACCACATCATGTAATATTGGCTATCAACCGAGGAGTTGGAGCTAATTTCATTCACAACATGGTTGTGACGGTTAATCCATGATAAAATATAAGATTCATCTTTGTCTAACCAGTTGCATGTCTTCAAACTAACACGTTTGATTTTGTGGAATTTTTTATGATCATCCACAGTCAAAAGTGTATTCATTGGAATGGATTGAAACATTCCAAACTGTCTCAAAACCCTACCAAGTTGGTGGGGGTTCAACAATTTGCCAACATATGAGAAATGTCACACTCCTCCAATAATCTTGACCAATTCTGCACATGTCGGGAAGTTGATGAAGACTGTCTGTGACACCACGTAATTTCTAGGCCATTAATTACTCTAATTAAATAATAATTTAATTTATTATTACATACATGGCACTAGAATTGGTTAAATTTAGTATGACACGTAGCACAGTAGTCCAAACCCGAGCAATTCAACGATGATTCGATGAATTATCGAAAACGCACACACGTGTCTTAAACTCACGAACGTTGGTGAAACATTGAAAATATTATGCAATTAAACAATAATTGAACGATAAATGAACAAAGAACAAACAAAATCAATACAAAAGTCGAAAAACGAAAAACGGTAACGAAAAACGAATTGTATAAGGAAAAATGGGCCATTGGGCCAGCCCAGGACCCTTCGCGGTACGCCAAGGATCCCGGCTAGATCCTTGGCAATACGCGAAGGTGGGCAGGCAAACTTGAATTCATCCGATCAACTTACACATTGGTGATCCTTGAATTCAGCTAGATCCTTGGCGGTACGCCACGACCGATCAACTTACACCTTGGCGATACGCGGCGTGTCTTGGAGTGGCACCCGTCTATTTTGTCCTTGGCAGTATGCAAGTACCCCCGAGGGGCACGCTTGGCGGTACGCGAAGCCCCTAGAACACTAAAACTTTATAAAACCCAACCCATCTCATTTATTCACCCCCTTATCATTTGTTTCGGCTAAACACCACTTCTCCGACCACAACCCTCCGACTAACACCATACACCACCATCAGAAGCTATCAAGAGCTATTCTTGAACCTTGTTGAAGTCTTGGATCCTAGAGAAGCTTGGAAGGACTAAACCCCATCACCATCACCTAGTACTTGCAGAAGAACCATCCTCAGAGGTTTCCAGACCCCGCACTCATCGTTTTCTAGCTTCATTTCAGCATCTAAGATCTATTGAGGTAGCTCTAATGGTCCTCTTGCACTTAAACCACCTAATCACACATTCACACACATGCAAGCATTAATGGCTAAATGAAACACTTCCCTGGTCACATGCACAAAATTTTGATCTTGTAAATCTGTATAAGGAACTTGGATCTACTGATTTGAGTCATTAACTGTCACACCCCGAGTCGGCGGGCTGGATCGACTTTCCCGCCGGGCGGAAGGTTCCCGGGGCGCGATATCTTGAGTGATAATCAATTGATCAGATTGTTTACATAGCACATGATAATATAAATGAGAAATGCTAACACATCCATGATATAGAATTACAAGATTAAATTACAGTGTATCGTTCATAATTTAATCGAGTAAATCTATCAAAAGAATCAATATAAATATATCTTGTATATGTACAAGATATACAAAAGATGATTCATTGTTCTTGTCACCAAAAGCATGCAACACAAAATAAAGCTAGGTCTTCTAAAAGTCCACTAGCTTAATCCTTGCATGTATGTATCTACACCTGTTCATCACCTGAGAAAACATGTATTTAAAAAAAGTCAACACTAGGTTGGTGAGTTCATAAGTAAGTTAATTGAAATCCTTGATTCATTCACATGCAAAATCACAATGTATATCATGTTACTTGTATGTAGTTTGTTCACTTGTTCACCCAAATGGCTTCTCAATAGTTATATTTACAAGTAATATTTCATCCTAGTAGTGATGCTTATATATAGGGCATATGTAAGGGAACTAAGCCCTAGCCAACATCCCACCACATCACTACTAGAACTCCACACAACTTGCAATACAACTACTGATTTCCATTCCCAAATCCACTTGTCCATATCGTTCTTGAATCACCTGTGATAACTTGTATAGAATAATATAATGATGTAATTGTAGTTATCGAACCGGAGTTTAGATAACCATTATATGTTAAGGATATTAGATTTATCAAATATGTTCCTTGTATTATTCTATATGTGTGGGGTTAACTGTTGTTACACTTTTAAATATTAAGAGTGTTAGTTAACCACTTGCAATTTGTTCTTGAACTATAGTGCATAGAGCCTAAAAGGAATCCATTGAAATCCTCACGTAATCAGATTTCAATGCATCCGATTTACCTCTACCACCTTGTATGTCTAGTGTCCTCAACGAAATCTATTACTAGTAGTGTATCATGAGAGAAGATCACTTTCTCAACCTACTAGTCAATAGAATTTCCGCTAGATTAATTACTTATCACTGCAGATTAATATCACCATGTGTCGCTTTCCAGAACCTGACTTGAGGTAGCCCTGTCACCGGTCATACGTTACCTGCCAATGAATCAATACGATCAACATACTAGCCCTACAAGCTAGAGGTTTGTCAAACCTATGGTACCACTATGCTATCGTCGGTTTAGTCACGTCAAACTAACTGGTCAGCGAATTAAAAGGGACTTACATGATCAACTTGTACAATTGGCACATGATTGAAGTGATATAATACAACAGGTCAATAGCAACTAATTGTAATTGTGTTCATCTGTATTGTTGTTCTCATGGTCATATGTTCTCCATGTTATTAACAAAGTTAAATAAGAGCTTGTGTTATTTCATTATGTTAATCATTTGAATGAATGATGTTGTTATCATGAAGTTACATTATCATGATTATCATTCTTTGTTCCATGTTCTCTTGTAATATGCGTTGAGTTGTAAAGCTAAGTGTTAAAAGGATTTATCCTATTACACTTACTTAACTCTCGTGTCGAATGTTATTACAAAGATATGTAATATCTTTATAACATTCATTTGTTTGCTTGAAATTGTTCCAATGTCTGTTTATGTAAGAATAACTGAGTGTTATAAGATAAAATCTTATAACTATATTATTCTAATGTGTTGATGAATTAATAAGATATATTATCTTGTTCATCTAATTATCCCTGTCATATCGTGATCATACAAGCATGCATACAATGATAAGCGATAATAAACAGTTAAGTATTATCTAAATCAAAGTATAATTAACATGTTAAGCAGAACTTTTAAATAAATAAAAGTAAACATGTTTCTCAGCCCCGAGAGTTTAAAATCAGTTAAGATTAAAGTAAAAGGGGCATATGAACTCACCTTGTTGTTGTCGTGGTTGACTAAGACTCAAGAATGCTCGCGCTCGCTGTTGTTGTACTGATGTTGTATTCACAGTCCTGTGTTTGATTAAATGTTATTTGAGTTATGATCCCTTATTTGATTGTTCTTTTTGAAATCTGAGTTGTTAATTGAGTTGGTGTAGTGAAAATGACTCATTCTTGTGATTTTCATAAGAATGGCTCATGCTAATGAGTTTTCACCCGAATGAGTCATTCTCCCGAATGAGTCCCGAATGAGTCAGTCACCCGAATGAGTCTCCCGAATGAGTCATCCAAATGAGTCTCCCGAATGGGTCCCGAATGAGTCATTCGCCCAAATGAGTCACCCAAATGGCTCATTCTCCCGGCTCATACTCCCGACTCATACTCCCGACTCATACTCTCCACTCATTCTCCCGACTCATTCTCCACTCATTCTCCCGACTCATTCTCCACTCATTCTCCCGACTCATACTCCCGACTCATACTCCGGCCATTCGCCCAATGGCTCATTCTCGTGGGCCATTCGCCGGAACGGGTTTTCAGCCATGGGAGAAGATGATTTCGAGGTATAGTCGTATATATAGTCGTTTTGAGTGGGTTTAGATGAGTATACTCATTTAGAAGGTGTATGGGTCAAAAAAGGGTGTTTTAAACCGGCTAAAGTTCGGTTTTTGTCGGGTTTGAAGAAAACCCTAAAAACCGAAACTTCTCTCTAAGATTTCGAGAGTTTGAGATGGAGATAGGGCCGATCCTTGGTACCTTTGTGTAGGGAATGTCGAGAGCTTCGATTTGGCGCAAGAATGAGATGATTTGGTTGAGTTTTGAGTGAGTTATGGTAGAGAGAAGGTAGAGAGAGAAAGTGTGGCCGGAATGAATGAGACCGTTAACCCTCGTAAAATATTATATTTTACTTATTTTTACTTATTTTTGCTGTTTCGTTCGCGATCAGACCGTTAACCCTCGTTAACGCGATCAGACCGTTAACCCTCGTTAACGCGTAGTTTTACCAGAATAGTTTTATAAAATTCTTTTTAGGTAATAATTCCAAATAAATCTTTTAAATTTATTTTCCTTATTTTATTATCGTTCGAATCGTTTATCGGTTTCGTTTCGCCAGGTCGCGTCACCTTCGCGCGTATTCGTTCGAATCGTCAACCGGACGAACACGACGATGGTTTTGCTTTCCGACTTTTGTTTTCTACTTTTCAGTCATTATTTCAGAACTCCAAACTCACAGATATGTTTGTGTGAATCGTCACCCACGCGAACACGCTGTCAGTTCGTTATTCTGAAATAACACTGCAATTGTGTTTGAATTGTTTTTCCTCACTAACGGACTCAACTAAACATCCTGTTTTCACGTTGTTTTCATTCTGATTTGTCGGCCATCTGATTCCTGTCATCTGTGGATATCAGATCGCAACCGACTCGTTCTTGTTATTTACTTGAACACTGTTGTTTCTCTTGTTTCGTTGTATTTTCTGTACTTAGGTTTTCACCTAAATACTACAACTATTGTTTATCGTGAGTGTTGTACTTACAGTATTTAAGTTTACACATAAATACGTACAACTGTTTCTTGTATTTTCGAATTCTGTTAATACAAGCACTGTTCATATCAATGTATTTACACATAGTAAATAGTGGAAGTACACATACCGTACAGACTTGCCGGACGTTCTGTTACTGGATGTCACATTAACACAAACTATTTGGTGTATTGATGCCATTTTATGTTTATAAATGATTATTACCATAAATAGTAACTTTTGTGACATGCAATGTTGATATAATCTATGCTATGCATGATTAAGTGATGACTTATGGTATTTGGATCATCCATGATAAGTGTTGTAACTATTTGTTGTCATATGATGATGATTTGGGCTTATTTCTAAAAAATAGTAGCTTTAATGTATAAAATGTTGCTAGATGATGTTCTAGGCATGATAAATGGTGTCAAATGAAGATTTGTGATTGTTGATGTGCTTAATGATGGATTGATTTGGTTAGATCGATGAAATGAATGACTTTGTTAGTAAATTTCTATTTAAGGAAACTTTGTTATAAAGTTTGGGCATGCCTATTGATTTCTACCATGCTTGAGCGAACTTGATAATAACAATGGTCATATGAACATGTTTGAATAATTTGATTTTGATAAAAATGAGTCTATTAGCAAACTTTCTATTAATAATAACTTTGTAATTTAGGAATTTTGTGAAATTACGAATTAGGGATATGTTAGGTGATGAAAAGTGTTCTTAAATACCTTGTTAAGATATTATGAAAGTGATTGCTTGATCATTAGTGATAAAACATGATAAATATAGAAACTTTCTATATTTAGTAACTTTAATCGCTTGAAATGGATATTTAGTAACTTTAATCGCTTGAAATGGATTTTCGTGCTTATTTGATGACTTGTGACAATGTGCTATATGATAACATGATCATATAGGGAAAACGAGCATGCTAGAATGATAAAATATGATTTTGTGTAAACTTACTAAAAATAGAAACATGCTAAAAAGGGAACTTACTATAAATAGTAAGTTGACCATTGAACTTGGTTTACATGCAATACATGACACTTCACAAATGTTAAACAAACACTAAAAAACCAAACAAGTCACCAATGTGTCGAGGAGTCAACACGGTCAAGAGCGGCTACGATATTATAAGTTTCTTCTTCTTGACCGAATCTGTAACCTTCATTAGCAGATTCATTTTCTGTCGTTTCCCTGATCAAACTAGAGGTTACCAAGGAAGCTTGCATATCACTAAATAGAGAGCCGTCGAATACACCAGCTACGCCTAGCATGTGAAATAGGTGCATAAGGATATTGTGCTTAGCCTGTAATACAATCATGAAGTTGAAAGTACCAGAAATTCCTAGAGGCATACCATCATAAAAGCTTCCTTGACCAATTGGGTAGATCAAGAAAACAGCAGTCGCAGCTGCAACAGGAGCTGAATATGCAACAGCAATCCAAGGTCGCATAACCAGACGGAAACTAAGCTCCCACTCACAACCCATGTAACAAGCTACACCAAGTAAGAAGTGTAGAACAATTAGTTATTTTATGTACCAATCCTTACATCTCCTACTACCGGTAGGGTGACAGCTAGTTTTGGTATGTTGGGGGAAATTTGCGGGTAAAAGAGTAATTGAACAAACATTGAATAAAACAGTACCCGACGATTCACAAGCGGCTGAGTATTTATTCCAGAAGGGCTTATTCGATCTAATCGTACCACGTAATCCTTTAAAAAGCGTTGTGAGTGAGTTATTTCAACTCCACACTTTCTTTCCTTTGAATCAACATGGTCAAACCACGACAACTTAGAGTTGTTTGGACACAAACATGGTCTAGTAAGGCCAACACTAACATGATAGTGAACATGAACTCACAATACCTATATGATATAGGTGACAGATAAAGACAAACCGCTCACAGTAATGACAAACAACTACAAACTCAGGTGAGTTTATTTCCCCGTTTTCTATCATAACTGTTTTACATTAAACTTGGGGTGAGAATACATTGCGAACAACTATTTTTAGATATATGGCCGGTATGTTGTACAAACAACTTTTTGAGTGTGCTTATATCGTGCTAAAGTCCTCACAAAACCTTACCGTTAGTTAAACATGAACAAGGCGTTATTGGATAATACTATTGGGCCTGACAAACCCTGCTCGACGACAACTCTGACTGTCGGTCAGGACAAGCGTAATATCGACCTATGCCATAGATTTTACGATAGACTTGGCAAAGGCATCTAACATTCTAGTTTCGGTAGAGGTGCAACACATACACTCGGGACCTATGGTCTACAACTTAACATACCCGGTATATATCTCGTTAACTGTTTTACTTTTACTTAAACCTGTGAACTCACCAACTTTATGTTGACACGTTTTAGCATGTATTCTCAGGTAACTGAATGCACGAGTTAGGATGCACAAGGAATCTTAGGGAGAGAGTCATGCATGCATCATTTCATACTTTGAAACATTTCATGTTATCACATTTTATTAATACAATGAGCGTCAACTATTACGTTCCGCTGCTTAAACATTTACTTTCCTCTGCTTAACATCTGAACCATTCTGATTATTGGTAATATAATGACGTATTTTCAACAGCATATAGAGTCATTCTATATGACCAGAGCTTCTGATCCTGCCACGTCACACCCAACAGCTTGACGCCGTAAGTGGTAATTTGGGGGTGTGACAATATCATCATACGGTTTCCAAAAAAACGGACCTACCCATCTAAGAATAAAATAGAAGTTAATAATTATCAAATATTAAAATATAAAATAAAAAAATATAGATATCATAAACATGCCTCGCGCCATATGATTTATTCCAATCTATTTGTTGGAAAGATCTTGGGGCCATGCTCTGGATTCTTTCCCATGCCCATAGTTGCAACAATATTGTTGTACCACCAATCTCATTGGTGTTAATATTAATAGACCTACAAAGATTTATATACAATACGGATAGAACAACACTTCCCCAACTAAGTTCACCGCACTCACTTAAATCTTCTATATAATTTAAATATTTTGCGTTAACCCAGTTGCTAAAAGACTCGAGAAATAAACTCCCACCGATTAAAAGCAAAATTATTGTCCTTGCACGTTGGATACATTGCAAGTCTGTTGGATTTTCAGGAAATCCCATTTTTTTATTGTATTTAAAATAAAATGCATATTTATTCTTTGACCGTTTACAACACTTTCTTTTAGAATTATGACTGTTAAACCATAAAAATTGGCAATTATTTGCTCAGTATTCCAGTGATATTCAGTACCACTGACTACATTACCATCAATACGTAAACCCAACAAAACAACCACGTCTTGTAAGGTCACGGTTACGTCTCCAAATGGCATGTCAAAAGTATGTGTCTCCGCACGCCACCTTTCAACAAGTGTAGAAATAAGTGCACTATGAAGCCTTCGGTATTCATACTCGATGACACCAGAAAAACCTGCCATACGCATATGGTGTAATCCATTTTCAGTTATAGGCTTTTAACAAAGGTAAACCCACAATTTTTTGTCTCCCCTTCGTATTCTGAGTAAACCGCCGTCTCTCGTTTATTCAGGTCGTTGGAAAACATAATCTGCTCTATGTGAACCTGCAAGAAACAACAAATCATTTACCAATTGACCTGAGTTGTAATTTGTTGTCATTTGTAAGTTGAAAATGATTAGTGTGAAAGAGTTAAAATTTTAAAGTCTGAGAAAAATTGGTTGAAGCATTTATTGGTCTGGTTTTCCTTTTGTAGTGGTGATTGTATTATTTTGAATTGATATCCGGTGGTTGAGAGTTGAGTGTTAGGTGGGGTTTTAATTATTGAATAAAGGTTACAAGACTTTACACCCCAAATCGCCACTAGGAGTGGCGAAAAGGACCCATTATACCAGCTTTCCTGATTTCGCCACTATCAATGGCGAAAAAGCACCCATTGTACTAGTTTTTTTTTTTAATTTCGCAACTAGGAGTGGGGAAAAGGACCCCTTGTACCAATTTTTTTTAAAATTTCGCGACTATCAATGGTGAAAAAGGATCCCTTGTACCGGCTTGTACATAATTCGTCACTATCAATGGTGAAAAGGACAAGGAATTGATTTTTAATTGCTGACTCATTCACTGACTTCTTACACACCTACATCATCATTTTATCACTCCTTAAAATCGCCACTAGCAGTGGAGATAACCCATTATTGCAAAAAAAAAAAACTAGTTCCCCTTGTAACCACTTTTTTTAAAATTGACCATATTTTTAAATAATTCCATGTAGATATTAAAAAAAAAGTATTATACAACTAAAGGAGCTTTATTAAAATCAAGTAACATGTGTTAAATAAATATAAATTAAAATAGTAATCAATACTGATGATTTAAAAATTATAAAATGATCGAAGAATCTTATTGATCATAAACAAATTTTGAATTCAAATATATGTAGATAAGAGCTAAAACAAATTATTAATTTAGTTGTTTAAAATAATATAATATTTGGTCACCCGGGTAAAGCCAATGATGAAAGATCGATCACCAATGCCTGTGAAATCGGGCGCTGGCATATGAACGGGGGCTCCTTGTAAACTTTTCTCAATCATAAAAATAGAAAAAATGAGGGAACGCCCGTCAACTCGGTTCGGGCGCGTTTGTAATGACACCCATAAAACTTGTTAAAAAATGGGAATGGGCGCGGCATTCGTAACAGTAATGTCTTGGGGGGACCGATGCCCGTGACAAGAAAATCAAGTTTATAAGCGGCTTTTTATCGTGTATGGGCGCCGATGTACGTAGTGGACACGTGTCACATTTTTATTGGTATATTTTATGGGCAACACCATATTTAGGCGGCGCCCCTATAAAAGGTGTGGACAATTAGTGGTAATGAATTAACAAATAGACCTTATCGGAAAAATGTTTGTCAACTTGGATATTTTGTGAATTTTTTCCAAAATTTAAAGTACAATATAATTTAGTTATATAATTTATCAACATACTTACTCTAATAAATGAGTATATTTAGGAGACATGTGTCACTTTATGATGAAATTTGAAATTCGTTTTCTCGCCTCTCTCTTATAATAAATTCTAACAATTTTAATAATTTAATATTCAAAAATATAAATATTCTTATTCTAGTAGTTACTAATTTACTAAAACTATACAAACTATCATATTTAAATTATATATCTAACTTAATATACAATTTTATAATTATTGAGTATTTTAATTATTATTTGTTTTACATTTATAGATATTCATATTTTCTTATTTCACCAATAGCGGATAAATCTAACATATAACAACAACAACCACAACCTTACCCAGTATATTTCCACTTTTCATAGGGTCTGGGGGGTGATAAATCTAACATATAACATTTATAAAAAATATTGTTTATAACATGTTATTTTTTGTTCAACTCATTTAACACATGAGTTTCTAATGCTAGCTATATAATATATGTAAATATAATCCATATATTATAATGAAGAAATATGTTTTTGCATATTATACATACATGATACTAAGAACGAAGTTAGTAACAACCAATCTGTTTGTGGGTATGTATCTGACATTATAATAATTTATTTTTATATTTTTATATACTATTAAATGCATTCCTAGAATCATTTTAACGCCGTCAGATAAGAAAATTTTGTTTATATTTCAAATAAGATAATTATTCTATCATTTGCTATGTCAATAAATAAAGGTCAAGGCTAACTGTTGTCAAAAACATGTTTGTTATTGAAGCAACCAATTTTTTCACAGATCACTGTACGTTGTTTTATCCAGAGTTAAAAGCAGAGATGATCTAAAACTTTTAACTTTTGATGAAGATGATAATGTTACTAACATAATATCCAATGTTGCATATAAGTTGTTTTAGATATTTATAATTTGTATTTGTAGTTAAAAAATGTATTTGATTATGTAAAAAATTTTTCACGGATGACTGTACATTGTTTTATCCAAAGTCAAAAGCAGGGATGATCTAAAACTTTTAATTTTTGATAAAGATGATAATGTTACTAACATAATATCCAATGTTGTACATAATTTTTTTTAGATATTTATAACTTGTATTTGTAGTTATAAAATGTATTTGATTATGTAAGTAAACTAGAAACCCATGTATTACATGGGTTGAACAAATCTAATATGTTATAAAAAACATTTTATGAACATTTGTATGTTTGATAACAATAATTGTTGATAAAATAATTAATGACGAATACTTAAAGATAACAAATTACAAATAATAAAAATTTAAGAATTATAAAATTATATTTTAAGATATTATATGATTGAATTTTCTTATGAGATTTATATATTTGATATTTAATTGTATAGTTTAATTATTTAAATCATTAATATTTAATTTGATATAAAAGTCAATTAGTATTTTATAGGAGAAATAGGCGTGTAAACAAATTTATAGAGTTTATAAGCAGGTGATGTAACATCCTGCTTTGAGAAAAAATAAATAAAATACTCTCGTTTATAATTAAAATGTTATTAGTCAAAAATATAAAAATAAAAACGATCAATTAAAACGTAAGGTCTCGTCTAATAATATAAAATAATTTATTTCATAAATATGATTATTCGCAAGTATAAAATAAACGCTCAAAATTTTTGGCCATCGTTTAAATGAATAGGTTGGATAAAACGACTATTAGAAATAATTGATCTCTAAACAATCGTTAAGTTTAGTCAAAGGTTGTTTAAAAATAATAATAATAATAATAATAATAATAATAATAATAATAATAATAATAATAATAAAATATATTGTATATTTGACCATGATCCGTTTTTAACCAAACTTAGGTTAAAACGCAGAGAAAATTGAGTTGATCCTATCATTATTTTTAGAATTTTATGAAGAACACACGTGTAGGTGTGTGTAGGCAAAAAAAATAATAATATAATAATAATTATAATTATATATGTGTACGTGTGATGTTCTCTAATGAAATGAAAAAAAATAATAAAAATATTAATAATTTGTGAAGAACACACGTGTAGGTGTGTGTAGGCAAAAAAGGATAACTTTTGGTTATCTTCAAATTGAAGATATTTACAAAAAACAACGGTTATTATAATATCTTCAAACGAAACCAATATTAAGGTGGTTAACTTGCTAAAAAAAGATGATAAAATTCTTTCGTTTTGCAAAAGAGAGTTTCTCCTGAAGATCCTTCCAATGATAACGAGAGCTTATTTAGGTACTATTTCAATTTCTAAGCTTAATTTACAAATTTATAGTTTTATTATAAGGTTAGGGTTAAGATCTAACTCTATAGATAATAATTATGTTAAACGTATGATATATTTTAGGAACAGAAAATTTATACATTAAGAATCATCCTTGCAAACTAATGATAAGGATAAATTAAGCAGAAACGCTGCCCAAATTATATTAACAAGTTCTAAGCTGTCATCCAGCCAACCAAAAATACAGGTGAATATATTTAACTTCTTTTTAAATACAAATTCATTCTTTTTAGCATGGTTTGTTTAAACTTTGACGCATAAAGGGATACTACGTGACCCGCATTTAGGCTATTAGTATACGTATGATTTGCAAATCGTATCCGCATATGGGTGAAATTCCCATAAGTGGCTGGTACAGGTGGGCTGGAAGGTTAAACGTAAGACGTATTCCGTAGGAAACCTAACCAGTGACCAGCTGTGGGCTGGAGGGAACAAAACGTAAGACGCGTTGCGCTGTAGTTCCTAACCGGTGACAGTTATAAACCAGTGTATGCAGTAGTTGTATCGATCTGTGAAATAACCTGCTAAATGTAAAGTATTGCCAATATTACTTACGGTTAAAGGACCGAACTTGCTATGCTTACATATCGAGTCTGTTACGTGTATTCACCAACTTTATGTTGACGTTTTATTTTCAAAAACTTTTCAGGTAATAATGAATGACAAATCAGAAGCAAGATTAGAGATTTAGGGCCTATGACGCCTTAAATAAAATCTTGTTGCGAAACCGAGGAGCAATTGGAGTTATACCTCCAATTCCCGTGTAAACCGGGATATGTAAATATATGTTTGTAAAAACTCGGTTTAAAATGAAATAAAACGATATATTCATATCTATGCATATGAAATTTATAAAACCCTGAAAAGTCATTTACAAGTGATAAATGTGGTTGTTCATACCTATGCGTATGAATTATTTGTAAATTATGAAAAACTGTTTTCACATCCATGCATGTGATTTATTCGTAAATTATGAATTTATGAAACAACGCTTCCGTTGAAACATATTAAAATAATAAACTCTGACCGAGACTGTATTTGTCAATGAAACCAATCGGGTCGCAGCGCCCGGGTCGCCGAGAGGCCGGGGTGTGACATGTGACATGTACTGTTGTAAAAGAAACAATGAACTGTTGTAAAAGCATTTAAAAAAATTAATTAATAAATTATTATATTTTAATTGAATCGTCTTAAAAAACAAATGGAACCGTTTTGAAAGCATTTGGTTAGACCGCCTTAAAAATATTGATATTCTTAATTCTACAACAAATTAATGACGATTCATTTATTTACAAGTTAAAACAATTTTTTTAAACTTATCAAGCAATAAAAAGGTTTGATTATTTATATTTTTTGAAAAAACATTTACTATTTAAACTAAAACAAATAAAACAACTAGAAAGATGTGCAATCTAGGCATGTTTGAAAAAAATGTAGTAATAAAACATGAGTGTACAAAAATAGCATGAAATGAGAATATAAAGATTTTATATTAAAAGACATCTCAACAAAAACATACTAAGTATGGTGAGTAACATACATATATAAAATTAAAACGTATTAATTTCATATGGTTATCCTATATGATTAAAGTATAAACATTTGTTTACTATCTAATAATTAAAAAATAATAATAATTAAATATGTGAGCACATTCTATAATTTTTAACATTGTGTGTGTATATTTGAATTTATATTCTTGCTTTTATCACTTTTGCAACAATTTGATTTATTGTTTTAGGCTGGATTAATAATCACTGCAACTTTTTTTGTCTGTGTTTTGATATTTGAGATGTTATAATGGCCACATGTTTGAATACATATTTCGGTAGAACTGTATGATTTAATATTTTTTTATGGTAGAATTTTAATTTGGTAGATGTCGTGTTTTTTTCGTTTAATACAGGGTTACCGTCGCAACGCGCATGTTAAACCATAGTGTATGTATAAAATGGCATATTTGATAATGTATTTATTTGTTTAACTAGGTTATAACCCGTGTATAACAACGGGATGAGTCATGAAAAACATGGAATTTACTATATCATGTAAAAATATTTTTTAAAAGATTGTTGCATATCATATAAAAAAAGATAATAAATATTTCATATATTACAAAGATAAATTGCATACGGATGTTCAAATCTATTTTAAAATCTCTAAAAATTTCCTTATATACAACATTAGAGGTTTTATTTGTGCATTTACTTTGTTTATGAAATATTAATAGTCTAAATCCATATTTAATTTTTACTCTTGAAAGCATGCATGAATATAGGTCCTTTCAAATATAATCCAACTCGTGAAATAGATTATCTCTGGCTTTTATTAATTATTACTGCAAAACAGATTGAAAGTAAAAAAAAATGGTGAACGCATATCAAATTAATTCTTGGAATGAAGTTTCGTACATTAACACCATGTATGATTTTTGCTTTAATTGCATGCTTATCAAATTACCAAGTGATACTATTTTAAGTCTAGTACCATTGCAAAAGAAAATTAAAAAAAAAAGGAAAAAATCGCACAATTGTGGTACATTTTAGTATGCAAAAGTACAAAACCTCATTAATTGTATTACTTGTTCCATCTATGCAAATTAACAAAATAAATTAAAAGTATCAATAATTAATAGTGTAAGTTGTGCATAAAAAATGAGATCTCATACTTATAAAATACAACTTTAATTGAGTTTATGTCCGGTTGATCTTTTAAAAGAGATCAAAAGTATCCTGTCAAAAAAACAAGATGCAAAAAAGGAAAAAAATGCAACAAAAGCTTTATGAGATACAAACCAATACTTTTAAAAGAAAATAAATCTCACATGATCAAAGCCTCCATGAATAATTGCACATTTTTTTAAAAAAACTACACATATAGAATAACAACTTGCTTTCGAGCAATGTTTTCATAACCGGACCGGACGTCGAACCGGTCTCCTTACCGGTCAGAGGTCGGACCGGTCGGACCGGTCGAACCGGATTTAAGAACCGGATGATTTTATATACATTTTATAAATATATATATATATATAAATAAAAAAAATTAAAAAAAATTAAAAAAAAAAAAAAACCGGTCCAACCACCGGCCCGACCACCGGTTTTCCGGTCCGACCACCGGTCGCCGGTTCAACCGGCCGGTTATGACAAAAACGGTTTTGGACATAGAACCGGCCCGCTTAGCTTACCGAATCCCGGTCCGACCGGTCCGACCGGCCGGTCCGGTCCGGGTTTAAAAACATTGCTTTCGAGGGTACACAGATGCTAACGATTTTTTACTTCATCGCTTAGTATTAATTCATTCAAGCAACCCCCTCTAAATAATAAAAATACAAAAAAAAAAAAAGAAATCTAAACTTACGCAAATCCAAATTAACTAAGAAAAACTAAAAAGGTTAAATGAACATGGATTGTAACGGGTCAAACTTGTCATCCTTTATACAAGTCCAAAATTGTTAGGTTAATGAAAGCTAGCCAACCAAGAGACCTTCTTGTTTTTAGCATACTTGTATATATAACTAATGTTACACATAAAGTTTGATTCAAATCGGTGGCTGAGAATATAAAAAAGATGTTAAAGATTTACACTTGGCAATTTCGTTGGTCCTTTATTACAATAAGAAGATATTAAAGAAAATCTTACTTTAAATATACAAAAATAATTTGAAATTAGAGAAGATGATAATTATAAGCAACATGATGAGGAATCAATGAAACTTACTATTGATTAACAATTTTGAACAAAAATTTCAAGCAAGAAAGATGCGAGAAGCACTGCATTGGTGATGGAGATACCTTGGGTTTTTCACGGTGGAAGAGGAAACCATATGGAACTTGGAAGACATGATTAGGCTTATGAAACACTTTTATTTTCGGTTAAATCAACTTTTGGGTGATCCATGACCAGCATGAGTTTCTACTGGAAGAAAAGAGCGGGAAATAAAACCAAAACATGGCTCAATCAAGGACACATGGTTGAAAAAACATTGATTTATTATAATACATAGACGCTATAAGAGATCGAGTGATTATTAATCTGTATCAGATACATAAAATTATTAAATAGGGCAATGATAATTGCTTATATTGATATTAGATAACATAAAAATAAAGAACCAATAATTATATATTCAAAGTAGAACGGTATAATAAATTCAGTGATTACGAATAACAACTAACGTAATTGTCATAAGAATTGAATCAATATGCAAAGTAAACATATCTAGGGTAACCTTTTGTCATCTAATTAAATTTAAAGTGGAGAACATTTTTGGTATGAATCTAATGATTTTTATTAAAAACATGCTTTATATATATTAGCCATAATCTTCTAAAAAATAATCCCGTAAATAAAAAAAATCATAATTTAAGAGAGTAAAAGCTGTGAGTAAGCAATATGTATAAAATAGCCTAAAGTTAATTGAAACCATATTAACATATATATTAAAAAACAAAGATATGGCCCCTCACAAAAACATTGTTCACTTTTGAGCAATTGTTAATACATAACGTACAAACATGATAAACACTAACATATACGTACAATATATATATACACAGCAAACAATACTCTGGATAAGTGTGCCCTCTTGACTCTTTCTCTTTCTCATATGCAGGTCATCATCGCTTCACCCTTCCCCCTCTCTCACGACGCTTCACCTTTCCCTCTCTTCCTTTTTGTTTCCTCCATTGATGCTACAACCGATGGCTTTATCCAAAGCAGCTCAAGATCTTCTCTTCTAATTTCTAATTATATCATTCTTGACAACATTGGGAGGATCTCAGCAGCAAACATAACCGTATCCCCCATTGTTCCTCCATTCCTAACTCCACGATTACCTATCTTCTCTCCGATCCGACTAACCTCGCCGCTTCGATGTCGTCTCATCCTCTCCACCACCATCGTCACTATTGACAACATCAACGTCGTCCCTCCAGAAAAACTCAATCACCAGCCGAAACGTATAGCCGAACGACGAGGGCTCAATCGGTCACAGGCATTACTGCTGATGAAACCTCCGACAGTGTTGGTGACGGAGGGTTTAGGCAGTCTACAATTCCGACAACATCGGTTGTTATCGATTCGCGAACGATAGATCGAGCAATGTCAGGGTTTAAGCGTCATGGATTTTGATAAAAATCAAGGATGGGATGTTGCTTCCTTTTATCGATTGATAAAGTACAGGTATGCATAATTTCATTTCTAATTACCTTCGAGTAGCTACAAGTTGAAAATAATTAAGGCTATTTGCTCACGTCGTCTATTTGATTTCCTCTTTTACACAGTTGATTTTTGTTCTACCTTCAAGATTAATGTATTAGTTTTCTTATTCTCATACATTTTTTTGTTGTGCTGGTCTTTTGCTTGCTTAGGCGAGCACTTATTGCGATTGTTAGGGCCTTTGATTTAGGTTTACTCAAAGATTATTACAAAATTCTTATTTAAATTAGAAAGAATTAATGTGAAACTTGAAATTTTAATTACATTTTGTAGGTATTAAAGAAGGCGGTGAGGAGTTGTATATGTTGGGATAATCATCCTTTATCATCCCTAGGAGATTTGGTAAGTAATTTTACTGAATTGTAGGTAACGTTAATTATACTCAACAAGTGACGAACCTGATTTTTTGGGGTATGCATTCTTGGTTTCATAATTGATGTTATTTTCTGATTTATGTATAATGTTATTTTGTTCTAAGTTGCATCCTTGCTCTACTATCCAAGACAAAGAAAATGCTTTAGCTTTTCAGGTGAGAAACTATATGGAGTTGGGGTTGTATATTGTAACACCCTAACTTCTCTCACGTTTACACATGTCAAATTTTGGTCCTAGTTTAAAATTTTTCCACAAAATCATGTTCGAAAGCGTGACATCTCTATTTCATAAGTTAAACACACTTAATTTCATAACATTTATATTTATGATTAATAAAACTAGTGTGTTTAAGTTTAATACCACCAGAGATTTTACATAACGTTTGGTTCAGCTTCAAAACATGCCCGATGTGATCGCCCAATGCATATCTATCTTTGACCTGTAACATCACATATAAGGTCACAATTAGTTCATATGAACTAAGTAAGTAACCCTTCCCAAAGTTTCCAAAAACTTATTTAAACCCATCCACATACATATCATATGGATGTTAATCATGTTTAGATAATAATATATCATATTCAAACATCAACTTGCACCTAACACACATGGTGCATTTATTTCCCTTAATGGGACATTTTCACAAATATGAGTATATTATCTAATTCAACTCTATCACCAGCACCTCTGGCTAAATTAAAACACCATATATATATATATATATATATATATATATATATATATATATATATATTATTGGCTTAACCAATTACCCACACATCTGTGGTTTCAACAATTTAGTTTCCGGATTAACCGGTTATCCACACATTTGTGGTATCACAACAAAATGTAAAAATACATTTTTCACAATCAATGTTCAAACTGAGTCATTTTTATTCGAGTTGACTCTCACAATGTAATAATATCATATTACCAATCATCAACTATTGCTCACAATAGTTTAATCAAAATTACACTATAGTGTTCACATTCCTGTACTTCCACCATAGCTATTTGTCAGCACCTCTGACTATTCACACATTTGTGGTATCATAATTAGTTCAAGTCTTGAGATGTTCACCCACCGGTACTTCCATCTAAGACAAATTGCTAGCACCTCTAGCTATCCACCATTGTGGAGTCATAATTAATTCAAGTCTTAAGATGTTCACCCACCGGTACTTCCATCTAAGACCATTGCCAGCACCTCTGGCTATCCACCATTGTGGAGTCATAAATAATTCAAGTCTTAAGATGTTCACCCACCGATACTTCCATCTAAGACAATTGCCAGCACCTCTGGCTATCCACGATTGTGGAGTCATAAATAATTCAAGTCTTAAGATGTTCACCCACCGGTACTTCCATCTAAGACAATTGTCAGCACCTCTGGCTATCCACCATTGTGGAGTCATAAATATTAAGTCTTAAGATGTTCACTCACCGGTACTTCCATCTAAGACAATTGCCAGAACCTCTGGCTATCCACCATTGTGGAGTCATAATTATTTCAATCAAATTACTATGATGTTCACCCACCGGTACTTCCATCATAGAGTTCCCACACTTTCATTCACCAAGGTATTGGATTTATCATAGGTTGTTGAACTTTTACCATTCAACTTTCCCCTGTCACCAATGCCATATTTATCATACAATTCATTCAACAACACATTCAATGTTCATTATGTGATGTCGTAGTTGTGGGATTACTTATTCAAACACCGGGTCATCCGGCTATTCTTATGCAATCTATGTTGCATATTCAATTCAATCGTGACATAAACACATTGGAACTTAACATATATACATTAGAGTCTATTAACTCAATTTGTTCCAATTTAATTATGCACATTCATTCAAACCAATCAATGTATATACATCACAATCAAGTAGACTCTTTCTACTACTTATATGTAATGTTACAGTAAGTTGGGTAACTTACCTGGTGCATACGGTTGTTCACTTCCTACAACCTTGTTTCCACTTTTGTGGCTTATCCCTTGACTTTCACCGTCAATACCTAGTTGTATTCACATATATACAACTAATTTCAATACATATAGCACATACAATCAAGTTCAACGCACTTGACTGGTTTGACTTGATCAAAGTCAATTTATCACATAATTGACTTTATCTTACTATCTTTAGCAAGTTTTAGTCAATTATCACAATTAAACACATTTCATGCCTCTCCTAGGCGTTTCATCAATTAATTGACGTTCATTATATTAGTTACGATCTTTAATCATTTCTATTATTCAAAAATTCATTTATGATCATAACTATTAATAATTTTAACATCAATTCATCACGTACCAATATTTAATCCATGGATCATAATCCATATTTCATTTAAAATCATAATCTACCCATCCTACTAGATATCACACCATGATATGGGTTTCATAACAACCGGACATTATCCCGGCTTCAAAACGAAGATTTCACCATCAAAATATCAAGTTCCTCGTTTCTAACAATCCCTAGTTATCAACTAGGCAATAATCAATACCCATAATCATAGTATTACATTCAAAACTAAATTTAATTCACACAATATTAAACTAGTAGGATAAAACGGACCGTTACCTAATCTGACGGATTTCTACGCGTAGGACAACGATCAGAGCTTGCAGAAACGTTCCTGGGTGCGATCCAGATGTTTGAAAGGCTTCGAAATGGAGTTTGGAGGCTGAAAGAGTCTGGAAGTGTTCTTGGGCGTACAAGATCGAAAATGAAGAAAGAAATACGTTCTGGAAGAAATCTGATCCTTCAAACACAATTTTGCCGACTTAACACGCCAGGCGCATTGCCCCAGCCCGAGGTTTGGCCCGGGGCACAATTTTGCCGACTTAACACGCCAGGCGCATTGCCCCAGCCCGAGGTTTGGCCCGGGGCGTACCGCCCCAGGTCTATTTCGTCAATTTTTGATCTTATCTTCTTTTCGCGATTCCGGACAATCTGTAACTCCGTTTCGCGCACGGTTTTCGCCCACGTTCACCATTTTTCGCATACTATCAATTTATAATAATTACAATCATTAAATCAACGTGGATTTCTAGAACGATCACATGTGCTCTTGCCATTGATGACGTAATTCTCACATATTTTCAAATCACAACAACCACAATCGTTCAATTAACGATTATTTCAAATACATTCATTTATTAAAAACCGGTTGTTACATATATTAGCGAATTGTTTACTTATTTTTCTATTAAATGGGGTATGATATGAAGTGAATTGTTTTTCTCATTGAATAATTTGATCTTTATTATTGTAGGTTTTAGTTTCTACAATGTCTAAATGTTAAGAGGAGATTGTCTTCTAAGGTAACATACTTCTGCACCAAAAAACAAACATAAAATCTTAGGTTGCTTAAGACTCTTGATTAGTTCATATTATTATATAATCATATATTTGTAGCTTTGTCATCATCATGTGCAGATTCTTAATATTTTCGGGTTCCAGCTTCTATATTATTTACAACTGTAGCTTCTAATCATTTCTTTTAATGATTTGGTGATTAAGGTAGTGTTCTTCAAGCATCTTTTGTTGTTTAAGGCTTTATGTATCTAAATCTTTTTTTCTTTTTCTTTTTGTGTTCAATTAGGTTTTTATTATGCATTTTCTTTTCTAAATTCTTGAAAATTTTGGATGTCAGTTGGTATAGATCATGTTAGTGTGACCCAAATCTTTTTTTTTTGTTCTTTTTATGTTAAATTGGGTTTATATGAATTGGTAAATCAAGATAGTTATTTATGGGTAGGAAAGCTTCAAGATTGATGTAATAGCTAATATGAGTTTTGGTGACTACATACGTCACTTTATCTCCGGTTCAAAGTATTCAAACACTTGAAAACGTAAACTTTCCTGGAACAAACCCCATATGTACTGTTTCTTTTATGTTTTCTTTTATATATACATTATTTTTGTGTGATTTGTTGATTTCAAATGTTTGATATGCACTAACATATTTACTGTTTCTTTTGTGTTATATAGTATTCTACTGTAGTGGCAATTCTACAACAACAATTTGAGTTTGCTAAACTTTCTTATTGGAGGTGGTTTCAAGGAGGGTAAGTAGTTCATTGGTTTCAACATGAACACTAAAGTTGAAGATCCATAAACTTTAGACTCATTTTATATATCAAAGTGTAAATAAATCCACTTTGATATAAGAAACATCTGGTTACTATTTTTTGGGTAATACTGAACTCATTTAGGCCACTTAACATTACATTCTTTAACGCATCACACTTTGTACATGAGATTCTCTATATTATCATTGTATTTGGTATAACGCATGGGCTTCATTGAGATATATTGGTTCAATATACTGGACCGGCGCAACGCGCGGGTCCTAAATCCTAGTTGTTAATCATTTTCAAAATTGTAATAAGTTAACATATGAATGGTTGCATATACAATCAAAGCAGGTCATACCAAAGGATTTAGAATAAGACATTAATTAGAACTACACTTATGTGGTACCATAAATACACTAAGGTGAACCAAAATTGGAGTCTGACATTTCATGACTCATGAGTTACACAAACCTGTATCAACAGAATTCCATGCTAAAGTAAAATCCAACGATAAATAAAAAAATACAAAAATATCAATTTAAGAAAGCAGGGGATGTTCTAAAATCCATTTGGAAAACTATATGAATTGGGATTTTGGAAAACATACTGCAAGAATAATAGTTAAATGTCTACGAGAAGCACATATTCTGATGCATATGTATATCAATCATGATGGTTGTGTAAATACTATTGCATAAGATAACACCAAGTTGTTAAAAATAAAAAAAACTCTAAAAACTAAACATATGGATGGTTGGATATAAAATGAAAGCAGATTATACAACCTGTTGAAAGGGAATTTAGAATAAGTTTATAATTAGAACACCAACAACTATGCATAGCATACCAACCATTGCTACTATACAACTCAAATTTATTATAATACATAGATATTGACATATTGTTACTTCTTGTTTAGTTTCCATTTGCATAGATAGTAATAATAAGTGTAACTTGATTCATCCTTCATATTAGGCGATTAAGCGAAGCGTAGCCTTTCTACATAAACCCTAACCCTAGGACGACAAATCCACTGATCTTGACGATGGCGGAGCACTTGGCGTCGATTTTTGGTACAGAAAAGGACAGAGTGAATTGCCCCTTCTATTTCAAGATCGGTGCTTGTCGTCACGGTGACCGATGCTCCAGGCTTCACACCAAACCCAGCATCAGCCCTACTCTATTGCTTTCCAACATGTACCAGCGTCCTGATTCCATCACTCCCGGCGTTGATCCTCAGGGTCAACCCCTTGATCCTCGCAAAATCCAGGATCATTTTGAGGTTCTAATTTTCTTCGATTTCAATATTATGTTGGTTGTGTTTAATGGCCTACTTAGGTCTATTATATTGTTCTTCTCTCATGCCATGAAAGTTGAAGAAAGATAGGGGTTTTGTTCTGTATGAATTGAACTGTTCATTCATGTTCAGTTGTTTTCATCTCGGGCTGTGGGTACAAACTTATGGATTATTTTCAAGATTCCAAACAGAAGGTAGATAGGATTTAAGGTTTTATCTCTAAGATAGGTTCTCACATGACAATCCCTATGCATATATATATTCCAAATTTTATGTCTTTCAAAAATTTATGAATTATTAAGTGATATTTTTATATTTTCGTAACTTAATGTAATATGTACGTTCTTAAGAGATACTTATAAGATTTATAATTATATCGTTTTATGTTTTTTTTACTCGTGTGGTACTAGGGTTTTTGCTAGTAATTTTTATAAAAAGCGTTTAGTTTTATATATACACAAAAGTTCCGGAATTTTTCCAGAATTTGGCTGGAGTTTCAGTGTTTTGGCCTGAAATTACAGGTCCATTGGAATTTGGCCGGAATTACTGTTTTTTGCTGACTTTTGGCCAATTACTGACTGATTAGGACCGCTTTGGCCCATTTTTAATTAATAACACACTGCCGCTCGCGTTGTGCATCAGATTTTTGGACCAAATGTGTTGGAGTGCGTTGCGCAATTTACAACCAATGTTACTTATAACAGCCCATTATGAATCAACTCAGCACATAATGTTCTCTTCTTTTAACCAATGAACTATGTTAAGTGCTAGAATTATGAAATTTACCATGTAATTTGCAAGCATAATATTTTGAAAGGATAAAATGGTAATTATGATGTTATGAAATTTTGAAGGACATGTATCGAAATTTTAACTTTTAGAAGGATATATTATATATATAAAATTTCTACCACTTCTACAGATCCTTTTCACCTTACATCAAATGTGTAATTGCAGGATTTTTATGAAGATTTGTTTGAAGAGCTAAGCAAGTATGGGGAGATTGAAAGCTTAAACATATGTGATAATTTGGCTGACCACATGGTATATGTTACTTCACTTGGACTTGATTAATTTCTTTTTGCTAATTCATATTTTTGTTATATTATCTTTTCTTTTTTACGAGCAGGTGGGGAATGTGTATGTCCAGTTTAGGGAAGAAGAACATGCTGCAAATGCTCTTCAGAATTTGAGTGGAAGGTTTTATGCAGGTATGCATCTAATTCTTGATTAATTAACAAGGTTTAGGTTCAACTAAATAGTCTTTTATCCTAAAAACCTAAGAAGAATTATTGACCATTAGATCATGGGATCAAATTTAAGAGGGAAAATTCAAAATTTTATAGGAAAAAGCTGTTGGAGGATAATTTAGTCATGATATTCTTTCCCCACCTTTTTTAAACGTTTATAACTTTTACATATGATATTATTTTTTTTAAAAAAATATATTATAAAAACGAACATTTTTTATCTTTAAAATGAGTTTAGTTGCTATAACAAATGAAATTTTTTCCATTTATTGTGTCTAATTATCTTCATTGTGCCTTTCTTAAGCTCCTCTCTACCACATTTTAGGGTGGAGGTAAGGTCTTTTTTTCATGTATCCCTCCCCAGACCCCACACAGTGGGATTTCGCTGGGTGTGTTTGTTTGTTTTGTCTTTTATAAACGTTTGTTTATAATCATCTTTTTTGTGTTTTCTTACAGGTAATTGTGTCTTTTTTATAGGTTACCGTGTCTTATTTAAAGATCATTGTGTTATTCACAGTCGTTATTGTGTTATCCTTACTTGACATTATGTATTTTACAATATCATTGTGTCTTAAATTGTTCAGGAAAGTACAACATTGAGCAAGAAACACAAAAGACACAATGAGCTGTATAAAAGACACAGAGATCTGTACAAAAGTCACAATAATGAATAAAAAAACTAAATTTTTCTAAATCAATACTATACTATTTTTGAAGATAAAAAATGCTCGTTTTTATGGTTTTTTTTTTGTTCAAAAAATAATGTCATATGTAAAAGTTATGAACGTTTAAAGAAGGTGGGGGAACTTGATAAAAAGTCAACAAAAGTGGTCATTACTAAAATACCCTTCAACAACTTGATTTAATCATTGCCGTTGATTAATGATTTAATGGCTAAAGATTCTTCTTAGACTTTTTAGGACAAGGAGCTTATTTAGTTTATGTTAACCTTAATTAACAATTCTTATTATATGTTTCTTTTAGAGCATTGTATTTGTAGCAAATTTAATATTTTCACGAAATAGATATGTTTCAAGTGAAGAGTTGTCCAATTATGAATTAAAGTCAAAGTTATCCTTTTGTGTTTAACTTAAAAGTATCCTGTATTCATAGGTCGCCCCATCATTGTGGACTTCTCTCCAGTGACGGATTTCCGTGAAGCTACATGCAGGCAGTATGAAGAAAACGTGTGCAATCGTGGTGGTTACTGCAACTTCATGCATTTAAAAAAGATTGGCAGGTCTGTTATTTATTGTAGCTTGTTGTAGATATTACTTCAAGTGTCATTTCAAGCGATCAACATAAACAGGTCATTTGTCATCTCTAATGGGTAAGTTTTAACTAAAAAGGATATGGGTCAAACGGGTCGAAAGATACTCGAAATGTTTTAAAATGAATAAAGCCTCCTAAACCACTTTATGGATAAAAGATTTAGATTCTTGTTTGTTTAAAAGGAGTATCAGGTCAAAGCGGATTGAACCGAAACTGAATTTTAGAATATTGAGACCGAGAATCATAACCCGATCGGAAATCTAAATGGAATACCATCTTGGGCCATTATAGTTTTAAGTTATAAATACAAAAAGATGTTTCAAATTTAAGAAGTCGCTGAAAAAACTTGTGCGGTTTTGGTTTTGGATCTAACAAAACCAATTATTAAGACATACTAGAATTGAGGCCGACACTAGTTTGGATTTTTGTTTTTGTCATTTTGTACCTATTTACTACACCCCTGGTAACAATTTAATTTTGCAATCATTTCTAACAAATTAGTTATTAATAATTAAACAAAATGAATAAGCTGGTGCATGCGAGCCAGCTCATGTGCCGGGGGTCTCTCAAGGAATTGCTCTTTATTTCTTGGGATTTTGTTAAGGATTCTTTTTCCACCCTCCTTAGACCCTACATTTATGTGGGGTTTAGCTGGGTATGTTTGTTTGTTATATGGGTTGGCTCAATCTGACTTCAATTTTTTGACGTATGCTAAAAGATTCTCCATTTTTGACCTGTATGCAACAAGCCTGTTTTGCCACCCTATCTTTTACTTATATAATGATTTGTTGATGATGCATATCAGAGAGTTGAGGAGGCAATTATTTGGGAGAAGCCGAAGAAGGAGAAGTCGAAGCAGGAGCCATAGTCCTCATAGGCACCGTGGTTATGACGAGCGCGGTGGCCGTGGTTCAGGAAGAAGAGGTGATTATGCTGATCATGATAACCGCCATCATCATGACACTGACCGGGACAGGGACAGGGGTGGTAGGAGGCCCAGAAGTAGGAGTCCAGGTGCAAAGAGAAACCGAAGCCCGGTTAGGGAAGGAAGTGCTGAGAGGAGGGCAAAGATTGAGCAATGGAACCGAGAAAGAGAGCAAGCTGATTCTCGCCCAAAAGGCTCTGATGATGACAATGCGGCTTCACCAAATGGAGATCAGCATTATGATAACTGATCAAAGCTGCACTTTCTGGTTTGTTTTCAACTCTCTTCTGCTTTCCTATATGTTATTGCATCATTTCTAGATATAGAAAGATGCGCCAAAATAGGTCAAATTGGGTTTGGGTGAAAGCAGTATTTTTTTTAATATTATATTTTTTATTTTTTCGGTATGAATTGGATCAACCTAAATCAAAAGTGGGTAGATTTTGCTGCCTCTAATCATCAGAAGTACATGAACCCTTTATGAAAGGATGTAGGAAGAACAAGTAAAGAATGAAGAAAATATGTAGTGGTTTTTAATTTTAAATTATCTCCACTTGGAAGAAATGGCTTACTGCCCGCTTTCCGCTGTGCAGGAGTACAGGGTACAGGGGTTCACTAGCCAAATCTCTATTTTCTCCCTTCACTTTTTCCCCATAAGGAAATTGAGTAAATTATTACAGGGAAGATGGGGGAAGAAAGGATCACTAGCTGCGTACCGCCTAAAACCATAGGGCTAATTGCACAAAGAAGTAGCCAACTTTTGTCAAAAGTTGAACCTCTAAAGTCTGTCCAGTCCAAACTTTTAATTTTTTTCATATCTGATTTTTATAAAAGTTTTCAAAAATGCATTGTAGTTTATTAGGACTTCCATTCCTCAGCTCTTTCTTTTTTCTGTTGAATATCATCAACATTTTTTAATCATTTTTCTTGGTGAAACCAAAAGTATTCTATCCTGCATTGGGTGGCATGTTGCCAAGTGATTGATTTGCCTCTGGCAGTCTGGCAAAGGTTTTAGGTTTAAATCCAGTTTTCACTTGTTTCTTGCCTATGAAACCCCTTGAAGGCCATTTGCTCGGCGTAAGCCATCAAGGTATTGGTGGGGGTCATGTAAGTGTGTTTTTAACACGTTCTCATGGTTCCAAAAAAAAAGAAAGAAAATGTGCCCTAGTACAGCAAGAAACACTGCTTGATGATTCAATTCTGTAGAAATGCAACCAATTCTTTTTGGGTTTAAGATGAGAAAAAACTTGTGATGATGTCATCTCTTGTGATAATTTATCACTTCACAAGTATAGGTCACAGTTTCCTTTTGCAAGGATAGGTTGCCCAAGGGTTTTTGCAGGCCAGATTATATACATAATGTTTCATAATATCAGATGGAAGGAGTTGCCATTCACTGGTACTCAACTTTTGAGTGGAGTATGGTAAAACCATTTGGCATTTGCTATTTAAATGTGAATATTATAAAAAAATAAAGAATTAAATGTGATCTTACATAACTTACTAGTTTTGCAGGTTCAGGTTTCCCTGCATCAAGGATCCGGCCTTAATAATTGCAGCTTATGATTATCTTTGTATACAGGTCGACTTCCCTCGTCATCAGGCCGGCTGTCTGACTACAGATTACAAATGTTTGTGTGGGAGGGTGTTGATCTGAAGATCATGTGGGCTGTAAGACTTCTTTCACTTATGGTTGATTTTCATTTTTCATGTGCCTTTTTTGTGAAGAACCGCTGTTAAAGATTGTTCTGTTTTATGTTTACCCAACTGTTTTTATGCACTTTGTTTGTATGGTAGTTGAAAGATTTACCAACTTTCTTTGGATCTTGATGTTAGATATGTATTTGTGTCCTTTATCCAAAAAAGTTGCAACTCTGTTGGTTTGTATGGTTTGAGATTTATATGAAGTAAGGTGCATGGTACAAATGTATAGGGATAATAGTAAGTTTGTTTTAGTCTCGTTTTGAAGAGTAAGATGAGTATGTTTGTTTGTGTTTTATGGTAAAATATTAAAGAGTAAAATACATGAGTCGTCTTTTATATATAATCCTTGTTATAGATGACATCTTTTATTAGAAATGTTTACAGATTACATCCTTAAAATGAAAATTTATGATGGATTTATACTCAAAATTACATAAATAATCCTTTAATTCTATTATGGATGTTTGTTAATTCTAGAATTTAACAGACCACAAGTGTAATTTTTTGAAGTTAAGAGCCCTTAATGCAAAATGGACAAATCATAGGACCAATTGTGTAATTAACTCTATATAATATCTGTGTGTGCTTTGGATTTTTAAAATTAATAAAGTTAATTACATGGTTGATCCTTGTGGTATGTTTATATTGCACTGATTGTTATTACCTTTGGGAAATTACACTTGTGGTTTAAATTGTTTGCAAAAATTACACGGTTGATCGCTGTGATATGTTTATCTGTTTCTGTTATATTTTCAAAAATGATAATACGTTTTATCTAAATTACACACCTTAATAACAAACTTCACCCTTGCTTTTTTTCTTATTAAATAACAACCATCACCCATCATTTGTAACTAAAATTAAAACCTAAAAATAGATTAACAGAATTAATTAAAAGAAATGAATTACAATTTTAGAAAAACTTAAACAATTGGAAAAAACTCTACTTAGGTTGAATTTTTGTTTGTGATTATTGAAACTATTGACTTTGTTTGACACGATGGAACTAGGATCTTAAACAGCAAAATATGGGTAACCTAATGGATTCTGGATCAATTACCATATATAACCAACTAAGAAAATCTAATCTTGCAATAAACACAATAGTTAGTCGGATCACCTCCTGGGTTTTTCCAACAACACTTTTGTATTTAAATGAACAAGTCACCTTCTTGATTTTTTTGTTTCAATACACCAAAGATGCAAGAAGTAATCTTAAAATGTCTAATTTGACACGAAATGACAATAACACTAAGACTTTCAAAGAACTATCCCTTCCGGGTAATTACTAAGAAAACTCTAATGCTAAAGATCACCCGACAAGTCTATCACCTTCCGGATTTCTAAACTTAGACACACATCAAACCTTAATAACATCAATCACATCTTTTCCTATGGCTAGTGATATCAAACAAGCCACAAACTAGTCATAACACCAAGTCAATGACCTAATACGCGTCTAACACCGAAAGACATTCAATAAACACGTATGGAACATGATATGAACTGATATAATCAAGATTAGATATGCAAAACTCATCAAAATGACATAATAAGATCTGTTACAAAAGTGTTTTCCATCAATATTCAAAACCATAGTCTATAGTAATCAATAATCATTCAAACATTCATCCTAACCTAAGTAGAATCAAAGAACTAGCCAATACACATCATTTATCAGTCAAGAACAATCAGAAATAATAAGATGAAATGTGATAAACTACTGAAAATGAAGAACAATTGAGAAACAAGAAATAACCAAGTTGTCTTCACATTCAACCTAGCCTCCTAGCCCTCCAAAGCTCTCCAAATGCTTCCCAAAGATGTTCCTCTACTTCAAAAATGGTCAAGAATCCATCTTCAAAAGGCTGGGGAGTGTCTCCTTATAATTCTCGAATTGTTGTTGGCTTTTTTCAAATTTCAAACCTCGTCGCGTACTGCCGAGCATTTTTAAAACAACCTCAGCGTAGCGCGATGGACAAAACAAGCGGGGCTTTCCCGAATTCCTTCGCGTACCGCCGAGAGATCTTTCTTCTTCTTAGCATACCGCGATGACTTCACAATTATGAAACTTTGTCTTTTTCTCCTGATTTCAACCGGGGCTCGATTCCTTCGTGTTTCAACCTCGATTTCCGATCATTTCACTCAACAAACCTGTAAAAGCCACAAAATGTGAAAAAAGAACTAAAAATAACCATAAATAACGTATTTACAAATTAAAATCGACTCAAAATTACTTAAAAACTGGATGTGTTTTACAACCCATCAATATGATTAATTAAAAGTTGAAAATGATTACTCGAATTCCCAACAGTGGTAGGAGAGCCACTTTTATACACGAATAAACATAATCTTAATCGAGCTTATGTTTTATTTGTCAAAGTATTTTGTTTGACAAAAGATCAAGTCTTTGATTGTTTGATTGTGATTATGATGATACGTGCCTTAGGATCTAACCGTTTGAATGGTTGCAATTTTTGGTTTTCAACTTTTTGTTGGATGTATTTTTACGGGTATTTGGTGAATTGGTGTAACCTCAAGGATTTTTTGTAATCAGCTTAAAATTTAAAACAAGACCTAATAAACAAATTGATGTTCATAAAATAAATCTTAAATAAGATTCATTATATAATTACTTATGTATATTATATATATGTGTGTGTGTGTGGGCCGGTTATTGTACAAAGGAAATTAACGTGAGAAGCGTAGGAAGCAACCAGAATGCGCCACGTGTAATCTGGGTAAGGGGTATAATGGTCCGTATAAAATCACGGACCACGTTATATATAATCACGGACCATTGTTTAACAGGCATAATTAAAGGACCAGCTGAATAATCACGGACCAATGCGTTATATCAAATCATGGACCGTCATTTAATACATATAATATAGGACCAAATGGATAATCATGGACCAACAATTACGTACCAAGCATAAAAATCAAGGACCATGTAAAATTTTTTTTAATAAACTATAACAATACTATACTCAAATTTAAGATAATAAAATTCTCGATTTTATGGTGCAGTTTTTTCTAAAAAATAATTAAACGTTTAAAAGTTATTCGATTTACAAAAGATGGTGGAACTTGATTTACCCACAAAAAAGTCAACAAATGTAGGTAATTCCTTTTTTGTCCTTTTATCTTTAATTAACGGAAGTTTTAAACAAAAAGCGGGGACCACTAGATCTTAACCATTGATTTATTTGATCAAAGTGCAAAATCGTTCATATCCTTCTCACGTTAAACATCATTTGTATTGAATCCGCCTCCTATATATATATATATAGGGAATACATAATTTGAAAACCACTTCTTAGTGCGAAAACCGTGAAAACCATGTAAAAATCTTGTAAAAAAAACGTATTTTTTTTGAAATTTTTTTTACAGGTTTGTAACACTATTGGGCACATTTTTATAAAAAAAATCAAAAAAGCGCCGACCAAATATTTTTAAAAAAAATATTTTATAAAACCATGTAAAACATACGTAACAAAATGTAAAAAAATTTCGTCAGATCTGACGAAGAGTTACGTATGTTTTACATGGTTTTATAAAATATTTTTTTTTAAAATATTTGGTCGGCGCTTTTTTGATTTTTTTTATAAAAATGTGCCCAATAGTGTTACAAACCTGTAAAAAAAATTTCAAAAAAAAATACGTTTTTTTTACATGATTTTTACATGGTTTTCACGGTTTTCGCACTAAGAAGTGGTTTTCAAATTATCTATTCCCTATATATATATATATATATATAGTTATACAAAGGTATTAATACAATGCAAATGTTAATTAAGGATAAAGTAATAAGATAATTATTAAGTATGTACAGTATATATATACATGCTAAATAAATTAAGCTTAAAATAGTTTATAAGATGTGTTAATAATAAAAATTATATACCTAAGTCAAAAGTTTATAAAGATCCCAAACCTTTTTACATAAATAATAACTTAATGACACATAAGGACTAAAGTGGTTAAGTTATGAAAGTTGGTTTGTGAGGGAAAGAAATAATAAAATGAAAGTGATAGAAGGCAGAAAGAAGAGGGACTAGAGTTGCCAAAAGATACAGAGTTTCCTTCTCTCTTCTTCCCATGTTCACAAGATCAACCCCCTCCTCTTCTGATTCAGACCACGGTTGGAATCCAAAATGGAAACTAGATACACGATTCTGGCATAATCACGATTCTAATCATATGAAAAATTCCAAAAACAAGTGAATCCTACACGTTAAACAATTGTAAAATGCTCGACATGTAGATTGACTACTAAATTAACCAAAAGAGATGAAATTAGACGAAATCAGACATGCAAACCTATGCGCGACACTAAACGCACACACAGAGGCTTTTAACCATTGGATCGAGCTCCCGACCTCATCTCGAGTTGTTCTTGATCAATCTCGTCTAATTTCAATTGAAACCAAGTAAGTTTGTATAACATTGTACTCTTTTTACATGAAGAACAAAACCCATATGCTTTTGTGAACCCACAAACAATCATCGGATCGAATTGAAGCGAGATGTGTTCTAGGGTTCGTCAGTTTCTTGAAATGGAATAAGGGAAAAATCGAACCCTTATGTTATATTAAAATAGGATGAGGGATTATCAATTGTAAACTCTAGATCAACTGGTCTTGAGGGCGCGACATGGAGCCCGGCCATAAAGGCACTTGGGTTCGAGACTTGCGGTCCACAGGAAAACAGTTTCTGCCATATAAATCCATTCCAACCTCATTTTTTATTTAAAAATCATATAATATTCCAGAAATTCATAGAATTCAATTCAACCAACCATTTAAATTTATTTTTAACCAGATTATTATTTGATTCATTTTTCCTAAATAAAATTTTGTTATTAAAGAAAACATAAAAATTAACAAATGATAATTATATATATATATATATATATATATATATATATATATATATATATATATATATAGGGAAGTGTTCAAATAACAACTCACTCTTAAATCAATAACCCATATAACTTTGCCAAGATGAAGCCAAATCTTGAATTTTTTTTTGAACAACATTGTAACACAATTATAATACTATGTTCTTTTATGAGTTTGTGAAAATTCATCACCGTTTAAGAGATATCATCGTTGTAAGTTTTTGATTTACAATACTGTAATTGTTTTAGGCCTAAAACTTACAACGATGATATCTCTTAAACGGTGATGAATTTTCACAAACTCATAAAAGAACATAGTGTTCTAATTGTGTTACAATGACGTTTAAAAAAAAATTTCAAGATTTGGCTTCATCTTGGCAAAGTTATAGGAGTTATTGCTTTAAGAGTGGGTTATTATTTGAGCACAATCCTATATATATAGGGAAGGGTATAAAAAATAACCCTCATCTTTTGCTACAACTACATAACCCATTTAAACCAATCATAAACTTACACATGAGCATTACATTAAAATATTAAAAAGGGCATCATAGTCATTTTACCCCTTATAATTTCCCCCCCTCTTTTTTAAACATTAATAACTTTTTTATAATATATTATTTTTTTAAAAAAATTGCACCATTATATTCGTCTCATTTTTCTCTTTAATTCCGTTATAGTCTCGACTAATTTTTTTTACTTTTTTTAAATGTCCTATATTTACATCATTGTAACGAGGTTAAATATAACAAATTTATTTGAATTTTTTTTTAAAAATGATAAATTACAGTGATGTAATTTACATTGACGTAATTTATCGTGATGTAATTTACATTGACGTAATTTATCATGATGTAATTTACATTAATGTAAAATTCGGTTTCGGTTTTTTTCGGTGAATTTGGTTTAAATTACAGTGATGTAATTTACATTGACAACAAATTAGTTTAAATTTTTTTCGAACAATGATAAATTACATCACTATAATTATCATTGTGAGAGAAAAAAATCAAAATAATGTGTTCTATTACATCACTGTAATTTATCATTGTAGTTATCATTGACGTAAAATTCGGTTTCGGTTTTTTTCGGTGAATTTTGTTTAAATTACAGTGATGTAATTTATATTGACAAAAAATTAGTTTAAATTTTTTTTCGAACAATGATAAATTACATCACTATAATTATCATTGTGAGAGAAAAAAATCAAAATAATGTGTTCTATTTACATCACTGTAATTTATCATTGTGATTATCATTGTTAGAGAAAAAAAATAAAATAATGTGTTACGTCACCGTTAATTATGTCATTGTAAATTACTTCATTTTGTGTTACATTACTTCATTTTTTGTTACATTACTGTAATTTACCATTGTTAGAAAAAATTTCTAATTAATTTGCAATCTTTAAGCTCATTACAATGATGTAAATACATGACATCAAAAAAAAAAAACTAGTCGAGACTATAACGAAATTAAAGAGAAAAATGAGACGAGTATAATGGTGCAATTTTTTTAAAAAAATAATATAGTATAAAAAAGTTATGAATGTTTAAAAAAAATGGGGTAAACTTTACTTACATAACAAATGTCTTAAATGCCCTTTATATTAAAAAAAAGAAAAAAAAAAGGAATCTGACACGTGTCACCATCCTATACACTTACATTTTTAAAGTAACCATTGGATGATGGTTAATGGGTTGTAACAAAAGATGAGGGTTATCAAAAATTTCATGCCCTATATATATATATATATATATAGGGAATGGTTCAAATACTAACCCTCCTTACGGCGCTAACCCATTAACTTTGGCAAAAAATGGCCGAATCTTGAATTTTTTTTTAAACATCATTGTAACACAATTTGAACACCATGTTCAGTTTTGAGTTTTGGCTAATTCATCACCGTTTGGGCTCTTACAGTACTGTAGGTGTTTAAATATTTAAAACTTACAGTACTGTAGCAAAAACCTTACAACGATGATATTTTTTAAACGGTGATGAATTAGCCAAAACTCAAAACTGAACATGGTGTTCAAATTGTGTTACAATGATGTTTAAAAAAAAATTCAAGATTCGGCCATTTTTTGCCAAAGTTAATGGGTTAGCGCCGTAAGAGAGGGTTAGTATTTAAACCCATTCCTCTATATATATATATATATATATATATATATATATAGGATTTGAATCAAATGAAAACCCGATCTTAAAGAGAAAACCCTTAAACTCAATCTCAACCCTTAGATCAAACTTATTTTATGTTTCAATTAATAAAATAAAAAGGGTATAATGGTATTTTCACTAACTATCATCTCTCTTCATTAATTAACCAGATTCTCTCTCCTCTCTCCTCTCTCTTCATTAATTAACCAGATTCTCTCTCCTCTCTCCTCTCTTTTTTTTTCTTCTCTCTTCTCTCTCCTCTCTCTATATATATAATTTATATATTTTATTTTCCAGAATACTACACATGTGTAGTGTTTTATTTTTTTGGTTAAAAAATATTTTTTAAAATATTACAACTACAAAAATGTATATTTTCATACAAAAAAAAGTCATTATTTTTTTTAAAAAACAAAAAATAAAAATGTGGACCACATGTTTTTAAAAAAGTCATTATATAAAATAAAACACTACACATGTGTAAAATAAAAATGTACAAATTTTACAACAAACAATACACTTGATCTAAACACTACTATAAGATCTGAAAAACTACACATGTGTAGCAATAAACATGTACAAGTTTTACTACGTAAAGTACACTTCGTCAAGCAAACATCTATGATATCTGAAAACTACACATGTGTAGTTTTAAAAATGTACAAATTTTACTGCTTAAAGTACACCTTGTCAAGCAACACCTATAAAATCTGAAAAAGTACACATGTGTAGTATAAAAAATGTACAACTTTTAGTGCATAAAGTACACCTTGTAAAGCAATACCTATAATGCGCATATTTTTTGTTTTTTATTAAAATATGACTTTTTTTGTATGAAAATTATACATTTTTGTAGTTGTAATATTTAAAAAAATAATTTTTTAACCAAAAAATAAAACATTACACATGTGTAGTATTCTGGAAAATTAAATATATAAATTATATATATAGAGGAGAGTGGAGAGAGAGGAGAGATGAGAGAGGAGAGAGGAGAGAGAAGAAAAAAAAAAGACAAAGTCAATTATACCCTTCAAAGGGTAAAAGAGTAAATTTACTCTTAAAAACCCCAATAAAATATTCACCTTTAATTGTGGACCACATGTTTTTTCTGATTAATTAATTAAAATCTAAAATAACTTTGATCTAACGGTCAACGTAGGGTTTAAGGGTTTTCTCTTTAAGATCGGGGTTTCAAAGGATTCAAACTATATATATATATATATATATATATATATAGGGAAGGGTATAAAAAATAACCTTCATCTTTTGCTACAACTACATAACTCATTTCAACCAATCATAAACTTACACATAAGCTTTTCATTAAAATATTAAAAAGGGCATCCTAGTTATTTTACCTTTATAATTTTTCCCCCCATCTTTTTTAAACATTAATAACTTTCTTATAATATATTATTTTTTTAAAAAAATTGCACCATTATATTCGTCTTATTTTTCTCTTTAATTCCGTTATAGTCCCGACTAATTTTTTTTACTTTGTTTAGATGCCATATATTTACATCATTGTAACGAGCTTAAATATAACAAATTTATTTGAAACTTTTTTAAAATTGATAAATTACAGTGATGTAATTTACATTGACGTAATTTATCGTGATGTAATTTACATTGACGTAAAATTTGGTTTCGGTTTTTTCGGTTAATTTGGTTCCGGTTCTGTTTTTTCGGTTAATTCGGTTTCGGTTCGGTTTTTTTGGCTTTTTGCTCATCCATAATTTGTAACGAGCCTAAATACAACAAATTAGTTTGAATTGTTTTCGAACAATGATAAATTACATCATTATAATTATCATTGTTAGAGAAAAAAAATCAAAATAATGTGTTATATTACATCACTGTAATTATCATTGTTAGAAAAAAAATAAAATAATGTGTTATATTAATTACATCACTGTAATTTATCATTGTTAGAAAAAAATTCAAAATAATGTGTTATATTTATGCTCGTTATATCGATGTTAATAATGGGCAATGAGAAAAAAAATTAAAAAAAACTAGTCAACATTATAACGGGAATTAAAGAGAAAATTACATCACTGTAAATAATGTGTTACGTCACCGTTAATTATGTCATTGTAAATTACTTCATTTTGTGTTACATTACTTCATTTTGTGTTACAAGACTGTAATTTACCATTGTTAGAAAAAATTTCTAATTAATTTGTTATCGTTAAACTCGTTACAATAATGTAAATACATGACATCAAAAAAATAAAAAAGAAACTAGTCGAGACTATAACGAAATTAAAGAGAAAAATGAGACGAGTATAATGGTGCAATTTTTTTTAAAAAATAATATAGGATAAAAAAGTTATGAATGTTTAAAAAAAGGGGGCAAACTTTACATAAAAGACAAATGTCCTAAATGCCCTTCATACTAAAGACAAATGAATTGACACGTGGCACGATCCTACACATTTACCTTTTTCAAGTAACCATTGGATGATGGTTAATGGGTTGTAACAAAAGATGAGGGTTATCAAAAATTCCATCCCCTATATATATATATATAGGGAATGGTTCAAATACTAACCCTTCTTACGGCGCTAACCCATTAACTTTGGCAAAAAGTGGCCGAATCTTGAATTTTTTTTTTAAACATCATTGTAACACAATTTGAACACCATGTTCAGTTTTGAGTTTTGGCTAATTCATCACCGTTTGGGCTCTTACAGTACTGTAGGTGTTTAAATATTTAAAACTTACAATACTGTAGCAAAAACCTTACAACGATGATATTTTTTAAACGGTGATGAATTAGCCAAAACTCAAAACTGAACATGGGGTTCAAATTGTGTTACAATGATGTTTAAAAAAAAAAAATTAAAGATTCGGCCATTTTTTGCCAAAGTTAATGGGTTAGCGCCGTAAGAGAGGGTTAGTATTTGAGTTTTGGCTAAATCATCACCGTTTGGGCTCTTACAGTACTGTAGGTGTTTAAATATTTAAAACTTACAATACTGTAGCAAAAACCTTACAACGATGATATTTTTTAAACGGTGATGAATTAGCCAAAACTCAAAACTGAACATGGTGTTCAAATTGTGTTACAATGATGTTTAAAAAAAAAAATTCAAGATTCGGCCATTTTTTGCCAAAGTTAATGGGTTAGCGCCGTAAGAGAGGGTTAGTATTTGAACCCATTCCTATATATATATATATATTTTAACAGCAAAATATAAGTTGGGAATTTAATAAATATATCTAAATATTAACTTACAAATGTTACAATACATGTTCAAAAGTCAAAATTATTTTGAATTTTAGTCTTTAAATCTAAATGAAAGACTTAAAGAAAAACAAAGTATGGAACTAAATTTTTAAATGTTTAAAAACAACTAATTATATTGAATGAAGTTGACCTAGGGATGAGATTGGTACCATACCGGTACCGTACCGGTATGATACTGAAAATACCGGTACCGAAATTTTAGAAAAGTGAGTACCGATACCAGTACCGAAATCATAGGTACGGTACCGGTATTGGTATTTTTGGTATTTTACCGATTTTGTACCGTTTTTAAACATTTTTGTTGGGATAAAGATAAATAATATTAACTTTCAAAGTTATGATATTATGCGATAATTATAATAAAAATCCAAAAAATCTAGGAATATAAATGCATTATATGAACACATCATAAGAAAAATTAAATTTACAAAACTATAAATTGCAAACAGAAGAATACGAATGTATCTTCTTTTGGATTTCTATGGTATTTTTTTTATATTTAATATCTAAACAATAATTAGGTTTAAAGCATTACGTTAAATATTTTTTTAATACATTAGATTGATAAATAATCACATTCAAAACAAAAAATATGCATATTTCGGTACCGGTACCAATTCAGGAATTTTCGGTATTTTACCGGTACCGGTAACAGTTAGTACCGATACCGAAATATGAGAAAATCAAGTACCGTTACCGGTACCGAATCTACCGGTACGGTATCGGTACCGATACTCGGTATTAAAATCTCATCCCTAAGTTGACTGATCACACAGATTTGTGCTAACTATGGACAATTGTGGTAGTCAGTTGCAGACATGTTTTAGATTACCTTGTGGCCACGACCATGCGATGTATTTTGGTTCAGGTATGTATGTTTTGTTAAATAATAAGTTGATATTACATTTTTTCAGGCATTTAATTTAATTTTATATGACATTTATTTGAGTGTAAGGTTGCTTATTCCATTAAATTGTATTGATCCTTTCTGGACGAAGCTTGATTTGTTAAAGTCCATAAATGTAGATTATGTGATGTTGGCTATGACAAGGTTTTGGAAATGTTTGAAGAAAACTTTAGCAGGAAATCAATACCTGTCAAGTTTAGTTTAATAAGAAAGCTAAAAGGAGTTTTCAATCCATCACGAGAAATGATTGTTCAGCTCAAAGTAAAGAAAAATAATCGTGGTCACCCGAAAAAGAAACATGTCAATCATCCAACTCAAGTTTCTTACAGACACAGTTGTTCAGATGTTGATCCAAATAAACAACTTGAGGACTTGGGGCACGAACTGGCAAGACATAATTCATTCTCCGAGGTCATTGACCTCGAATTCATGACCATCCTCCTGTGGAGGTTCTTCTATAAACTGTGCGGCCCATGCATTGAGCATGGCGTCGCTAGCCTGTACCATCGCCTGAGTCTCCTCGTTGGCTACTCGGTTCTCCGTAATACGTCCATCATGCTCCTGCATGATGTCCACCATCTGCCCATGCTGACTCATCAGCTGGGATACCTGGAGACGAAGGGTCTCCACCTGCTCCTCCAGTCGATCGTTTCGCTCCTCCAGTCAATCGTTTCGCCTTTACAGGCGATCGTTCTTCTCGCGAAGAACTCGAACCTCATCGGACAGCTCGCCACTTGTGACAGTTGCGTACGAAGAATTCGGCATTAATAACGTGAGCACATTTGGTCGTGCTTGAAATCCACGAGGATTTAGTAACTTTTGTTATTGGGGATTGATAGTATGTGAAAAATGATGAACGTGGGCGAAAACCGTGCGCAAAACGGAGTTCGTATGCTCCCGGAATCGCGAAACGAAGTTTAAATCAAATATTGGAAGAAAAACGGGTCAGGCGGTACGCCTGACGTGGGTGCAGGGATCCAGGCGATACGCCTGGCTGGCTATGTCGGCAAAAAAATGGTTTAAACGATCTGATCGCGTTGGAAGCCTCAAAACTCACCATTTTCGACCTCAAACACCTCCAGACGAAAAAATATTAAGTTCTTATCATCCTAACTCCATATTAAAGCCATTTGAAGCCATAAATCGCACCACGGATCGTGTTTTCAAGTCCTGATTGTTGTTATACGCGCAGAACTCCGTCAGATCAGGTAACGGTTCATTTTAACCTTCTAGTTTGATTTTGATTGATTAGATCTTGATTTTGAACGTAATGAGATAGTTAGGATTGTTGATTATTGCCTAGATAATGGCTAGGATTGATTATAAACGAAGAACACGAAGTTCTAACGGTTAAATCCTTGTTTTGATCCGTTGTGATGCCCGGTTTGCATGAAATCATACCTATGATTATAATGGTTTAAACCATTTGATTATGACAATGTAGGTGATTAGTTTGATTAATCTTTGAAATGCAAAGGTTAAATCCAAGTGTTTCAAACTAATCATAATCATTAACATACTCATTGGAATGATTATCTGATGTTTGTGATAACAGTCAGATTAGTATGTTAAATCTGGTTATTTCACCTATTCTGATGCTACATTGTGATATTTCATGATATTTGGGTAATCAATAATAAGGATTAATCACTCCTAAGCCATTAAATCATCTAGAAACTGTTTTAGCATTATAATCAACAACATTAACTATTTGGCTAATCTGAGATTATTCTGATTAATCTAGAGTGTCATCAACTTTGTGTTAGGAATCTAATGCAATGTAGGTTCCTACATTATCATACATTGTATGATATAACCTTAAATTAATTAATTATATAATTAATATCGAGTTGATGATTTACTAAGCAATGTCTTTGACATTGAACGTTCAGAAGGATCTAATCAGTAAACTAGAACATAAATAACTCATTAAATATAAATAAATGCAGAATCACTTCTCTATTATCAGTTTTGAGATATTCTGCTACATCTATACTACCAGGTGAGTTTAGTACAACCCCTTTTATTTTAATCTTTTATAAACATCAAGGAACATCGTTGAACTTTTAATGAACATACGATATGTATCACTGATATCAGTGTGATTTCATGTGATTGTTGTGACTTTTGTGGGATTTCATGGGATATTGGCCTGTAGACTGAACTCTATCATGACACTGAAAGTCCTCATTTTGAACTGTATCTAGTGAACCCATGTGTGGCCGAGCAGAAAACATTGGTAGTACTATTGGTTGACACCCCATTCGCTGGGAGGATTGCATCTCCCCTTGTGTGAATGTTTGTTATCTGTTTCCTGAACTTCTTAATGGTGTGATAGACATTAAGATAATGAGGCACTAAGATATGTACCGACGGGTAATATCTTGAGACAGACTAGACGTCCGAAAGGAACTAGATACAGGTCCCATGGTTATCCGGAACTGAACTTTTGAGAACGTGCTTATCATATCATATTGTTTTAAATTGAACTGTCGAACTCACCAGCTTTGTGCTGACGTTTCAAACTCAAACCTTTTTGCAGGTAAGCAGGAATAGCCGGTGAGGATGCACTTGAGTTATTTGCACTTTAATAATTAGTATTGTAATTAAATAAATATAGTTGTAATGTGGTTGTGATTGCGACACCCTGGTAATGTAATTACTTTAAGTTAATCTGTGTGCTTATGATATTGGTTCAAGTAAGTCACCCCTCACCTCGGAGACATCACCACTATGCTTCCGCAACCGGTTCAGTGACGTCAGACCAGACACGAGGTGACGGGGGGTGGGGTGTGACAGGGTGGTATCAGAGCCACAGGTTATAGAGAATTAGGTTGACTTAGAAACCTAGACTATAACCATAGGCTCGTATAGTTACACAGAGAGCACCGAACATTAATATTGAACAAAACTTGTTTTGAATTAAGCCAGGATAATCAGGTGGTACAAATTCCAGTTATGCGTGGCCAGCATAACTGAAATTTGCAACACGTGTGCATTCTAGTTTGATTTAATTCAAGCAAAACACTAACAATAGTAATGACGAATAGTTGTGTTAAGATAGGAGGATGTCTCATATCATGTGTATGTTGAATTTTATTATTCAATATATTTCTTTCATGATACTGATTAAAGATTTTTATTGTCAGATCAGCAATGGCAGATCGAGGCGAACAGTATCAGCTAGCTTCTCATGATATGAGGGATGGTACTCCGAGCTCTAGCTCAGCACCGGATTCAGATTCTTCGGAGGCATCGACTGCAGCCTCACGAGCTCCATCTGTAGTGCCACAGGCACAACCAGCATTACCACATTCACCATTAGAGCCTAGACCAGTTACACCACCACCACCAGCACTTCCTATCATACCTAGTCCTCCTCACTCACCTCCGGTTGATCCCGTTGCGGATCGGATGCAGAGTATATCACCTCCTAGGGTACCCGTTTGGGACGGGTTGCGGCGTATGCGGGGTCAAGCCCGCAAGACCACAGGACTACCTCCCCGGAAGCAGCTGGCTCCCAGGGACGAGTTTCATGCCATACACGAGATGGGAGAATCCTCCCATCAGGCAGAGCTGAGAGCACAGTTGCAGCAAGTTACTCAGAATTTGCAGGGGACACAGCAGAGTCTACAGCAGTGTCAGGCTACGGTTGAGGATACACGTAGGACCATATTAGATATCCTCACTTCTCACTTGACCCTGATGGATCAAGTGAAGGCGTTGGACACCGATACTCGAGCCTGGAGAACCGCGATGGACGATAGAATGAGGATGACATGGGGACAGATTATGCTTGCTGCATTTTGGCGGCAAGTGGCATGGATGACTGAGGGATGGAGTTGGGTGAGAGAGAGAGCGACAGAGTTTTTGGCATGGTTTGGAGCGGCGAGTATCGAGACCAGGATGATGATCCTGGCAGTTGTCATGGCAATAGTGGCCATGATATTTTCCTTCTTATCATACTTTATGCGATGAGTATGTACAGAAGATCAGTTTGGGATTTTCAGAGCATCAGGGTGTAGATAGGGGAGTTCTTTCCTGTTCTTTTCTTTATCTGATGGTAGTGTCTTGTGTTGTTTGGTGGTCTGTATAAAATCAATAATGATAATGATGAAATAAAATGGGTGTTTTGTGTATCGATCTGTGTAATGTACTATTTGGGTGTTGTGTGAATTATGTTTTTTCTAATAACCTTGTGTGGACTATAAACAATTCTGTGTGAGAACATGTCAAACTAATATATATTTCGCTGAAATACGGTACGGGAGCAGTACTGTATGCGAATATATCGAACTAAAATATATATTTTGCTGGAATACAGTACGGAGCAATACTGTATGCAAATATATTTGTTACTAAAGTACAGTACGAGAGCCATACTGTACGAGAACATGTCTAAATTGTGAACGTGCCTGAATTGTGAATGTGTCTGTAACTTAAGTACAGTACGAGAGCCATACTGTACGAGAACATATTAGAGAACTTGTCTGAGAACATATCCTAGTCCTGTATGAACATATCTTTAAAAACATGTGTTGCAATGCAATGAGCTGGGTAAGACTCTAACATGTTTTTGAAATAACAGGACTAAGTATAACTACGAATAATTGTGTGATCTGTGTGTAATGTGAACATGTCTGGACTGAATTCATGTAGTTATACTGTATTCTTATAATCACCTTTTAATACAACTTTTCAGTGTAAATGAATGGGATTGTATTTATGTGATACGGGTTATATCTTTAATGTTCTTAAACTGACCTGAGTTTTGTCTGCTTGTGAGCAGAATAATGGCTCCTAAACGAGGTCGACCAGCTAAGAGAGCTACTCAGAACATTACAAACCCTGAACAGAATCAAATTCCACCTTTGACTGTTGAATCAAATCCGGATCCGCGTGTTAATCCGGAAGTGAACGTCGTTCCACCTGGGAACTTGGAAACGCATACTACTCCACCAGTGAACCCTGGAGCAGGCATTGTTCCACCTGCTGGTACAAGTGGATCTGAAACAAATGAGGCTATGATAGCTCGTATTGTGCGTGAACAACTATCTGCTTGTGGTGTGCTGACACAACACCAACCACATATCACTGCAGGTTCTGGTGGGGAACACGATCATGTTGAACATAATGCTACTGGTGGTCACGTTGAAACTCATACCACTACCGGTACAACTACTATTGTTCCTGATCCACCCCGACAGGGATGTACTTACAAGTATTTTGCTTCCTGTAACCCTCCTACTTTTACTGGCAAAGAAGGAGCGACTGGTCTAATAAGGTGGATTGAGGAAATGGAAACTAAGCTCAAAATCAGTCAGTGTTTGGAGGAGCATAAGGTGTCTTATGCTGCCTGTTCTTTGAAAGATTCTGCTTTGACCTGGTGGAATACCCAGGCCAAGACTTTGGGTTCAGCCACAGTTGACTCGATGGGCTGGAACGATTTCAAAACTCTGATTAGATCAGAGTACTGTCCCATCACTGAAATTCAAAAACTCCAGGAAGAATTCTGGAATCACTCGATGATCGGTGCTGACTGTCTTGCTTACACCGATCGTTTTCATGAACTTACTTGTTTGCTTCCCGACATGTTTCCTACGGAAACCGCTTTAATCGAGAAGTACATTAAGGGTCTGATTCCTCAGATACGAGGAATGGTGACTGCTGCTGAACCTACAACCCTGAAACATACGATTCTTTTGACCACTAAGCTTACCAATGAGGCGGTAAGGAGTGGTACTCTGTCTTTGAAACCTCAGACGGTTCATAATCGTAGTGATGTCGGTACCTCGAATGTGTCAAAAGGTACCAAACGAAAGTGGTTTGGCAAAACCAAGGCGAAGGCTCCGGCTGAGATCACCCAGAGCAAGCCAACTGTGAAAAACTATGGTGCAAATGTTCCTGAGAGGAAAACTTATACTGGGCAGGCGCCCAAATGCAATAAGTGTCCACTACATCACACGGGACCATGTCCTGTTTGTCTGAACTGTAACCGAGTTGGACATTATGCTAAATATTGCAACTTTCCTGCTCAGACACCAAACCAAGCACCACGACAAACCACTCAAACCAACCGGTCATGTTACAAATGTGGAAGCCCTGATCATCTCATACGAAACTGTCCGAACAATAACACCAATCCGGGAACTGAAGCTAGGGGAAGAGCTTTTCAGATTGGTGCGACCGAGGCGAGACATGATGCAAATATTGTTACTGGTACGTTTCTTCTTAATAATCTATACGCATCAGTTTTGTTTGACACAGGAGCGGATAAGAGCTTTATCTCTCCTGAATTTGCATCATTAATTTCATTGCCTACGGTAGATCTAGAAACTCCTTATGTTATTGAACTTGCTAACGGCAAGTTGATCAAAACTAACAGTGTTATTCAAGGATGTTCCTTGAATTTGAATGATCATCTTTTTAAAATTGATTTACTTCCTATTGAGCTTGGGAGCTTTGATGTTGTTGTTGGTATGGACTGGCTTTCTAATAACCAAGCGGAAGTTGTCTGTCAAAACAAGGTGATCCGCATTCCATTACCTAACGGTAATACACTGATAGTTCAAGGAGAACAAGCAGGTAGAAAACTTGGTCTCATATCTTGTATGCGAGCTCAGAAATTCTTAAGGAAAGGCTGTTATGCTTTCCTGGCACATGTGACTGAGCACAATTCTTCACCTAAACAAATCACAGATATCCCAATAGTCAAGGATTTTTCTGAAGTTTTTCCTGAGGATATATCAGGATTACCCCCAGTGAGACAAGTTGAATTTCGAATCGACTTGATTCCAGGTGCAGCACCTGTTGCTAAAGCTCCGTATCGGCTTGCACCATCCGAAATGCAAGAACTTTCAGGTCAATTGCAAGAACTGTTAGACAAAGGTTTTATCAGACCTAGTTTCTCACCCTGGGGAGCACCTATTCTTTTTGTGAAAAAGAAGGATGGTTCATTCAGAATGTGTATTGACTACATGGAACTTAATAAACTGACAATCAAGAACCGTTATCCACTACCTCGTATCGATGATCTGTTTGATCAACTACAAGGTGCTACTTATTTTTCAAAAATCGATTTAAGATCTGGATATCATCAGTTACGTATTCATGATGATGACATTCCTAAAACCGCTTTCAGAACTCGATACGGACATTACGAATTTCTAGTAATGCCGTTTGGTTTAACAAATGCACCAGCAGTTTTCATGGATCTAATGAATCGAGTATGTAGACCTTATCTGGATAAATTTGTGATTGTGTTTATTGATGATATTCTTATTTATTCTCGAAATCAACAAGAACATGCTCAACACTTGAAATTAATTCTAGAACTTTTGGCACGTGAAAAATTATATGCCAAATTCTCCAAGTGTGAGTTCTGGTTACGAGAAGTTCAATTTCTTGGTCATGTAGTAAATCAAAACGGTATTCAAGTGGTGTGACAATCCGACTTTTCAAGTTAACCTTGTTAACCTCCGTAGGCCCAACAAGGCCAGTGAAGGCCCAACAAGACCAATGAAGGCCCAGTAAAGTCAAAGAAGATCCAGAAAAGTCAAGGAAGACTCAACAAGATCAATTAGGCTCAACGAAGTCTGTGTAGGCCCAACAGAGCCAATGTAGGCCCAATAAGCCAAGAGAGGCCCAGTAAGGCCCAATAAGTTCAAGTAAGGCCCAATGTAAACAAAGTAGGCCTAGGGAAGGCCAAGATAGGCCCAGGAAGGCCCAGTGAGGCCCAATTGTATTTGATAAGCCCAAATGGATTAATTTAAGCCCAATAGTAGTTCAATTGAAACATTTAGTGGAAATTAGGGATTTAGGCTCAACTTTGTTAATCAAAATGTTATACTATTGATCCAGAATAGTCTATAAGAATTTAGAAGTATTAAAAATCAGGTTCTAAGGGTTTAAATTCAAGGATTAGGAGTGTATTCTAATTAAAATTTGTAATTTTGACTTTGTGAAGTCAAAATTCGTCACATTCAATGGGTAATCCAAGAACCCAATTGTCACACCCCCGCTAAAGCGGAAACACGAGGGCGAGACGAAATTGGATTACAAATACATTGTTTATAAAGAAACTTACTAAATTGCATTCATAATCCAAATAGACATACATAAGAGAATTACATAAATTCAAATGACATATCAATAAGAGTTTTACAAAATGATATGATCAAAACAATACAACAATGGAAGATTTCTCTATATAGTCTAATCTAAATTAAACAATATCTTCAAAATCTTCTTGTTGTGACAAAATCCATGAAGCTAATTTCCTGAAATACATGCTCAAGTGTCAACTAAAAATAGTTGGTGAGTCCATAGGTTTATGACTTGATAAAGCATGGTTAGAAAAGAGTTTATATTGATATTCATCCATTAATGTTTAACAATAAAGCATGCATTTTATGATTATGAGTTTAAACGATGTCAAACGTATACTTCACTCAAAATATTGCTAATGTACATCATGAATATTAAAGAAGTTTAAACGATAGTAACACGTATACTCAAGTAATCACTAAAATGCCTATTTCAATTAAACACATATGGATGTAAAGATTTTAGCATCTAGCATGTATTCCACCCCAAAACATTAAAGTAAAAGAGGAGCTATGAAACTCACTAGTAGTAAGATGCTAGAAGGTAGATGATATTAAGATCTTGTTTCTCGTCACGAACTTCAAACTCCTAAAATAAGGAAAGTATACATTTGTTGAGTTTTTCGATGGATTTAATATTTAGTATTTTTATAAGAGATGCGTTAACCCGATTAATAGATTGGGGTTATTGCAAAGTAATGACTTTCATTAAGTCATATAAGAGATGATAATACGTTACTCGAACTTGTCATCTTCCAACTTAATAATGATATTAAGCCATAACACAGTTCGCTTTTTAATTTGGCATTTTAATCGACTCGTTATTTTGAGTCGTACCAAATTACGAATGAAACCACGGATGGTTTAATAATAATAGGACCACAGATGGTCTAATAATAAATAATGAAACCAAAGATGGTTTAAAATGATTAAGTTTGTAATGCGTATAATCAAGTTTAGGAATAAGGTTTATGAATTTATTACTTTCAAGTAATATTGATTTAAAGTCAAACCTTAAATGGGTTAATCACATTTAAGTAATATATTTGAATAATTACAAGTATATATTTGTGAATGTATTAAAATGCTAAAAATATAAAAGCATGGTAAACGTTGAAAGTATGTTTTGTATAGTTGTTGATCTTTGATTAAAGACCCCTAATTATACAAAACCTTTGTGTTATCAACATTCAAAATAATAAGGCAAATATTGAAGGTATGTTTGGATGTTTGGTAGAGAACAAACACACAAACCTTTTTGTTATCAATATTGCAAGAATCCATAACTTGAAAATATGTTTGTGTATAGATTGATCATAGGTTACTTGTCATAAGACAAGTTATTAGGAAACCTCACAACACACAAACCTTTGTGTTATCAAGCATGGTAACAACTTAGAATTAGAGGGTTAGAAGAAGAAGAAGAAGAAGTATGAAGACATAATGTGAATAATGTAAGAACATTTAGTTTAAGTGAGTATTACCTTGAAAACCTTAGAAAGATTTCAAGAGAAGTGATTTAGGAAGATAGAATTAGAAATCCAAAGAAAGAATGGATTTGGTGCAAAGGATTTGTGAAGGATGGAAGGTGGTATTTATAGTTGAAATTGGAGAGGGGAGGGTCTTGGGGAGACAAAAATGTTGGAAGGGGACAAGGATGTGGGGGTGTAGATTAGTAGGTTAAAAAGTTAAATGATTATGTTTAATTAGGATTTTTGATTAAAATTTAATTAAGGAAAGAGTTCTTTCAATTTTTATAAATAAAAATGTGTAAAAATAATTATAAAAAAAAAAAAAAAAAAGTTTATTAATTCATATTTATTTAAAAGAACATTTTATAATTATTTAAATATTTATTTAAATATTAAAATAGTTATAAATTTATATTTATTGATATACTCAAAAATTTTATAAAATTTATTTTAATATTTGGGATATTTATAAATGGTTTATATTATAATTCACTTTATTAAATATTTCCAAAATCTCGTATTTATTCCTTGATTATTTTTATACGCATTACGATATTTGAAACCCGTGACAGATCATGGTTTCTTAGTTTTGTCTAAATACCATCAACTCAACATACGTAATACTTGGTTTTTGTTCGTAAATGACTGGATAGCTAAGATTTTAATATGGTTATTACCTGGGATTTTCACGGATGTCACAGTCTCCCCCGGTTAAAAGAATTTCGTCCCGAAATTCAGTCTTTATTTACCAAGGTAGAGTCGTTCGTGAATAACTGAGGATACTTTTTCTTCATATGATCCTCCCTTTCCCATGTGAATTCAGGTCCTCGTTTAGAGTTCCATCTAACTTTAACTATCGGAATGCGGCTTCGCTTCAATGTCTTCACATCTCGATCCATAACCTCAATTGGTTCTTCGATAAAATGGAGTTTGTCGTCGAGTCGAACCTCATCCAATGGTATTATCAATGTTTCATCCGATAGGCATTTCTTTAGATTGGACACATGGAACGTATCATGCACTCCACCGAGTTCTTGTGGTAATTGAAGTTTGTAGGCCACGGGACCAATTCTATCGAGAATTTCAAAAGGTCCGACGTACCTCGGAGCTAGCTTGCCCTTCTTCCCGAATCGCACAACACCTTTCCATGGAGACACTTTTAACATTACCTTATCGCCAATTGCAAATTCCAATGGTTTCCTTCGATTGTCGGCGTAGCTTTTCTGACGATCCCTGGCGGATTTGATTCGGTCTTTGATTTGTGCAATTTTATCTGTTGTTTCTTGAATGATTTCGGGACCGGTTATTTGACTTTCCCCGATTTCTGCCCAACACACGGGAGATCGACATTTTCGTCCGTATAAGGCTTCGAACGGTGCGCACTTGATGCTCGTGTGGTAACTGTTATTATACGAGAATTCAATTAATGGAAGATGGTTATCCCAACTTCCACCAAAGTCTACCACACAACACCTAAGCATATCTTCCAAGGTTTGGATTGTTCTTTCAGTTTGGCCGTCGGTTTGTGGATGATAGGCGGTGCTAAGGTCAAGACGAGTTCCGAGTGCCTTTTGCATGGATTGCCAAAATCGGGAGGTAAATCGGCTATCTCGGTCAGAGATGATGGACATGGGCACCCCGTGCCTTGTGATGATTTCAGTGATGTATAATTTTGCAAGCTTCTCCATCTTAAAATCCTCTCTAATGGGCAAGAAGTGAGCGGACTTCGTCAATCGATCGACGATGACCCATATAGAGTCATAACCACCAGAGGTACGTGGTAGTTTGGTGATGAAATCCATGGAAATTTGCTCCCATTTCCATTGCGGGATTTCGGGTTGTTGTAGCATACCCGATGGTTTTTGATGTTCGGCTTTCACCTTAGAACAGGTTAGGCATTTTCCGACATACAAGGCGATGTCTTTCTTCATTCCGGGCCACCAATAGTATTCCTTGAGATCTTTGTACATTTTGTCGGCGCCTGGATGAATAGAGTATTTGGATTTGTGGGCTTCATGAAAAATGAGCTCTCGGATGTTGTTCAGTTCGGGAACCCACATTCTTTCTTGGAAATACAACACATCGTCTTCCTTTGGTTTGAGTTTCTTCTCCGCCCCGCATAGTAGTTCTTCTTTGAGTTCCTTTGCCTTTAGAGCTTCCTTTTGTGCTTCAAGAATTTGGGTTTTGAGAGAGGTTTGGATTGTCATACCTAAGGCGCGTACGCGAACGGGTTTGACCCTCTCTTTCCTACGTAGTGCCTCAGCCACCACATTTGCTTTACCGGGATGGTAGCGTATGTCACAGTCGTAATCGTTGAGTAACTCAACCCATCTTCTTTGACGCATATTCAGCATTTTCTGATCAAGGATGTGTTGGAGGCTTTTGTGATCGGTGTATATAAGACACTTGGTACCGTAAAGGTAGTGTCTCCAGATTTTCAAGGCAAAGATGACGGCTCCCAACTCTAAGTCGTGAGTGGTGTAATTCTTCTCATGCACTTTGAGTTGTCGAGATGCATATGCAATAACTTTGTCTTTTTGCATCAACACGCAACCGAGACCTTGGTGCGATGCATCACAGTATACGACAAAATTATCGATACCGTCGGGGAGTGATAGGATCGGAGCATGGCACAACTTATGTTTCAACAATTGAAAGGCTTCTTCTTGTTCACTTCCCCATTTGTACTTTTGCTCCTTTTGAGTGAGCATGGTTAAGGGCTTGGCTATTTTAGAGAAGTTCTCGATGAATCTCCGATAGTATCCAGCCAACCCTAGGAACTGTCGAATTTCCGTCGGGGTTGTTGGTGCTTCCCATTTCTTCACGGCCTCAATCTTGCTTGGGTCGACTTGAATACCCCTATCATTAACCACATGACCAAGGAAGTGAACCTCCTTTAACCAGAACTCGCATTTGGAAAACTTAGCATATAGTTTCTCTTTTGCCAAGAGTTGAAGCACTAGCTTCAGGTGTTGCTTATGATCTTCCTCGTTTTGTGAGTATATAAGAATATCATCGATGAATACGATCACAAATTTATCGAGGTAAGGTTTGCACACACGATTCATTAAATCCATAAATACCGCAGGAGCATTGGTGAGTCCGAAAGGCATTACTAGGAATTCGTAGTGCCCGTATCTTGTTCGGAATGCGGTTTTTGGGATGTCATCTTCATGAATCCTTAGTTGATGATAACCCGACCGAAGGTCTATTTTTGAGAAGTGTCTAGATCCTTGTAGTTGGTCGAACAAATCATCAATCCGAGGAAGAGGATAGCGGTTCTTAATGGTTACTTTGTTGAGCTCTCTATAGTCGATGCACATTCGAAACGATCCATCCTTCTTTTTGACAAACAGGATGGGTGCTCCCCATGGCGAGAAGCTTGGTCGAATGAATCCTCGATCCAAGAGTTCTTGTAATTGGCTTGATAACTCTTGCATCTCGGATGGTGCAAGACGGTAGGGTGTCTTTGCTATTGGTGCTGCTCCCGGAACCAGATCGATACGGAATTCTACTTGTCGCACGGGTGGTAATCCAGGTAGCTCGCTGGGGAATACGTCGGGAAAGTCTCGGACTATCGGTATGTCTTCGATTTTCTTTTCTTCTTGGTCCTTGACTTTGACGTGGGCAAGGAAGGCTTGACATTCCTTCTTCAGATACTTGTGTGCCTTCATGGCGGAAATGAGGTGTAGTTTCCTACTTGCTATCTCTCCTTGAATTTCTAGTGCTTCACCGTTCGGTAATGGGACTCGCACAATTTTGAGGTGACATTGGATTTCGGCTTGATGCTTGGACAACCAGTCCATTCCAACGACTACATCGAAACTTCCAAGTTGGATGGGTATGAGGTCTAGGTAGAACGAGTGACCGTCATAGTTAAGGACGCAACCTTTGAGGATCTTTCGTGCAGTTAATATTTTTCCGTTGGCTAGTTCTATGGTGTATATTTCAGTTAACGGGGTAGATTTTTGATTCACAACATGCTCAAACTTAGTTGATATAAAACTTTTATCAGCACCAGTATCAAATAAAATAGAAGCAGGATGATTATTTACAAGGAACGTACCAGTGACAACGTTGTTGTCTTCCCGAGCTTCTTTAGCTCCCATGACGAAAGCTCTTCCCCGTGGTGGATTGTTAGAAGATCCCGATCCTTGCGCCTTTTTGGGGCAAGTGTTGAGCATGTGGTCGGGGCTTCCACATCCGTAGCAAGCCCGTGGAGTGGGGTTGCTTCGACAATTATTGGCTTGATGCCCCGGCTTCCCACACTTGGTGCAGACGAGACACGTTCCAAAGTGGAAGAAGTTGCATTTTGCACACTTAGGTGCATGTTGATTCTTCCTTTCTTGGTTAACTGCCCCATAGTTACGGACAGTTGCAGGCTTCTTGTTATTGTTGGGTTTCTTGAAGTGATTGGAGTGATTGGTTTGGTTGGTGTGGTTGGAATGGTTGGATGTGTTGGGGTTATCAAGTTTTCTCTTCTCTCCCGAGTTCTTGTTCTCGAAAGCATTAGTTCGGACCAGATGGTCCCGAAGTTGGCCGGCCAAGAGGATGGCACTTTTAAGTGTGGTCGGCCTAGAAGCGGTGACCATGCTTCCAATTTGGGGTGCAAGTCCCCAAATATAACGCTCGATTTTCCGAGCTTCCGAGTTTACCATGTGTGGTAGTAAACTCGAGAGTTCGTGGAATCGATCATTATAAGCCATCAAATCAGCACCCTTCATGGTTAGGTGCCAAAACTCGTTCTCTAGTTTTTGGAGTTCGTTAATAGGGCAGTATTCTTCCAGTAGTAGAGCTTTGAACTCTTCCCATTCCATCGACTCAGCTTCATCAATACCCCTAGCTTGTATCTGGTTGTTCCACCAGTTTAAGGCCTTTCCCTGAAAGGAATTGGCTGCGTATCTAACCTTGTGGGTTTCCAAGCAATCAGAAATGCGGAGTACGGCTTGGATTTTGTCCAACCACCTTAGTAACCCTATGGCCCCATCGTTGCCATAAAAGTCCTTTGGTTTGCAAGACATAAAGTGCTTGTAGGTACAACCCCTTCTCGTATTGTTGGTTTCGGGGTCAGTCCCGTTAGTGTTGCTGTTATTGGTATTATGATTATTGTTGTTTCCCGAATTAGCTTGAGCCAGTATGCCGGGTATGGCCGCGGCTATTCTTTCTTCCACAAGTTTCTCGATGTCGGCCGGAGTCATTAGGATGGCCTCATCGGTGTTATCAGTTGGTCCCTTTTTTTTAATGGTCGTCCTCTTTTCGTTGGCGCCATTAGCTATGAAGTTTAAAAATGAAATGGTTTAGTATCTCATCGTAATGATTTATTTATTATATACTTGATTAAATTCTTTGTGCGTGCAAGAGTATGGATCATCCTTTTGTCAAAAAGTTTATCTTGTTGGTTATGACCAATGTTTTGAAAATCTTGCGATTAGGAACCCATATTAGTAGTGAACTTAGAATAGGAATTGCCAAAATTCTCATGCATTTCAAATGGCGATTACGCGTGCACTCGTAATGGTGGTTTGACTTGCATGATCACTTTGGTTCTTGCTATTTTAGGTTGACATATCAATGTGAGTATAGAATAATCATTTTGGAGTTTATCTAAATCAATGAGGTTGGCTTCAAAGTGAAGCGGAATGGCAACCCAAAGGAATTGCCGTTGACTTATTAGAGCCGTATAGTTCGTACAACGTTTGGTATAACATGCTTTGGCCTATAGGTTAGAATGTTCTCATCGGGAGTCCCCAGGAAAGCTAGACTGGTCCCGCAGTATGTCGGGATTTATACGAATCGCTTTCCTAGACAGGAGTCCCAACTACCGGCATTCGCCCTTCCAGTTAATACATGTCCGTTTATACAAAACTTAGCTCTAACGAGAATAGAATAAAAATATTTTTGAGTGTAAGAGTGTTAAACATATTTTTGTCATACATACATATTATGTGTTTTAAATTTTTATATAATAGGGAAAAGTAAAAGTTGTAGGATTTAACTAAGGCTTTTACAATCTAAGGCATCCTTAATGGAATACTTAAATTCTAATGAATCTTATTTCTAACAAACAAGCAAGTAAGAATGTATAGTGGTAACAAGTAGTTCAAATAAGGTAGCATGTAGAGTTCATGTAAGTCCTAGGATGAGCTATAAGTTATAGTCTAGGTTTCATGCAACCTAATTCTCTATAACCAATGGCTCTGATACCAATCTGTCACACCCCCGCTAAAGCGGAAACACGAGGGCGAGACGAAATTGGATTACAAATACATTGTTTATAAAGAAACTTACTAAATTGCATTCATAATCCAAATAGACATACATAAGAGAATTACATAAATTCAAATGACATATCAATAAGAGTTTTACAAAATGATATGATCAAAACAATACAACAATGGAAGATTTCTCTATATAGTCTAATCTAAATTAAACAATATCTTCAAAATCTTCTTGTTGTGACAAAATCCATGAAGCTAATTTCCTGAAATACATGCTCAAGTGTCAACTAAAAATAGTTGGTGAGTCCATAGGTTTATGACTTGATAAAGCATGGTTAGAAAAGAGTTTATATTGATATTCATCCATTAATGTTTAACAATAAAGCATGCATTTTATGATTATGAGTTTAAACGATGTCAAACGTATACTTCACTCAAAATATTGCTAATGTACATCATGAATATTAAAGAAGTTTAAACGATAGTAACACGTATACTCAAGTAATCACTAAAATGCCTATTTCAATTAAACACATATGGATGTAAAGATTTTAGCATCTAGCATGTATTCCACCCCAAAACATTAAAGTAAAAGAGGGGCTATGAAACTCACTAGTAGTAAGATGCTAGAAGGTAGATGATATTAAGATCTTGTTTCTCGTCACGAACTTCAAACTCCTAAAATAAGGAAAGTATACATTTGTTGAGTTTTTCGATGGATTTAATATTTAGTATTTTTATAAGAGATGCGTTAACCCGATTAATAGATTGGGGTTATTGCAAAGTAATGACTTTCATTAAGTCATATAAGAGATGATAATACGTTACTCGAACTTGTCATCTTCCAACTTAATAATGATATTAAGCCATAACACAGTTCGCTTTTTAATTTGGCATTTTAATCGACTCGTTATTTTGAGTCGTACCAAATTACGAATGAAACCACGGATGGTTTAATAATAATAGGACCACAGATGGTCTAATAATAAATAATGAAACCAAAGATGGTTTAAAATGATTAAGTTTGTAATGCGTATAATCAAGTTTAGGAATAAGGTTTATGAATTTATTACTTTCAAGTAATATTGATTTAAAGTCAAACCTTAAATGGGTTAATCACATTTAAGTAATATATTTGAATAATTACAAGTATATATTTGTGAATGTATTAAAATGCTAAAAATATAAAAGCATGGTAAACGTTGAAAGTATGTTTTGTATAGTTGTTGATCTTTGATTAAAGACCCCTAATTATACAAAACCTTTGTGTTATCAACATTCAAAATAATAAGGCAAATATTGAAGGTATGTTTGGATGTTTGGTAGAGAACAAACACACAAACCTTTTTGTTATCAATATTGCAAGAATCCATAACTTGAAAATATGTTTGTGTATAGATTGATCATAGGTTACTTGTCATAAGACAAGTTATTAGGAAACCTCACAACACACAAACCTTTGTGTTATCAAGCATGGTAACAACTTAGAATTAGAGGGTTAGAAGAAGAAGAAGAAGAAGTATGAAGACATAATGTGAATAATGTAAGAACATTTAGTTTAAGTGAGTATTACCTTGAAAACCTTAGAAAGATTTCAAGAGAAGTGATTTAGGAAGATAGAATTAGAAATCCAAAGAAAGAATGGATTTGGTGCAAAGGATTTGTGAAGGATGGAAGGTGGTATTTATAGTTGAAATTGGAGAGGGGAGGGTCTTGGGGAGACAAAAATGTTGGAAGGGGACAAGGATGTGGGGGTGTAGATTAGTAGGTTAAAAAGTTAAATGATTATGTTTAATTAGGATTTTTGATTAAAATTTAATTAAGGAAAGAGTTCTTTCAATTTTTATAAATAAAAATGTGTAAAAATAATTATAAAAAAAAAAAAAAAAAAAGTTTATTAATTCATATTTATTTAAAAGAACATTTTATAATTATTTAAATATTTATTTAAATATTAAAATAGTTATAAATTTATATTTATTGATATACTCAAAAATTTTATAAAATTTATTTTAATATTTGGGATATTTATAAATGGTTTATATTATAATTCACTTTATTAAATATTTCCAAAATCTCGTATTTATTCCTTGATTATTTTTATACGCATTACGATATTTGAAACCCGTGACAGATCATGGTTTCTTAGTTTTGTCTAAATACCATCAACTCAACATACGTAATACTTGGTTTTTGTTCGTAAATGACTGGATAGCTAAGATTTTAATATGGTTATTACCTGGGATTTTCACGGATGTCACACCAATGTAAATTCGAGTTAATAGTCAAGTTAAAACGGTATAAATCATTACTAGGATGGTAATTATCATCAATGAACCGTTTAATTTCATGATTAATATCGAATTAAAACTCACATCACACTCAAGAGCCGTAACCGTTAGCAATGGGTATAAAATTCGCACGATTCGACTTCATTTCTTGCAATTGAACTTACAGAAAGTCTAATCGGCCCTCTCAGAGTATTTCGCATATCACAATTCGGTCCTGACAGTTCGAGATTGAAGATTTTGGTTTGGAGTAATCGAAATCGAAGCCTTTAGTCGAATTAGCACGATTCTACATTAATCCAGGTAAATATTCACCTCTACATGATCAGAATAACTCGACTAAACAAATCCCTATGATACTTTCAGGTTCTAATGTCAAATTTTACGGATTCGATTATTAGGGTTCATCATGAAAACGTTTTTGGGGGTTTTTGAACAATCATGTGTTGAAATCAAATTGGTTGATATCATTAGCTTCAGAAAGTTTCGATTTAAGTTTAACCTAAGTCAATTTCATGATTCAACTACGAATTGATTAAGTTTGAAATCTAGGGTTTGTTGTAAGAAACGAGTTGGGGGTTTCGATGAAATCCGGCCTGGGAATCAAATTAAATAATATAGATTGATTCAGAGGTACCCGATCAAGCAGATTGGTATATCAATTTCATGTAGGAGCAGTGAATCGAATGATTTTGAATCCTAGAGTTCTTAGATAATTACGGGTTGGTGTTTCGAACTAATAGGACTTGTTAGTTGAATTAAAAATCACAGTTAAGCTCAGAAATTTATTTAGGATGAAAACCCTATGAACTTAGGGATTGACAGGATCGAATTTAGCCCGATTGAGGTGAGATTCAAACCGTTCGAACACGATTTGGGTAAAGATTGAATTAGGACTTTAAATTGGGTCTATGGTGAAATTAAAAGTCACTTTTGGTTCGTATGAATCACTGGAACAAAAGCCCTAACATATCGGGTTCGGGCTTAGTCGAATTTGATGCCAATTGAATTCATAAGGAGTAGATTATGAGATGAAATGGGGAAACTGCTGAATGGGAAGTTAAAACCATTTAGGATGGAATCGTTTAACAAAAGTCTTCATAGATCAACTGGTATGGGCTGTGTGTGTGTGTGTGGGAGGTCATGGGTTCGACCCCATGCCTCACCAAATTTTTGAACTAAAACCTATTTTAGTATTCTAAGCATAACTCTTTCGTTCTAACTCCGTTTTAATCCGTTCAAATTGCGTTGGAACCGTAACGAGAATACGAACGTGTTGAAATGATAAAATCCATATTTTAATCCGAACACGAAATCGCGTATAATTACGTTTAATTAAATAAAATCAAATGTGGTTTTATTTAATCGATTTCAGTGGCACGCGTACTTTCGTATGCACAACTTTAGCAAATCCAACATACGTGTGTTGACACGTATGTGATGTTAAGCACAAAACGATTATTCGAATAACAATAGGTTATTGTTTAAATCACAGATTTTTCGTAGAGGATTTCTACGCAAGTTCACACGTATTTGATCATTCTACTATTATCAAAGGTGCGTACACGGCCCCTTTCTTATTTTAAACTGTTTTGGGGGAGAAAACATGTGCAACAAACTGTTTTAAGATACATATCACTTGCATGAGTTATCTGTTTACATTATGTGACAACATATCAACTTGAAAGTCCTTACACACCTCGAACCGTTTAGTTTGCTGTAATGCAAAGCGTGGTAGTTGGAAATAGATCTATTAGGTTTGACAAACCTCACCTGGTAGATGGGATCTACGCAAGTGTTTGACTGACCAAACACAATTATTACTATTGTTGTGATAGACAATAGTGGCAAGGCGAAAACATGCTATAGCATGGCAATTAGTCAGCTTCGGTGTCGAACACGTATGTAAATAGTTTATATGACTAGCTATCATGACTGTGCATTTGTGATTATGTTATCTACAACTTATTATTCAAACTGATGTTTTGAACATTGTGATTATTGAAAACCTGTGTTATGCACCAACCATTGTGTTGACTTGATTTGCATGTTTTCTCAGGACGCTAAGGCGCGCGTTACAGCTGGCATGGACTAGGAAGATAGAGTCTCATGCATTATAAACATTTGAATTCGAATATTTCAGTATTTTGATTTGTAATGTTTTACTTATCAACAGTTTATTGGTTTTGATTTGAAACACTTCCGCAACTTTTTGTAAACTCTGAATATTATGCTTTAAAGACCAACGTATGTTTTGAAATTCATATAGAGGTCTTCGCTATGTCTAATGATCTGAGATCCTGGTTTGTCACGTTCCCAAACGGTATGATTCCGTTAGTTGAAATTGGGGGTGTGACAGATTGGTATCAGAGACATTGGTTATAGCGAACTAGGTTTGCATTTGTAGGCCTAGACTATGACTGTTAGACATTAGACACACAGGTTTACACATACTGCTTAGAAATTACATATGACATTATGTAATTGACTTGCTTACACTTTTTATGACACTGCACTTACATATGATATTATGTAACAGGCATGGCATCACCATCAGTTCCTTATATTGTTATTGATGATTCCGAGGACGAGGAGCCGATAGTTCCGGCACCACCATCATCACCACCACCACCTATTCCATCACCTCCACCATATGGGGGAGATGACTCAGACCCAGACGAGGATCCAGAGGAGGATCCAGACGAGGATCCAGAGGAGGATCCAGATGAGGATCCAGTTGAGGACCCGGATGAGGATCCGGAGGAGGCACCATGGGTGAATACTCAGGGACTCTATGCTGCAGGACCATCTACACATCCACCACCCGCACTAGATGCTCCTGAGCCTAAGAGGCGAAGGACGGACGCGGAGGAGATCGCCAAGTTGCGCGAGGACTTGGATGAGACAGAAGACAAGCTTATACAGAGATCTCAGGAGTTATGGGATGCCATTGAGAGGCAGGATGAACTTGCCCATCTAGTTCATGACATGCGGGATGAGATGGTGAACATGATTGGTCGTCTAGAGGAGTCAGAGAACCGAGCCGAGATCTTGGAGGGCAGGATTGAAGCTTTGGAGGATTTAGTGGTAGTTGAGAATGAGGAACAGGATGAGGATGAGGATGAGGAGGAGGAACCAGCACCAGTTGCTGAGTCCGATCCTGAATCCACCGTTGAGGACGACTGATTATTTTTCTTTTACTTCTTGTTTTATTTAAACTTATTAGGAACGGGTTGTGTTCCTATATTAGTAATTTGAAATTTTGTATTTCATTTCAAAAGTATTGTACTCAAAGAAAGTTTATATCTATTAAAGAGTTATCTTTTATTTCTAACAGTTGTGTTGATTTATATTACATGATGTGTTTGTTGTTTTACTTACACATGTTACATTGGATTTTGACTTCGTGCTAACACTTTTTATAAATAGGAAACTAATGGCTGAGGGAAACGTACATATGACTGTTGCTGAGCTTAATGAGCTAATCAACAACAGAGTCGCAGAGGCTATTGCACAGTATGCTCAGACACACAACACAGGGCCACAGGGTCCAGCTGGGGGATTGGTTAATCCACAAGTTTGCACATTCAAGATGTTCTTGGACTGCAAACCTCACAACTTCAAAGGGTCGGAGGGGGCCATAGGACTTCTCCGATGGATTGAAAAGGCGGAGTCTGTGTTCGAAATGTGCAACTGCCCTGAGGATAGCAAGGTGAAATTTGCTACTGGGACATTAGAGGGTCCAGCACTGACTTGGTGGAACTCCAATGTTCAGACTCTGGGGTTGGGAGAAGCAAATGCATTGACATGGAACAACTTCAAAACTTTACTGCAAGAGGAGTACTGTCCTCGCAGTGAAATGCAGAAGTTGGAGGAGGAATACTGGCACCTCAAGATGGAGGGGTCAAACATTGAGGAGTACACGACCAGATCGCATGAACTGGCCAGACTGCTACCACACATGGCTACTCCAGTCAGTAAGTGGATCGAAAGGTACATTGGAGGACTAGTGCCTCAGATTCAAGGGTTGGTGACTTCAGCAAATCCCACCACTATCCAACAAGCTGTTCGTCTAGCACATCAGCTTACTGACCAGGCAGTGTTGCAGGGGACTCTGCCTAAGCGAACATCTGCTACCAAGGTAGGAGATCACAAGAGAAAGTGGGAAAGTAACAACTTCAAGGGTAACAACCAACAGCAGAACAGGAAGCAGGACTCAAACAAGTCCTATTATAATTCCAACAGTGGTCAGCAATCATCATCATCGGGGGGCTATATTGGTAAGCACCCCAAGTGCAACAGGTGTGGTTATCATCATACGGGTAACCAGTGCGAGAGAGCTAAGTGCCAGAGGTGTGGCAAGATTGGGCACGCGGCTAAGGATTGTCGCGGGGAACTGCAGAACAACCATAACAACCAGAATAACAATCAGAACAATGCGCAGAAGGGTTGTTTTGAGTGCGGCAAGATGGGCCATTTCAAGAAAGATTGCCCACAACTTAAGAAAGGCGGGGACAACAATGGTAATGGAAATGGAAATGGCAACGGTAATGGAAATGGCACCAACAATAACAACAACAATAACAACAACAACAACGGTGCTAGAGGCAGGGCGTTTGTGATCGGAGGACGTCAAGCGCGGGAGGATCCCAACATTGTTACGGGTACGTTCCTCTTAAATAATCACTATGCCTCTATGTTATTTGACACCGGTGCCGATCGGAGCTTTGTATCTAGTTCACTTGTTAAGTTGCTAAATGTTAGTCCCACTGCCTTAGATAGTCCCTATACTGTGGAGTTAGCTGATGGTAAGTTGATTGTAGTAGAAAACATTTATAAGGGATGTATCCTTGATTTGATGGGTCAAACATTAGAGATTGATCTGATGCCTATTACCTTAGGCAGTTTTGATGTAGTCATTGGCATGGACTGGTTGTCCAAGAACCAGGCTGAAATTGTATGCCATGAAAAGATTGTTCGCATACCTCTTCCGCAGGGAGAGACATTATATGTACAAGGAGAGAAGAGCAGTACACCACTGCGTCTCATATCTTGTATGAAAGCACACAAATGTCTGCGGAAAGGTCATACAGCAGTTATAGCACTTATAACTGAAAAGCCGGTAGCTGAGAGGAAGCTTGAAGATATACCTGTAGTTTGTGAATTTCCGGAGGTATTTCCAGAAGACTTGCCGGGATTACCGCCTATCAGACAGGTGGAATTTCGAATCGATCTTACACCAGATGCAGCACCGATAGCTAGGGCGCCTTATCGACTTGCACCGTCAGAGATGCAAGAGTTATCCACACAATTGCAAGAGTTGTTGGATAAGGGTTTCATACGACCTAGTTTTTCACCGTGGGGAGCTCCAGTATTGTTTGTAAAGAAGAAGGACGGAACTTTCCGTATGTGTATCGATTACCAGGAATTGAATAAAGTTACTATCAAGAACCGGTATCCGCTACCCAGAATTGACGATCTGTTCGATCAGTTGCAAGGTTCGAGTTACTACTCGAAGATTGATCTCAGGTCTGGTTATCATCAACTAAGAGTCCAGGAGGAGGATATTCCAAAGACAGCATTCAGAACACGATATGGCCATTATGAGTTCTTGGTCATGCCATTTGGGTTGACAAACGCTCCAGCTGTATTCATGGATCTCATGAATCGTGTTTGTAAACCTTATCTTGATAAGTTTGTCATTGTTTTCATTGATGACATTCTCATCTATTCAAAGTCTGAGGAGGAACATGCTGAACATCTTCGATTACTACTAGAGCTATTGAAACAAGAACAACTGTATGCTAAGTTCTCGAAATGTGATTTCTGGATGCGAGAAGTATAGTTCTTGGGTCATATAGTTAATGAAAAGGGCATACATGTTGATCCAGCAAAGATTGAAGCGATTAAGAATTGGGAAGCGCCAAAGACCCCTACTGAGGTACGACAATTCCTTGGTTTGGCGTGTTATTATCGACGATTCATTGAAGGTTTCTCAAAGATCGCTCAACCACTTACAGCTCTTACGCATAAGGGGACAAAGTATAACTGGACGGATAAACAGGAAGCTGCATTTCAGTTATTGAAACAGAAGCTCTGCAGTGCACCAATTCTGTCTTTACCAGAAGGAACGGAAGACTTTGCGGTGTATTGTGACGCATCTGGACAGGGTTTGGGATGTGTGTTGATGCAACGGGATAAAGTGATCGCTTATGCTTCCAGACAACTACGAACACATGAAAAGAATTACACTACTCATGACTTGGAGTTAGGAGCAGTGGTTTTTGCTTTGAAGATTTGGAGGCATTACTTGTATGGAACTAAGTGTACCATTTACACTGATCATAAGAGTTTGCAGCATATCTTTGATCAGAAGGAGCTTAATATGAGGCAACGACGATGGGTTGAGTTGTTGAACGATTATGAGTGTGCGATTAAGTATCACCCGGGAAAGGCTAATGTGGTAGCCGATGCTTTGAGCAGAAAAGATACAACGGGAACAAGACGGGTTCGCGCACTTATGATGACAATACATACTGATTTACCTGAAAAGGTACACAGTGCTCAGATTGAGGCCTTGAAAACGGAAAACTTAGTACCGGAATCTTTACGAGGAATGGAAGAACAATTGAATGTTAAACCTGATGGAATTCGTTATTTCATTGATCGAATGTGGATACCTTTGTATGGAGGTTTAAGGGAACTCGTGATGGACGAAGCACACAAGTCCAGATATTCAGTCCATCCGGGATCAGACAAGATGTACCATGACTTGAAGGCACTGTATTGGTGGCCTCACATGAAAGCTGATATTGCTAAGTACGTTAGCAAATGTTTGACTTGTTCGAAAGTCAAAGTTGAATATCAGAAGCCATCTGGTTTATTGCAACAACCAGAGATACCGATGTGGAAATGGGAACAGATTTCGATGGATTTTATTACTAAGTTACCCCGTACACCGAGTGGTTGTGATACGATATGGGTAATTGTCGACCGATTAACGAAATCTGCACACTTCTTAGCAATCAAAGAAACTGATAAGATGGAGAAACTGACTCGCATTTACATTAAGGAAGTAGTAGCACGGCATGGCGTGCCAATATCTATCATATCAGATCGGGATGCCCGGTTTACTTCCAACTTTTGGAAATCTCTTCATAAGTCATTGGGGACTCGCTTAGATATGAGTACCGCTTATCACCCACAGACCGACGGTCAAAGTGAACGAACGATTCAAACGCTCGAGGATATGTTACGAGCTTGTGTAATTGACTTTGGTGATAGCTGGGAGAATCATTTACCGTTGGTGGAATTCTCTTACAACAATAGTTATCATACAAGCATTCAAGCAGCACCGTTTGAAGCTTTGTATGGTCGCAAATGTCGTTCACCAGTTTGCTGGGCTGAAATTGGTGACAGTCAGATAACAGGTCCTGAACTGGTGCACGAAACAACAGAGAAGATAGTTCAAATCCGGAACCGTATGGCAGCGGCTCGGGATCGACAGAAGAGTTATGCAGACAAACGTCGCAAGCCGTTGGAATTTCAAGTAGGTGACCGAGTTCTTCTAAAGGTATCACCTTGGAAAGGTGTGATACGATTCGGCAAGCGTGGAAAGCTTAGTCCACGTTACGTAGGACCTTTTGAGATTCTGAAAAGGATTGGTCCGGTTGCGTATCAATTAAAACTACCGGATGAACTCAGTGGAGTTCATGATGTATTTCATGTATCGAATTTAAAGAAATGTCTTTCTGATGAGACATTGATTGTACCGTTGGAAGAAATACAAGTAGATGAACAACTGCGATTCATTGAAGAACCGGCAGAAATCATGGATCGAGAGGTCAAACAACTAAAACAAAGCAAGATTCCAATAGTCAAAGTTCGATGGAATTCAAGACGTGGTCCTGAATTCACATGGGAACGGGAAGATCAAATGATGAAGAAATATCCTCATCTATTCAAAACATCTACTGCTAACACTGAGAGCGCACGTTAAATTTCGGGACGAAATTCCTTCAACAAGGGGATGACGTGATGCTTTCACACATCAACACTGCAAATTTCAAACTGTAAGCATAAACGTTTTATTTATTCAATTGATTTTGTTACAGATATTTGTGCTACATTACATTTGATATGTTTTATGTGCTACATTTCATATGTTACATGTTATGGTAGTACATACACGATTGGTTACATACATTTTGCTATGTGCGGGGTTGCATAGTACATTGGTTACATACACTTTGCTATGTGCGGGGTTGCATAGTACAAACAGTTTCAGACACTCACTATGTGTGAGGTTACACAACACAGTATGATCAAACACAAACAGTCACAGTTAGGTGAACTAACTAGTGTACACGCAAACAGTCACATTGAAAGATCACAATTGAGTTGTGATGTTGCAAGCATTAGACTTTGTGTGTGAGTACACACAAGCACACAGAATGATCAAATCACACTAACACGTACGATTTAAACTCGTAAGTAGTTTCCTAACTACTCTAAACACTTGCTAATTTTCGGGACAAAAATTCCTTCAACAAGGGGATGATGTGACAATCCGACTTTTCAAGTTAACCTTGTTAACCTCCGTAGGCCCAACAAGGCCAGTGAAGGCCCAACAAGACCAATGAAGGCCCAGTAAAGTCAAAGAAGATCCAGAAAAGTCAAGGAAGACTCAACAAGATCAATTAGGCTCAACGAAGTCTGTGTAGGCCCAACAGAGCCAATGTAGGCCCAATAAGCCAAGAGAGGCCCAGTAAGGCCCAATAAGTTCAAGTAAGGCCCAATGTAAACAAAGTAGGCCCAGGGAAGGCCAAGATAGGCCCAGGAAGGCCCAGTGAGGCCCAATTGTATTTGATAAGCCCAAATGGATTAATTTAAGCCCAATAGTAGTTCAATTGAAACATTTAGTGGAAATTAGGGATTTAGGCTCAACTTTGTTAATCAAAATGTTATACTATTGATCCAGAATAGTCTATAAGAATTTAGAAGTATTAAAAATCAGGTTCTAAGGGTTTAAATTCAAGGATTAGGAGTGTATTCTAATTAAAATTTGTAATTTTGACTTTGTGAAGTCAAAATTCGTCACATTCAATGGGTAATCCAAGAACCCAGTGTAAATTCGAGTTAATAGTCAAGTTAAAACGGTATAAATCATTACTAGGATGGTAATTATCATCAATGAACCGTTTAATTTCATGATTAATATCGAATTAAAACTCACATCACACTCAAGAGCCGTAACCGTTAGCAATGGGTATAAAATTCGCACGATTAAACTTCATTTCTTGCAATTGAACTTACAGAAAGTCTAATCGGCCCTCTCAGAGTATTTCGCATATCACAATTCGGTCCTGACAGTTCGAGATTGAAGATTTTGGTTTGGAGTAATCGAAATCGAAGCCTTTAGTCGAATTAGCACGATTCTACATTAATCCAGGTAAATATTCACCTCTACATGATCAGAATAACTCGACTAAACAAATCCCTATGATACTTTCAGGTTCTAATGTCAAATTTTACGGATTCGATTATTAGGGTTCATCATGAAAACGTTTTTGGGGGTTTTTGAACAATCATGTGTTGAAATCAAATTGGTTGATATCATTAGCTTCAGAAAGTTTCGATTTAAGTTTAACCTAAGTCAATTTCATGATTCAACTACGAATTGATTAAGTTTGAAATCTAGGGTTTGTTGTAAGAAACGAGTTGGGGGTTTCGATGAAATCCGGCCTGGGAATCAAATTAAATAATATAGATTGATTCAGAGGTACCCGATCAAGCAGATTGGTATATCAATTTCATGTAGGAGCAGTGAATCGAATGATTTTGAATCCTGGAGTTCTTAGATAATTACGGGTTGGTGTTTCGAACTAATAGGACTTGTTAGTTGAATTAAAAATCACAGTTAAGCTCAGAAATTTATTTAGGATGAAAACCCTATGAACTTAGGGATTGACAGGATCGAATTTAGCCCGATTGAGGTGAGATTCAAACCGTTCGAACACGATTTGGGTAAAGATTGAATTAGGACTTTAAATTGGGTCTATGGTGAAATTAAAAGTCACTTTTGGTTCGTATGAATCACTGGAACAAAAGCCCTAACATATCGGGTTCGGGCTTAGTCGAATTTGATGCCAATTGAATTCATAAGGAGTAGATTATGAGATGAAATGGGGAAACTGCTGAATGGGAAGTTAAAACCATTTAGGATGGAATCGTTTAACAAAAGTCTTCATAGATCAACTGGTATGGACTGTGTGTGTGTGTGTGGGAGGTCATGGGTTCGACCCCATGCCTCACCAAATTTTTGAACTAAAACCTATTTTAGTATTCTAAGCATAACTCTTTCGTTCTAACTCCGTTTTAATCCGTTCAAATTGAGTTGGAACCGTAACGAGAATACGAACGTGTTGAAATGATAAAATCCATATTTTAATCCGAACACGAAATCGCGTATAATTACGTTTAATTAAATAAAATCAAATGTGGTTTTATTTAATCGATTTCAGTGGCACGCGTACTTTCGTATGCACAACTTTAGCAAATCCAACATACGTGTGTTGACACGTATGTGATGTTAAGCACAAAACGATTATTCGAATAACAATAGGTTATTGTTTAAATCACAGATTTTTCGTAGAGGATTTCTACGCAAGTTCACACGTATTTGATCATTCTACTATTATCAAAGGTGCGTACACGGCCCCTTTCTTATTTTAAACTGTTTTGGGGGAGAAAACATGTGCAACAAACTGTTTTAAGATACATATCACTTGCATGAGTTATCTGTTTACATTATGTGACAACATATCAACTTGAAAGTCCTTACACACCTCGAACCGTTTAGTTTGCTGTAATGCAAAGCGTGGTAGTTGGAAATAGATCTATTAGGTTTGACAAACCTCACCTGGTAGATGGGATCTACGCAGGTGTTTGACTGACCAAACACAATTATTACTATTGTTGTGATAGACAATAGTGGCAAGGCGAAAACATGCTATAGCATGGCAATTAGTCAGCTTCGGTGTCGAACACGTATGTAAATAGTTTATATGACTAGCTATCATGACTGTGCATTTGTGATTATGTTATCTACAACTTATTATTCAAACTGATGTTTTGAACATTGTGATTATTGAAAACCTGTGTTATGCACCAACCATTGTGTTGACTTGATTTGCATGTTTTCTCAGGACGCTAAGGCGCGCGTTACAGCTGGCATGGACTAGGAAGATAGAGTCTCATGCATTATAAACATTTGAATTCGAATATTTCAGTATTTTGATTTGTAATGTTTTACTTATCAACAGTTTATTGGTTTTGATTTGAAACGCTTCCGCAACTTTTTGTAAACTCTGAATATTATGCTTTAAAGACCAACGTATGTTTTGAAATTCATATAGAGGTCTTCGCTATGTCTAATGATCTGAGATCCTGGTTTGTCACGTTCCCAAACGGTATGATTCCGTTAGTTGAAATTGGGGGTGTGACAAGTGGATCCCAGTAAGATTCAGGCGGTAAAACAATGGGAGACACCACGAACCCCGACTGAAATACGTCAATTCTTGGGGTTGGCAGGTTATTATCGTCGGTTTATCAAGAACTTTTCAAAGATAGCCTTGCCACTGACTACATTGACACAGAAAAATCAACCGTTTATATGGAGTTCTCAACAGGAGGAGGCGTTCCAACTGTTGAAACATAAACTCTGTAATGCACCTATCTTGACACTACCGGAAGGTACTGATAACTTCACAGTGTATTGTGATGCTTCACGTCAAGGTCTTGGGTGTGTTCTAATGCAGAAGGATAAGGTAATTGCTTATGCTTCTCGACAACTGAAAGTACACGAGAAGAACTATACCACACATGATCTAGAACTTGGTGCAGTGGTATTTGCACTCAAGATTTGGAGACATTATCTATATGGAACTAAGTGTATTATATACACCTATCACAAAAGCCTCCAACACATTCTAGATCAGAAAATGTTGAACATGCGACAGAGGCGTTGGGTTGAACTATTGAACGATTACGACTGTGAGATTCGTTATCAACCAGGCAAAGCAAATGTTGTAGCTGATGCTTTAAGTCGCAAAGAACGAGTCAAGCCTTTACGTGTGAAAGCGTTAGGTATGACTATTCAAACCAGTCTAATTCCTCAAATCAAAGACGCTCAGCAACAAGCTTTACAAGCAACGAACTATTCTGCTGAGGGACTAAGAGGATTAGATAAGAAACTCGATATCAAAGACGATGAACTATTGTATTTCAAAAACCGAATGTGGATTCCTCTATTCGGTAACTCTCGAACTATTATCTTGGATGAGGCGCATAAATCCAGGTATTCTATTCATCCAGGTGCTGATAAAATGTATAAAGATCTTAAGGATTTTTACTGGTGGCCTGGAATGAAGAAACAAATAGCTGAATACGTGGATCGATGTCTAACATGTCTCAAAGTCAAGGCTGAACATCAACGACCTTCTGGGTTACTACAACAACCTGAGATTCCCATGTGGAAATGGGATCAGATCTCTATGGATTTCATTACTAAATTACCCAGAACATCACGTAATCATGACTCTATATGGGTTATCGTTGATCGCCTTACGAAATCTGCGCATTTCTTACCCATCCGAGAAGACTATTCTATGGATCGACTCGTTAAACTCTATGTTAATGAGATTGTATCTCGACATGGAGTACCGATCTCTATCATTTCTGACAGAGATAGTCGATTTATGTCACGATTTTGGCAAACTCTTCAGAATGCTCTGGGCACGCAAATCAATATGAGCACAGCTTATCATCCACAAACTGACGGGCAGACTAAACGAACAAATCAAACTCTTGAAGACATGCTCAGAAGCTGTGTGATTGATTTCGGAGGTAGCTGGGATATTCATCTTCCACTTGTTGAATTCTCATATAATAACAGCTACCATACCAGTATTCAATGTGCTCCATTCGAAGCACTTTATGGACGTAAATGTAGATCACCTATCTGTTGGTCAGAAGTAGGTGAAAACCAAATCATTGGCCCAGAATTCATTCAGGAAACAACTGATAAGATCGCACTCATTCAAGAACGAATCAAAGCTGCTCGCGATCGTCAAAAGAGTTATGCTGACAATCGTCGTAGACCGTTGGAATTTCAAATCGGTGATCTAGTAATGTTGAAAGTTTCACCGTGGAAGGGTATATTCAGATTTGGGAAAAGAGGTAAACTTTCACCAAGATTTGTAGGGCCATTTAAAATTCTTGAACGAATTGGACCAGTGGCTTACAGACTTGAATTACCTCTTGAACTCGATAACGTTCATGATGTCTTCCATGTATCAAATTTGAAGAAATGCCTAGACGATGAATCCTTGATCGTACCTCTGAAAGAAATCCAAATTGATGAGAAACTTCAATTCAGGGAAGAACCAGTTGAAGTAATGGATCGAGAGGTGAAGGTACTGAAACACAGTCGCATACCTATTGTCAAAATTCGGTGGAATTCACAGCGTGGACCCGAATATACGTGGGAACGTGAAGATCAGATGAAACAGAAATACCCACATTTATTTTCATGATCAATTGTTATCCCGTAAGTCTTTCACTAAATTTCGGGACGAAATTCCTCTAACAGGAGGAGACTGTGACAGTTGCGTACGAAGAATTCGGCATTAATAACGTGAGCACATTTGGTCGTGCTTGAAATCCACGAGGATTTAGTAACTTTTGTTATTGGGGATTGATAGTATGTGAAAAATGATGAACGTGGGCGAAAACCGTGCGCAAAACGGAGTTCGTATGCTCCCGGAATCGCGAAACGAAGTTTAAATCAAATATTGGAAGAAAAACGGGTCAGGCGGTACGCCTGACGTGGGTGCAGGGATCCAGGCGATACGCCTGGCTGGCTATGTCGGCAAAAAATGGTTTAAACGATCTGATCGCGTTGGAAGCCTCAAAACTCACCATTTTCGACCTCAAACACCTCCAGACGAAAAAATATTAAGTTCTTATCATCCTAACTCCATATTAAAGCCATTTGAAGCCATAAATCGCACCACGGATCGTGTTTTCAAGTCCTGATTGTTGTTATACGCGCAAAACTCCGTCAGATCAGGTAACGGTTCATTTTAACCTTCTAGTTTGATTTTGATTGATTAGATCTTGATTTTGAATGTAATGAGATAGTTAGGATTGTTGATTATTGCCTAGATAATGGCTAGGATTGATTATAAACGAAGAACACGAAGTTCTAACGGTTAAATCCTTGTTTTGATCCGTTGTGATGCCCGGTTTGCATGAAATCATACCTATGATTATAATGGTTTAAACCATTTGATTATGACAATGTAGGTGATTAGTTTGATTAATCTTTGAAATGCAAAGGTTAAATCCAAGTGTTTCAAACTAATCATAATCATTAACATACTCATTGGAATGATTATCTGATGTTTGTGATAACAGTCAGATTAGTATGTTAAATCTGGTTATTTCACCTATTCTGATGCTACATTGTGATATTTCATGATATTTGGGTAATCAATAATAAGGATTAATCACTCCTAAGCCATTAAATCATCTAGAAACTGTTTTAGCATTATAATCAACAACATTAACTATTTGGTTAATCTGAGATTATTCTGATTAATCTAGAGTGTCATCAACTTTGTGTTAGGAATCTAATGCAATGTAGGTTCCTACATTATCATACATTGTATGATATAACCTTAAATTAATTAATTATATAATTAATATCGAGTTGATGATTTACTAAGCAATGTCTTTGACATTGAACGTTCAGAAGGATCTAATCAGTAAACTAGAACATAAATAACTCATTAAATATAAATAAATGAATCACTTCTCTATTATCAGTTTTGAGATATTCTGCTACATCTATACTACCAGGTGAGTTTAGTACAACCCCTTTTATTTTAATCTTTTATAAACATCGGGGAACATCGTTGAACTTTTAATGAACATAGGATATGTATCACTGATATCTGTGTGATTTCATGTGATTGTTGTGACTTTTGTGGGATTTCATGGGATATTGGCCTGTAGACTGAACTCTATCATGACACTGAAAGTCCTCATTTTGAACTGTATCTAGTGAACCCATGTGTGGCCGAGCAGAAAACATTGATAGTACTATTGGTTGACACCCCATTCGCTGGGAGGATTGCATCTCCCCTTGTGTGAATGTTTGTTATCTGTTTCCTGAACTTCTTAATGGTGTGATAGACATTAAGATAATGAGGCACTAAGATATGTACCGACGGGTAATATCTTGAGACAGACTAGACGTCCGAAAGGAACTAGATACAGGTCCCATGGTTATCCGGAACTGAACTTTTGAGAACGTGCTTATCATATCATATTGTTTTAAATTGAACTGTCGAACTCACCAGCTTTGTGCTGACGTTTCAAACTCAAACCTTTTTGCAGGTAAGCAGGAATAGCCGGTGAGGATGCACTTGAGTTATTTGCACTTTAATAATTAGTATTGTAATTAAATAAATATAGTTGTAATGTGGTTGTGATTGCGACACCCTGGTAATGTAATTACTTTAAGTTAATCTGTGTGCTTATGATATTGGTTCAAGTAAGTCACCCCTCACCTCGGAGACATCACCACTATGCTTCCGCAACCGGTTCAGTGACGTCAGACCAGACACGAGGTGACGAGGGGTGGGGGTGTGACACCACTCCTCCAAATCTCTCGCCGAGTGCAAGCAACATTGGCCGCGAAGGCCTGCTCTAGTGGTACCCCGAGTGGTGGTAATCGACGGCTTGGAGTGGTATCGCCAGGGAAACGGTATGGAGGTACCCTCTCCCCGATGATCCATTCCTGGATCATAGTTGGTAGCCATCCCCAGTGTCGGGCTCGTGCTGCGTCCCTAGCTCGCCTGTCCATCTCGGCGTCTACCTGCGTCACAATGTCATGGACTCGTCGGCGGCTCTTAGTCAAGTCATCAGTCGCCGAGCGTCTGCTCGAGCTCCTGTTGGTGTCTTCGTTGTTGGCCATCCCTGTAAGTCTCAAGTTAGTAAACTATAATTCAATATAAGCAATAATATCATCAATGTGCAAGGTTCTATGTGTAGTGTCTAAAGTTGAGCAATGGCTATAGTCTAAGTTTACTACATGCAAACCTAGTTCTCTATAACCAAGGCTCTGATACCAGTCTGTCACACCCCCAAATTCCCACTCGTGGTGTCAGTCCACGTCGGTGTGACGTGTCCAGAATCACAGCTCAAGGTCATATAGAACACCTCTATATGTGTTTACAAATCCAAAGTTTGACACATACACTCAAAAAATAGTTTGCAGCGGAATAATAATTTCAAATCATAGCAGCGGAAAATGATTGTTATACAGCGGAAATAAATATGTTCGAATACATAAACCGAATGTAATTGTTTTCAAAAACTAAACATAAGCAGAAATGCATGAATGTTCCTATGCTCGGTTCCTTAAATGTGCATTCCTGGATGTCCATCATCCTGTCAGTTACCTGAGAATACAAGTTTAAAAAGTGTCAACACAATGGTTGGTGAGTTCACAGGTTTTGATATACATATAGTAATAAAAGTGTGTCATGCTGTTTATCAAATGTTAGTACCGAGCCCTAGGCCCAAAGTGTCAGTGCGTCACTACCGAACTAGACTTGTTTGTCCTTGCCTCCGCTATGCCTCGTATGCATAGCAAGTTAGGTCAGAGTTTGCACGGGTTATGACATCCAGTCAACATTGTGCCCCGTGGGGTTAGTCATTCCCTAATGGATCCATCCAAATCTACCACGTTGTTCGTACATAAACGGTAAGACTTTGTGAGGGCTTAATACGAGTTCAACACTTAATGTTTGTTCAATAAACCAGCATACACAATAAAATGTTTGTCATAGCATAAATGTTTGAGTCGATGTAACTAGTATTCTCCCCCTATTTAAAAGCGTTTGAAAAGAGTAAAGAGGGGCCGTAAACTCACCTTAGTGATGTGAAGTAATAGAGTACGCGTAAGCTCTTGTGTAGACTGCGCGTCGGTCACCGGCAACCTATATCGTATAACGTACCGCGACGCGAGGCCAAAAGATGCTTCGCGCTACGCGAAGAAATCCGGGAGTCAACTCTTCGCGATGTCTGTCGCGTACCGCGACGATGTTTCTTGTTGGGCCATCGCGTACCGCGATGGGCCCGTGAAGAGCCCAATAAGCCTATTTCAATGGTTTTGACCCGTTCGTCGTCGTTTTCACGCTTCCGAACTATCGTTTGGCCTCGTTTGAACTTCCAAGTTCAAAGTGTGAGTGTTTCGTGAGGTTTCGAGTGTTGTGCTACACAAGGTGCTTGACGTTCACCAACGTTTGTGTGCTTTGACACGTGTGTGCTGTTTGTCGATAATTTCCTCGAATTATCCAGTCATGTGTCAGTGTTCGTACTGTCGTGCCATGTGTCACACTAAATTAATCTAATTGTAGTGCCACGTGTACACAAAGCATTTAAATAAACATTTAAATAAAAATGGTGCCGACCTGGAAATTACGGGGTGTCACATCCTCCCCTTGTTAGAAAGAATTTCGTCCCGAAATTCAACTTGCGTTGCTAGTGTTTCTCTGTTCCGCGAACAGGTGTGGGTACTTTTGTTTCATCTGGTCTTCACGTTCCCACGTGAATTCCGGTCCTCGTCGCGAATTCCATCGCACTTTCACAATCGGAATTTGCTGAGTTTGAGCTTCTTGGTTTCCCGGTCCATAATTTCCACCGGTTCTTCAACGAAGTTCAATTTTTCGTCGATCTGTATCTCCTCAAGAGGAATAACAAGTGTTTCCTCAGACAAACACTTCTTAAGATTCGAGATATGAAATACATTGTGCATGCTGCTCAGCTCGCCAGGCAGGTTTAGCTCGTAGGACACAGGGCTTATTCGTTTGGTGATCTCGAAAGGTCCAATATAACGAGGGTTCAACTTTCCTCGTTTGCCAAACCGTATGACTCCCTTCCAGGGCGAGACCTTGAGTAGCACTCTGTCCCCCACCTGGAACTCTAACGGTTTGCGTCGTTTATCAGTATAGCTTTTCTGTCTGTCCCGAGCTGCTGCCATCCGTTTGCGTATTTGCACGATCTTTTCAGTCGTTTCGTGCACCAGTTCTGGACCGGTCAGTTGGCTGTCTCCAACTTCCGCCCAGCAAATAGGTGATCGACACTTACGTCCGTAAAGTGCCTCGAATGGTGCAGCTTGGATGCTGGTGTGGTAGCTATTGTTGTATGAGTACTCAACTAACGGTAGGTGAGTCTCCCAGCTGTTACCAAAGTCAATAACACATGCCCGAAGCATGTCTTCTAGTGTCTGTATGGTGCGCTCACTCTGCCCATCAGTCTGTGGGTGATAAGCGGTACTCATATCCAATCTCGTACCCAAAGCCTTATGCGAAGACTTCCAGAAGTGCGACGTAAAGCGACTGTCGTGATCAGAGATTATCGAGATTGGCACTCCATGTCGAGTGACCACTTCCTTTATATAGATGCGAGTGAGCTTGTCCAACTTGTCAGTCTCCTTGATGGGTAGGAAATGTGCAGACTTTGTTAGTCGATCTACGATAACCCAGATGGTATCGCAACCACTTGCCGTCTTTGGCAGTTTAGTGATGAAGTCCATGGAAATCTATTCCCATTTCCACATCGGTAATTCCGGTTGTTGAAGTAACCCTCATGGCTTCTGGTACTCAACTTTGACCTTTGAGCACGTTAGACACTTACTCACGTAAGTTGCTATCTCAGCTTTCATGTTTGGCCACCAGTAGGTTGTCTTCAGATCGTGATACATCTTGTCAGAGCCCGGATGTACGGAATACCGGCTCTTGTGAGCTTCGTCCATCACTACTTCTCTTAGTCCCCCGTAGTGTGGAATCCAAATTCGATCCATTAAGTAGTAAGCTCCGTCATCTTTTGCTTTTATTTGTTTATCCATGCCACGCATGGCTTCATGAGTGAGGTTTTCAGTTTTTAGGGCTTCCTGTTGTGCGATTCGAATCTGATTTGGCAATTCAGAATGAATCGTGAGTTGTAGGGCACGCACGCGTTTTGTTGTTTCCTTCCGGCTCAACGCGTTGGCCACTACATTTGCTTTACCGGGATGGTACTTGATGGCGCAATCATAATCGCCGATGAGTTCGACCCATCTTCGTTGCCTCATATTTAGCTCCTTCTGGTCGAAGATGTGTTGTAGGCTTTTATGATCGGTAAAGATAGTGCATTTTGTTCCATACAAGTAGTGTCGCCAGATCTTCAAGGCAAATACTACGGCTCCCAACTCAAGGTCATGAGTCGTGTAGTTTTTCTCATGCACCTTCAGTTGTCGTGAAGCATATGCTATCACCTTCTCGCGCTGCATAAGCACGCAACCAAGTCCTTGTTTTGAGGCGTCGCAATACACCACGAAATCATCGCATCCTTCCGGTAAGGATATGATAGGTGCAGTACATAGTTTCTGCTTCAACAAATTGAAAGCAGTTTCCTGTTTGTCTCCCCAGTCAAACTTCTTGTCTTTATGGGTCAGGGATGTCAGTGATTGAGCAATCTTTGAAAATCCTTCAATGAATCTCCGGTAGTACCCGGCCGTAGAGGTGGCCATCGTAACCGGTTCCTGGACCCGACCCGGTGGACCCGACCCGAACCGGAACCGGTTCCTACCCGGTATTTTCAAGAACCGGTCCCTACCCGGTAGTACCCGAAAGTTAGGACCCGGTTCCACGTTTTTCCCACTCGACCGGTTAGTACCCGGACCCGAACCGGTTCCTACCCGGAACCGGTTGGAACCGGTTAGGAACCGGTTATAGCTGTTAGAACGAATCTGAACGTTGGAGATCGAATTATAGCCGTTTTTTGACCGTTTTTTGACCGTTTGAGACCATTTTTTGACCCCCTAAACTAGTATAAATAGGTATTGGGTGGTATGGAGTGATCACACAACTCAAAACGCAATCCCAAACGCGAAAAAACGCAAAAAAACGCAAAAAACGCTATTTATACGTGCTTGTTTAGTCTCCATCTCTCGTTTTGGTTTTTCGTTTTCTCGTTTCCTACTCTCAAAGTCTCAATACTCTTTATATTTTTCCTTTTGTTATCATGGATGCTTCAAATTCTTCGGTCGGTCAAGGTTCCAACACCGGACCATCCTTTGTTCGTGTTATTGAACACAATCGGAACCCGGAGATATGGTGCAATTGGGATTTGGTCGAGCTTAGTGATGGTTCTATAAAAGCTCGTTGCAAGTTTTGTGGAATATATTTAGGGAAAGAATCGAATTCGAATTTGAAGAAACACATCAACAAACCGTTTTGCAAGGCGTTGAAAAAGGATCCCGAGTCTCAACAAACGCAAATGGATGTTGAAGGTGGAATATTTAATTATGACCTTGATCGGGTTCGGGATCGAATGGCGAAGTTCGTGATTCAAGAGGCGTTGCCGTTTAGCCATTTCGACAACCCTCGGTTAACAAGCATGATTCGGGAGACGCTTCAACCACGCTACACCCACGTAAGTCGACAAACTCTTAGACGCCATTGTTTAAAGATGTGGAAACATGCCAAACATGAACTAGTTGCATATTTTGAAAATTTAAACACGGGGGTTAACTTAACTAGTGATGTTTGGTCGGCTCCACATAATCTACCCGAATCCTACCTTTGCGTCACCGCACATTGGGTAGAACCGTCATCATGGATAATGATGAAACGCACCATTGCTTTTGAACTTTTTCCGTATCCACATACCGGTGACCTTTTATTTCAAATTTTAGACTATGTAATAACGACGTTTAAGTTAGAAAAAAAAATATTTTCAATGGCATTTGATAACGCTTCAAACAATACGACGGCGGTTGAAAAATTAAAACTAAAATATTTGCCGTTATGTAATGGTGCATTTTTTCACTCAAGAAGTGTTGCACATATAATAAATTTAATTGTGCAAGACGGTATTGGCACTGATGATGTTACAACATTTATAAACGTTTGTCGACAAATGTTACATGATATTTTTGAAAAGAGCCGGGCACGACATATGTCATATAGGAAATTTTGTAAAGATACGGGGAGGATTTCTTTGGGTGCAAATTGGGATGTACCTCATAGATGGAATTCCACTTGCCTAATGCTTGAAAGTGCTTTACGACAAAAAGATACTTTGCAAATGTTTCACCATAGTCTCTCCGACCGGGGAATGGTCGACGCGTTTTTGGATAGTTCTTGGGAAAATATCCAATTATTTTCTGAATTTCTTGAAGTTTTTAAATCATCAACTACTAAACTATCGGGGACTTATTACCCGACTAGTTCTTTGGTTCTTTCGGAGTTATTTTTAATGGTTACAAACTTTAAAAATTTTGAGAATAAAAATGAAATTTTTTCTAACATGATATTACCGATGCGAAATAAATTAGTAAAGTATTTTCTTGACTTACCACCCGTTTTTACTTGCGCGGCCGCTTTAAACCCAATTTTAAATGTTACGGGGGTGGAATGCTTGATAGACGAAATTTATGATGCTCTTGACATACACGAGATGTACCCAAACTTTTCAACCGAAGCAAAAAAAGTTTTTACTAATAATTTACAAAAAATGTATGACTTTTATTTGATTAAATATGGTGGAAACATACATATGCCCACCCCTGGTTCCTCATCAAGTTCGAGTGCTTCTCGAGCACGAGATCCGATGGTTAACCTATTGAACACGGTTCGAAACGTCACGGCTAAACGTCAAAGGGGTAATACCCCTTCAAGCGAACTCGGCCGGTATGGTGGTACAGATTACTCATCTGATATGACGGCCGAGTCATATCTCAATTTTGATATTTTGGCTTGGTGGAAAGCAAAGGAATCCGAGTTTCCGATTCTTGCCGCCATGACCCGTGATTTACTAATTGTCCAAGCTTCCACGGTAGCTTCGGAATCTGCATTTTCTGTTAGTGGCAGGGTCTTGTCGTTAAGAAGAACAAAACTCACTCCCGAGTCGGTAGAAATGTGCATATGTTTAAAGGATCATTTGGACTCGATCGATCGTATTCAAGATCAAACAACCCTCGAAGATGAAACATCCATTGAAGTAAAAGTACATGACGAAGAGGTTGAAGAAGGCTTATCACCCGGCCTATCCGACGAAGAACTCGCATTTGAAGCTAACTTCAGTCGTTCGCAACAAAACGACACAAATCTTTGATTTTAATGTTTTATTAGTTGTTTGTAACTTTTCTTTTCTTTTGTTTTTAAATTACTTAAAATAATTAATGAATTTATGTTTGTTTTTAACATTTGTTATTATTAACCAATTCAAACATTTAACTAATAATTAATTAAAAAACCCTAATTAAACCTTAAACAAATCAAACCTAATAAAACCTTAAACTTATCAAACATTTAACTAATAATTAATTAAAAAACCCTAATTAAACCTTAAACAAATCAAACCTAATAAAACCTTAAACTTATCAAACATTTAACTAATAATTAATTAAAAAACCCTAATTAAACCTTAAACAAATCAAACCTAATAAAACCTTAAACTTATCAAACATTTAACTAATAATTAATTAATAAACCCTAATTAAGCCTTAAACAAATCAAACCTAATAAAACCTTAAACTTATCAAACATTTAACTAATAATTAATTAAAAAACCCTAATTAAGCCTTAAACAAATCAAACCTAATAAAACCTTTAACTTATCAAACATTTAACTAATAATTAATTAAAAAACCCTAATTAAACATTAAACAAATCAAACCTAATAAAACCTTAAACTTATCAAACATTTAACTAATAATTAATTAATAAACCCTAATTAAACCTTAAACAAATCAAACCTAATAAAACCTTAAACTTATCAAACATTTAACTAATAATTAATTAAAAAACCCTAATTAAGCCTTAAACAAATCAAACCTAATAAAACCTTTAACTTATCAAACATTTAACTAATAATTAACTAAAAAACCCTAATTAAACCTTAAACAAATCCAACCTAATAAAACCTTAAACTTATCAAACATTTAACTAATAATTAATTAATAAACCCTAATTAAACCTTAAACAATCAAATTAAATAATAGTTTAAGGTTTTATTTGTTTAAGGTTAAAAATTCTTTGATTTGTTTAAGGTTTATTAATAAGTTTAAGGTTTTATTAGGGTTTATTAATTATTAGTTTAAGGTTTTATTAGGGTTTATAAATTATTAGTTTATAGTTTAAGGAAAAAAAAACAAGTGGAACCGGTTTGGAACCGGTTCTAAAACACGAACCGGTTTAGGACCCTACCCTAACCGGGTACACCGAATAGGGTATTTTGGGAGTGGAACCGGGTACGGAACCGGTTCGGGTCTTGGGTGGAACCAGTTTGGAGGAACCGGTGGGCCTTAGGAACCGGTTCCGGTTCTTGAAAAAAAACCGGTTTGGCCACCTCTGCCCGGCCAGACCTAGGAATTGTTGCACCTCAGTCGGAGTTTTGGGTGCTTCCTAGTTCTTGATGGCTTCAATCTTGGCAGGGTCTACATGTATTCCTTGCTCATTAACCACGTGTCCAAGAAATTGGACTTCGCGAATCCAAAATTCGCACTTTGAAAACTTCGCGTACAGTTGCTCTTTCTTTAGTAATTCCAAGACTAGCCTCAGATGTTCAGCATGTTCTTCTCGATTCTTTGAATAAATCAGAATTTCGTCAATGAACACTATTACGAATTTATCGAGATAAGGTTTGCACACTCTATTCATGAGGTCCATGAATACTGGGGGTGCGTTGGTTAGTCCGAAGGGCATAACCAAGAATTTGTAGTGTCCGTATCGGGTTCTGAAGGCAGTCTTAGGAATGTCATTCTCTTATATCCTTAGTTGATGGTAACCCGATCTTAAATCGATCTTCGAATAGTAGTTTGACCCTTGCAACTGGTCAAACAGGTCATCTATTCGCGGTAATGGATATCAATTCTTGATCGTCACCTTGTTCAGTTCTCTGTAGTCGATACACATACGGAATGATCCGTCTTTCTTCTTCACAAACAAGACCGGTGCTCCCCAAGGTGAGAAGCTCGGCCTGATAAATCCTTTGTCTAACAGTTCCTGCAACTAGTTAGACAGTTCTTGCATCTCAGTTGGTGCTAGTCGGTATGGAGCTTTAGCAATCGGTGCTGCTCCTGGTGTGAGGTCTATCTGAAATTCGACTTGTCGTTTCGGAGGTAGTCCAGGTAGATCCTCGGGAAATACGTCGGGAAAATCGCGGACTACGGTGATGTCCTCAATCTTCCTTTCTTTCTTCGGTTGCTCTGCGATAAGGGCTAGTATAACAGTGTATCCCTTTTGTAGATACTTGTTCGCCTTCATGCATGACATGATGTTCAGTGGTACTCCCCGTCTTTCCCCCTGAATCGAGATCTGTTCACCGTTCTGCAACGTCACTCGTACGATCTTCTCGTTGCATACAATCTCGGCTTGGTTAGCGGATAACCAATCCATTCTAACGACTACATCAAAGCTTCCGAGGGTTACCGGCATCAAGTCAATTTCGAGTTCGTAATCTGCCAACACCATGACGCATCCTCGAAAGACGTGTTGTGTTTCAATCAGCTTGCCGTCGGCTAACTCTACAGTATATTTATAGTCTAGTGGTGTCGGGGTAATGTCTAGCAATTTACTAAACTCACTAGATATAAAGCTCATATCGGCACCGGTATCAAATAATATACTAGCGTAGACATTATTTAAAAGGAACGTACCGGTCACGATGTTCGAGTCATCCTTGGCTTCCCCCGAGCCAATCACAAAAGCTCGACCCTTGGCCGCTCCTCCTCCGGCCTTCTTCAGCTGAGGGCAATCCCTCCTCATGTGCCCCGGCTTGCCACATTCATAACACCCTCTAGGAGTGTTTTGATTGTTGTTGTTGTGGTTCTGGTTGTGGTTGGGGTTGTTGTTGTTGACATGAAACTTTGATCTACAATCCTTGGCCATGTGGCCATGCCGTCCACATTTCAGGCAACGATATCGCTCGCATTGCCCAAAATGATGGTAAGAACAACGGTTGCATAAGGGATATTTCCCTTGGTACACACCCTTCCCCTTGTCGTCAGGTTGGGTTGTAGTAAAGGCTCTTGCCAGTGCAGACCGCTGTTGTTGTTGGGGTTGATGAGATTGGGGCTGACTCGGTTCCCACTTCCTCTTTTGCCTCTCTTGAGGCTTTACATGCTCGCCTCGTTTGGGTAGCTTGCCTTGTGCTACCGCTTGGTCAGTCAGTTTGTGAGCCAAGCGAATCAGTGGTTGGATGGTGGTATGGTCGGAAGCAGTTACCGTGCTCTGAATCTGTTCCGGCAGTCCACTTATGAACTGCTCGATCTTCTTATACTCTGGCGTTACCATTGTCGGGCACAACTTGCACAGTTTGTGAAACCGAGTACAGTACTTCTCGATTTCCGATCCCACCATTTTGTGCACCCAGAATTCCTCTTCAAGCTTCTGGATTTCGTCACGAGGGCAATACTCCTCATGGAGCATCCTTGTGAAATTCTCCCAGGGAATAGAGTTGGCGGTTTCCAGTCCAAGAGTCTGGACATGGGTGTTCCACCATGTGAGGGCCGGTCCCTCCAGAGTTCCCGTAGCATATTTCACTCGATTTTCCTCCGAGCACTCAGACATAGAGAAGACTGACTCCAGCTTCTCGATCCAGCGAAGCAGTCCCACTGCTCCCTCGGTACCTTGGAACTTATGTGGGTGACAGCTTAGGAAAGTTTTGAACGAGCATCCCTTTGCTATGCCCCCATGAGATCCTGTGCATCGGAGTTTAATGTAACGTGTTAGTGTCTATGCTGCCTATACTATGTTAGTCACGTTAGGCAGAAGTTAATACCATTGTTAGTGCCACTAGTCTCACTGGCATGTCGGTTCGCTTCGTACTCCGCGAGTACTTTGTTGAACTTACGTTCGACCATCATGTTGATCCTTGCCTTTTCGGCCTTGCGTTTGAGTTTGAGAGCGTTGGATCCTCTTCCGGACATGTTGCTATATGAAAAGGTTAGAATGTTAGTTAGCATGAATTATAGTGTTAGCAAATGTCATGTTAGGAGTCAAGTCAGATGTCATGTCAAAAGTTGTGTTAGCAACAGTCATAATAATACAATAGATAATAACAAAGCATAATTTCTCATTAATACCAGATTTTTGAAGTACAATAATTTCAAAAGGAAATACAATACAAGTTCTTCGAGCACATCCCGCTCGTCTAGGCCAAAGTAAGAAGAAATACAAAATAAAATAGTCCTCTAGTCCGAGTCCATGGAGACGTGTGAGATGTCACTAGCAGCGTCTCCTCAGGATCCTCGTTGGGATCCTCTTCAAAATCCTCTTCTCCGAGGTCATTGACCTCGAAATCAGGACCATCCTCTTGTGGAGGTTCTTCTATAAACTGTGCGGCCCATGCATTGAGCATGGCGTCGCTAGCCTGAACCATCGCCTGAGTCTCCTCGTTGGCGACTCGGTTCTCCGTAATACGTCCATCATGCTCCTGTATGATGTCCACCATCTGCCCGTGCTGACTCATCAGCTGGGATACCTGGAGACGAAGGGTCTCCACCTGCTCCTCCAGTCGATCGTTTCGCTCCTCCAGTCGATCGTTTCGCCTTTCCAGGCGATCGTTCTTCTCGCGAAGAACTCGAACCTCATCGGACAGCTCGCCACTCCTCCAAATCTCTCGCCAAGTGCAAGCAACGTGGGCCGCGAAGGCCTGCTCTAGTGGTACCCCGAGTGGTGGTAATCGACGGCTTGGAGTGGTATCGCCAGGGAAACGGTATGGAGGTACCCTCTCCCCGATGATCCATTCCTGGATCATAGTGGGTAGCCATCCCCAGTGTCGGGCTCGTTCTGCGTCCCTAGCTCGCCTGTCCATCTCGGCGTCTACCTGCGTCACAATGTCATGGACTCGTCGGCGGCTCTTAGTCAAGTCATCAGTCGCCGAGCGTCTGCTCGAGCTCCTGTTGGTGTCTTCGTTGTTGGCCATCCCTGTAAGTCTCAAGTTAGTAAACTATAATTCAATATAAGCAATAATATCATCAATGTGCAAGGTTCTATGTGTAGTGTCTAAAGTTGAGCAATGGCTATAGTCTAAGTTTACTACATGCAAACCTAGTTCTCTATAACCAAGGCTCTGATACCAGTCTGTCACACCCCCAAATTCCCACTCGTGGTGTCAGTCCACGTCGGTGTGACGTGTCCAGAATCACAGCTCAAGGTCATATAGAACACCTCTATATGTGTTTACAAATCCAAAGTTTGACACGTACACTCATAAAATAGTTTGCAGCGGAATAATAATTTCAAATCATAGCAGCGGAAAATGATTGTTATACAGCGGAAATTGTAACAACTGTGCCGGAACCGTCGCCGGAACAGTGAGCGGAACAGTAACGACACAGTAACTCAGGTACAAACTATGCAAACTATTGTTGAACTGTCGAATACGTAATGTTAAACAGTAAACTATTATGCTAGTGTTTCTGAAATCTGATTAAACGTAACAGTTTAACAGTCAGAAACACATTAGACAACACGGAACGGTGATACTAATGATTGTTGATGTACTATGATGTGTAAACGTATGAGAGGTTAAACAAAATGAAACGATAATGGTTATTGTTACGGGATGCTAAACCGACGAGTTATTCGTATAGGTGACGATCTGTACGAATGATTCTGATAGTTTAACGTTCTGAAATAATAACTGAAAAGTAGAAAACAAAAGTCGGAAAGCAAAACCATCTTCGTGTTCGTTCGAATGACGATTCGAACGAATACGCGCGATGGTGACGCGTTCTGACGAAACGATAACGAAAACGATAAAAGACACGAACGATCATAAATTCAAAGAAATAAGATATTTCTTATTTTACAATTTTGAAACTCATCATTTAATAAATTAAATGATATTATTTCAAGAAATCGCGAATATGTTTAATAAACGCGTAAAAAGGTCAAGTTCGTTGAATAAAAATTATTAAGTGACACTTAAATTAAATTCTAGAAATAAATAACATACAAGTCTTGAAAATAAGTCCTTTTTATTTAAAAACCGTAACCGCGCGCGTTACGATCCGGATACGCGACGAAACCGCGAACCGAGCAACAAAATCGAACCCGAACCCACACGGGGTATAAATACCCTTAATGAGCCCATTTTACTCATTTTCTCCTCCCTCCTTCTCCACCAAAACCCTAATCCCGGTTTTAGCCACCACCACCATTGTTGAACTTCAACCAAGCATATCTCCCTCGTTTTTCATCCGATTTGAGTGATTCTTTCGCCCACACGAAGCTCTCATCACCCTCTACGTGAAAGTACAGCAGATCTAGAAAGAAACCCACTGTAAATCGAGGTATTGAGCTGTGAAAACTACGAATTTTAGGGTTTTCTCATCTTCTTGTTTGAACTTTAGATCTATCCGGTTCACCATCCTTAAACCGCACCACCTCTCGACCTAGGAACCAACTCTAGTGTATTACACCTCTGAAATCACCATACAGTCTTAGAAGGAGATGGGGTTGGGCGCCACACTGTTGTGGCCGAATGAAGGGCTACAGACCATCGAATGAGGGAGCCTTGTGGTTCGGCCGAATGGCCTCATGGCCCTAGATTCATTCGCCGGTCATCCTATTCGCCCCTTTCATACTCAATCCATTCGACCTAGCTCATGAGAACCCTCATTCGCCACCATCATTCGCTATCCAGGTCACATGCCTATCTCATTCGCCGCATAGACTGCTATTCGGCCGAAGAAACAGTGGCTCACAGTAGCCAGCCCTCTCATTCGGTGATAACCACCCTTCGGCCACCTGCACCACATGAGCCACCTTCATTCGTGAACTCAGACCCACTCGGCCATGCAAGCCATTCGACCACCATGTTGTCCCATTCGACAGAAGCTCCACTTTCTTTTTAGTCGAGCGAACATGTCCGGCCACTTTTTTTTTTTCTTGTTCAGCAAACTCACCCTAATTCATTTGGTCAAGGAATTAATCAGTAACCAACAGGTGGCCCAACAGTGACCCAGCCTACTCCTTTGGCCCAATGATGTGTAAATGGGTAATCATTTGATTTTGGCCCAATTCTGTTTAACATAAAGCTAACAGGCCTGTTTGGCCTAGACTTGCAGCCCAATCACGATGTGGCCCAGTAAATTACTGTGATCTATTGTCTTACGGTCTTGGCCCATATGTTCCCACAACGCATCGATTTAGCCTAGGCCCAACTTATTTCTTTTGGGCCACAACCAAATTTGAGGCCTTGTTGACTCAATAACTCTATTCAGCCCATTTGTTAGGCCCAATTAAATCTCTTTGGCCCACACGACTCATGCGGCCCATGTAACCTATCTCACTCGGCTCATGACCAACTAGAAGGCCCAAGTTCGATTGTTCGGCCCACGGTCAAATGGTTTGGTCCATGGCATTAACATTGTAAACACAATTGAAACCAACTATAATGGAATCATGCATGAGAATCAAAAGAAACCTCACAAAAGTACTAGGGTTGGACCAAGGTATTTTACAAACAATAAAACCTTAAGTTTTACAAAGTTTTCATATAATTATGTAATAATTATGAGACAATCACTTTAAGGTTAGCAATGGCACAATAGGTGATCTTAGATAATAAACCTAAGATTTTACATAGGTTAAAGATATAAAGACTAGGCTATTTATCACGACTAAAACAATGTGTTAAACTCAACCTAAATGAATTAGGGGCTTTACAATCAATGACAAGTGCTCAAGGACCAAACTATGACCAGAACTTTTAAAGTGTTAGTCACTTTGTGACTAACACCTACCCACACGCACATTTAAACACATGTAACTCATACTTACAAGCTCAAACATCGTGAAATCAATACAGGATTGTGAAAACAATATCAACTACAACAAAGAGCGCGTGCACTATTGTTTGAGACTAAGTCAACTACCACAACTACAAGGTGAGTTCATTGTCCATTTTCAAACTATTTTTGGTTTTTAACTCGGGACTGAGAAGCATGTTATACATTTTAAAACAAATGTTTTAAATTTAACAAAATGCTTTTATACTATAAATTATGCCAAGAGCTAAAGGCATAATACTCTATTTTAGACTAAATGCTATTTGATTATGCCAAGTGCTAAAGGCATAATACTCTATGGAAACTAAATGCTATTCGATTATGCCAAGTGCTAAAGGCATAATACTCTATGGAAACTAAATGCTATTCGATTATGCCAAGTGCTAAAGGCATAATACTCTATGGAAACTAAATGCTATTTGATTATGCCAAGTGCTAAAGGCATAAGCTATATGCAAATACTAAAGCTATGTATTAATACCAAGTGCTAAGGGTATTTACTATCTGATGATGCTATTGTGGATACTAATGCTATAAGTCATGATAAACATTGAGACTACTGGGGAAACTAACTGCTAATGCTACGGGTTATGCTTAATACAAATGCTAGGAGACTATACTAATTGTTAATGCTATGGGTTCATGCTAGAAACTAATGTAAACACTAGATGCTAATGATTCTATAATGCTATGGGGATTCTAAACACAATCATACATATATACACATTGAACTCTTGAATGCTATTGATACTACGGATACTATAAACTCTTGAATGCTATGTGATTACCATGCTCAAACAACGGTTTGGCCTCTCAGTGCTTGCCTTACCGGTTGTAAAGCTAGTTCTTGTGCACAAGTTACGTAAATGCTGGACCCTTTGTATGCTAAAACTATAGGCTATGGAAGAACAATAGTTGGTCTCTCAGTGCTTGCCTTCAGGTGTTCTTCCTAGCCGGGACTTGAAGAACAATAGTTGGTCCCTCAGTGCTTGCCTTCATGTGTTCTTCATAGTCTTATCGAGGAAATGGACTGATGGCCTCTCAGTGCTTGCCATGCAGTGTTTCCCATAAACTATTTACTCAGGTGATCAGTGACTAGGACGGTATTGGTGAATCTTAGATGACTTTGTGTCATCATGAGTAGCCCATATCTCCCCCTAAGTTACACGTAAATCCTGGGGCTGGTATGGACTGATACTGAATTCCTTCGGGCATTCATCTGTCTATTCCAGTAACATTTAAACAAACTCACGGATACTATTGATGTATGGGGTAAACTTACAAACAGAAGTGCTTAAACTATGACAGGGAAACTATACGGACGGGTCGGTAAAGGGCTTAATTATTATTAATAACAGTGTCATATCCGGATTAGTATGTGGTGGGACGTCGTCTGGGCGGGTTGTAGGCTTGACCCAGGGGTATGCCCTATATATAAGCATACCGTTTTGGATATTACATGTGGAGTTAATAAGATTAAGGTTTTACCGAAAGGAGTTATGCTAAAGCTATTTAAACTTATAAACTACATGAACTCACCAACCATTGTGTTGACTTTGTTTTCCTTACATGCTTTCTCAGGTGACGCACAGGTTTAATCATATGCTTTTGGATTGCATGCTCGGCGGCCTAGTTAGAGGACCTAGTGATTTTGGAAAGCACATCTTTTGTAAATCATACGAATCGTTTTTGGATGTCTTGTACAGTTTACAAGATAGAAAACATTGATTCTTTTGTTAGGTTTACCGAGTTAAATTATCAAACATTAACAATGTAATTTAACTTTGTAATCCTATTCATATGCTTTATTGTGCTTTAGTGATTCTTAACATTGATGCTATGTAACAATCTGATCAACCCGATTATCACACCCGATATCGCGCCCCGGGAACCTTCCGCCCGACGGGGACTCCGATCCAACCCCGCCGGCCCGGGGTGTGACAGATTGGTATCAGAGCTCAAGGTTATAGAGAATCTTAGGTCATTTACTTAAACGGTTTGACCTAGACTATAACTTAGGGACCTTCATATAGAGAACATAAGATTTAAGTATGCATTTTGTTTTCAGCATTCGATCACTGCACTAACCAAATTCTTTTGGTTATGATCAGAATGCCGCCGAGAAAACAACCGTCTTCTCAAGTTTCTGCTCCTCACTCTTCGACCCCTACGCCACCAGATTCACCACCGCCACCTCCTCCTCCGCACAGTCCTCCTCCGAACACGAACACTGGTCCAGCCATTGATCCTTCTACTGTTGCCTTGGCAACACTACTGAGCACCCAGCTTACCAGTCAACTGAAGGATGTTATCCCGGAGATGATCAACCGGATTCAAAGTCATGGCAACAACTCTGGCCATACTACTGGAGAAGCTAGTGGAAACACTAGCCACACCTCAGACTGCTCCTACAAATCTTTTGTGGGATGCAAACCTCCCAGCTTTACGGGTGCTGAAGGAGCTGTTGGACTTATCCAATGGCTTGAAAAGATGGAAAACACCTTGGACATAAGCAGTTGTCCAGAACACCACAAGGTTCGCTATGCAGCTGGATCATTTAGCAAGCGAGCTTTGACATGGTGGAATGCTCAGATTAGAGCAAAAGGGAGGGATGAAACAATGACGATGCCCTGGGCAGAGTTCAAACTTTTACTAAGGAATGAGTTCTGTCCGAAACATGAACTGCAGCAACTAGAGGTTGAGCTTTCGAATCATGTGATGAAGGGAGCCGATCATATGACCTATACCAATCGCTATCATGAACTGGTAGCTCTTGTGCCAGAAATGGTGCCGACACTGGAAAAGCTGATCGATCGATATGTAGCGGGATTACCCTCCTGTATTCAAAGTATCGTGCTGGCTGCATATCCTGCTACACTAGAGTCAGCCATCTCCCTCTCAGCCAAACTTACTAAAGTGATGGTAAAATCCGGAGTTCTAAAAGATGATGCTGGAAAAACCAAGGAAACAACAGCGAAGAAACCAGACTATCATCAAAAGAAGAAGCAAAAGGTTGTAAAGAACTATGCGGCTGTCACTCCTCTCCAACAAATTACTGCAGCACCTGCTCAGGTTGCACCCAAGAACTATGTGGGACCGCATCCTCAGTGTGCACGATGCAGATTTCATCATCCTACTACGGCGCAATGCCGTAAATGCAACAACTGTGGCCGATTAGGTCACCGTGCTCAGCAATGCCGTGCACCGGCAACTCGTACTGCTAACAACGCTGCTGTAGCACTTCCACCACCACCAAGACCTGACAATCCCAACAACAACAACAGAGGATGCTACAACTGTGGAGAAATAGGCCATTTCTCCCGAGAGTGTCCGAAACGAGCACAACAAGGAGCCCAAGCACCACGTGGAAGGGCTTTCGTTATTGGAGCCAATGCTGCACGCCAAGACCCTAACGTGGTCACTGGTACATTTCTTATACATGACTCTTATGCATCTATTTTATTTGACACTGGTGCAGATCAGAGTTTCATTTCATCTGACTTTGCATGCCAACTTAATCTTACTGAGGAACCTTTAGATTCCCCATACATTATCGAAGTAGCTAACGGAAAGCAGGTTACGGTTAGCACTATACTTAGGAACTGCCCACTTACACTCACAGATCACACATTTACCATCGACTTGTTGCCGATGGAGTTGGGCAGTTTCGACATCATTGTGGGAATGGATTGGCTATCACTCAATAGAGTTGAAGTCATTTGTTCTGAAAAGCTACTTCGGATTCCAGTGATGAATGATCGTGTGTTGGAAGTTCGTGGGGATCAATCAAAGAGAAACGTAAAGATCATATCATGCATAAAAGCGCGTAAGTGTCTACAAAAGAAATGTATAGCTTTCTTGGCTCACGTGGTGGAGAAACAAAAAGACAAGAAAACCATTCAAGACGTGCCGATAGTGAAAGAATATCCTGAAGTGTTTCCTGAAGATCTACCTGGCTTGCCACCTGTGCGACCGGTAGAGTTTCGTATTGATTTAGTTCCTGGAGCAACACCTGTTGCTAAATCTCCCTACAGGTTAGCACCTTCGGAGATGCAGGAATTATCTAACCAATTGCAGGAACTACTGGATAAAGGTTTCATCCGACCGAGCTACTCGCCTTGGGGAGCTCCGGTCCTGTTCGTGAAAAAGAAGGATGGATCTTTTCGGATGTGCATAGACTACAGAGAATTAAACAAACTAACCATCAAGAATCGGTATCCATTGCCGAGGATTGATGATTTGTTTGATCAATTGCAAGGAGCCCAGTTCTTCTCGAAGATTGATCTACGTTCCGGATACCATCAACTTCGAGTGCAAGACGAAGACATACCAAAGACGGCGTTTCGTACCAGATATGGGCATTACGAGTTCATGGTGATGCCTTTTGGTTTGACGAATGCACCCGCGGTTTTCATGGATCTCATGAACCGTGTGTGTAAGCCGTACTTGGATCAATTTGTTATTGTGTTCATTGATGACATATTGATCTATTCTAAAAGCAAAGCAGAACATGAGCAACATCTTAGAACGATCTTGGAGCTGTTAAAGGAAGAGAAGCTCTATGCCAAGTTCTCTAAGTGTGAATTTTGGTTAAAAGAGGTTCAATTCCTAGGTCATGTTGTTAACAGCGAAGGAATACATGTTGATCCTGCCAAGATTGAGGCGATAAAAGATTGGGACACTCCGAAGACACCGACAGAGATACGTTCTTTTCTAGGCTTAGCAGGCTATTACAGAAGATTCATCTCGAATTTTTCTAAGATAGCTCTGCCACTCACAAAGTTAACACAGAAGAGCGAGCCGTTTGTATGGGAGCAAAAGCAGGAAGAAGCCTTTCAGACTTTGAAGCAAAAGTTATGCGATGCTCCGATCTTATCTCTCCCAGATGGATGTGATGACTTTGTAGTATACTGCGATGCCTCCCATCAGGGACTCGGTTGTGTACTGATGCAGCGAGACAAAGTCATTGCTTATGCTTCGAAACAACTGAAAGTTCATGAGAAGAACTACACTACTCATGATCTGGAATTGGGAGCTGTAATATTTGCTTTAAAGATCTGGAGACATTATCTATATGGCACCAAGTGTACCATCTTCACTGATCACAAAAGTCTGCAACACATATTTGATCAGAAGGAACTCAACATGCGACAGCGACGTTGGGTTGAGCTCCTGAACGACTACGACTGTGTAATCAAGTACCATCCGGGCAAGGCGAACGTTGTTGCTGATGCCTTGAGCCGGAAGGAACGTGTCAAACCTTTGCGCGTTAGAGCAATGGGAATGACTGTGCAGACAAGCTTACATGACAGAATTATGCAAGCGCAACAGGAAGTCGTTGAACGTGAAAACTTGAAGAAAGAACTCGATTGTGGAGCGGAGAAACATTTGGAAACTAAATCCGATGGACTTATTTACTTCAAGGATCGCGTATGGATTCCTGCAGTAGATGAGTTAAGGAAGCTGATTTTTGATGAAGCACACAAGACCAAGTACTCTGTGCATCCTGGTGCTGATAAAATGTATCAAGACTTACGTGCATTTTATTGGTGGCCGGGTATGAAGAAAGACATAGCCGAGTATGTTGGTCGATGCCTTACGTGTGCTAAGGTGAAGGCGGAACACCAGAAACCATCAGGTTTACTGGAACAGCCTGAAATTCCACTATGGAAGTGGGAACAAATAGCTATGGACTTTGTTACCAAGCTACCCCGCACTTCTAGTGGATATGACACTATTTGGGTTATCGTTGATCGATTAACCAAGTCTGCTCACTTCTTACCGATGCGAGAAACGTACACGATGGATAAACTAGCGAAGCTTTACATCGACGAGATAGTGGTACGCCATGGTGTGCCATTGTCTATCATCTCAGATCGCGATAGCAGATTTACATCAAGGTTCTGGCAATCATTGCAGAAATCTCTGGGGACGCAGTTAAACCTGAGTACAGCGTATCATCCACAAACGGATGGTCAAAGCGAGCGTACTATTCAGACCCTGGAGGATATGCTGAGAACTTGCGTTCTAGACTTCGGTGGTAATTGGGATTCTCACTTGCCACTAATCGAATTCTCCTACAACAACAGTTATCACAGCAGTATCGGTTGTGCCCCATTTGAAGCTCTTTATGGCCGAAAGTGTCGATCACCGATCTGTTGGTCTGAAGTGGGAGATAATCGAATCACAGGGCCAGAACTGATACAAGAAACTACAGACAAGATTGCGCAGATACAACAAAGACTACAGGCGACACGAAGTAGACAAAAGAGCTATGCCGATAAACGGCGTAAACCATTGGAATTCCAAGTGGGAGACCGGGTCATGTTAAAGGTTTCCCCATGGAAGGGCGTAGTTCGATTCGCAAAGAAAGGCAAACTAACACCACGATATGTGGGACCGTTCGAAATCATCGAACGTATTGGTCCTGTAGCATACAGATTGAACTTACCGAATGAACTAAGTGGTGTACACGACGTGTTTCACGTCTCCAACTTGAAGAAATGCCTTGCTGATGAAACTCTTATCATACCGATTGAAGAAATTCAATTGGATGAACACTTACATTTTGTTGAGGAACCGTTAGAAATCATGGATCGCAAGGTTAAGCAATTAAGGCGAAGCCGTATTCCTATCGTCAAAGTGCGTTGGAACTCAAGGCGCGGACCCGAGTTTACTTGGGAACGCGAAGACCACATGAGAAACAAATATCCCCAACTGTTCACAGAGGAAGCTGTACCCGATAGCAATGCTTAAATTTCGGGACGAAATTTCTCTAACAAGGGGAGACTGTAACAACTGTGCCGGAACCGTCGCCGGAACAGTGAGCGGAACAGTAACGACACAGTAACTCAGGTACAAACTATGCAAACTATTGTTGAACTGTCGAATACGTAATGTTAAACAGTAAACTATTATGCTAGTGTTTCTGAAATCTGATTAAACGTAACAGTTTAACAGTCAGAAACACATTAGACAACACGGAACGGTGATACTAATGATTGTTGATGTACTATGATGTGTAAACGTATGAGAGGTTAAACAAAATGAAACGATAATGGTTATTGTTACGGGATGCTAAACCGACGAGTTATTCGTATAGGTGACGATCTGTACGAATGATTCTGATAGTTTAACGTTCTGAAATAATAACTGAAAAGTAGAAAACAAAAGTCGGAAAGCAAAACCATCTTCGTGTTCGTTCGAATGACGATTCGAACGAATACGCGCGATGGTGACGCGTTCTGACGAAACGATAACGAAAACGATAAAAGACACGAACGATCATAAATTCAAAGAAATAAGATATTTCTTATTTTACAATTTTGAAACTCATCATTTAATAAATTAAATGATATTATTTCAAGAAATCGCGAATATGTTTAATAAACGCGTAAAAAGGTCAAGTTCGTTGAATAAAAATTATTAAGTGACACTTAAATTAAATTCTAGAAATAAATAACATACAAGTCTTGAAAATAAGTCCTTTTTATTTAAAAACCGTAACCGCGCGCGTTACGATCCGGATACGCGACGAAACCGCGAACCGAGCAACAAAATCGAACCCGAACCCACACGGGGTATAAATACCCTTAATGAGCCCATTTTACTCATTTTCTCCTCCCTCCTTCTCCACCAAAACCCTAATCCCGGTTTTAGCCACCACCACCATTGTTGAACTTCAACCAAGCATATCTCCCTCGTTTTTCATCCGATTTGAGTGATTCTTTCGCCCACACGAAGCTCTCATCACCCTCTACGTGAAAGTACAGCAGATCTAGAAAGAAACCCACTGTAAATCGAGGTATTGAGCTGTGAAAACTACGAATTTTAGGGTTTTCTCATCTTCTTGTTTGAACTTTAGATCTATCCGGTTCACCATCCTTAAACCGCACCACCTCTCGACCTAGGAACCAACTCTAGTGTATTACACCTCTGAAATCACCATACAGTCTTAGAAGGAGATGGGGTTGGGCGCCACACTGTTGTGGCCGAATGAAGGGCTACAGACCATCGAATGAGGGAGCCTTGTGGTTCGGCCGAATGGCCTCATGGCCCTAGATTCATTCGCCGGTCATCCTATTCGCCCCTTTCATACTCAATCCATTCGACCTAGCTCATGAGAACCCTCATTCGCCACCATCATTCGCTATCCAGGTCACATGCCTATCTCATTCGCCGCATAGACTGCTATTCGGCCGAAGAAACAGTGGCTCACAGTAGCCAGCCCTCTCATTCGGTGATAACCACCCTTCGGCCACCTGCACCACATGAGCCACCTTCATTCGTGAACTCAGACCCACTCGGCCATGCAAGCCATTCGACCACCATGTTGTCCCATTCGACAGAAGCTCCACTTTCTTTTTAGTCGAGCGAACATGTCCGGCCACTTTTTTTTTTCTTGTTCAGCAAACTCACCCTAATTCATTTGGTCAAGGAATTAATCAGTAACCAACAGGTGGCCCAACAGTGACCCAGCCTACTCCTTTGGCCCAATGATGTGTAAATGGGTAATCATTTGATTTTGGCCCAATTCTGTTTAACATAAAGCTAACAGGCCTGTTTGGCCTAGACTTGCAGCCCAATCACGATGTGGCCCAGTAAATTACTGTGATCTATTGTCTTACGGTCTTGGCCCATATGTTCCCACAACGCATCGATTTAGCCTAGGCCCAACTTATTTCTTTTGGGCCACAACCAAATTTAAGGCCTTGTTGACTCAATAACTCTATTCAGCCCATTTGTTAGGCCCAATTAAATCTCTTTGGCCCACACGACTCATGCGGCCCATGTAACCTATCTCACTCGGCTCATGACCAACTAGAAGGCCCAAGTTCGATTGTTCGGCCCACGGTCAAATGGTTTGGTCCATGGCATTAACATTGTAAACACAATTGAAACCAACTATAATGGAATCATGCATGAGAATCAAAAGAAACCTCACAAAAGTACTAGGGTTGGACCAAGGTATTTTACAAACAATAAAACCTTAAGTTTTACAAAGTTTTCATATAATTATGTAATAATTATGAGACAATCACTTTAAGGTTAGCAATGGCACAATAGGTGATCTTAGATAATAAACCTAAGATTTTACATAGGTTAAAGATATAAAGACTAGGCTATTTATCACGACTAAAACAATGTGTTAAACTCAACCTAAATGAATTAGGGGCTTTACAATCAATGACAAGTGCTCAAGGACCAAACTATGACCAGAACTTTTAAAGTGTTAGTCACTTTGTGACTAACACCTACCCACACGCACATTTAAACACATGTAACTCATACTTACAAGCTCAAACATCGTGAAATCAATACAGGATTGTGAAAACAATATCAACTACAACAAAGAGCGCGTGCACTATTGTTTGAGACTAAGTCAACTACCACAACTACAAGGTGAGTTCATTGTCCATTTTCAAACTATTTTTGGTTTTTAACTCGGGACTGAGAAGCATGTTATACATTTTAAAACAAATGTTTTAAATTTAACAAAATGCTTTTATACTATAAATTATGCCAAGAGCTAAAGGCATAATACTCTATTTTAGACTAAATGCTATTTGATTATGCCAAGTGCTAAAGGCATAATACTCTATGGAAACTAAATGCTATTCGATTATGCCAAGTGCTAAAGGCATAATACTCTATGGAAACTAAATGCTATTCGATTATGCCAAGTGCTAAAGGCATAATACTCTATGGAAACTAAATGCTATTTGATTATGCCAAGTGCTAAAGGCATAAGCTATATGCAAATACTAAAGCTATGTATTAATACCAAGTGCTAAGGGTATTTACTATCTGATGATGCTATTGTGGATACTAATGCTATAAGTCATGATAAACATTGAGACTACTGGGGAAACTAACTGCTAATGCTACGGGTTATGCTTAATACAAATGCTAGGAGACTATACTAATTGTTAATGCTATGGGTTCATGCTAGAAACTAATGTAAACACTAGATGCTAATGATTCTATAATGCTATGGGGATTCTAAACACAATCATACATATATACACATTGAACTCTTGAATGCTATTGATACTACGGATACTATAAACTCTTGAATGCTATGTGATTACCATGCTCAAACAACGGTTTGGCCTCTCAGTGCTTGCCTTACCGGTTGTAAAGCTAGTTCTTGTGCACAAGTTACGTAAATGCTGGACCCTTTGTATGCTAAAACTATAGGCTATGGAAGAACAATAGTTGGTATCTCAGTGCTTGCCTTCAGGTGTTCTTCCTAGCCGGGACTTGAAGAACAATAGTTGGTCCCTCAGTGCTTGCCTTCATGTGTTCTTCATAGTCTTATCGAGGAAATGGACTGATGGCCTCTCAGTGCTTGCCATGCAGTGTTTCCCATAAACTATTTACTCAGGTGATCAGTGACTAGGACGGTATTGGTGAATCTTAGATGACTTTGTGTCATCATGAGTAGCCCATATCTCCCCCTAAGTTACACGTAAATCCTGGGGCTGGTATGGACTGATACTGAATTCCTTCGGGCATTCATCTGTCTATTCCAGTAACATTTAAACAAACTCACGGATACTATTGATGTATGGGGTAAACTTACAAACAGAAGTGCTTAAACTATGACAGGGAAACTATACGGACGGGTCGGTAAAGGGCTTAATTATTATTAATAACAGTGTCATATCCGGATTAGTATGTGGTGGGACGTCGTCTGGGCGGGTTGTAGGCTTGACCCAGGGGTATGCCCTATATATAAGCATACCGTTTTGGATATTACATGTGGAGTTAATAAGATTAAGGTTTTACCGAAAGGAGTTATGCTAAAGCTATTTAAACTTATAAACTACATGAACTCACCAACCATTGTGTTGACTTTGTTTTCCTTACATGCTTTCTCAGGTGACGCACAGGTTTAATCATATGCTTTTGGATTGCATGCTAGGCGGCCTAGTTAGAGGACCTAGTGATTTTGGAAAGCACATCTTTTGTAAATCATACGAATCGTTTTTGGATGTCTTGTACAGTTTACAAGATAGAAAACATTGATTCTTTTGTTAGGTTTACCGAGTTAAATTATCAAACATTAACAGTGTAATTTAACTTTGTAATCCTATTCATATGCTTTATTGTGCTTTAGTGATTCTTAACATTGATGCTATGTAACAATCTGATCAACCCGATTATCACACCCGATATCGCGCCCCGGGAACCTTCCGCCCGACGGGGACTCCGATCCAACCCCGCCGGCCCGGGGTGTGACAGAAATAAATATGTTTGAATACATAAACCGAATGTAATTGTTTTCAAAAACTAAACATAAGCAGAAATGAATGAATGTTCCTATGCTCGGTTCCTTAAATGTGCATTCCTGGATGTCCATCATCCTGTCAGTTACCTGAGAATACAAGTTTAAAAAGTGTCAACACAATGGTTGGTGAGTTCACAGGTTTTGATATACATATAGTAATAAAAGTGTGTCATGCTGTTTATCAAATGTTAGTACCGAGCCCTAGGCCCAAAGTGTCAGTGCGTCACTACCGAACTAGACTTGTTTGTCCTTGCCTCCGCTATGCCTCGTATGCATAGCAAGTTAGGTCAGAGTTTGCACGGGTTATGACATCCAGTCAACATTGTGCCCCGTGGGGTTAGTCATTCCCTAATGGATCCATCCAAATCTACCACGTTGTTCGTACATAAACGGTAAGACTTTGTGAGGGCTTAATACGAGTTCAACACTTAATGTTTGTTCAATAAACCAGCATACACAATAAAATGTTTGTCATAGCATAAATGTTTGACTCGATGTAACTAGTATTCTCCCCCTATTTAAAAGCGTTTGAAAAGAGTAAAGAGGGGCCGTAAACTCACCTTAGTGATGTGAAGTAATAGAGTACGCGTAAGCTCTTGTGTAGACTGCGCGTCGGTCACCGGCAACCTATATCGTATACCGTACGTGAGTTCGTGTATGTGACCGTGCTAGTGTTCGTGTTAGTGCTCGTGTTTGTGCCAACAACCCTTGGTTGTGCATGTTTGTCCGTGTCGTTCCACAATGACCATGTTTGCTCGTGTTGGTCCACATTGACCGTGTTTGACTGTGTTGGTCCACATTGACCGTGTTTGACTAGAGTTGACCAAAGTTGACCGTGTCAAGTCAACGACCCGTTGGTGAACCGTGTGATGGTTTGTGAATCGTGTAGCAAAGGTGTAAGTGTTCGTCGTGTGCAAAACGCGCAAGTCGCGTCTATGGGCAACTTACTATTTATAGTAAGTTTCCATTTTTGGAAAGTTCATAAAGCATAACAGTTTTAAAGTTCTAGCATGCTCGTTAGTCCTACGTGATCATGTTAACACATAACACATCATCATACAAGGTCACATAAGTCGTTTTCATCGAGTTAGCACACAAAAGTTTCCTAAAATGGAAAGTTTCCATTTTTAGCATACGTGACATCGGAAACCATCTAACTTAGCATCTATTCATCTTATTATAACATAATAAGCCATTTAGCATGCTCGAATCATTCAACATATTCCTAAGTCGGTTTTTGTAAAAATAAAGTTACTATAAATAGTAACTTTATGGTTTTTCATGAAAACAACCATTCTAACATTTCTAATCCTATTTTCATGTCACCAATCATCATAATAAACCACTTAACACCATTTAATCATGTCATCTTAACCCAAATCATCATTTAACAACATTTCATTCACAAAAGTTACTATATATAGTAATATTGCTAGAAATGACCATAGACATTATCAAGATCACATTACAAGTATTTCAATCATCATATTATCATCCTAAGAGCAATCCTACAACCGTGCATGCTCATCATCATCACCAAATCACCATCTTGTAAGTAAAAAGTTTCTAAAATTAGTAAGGTTCCTATAAATCATGTTTTTAACCATTTCAACACAATCACACCATGGGTTATCCTTCTAATATAATCAATAAACATCTATCAATGATCAAAATCATTCAAATAGTCATGGATCATACATGCATGGCAATACAATGTCACCAAACATCATCTTAAGCACCAAGGCTTAAACCCAACATCTTAAATCGTCATAAAACATCATATAATCATTGTAGATCATTAAATACAGCAGGTTTATCAACAAACCCAGAAACAAAATTCGTGTACATGCATCCTAAGTGCTTGCATGTGAGTATAAAGTCATGCATGTGTGTGTAATGGCGGTTTCAAGCCACAAGAGGTGTAGAGACTACCTTCTAAGGCTCCAAGAACACTGCAATGATGATTGAACAACTCCTAAGCCCCCTGGAGCTGCTGGACTCGACAGATTCAGAAGGGAGGTGATGATGTTTGAGCTTGTATGTGAACTCCAAGCTTCCAACTCCAAGCTCCAAGCTTCCAATGGTCCTTCTATGGCTTCTCCTGGCTTCAATGGAGGTTTTTCAGAGGTTGAAGACGCACTTGAGTGTCTGAAACTCGAGAAGTGAGAATAGAGTGGCTATAGACATGATGGCATCTTGGTTTTATAAGATTTTGCCGTCTGACACATGTCGCGTACCGCGACGCGAGGCCAAAAGATGCTTCGCGCTACGCGAAGAAATCCGGGAGTCAACTCTTCGCAATGTCTATCGCGTACCGCGACGATGCTTCTTGTTGGGCCATCGCGTACCGCGATGGGCCCGTGAAGAGCCCAATAAGCCTATTTCAATGGTTTTGACCCGTTCGTCGTCGTTTTCACGCTTCCGAACTATCGTTTGGCCTCGTTTGAACTTCCAAGTTCAAAGTGTGAGTGTTTCGTGAGGTTTCGAGTGTTGTGCTACACAATGTGCTTGACGTTCACCAACGTTCGTGTGCTTTGACACGTGTGTGCTGTTTGTCGATAATTTCCTCGAATTATCCAGTCATGTGTCAGTGTTCGTACTGTCGTGCCATGTGTCACACTAAATTAATCTAATTCTAGTGCCACGTGTACACAAAGCATTTAAATAAACATTTAAATAAAAATGGTGCTGACCTGGAAATTACGGGGTGTCACAGATATGTATTCACACCGTTTAGAATTATATAAACAACTCGACCATTGTAAACGTGATAAATTTTTTATACATATTGAGGGTAGTTGTTAGTTTTGAATTATATAATATTTTTGTTTACGTTATCAATGTTATTAATATTAAAATATTATTTTGTTTTAATACCAATGGTACTATACAAAATTTTTTTTATGAATGTAGTATATATAAAAAAATATACATTATTTTTAATTTTAATAATACAAGAAATAAACATGTGTATTATATTAATAAAATAAACATGATAATTAATAATGCAATTAATAAATGAGACATGAAAATTATTAGATACTCGTAAATAAGACATTAATGAGATAAGTAGTTGTGCATAATTAATAAGGGTTGTGATAAGTATATCACTCTTTGTAATTTTTTTACTTATCGTACACTCTTTTTAAGCTTTTTAAATATATACAAGTAAAATTTATGTTTTTAGTTGTTAACTAAAAAGATTCATAAGCCTTTAAGAACATTTAACTATATTTTCTAACTAAAATAAATCTAAAGAGGAAATTCAATTTTATCAACTAGAAACAAACTTACGGATAAAGTTATATGAAATTTTTTATAAACACACCTTGGATGAATCAAATTTGTTCGATCGATCCTTTCACATAGCCATCCTTAGGGGTGTAAACGAACCAAGGCAGCTCGTGAAATGCTCGAGATCGGATCGGTAAAAAGCTCGAACGAGCCGAGCCTTAACGAGCCCGAGCCCGAGCTCGAGCCCAAAAGTGTGGCTCGTTTAGTTATCGAGCCCGAGCTCGAGCTTTACTTAACGAGCTCAAGCCGGCTCGCGAGCCTTAACGAGCTTTTTGTTTATATAATTTTTATTTATTATATTAAGTGTTTATTTATAAAATTAATAATTTTTATATATAAAATTATGATAAATATATTTAAATTAAACATTTTATGTTAAATTTATAAAATATAGTTATAAATATAATTAAATTAGTAATTAAAGTAAATAAATTAAATAAATAAAATCTAAACGAGCCGAGCCGAGCCGAGCTCGAGCCTAAAAATTCTTTAACGAGCCGAGCTCGAGCTCGAGCCCTAATTTATCTTAACGAGCCGAGCTCGAGCTCGAGCCTTAATTTTTCTAAACGAGCCGAGCTCGAGCCTTAACGAGCTCGGGATCGGCTCGGCTCGTTTACACCCCTAGCCATCCTCTTCATTTCCTAGCTAGTCCACCACTCCAATAGCCAACTGGCACGATAAACTGTGTCACCAATAAGAGTTTAGCACCCGTTTGTTAACGCAACTGCGACCAACCATTGGAGTTACTTAATTATTAGGGTTATGGTTAAGACATTAATTAATTTTGATAAAAAATAAGCTAAATTATTTATTTCAAGAACGGTTTTGTATGTCAAGATTGCAACTCGTAATTTGAATGTATTGTTTTAAAATCCTTTTAAAGTTGAAAGACTGATTTTGACAAATTTATATTTTATATTTTGGAGAGAGGATATGAGAAGTGAAAAAAGTGGGTACATTTAGTAAATTTAAGGTGAAAATAACGTTTGATCCATTTTGGTTGTGTTATAAAGTTGAATGGTTGCATTTTGGTATGTTAACCTGCCCTGGTTGATAAGTAATTAAGGGTGTTCAAAATATTCGAAGTCGAAAAAATCCGAATCGTATTCGAAACCCGAAAAAAACTCATCCGAAATCTAATTTGGGTTTTTCGGGTAGAATAATATGATTTTAGATTCGAGCCAGGTCGGGTTTCGGATAACAGAAACCTAGTTTTTCGGGTCGGATATCCGAATAAATCCGGTTTATTCGGATGTAAAAATCACAGTTTCTCGGGGTTCGGTTTTTCAGATCGGGTAATATATTTTGATTTTCGAGTCGGGTTTCGGATAGACCAGAAAACTTTTCAAATACAAATAACCCAATTCAAATAACCCGAATTAACTGGTGCGGTCTTTTGCGAAACCTCCGATCCTTTTTGTTCCCGATACAAACCAGACGCACACGAAACAACTATATTCAAACCAGGAGCATGGGCAAGACGATGGTGATGAACCATTGATATCTCTTCATCTAAATTCTCAATCGATCGATCATCGCGCCTAATGTTTTCAGTTTCAAGATCCTTCAATCGCATTTTATTTTCGTTTTTTTTACGTTTCTTTTTGCTGTCCAAATGTTTGTAATCGCCGATAGCTAGGGTTAGGGTTTTCTGTTTTGTTTTCTCTTTGTGGAAAACTCGTATGAGAGTTTATACCTGTAGTTAGCCGTGTAAAAGTATAATTGTGTTCATAGAACTAGCTTAATTATTGTTGTATGTTTCTGATTTGATCCGGCGGGGTGAAACAATGGAAATGGACAGCACTTCTCGTGGTAGGCCATTTGATAGATCATCGAGAGATCCTATTTCGATGAAGAAACCTCGATTACTGAAGGAAGAGAGAATGTTTGTTAGCGGCGGTAATAATGTTTCTAAAGGTGGTGATGGTAAGCCGGTTGTTCAGCAGCAACCGCCGTTAGGGTTTCAGCCGATTGCAGAGAGAGATAGAGACTCGGAAAACAGCGATTCAACAAGAGGTTATAAACCACAAGCGCTTTCGCAATCACAACTGCAACTGCAGCATCAGGAGCTTGTGAATCAGTACAGGACCGCGCTGGCTGAGCTGACTGTTAATTCAAAACCCATCATTACAAATCTGACTATCATAGCGGGAGAGAACGTGCACGCTGCAAAAGCCATAGCCGACACTGTCTGCACCAATATTCTTGAGGTGATGATTTCGTTCTGTATTAGAATGAGCAAAAAATGTATGTAGAGTTATGGTTAGTCACTTAGTCTCATGAGCTGATAAAATTTAGTTCCTTAAAGAAAATGTTAAATTGTAAATGAAAGTTTTATTAGTTGATTTGTATGAAATGGTTCTATATTCCACACCAAATTGGTGCTTTTATGAGTATATGTGGCAATAATGAATCTAGTACAACCACTGACAGCGCAGCTATGTGTGATTGAGAATGTTATCTTTTTGTTGATGATGGGATGTGATTGGTTATCAGAGCCAAAGCAACTGAATGCTGAGTATTACATATATTACGGGATGAGTTAATAACTTAATACTTTATATGTTCAATTAGGGCTTTTGAGCTAGCAACAAAATATTGATTTAGCTTCTTTTCTTATGGGTGAATCTTTTATGCGTTTGTGTTTTTTCTTGAAATGTGTTCTTACCTTGACTTCACTGTTTATTGATCCTGTAAATTAGCTTAGGTAATATATAAAGTCTCTTCAGCAAAGAATGTAAATGTGTGATGAATGTGGAAGCTGGTTGAGTTTTGATTATAAAGAAAACCAGAGTTGTTGGTCCTTTTTGTCAGATATAAGTTTGTTTAAGTGGAAGTTTCAGATATTCTTGCATTTTTATTATGTATTGTTGGTACATGTTTCAAATGAGAAACTGCACTTGTTCAAGTTCTTTGTAATGTTACCTTTTGGTTTTATATTTGCGTTCGCTCGCACATAAAATGCACAAATTAGCTTGTTGAAGAACTTGTATTAGTTGTAACTGTTGTTGACTTAAATAATTGTTCTTAGGTTCCCAGTGATCAAAAGCTGCCATCACTATACCTTCTTGACAGTATTGTGAAGAATATTGGCAGATATTACATCAAATTCTTTGCTGCCAGACTACCTGAGGTTAGATCTTTAGTCACCAGAAGTGCCTTTACTTTCTTCATTCAAGTTGTTTTGTTTGTCTTCTAATTGAAAAATGCCTTGAAGATTAGGAAAATAAAGATAAATTTGTTAATTTTTTAATTTTGTATTCCTCTCATGTATACTGATGGGTACTTGAATGAAATTTTGCTTAAGTGTAGCATTTCTCCTACATTTCTCAATCCATCTAATTGAGTGTTTGAAAATTAGTGAACTGTCTTGTTACTAATAAAATGATTTCTGATCATGCGTACTCCATTTAATTAATGTTTAGTGGTTTCTGATCATGTATGCTATCTTCAAGATTGCTGTTAGTTCTATGGATATTAATTATCACTGGTTAGTTGCTCCCTTGGGTGGGTGTTTTAGGTTTTCTGCAAGGCATATAGACAGGTTGATCCAGCAGTACATTCTGGAATGCGACATCTTTTTGGGACTTGGAGAAATGTATTCGATCCTCCATTACTACGGGCTATAGAGAAAGAACTTGGTTTTCTATCAGCTGCAAATGGATCTTCTTCTTTAGAGCCTGAATCACGGTCTCAGCGCCCTGCTCATAGTATTCATGTAAATCTGAAGTATTTGGAGGCAAGACAGAGACTCCAACAGTCAAGTATGGTAAGGGGCTTGTTGGAAAATCTAATGTTCTTCAGTTTTGCATGGGCATATAGCTTTTCTTTTGGATAAACTGATGTGTTTTTCTATCAGTATTTTTTTTCCAAGTTACATGAGTTTTTTTAACAAGTATTTAGTAGTAGCTGTTGAAAAAGCAAGTACAATTTTAACAAAACATTCAGCTTCTACAACTGTAGTTGATTCGTTATCATCATTTTTGAACAATGTGATGAAGGCAAAAGGTCCAACTAGTGACACTAGCCTGATTAACTCACCTGAGGATACCGATGAACTAGAAAGAACACCAGCAAATACTACTTATATGAGGCCACACGCAAATCCTCTGCTTAAGGTGAATGTATGCTATTTTGTATTTAAAATTTTATAAAGTAGCTTTTTACATTTTCCGTGATCTTGCTCTAAGAAATTATAAATTTGCAGAACATTCAGCATACACATAGAAATGCAGAGAGTGATGTTATACGTGAGAATGAACACCCACCATTTAAAGATATTGATTCTGCATTATCATATTTAGAGAATGTGATGAAGGCAAAAGGTCCAACTAGTGACACAAGCCTGATTAACTCACCCGAGGATACTGATAAACTAGAAAGAACACCAGTGAATGCTACTTATATGAGGCCACACACAAATCATCTGCTTATGGTGAATGCATGCTAGTTTGTATTTAAAATTTTATAAAGTAGCTTTTTACATTTTCCATGATCTTGCTCTAAGAAATTATAAATTTGCAGAACATTCAGCATACACATAGAAATGCAGAGAGTGATGTTATACGTGAGAATGAACACCCACCATTTAAAGATATTGATTCAAGTGAAATAGTTAATGAGCAGGGATTTGGTAATTTTTTTTATGGATATGGGAGCAATATTACAGAGACCATATTGGGTCATAGAAATGGCATTGAATTGAAGCATGAATTCCTTAATTTTTCAGGCAAGAGATCTGCAAATGCAGATGTCAAAACACAGCCTATAAACAACATTG